>JAULSW010000011.1:0-1200000 GCA_033439775.1 Podospora didyma
AAGTAGCATGTTCTTTTTCATTTAATTACTTATATTAATAATAGTCTTGGAAACAATAATGAATTTTTGTTGTCATTACTTCAAAAAGTAGTCCTTATCCTTAATGATTATACAAGTTAATGAAAGGATTTTCCCTATATTAAATGCAACTTTCCACTAGTTTATTTAGCTAACTTTGAAAATATTACTAAATTCGGTGTTAAAATTTTTTGGATGGTTAATATTTTTAAGCTCCTTTTATTTGAACTTCTTTCGAATGTAGGAAATTTTGGTGAAATTAGTTCAATATAATCTTCAAGTATTTTATATGGAGGAGTTTCATACAAACGGAATAAAAGGCCTTAAGTAAGTACCCAAAATACTTTTAATAAAGTTTAAAAGTTAAACTATACGTTTCTTAATTAATTTTTAGATTTTACTTTTTTATTAAAGGAAACTTAAAACAACTCAATAACTCTCTGTTAAATTAATACTCAAAATAATATACATTCTTTATCATATTCAACTTATAGTTATTTAATAATGAAATAAATAACTGAAGCTTTAAATATACCGTTGCTTGATGATATTATTTAATAATGAAATAAATAACTGAAGCTTTAAATATACCGTTGCTTGATGATAAAAATGAACTTTATTCAATAAATAAATTAAAGAATTTATATAAGTAGTGATATATATGGTATTTGTAAACACTTCTTTTATACATATCTTGGATTAATTAATAAAAATGAGAGGACTTTACGCTCGCTAAATATTGAAAAATTTAAAAAAAAAACTTAAAATTTATTAGTTTTTATAAGAATTAATCGGGAATTCGTTAATATATATATAACTTCTTAATTTTCGTCTTTTTTATTTTCAATATTCAGGACATAATATCCCTGTATTACAATCCACACACAGGGTGTCTGAACTGTAGGCGGTACGCCGTGGGTTGGGTGGGTGCGTCACGTAGGGAAGGTAAGCTCCTTGAACAATGTAGATGGAAGTCTTGATACACACAATGTAGATTGCCTTCACAAGTAATGAAGCAGATGAATGTGTATTGCTTACTTGTCGAGACTCATAAGGAGTGCTCGACCTAAGTTGTTTATATAGAACGATGTTTCACACGTCTCTGTTGTCTCCGGGGTCTCTGTCAACAGAGACCACCGGCTTTACTCAGTCTCTGTTGTCTCTGTCGCCAAGACCGACAGAGACCTTCTCGCTAGGAATGATTGGTTGGCCCACCCGATTGGTGGGTTCCGCCCGCCCCCACCTGTCTCCACTGTGCCGCATGTTGAAATCGTGACACCCTGTACATAGTTTAATAAAAAAAACCCTTTAATTCTTTGTGTACTACTATTATTATAGTTATCCACCTTTGTTCTGATAACGTCTAATTAATAAAAAATATTAACCTTACTAGCTATTCTAATAACTAGTATGGGAAGGCTTTAAAAGCTAGTAATAAATGGTTAAATTTTTTAGCTTATATCCTTTAAAAGCGGTCCATAATTACGATCTCTGATATTCATTAATAACCACCCCGCTCATTCTTATTATTATTATTCTACCTACTAAAGAAGGGGCTCGTTCTTTTTTAATATATCAGCTGCAGCAATTATAGTCTTGGTATTTTCTTCGGCCAGTGCCGCTAAAATTATTATTCCGGTAGTAATAAATTTTCTCTTTCTATAAAATACTAGCAACTTTTATAACGTTGATTTTTAATACATTATTACTTTGTGAAATAATAAAGCTCAAAAGGTAATAATAGAGTATCTACTCTGTGGATAAGAGGTGCCGGTAGGCAGTATGTGGTGTAGGAGAGGTAGTTTGGCTGTTGTAGGTAGGTAGGTAAGTGGAAGGTGAGTTAGAGAGCTAAAGTCAAAATAGGTCAAAGTAGGTTATAATGGCTTAGTTGTATTATCGCATGTATGGAAGACTCTCTTTCTAATATTTGGTATATTTATTCTTAGTTACTTAAGTAATCACTAAGTCTTATTAACAGGTCGTAACTGGTCGTAGGTTCTGTTACAGATGTGACGATCTAGATTCTCGTCTTGGGTATAGGTGAGGTTCAACGGGGTGAGTAGTCACACATAGCAACAATAGGTAGATAGAGTATCAATGAGTAAATAGATCGTTTGCTGAACCACTGTTCAATTGCAAAAACTTACTGTCTACTTTAGTTAATAGCTGAAGATCCACAAAGGCTCTTCAGCTCTTATTATTATATAGAACCATGGTGGCTCTGTAGGCTCTGCCTCTTACCACACTGAGCCAGCAGAGCCAAAAACCTGATTGGCCCCTTGCTGGCTCCGTGGGCTCTGCTTTATTACTATAACTATTTTTATACTGTTTGAAATTATTATCATTAAGAGCTTTATAATATTTGAAGAATTATCATTATTCATAGTATTAACACTATTATTGTCGTTATTATTATTATTAAGGCCGTTATTAAGGCCGTTACTACTACTATTACTATCATTTCTGCTATTACCGTCGCTGGATGAAGGTGGAAAAGGTAAGCTATTATACTTATAGCAATTATATAAGGAGTAACTAATCGGTTAACTATCATCGTTATTAGCGTTTTAAAAGAAATTAAAAGTGGTAATAAACCTCTTAAGTTCGTTATTTGATATATTAGTATAAATATATAACGTTTCTACTTATTTTCTATAATATAATATAATTTTAAACCTTTTAAATATTATCTGAATTTCAATATATTTATTTCGGCAGTAATATATATTATTTTAAAGTGGAGGATATTTAGAAATTAGTTCCCAAATTTTATATAAGCCTTCAAGTATTTATATTTCTTAATTGGAAGGAAATCCCAGTCTAAATCTATCTTACTAATACTTTATTCTTTATTCTTTATTCTTTATTAATTTTCATTTCATTGCTTTCTACTCTGATATTTCAATACTATTATAACGATTATGTGCTTTAATTGATGTTGTGATTAATATAACAGTTTTTTATATTATCATTATATTATAAACTCATTCTTCTAGAATTATATAAAATTGTCACGATTTCCATTAGTCATGTGATAAACATGCGGCGCAACACTTGCTTGGCAGGTGCCGCACCGTCTTATGTGGGGCGACAACTGCAGGCAGTTGCCACGTAGTCTTAGCAGCTGGAAGACAGCGCTCTGTGGTGCTCTGTGCCATAGAGACAGAGCACAAGGGAGCACTCAAATAGATAGTTCTACATAAGCAGCTAGGCTGAGCTCTCCTTAAGAGACTCGGCAAGTAAGCAATACACATTCATCTGCTTCAATTACTTGTGAAGGCAATCTACATTGTGTGTATCAAGTCTTCCACCAGCATAGTTCAAGGAGCTTACCTTCCTTACGTAACGCACCCACCCAACCCACGGCGTACCGCCTTGCAGTTCAGACACTGTGTGTGTGGATTGTAATAAAAATCCTACGATCTGGAAAGATTTAGACTTATTGCGCTAAACGCTCAAATACCGCAAAAAGGACTAATATAGAATAAATAAAATATATATTAAAACGCGTAGAAACTAACTCTATTATTACAATCCACACACAATTTGCCTGAACTGCAAGGCTGTACGCCAAGGGTTAGGTGGTTGAGTCACGTAGGGAAGTTAAGCTCCTTGAACAAGGTCGGTTGAGAGTATTGATACACACGTGTGGAATGCCTTCACAAGCAATGAAGCAGATGAATGTGTATTGCTTACTTGCCGAGTTCCACTGAGGGAGACTCGTCCTGTCTGTCTATATAAGCCGTGTCCTGCTTCGTGTGCTCTGCTGAAGAGCTCACAGAGCACTGCTCTGATTGGTTCTTCTACCTGATTGGTGTACGACCTTTGTCTTCTTTGTCAGGCTCCACTAAGCTGCATTTCGAAATTGTGACATCTATTAATACAAATAATCTTATAATATCTCTAATACGAGTAGCGTGATTAGAGTATAACTAATTATTATAGGTAACCTGAGATACTAGATTAGTTAGAGTTAGTTGTACAAAGGAGCTAACTATAGAAGGCGCGGGAGATACAGCATGGCTGCGTAGAGGATAATAACTAAGACCTAGAGCAGATCACATGCTGTGTGCTTAGCAGTACAGCACGGAACCATGACATATATTACAGCTAGACCCTGTGACAATTATATTTATTGCAAATATAATATAAAAATAAAGTTATATTACAGTCCACACACAGAGTGTCTGAACTGCAAAGCAATACGCCGTAGGGTGGGTGGGTGCGTCACGTAGGGAAGGTAAGCTCCTTGAACAATGCTGATGGAAGTCTTGATACACACAATGTAGATTGCCTTCACAAGTAATGAAGCAGATGAATGTGTATTGCTTACTTGTCAAGTCTCATAAGGAGAGCTCGGCCTATGGTATATATAGACTATAGGTGCTCCGTGTGCTCCGTCCTCAAAAGACGGAGCAGACGGAGCACTGCCTGTAATGATCTGATTGGCTAGTCTGCGTGGGGCGATGGGATTAGTTGGCCCGTTTCGGCGGCCCACCTTAGTGTAGATCGAAATCATGACTAGTTACTAAGTTTAAAAAAGCCTTTGCTTTTTATATAATTTAATTTTAATACTTAATTTTAATGAAACGTTTGATAATTTTATTTACATATAAATATTGAAAGGCTTAACGAATTCTTTAATATATTAATATTTATAAAAAGCTCAACTTCCCTAATAGATCTATCATTTGTAGTTTTAATTTTAAAAACTATAATATATCTTTCTCCTTTTTAATTTTGTACATTAAAAATGACTTTTATTTTACTATTATTTTTATGAAAAAACAATAATTACTACCATAAGAAATAATAATTATAATTCCTTTTTATAAAAAGTTTGACCTAAACTTCCAAGTTTATAAACGCTTTTTATGAAACTTAATATAATATTATTTTCAAGAAATTTGAGTTAGCAGATTTATAAATTATCACCTTGGTCTTTATTTCCTATACGTTTAAAACATTGAATATATATGGAAACTATTTAACTTTCAGTTTTCAATAAATGAATTTCATTATTATTGTTCCAAATTATGAAATTATTAAAGTCATTATCTAAATACTTTCGAGTAAAATTAATTACTTTTATGACTTACTTTAGGCAATGATGCAAACTTTGATTTTTTTAAAAAAAAATATTACGCCGCATTTATATACAAAATCCTATTTTATAAGTAATAATTTATTTTAACGGTTATGTTTTTATTTTTTTTTGGCTTTTTATTGAATTTTATCCTTTCTTAAATCTTCCATTCATTTTTGTTAGCTTTGAAATACTTTAAATAAAATATTTTTGGTTGTTTTTTTTTTAAAAAAAGTCATTCTTCTACGACACACATATTGTTCAAATAAAGAATAATATTAATCATAGAATAAACTATTAAATTTCATTCAGTCCTTTCAATATGTTAGACTAATTAAATTAAAGAAAATAAAATTTTTAAATAGCTTTTTATTCTGTTTTCTGATTCGTTTATAATTTAAATATTATACTACAAATTCTCTTCCATTTGCTTTCTATATTGTTAAGCACATTCTCCATTCAACAATTTTTATATAACAATTTGGACGGATTTTAGTATTTTAAATTATTCATTGTTAATATTTATTAAATACAAATGTTGGACTCATTTAATAGCAGTAATAAAGCCAAATTAGAGGTATAAATAATATGCCATTTTTTTTAAAAAAAAATTCAATTATCGCTGAAAAAGTAGTAAAGATTTTAAAATAAGAAAATCATAAGAATTGTGTTAATACATTTCGAATTTCCTTTTAAAAAATAACGGATGTAAATATTATATACAAATTAAGTTATTAAAAATATTGGTATTCAAAAATAAGTATATGTTTAGAATGGAAAATTTTATTTTTATAAAATCTTTTTATATAAATAATTAAATTGAAATTAAAATAAATTTTATTCAAAGGTTAGGAACTTAACGCAGGAATCACAAAATTCAATATTTACAATGTTTATTATTCAAGTAATTAGGGAAAAGGTCTAGTATATATATAAATGATGACGGACTTTTATACCTAAATAACTTCAATTTTGACGGTTCACAATTATTCCTCGTAGTTTTGACTTTTATATAAAATAAAGCAAAATGAAATGAAATAGATATTTCAATGGAATATAATAATAAAACTTGTTTTCATCTATATAAAGAAGGATTTTGTATTAATATATATTTTTATTATGTAGACTTAATAATAATGAATAGCATTCATAAAATTATACATTTTTTTATAATTAAAGTAGAATCTTTCATTGTGTAAAATTATTAATACTATTTTATTAATGTTATAAAATACATACATATAGAGTACGTATAAAATACATATAAAATATTATTACAATTTTTATATATAGCTAATAAAAGGGTAACATAACCGCCTAAGGCTTGTGGGCACCACCCCGGCTAATTATTATTAATAGGGAATTAACCAATCATAAAGGACCCGGGGGATTTAGCAATATGGCCCGGTCCCTAGCGGCGCGAGCCAATTAAGAGGGACCTAGGATTTCGAGGACCTGGTGTCACGATTTGGGCCTGCACCCAAGTGGGGCCCAATGTCTTGGCAAACAGCCCAGGCAGCATAGGACAAAGGGGCCAATCAGAAGAGTCCCAGGGTCCCGGCACTTTGCGCTCGGGACCTGGGATCTCGGGACCACATTAGATAGTTCTATATAAGCAGTTAGGTCGAGCTCTCCTTATGAGACTCGACAAGTAAGCAATACACATTCATCTGCTTCATTACTTGTGAAAGCAATCTACATTGTGTGTATCAAGACTTCCATCAGCATTGTTCAAGGAGCTTACCTTCCTTACGTGACGCACCCACTCAACCTACGGCGTACCGCCTTGCAGTTCAGACACTCTGTGTGTGGATTGTAATACCTGGGCCGGGTCTTCAGCGGTCCAAGTTTATAATACCTAGAGTTTATATAAATAGTTCAGCTAAGCTTCCCTCATAAAATCTGGTAAATGAAATATATATTTATTTACTTAGGTATTCAATATGGTATTTTTATACGGATTTATTAAAACTTTGATTTCATTTTATTTAAGAAATTTGCCTCAAATAACTTAAATACGTTTTAACGTATTTGATAAGCGAACGGTACACATAAGCGAACGGTACACATAAGCGAACGGTACACTTTCCACCACCCTACTACAACTATCCTTAATTACACAACCACAACACCAGAAACAGATGAATCAGACGATTCTGCAGCCTCCTTACACGTGCGCGCATTATGGCCAAGCTTGCCGCATACACCACAACACCGAATCTTCGTACGAGACCCCCCTGCACCACCACCACTTTGTCGATTTTCCAAGACTATCTGCTCACCCACAGCCTTCTGTTCCAGTAAATCCTGTGCCTCTTGTATAGTAAGTGACCCCTCCAAGCCGCACACGGTTTTTTTCGGCTCTCTGTCGCTTACTAAGCTCCTCATTGGCCTTTCGTAATGCAGAGACCTGTGTGCGTAAAAGAGCCACCTCGTGCCATCACAGCCATTGTACCTTTGGCTAATCGATCCACAGCAGTTACCATTGGGGTTGGAGAGCTGCCTTGATGGTTGGAAATTCGAGTTTTAATAAGCGCTGATTGTGAGGTGGCCTCTCGAGCGTTGTGTGGTGTTTGGGAGACCTAAGGTAGTGCTGTTGTTGGGCTTGAGTGTGGCGATCTGGATCCTCGTCAAGGGGTGTGGGGTGAGGCTCAAGGGGGTGAGTGGTCACACACAGTAACCAAGGGTGGATAGAGTATCAAAGAGTAAATAGATCGCTTGCTGAACCACGGTTCAATTGCAAAGACTAAACTGTCTACTTTAGTTGATAGCTGAAGAACCACAAAGGCTCTCCAGCTCTCTTGCTTATATAGATCATGGTGGCCCCCTTGGTCCGTGCGCCAGCACATGCGGGGACCCCCGCATGTGCTTCCACTGGCCTACAGCTCCTCTAATGAGGATCGTGACAGTGACACCGAGAGGGACAGTACGCCCTTGTCTCTAGGCCCGAGACTTCTTTCTTGATTCCTCCGGGCCTATCCTAATTGGTTCGCTCCCTCGAGCCAATCAAACAGCCGTGCCCCTTCCCCCACTTGTGATTTGCCCCGCAGATGAGAAGCGTGACATTTAATTTCTAATTATTATATTTAATTAATAAAAACTCGTACTTAAAGTCAATAAAAATATGATATAATTCAGTTAGTAAAGTATAAAATTTTTCTAAGAGTTAATTCTTTAAATTAAACAAAAGGGGAAGGAGCTAAGGATAATCCGACCCAATCCTGTCTCTTACGTCATGAGCCAATCAGGCGGCGCTCTGTGTGCTCTGCCGGGCAGAGCGGACAGAGCACTAGAACCACCAATAAGGAAGGAGCTCTGTGTGCTCTGTTAAACAGAGCAGACAGAGCACTTAGGATCTATATAAGCAGTTAGGCTGAGCTCTCCTTATGAGGCTGAGCAAGTAAGCAATACACATTCATCTGCTTCATTACTTGAGAAGGCAATTCACCTTGTTCAAGAGCTTACCCTTCTTACGTGATTCCAACCAACAACCCCAGGCGTTCTGCATTGCAGTTCAGACACTCTGTGTGGATTGTAATATTTTTTTAAAGAAAAGGAGAAGTTTTGTGGTTAATTATAAGATAGAAGACTAAGTCTAGATGGTGGGTCCACTCCCCACAGCTGCAGCCACCCGTCTGGCATGCCACTGCCAGGGCCGTGACAATATTCAACGCTTCTTCCATACCAACGGTGCGCGTTCAGGGTGCAACATTTGTAATAATAGGACGCTGCCCGAATCATTCTCAATGAGATCCAAGACGCGTCTGCGCGCTGCCCCCGGGCTTTCGCCCATATCTTTTAGCATTGGTTCTACCCTCCAATTGTCTCGAAATAGTACGGCCATGGTTGCAACGAACTCGACCTGGGAGAACTTGCGACCCGGACAATCGCGCGGTCCGTCCGACCAGCCGACGAAGGCCCCGCGCACGGGAATACAAAACTCTTCGTCGGCATCAACGCCAGACTTGGTAATAAACCGCGAAGGATTCCATATCAATGAGTCCGGGCCCCAGAAGCGAGGGTCTGTCTGGACGGAGCCGTAACTTGGCGCGACCATGCTGTTCGCAGGGAGCATCAGTACTTTGCCGCCAACCAGAAGCGGCTGCGCCTTATCACCTGTCCATTTGAGTGTCGCAACGGGGACGTAGAGACGGATGGTCTCGTACAGTACGGCAAGACAGCGCTTGAGACGTGGGAAATCTGAGCGATAGTCCCACTCGTCGACTGGGCGATGGCCAACGACGCGGTTGATCTCCTCAGAAAGCCAGTCTTGAACCTCGGGGTAGGCCGCTAGGAAGTATATGGCAAACGTAAAGCTATTGGCTGTCGTGTCGTGACCGGCGAAGTTAAAGACAAAAATATTGCCATAGATCTCAGCCTCGGTAAGTCCACCGCCGTCCTTGGCGTCGGCCTGTGAGGCGCGGACCATGGACCGCATCAGATTCGACTCCGTAGTTTGGCCCTCGGCGAAGGCGGCCTTCTCCTCCTCGTACAGGTTCGTCATATAGGTGCGGAAGTAGACGTAGGCGGCATGGATGTCGCGCAGTTTCTTGGGCAGCCAAGGGTACGCGATGAAATTGGTGCCCAGACCTACAATCAGTATGAGGTTCTCCAGGATGGTTTGGAGAGACTCCTTGTAGTTTGCAGCGGTATTGCCAGCCGAGTCTTGTGCCTTTCTTTCTTCTTGGCTTTCGAACTTGAACGACTTGCCAAACCCGGCTCGTGAAAGGACGTGTAGTGACAATGTGCGTAGGTCGGTGGCGGCTGTGTCAACAGAGGGTTTTGAGGTCCAGTACTTCAGCATGTCGCCGGCCAAGGTAAGCGCCTCGTCCCAGACGATGGCATTATTTTGCTCGTTGAAGCAGTGGAGGGCGATTTTCCTTTGTGTTTTCCAGGCCTTACCTTCAGCCTAGTATTATTATCCTCTCGTTAGAGAGACCGAGTGGCCAGGCACGAGACGTGACGGTGCTGCTTACATTGGAGATATTGGGGCCAAAAACGTTCAGGATTTCTGCGTGCAGTTGATTCGTATTAGTTTATTGTACGTCGTCATTAGAGTGCTTGGGGGGAGACATGCCAGTGACGAAAACGGGCCGGGGGAAGTCGTTCTCGCGGCGGAGGAGCGAATTCAACGCCTCGGGATCGTTGACATAAATCCAGTTCTTCAAGGGCGTTACCAGAACCCAGATATCGCCCATTTCCTGATGAGAGTGGTAACGATCTTTGACTTCCCATCCCCGCCAGTTGTACCGAGTGAAACTGTTCTCACCAAGCCGTCCTGGCAGGCGACGTACGAACGAGAGCACTTTGCGGTCTACCAGGACCCAGAACGGGTTGAGCGGACTAATGGGGATAATACGGACGGGAGCTCCAATTGCGCGGGCCGACGCGTAGTTACGGAGAAGACCGCATGCTGTGTGGACTACCAACACGCCCATCAGCATCAACGGCGCAGCCACTAGCAGAACAGAGAACCAGGCCATGGGGGGAGGGGAAAGTTAGGTGTGAGGTGACAGAGCGAGGTTTGATGACTGAGTTGTAACGCGACTTTCGGGGGAGAGAAGATTGGAGATGGCGTGTGAGGAACGAGAGTGAGAAGGGGGGGTTGCTGATGACTAGAGCAAAATGCTGGATAGGCCAAGGTCTTATATAGATAGCAGGGGGATGGATACACCCAGCATGGTTCGGCTCTATGCCAACAAGAAGGCGGACCTAGTGTCCTGCACTAGCAGGGCCGTCTGTTTTGTTGGTTCTGACATCGAAATGCATTATCCACCCTGGCTGACAGTGGCCAGCCAAATGACGACAAACAGGTTGGAATAATTGGAAGGAGGGAACAGGGTGCAATGAAAGGTGACGAGGGTAAGTTAAATAGTGCAATCCGTCAGCCCTACGCATGAGACACTAGCACGAGATCTTGCAAGTGGCACTTGGAGGAGGGTAGGGGACAACATTGAGGTACAGAAAAGAATCAAAAGGCCAGGGTGAAATATTATTACCTTTCCTAAAGCCGCCAATGGGAAGAAAAGAAATAGGCGCCGAGAAGGGTGTCATTGACAGCGGGAAACACTCGCACGCTTTGATGGGTGAGGTTGGAAGATGGAGTATTTATTAGGTGAATTCCAGCTGATTCGTATCTTTTCGAGTATCGCTTGGATGAAGGTTGTATACAACCCAACCGGGAATGCACAGACTCGGGCGCGAGTTGCAATAAATGTCTGGACAGTGAGTTGGTGCTCCGTCGATCTTCCGACCGGGCCATTATTCCGAGTCAACAATCTGCGGGCTACTGTGGCACCACCAGGTGCCCTGGTAGACCCATGTAGCGTTGATCACTATGGATAGTGTTGGGGTTGTTAGATAAGCCGAGTATGCCCTCGCTCAACCAGACACTTCCTTAGATTTGTGGTCAATTACTGACCAAGACCGGCTTTGGGGATATATATCTGTATGTGGTGAAGCGGGATAAAATAGGCAAAGGGAGATTGATGGAGAGAGCAGAAGCCTACACGTTTGCCAACCATGCCTTGATGGCTAGTGTCATGGCCCCCTTGTCATGTCCCACCACCGCGTCCAAAGCAGCTTGGACGTGTGACTCGCCTTCACACTCCACGAGGACAAAATCCTTGCCATCGAGCACCTTCCAATCAGTCTCCCGGTTTGCCATGACCGTCTCGGCACGTAGGTGGTCCCTGGCAAACTCTCGAGAGTTGTCCAACAATACCTCCGCTGACCCTACCACGATCATGGCCTTCTTGACCAAGCCTTTGCTCTGGAGGGAGGGAAATACTCGCCCCCAGACTTCGCTTGCGTCCTCGGCACCACATAGATTTGCCCAAACCTCGTCCTCAATTGGACTCCAATCATCCTTGAAAGCGCGGACTTGGGGCCGGTTCAGGTAGTCCTTCCCGTTGTTGAAATCATAGCTTTCCTGGTTTTCTTGGAGAAGTGTAAACGGGCTCATGAAAAGAACCGCCCGGATCCGACCGACGAGGGACACAGTAGATACATATGGCGACGGATCAGCAAGGTGAGCCAGTACGGCTCCAGCCAACTGAGCACCTGCGCTATCTCCTGCGAGGATGATGTCCTCGGCACACAGTGAGAGGTTATCCAAGAGATATCGGAACGCCAGGACGGCCTGGACAAACTGAGTAGGGTATTGGTGCTGAGGAGCTAGCGCATATTCGAGAATGGCCACCTGCTTTGCCTTGCAGGCTGAAGCACACGATAGGATTAGGGGCATGTGTGCTGCGGCACGCAGCGGGTTGACAAAGCCGCCGCCATGAAAGTATAGCAAGGTGGGCCCAGCGGCAGCAGCCGAAGCGGGAGTGACAAAGTGCAGAGTTGACGAGGGGACACTGACACTTTTGTCAATGCCCCTTGTTGCAACGGAAATGGTGGATGGCTGGATAGTGGCCTCATCGTGAGGGATCTGATGTCTATCGCAATACTGCCTCACCACTGTCCCAGTCAAGGTGCGGCGAGTCACCCAGCGCAGCTGGTCTGTACTAAGCGTCGCCCTCTGGGCTTGCTGGAACGTGAGCGCCAGGCTCTGACGCCAGTGGAGAGCCTTGTTGGTTGGGAATGCGAACCCAATAATCCATCGAAATACTGAGGAAAAGAGGCAAGTTTAAGAGCATATCCTTTCGGAGCCACAGGAGGGAAGGCCTTACTGATCACCGGAATGAGCCCGAAGAGGGACACCTTGCCCCATAGACTAAGCGTCTTGGACTCTGTGAGCGAGTCTTTATTCGCCATACCGAGCGGTACCGAGAAGAGACTACCTGATAATAACTGCTGAAGTGTGAGATGCGCCCAGGTCGAGGAACTGAGGAAGAGGACGTTTGCCGACCAAACAAAGAATGTGCTTGGTACCCGGTACCGGGTGACTTGGATATCATCCCCTAATAGAGGGAGGGCTACTAATAGGTTCCGCTTGGATCTGCCTTGAGTTTCTAACACTACTGCCCTGGTACTACAGACAGATCTTTCCTCGTTGTTGCTTAAAACACTCTTAGTTGGATGAGCGCGTCTGTGTCAGCAGTGTGAGAAAAGCGGGGAGAGTGTCCGCAATGGATTATGGATCCAGTTTACATATTCAAATAGGCGACCTGTAGTTTTGCGCTAGTGCGTCTTGAAGTATGCAATGTCTTCAAATGGCTCAAGGAGGTCCTGGCCCCAACTGTAATGCTATGCTCCAATTTGGTCTATAGTCTCGTAATAAATATAAAAAGCAGAGCCAACCGAATTCTTCTCTAACCGGATGACAGAACAGAAGAATCTGTCGGCAACCTCCTCTAGTCTTACACCCATGGGCCACTAAAATTGAACGTTTAGGCTACCGCAACGCCGCTGAAAGCAGAGGATTCATATTCTCATTTCAACTTGGCTAACGTTTATGCCCGCAGAAACGTCTTGAAGACTGCTGAGTCTGTACAGTCCTCCCAGGGATATCCAATTTCCTTCAAGAACCGCTGTAGCTCGGCGACTTCGTCGTCTGGGCAGAGAATGCCTGTCAGAACCTGACCCATATCGCCGCCGTAGTTCCTGTACTGGAAGAGGCTGATGTTGTATTTAGGTCGCAGAGTCCGCAAGAAACGTTCGAGGGCCCCAGGGCGCTCGGGAAACTTGAACATGAATAGCCTCTCATCCAGAACATCGGACCGGCCGCCAACCATGTATCGGATGTGGCTCTTGGCCAGCTCATCTGCGGAAAGATCTGTGACATCCATACCGCACTCGCTAATGCGGCCGATAATAGACTGAAGTTCCTGGGAACGCTGGTTTCCAGGAGCAGTGAGCGAGATGCCCACCAAAACATTAGCTTCGGCTTCGGTGGCGTAACGATAGCTGAATTCGGTGACGGCGTGGGGCATTATAGCGTTGACTAACTCGGCGAAAGCACCGGGACGTTCGGGGATCTTCGCGCTCAGGAGGGCTTCCCTCCCTTCGCCATATGTGGCTCGAGCGGCGACGAAACCCAGCCGGTCAAAGTTCATGTTGGCGCCTGATGTGATGGCAACCAGTGATCTCGTGGGGTCACTGGATGGGTTGGCGGCAACCCACTTCTTCAGACCGGCGACCGCCAAAGCACCGGCAGGCTCGACGATGGACCTCGTGTCCTCAAACATGTCCTTGATGGCGGCACAAGCCTCATCCGTGGTCACCCGGATCATCTCGTCCACCACCTCTTGGCAAATACGGAAGTTCTCCTCGCCGACCGTTTTGACTGCAGCCCCATCCGCGAAAAGACCAACATCCTTGAGGAGCACGCGCTCGCCCTTGTGCAAGGACTGTGTCATGGCGTCCGCGTCGTAAGTCTCCACACCAATGATTTTGACGTGCGGTGCAATGCGCTTCACATAAACTCCGACACCGGCAATCAGGCCACCGCCGCCCACGCAGCAGAAGATGGCCTCGAGCTTTTGGAGATTAGTCTGAGATAAAATCTCCATGCCGATAGTGCCCTGGCCAGCGATGACATAAGGGTCATCGAATGGCGGGATGTTGATAAGGCCATCTTGCTTTTCTCGCCGGGCGCACTCGTCCTTGGCCTCGTCAAAGTCAGCTCCGTGAAGAACGACATGGCCTCCCATCCGAGATACGTTAAGATGCTTGATGCTGGGCGTGCCCTTGGGCATAACGATTGTGGCAGGGATTTTCAGCTTGCGGGCAGAAAAGGCGACTCCCTGCGCATGGTTTCCAGCACTGCAGCAAACGACGCCTTTCCAGGATTCGGCAGGGTCCAGATGAGCCATCTTATTGTAAGCGCCGCGGAGCTTGAAGCTGAACACAGGCTGCTCATCTTCTCGTTTGAGCAGCACATTGCACTCGAGGCGGTTGCTCAGATTGACGGCTTGGACCAGCGGGATCTCGCCGCAAACCTCTCTCACACGAGGATAGGAGGTAATGATGAGGCGTAGGTACTAGTGGCTAGTTTAGTCTCACTTCGTAGTAACACTGTCTCGCGGCCGACAACGGCGAACGATAATGCCGCGTGCACGAAATTTTGATGCACCAAATAAAATTAAAATTAAGGGCTGATTGCTCAAGAAGGCGTCTTGCATCGTGAAGTAGTGCGGTGAACTCACGTCGGGGTTGCCATTGGGAAGGAGAAACTCGTCAGGGACGAGCTTGTGCATCTTTGCCTTCCTATCCTCCGATGGCGGCGACGGCTTTGCGCTGTACTCGGTCAGGGAGAAGCTGGTCAATGACGGGGTTCTCTGGGGCGTTTGTGGCCGCGGTGTGCCATTGATGCCGTTGAGAACACCATTAGCACCGCTGATGTTCGCTCCATTAGCCAGACGAGGCTCAGGGGTTTGTGAAGAAGCCATGTTTAAACAACAAGATGGTCGGTGAGTCTTCAAGACCGTGAGAGTGAAGCTCCCTGGCCGTGCGTTGGAAAAGAAACTAAAATTTTGGTGGGACACGTCTGATTGAGACCCCACACCAAGCTTTAGTGTACTCAGTGCCAGCGAGGTTATCAATCCACAGTTACTGGACACCTTGAGATGCAGACAAAGAAATACATGCATTATACCTGGGCAGCCTGCAATACAGTCACTAGGCAAGAGATATTTCTTATACCATGACTGTATTTACCCATCTATACCAGGTAGATACCCATTTATCTACCATTAGGCAAACAAGTACAACCGTTTAGGTTTTCACGTAAACTGTACATGTGTGCACTGTACTGTACAAGCTCAATGTCCGGCTTCACCCCTCGACGTTTTTACATTGGGCGGGCATTAAATCTATTCTCATATGGAGTTTATATTCCATTTGTTAGCCCTTAAACCTTAATTGTTACCGTATGTCGTTATTTCTGCTCATCAGGGCGCAGTGACTAAAATATGCAATTGCACATCTGTTCCCGTTGTCATTGACTGGATGATGATGTCTTCTTAGGATGCCCCGCTTGTGGCGTGTGCTTGGCTTGTGCGCGGCTCCGCAGCTGGGCTTCGAGCTCCTTGAAAACCCCTGCTGGGCAAATAGAATGTTCTTGTAAGAAATCCCATTCCGATCAGCATTGATATCGCGACGCCTTTTCAAATCGCGACCCGGATCAACCCCCTGTTGCTCCCAAATATTGCCCAGCATGTCCGACCGTCCTATGCCGTCGTCTTTTGACGGCAATCCGTAAGCTATTCCTAGGGCTAGTGTTTGTCGCGATGGTTTTGGTTTGAGTGAATGATGGCATGTTGACAGTTCGAACCCACACAGCGAATTCAACAAGGAGTCTGGACTGCAGAAAATCACCAAAAAGCTAAAGAAAGAGCCTCTCATTCCGTTTGGCTGCCTCCTAACCGTTGCCGCCTTCGCCAGTGCTTACCGCGCCATGCGTCGAGGCGATCATAACCAAGTCCAGAAGATGTTCCGAGCCCGTGTTGCCGCCCAGGCATTCACCGTCGTATGCATCGTTGGAGGCGGTCTTTACTATGCCGAAGACCGGAACAAGACAAAGGAGATATGGAAGGCGCAGGCGTTGAAGGAGGAGGAGGAAAAGCGCGACAAGTGGATTAAGGAGTTAGAGGCTCGCGACGCAGAAGACAAAGCGCTCAAGGAGAGACTGGATAGGAGAAGGCAGAAGGCAGCAGACCGTGGAAGTGCCAGTGCAGTCACAGAAGCTGTCGCTGCACAGGCGAGAGCAGCCTTCAAGTCGGACAAAGATGCGAGGGATGTGGCCGAGATTGAGGTTCGTGATCAAGCAGCGAGCGTTGAGGAGAAGGAGGGCAGCGGGGTCCTGGACACGCTCGGCGGCTGGATTGGCGGCTCGAAGAAGGCACCGGGAGATAAACCTCTAGCCCAGGAGGGAGCAAAAGATGACGCCGACCTCTCGGAAAAGTGAGGTGATGTTCGGAACGCTCGCCGTATGTGTAATAATTGAGGAAACTGGTTTATTTTTGCTTATTGGTACGGTCATCGGAGCAAAAAACTCGCTTGTAATATCGCACATGTGTTGGCTGCCAGTGGGGGTCTATAGAAAGGCACTACATGCTCTTAAAGTCGCGTTGTTCATTCTGCACGTCGGCATTCCGCCAGCTCGGCTAGTCCACAGTCATCTCATCGGTCCTATTCTGTGCCTATTCGCAGCCACTGATTGCCCCCATCATCCCATGCTCCCACCGCTCCTATTAGCCCCTATCAAACCAGCCATCTCTAGTAGAGCACGATCTGCTTCAATGTCACCTGTCCCAAGGTTGATCCTCCGCCGTGCCTCAGCTTCTCTCGCCTCCCATGCCCAGTGCTCAGCCTGGTGTTTAGCCTCATCGTCCCCACCGCAGCCCCATACTTCAACACTCGAAACCTCGAAACGGTCCTGAAAGTCATATTTCCTCGCCTCACTGCTTTGGAAGGCTCCGCCTTTTGAGGTGTAGTCGTGTGTAAAGCAGCCGTACTCGAAACTGCTGTCAAGTACAAGTGACACAGTTCCTAGTGAGATGATATTTGATCTCCGATATGCTTGAGTCGGCAGCGGAGGCGGGCAGCCGAAGTGAACTCCTGCGTGGTTAGTCGATGTCGAAGGTTTCGTAAATGTGACGTAATTTCTGTTCAGACTTGAAGCCCGGAACACATCATGGCAAGGCGCCAGTTGGAAGAGGAGAGTATCCTCGCCGCCAAAGCACTCGCGGTGAGTATGTTTCCAAGGCTGGCTGACGTAGACACCGAAGGTGAGCCTCTCGGCCTTTTCTGAGCTCCCCCGACCAAAGCGCTTGGAGGGGAGGGTTGCAAGGAAAGCAGACTCTGCCCCCGTACTTTTGTAGTCTAACTCGTCAGAAAGACGGGTCCCACTCACAAGGAGGATGGTTGGCGCCCTCCAGTTGAAAACCTTTGTCTCAAAACTACCCATGCTAAAACCGTCATCTTCCCCGGAGTACAGAAGGCGAAGCCTGCGGAAGAGGGAGGCCCCGGGGATGAAGAAGGAAATCTGTGACAAGACTCCAAGATTCATGATGGATCCTGTGTCTTGCAATAGCGGTTGGATGATCTTTGGTGGGGTGCGAGGCTCATCTCTGTGTTTGTGGAAGTCAAGATTCTTAGAGAAGAGAAAACGCTCGAAGAGAGGGGTAAAGCCGTTGAATACAAACGGCATGGACGACGGGATTATCGCGTTGAATTGATGAAACTTGATGCCTGGGGACTGCTCGACATTCAAGAACGCTCGTAGCACGCAATCAGTGACGGTTTTCAGGTTCTTCAGTTCAGCGCCGGCTACTCGATCCAGGAACAGTGAAGGAGTCTCCTGCGGCCCAAGAGGTGCAATGAATAGGAGAAGCATGACCAGTTTCCGAAAGTTGTCTGCCGGGATCATCGCGCCGTTGATGGTTGTCGAGTTTCCGTGTCTGAAAGCGCTAAGATAGTCTAGGGAGTCAAACGCGGCAAGAACCAGCTCATCCTCGTCCTCTTCGGCCATCTCACCACCCTCTTCGTCATCCCCTGCTACGTCAATTGCAAAGCCAGAGGGCCTTGAGGTCGCGTTGGGCCCACCAGGGCTGTCTTCGTGGCCATGCACATTTTCCTTATCCATGGGTATCTCAGAGAGGCTGCGATCATAAACAGCCAGGCTCTTGAACAGAAGCTTCCTCCGATCCGAAGCACCCTTTGCCAATGCACGCTTGTATCTTTCAGTCAGGATGGTGATGACCATAACCATCTGTTCAAGTCCTAGCACCGCAGGCGCATCTTGGAGAAATGGAAAGGCCCCAATATATGACACCATTTGAAAGAGGATGGGAGACGCGCCAAGTGTATCTGGAATCTCGAGATAGCGCGCGATGGTCTCTTCTTTGAGGTACCGAACATCCTGTTCCTGGTCGGCAAGGCTCCTGAATACGTCTTTGAGCGAAAACAGTTCGAGAGGCGCGAAGCACTTCTCCGCAAACCTGTTGGCCTGAGAGCACGGAAAGATTAGCTTGACGTACGCAGTATTTTGGGATCCAGGGTTCTTACTAGTTCCTTGGTTATTTCCTCGTGGGAGGGAGCTGGTCGGCCCTCATCTGACTGAACTTGCCCCATCGTCGAATGCAAGCTCGCAGGGCATTGGGAGGGATTTGCATATCACTAAGATCGAAGCATGGGCTGAGCTCAGTCCATTTTGTTGCAGAACTAGCAATTGGTTCGCTTGCAGAGTTGAAGTCCCTGGGAAATGGAGATGAGGATGGAACAGATCCTTAGTAGGTGTCGGATTGTGTTAGCAGGCAATTGGAGGGGCTTGGAGAGCCAAGAAAGGTGGGCTGATCCATCCATGCACTAGCTCGGCCTCGGTGCGTGCCTGCCCTGTCCGGCCCCTCTATCTAGATGATTCGTACTTCGCAGGCAAGCAAACGAGGAGCGATAAAGGTTGTTAAATGCAATTGTGCGAGACTGCTCCCTTCACTGTTCACTGTCGTATCATCTCCAATCCTTTATACCAGGTGGGTAATTGCCTACCAAATTGTTTATGCTGGAACAGTACCGTTATAACGGAGTTATCGACATATACAATCAATGCCGACCTGGCATCAAGCACCTCTCAATGCCACAACAGGCTTGCGGCTACTGACAGCTTCCACGTTCTATGAATAGAGCAATATAACGCAGCCTTAGTCTTTTGCAATTTCTTTTGACTACCCGTGATCGGCTTTGCAAGGATTTTATCGCCCGTCAAGAATGCAGCTGTCAAGTTTCAGGGCAAGCGAATGGATGCATCTCCCTATCAGCAAAGTGAAATTCATCCATTGTTGCCTGACGACCTGGGGAATGTGGAGCTCGAGTTGGGGAACTGGGTCTGGCAGGGGATCTTGCATTGCGTCACAGTTACCAGGGTAAGGGGATCGTAGCTGCTCGCTGTCCCACCTCCGCCTCTGTTGTGAAGTGTAGGTTGGCCCAATGGGCGCCTGTTATTGTTTCCCAGGGTCACCCCGCTGCCAGACCAACGAGAAGGAGAGCGGGAGAGCGGGTGACCGGACTGCGCATCACCTGTCGCTGCAAGGTAAGAAGCTGCCCACCCTGCCACAAAACCAGCACTCGTCCCGCCCGCTGCCGATGGATGGGCTCCGTCCTACATTGTCTCTCCGTGTATCTCAGCCTCCTGTCGCAGACAGACTAACCCTTCCCACCATCCAAAGATCAAGATATTGAAACGACCAGGAGCCACTCTCAGATACCATTCACCACGACCACAGCTGCAATGGCTGACCACGCAAACACCGCCAGCCCCAAGACCGTCGATGAAACGCCCATCTCGCCCAGCCGCCCCGATGCCGCCCGCAAGAACTCTCTCGAGAGTCATCTGATGCACCGGCCTGATCGACAGGAGCTTGTCGAGAGTGCGTGTGGACTGCCCCGCCGACTCTTCCAGCTCAACTTTCAACGCCACTAGTTTTACCTGGATGCGAAGACTGACATGGCTTCGTTCTGATAGAGAATATCCTTCCAGCGTCGACAGCTGCACCAGGCCTCCTGGCGAATCAGAAAGAGGTGATGTTTTCCAAATTGGACGCTCCTAGAACCTGCCATTTTTAGACGGGCCAGAAGCTAACTGTGTCTTCCGTCGAGTAGCTTGAAAAGCACATGCGTGCCGATTCACTCAATGAGAAGATTTCTCATCGTCCTCCACCGGAGACATTGCTCAAGGAAGGTGTCCTTCACGAGGATCCTCGCTCCCCTGAGGAGAAGTACGCTGAAGCAATCGAAGACGAATATGCCAAGCGTGAGGGCGGAGCTTGATCGTGAAGCTGGCTTTCAGACAAAACTAAGGAAGTAATTGCAAAGAAAGGTCCAAAAAGGTCCAAACAAGGTCCCAAAAAAAGAGTATTCATTTGTCCAACTCGCCCTTTCGTGGCTCATTTTTATGAGGACTAGGTTTAGGAATCCCTGAGCGTGTTGGTATCCGGGCTTGGACGCACACTATGCAGAAAAGCTACCTACGTAGGTAACGATAGGCGGCACACACTACTTCATCAGGCAGAATCATACTACCTTCAAAATCTGGGTGATATTGTTCTGAGCCCATGGTCGAATACCTTGGCCGCCAACTTAAGGAACCACAAATGCCCCGTAACCCCTCCCTTTGCCTTCCCCAACACCAAACCCCATTTCAAGACTTGAAGGTGGACAGCCGAAGTAGTATAGATTATTACTTTTGTTTTTTCTCCATCAAGATACACCATTGCCAATGATGAGTGACTTACCCCGCCCGCATTTTCCAATTACCCAACTGATCGTAGAGTGTACCCTTGGAACCACACCACTCATGATTATTCAACGGCGGGCTAGCCGCTGCCTTTGCGGGCTGCAGGACGATCGCGGGATGCATGCATGGAACCAACCGAGCCAGGTGTGGGCGCCATTGGGCAAGAGACCTTAAAAATATATTTCCAAATCCAGACACCGCTGACCTCCTAATTTACATTTCCACGTCCTTTGGAATACTCGGCCAACACTTCGGTCAATGCTAACAGCAAAGTTGATAACCCGATTATGATTGATCTGTGGGCCTCCAGTTTATCTCGGTCTGGGGTCCACCTGGTGGGCATTAGAGCTGGGCAGTTTGCTGCCCGAACGTAAAGTGCCGTCCTGAAAAGAACCATCCATGTCGCTAACTATGCCCCAAAAAATCCCATAATGACTCCTATGCCGTGAAAATGCTCAAAATTCCGACCACGAAACACGCCAGCAGATACAGCGAAAAGAATAGCCAATTTTATATGCTAGGATGGCACTACTATTCGCCGCTTCATCTGGACGAGTAGTAGGTGTTTGACGACGATCGGGACGAGCTCCCTGATCCTCCCGAGCTCCCAGAGCTTGTGCGTGGATGCTGGATAACGACAACGGGAGTGCCTTTCCGGTTTGTGGACTCCCTGACAGGAGTGTAGTATGAGGAGCCTCCACCTGTAGCATCTATTAGCACTGCAGTAGTCATGTATAGTTAAGTAGAATAAGACTGAACTCACCACTGTTGCCAGAACGGTAACCCCCGGAGTACGAGGTATGGCCTGACTGGCCGCTGCCGCTTGTTGAGGAGTTCATTGAGGTGCTTGAAGAGGAGGAGTAGTAGGTTGAAGTGCTGGATGAGCGGCTAGCACTTGATCCGGAGTAATAGGAAGATGCTGGGCGGCTGCTGGCCTGGTGGACCACAACGTTATTTCCCTGTCTTGAAGAGTACGAGGACATTGGTGACGATGTAGTAGAAGAAGTTTAAATCAGTCGATGAGAATGGACTAAAGTGTGATGATAGAGATTGACAGCTTTGTCTTTCGTTGTGAAGAGTGAAGTGGATGTTGATGGGAAGACTGAATATATCAGAACAGTGAAAGAACACACACACACAGAGAGAGAGAGAGAGATGAGCACACACACACACACACACACACACACACACACATATATATATATATATATATGACATACTAAGAACCTTCAAGTCGTTCTAACGACCCAACAGTCCGGCACCTCCAACAGCCAGGCGGCCGAGGTGATTCCTGAGTCCGCGATAAGCCGCGCCTTAGAGTGACCAGGATGATAGGCGATGCTCGGTGAGGTTGCCAGGCAGATTCCAGGCATTTAACGCAGTCTCTGGCCAGGAAGAGAGAAAGTGGAGCGATATCTATGAGTCAATCGACTTGGAAGCGCTTCTCTTGTCAAGTAAAGGGAGGCACGGGTCGACCAAAAGCGCAGCCACTGGAGATGACGAAGTTGGTCGCGGTGGTTGGGTTTCGAAGTGGAAATCGTAAACCTCCTCACGGAACGCCTCTAAGGTACGCCCTATCGTCCTATTCGGGAGCGCGAGGGCTTGATTGGCGGCAAATGCAGGAACAAAGGAGAGTGTGACCGAGCAGGGAGAGTCGCGAATGGTCACAGCCCTGCGTGCAAAGGGACCTTTGCCCGCTTGGGCAGTCCGGCTACCGGTGTGAAAGCACCAGCCACCCAAGGCACCTAGGTGTCTATGACCGCAAACCTGCCTAACACGATACGACCCTGGCGGAACAAAGAACGATTTCATTGACGACCGGACGGGGGGTCTTTGGAGCGTCAGTTTGGTGCGTGTCCTGCCTAGAACAAGACCGGCTGCTGCCTTCTCTGTAGGGCCCCCAAAGTCTCAAGGGCGCGTTTGAGAGGTCTGGCGCCCCGTGACTCACGAATGAGACCTGGCAGCCTGAGCCCAGGAACTACGGGATGCCCAAGAGGCTCCGCGTGGACACAATAAAGGGAAACGAGGCATTGCAAAGGGGCGAAGGTTTGTAATTTTTGTCGGTGTAGTGTTGATGCTTGGTTGGTTTCTCTTACTTCTGAAAGTTTTGGGCCAATTAGGGACCAAGGAAGCTGCTGCCTGTCCTACCTTCCTGGACCTCCAGTCCTGCGCTACCCACTACGGATGGGTATCAACACAATTGGAAATGAATTGTATGCCTCATCAATCAGCCTCAGGCTCGCCGCCTCAGGTGGCGGTGCTCTTAAAAAGATGACGGATAAGCCAGCCTCACGAGCCTGGGCGATAAACAAAGGCAAAATCGTTTCTCCTCAATGAAGAGGCTGTCGTCGTCAGGCCTTGTTTGTCTAGGTAAACTGTATTAGGAGCGAAGCCTTAGTTAGACCAGCGCTTTTAGCCCTGACGAGTACAGCGTAAGCCTGCCAGGCGGGACAGGATGTGGACTTCGTGTCCCATTCAATGCAACAAAAGTACCCTACCCCGCTAACACTTCCAGGTGTGTGAGGACCACACACAACTTGTCCACATGCTGTCACGTGCCGTTCTCCTTTGGCAAACTTGGGTGGCTTGGCCTCTCGTTGCAGGTGCGGGGAGTAGTTGAGCGAAGCGGTCTGGGCGGCAGGGTTCTAACTCTTCTAACTGGCCGCCCTGAACAATTCAGCTTGCTACCCATTGAAGATCTGTCCACGCCCTTTCCCGTCCTCCATTTTCTTTTACGAAACATCCCGACTGTACTCGCAAAGTCAAAATTGGGAATTTTTTAAGTTCAACACAGCCACGAACCAAATCCACATCTGTCTCCTTCAAGATGCGTGTTCTCTTGTCGCTTTCCCTGCTTGCCTCCGCTGCCGTCGGCGTCTTGAGTGCCGAGACTCTGGGCATTGATGTCACACTTCCGGTCGAGTGCGAACGCAAAACGAAGAAATCAGACAAGATCCACGTCCATTATCGGGGCACTCTGCAGTCCAATGGACAGAAATTCGATGCCAGTGAGTCCGCCAACATCTGAGCTAGCATCCAACTCTATCTCCCGACTCCATCGAATGGACCAGTGTTGATCGGTCGAAACTGACATGTGCTGGCATGTTAGGCTACGATCGCGGGCAACCGTTTAGCTTCACTCTTGGAGGGGGCCAAGTTATTAAAGGGTGCGTAGCCGATCTTTTGGTGTTGGGCGAGTGGGAGTCTGGTACTGACCCGGCGCAGATGGGACGAGGGTCTCTTGGACATGTGCATTGGCGAGAAGCGGACATTGACAGTTCCGGCCTCCTACGGCTATGGGCAACGCTCTATGGGCCCTATTCCTGCTGGCTCTACATTGAGTACGTTAAGCTTGTACCCGCACCGTCCAGTGATGCATTCTTAGGGGCTCGGTCCGTTGTGCTAACGTGTCGTTTCAAGTTTTTGAGACCGAGCTGGTAGGCATTGCTGGCGTTCCCAAGCCCGAGTCGATCGTTACCAAGGCTGCTACCGATGCTCCCGCATCTACGGCGAGCGATAAAGCGGAAGAGACGGGCGAAAAGGTCGCCGAGAAGGTCGCTAATGTTGTTGGCGCGGCTGCTGGTGTGGTGAAGACGATGCTCGCCGATGATGATGATTCGCAGGACCACAACGAGCTCTAGCGAGCCAATTCGTTGAACGGCCGAATACTCGGGATGCGCTGGTTGGTGACATGGGAGCTGTTGCATCGCGCGCTGGGTCACTGGCGCCGCGTTATGTATCAAGGCGCCGGCCTGTAACGTGCGTTCAAGTCTTCTTATAGTTAACTATTCGCAGAATTTGGAGCATTGGCTACGCTTGATGCGCCTAGCATCAGCCGGTACTATCATGGTTCAGGTTTCTACGTGGTCTTGTCTGGCATGGGGATCATTGCCATCTTGGTTGGATTGGAGCAGGCTCGACTATCATATCAGTACTGGTCCCCCTTAAATTGTGACAACCTTGGAACTTGGGCATCACGGCATAGGAGATTGGTTCTATTGCTGTGGCTCGAAGGGATATGTCGCTGTGCAATGTGTAGAGAGAGTGACAACGTGGGCGCGTGGAGACGCGCTGACTCGCGGGATTGCTTAAGTTTGGCAGGCAGGCGCAGCCCTCGCTTGGTAAATGTTCAGTGAAACCAACGCACACGCCACCTGCGGCGCTCATCCTCCGATTCCTCCCATTCAAGTGATTTCTGCTCACGAGGGAAGCCATTCGAGGTCCATTGCAATTGTCTTTTCAATCCTTTCCACGCCCAATGAGACGCACAGTGGAAGTAACCCCGGACTCGCGAGCGCCATGTAGTCAAGTCATGCTTCGCGGCCCTGCTTCTCCAAGTTCTTCCTCTTTTTTTTCAACGCGACCTCGACCCATCCACCGTCCTCCCGGTCGTGCGCGTCGAGAATGTCGTGGCGGGACGCTGCCGGCGACAGTAGCCGGCGATGTCGTTCTTACCTACCACCCTTGAACTTTATCACCCTTCATTATGCGTACTTCATCAGCGTGTGCCTCGTGGCCTCGATCATCTTCTGGGGCTCATCGGATCCGGCAAAGAGCGTCAGCTACACCGACAGTCTGTTTCTGGTCGTCAGCGCCATGACTGAGGCAGGACTCAACACGGTCAACCTGAGTCAGATAACGACGTGGCAGCAAACTATGCTGTTCATGCTCATTGTCTTTGGTAGCTCGATTTGGGTTTCTATCTGGACCGTCTTGGCACGCAAGCGTGCCTTTGAGAAGCGCTTCCACGACATTGTCCGCGCGGACCGCTTGCGAAGGGCAAACCGAGCAGGTAGTGCCATCAGTTTATCGACCTTGCAACGATTTGTTTCCTTCAGGAAAGCGCAGACCACGCCTCGAATGCCATCCTCTGGGGCTGGTAATTTGGAGTCTGGACTCGCTCTCTCTCTTTTCCGGCCCGCTTCCTCGCCCAACATCGAGATGCCTATCGCTTCTTCGGCTGATCTCGATTCTGTTGTTGCCGCTCATGAGGCCTCTACAGACACTCCTCCCGCACATATCGCCTTCGCAGACAACCCGCATCCCAACTCGGGGGGGCAAGAGAGTGCTACTGCCACCTCCTCGGCAGCTCAGTACCGGCATCAGGAGAGCCGCCCCATGCGTAGGAATCTGGCAATCTCCAGAGCCCCAGCGTCAAGTGACAAGGGCAAATTTAGTGGACGACATTTCCTTTCTTACCGCACTGCTGGGAGGAATTCGCAGTTCCATAATCTTTCTAGCGAGGAGCGCGAGCACCTTGGCGGCTGCGAATACCGTGCTCTCAAAGTGCTCTCAGTCATCGTACCTGTGTATTTCTTTGCATTTCAAATTTTGGGCTGCATTGCATTGGGTGCCTGGTATGTGTTCTGTGGTTCTCTCACCCTTGTTTTACTTCCGCGACTTCCCGACAGAACGCGAACTCGTCGCTCACTCATCGAAAAAGAGGGTTTGAGAGCTGACAAGATGTCCAGGATGCATAACAACCAGCCGGGACCACCGCTCGAGAACGGGATCAATCCTTGGTGGTTGGGCGTCTTCAATGGCGCCTCGGCGTTCAACAACTCAGGCATGTCTTTATTGGATCTCAACATGATCCCATTCCAGACCTCGCACTTCGTCTTGATCGCTATGGGTCTGATGA
This sequence comes from Podospora didyma, assembly GCA_033439775.1. Lineage (NCBI taxonomy): Eukaryota > Fungi > Ascomycota > Sordariomycetes > Sordariales > Podosporaceae > Podospora > Podospora didyma. The sequence goes on from JAULSW010000011.1 coordinate 26,926, forward strand.
TTCTGGCGGGAAATACCGCCTACCCGATTTTCTTAAGGCTCATTATCTGGACGCTCTTGAAGCTCATTGCCTTCACTACTACAGAAGACGAGTTTTGCGAAATCAAAGACACCCTTCGGTTTATCATCACTTATCCCAGGCGTGTATATACTAATCTTTTCCCCGCCCGCCCTACTTGGTGGCTCGTTTTCATGCTCGTTCTGCTCAACAGCGTCGACTGGGTCTCCTTTGAGCTCCTTAACCTTGGCAACCCTGCCATTGAGGGGATTCCAGCGGGTTCGCGCGTCCTGGATGGACTCTTCCAGGCATTAGGCAGGCGTTCACCTTGCCACCACTGTATTCACCCTGTGCTGACTGTGACCCTAGCTGTGCGATCTGGGGGGTTCTATGTTGTCGCCATCCCATCCCTATATATTGGCCTGCAAGTCCTCTACGTAATCATGATGTACATTTCTGTGTATCCTGTAGTGATCACGATGCGCCATTCCAATGTCTACGAGGAGCGCTCACTGGGCATATATGCCGAGGATGGTGCTGAGACAGACCCCGAATATGGCGGCCAGCATCCAACACCGCCTCCCCCTACACCGCAGCCGAGCAACATCAGGCCTGTTGCCAGCCTTAGACGTGCTTTCCGCCTCTCCGTTCATAACTTCGGCATCCCAAATGAGTCCCGTCGGCCCGAATCACGCATCAGCTTCATAAGCCAGTGAGTATGATCTCAGGGGCAGTTGATCTGGCATTCGGCTCATTATGCACACAGGCAAATTCAAGGTCAGTTGGCCCACGACCTTTGGTGGCTTGTCCTGGCAACACTCGTCATCGTGACAATCGAGACGAGCAACTTCCTTGCCGACCCCATCAATTTCAGTGTTTTCAACGTGATATTCGAGGTCGTATCGGCTTACGGATGCGTCGGCATCAGCGTGGGAGTTCCAAATAACACCTATAGCTTCAGCGGGGCATGGCATACCGCCTCGAAGCTGGTGCTCTGCGCGGTCATGCTTAGGGGCCGACATCGCGGCCTTCCCGTAGCGCTAGATCGAGCCGTTCGCCTACCCGGCGAGGCATTACATGAGGAGGAGGAGGAGGATCATCGCATCCGAAGGAGTTTGACGAACCGCCGGGTGAGTCTCGAAACATAGGGGATCTAGAAGAATCTCCCGGTGGTCGGGCTTAGCAGTAGCGAGATGCCGAAAAGCGATTTAGGGCTAGATGGGAACATAGTGATAGAGATGAGAAGGAGCCTTTGGTGAGACTGAGCTTGGTTGCAGCACATCTATATGTCAATAAGGCGAAACATGATTTGACGTGCTTTTATTACAAAAGAAAGGAGAAGAAACCAGAAAATATCCACAGAGTGCGCAGTGTGCTTGTGTCAGAAATCTCATTGTTCGTTATTCGTCAGTCATTGAACAGGTTGGCTCAATGGCAAGTATCAAGAGTGGTTGCTAACTAACAGCTTCGCGACTATCCAAAACAAAGCTTTTTTTGCCTCGGATCCGCTGCTGCCACTGACCTTCCCCTCTTCTTACTTGTATCCTTGGCTTTCCTGGTTTCCGGAGTTGTTCCTATACTGGCACGAGGCGCATGCACGACAGCATCCTGCTGGACAGTGTCTCGAATTGCTTTCCGGGATAGGCAGAGGTCAATGTGACCGTTGAAGTTCCTCTCATCGGCCGCCTGTGGCCGTCCGCAAATGGGGCAGTCCCACCAGTCTTCTTCCACAGGCGCAGATTGTTCCCTCCTAGGGTTTGGTAAAACCTCCTTCCCGTGCCTTCGAAAAGGACTGCCCTCGCAGGGGCTGAGTGCCTCTGGCCCCGGCTCACTCCCATCGGCAGACGGGCGGTGATCCTCCAGAATTTCTTCAGGCCAGCGTTCCCACTCATCCTCTGAATTGGTCAGCATCATCTTCGGCCCTGAGCCTTGTTCAGTAGATGCACCGGATTCGGCTCTGAGCGGTCTCAGTCCAAAGAACGCGCGCGTGTCTGGCTTTTTGGTGCTGACAAGATGAGTACATCTTAATCCCATCAGGCGCAACTTCAGGTCCGGGATCTCCTGCTCGAGCTTTGCCAGTATGGGAAGGGCGCAATTGTACAGGTCGTCGGCCAGAAACAAAGGTTTTGGCGCGATGACTTGGCGGGTGAGGACTTCGAAAGTATGTAGCTTAATCTTCAGGCATAGTGTGCGACCCTTGCACTGGGCGCGTCGCATATCCTTCTCCAGCTCGTCTGCCGTCCACCGCAGCTTCTCCCGCGACTGCAACGGGCCGCCCATTTCGCGGAATGTGCTCTCCGTCCCGACGCTTTTGCGCTCATACTCCTCGGCCGGTTGCACGTTCGTGCGACCGAGGCCGAGGTAGCACCGGATGAGGAACTCGTAGGTTTTCTCTCCAAACAGCTTGCGCAGGTATTGCCGCTGCGTGTATATATCCCCGCATGTCTTGATCCCGATCGAAGCGAGCTCTCGCTCAAGAACGCGTCCGACGCCGTTTACCTTCCGGGGCGGGAGATCATGCATGAACGCCATGATGGCGGCCCGCTCACGTGGCAGGACAAACTGTCCGTTGGGCTTGTTCAAGTTGGAGCAAATCTTGGCAAGCCTCGCATTCGCTGCGATGCCCGCCGATACTGTAATGTGTGTTTTATCGTGGATTTCGTTCCGCATCTGATTCACCACGTCGGCGGGATCCATGTCCTCATGGTTGGCGCAGTACTCGGTGATATTGAGAAAGGCCTCGTCGATGCTTGCGCTCTCAAATCGCGCGTCGTAGTCGGCCAGGATCTCGCGGACTTCGGCAGCCTTTGCGTTGTACTTGTCAAAGTTCAGGGGCAAAAGCACCAGCTCCGGACACAATTTCTTGGCCACAAAGCCAGCCATCCCGCTTCGGCAGCCAAATTTGCGAGCAACGTAATTCTCTCGAATCTGTCAATCTTTTCTTCGTGGACGTCTGAATAGACTGGGAAAACTCACACATGTTGTGAGAACGCCACCACCAACCGCAAACGGGAGGTCCTTTAGCTCGGGTCGATCCAGTAGCTCAACGGCCGCATCTTCGAGGCCCATGATATTAGCCACCACGCAACAGTAAGGTACGCCGGGGATTGCTTACAAAAAGCGTCGCAGTCCATATGTATGATGTGCTGTGTCAAATCGCGCTCGCTCTCGAGCTGTGCTATTAGATTATCTGCAGCTCTTAGGTCTTGAGAAAGATCTAACTTCTCAAGACGCTGTTTCTTTGTGAGAATTTGCTCAATTTTCGCCGTGAGGCTCTTGTCTCTGGCCTCTTCGCGGTTGAAATACTTGGACCCCTTGGAGGCATTATATATAATCTCAGACACCTTTGGCAATTCTAGTGTCAGCGGGCGCCTGGCAGATGAATGATCATTCATAAATGGAAGAGAGGCATCATGCCTTAGACTGATCGACTGAATCTTGTCCAGCCTTTGTTAAGGATGGACCAAGAAGAGAATACTTTAGCGATGAATGATCTTGCGCAGTTTCCCCTTCACTGGCGTCGTTGGCATCTGGCTGGCCCTCGGAGGTCATCTTATAATGCCTGTCGGGTCGATTTGACAGCGTAGAGGTAAACTCAACTCGGAGTGATCAGTAGTGACTCGGTCAGTAGTTGTGTTCAGATGCAGGACGCGTTTAGTGGCATCACGTCAGCATCGCCAAGTCACGTGAACGTTCCGGCTCACCAGGAGGTTTTGTGGAGAAAGACTTCGAAGCCGCTTATTAGGCAGGACCCACCTTACTATACTCTGTGTACAGAGCATACGTACCTATTTAAACTCGAGCTCGTATGTTGCATACACCAACACATAAGCCACATAGGTCATTGTTATTCTCTGGGGAGCCAGACCGGTGTGGATTTGAAGGGACCTAGATAGGTACCTGCAGTTAGTATGAAGAGAGTTTCAGTCCAGATGAATACCTCGTACGCTATAAAACAAACCAGCCGATGTGCAATTTTTATCGGAACTGTACGGATACGGATATTACATAGCGACCAAATGGTGGGGTGTGTTCAGGTGGGATTGGAAGAACGCGAACTGCACGGACACACCCACTTAAGCCTAGCTGAAGCGCGCCGTGTCGCGTCCTTCCCAGCCTCCGAGTAGTCGCGTGTAGTCGGGGGCCAGGTCATGCCTCCCCTGTCCCAGAACTTAGCGATCTCCATCCCCGCCAACATATTGGCCAGGTAACTTGACACTCCAGTAACCTGTAATCAGCATCATCTCAACTCCACACCGCGAGAGTGGGAAGCAACTGGTTGACAAACACCATTGTTCACGACGAGCGCTCGACAGATATTTGTCAGGCCAATTGGCCCGACTGCAGCCTCCCTAAACCTCTCTGCGCGCCGAGTGTCGGCCACGCCTTCCACACGACAATGGTGATCAAGCGCAAGCGCTCCGAGTCTGAGCTCTCGATCAGCTCGACCTTCTCATCACCGCAACGGCCGGACAACGGTGGCTTCAACTTCAGGGCCATGATGGAAACAAACCCACCACGTGCATTCTCGCTTTCCTACCTACCCAGCAGCCGCACCATGAAGCGCATCCGTGACAACCGCCCCTCGGAAGCGGAGGTACACCGTATGTATTCTACCCAACTGTCAACTTCAGCCCTCTAGTCCGCCTCCTGACCGTATCGGGCACAGAACACACCCTCAGCCTACTCTACAAGGCACAGCAACTACCAAACAAGGCACAGCCAACACAGTCACAGCCCGAAGTGCCGAGCGCCGAAGCGACATATGCCCGTTCGAGCACCAGCCACTCTGGCCAGCAACGGTCGCTGCACAGCTTTTGGAATCTACCAGTCTCAGCTTCAGGCTCTGCGACACCGTCTCCTTCTCTGTCTCTACCTATTGCGCATCAACACGTCTCGACAAGTTGCGAGGATTGCGGGGCAATACTGGGAGGCGGCGGCAAGATGATGTTGGATGTCAGTGGCTGTGGGGTTGAAGATCACAGCTGTGGCGCGTGTGGGAAGACCGTATGCTTCAGTTGCTCCATAAGCAGCTTGGGGGAGCTGCGGCGGTGCTTGGCATGTGCCGGGAGGTCAGTTTGGGTCGATGGCATTGGGCGCACGACAAGCGTTGGATTTTGTTAGGCGGTGTTGGAAGCCGGCGTGTCCTCTATGTTGCACTTCAGCAGCATAGTCTGGGAGTTCGGTTTCTGCATAGGGTTTGTCTTGGTTGAGCTCAGCGTTGTGTTTTCTTGCATCTTTCGGGGGGTATCGAATTCCTCGACGGCGGCAGTTTTTGGGAATCTAGCCTGTGGATATGACACCCTGTTACGAATACTTTAGCGCATATGGTTGTGGCATTTAATACCACTGATGATACTTAAGCGTTGCGCTAAATGCGTTTCCACTAACTCCAGTATTTGTTGTTATTCACGGGCACTCTCCTTTTCCACATTTCTCGACCCCCTTTTTGTATTCTGTTCTTGCTACACTGTTCGCCGTACTTCCTTCCTCCCCTGCTGTTAAGATACTACCTAGTGAACTTTCTTTGTTATTCTTTGACTGTTCTCTTCTGCCACCTGATAAGATAACATAGAACTAGAGTACCTCAGGTTGATGATGTGTTTGCAACGGCCAATCTTTTTTCCCCCCTGTTAGGTAATATATAACAGTGCTCGCTTTCAGTCCTAGGTGCAGATGCACGACTTCGTCATCTGATAGGTTCAGCCTCGGTGAACAAAGAGGAGGTGGGAGTAGCGGCTCGGGTTTCCTGTCATAGGTAATTCGTATTGTAGTCGGCCGTCGAGTTAGTCCAGCCAGAAGTCAAATAGAAGGCCTTTGGCTTAATGTCCAGTATCATGCGCTGTTACGAAGTAAGTAGGTAGGTGCCCAAATAATGCCAACAGTCTTTTTCAAATTGGAAGTAAAGGACTACAGTATAGGTATAGTAGTGTAAATGCTGGCAATGGATGTAGGTACCTAGGTACGTACGTCCGAGGTAATGTGTTGAGCACTAGGTACAATCGAGTCGTCAGGCACCCAGCACCCTTAACTTATATGTCAGGTACCTGACGACATCAGTTTCGATAAGGCGCCGCGATGCAAGTGCGGGGTTCAGCTATCAACCCCACCATCATGTGCCCCTCTCTCCTTCGTCTTTCGGTTTCACCTCCAACCTCCTCCTCAGTGCCTTGTTTTCTGGGATAATTATAGTGTCGTCCCAATAAGTCTGCAGCAAGTGGTTAACTTCTTTGACACCGTAACAATGGGAACACGGGAGGCCAGCCACGCCGGCTCATGGTACGAGGAGGACCCTGCCGCGCTCTCTTCGCAGCTTGATGGATTCCTTGGCCGCGTGCCTGACGCGTTGGATGAGAGCACTCTACCTGTTACTGGTGCCAGAGTTATTATCGCTCCGTAAGTCTATGTTGCTGGCTTGCGCTGTTCTGCGCTCGATCTTCTCATGCTGGTCGAACAGGCATGCCGGATACTCGTACTCTGGGCCCTGCGCTGCCTGGGCCTACAAGGCACTTGACATCAGCATTGCCAAACGCGTCTTCGTCCTTGGCCCATCCCATACCTACTACCTTCGTGGCTGCGCGCTCTCCACGTTCTTCAACTACGAAACCCCCTTCGGGAACCTCGCCGTAGACAGAGCAACAGTGGACGAGCTGAGCCGGACAAAGCGGTTCGCCAGTATGCCTGCGCGGCGAGAGGTAGAGGAGCATTCACTTGAGATGCACCTGCCATACCTGTGGAAGAGACTGGAGCAAACATTTGATGGTGACAGGAGCAAGTTTCCTCCCATTGTTCCGATACTTGTCGGGGACGGATCAGCGGCAGAGGAGGAGTCCTTCGGGGAGATTCTCGCTCCATACATCAAGAACCCCGAAAACGCCTTCATCGTCTCGTCGGATTTCTGCCATTGGGGTTCGCGGTTTCAGTACAGACCTCAGTATAAGGATGGCTTGCTGCGAAACCCAGATTCATCAGAGACTCTAAAAGTCAAGTTGAACCTGGACGACAAGGCAATTGGCCCCGAGGGACCACCCATCCATGAGGTTATCAAGACGCTTGACGAGATGGCTATGGATGCGGTGCAAACAGGCGTGCACGGTGATTTTTACAAGATTATCCAGGACACTCAGAATACGGTTTGTGGGAGGCATCCAATCGGAGTGATCATGGCAGCCCTAGAAGTGCTCGCCAAAAGCGGACTGGAGGAAGGGAAGGGCAAGTTCAAGTTTGTGCAATACCAGAGGAGCAACCTGGTAAAGAAGACGTCAGATTTCAGCGTCAGCTATGCATCGGCATATGCCATTGTCTGAGCCGGGGTCATAGACACTAGACAAAGAGGCCACGGTATTCGGGGAGAGATATGGGCGCAGATAGGAACCTAGATTTGTTTCTTGATACACAGGTTCGCTGTTGATGCATAAACACTGCCGGGGCGGGCTGTTTGATAGGATTCAGGCGCGGAAACATGAGGACGAATATGGTCGTAGTCGCAAGGTCGAGTCTTCACAACCGTCCTTGACAGATGTGCATGATTGATACACTTACCAATTGTCAACAGTGCATTATTTGTTCACCGGGAGTTTTTGTAGGAGAAATTTATTATTTTTTTTTTAAAAAAAAAAAAGCTTAAAGAGGGAGGGATGTGGTTTGAAAGAGGGCCCAGTGAATGATTCATGCTTGTTACGGTTTGAGACGCTGCTTTCAGGGTTTGGAGCTGGCCCGGGGCCCAGAGACAGGCCGTCTGATCTTGCCCTGGTGGGTCGATGTTAGTGCGGCACAGAGGTGAAGCCGAATGTGTGCCATCATGGCACATTCAATGGTCTCCGCTCTGCGACCCGTCAACCCATTGAGCTATTGATCCTTTCTTCACCCGTGCGGATGTGTAGAGGAATGTATGCGCTGAATATGGGGCTACTTGGTAAGATCAGAAAAGGATTTTCCAGGTCCTTTGCCAATAGTTTGCACAAGGCACCCGCTGATGCACGGCCATTTGGCCAAGACTCACGCTTCGAGTCTTCCTTCTGGGGTTAGATATTGGACTGCAAATCCACATGTTCGTCGCCCGCCGCCCGGCAAGGACGTTGACATAGGGCAGTGGTTTCGAGGAAACGAATAGTACTGCGAATGAAAGATAACTAAAATATGTTTTGATCGCTCCGGAGGGGGAAATCGCCAATGCTGAGATTTTGTCAAGATTATCCGAGAAGACGGGGGAGATCGTGAAGTCGACGAACTTACAACTGGCGGCCCCTCAGGGTGCCTGTGGACCTGCAATTGTCCCTGCAGATCGACGTCTTGAAACCCCTTCTGTTGCCGGGCCTGTCCCGGCCTGCATTGGCTTTGAGCTCGCTTCCTCGCCAAGCGGGCGGGTTGACCAAGCGCCGCGCCCACCAATCGACCCCAGCAAGGACCAGTCCCCTACCCCAGACAGCGGGTTGAGGTTGAGGATTTGATTTTGAGACCATCTGACCCTCGACAATCGGCATCCAGTCAACTGCCACGAATCGACCGTGATTCAGACCTCCATGTTACCCAGACTGGCAAGGCCGTTCGCATCTTGCCTTTCGTTTCTCTTTTGCGACGAGCCTCGGCCACCTTGCGCAAAGTAACCAGGGGCGTTTTAGTTTCAATATTTGTAGCGGTCAAAATTCCTTACCGCAGACATTCAGCCATTCATTTGAGGCAAGAGCTGCAGTCCCGCCCCTGCGGTTTGTTCCCTCCAGTGGCACCTGCGCCACAAGGTCCCTAGACTCGTTTGGGTCGACCTCCTGAGAATCCTACCCTGTCCATCTCTTTTGAAAACCCACGCTGCCAGCTACACCCTCAACATCCCCCAAATTCTTTCTTTTTTGGACCTGGGTCTTGTTGTCTTTGACAAATCTCGCGACTCCCCTCATAATCCTCGTAGAATCGATCGACATCTACATCAAACATTACCATCAACTGCTCCTAACTCGCTTTACCAACAACGCGCTCGCACTTCACGTCTTCAAGATGAGCGTGAGTAAATCCCAAACACCAGTTTCCTTTATCACTGTCCCTCCAAGTCTCAAGACGCTCTTTTTGGATGGGGATTTTTTATTGCGTCTTGAGATCCCCGTAATTCAGAGTATGCATTGCTAACAATGTAACAGTATCGGTTAGTTTGTCCTCCCCCGCTTCGGCGGCACGCGAGCAAGCAATTCCCCGACTGCCTCACTGGGCTTGTGTTTACATTCGACTTGTTGCAGATACAATGGGGGCTCAAACCCCTTCGACGACCGAGAGGCTGTACAAGACAGCGGATATGGCGCACCAACCACCGGAAGGTCGCCTCCTGTTGGGTTTGGTGCAAGTCCTCGTCCCGGAGGCGCACCGAGATACAACCAAAGTCCTGCCACGAACTACAACCAGAGCCCGGCAATGGGTCGTGATGCCTACTACAGTGGAGGTGCGTGGGCCCTCAAAGCTGCGGGCGCAATGGCTAGTTCAACATGTTAACAAATGGTAGGCAATGTCGAGATGAGGTCAATGCAGCAAGCCCCTCGTTCGGAAGACCCGAATGCGTTTCTCAACGAATGCCGAGACATCCAAGGCGCCATTAAAAATGTCAAGGATCGACTTAGAAGGCTGCAGATGTTGCAAACAGCACTTCTGAACCAAACAGACACGTCAAGCGAGACATCGGCTCGGCAGGAAGTTGATCGGGAATCAGCGAGTATCATGAGCGACTATCGCGAACTTACACTGCGTGTTCGCAAAGTCAAGTCAAGCCCCCAGGCGCGCCAGCCCGGGCTCTCGCGCCACGTCGGCCTAGTCGATGACAGTCTGAAGGAGGCGATTCATGACTACCAGGCACAAGAGCAAGGTTTTAGCCAGAAGGTGCAAGCGGGCATGCGCCGACAGTATCTCCTTGTGAAGCCGAATGCTAGTGAGGACGAGATTCGTGCCGCTGTTGAAGACCAAAGTGGTGATGCCAAAATCTTTCAGCAGGCACTCATGCAAGGTTCACGTCTTGGCAATGCGAACAAGACGCTCAATAACGTCAAGGAACGCCATGCCGAGCTGAAGAACATCGAAAAGACGTTGATAGAGCTGCTCAGCCTCATGACCCAGCTCAACGAAATGATCCAAGAGCAGAGCGTGAAGGTAGAGGTGATTGCAGAGCAGGCGGAGCAAGCATCCGGTGACCTGGTCAAAGCAAACGAAGAGCTGGAGGTTGCGGTGCAGACGGCAAAGTCTACACGCAAGAAGAAGTGGATATGCTTGGGCATTTGCCGTATGTCTCCTACTGGGTTCGCCTGTCCTCACTTCGTACCTGGAGCTAACTTTCCGTTTTACAGTTGCCATTGTTGCCGTCATCGCTATCGTTGTTGGTGTCTACATCGGTATTCAAAAGGCTGCCAACAGCAGTACTTCTGCTCCCAAGAAGCGCGGGATCTACGGGCTGGCAGACGATGTTGTGATGAACACAGCTCGGAGTGTCCAATTTGCCGGCGAACCTCCCGTAGCCCGTGTTTATGCTCAGTCTAAGATTGTCGTACCCAAAGGGCAATTCGACGCCGATGCTGTCCCCCTGGCCAGGTTTGCAGGCAGTGGCCCTTCGACGAGGAAACTCATCAACAGCAAGCGATTTATTCTTCCGGACGTTGGGAAAAGCGGCAACGGAGCTCCTGCCAACCAGTGATCGACCTAAGAAACCTAATTGCCATACTACTCTTCGTACACTGCCATGATCGGGCTTAATCGAGGAGTCTTAGGCAACCTTCCTGATGCCCGAAATTTTCTTGTACACAAACATCACGGAATTCATCCCTACGTGTCATCTAGCCTCGTTTTCTTTCCTTCGTCTGGGTTATGGAGGAGTTCTGGGGTCTCGGCCATAGGTTTTTCATTTTTTCCTTACGCGACATAGCGTTATTTTGCTTTCCTTTTCCTTTGTTGATACTTCGATGACATCGCCTCCACCATCCGCCAAACCCTCGAAACTTCGATTTTTGGATGGCAGCCTGTTCAATTACTGCTTGCGCACTGGCGTAGTCCACCCAAAAAGAAACTTGGCTAATGGTTTGAAAAGACAATATCTGGCGTACCGCGTGGCTGTGGGACGGGGAGGAATTGTACACAACTGGACTTATAGCTTTCAGACCTGCTGGCATTTCAGTATCGAAGGCGTTCTAATGATAAAGCTCGATTGCTTACTTAACTGTTGTCTATGCCAGTTCGGTGCTATGATACGCTAAACTAAAGGGCCCAATATGACCACCACCCGTACTCGTACAAGTCGTCATCATTTTCAGACCTTAACTCGGCAAGACTAGGTACAAACAAGCGAATGAACATATCTTGAGCTTAGATATCGTGCCGGCCGCTCGGGCAGGACGTGGGAAGATCTTCACCAACCTTGCCAAGTCTTTGAAGACAGACCGCTTCGCTCGATCTCAACGTCTATAAGAGATACGGCTAATATCTGGTGGCTGGATCTTAGCTGACAAAATTCGGAGACGCTGAGAAAAGCGATTTTGCATGTAGATAATCACTTGCTTGTTGCCTGGTCCTTGTTGCCTCGTGCTGAAAGAGCTTCGGTTGAAGTTCTGCGTCAACCCATATTGAGAGTTAGCTGCCTTCTCAATGTGTTGGTGAGCGGTCAGAGGGGTATGTTGGTAATACATAGGGAAGCCACTAGGAACGGTGGACTGTAGCGGTCCTCCAGTCGTGGTAGAAAATTAACTGAAGAGTAGCATACACACCCCGGACGAGATATATGAAGGGCGAGAAGAGGACACGGTTGTATACAAAGTACACAACAAAAGTCTAGGGCTTATGACTGAGGGTCCTTTGCGTCGTCATCGCCACCTGCGAGCCGGTAATCGATACCTCGGTCTCGGCCTATGCTCTCGTTCTGTTGGTCGTCGTCAGCCAGAGCTTTTCGCTGCCTCTCGCTTCCAGCATCAACGACCCGCCGCAGCACTCTCATCCGCTTCTCGAAATCATGAAGCAGGCCTGTATAGTCGTCCGGAGCAGTATTATACCGCCGCGCCCCGCTGCCGCCAGACGATTGGAGCTCTGCCTCGGGCGTCGGTGTTTTGCCTAAACTGGAAGTAGGCTCGACGCTCATCCCTTCGATACGGAGAACTAGCGCTCCGGGACTCCCGCTCCGCCCGCCTGCAGTGCCGCCGCCACCGCCGTCGCCGCCGCCTCCCATGGGACTCAAGCGCGCCGACACCACGGCCCAGTCCGGCGACAAACTGCTGGCCCATGCCACTTCGTAGCCTGGTTCCTCCTTGGTGGGCGCCATATCGAGGATCACGGCGCGGTCGTGGGGGTTGTCCATGTCGTCATCCTCGCCGCCCTCATACTCGTCGACACGGTGATGCTGTGCCAGAGCAGTTGTCAAGACTTCGGGGTCATCGTCGGCGAATATGTAATGAACGGTGGGGTGGTGGGTCGTCTGGCGTTGTGAGGGGTGTGTGCTCGAGCTCAGAAGGGCGAAGAGCGGGCTGAAAGAGGGCGAGTGGATTTGGTGCCGCGGCGGCGGTGGAGGGGATGCCTGGGCGTCGTACGCTGCATGGCTTGGTTGCGGGGAATGCGACAGCGAATGCGCCGCAGATGTGGGCCGCGGGGGGGGTTCGTGTTGCCGGTCTCGATCTGGGTCTCGGGCTCGTTGCAAACTTGACTGGCTGGCACGGCGGGCTACCAAGGGCCGCGGGCTCTGTGGTGGTAGAGACGAGGCATGGTAGCCGCCCGCAGCGGAAGAGCCGGGGCGGTCGAAGTCAGGGTCGGCCATCGCGTAGGTTCCGGACGGAGGCGACAATGCCACTGCTGGGAGCTCGACGTTGCTAGCGATGGTGATGGGAGAAAGGACGGTGCTGCTTATAGCCGATGACGAAACTGGATGAGGCGGTTGCTGCGGTCGAGTGCAGCATGTTGGGACCTTTAGACGCCCAGGCTCACACTGGCGACAGGTGGATCAGGGTTGAGGTGCCCTGCAACGTTGACGGGGTAGGAGGGCCCGAGGCAAAAAAAGGCATCAGGTCAGATGCCGGAAACGCGGGGTCCTGAATGGAGAAGCGAAAGGCAGCTGCTGGGCGTCTTTTTTGTCCGTTCATTGTGTTGCTACACCGGTACAAAGTGACTTGTTCCTGCACATGAGCTGTCAGGCAGATCAGCGCCAGGGCTGGCTTATCTTATCGGGTCAGCGGGTGGTGATCTGGCATGTGATTTGCGTTCAGCTCATCTCGCTCTGGCAGGCATCTAGTAATAAGTCTGCGGGCGAAAGCAAGGCTAGCATCGCTATCCTATCGTCCCAATGAAGCTGAAGGTTTGTGGACTTGATTGAAACGAAGCGCGTGCACGTGGCACATAGTATCTAGAATACACCACAAGTTTAGGGCACAATGGAAAGGTCAAAATTATTTGGCGTCAGCCCGTCCCAGAGGCTGAGCTCCTACGGATGTTACTCTCCATCGCTACTTCCAACCTCTCCGTCCAAAACTCAAGTTCGTATGAGAAGACTAGTGAGGAGGAGAGATAGGAGCGGGCAAAGCCATTCGTTTGGTAATTCTCGTTGCGCTCCATACCGTGCGCGTGTACACCTGAGCCGTGGCAATAGAGGGAATGTAATACCTCGCGATGTGTCAAGAGCGTGAGTGGGAAAAGGGGTGTGTTTGAGTACCGAGTTGGTCCATGCTTGGTACCTAGTTTATAATTTTATTATGGATGAATAAATATACGGATGTAATGTTGGCCTTTTTATTACCCAGAGAGGTTGTTGAATATTAATTGAGGACTATTGGGCTATTTGGATGCCGCATCTCACTGAAGTATACCCGCACCCCAATGGTAGTTGCAAGTGTTCAATCTTCATAAACCGTCCAAACGCCGGAAACACTCCCACTCACCCAACTGCGTCTCAACCACCTACAACAAGAAAGACATTTCCGAAGAACGCAGTATGTTACGAACTGTAGTCTAAGAACTCAGGGCAATGCAGAAAGTTGAGGAAGTTTGATTGAGCAAGTTATAGGTACCTAGTGACGTATATGTACAGTATGAGTTGTGGAGAGAATGCTGTTATTTCGAGTGTCACTTTTCCTGTTGGATGAGCGACTCGGAGGGCTGTACTCTTTGTGCCCATTCTCTGTTACTTGTTAGCAAGCCAAGCTAAAATGATGGTGTTATGGGTCCACTTACGTCCAGCTCCCGTCATAGACCTTTCTGCTCTCCGGTGATCCGTACTGAGCCTCGCTCAACGCCGTGTCGAGCACACAGGCTGTGACGCCGGTCCCGCAGCTAGAGATAAGGGGCTTCGACGGGTCGACGCCGCTCTTCGCAAATAGCTCTTTCAACTTCTCCGCTGGGAGAAACGCCTTGGTTTCGGTATCCAGGACGGAATCGAAGGGGATGTTGATTGACCCAGGCATGTGGCCAGAGGACAGGCCATCTCTCGGCTCCGGTGCCTCCCCAGTCCAGCGGCCATGCGACCTTGCGTCCAGGATTTGTACTCCCTCAGCGCCCTCCTTGTTGTGGTCCAATGCGACTTCGCGCACTTCTTCATAGCTTGCCACCTTGTTCTCGTCCATCTCCGGGATGGGATACGTTCCGCACTCGACCGTCCATACGTTGCCCGACTCTGTCGGAAGACCTTGGTCTAACCATAACCTGAAGTTGTTGAGAATGTGCACGCGCGGGTGGCCAAACACTTTCAAGGTCCAGCCGACACGAGGGGCGCTGAATATACCCAGCTCGCGACTATCATAGACGACCACTGTGTCTTCGCGGCGGATGCCTAGCTCGCTCATGGCGGCGGCAAAGTTCTTTGGGCTCGGCAGCATGTGCGGGTACGGGCTGCGCTTATCGATAGCCTTGTCGAGGTTGAAGAAGCGTGCTTTTGGGATGCGTTGTTCGCGGAAGACCTGGATGCCAGTGCGGCCCTGGGGGTCGTTGGGCATGAACCACGATGCGCAGAGGGGAATCACACGCGGCTCTGGGGAGATTGGGGACGGCGGACTTGTCTTGAGCGCATCTGCGAGCTCTTTGGGTGTGACAAGGTAGCTGGAGAAGGATCGGCGGGCGGTCGTAGAGAAAAGAACGAAGCTTCGACCGAGCTGTCGCGAGCCATATTGAGGGAGCGATGCCCGCAGCGGCCGTAGGACAGCAATCGAGGCCATGGTGGAGACGTCAATTGGCGTTATGTATGTGGCGTTTGTGGTTGTCTTCGAGCTTGTGGTCGGAGGAGAGGATTAAAGAACGATGACTCAGCCGCGATAAGAGCGGTAGACGTCCAATCCAAAGTCCTGTAAATTCCTTGTCTTGGCTCTTGACGAGAAGTCAAATTTGGTTCCCTGCCCCTGGGTCCTCAACCTACGTCTTGCGAAGGTAGACAGAGGGAAACGTAGGTATTCGGAGGAATGAAATGGCGTAATCGGTTTGGAGATGGAACAAATATGGCGGATTGTGGGGTTTGACTTCAGGTTCCTGTCATGGAAGCCGTTGAGGGAATCGGGAATTTTTTAGGTAGGGAGGGGGATAGGCTAGGTATCACTACAGAGGCACCAGCACCAGCTAAGCTGGAGCTTGGGCCACCCCAAAGGACCTAGGTACCTAAGCTCAGGTACCTTCCGCCTTATCAGCCACTGAGTGGCACCCCTATTCGGTGTATGTGCACACGACATCAACGAGCAACGAGCTTTCTTCACAACCTGGAACGTGAGCCAACGTTTCGCACTGCAAGGTGAACGAGGGCATACGAAAAAAAAATATGCGTTGCCAGCACTAAGCCGTACCATCGAGCCGGTCACATTATATCCCTTGAGATCATACGGTATCCCATTTTGGTGCCACAACGACGCCGTTTGGCACCATGAAGGTCAAAATCAAGAAGTGGAATGCGGTCGCGACCTGGCGGTGGGATCTTCCCGAAGACGACGTCTGTGGTATTTGCCAGGTGCATTTTGACGGAACATGTCCGGCCTGCAAATACCCCGGCGACGACTGCAGTCTTTGTGAGTTTTCGCGCGCTGACAGCGCCTTGGACAAGGGTTGCTGATATAGTCTTAGTGTCGGGCAAGTGTGGCCACAACTTTCACATGGTATGTCTACACAGACGGCCTCCTTTTGTATCACTTTGGCTGAAAGGGATGGTGCACAGCACTGCATTCTTGAGTGGATCAAGCAAGACTCGGCAAAAGGGCAATGCCCAATGTGCCGACAAAGTAGGTCTCGTGTTTATGCGTTGCCACTTGGGCGTATTCTAACTGGAGGGTAGAATTCGAGTGGAGCGAGCAGCTGAACGAAACGTCTATTGATACGACCCAAGGGCCGCCCGAGGCGCAGGCCCTTGGTCAAGGTCAGGAGGATGGGGAGGCAGAGGGGGGCAGGGAGGTCAGGGGGACTCGCACTAGAGGCTATCTTGAGGCTCAAGCCGGGACACAGGAGTGATACTACCTAATCCCCTTTGGTGTGCAGAGAGGAGTCATAAATCACTCCGCATGACATGAATTTCACGATGGTTGACGTACAATTGGGCGGATGTTTTCTTTTCATGCGGCATCATTTATATATGTAAACGGCAAGGGCCTGTGGTGAGGAGGCAGCCAAGCAATTCTCCAACACTCGAGGCGGCTATGCGAGTTATTTGGCCAACTGCTCAAAGAGGAAACCCAAAAGCCTTTGCGTTTGTCGTCGTGGGCTTGTACCACGCATCAACTGTATCGCATAAGCTATACTCCTCTTTGATCATGTCGGCAAGCTGCGGGTTCTCCAGTCAGCCTCGAACTCACTCTATGTTAGACCGCACAGCGGCGGCGGTTGGAGGAGCTAGAAAGTCCAACACACAAGGGAAAATAGGTCTACTCACCCTCTCCGCCGAGGCATACATGGTTGCTGTCGGGGCGCCGGTAATCTCAAAGGGCCAGAAACTGATATCGGCGACTCGCAGGCCCTTGACGCCATATACCTTCTGCTCGCTCGATACAACGCCGCCAAGGTCTCTGGGCATCATGGCAGCAGTGCAGCACTGGTGAGAATTGGACGGCTGGATCTGATCGCGCAGTACAGTCGTGATCTCTTCGTCAGTGTCAACCTGCGCGCCGAAGGGGGCGACCTCGGTCGGGCCTAGCACTTGCATGGCTTGCGCGGCGAACAGCTGACGGTGCTTGCGGAGCAGCGAAATGTACACTTGGAAATCGATCGGATCCGTTCCCGTTCGGTAGTCGATCACCGGGTCGACGAGCGGATCGGTCGATCTGATGTTCACTGTGCCTCTGCTCAGCGGCTTGAGGAGGTATACCAAAGTGTCGTTTGCAGTTCCCCAGTGGATTGTGCCTACGCCAGCATCCGGATTTTCGAACTGCTCAACGATGAGCTCGCGCTGTGCCTTGTATCCTTTAAGAACCGTAGGGTCGACGTCAGCGGCAAGCGAGTCGGCTGCTTTCCGTGCGCGTGCCTGTGCGGCTATCTTCTTATACGTCGACGTGGCGTCGGACAGCGAGAGAACTCCGATGTTAGTGCTGAGCGTTCTGACGATGGTGTAAGGCCCTTGTCGAGCCGAGTCGTACAGCGCTCTCTGCTCGGCATTGTATGTTTCGTTTGTAAACAGGGTTCCGGAATTTGGCTCGATGTTCGCTGCGACTATATGATAATGCCAAACTGCGTCAGTCTGGTGTGAGTCTAGGCGTGTTGCTGGATATCAACTCACACGAATATGGGACTGTCAGCGTAGGTTGGTCTTGCAAGTTTTGCCCTACGCCGGGGAGATCAGCCACGATGGGGATGCTGAATCTACCGAGCAGCTTCTTAGGCCCAATCCCCGAGAGCTGAAGGATTTGCGGTGTGTGCAAGGCGCCGGCGGCAAGTATAACCTCTTTCGACGCATATACGCTTGAGGCACTTCCACCGGTGGCCGGGATGTAGTTTACACCAACAGCCTGCTGCCCGTTGAAAATTATCTTGGTCACGAGGCTGGATGCTAACACGTGGTAGTTGGGACGCGAAGCTATTACTCTGTCATAGTGGTTCCGGCGGGCGTAGTTTCTGGTCATGGTGGTGGCATTGAGAACAGAAGGCATCCAGAAGATTCCTGCACATGCCCAAGGACGACGTTAGTTTTCGCGTCTCAAAGAGCTTAACGATGCTACGGGCGGACTCGAGAGGCGGCCACCTACCATGTTTCTTTCCAGCATGAGGGTCCTTGGTCGGCTTTAGTCCAATGGATAGAGCAGCATTCCACCAGTTTGCTTCAAAACATGTATGATCAGCATGATGCCTACGAAGAGTAACAGCTCGAGGCTTACATACCACTCCCCTTGTAGAAAAAGGGCGGATATGTATACTGTACAGGCCCAGAATGGCCTCGAACAGACTCATCCCATGAGATATTGCCCGCTTGAGCAAGCGCTGCAGCTGGGCGGGTGAAGTTCTCGCTCTAAGTTTGTAACGCAAGTCAATCAGGAGTTGCATGCGTGTCGAAGCTCGGGCTAACAAAACCTGAGATGAACTCACCTTGGTGAAGAAGGGAAGCAAAGTCTTCCAGCTCCACCCGTTGTTTCCCAGGGACCCCCAATCGTTGTAGTCGCCTGCATCACCCCTGAGAAATACCATGGCATTGATGGCGCTTCCTCCACCAACAACCTTTGCACAGACGGTACCGATAGTCCGGTTATTGAGCGCCGTCTGAGGCGCGGTGACCAGATTTGGCCAGAAGTACAAGTATGGCGCATAGGCACCAGGGATGAGAATGCCATCTTGACCTTGGTCAAAGGGGCCAGCCTCGAGAACAAGGACGCTGACTATATCGAAGAGAGTAGTTAGCATCGTCGTGGCTTGATTTCTCTTTTGATTATGGGAAAAGTTGAGCGAAATCGTTTACCACTTGGATCCTCAGTCAGCCGATCAGCAAGCGTGAGGCCAGCAATTCCGCCACCGGCGATGATGAACGTGTAGTTCGAGTTCAGGGTTTGACGGTTCACGATTGTCGCATGGCGTGGTACCCGCGTTGACACGACAATAGCTGGCATGACTAAGAGCATCAGGAGTGAGGCGCCCATGAAAAGGGAGCAGCGAAAGCGAGCCATCTTTGAAAACCCCAAGAAAAGAATTAGAACAAGAAGAG
Source organism: Podospora didyma (assembly GCA_033439775.1). Taxonomy (NCBI): domain Eukaryota; kingdom Fungi; phylum Ascomycota; class Sordariomycetes; order Sordariales; family Podosporaceae; genus Podospora; species Podospora didyma. The sequence continues at coordinate 46,010 of JAULSW010000011.1, forward strand.
GTTTTCCTTTCCCGGCGGTGATTGCTCTGAAACAGTTTTACAAGTTTTGGGACCCTGGGTAAGACTTTATTCCTTAAATAAACACCACGGGACGGCGCCATCATATTTAAAGACGAAGGTGGTCGCCCATCAGCATAGTAGTATGCTGATGTAGCGTCGTATCATAAAGTGATGGTGCTGCCGTGGGCTTTAGGTACAGTTCCGGGCCCATGAAATGTTGGTGAGCACGGCAGGCAAGCAGCCAATCGCTGGCGTACCTACCCTGAGACTGCAGGGGCTTGCAGGAAGACGGCTGGATATTTGGGGAAACATCCCAAAGGGAGAAAGTTGCAATCATATGAGTGGTCAAATAAACAGCAAGAGAGCCAAGGTGGCGGCTCCTAGCCTGCATCATAATTACATCCAGCCGGCTGCCTAGGCACCTAATGTGCGCTAGCCGCCACGGCAAAGTATCGATTGACTAGAAACTGCATCGTGCATGCAACGATTCAGAATATCAGCATTCAAGAGAATGAACAGGCACCAAAGGAACATGAGACGACAAAGTGGACAATGACTAGCATCTCAGCTCATTGAGTTGTTTTTGGTAAGGGGAAGAGGGGTTTGGTTTGTTGGGTTCTGTTTCGATGGCGATGACTTTTTATGAGTGTCAGGTATACCAACCTCTGTTTGAATTCCTTTCTTTGTCTTCTTCCACTGTTGTCACGGTGTTAAGCCGAAGTATATATATCGAGCTGGGATGATTTAGTAAACACTAGAGATCTTCTTTCTTCATGAACTGAGCTAAGTGATACTGGGAAATCGCCTCCTGGCAAGACAGCAGCTGGTGCCATCGCCTATCAAGGCTTTATGTATTTTTTTTCTTTTAATTCGCACGCGGCTGCCAGAATCATATATGTCGGCCCTATTCACATTCATTCCATTTCAGCCCTCTGCACGATGCTTTTGATCTGACTTGGCTATCACATCCAAGCTTTGATTTGCTAGTCTTAGGAGCCTTTCTTTTAGGCCAATAAACCTACGATACATTTGTAGGAATTGCTTGCTTTGGGTATTCAAAGAAAGCGTCATTCGTCTTGCTCGTCTTCTTCCGACCTCTATTATGCGAGTGAACGACTGACATCTGCCATCAATTTCCGACGGGATGAAATGTTAGACCATCGCCAGCCGAAAATTGAGTTTTCATCCCGGTTATCTCACTTTCACCTCGCCTTCAGCTCAGGTAGAGAAATACATAAACAAACTGAGGGTGCCTTCCATCACTCGAACATTCGACAAGCTCGAGCAGGTATGCGTTTATTTCTGCGGAGTTCTGGCCACCTCCTTTCCTCTTCCCTTCATCAAGTCCTCGACCTTTCACCCGCTCGCCGGTCGCCGCTTCTGCGCCACTTCAAACTCGCCATCAGCAGACACGTCGGACATGGTCGAAACCTCACGCATAGTAAGTTGAAAAGGGCTCTACCCACATAAAGATTGCTGTATCCATTGCTTTTTTTCGACGCGCGGCCATCGCGCATCCTTCAGCAGTCTTTCCTCCAACATCGACCGCCGTGATCTAGCAGCTTCAGCGCGCAGCACAACAAGTGTTCCATGCTCGTTCGGTCCTGCTGATTCTATCAATTTCCATAGGACAGACACCATTGCATCGTAACCTCCCCTCGTCGCTGATTGAGATTCGGCAAAATTTATTGTCCCTCGTCGGCCAACCATCATGGCTCGTAGCAACGTAAAAGGCCTCGAGGCAGCGATGAGGACTGTCATGTTCTGCGACACCTACCCCATGTATGTGAGAACCCCGACCCTGGAGAAAGTGGTATCCCCAGTGCCTATTGTCTTCTTGCACGGCGACCACCACAACGGCGCGGTAAGTGTGCGGCTTCTGCAACCCGTCGCTCACTCGAGGGCGCCAATTGACACTGATATCTTCCCAGATGTGGCTCACCAAGCCGGACGGCGGCCCAGGCTGGGCCGAGTACTTTTGGACCCGCGGCTTTGCCATCTACGTTCCTGACCTTCCTTTCACTGCTCCCGAGTCCCTACCAGGGAACTACAAAGAGGGGGCGGAGCAACTTCCCCAGGCCATGCAGCACACCATACATGTTACGGACATCCAGAACTACTTTACAGCTTCGGAGCGTGTTGAGAAGCCCGAGTGGCCTTCGGCAAAAGCTCACACCCAGTGGCCAGGCGTAAGACTCTCGCTCTTCTCTAGACTGTTCAAGCTAACCCTGGCCGCAGAGTGGCGTGCGTCCTGATCCGATTTTTGCTCGATATGCGATGAATTACGTATGCAGGAGCACATTCCTCGACCCGCGAGAGAGGCAGACGGCCGGACAGGATGCGCTCAGAGATCTCCTTGAGAAGATTGGACGCCCCTGCATTCTCATCGGCCATGGAAGCGGCGCCAACATGGCGTGGCTGGCAGCTGACGCCTCACCAAAGCTGGTGGCAGCAATCATTGCCGTTGAGCCCATCATGCCATTTACGGGCCACTCAGTCGGCTTGAAAAAGAGCCCTGACGACATTCGGCCCTACGGCATCAGCGACATCCCCATGAACTTTGACCCGCCCCCCGTTGCACCGTCGTCAACTCTTGATCTCGTCCAAGCCAGTATCTACTTGACGGACCATGAGCCAATCCCGAGGTATCGTCCAATCCCATACCGTGCCTTTCTGAGTGAGGAGTATGGGAAGGGCCGCCTGCTCCAAGACACGACGCTCGAGATCGGTACAGTCCACAGGCCGGCCCTCAACCCTGCCCGGCAGTTGCCCAACCTCCAGGGATTCCCACAGGCCATTGTCACGGCCGAGGCCAGCTTCCACTCCGAGACGGACTGGGCGACGGTCGACTTCCTCAGACAAGCAGGAGTCAAGGTCGAGCACTTGAAGCTCGAGAAGTACAATCTTCGTGGAAACGGCCACCTCTGCCCTCTCGAGATGAACAGTAGCCTCATTGCAGACCTCCTCATGCAATGGATCAGGAACCGTATCCCACCCATCGACATTGCGATCCGGGCCGCAGTCACTGCCCAGCAGGCACAGCTCAATGCACCGCAAGCTTCTATCCGCAGTGGTCATCCGACCACCAGCTGGCCCCCCGCATCGGCCGCCAATTCGAGAGGTCCCGGCCTGCCTCCCGCTGGGCAAATTCCTAGAGAGGCAAGCACAGCCGCACCAAGCACCCCCGCCAATGCAAATCGCCATCGCTCGCCGACTGGTAACACTGCGGTCTCAGAAGGGTGGACAGCTGTCACACCTCGCGAGCAGCCAACTCCGACTCCTGTCTTCCACGGCGCTCCACGCCCCGACGTTGAACAGCGGAGTCTTGTCCCAGACAATTCTGTCTTACCGCCACCACCCATTCCGTCGTTCGGTCCGTCGGCCATGACTCCAAGGCCCCCTGCGCCTCCAGGCCCTCTGAACATGGGTAGTTTGAGAATTGCCTTAGAATCTCCTGTGGCTGCAGGACAAGACAGCCCTTTGCGGCAGCGGAGGTCGGCGACGATCTTACGCGGCCCTCCGCCTCCGCCGTCGCGCTTTTCCGAGGCATCAACAAGAACTTCCAATCCTTCTGTGGAGCCAGGCCCTCAGCAGCCGCTAGCAGAGTCTGGTAGGTATCATAGTAGGGTATAATGTATTATCATAGAGCCCAAAGATTCCTCGAGTTTATTTGTATTTTTCTAACCGTATTCCACTCTGACAGCGATCTGGAATTCTGCGAACTCAACCAACGATGTAGCCTCAGCCACCAAACCAGTCGAGAATCCGGCATTGCCAGACTTACTACCACCTGCTCCAGGTACGAAGAACACCATGGACATAGATACTGTATCCAATCAAGAGCCAGTCAGCCCGGGAACGGCAAGGAAGAAGGTAGCAAAACCGAAGCCAGCGAATGCGGTTACTCGGGGCCCTCGTGGTCCTTACAAGAAAACACGAGAGAGATTGGCGAAGATGGCAGCTGAAGCAGCCGCGGCTTCCTTGACTGCGGCATCAGCAAACCAGCATTCAGAACCATGACGAGCAAGAGGCCCTTGTGTTTCACAAAGAGGGGGGACTCGCAGTGGGTGAACTCGTGTGCGGTGTCGCTTCCTGGCGGTGCTGAGGCCACGACCTGAAAATTGGATTGTGGACGGATCGCGGAGGGACTCCAGGGCATCCGAGACCGGGTCAGACCAGCCGCATTTTTGTTGAAGTAGTTACAGACACCACGCACCAACCACTCTCACCTTATAAAGGGGAGGAGGGTTGCGTACTTACTGGCAGCCATCTCGTCAATAGATAAATGGTTGGCTAGCCTTGGCGGTCTATCTCGTAAATAGATAAACGGTTGGACCGCCTGTAGATCTGGGAGTTCATGAGGTCGGAAGACATCCCAAGTCCCTATTACTTTTGGGAATCGATGGTGGCATGGGCATGGACTGCAGATAGGATCTGATCTGGCTCGGCGGAAGAATGAAATGGTTAAACCCTCCTGATGTGTGTGTCGTTTGCTCTGTACATCTACTGGACTGATGTTGCCCGGACACTGGCTATCCGCAAACTGAAATGGTGTGTGTTAGTATATTACCTTTGCCAGGAGAGGCTACATAGCCAGAAACTGTAAGACGACCACAGATGAGGGGGATGCACTATGCCAGATAGAGATCGTGAGCATCACTGACAGGTGTTTTGGCGCGTGAACCGTGACACCCGTCTCGCTCCCATGGCACGGTGTGTGACGTTCCCACGACTGATTTTTATGTCTCCCTTTTTTGGGGGGGGTTTTTTCCTTCTCCGCCGCCACTCTGATTGCCTTTCAGGGAGACTCGTCCAGACCAGAACTATCAACCCCACATTCCTGCATAGACGCGGCCTGGCAACCTGCTGTCTGGCACCCTGTCTGACTTCTTTGTCTTCTCAGTCTTGCAAACATGGGCTCCATCTCTTCCATGTCCGATGACTCCTCCATCCTTTCGGATGGCCCCTTCCTGCAAGTGGGTGATGGTGTTGTCCCGCTATGACCCACACCAAGCTCTTGAAATGGGATAGCTAACAGGCTAAAGGCTCCTCCGTTGCCGAATAATATGATTCCCCTCTGCCGTCCAAGCTATCGAACCTTTGATGCCTGCTCACCAAGCCTACAAGATACGGAGGAACTGGCAGAAAGAGAGAAGGCAGGAAAATTGATGGTGGTAGCGCTTTGGGCCGCAGCGTGTCTGCTTCTGCTTGCAGTCTCGTTAGGTTGGATCTACTTTTGCCCAAGATGAAACGAGCGCGATGTAGAGAACGCCATAGAGCGACGAAAAGTGAATGAGAGCAGCGACTGTGATGAACTACAGTCGCTGAGGCCGCCTGTTTTGCCCTGTGGCGGAAAGAAGAGAGCGGTGTTAAGATGTTACAAAAATTCGTGCTTGTGTTGCTTCATCACAATTCTTCTTTCGTCTCTTTTGTCCTCTCATCCAGAGCCTCATTCATTGCTCCCAGGTGTTCATACATAGGTGCATCTTCGCCCAGGCCCCAGGCAAAAACACCGCCAAGTCTCTTTTTGTTGACGACAAGGGGAAACTTGCGCTTGATGGCATCTGGCGTATCAAACGTCCACCATATGTCTTCGTCTTTGTCCCAGTAGTAATATCCGCCTTGGTTCTCATCGTAAGTGCCCAGGTTGAGTGCCCTTGTGAATGACCCTGCCACCTCTTTCGGCACAGGGTCGTGCCACGAGAAGCCGCCGCCGCGACCAAGATCACCCCCCGTCTCCGGATCCTCCAATAGAAGAGTGGGACAGCCGACAGGTGAGGCGAGTCTCTTGCAGGTCTCATGCTCAGTCTTGAAGTACTTCGTGTAAAAAGCAAAGCCCAGATTTATATTTTGGGGCGCCGCACCGGCGGCTACGTAGGCATCAACGGCTTTGAGGCTCAGATAGACGCCAGTATGGTGTTTCGTAACGTTGTCACGACGATTCATAAGGTCGTACGTCATGACATTGAGGAAGTCGAGATGGCGCATGATCCGCGGAACCGTTAAGCGCGTGAATGCCAGCATGTCACGTTCGAGTCCAGGAACAGCAGCGGATATCACTTTATCAGGCCCCAGCGCAGCACGCAACTCCGAGAGAAGTAACGGGTAAGCCTCTATCTCCCAGGCCTTTTTTGAGTTGGGGACCACCTTGTAGTCTTCACCGTTTCCTCTGTTCGGTAGTCATCAGCATGGACCCTCACAGAACAGGAATACATGTCCCTCATAATGCAACTTACCCTGGGTACTCCCAGTCGATATCAATACCTGCAACGAACAGCGTTAGTATTGTTATGTGCTGTCTTGTAACAATAAACGAACCATCAGCACCAGTCGCCATGACCATCTTGGCCACCTCACGGGCAAACGCCTTGCGGGTCTGGTCTGTCTTGGCACCTCCAATGAAGCCTTTCGTATCTCCCCAGCCGCCGATTGCAATCATGATTTTGGTTTTCGCAGGGAATTTGCGCCTGACTTCATTGACTGAAGTGAACAGCGGCCATTCTGTCTGCCCTGGGACGGTAAAGGCGCCAGGGCGCATGAAAGCCAATGCCACATGGGTGACATGGCGGACCTGCTCGATGGGCGGAACAACCGGATGCTGTCTGTGTAAAATCTGTTAACGGCCAAGTCACAGACATAGATATCATCAACGAGCAAAAACATGGCTGGTGGGATGTGTTACCCAGTCAAATACATGATGCATCTCGGAGGGGTCGCTCCTAAGGCAACCTCTGTAGCCATCCCATATGACAGCCACCAAAAGGCTGTGGACCACCTGAGTCGCATTTCTGGAGGACAAGCAACACTCTGACCAACAACAGATAGTAGGGAAGACACAATAATAGAGAGGAGAAGGGTGGGAGAGGGAGACTTGTTTTTGGACCAAATTTATTATTTGGTATCAATTGGGTGTGCAGTGATGAACAAGGAGAGATGGCTATTATATTTTTTTGCCTGTCCTACTTATATGTAGTGTAGTAACTGGGTGTGATAAGGGTGGTACTTCCATTGTTGGACATGATCAGATGGAGGGGGTTGGCAGCGGTGATGAAGGAGGTGAAGCCGCCCCAATAATAATTTAGACCAATGGTAACTCTTCCCAAGAATTTTTAGAAGGTAGTAGCTGCCCATTGGCTGGACGAGGAAGTGGATGTGTTCCACGAAATCTGTCCCAAAGCTGGCTCGAGGCTGGTAGTAGGGGTCCTTTGCCTTGCGGAGCGGCTTCCCCACTAAACCTTACCTCTATCCCTGCCGAGAGAGACGCTAAAAGCGGGACGAAAGTTCAACCCTGGAACTGAAGAAGCCTGAGCAACGCAAAAGCTCTCTGTCTGGAGGTTAAATTTCCTTGACCCGTTGCCGCGATTCCCCAACATCAACCCAGAATATCGACATGCGATAGAAACAAAGAATCTCAATTCGTAACAACAAAAATATCGCGCTCAGCATGCTGGAAAACCTTTGCACCCTTCCGCTGTCAGCGGAACTATTCGCCCAAGCCGTGCATCCGACGCAGCCTCTTCTGACAGTGGGCTTGTTGAGCGGACGCGTCGAGACCTTCCGTCTTCCTTCAACTGACGGTAGCGACCCCAGTGAAGACCAGAACAGCAGCACCACTGACGGAAAGGGTTTGATCAAGAGCGTGTGGAACACGAAGCGACACAAGGGTAGCTGCCGGTGTCTCGCGTATAGCCACGATGGAGAGTGTAAGTACCTTCTGCGTTGCCATTGGTTTGCAACAAGGCCTCGACTGACAGGACACTCTAAGCTCTCTATTCTGCCGGGAAGGACGCGATCGTAAAGCATTTCTCTCCGGAGACGGGCGTAGTCATATCCAAGATTGGGCTACCCCCCCGCAACCCTCACACCACATTGACGGACAGCCCGGCCATTCTCAACATTCTCACACCTCAGACACTCCTCCTTGGTACCGATATGGGCAGCCTTTACATCTTCGACCTCCGCGAACGCGGCCACCTAGACCCCAAGCCCGTCCGCAAACACATTCCACACTCCGACTACGTCTCCAGCATTACACCGCTTACGCCTACGGGAGAGAGTGCCGGGGGATTCCCCAAGCAGTGGGTCTCAACAGGAGGCACAACGTTAGCCGTAACCGATCTCAGACACGGAATACTGGCAAGATCTGAGGACCAAGAAGACGAGTTATTGTGCTCTGTCCTCATTCCGTCGGGGCTCGGCCCTAAGAAAATGCGTGGTAATGGATGCGTAGCTGTTGGCACTGGAAATGGTGTCCTGACGCTATGGGACCGTGGCTCTTGGGACGATCAGCAAGAGCGCATTAATGTTGGCATCGGGAAGACCAAGAGGGACGGCGAAAGCCTGGACTCCATTGTTTTGGCCCCAGAGGAGCTTGGGTGGGGCAAGAAAGCCGTCATTGGCGTTGGCGATGGCAGCGTCAGCATTGTGGACCTCAAGAAGAGGGAAGTGCAGGCGGTGCTGAAGCATGACGACGTTGAAGCAGTGGCAGCTTTAAGTTTTGACTACCAGAACAGACTGATCAGTGGCGGTGGCAAGGTCGTCAAGGTGTGGGCTGAGGACGCCGACGACCTACGCGACGAGGAGAAGGAAGAGAAGCTTGGTCCCGCTGCTATCAAGAGACCTGCAGACTCTGACGATGATTCCGACGACAATAGCGACAGCGAGGGTGAACGTCCGTCAAAGCAGTCGAAGAAGAAGCGGAAGAAGGGCAAGGGCAAGGTCCAGCTTAAGGCAGCGTCCTTCCCAGGATTGGACTAGAATGTTGGCGATAATGGCTCTTCTGGGTTTCGCAAGTTATGCAAGAATACTCATTTCACGAAATATCGAGCTGCTGGGGTCACTTACTACAACTAACAGGGTTTCGCAACACTATTATCCCCCACTCCCTATCTCGGAGAGGCTGAGTGGTAGTTTTCCTGACTTCCCGTGGATATGATTATGGGAACTACAGCTGCCGCCACTACAGCTGCCGCCACTACCACTGCCGAGAAACGATTATGCAGTCGTTCAATCGCCAAACTGCTGGCGACAGACTCGACGATCGAGGGCTCAGTCTTGTGATCCGTGGCATGATGGCGTTTTGGAGAGAAAGCAGCGGACCGGCCGCATGAACTGCTGACCATCCCTTACACGGAGTACTTGCTTGAAATTTAACATTTTTTCAAGGTAGAGTTTGCAAAAAGGTCGATGGCTCCCTTGTTCTACAACAACCTGGATGCATTCCTTGACCTAGGGCCCGTCTTTTCGTAGAGTTGGTGATGGTCAATAAAAGTGGCAGTTTACTTTCATGGGGCGTGGTGGGTAAGTTGGCTCTTTGTTTTACGAGCAAGTACCTCTTTGTGCCACTCTTCCTGATTTCTCACTAGACCCTTCATCATTGGCTGGGAGGTGTTGCTTCGTGGCCCCCTTGTCTAGCCCATCCTCCACTACTCTCCCCCTTATTCGCACGCCTTTTCGTCTGTGATTCAACCAACCCGGCGGATGCTGGCGGACTTCAAGTTGTGGGGCGTGTATAGTCAAGCTGACACACACGTCGCCATACCTCTCGCACTGTTCTTTCTTGCCCTTCCCGCCCTGATTCGGTTTCAGAATCTCCCGCTGGCCTGTGTGGCTAGTCAGTACGGTTACAGAAAGGATGGGTACAATAGGCTGCTTGCCTGATGGCCAGATACAGGCGGCTTCCTAACCCGGCATCCTCAATTTTTGCTGTTGCTGGATCTTCAGGAGGGTTTGCTGTGGTGACGAGACCGCCAGCTTCTTGGAGAATGGCAATACCAGCTGCAACATCCCTTTTGCACTATTAGCACCCTTTCAAGCATGGCTGACTGGTTTTGTGATTCTTACCACTCCCAACAGCCACCTTCCCACCATATGTCGAACGCCCCCATTGCTGTGTACGCAAGATCCAATGTTGCGCTAAATCCCGTATGTCAGTAAATACGAGAGACCCCAGCATGTTGTGGGAAAGAAACACAACTTACCTGCCCAAACTCCGAATGCCATGGACCATGCCTCCTTTCCCTCCCCTCCCCCCGGCCTCGGCAGCCATGTTCAGAAAGGTGTTAACTTTGCGAGCCAAATTCCCATCTGGGGCATCCTTCCTATCCTTCCCCCACTCGCATGAGAAGATGCAACCAGCCGGTGCGTTTTTGGGCAGCGGCGGTGCCGGATCCCGTATCAGGGGCAGCCGCTGCGTCTCGTTGAGCCAGGCGCCCCGCCCGCGACACGCCGTGAAGAGCTGGCTCAGGAAAGGCGCGTATACCACCCCGATGACGGCGCGGCCGTGCAGGATGAAGGCGATGGACACGCAGAACATGGGGAACAGGTGCGTGTAGTTCACTGTCCCGTCCAGCGGGTCAACGCACCATGTTGGCGACGATTCTGTGATCTGATACGCTCGCGAGCCGCCTTTGGAGTAGCTCTCTTCTCCGACAAATCTGGCACGAGACAAGGGTTAGACTTGCTGTTTGTGCGTATGTGGTCACGAGGAAAAGGGGGTGTACGAACTTGTGCTGGGGGTATTTTTGAGCAATGGAATTCTTGATGAATGCCTCGACATCTGCATTTTGGTTATATGTTAGTACATTCTTTGTTTAATCCAAGGGTACCTAGTTGTTCCGAGCCAAGCCTATTTGAGCTGTCTCTCACCTTCGTCAGTCTGCGTCACAATGTCTACAGAACTGTCCTTTTCGGTGAAAGTCTGGACCGGTTGACTGCCGAATCTGGACTGGGCGGCAGCCATCAACATCTTGCCAGCATCCTTGCCCAGCTGCACGGCGAAGACGTAGATCTCGTCCAGTTCCTTTTCTGTTACCGTATTCGTAGCCATTGTAATAAAAGCTTGTTGTCTTCTTCCGGAGGAAAGAAAAAGGAGCCGACTGGTCGTGACTACTTTCTTAGGGTCCTGGGGAATATGTTTTACAGAATAATATTGAGAACGGGGCCGACGCCTTACCTCCAGGGGGGAAAGGCAAGTCATCAGCAACGCAATGCGGCTTAGTGCCTCGTCCTCTCCTCCCCTTTTCCAGTTTCCGCTTTACAGCCGCTGGAAACCGAGCATGACGTCCAGGTAGACCTAGTTCATGGTGCATGACACGGGGACGGGGTCGCTGGGTTGTGGGGCACCGGACCCCAGACTTGCAGTTTCTGGGGCCATAAGGAGAGGAAATCTGGGGTCAATACGGCACAATCAGACCGGGAAGTCAAATAAAATACAGGGTACATCCGTTTGGTATGTTTGTGTCACAAAACGGCCCTACAAGGAACCTGGAGTCTGCGTGGTGGTGGAGTGTCGATCTCCAGGTGCTGCCGGGAGAGTCTTTACCCGGCCGGAGAGGGGGTGCGAGTTGACGGACCCGAGGAGCTGGAATTGATCTGCCGGCTTAAGAAACAGGTTAAGGCTTCTTCCTTCTGGACGGCTCCCACATTCCGAAGCTACCCTAGGGTTGAATGAAAGGAAACGGTATCTGTTTAGTGACGAGATCAAGGTTTGGGGGGGAGAATGGGTGAAATGAGGAAAGGTTATTATCCAGGCTATTATCATCCATCACTAATTGTCAGTCGCGGAGAGCCGGCCATGACTTATCACGGGAAAATAGGGCGACAATGTACGTGAGCCAGTAATCCTGTAAAGTACTTGGGTAAGCGCGTAGATAGATACCGAAGTAGTGAGTGGATATCATCAGCTCAGCCCATCAAACTTTGTGTGGGACAGACACACCCGGCATCTCTTTGCTTTACAAGAAAACGCCATTTCTCTGCACACACACGCGCACACATACATACAAACACACACAAAGAGGACAAGCCATGTCTCGCCGTATTCTTCTCATCAACGGCCCAAACCTGAACCTGCTCGGGAAGCGGGAACCTCACATCTACGGAACAACATTGCTTGGCGACATCGAAACCCAAGCTCAGCTCCAAGCCAACTCGCTCAATATCACCCTTGAGACATTCCAGTCAAACCATGAGGGTGCCATCGTCGACCGAATCCAGCAGGCAGCAGGCTGGGGCCCCAATAGCAATGCTGCCACCTCGGACATGGGGAAAGTGTCTGCCATCATCATCAACCCGGGTGGTTTGACACACAGCAGCGTTATTGTCCGGGACGCGTTGCTGGGCGTGGATATTCCGTTCGTGGAGATACATGTGTCCAACGTTCATGCAAGGGAGCCATGGCGGAATCATAGCTACTTTAGTGACAAGGCGGTGGCTGTCATTTGTGGGTTAGGAGTGTATGGGTATACAGCGGCTATCGAGTTTGCTGCGAGGCATCTGAAGTTGAAGGGACAAGAGGCAAAACTGTAATTTGAGCTGTAATGAGTAAATGCAAATTCTGGTCAGAGTACGTGACCAATCGGGCTGCCATTGGGCTGCCTGATAGATCCGGGTATGGTAGCCGTTGTGTCATGTTGCTGTGCTGTCCATGATCACCCCATTTTCCCCTTGCATGGCGAGGACACCAAGTACAACAAAACACGACCAAGCAGCGGGATGATGTAATAGCCATTTAGATATATTCTCTCATTGTGCGACCGGAATCGAGTGACTGACTGTACTACTCCTAGCCTAATATTAAAGAATGCTCGCGAAAACCAAAAAACCAACAACGCCCCATGGGAAACATGCAACTGTGTCTAGCAATTAAACGTGGTATCTGTGTCTCGTGTATCAAAGCATATACCCGCGACTGCGCTGACAGTGTACAGTGGTGGTATCTGAAAGGCGAACGGGAGAGAAAATCTTCACAGCAATGCGGATATCCGGACCGTCGGTGGTACCGGGGCATCGACAGGCAGCTGTAGTCGCATGTCCTTCGCCAATTTCGCCCAGGAGATGGCGCCTCGCCTTGCTAACTCCTCAGGCACCTCTGGCTCTTCTTCTGACATGCGGCGGTTAAAGAGTTCCAGGCTGACCCATCCCTCGAAGCCTAATCCGTGGAAGAAGGCCCACGAAATCTCCTTGACGGGAAGGTATGCTCCGTATTGCTTCTCTCCGTAGAACAGTCGGCAGTTCCGAGACCAGCTCATCCGCGTCGGCTGAGACGCGTCGTAGTACGGATGCCCCGGGAGAAGAGGATCTTTGAGGCGCTCAGCGTCCACTACTTGGACGTAGAACACCTTGGAGACATCCACCTGCGACACCAGAGCGGCAATTGATTTTCTCACGGCCTCTTCGGCGTTGGGAGTCCGGCCGGACTTTGCGGCAGGGTCGGCGTAAATGCGGCCAGCAATGTTGAAGGTATCGAGACACATGCCAAAATTGGGGCGGTCGACGCGCTGGACAACCTCCCAGCAGAGTTCCCAGAGGTCTACACGGGTGCTCCAGCACAGGCTCTCATAGGCAAATCGAATAGGAGGGCTGGCCTGCAGGCCAATGTCGGCGACCTTGCGCAGATCAGAAACGATGAGGCTGAGGTCGTCAGTGACGTAGGCGGCAGGCAAGAAGTTTGCTGGGATTTGGATGAGGTCGGTCTCTAGCTCGTGGGCCATCTCGATCCATAGATGTAGTTTTTGCAGATGGCGCTCATGCTCAACACGGTCCTTCAGGCCGTCATAGTGCATGAAGGGCTGGAGACATACAATCTCGAGCCCCCTGGCGCTGCACATGTGGCGAATTTGGCGAGCTGCGGCCAGTTGAGCAGCCGCAGAGGGACCTGCAGTGGACGGGGGCTCTCGAGATAGACGATCTGCGACATCGGCTAGATCCTCATGGAAGAGCTCGATACCCTGGTAGCCGTACTTCTGAGCCATGTCCAGCTTGCGAGCCAACGAGTGGCCAGCGAAGCAGCGGCCCAGGGACATGGAGCTGATGGCGAGTTTGCACGGCATCTTTGTGACGGTGGTGTATGAGAGAGTCTGAAGGATAGAGCCGTGATATGTACCCAGTGCTTGGCGAGAAGGTAGGTCAAAAGCCAGGGGTAAAGGAGTAGTGAGGGCGCGTGTATGTTCTGGTGTGTGTATGTGAGTGAGTGAGATGAAGAAAGAGATAAGTTGCGAATATCAAGCTAAGTAAGAGGAATGGTTTGCGACACCAGGAGCTTATATACACGGAGAGACGGAAAGCTGGGACGAGAGAGGCGGCAGATCTGTACACCTGGGTGGTAGCTAGGGTCATGGGTGATCACGTCAAGAGCCATCTTGTGAGTGGATGATGGGTTGAATATAGATAGGGGCTAGTGGAGATGAGAGCAAAGTTCGTCACCATGGGTCGACTGAGCGTCACTCGACGGCCGTGTGTCCGTCCGGTCGTCACAGCGGAAAGGCCCGGAATGCCTAGATTAGCTGGCCAGATGAGATGAGCGGTGGATGGATAAACGGCTGGGATGGGTGGAATCTGGATGGATGGATGAATGATAGGAAGGATGGATGGATGCAGGGCCGCTTTGGTCTGCCTGTTGTCTCACTTTCCACGTTGCTGTCTCACGCAACCATTCCAGCCCAGCGAGGCCGGTGGGCGCGATCTATCACGATGGCCATGCTTGGCGCCTTGTGATTGTGTGTGTGCGTGTGTGTGTCCGTGCACGGGGAGTAGGTGTACTCAGCAAACCCCAGGCAGCGAGCGGTCAGGCCAGAACTCGGGGCGAATCGACCTGGTGTGTCGCCATAGCTACTGAGGATGGTAACTGGGCGAGAGATGCTGACGTATGTCCCTTACTGTCCTCAGAACTGCGTATTAGTGTCTTCTCGAAGGACTCTCTGTACGATTATCCCAAACGCGGAAAGGCCGCGGCGGTCCGCGAGCGGTGGGACAGCGGTAAGCCGGCTCGCAGGGAAGAGAAGACGGTCAACGTTGAGTCCCTTGACGTTGGGAATCATGGCGAGGGACCCTTCGCCGAAGATAAGCGAACTCCCAGCAGGCGCGGTCAGGCGGCGGGATGATGCCTCTTCCAATGGAACTGCTTTTCCATTCCTTCCATTTTTCCACCGGCCGCGTCGGTGTGTTACTTAATCGCACACTAAATGGTCAGTCATACCTTCCTGACAAAAAACCTCACCTCACCGCACATTCCAGGTTCCTTTCTTGACTCTTAGTGTGTCATGTACTTGTGTAAGTACTGCACAGTGCATCTACAGGGCTGTGTGTCGTCTACCAGCGGCACAAATTAGGTACCCAGCATGCAAGCGCATGCAGCAAATTCGTGCCGAAGCCGCAAAAGATGGTGGAGCCCGACAGGGGGTAAATGTTTAAGCACAGTTTGCCAGGAAAGTCCCTCTTGATGTTGCAAGTCTCGACCTTGACTCCACCAAAGACCACAAAGCCTCAAGGAAGGAGAGGAGGGGATGGAGCTTGCCATTGCGGTCGGACGGCCAAATCCATGTCATGGACCATGGGGTTGGGGTTAAACGTCGCTCCTTTTCCTCACCAGCGAGTGTTCTCAGCCACGGAATAATAAAAGCGGCCAACAGCATCGAAGGAACGAATATCCAGCCCCTGTTAACGATACTGGTAGTGGCGACGCAAGCAAACCACCAAGATATACATACCCCTGAACGGAATACCCGTGTGTGTGTTGACTTCTGGACACTAAGGAGAAAATTTTAGGCTGATCGACTTAGTCGTGCTCAATGCTATTTTTTCTTTCACGCAGCTTGTCATCATCTCCATTTATCGTATTCACCTCTTTCTAAAATTTCGGTTTTTTTCCCTTCTCCTTGCTTCGGACGTCCGTGAGGCAGAGTGACACAGACGAAGACACCGAAAAGAGGCCGAGTTATCAGAAAAAAAGGGGGAAAGAGCTTCTCACGCGAAAAGAGGAAAGATGGCAACAGCAACGCCGGCACCCGTCCAAGGGAGACAACGGCAGGCTCTGGCAGCTCGCATCAGCCTGCTCGACAAGCATGGCTATCTCTTTGGGCAGAAACTGACGGCGTCCATGTCCCCCCTGCTACACGAGGTTGTCTACCGCGAGCTCGGCCTGCGCTGGGAGCAGATCCGACTCGACTCGACCGACATGGGGCTCTTTCTTGAGCTGATACAGGACCCGAAGTTCTACGGTTCGTTGTTTCCTGTTCCCCGTACCATGCCATGCGCGCACAAGGGCACCACCGCTCCCGGAAAAGAAAAATTAAAAAAATAGTAAAGCTAACCAGGGGCCCCGGCTGGCCGCATACCGTTCCCAGGTGCATCTGTCACCATGCCCCACAAAGTCGCCATCATCCCTTATCTGGACGAGTTGACGGACGAGTGCCGTGACGTGGGTGCCTGCAACACGCTCTTCGTGCGGGACCTGGCTGACGGGCGGCGGCTGTTCTGCGGCGCCAACACGGACGTGATTGGCGTGCGCGAGTCGTTTGTGCAGAACGTGCCGCGGGCAGCCGCCGCGTCCGTGTATGAGCACCGGCCCGGCATGGTCATCGGGTCCGGCGGCGCCGCGCGCTCGGCCGTCTACGCGCTGCACAAGTGGCTGCAAGCGACCGACATCTACCTGGTCAACCGCGACAAGGCCGAGGTCGATGCCGTTATTGCCGAGTGCACGGCGCGCGGGTACGGTTCGAGACTGGTGCACGTCGACACGGTCGAGCAGGCCGAGGCGCTGCATGGCCCCGGCGCCATTGTTGCGTGCGTGCCCGACTTTGCGCCCAAGTCCGACGCCGAGAAGGTCGTGCGTCGCATCACGGAGGTCATGCTCCGCAAGGACCACAAGGGCGCCATGCTGGAGATGTGCTACAATCCCTCGCCCTACACTGCGCTTGGCGCCCTGGCCGAGTCGGAGGGGTGGCAGGTTATTCTGGGCACCGAGGCTTTGATCTGGCAGGGCATTGAGCAAGTGAGTTTTGTCTTTTCAATATCTAGCCTTTTTTGACAACCAAGAAAACGGACCGGCCGACTGACTCGTGTATGAATAAGGACAAGTACTGGACTGGTCGCGAAGGCTGCGAGCTCCCCGTTGCGCGCGTCAAAGAGACAATTGCAGACAAGTTGGCTCAGCTCTCACGGTTATAGGGACTGCCGCTGAGTTTCTGTGGTCTTACCGTTTGCGAAACCATTATCACTTCTGGGCTTGGAGATGATTTTAGAGACGAATGGGACGGACGCACACCCCCTGCACCGACCCCATCTGTTGTTTGTCACCCAGTTATTCTGCGATGTTTGTAATAGTACCTTCCCACCCAGGTGCCTGAACGGCGAGTGACGTGTCGGGGCAAAAGTAGCCGGGCGGCCAGGTGCTGCAAACGCCGTATTAGTGTTGATGGCTTTAGTCACTGCCAACTAGGCGCCGAGAGGATGGAACGCAGGGAGGAACTGTAACGTTGGCGTTGGCGTTGTTAGGCATTGCATATAAGTCATGTTGGTATTACGCGATCTGGTGGTCTTGAAGTCATTTTGTGTGGGGTTTATTTTTAGACGAATCAAATACGCTTATTGACAAAGCAGAAGGAATGGCGGTCAATGAAACCCAATTTTTTTTCAAAGAAAGTTCCAGAGGTACTTGCTCGACAGGGCGTGAAGTATGTGCATGCGTCTGCCGAGCGGCATGGCATGGTGATGATCAAATTGAAATGCGAGACTAATGTACTCCCCGAATCATCGGAATCCGAGCGTAAATCCAGCCCAGTTTAATGGAGCAGCAGGGTTTGCCATACTTCAGAAAATTGAGTTGGCAGGTGAGTCAAAGGCCGATAACGGAGGGGTAACAAAGTCACAGCGCAAGTTGCACCGACACCAAAAAATGTAAGGTAGTGTCACTCTGTGTTTGGTGAACCATGAAACAATGGATTTTGATCAATTCCCACAAACTAAAACAACCGGGATCAAATATCTAGCCAAAAGATAAACGCCCAAGGAACTAACTAACCAAGATGGCATGCGACTCCGTCCTATGCGCCTCCCTAGAGTCAAGTGAGAGGTTACATCAATCAGGCAGTAGTTACAGGAAAGATATGACGCTACACCGACTCCAACTTCTCTCTGACGTCCGAGTCCTCCCCTTCTACTTCGCGTCTGAACTCTTCGTCAAAGAGCTTGAGCTCCTCCATGAGCACCCTGTTGGCCCGGCTCACCGGCTTGATCTCAAAGAGACGATCCATGGCCTCGAGCGGAATAGACTTGGTCTCGGGGATGAAGAAGTATACAAAAACGATGGAGATGATCATCAAGGATGCAAAAAAGAAATAGACGCCGTACCCCATCTTCAAGAACATCTGTGGCGTAAAGCGCGAGACAATGAAATTCCAGAACCAGTTGTTCGCCGCTGCCGAAGCCTGTCCGAGGGAGCGCGTGTTTTGGTCAAACATCTCCGAGTTGACGACCCACGGCGTTCCGTTCCAGCTTGGCGTATAGAAGGCTGTCCAGAGGTAGAACATGAATATCGCGGCGATCCCGCCAGACGACAGCGACCCGCCAGTTGGGTTCGATGTGGGACCAGAGATTTTGATGTAGGCGCCGATGAACCACATGCACAAAGAACCGCCGGCAGCGCCGATGAACAGCATACGACGTCGTCCGACGAGGTCGACCAAGAACAGAATCCAGACAACGGTGAGGACGGTCTTGACGACTCCAAAGATACCCGTCGTCAGAAATCCGGTGTTGGTTCCTGTGATCCCAAGACTTCGGAAAACAGTGGGCGAATAGTAGTTGATCGCGTTGATACCACTCCCGTTCTGGAACAAAAAGAGCATTCCGCCGAGGAAGAAACGCCACTGCACTTTGGGCTGTTTCAAGGCAAGGAACGGTCTCCAGAAGCCTTTCCCCACCTCGTTCTCATATCGCTGGAGGTCTTGGTCAATGTAGCGCACCTCCTCAAGCATATATGTATCCGTGGGCTCGAGATTGCGCAACCAGCAGAGAACCTCCATGGCCTCCTGTCTCTTGCCATTGGCAAACAGCCACCGCGGCGACTCTTTGATCCAGAGGGCACCAAGAAACAGTAGGCCACCAGGGATGAGTTGGACGGCGAACGGAATGAGCCACTGCGACCTAGTTGGCGCCAGGGTTGTGTTGACACCGTAGTTGATCCAAAACCCGACCAGGCCGCCGATCTGCCAGCCAAGTTCATAGATGCCCACCAGACGGCCACGGATGGACGGGGGAGAGAGCTCTGAGATGTAAATAGGGACCATGTTGGACGCGCCGCCAACGCCGACGCCGGCAAGGACGCGGCCTGCGAGGATGGGTCCCACTCCTCGTGCGTCGTTTGCGCCAAGCATGATGCCTGCGCCAAGGATGAAGACGCTAGCAAAGATGAGCAGAGACTTGCGCCGGCCGAGGAAATAGCTCGTGCAATAAGCAAACAAGCTGCCAAAGAAAGCGCCGGCTTGGTAGACCGAGACAATGTTGGCTTGAAGCAGGGCGAGAGCGTCAGGCGAGTACGAGGCGAAGTTGAACTCCTTGGTGAAGGACGGCAGGGCGAGGGTAGTTCCGATGAAAGCGGAGTCGTAGCCGATCATGCAAGATGCAAAAGACGCAACGGCTGCACAGGTATAGACGCGCCAGTTGTAGACAGCCTTCGGCGTCGGCCGGTCTTCTTTGATGTCGAGGAGAGTCATGTTGTCTGACTGCTGTTGCGAAGTCGTAATCCACAGAAAGGTGTAAAAAGGGGCCAAGTTCGAGTTCAACCTGAGCTCGGTGAAGTGACCGATGTCGTGCTGTGGAATCTCCAGAAGCCTTCTTCATAAAGAAGTGCGGTCAGCTTAAATATGACGAAGGGGGCTTCAAGATGGTCGTCTTCGCCCAGGCTCCCGGTAGTCGGCAATCCACTGCCTATTTCCTTCTCCATAGGAAGTCCTGCCATCCACACGTCGTCTCCGGGAGGCTAACACTGGTCCCACACACAATATGGTTAACATGGGCAACAAAACCTGGAGAATCCGAATGGCCAGGGTACTGCGAATCTTCGGGGTTAGCTGGGCGTCGCCGTGGCAAATCACAGCGTTCGGAGTTGTCTAGGAAATGCATCTAGTCAGCCAGCTCGCGCGGCTTCCCCGCATTGCTGATGGAGGGCTGGGTTTGCCCCTGGTCAACCCCACAGTCCGAGAGCCTCTAAGAGACTGTATCTTGGTAGTCGGGATGAATGATTAACCAGGCGTCGGACGGTCGGTGTGTGTTCACCTTGACGTTCACTTCAACTAACCATCTTCAGATGCCGACCCGAAACAGAAGTGCGTCTTTTGGTCACAGGAACAGTGACATGGTCAGCGGTGTGAACGTTGTTCCTTAACAGTTTAATCCTACTTTAATGTTGCCAGACTAAATTTGCTGCTCTATGGCCGCATTTCAAACCCTCAGGTGGCCGGTCTCTCTCTAGGGCTGACAGCGGATTTTGACAAGGTCCAGTTCCGCAAGGCGTGGGCAGACATGTCTCCTTTATCGTTCTGAGCTCCCGTAAACCAGGAGGCCGGAATCAATCCGACGCCTCTTGTCAAAGAGCAATGTAATAGTTAATTTGATCCTCAAGGCTCTTGGGCCGCAATGTTATTGAGTCGTGGCTGCAGTTGCGCGAAGTTTGACCGACCATGATCATCAGGATATGCCTTAAAAACCTCACGCCTCATCAGTCTGCGTGGTGCCCGCCTCCCAGTGAACAACTCAAACTGGGCAAAACCTTGCTCTGGTAAGAGATCCAAGCCATCCATCGTCACCCAGCCTCTATGGGCCTCCCGCCGGACTTGCTCAAGCAGTGGCGTATTGAGCGTCTTGTATGCTAGTTCTACCACAACACCGCCCGTTGGACTTTCGAGCCATTGCGAAGGCACTGTAAAGTCTGGCGCTGGACTGTCGTCAATTCCATGAGTTGGAATGCATGAAACTATCATGGTGGGGGGGTTGTAGGCTTCGGGCCAGGGATCATCGCGAGATTTAATTATGTGAAACCGCGGGTTGGCGTTAGAACCGTGCCCTGTGCTGAGCAAAGGGAGGTCGTTACGCGACAACAGCCTTTGGAAGTGTGAAACAAGGTTTTCTGCTTTTAGCAATGTTCGGTTGAAAATGAGAATGTGATTCACCCCGAGTTGGAGCATGGCGTAGACGGCCGCTCTCGCCATGCCACCGGCCCCAATGACGAGCCCACAGCTGGCAGATCTTACAGCGTTCGCAGGCGAGAGACCTCGACGGATGCAGGCTCGGATACCGATCCAGTCTGTATTTTCGCCATATAGGGCCTTCACCTTGCCGGCGCGATTCCTGCCATTGAAGAGCAAAGCATCGTCGGGGATGCTACCATCGGCATTGAGATGGCGCACCGGGATCAAGGTGTTGACGGCACCAATCGCCTTTGCATGTCGACTGAGGGAATGCGTCAGGCTAATGATTTCGACTTTGAAAGGCAAGCCAACCGACGCCCCAGCGAATCGGGGGTCGTTGACAAGATCTCGTAAGCCCCCGATCATACTTGTGGAGTGAGGTTGGTAGTGGTGCGGGATCCCGCAGGCTTTGAGGGCCGCATTGTGCATTGCGGGGGATAAACTATATCCAACGTTTGCGCCAAACACATACAGCTTCATTGCGTCGTAAACAAAGGACGAATAGAGAGCCTGTGTTGCATTGAAGGCTGTCAACGAGGGATGGGCATCAACGGCACTCTCGTCTCCAGTCCCAGCTCGTTCTTGGTGAGCTCCCTCTTCGGTTTCGGGAACAACTGAAGTCAGGATCTGGTTGAAGCAAGCAGAGGTCTTTCCAAGACGCCCTGTGTTGTAGGCGATCAGGGGCAGCTTTAGTCCACCGGCGGACTCTGCAGCAGCATGGACTAACGAGACATCGAAGTTTTCCATGACTGTGGAGGCTCGTCTTGTGAACCTCACCAAATCGCAGCCCACTTCCTGTGCCTTTTGATAATATGATCTCCAAATCTGGTCTCCCCATGTTGGCGGGTCTGGCTCTAGCAATTGGACATTGCCTACAACTTTTGAAGGCCCTTTGTTGCTGATGATGCGCTCGAGAAGTAAAGTATCCAGTCTCAAGTCGAGCGTAATATATTCAGGTGCGAGTCGTAATCCGTGATAGACATACGACACGTACAGGTTCTGCCAGAACCGCACAGATACGGCAGCCAAAGGGAATGATGTATGCAAAAAGATAGGGATGACGGTGTCTCGCCTGACCTGGCTCATTATGCGGCTGATCTCGCTAGCTCGATGCGGAGGCAACTGGCTGGATGAATCCGCATAATTGTAATTGCCCGTGAGATCGTCGACCACTATTTCAATAGCATCAGCGCCGGTCTCAAGGTCTTGGACATCGACGTCACGGTCGAGGAGGACGGAAAGAGGAAGAGATACGGCGTAGGTAAACCGTCGTTCCTCGGCAGCGACACAAGCGAGTGGGAATGCAGACTCCACAAAAGGGATGGTGCCTCGAGGTAAGATTAACGAGAGAAACTTCAGGAAATGCCGCTCAGCCCTTTTCAGTGTCAGGTACGGTGCGGCAGGCCTCTGGTCGGGCTCTGTCATCGAGGACGGATGAGCATCATCAAGTTCGCCAAGCTTGGCGTATTCTTCAGAAACATTGAAGAATTCGAATCGGGTGCACCTCCGAAATACAGTGCTACTCGCATTGAGGAGGTCACGAATCTGGGAGTTGTCGTACACCTTCAAGTGGCCCTCGATGGCTTTCGAGTCACGCAAAACGTAGATGACGGGGTTGGTTTTGCCGAGGTCCTCAAGCACCAACTGAACAGCCCGTTCCATCCAAGAGCAGACGACGATAGTGTTTTTCCCATGTCTTTGAAGAACGTCCTGCAAGATGCTGGCCTGGCGTCTCTGGTACTCGTTGGCGCCATACATCTTTTTGTAGGCAGGACTGGAGAGGTGTGTGGCGTCATGGAAAGCCTTTTCCAAGTCAACCACCATGCGCTTCATGGCAGTGGACGCTATTATGGCAAGGGTCGATTTTCCAGCGCCACGGATGCCAGTGATGACGATGGAGGCATCGGCATCAAAGAGGGATGCCGTGACGGGAGCTGCATTGTGCAACGGCGAGCTCGACGTCGAGCGAGACACTAGAGGAGAGGTTAGCTTGAAGGGGGAGAGGCAGCTAGCTGGCTACGAATGATCCAACGAACCTCTGCCACTGCTTGAATCAGCAGTTAGACCAGGCGATGGATGGTATGTGGGCAGGGTCCCCGCGTCCCTGGGGTTTGGCCGCGATTCTGGCTGGTCATGCCATGCCAGAGCAGCCGTTGCAAAGGAGCGCTTCACGCCAGCAACAACTGGCGACGCCATAGCGGCGAAGGGCGGAGGCGTTGGAAATGGAATACGGAGGCAGCGATCAGGCGCCAGCAGGCGGCTTCTGGCCGGCACAGGCGACGCGGATGCGCTGAGAACACCTTGCCGTCATGCTCACCAAACTGCCAGAGCCACCAAGACACCGCGAAGCAAGCTTGTCGGCTCCGGATCACGCAGCGGTACCTTGGTAGATTCCTGAGGAAAGCCGCAAAACAATCTGCGTTGGCGGGGTCATTTGCTGGCGCGGTGGGAACAATCTGTGGACTGGAAGCTGCAACCGCCAATTTGGCCCCTTGGGCAGATCGCGTGGTGCGTGGGTAGTGCCCATTCAGGGCAACCCATTCCAGGCTAGTGCAGGGGATAAACATTCACCCCAGACTATTTTCCCCTCCCGTTTCCCCACCTTTAACCCGCTGTCACTCGTTGGAAGAATAGGCTTCCTCCCATGTTTGACTCCCATCCCCGTCCACAAGGCACATGCACATGCAACTCTTTCTCCACGAAATCATTGCCTGGCCTACCTGTGTTTCTGGGGATGAGCGACTAGGGGTAAAAACAAGCTGCGGGACAGAGTTCTCGCCCACGGTGTCAGCAGCTCCAGACGGTACCCTTCCCCGCACAACTGCCCTCAGAGACCACTTGGAGTCCTGGAGACTGGAGACCCTGAGCCCCGCCACAGAGCGGTGGAGGGACTTTGCTCCCAAACAAACTGCTCGAGAAGAACAAGCCCCGGGTCAACTGCCAGCCACCGGCCACCCAGCAAACGCCGTATTCGCCCTTCCAGACTTGTCAGATTGAGGTTCATCACGAGCCGGGAGTGGCAGCCACTTACTCCCGGCTCTTCGCTGTGGGGACGAAGATGGTCCCAACGAGGCCGGCATGATACCAAGACCCGGCTGGCTTAGGTGCATTCATACAATTGATAACACTGAGGACGCCGCTATTGATCGGATTCACACACGGTCCCTGCCTTGCTTGCCATGCCGCCCAAGCGGAAGGCGCCCGAGGTCGATAGCCCGAGTGGCGCCGCTCTGTCATCTTCGTCTTCGAAGCCTGCGGCCACAGCTCCAACTCCTCAGAAGCGCCAAAGAGTCTCCAGAGCATGTGATCAGTGCCGTGCCGCACGCGAGAAGTGCGATGGCGTCCGCCCTACGTGTTCTTCGTGTGTGTGGCAGAACCGCGCTTGCACCTACGAAATCAACCCTAAGAAAAGGGGGGTCCCTACTGGTTATATACGGGCCCTCGAGCTCGCCCTCGCCTGTGTTTTCGAGAAAGTGGCAGGCACTGAGGATGCACTTAATACCATCCTGTCTACCGAAGGCGGCCAGGGATATGCTCTTCTGGCGGGCAAAGACGCCACCAGTGCCGAGCGTTTGCACAAAAGGTGGCGGCGGAGCAGAGTGCACAAACGCATTGACGGCATTCTAAATGGTGATACCGACGCCATGTTTTGCAGCCCAGACAAGCGCTCTCCGTCTGAAGATGCAAGCGACGTTGAAGATAGTGCTCTTCGAGCGAGCCCTGGGCCAGGTCTGGCGGCAGGCAGCCAGAGTTTTGCTCCAACGCCATCAGTCCTCGACACTGCGTCGGAGCACGACAGCATGCTACCTGAACAGAAAAACCTATTCGCAGGAAATCCTAACCCACGCACCCAATCACAGCAGGATATGTCCCGCGACTACCCCAATGAGTCCTCCTCACCTCCGCCACGCCGCCTCAAGCTACCCCCGAACCACTGGCGACTCCTTGATATATATTTCTCATATACCCATTCTTGGCTTCCTATCCTAGAGAAGCAGGACATCTTCCAAGCCTCGTACCTGTATCAGGAACAGGGCCTGGTTCTCTCTCATGAAGATCCAACATCTGCGGTCCATGCCGAACTATGGAGTGCTCTGGCTCTAGCATCTTTCCAAGATGCTTCCTGTTCCAAGTCCGCGTCGTCGGCAGAGTTTGATATTGTCAGCTCCTCTCCTGTTGAAGTCTATGCCATTGCTCGGAGTCTTATCCCTTCGGAAAATGGCCCGTTTCGAGTCCATCACACTCGGGCGCTACTTTTGCTTGGCCTCGTCAACCTTGGGCAAGGGAATTTGACTTCTGCATGGATACTGACTGGCCTGTCGACCCGCATTCTCCTCGACAGTGGAACCAGCCAGCCTTCTGGCCAAGACCGGGAACAGCAAAGGCTGCAGTCTGCAATGATTGCCTGTTTCATGATAGACACAATTATCTCTATCCGGTACAATAAACCACCCCATCTCAAGATAGAAGATATCGACGCTGTGCTGCCGATATCCGAGGACGTACCGGATCAGTGGGAGCCTTGGACCCCTTGTGAGGGTTTTAGTACCAGCTTTGCAGGGTCTCGTGTGTCTCGCAGTCCAGCTTACTGTAGGGCCACTTTCAATCAACTTTTCCGTATACTGAAGGTTGTTGCTAGGGAGGTGTCGGCAAGGAGCTGCGAACTGCTTCGTCACGATATCGATATTACTATCACGAAGCAGCTTCGGCATGCAATCGACTCTGGCTCACAATTTGGCGACTTTACCACCTCGGTAGACCTTGGCTCGGCGTCTGTCCCTACAGCTTACTTAATTCGTACGGTATATCTGTGGGCAGGGGTTCTCCTCGGTTCTCAGATAGGATCCTCTTTGGGTCTGATCAAAGATACATTAGACCAATATCAGGCTCGCTTCGGTGCTGGTGGTATGCCGCCGTTTCTTTCAACCTGCATCGTCTCCCTGGCCAGCCAGGAAACCCAGATGAATTCTCCCGGGAATGATAGGGCGCAGCTGGAGGCACTTGTGTCAACATATTCGCCCATCTGGATTCAGGAACGGCGGCTTTCTTCTGGAGCCTTTACTGCCCCCCGAACTACACACCAGATGACACAGTCTGCCTCTAGACCCCTAAACGAAGCCTCCTCGAACTGGTTTTCCTCTCTGTTGCATCCTTCAGAGCCGTTCGTTGCTTCGTCCAGGACAGCTTCACATTACATGCCCACCACGGCAACGCTGCCATCACAGGTAAACAACAGCTCGATATATGGATCATTTGACGCGCCGGGATTTGAACCCAATTATCATCGCGGTCCCGGGATTCTCCAGGCTTCCCCAGCAACTTTGCAACATAGCAATGCCGTGGGTTTACACATAGGAGCAATGTCAACCTCGGTTATGGGTGCGTCTCACCGGAGTCATCTTGGAAATCCCTCCACTTTTGGCGGTAGCCAGACGGCAAACTACGAGGCGCTACTAGAAAATCTGGCATCTATAGAGTGCACCGATGCGGTTGACGTTGACCCGCAGTTCATGGTGAATTTGGGCTTTGCACCCGGCTGTGACCTTTCAGAGATCATGGCTCGGGGTTTCGGAGGATTATGATAATGACCCAATGTCGCAATGAAGAATAACCGTCTGGACAATACACGTTTTGGGCTAGTTGCGAAGTTCTTACATGATGCTATATATTGTGCTTAATACTTTCTTTCCTTCTAAGGCCGTTGCGCAGGTTCGGCCATTGAGTGGATGTAGTATACAGGGAGGGGGCACATTCTGTGGGATTATGGCATGAGGTTCTAGTTCTAGTTATTTTTTGGACACGAGAATGCACGGGATTTGGGGCGGCGGGAAGTTGAAGACTTTTCTCCATTCAATGTCCAATTAATTCTTTACACTTACAACACTGCAGCAAAGCCACTACGGCGCCCAAGAAAATGAGATAAAGACTTGGTTATTTTCAAAGAAAGATGAAAAGTATTTTTTACACTGGAGGACAAAAGAAAAGCAAAAAATGAGTTGACAACTGAGGGATTCGAACCCTCGCTCTTTCGAACTGCCAAGTTCTTAAAACCTGAAGACAGCGCCATAACCGCTCGGCCAAGTTGCCTGTATTCCGCTAAACATGACCTCAACTGGTGATTGGACGACCTTTGCACTTTTTGGGTCTATTAATGCGAAACATTGTACTAATAGAAACTCAACCTTGAGCCACATTCAAGTTTGAACTTTGAAGTCCATTCAAGCTTATGTCATTCGGGATGAAAAAAAGGGGCAGCGGCAGGGGCAGGATAAAAAGTGCGATTTCTTGAACGGCGGCCTTCTACACGACGAAATTGAAGAGGGGCTCAGGGCATAATGCACTGTTATTGTAAACTCAGTGATCTCAAGCCGAAGCACAATTCTACGAGACATTGATATATAGCCGAATAATGCATTCAGTTATTGTGACTCGCGCTGGGTGAGCGGATTGATGTCGCCAACTGACAACCATGGAGATGAATCTCAGGCTTTCTACCCTGGTCTCGAGCGATTATGTGGGCTTGGTTTTCATCTTCACCACCAGATGCAACCTGTGACGTGATGTCATTTGATTCCAAATAGAGTCGTGAATCAAACGTCGGCAGTGCTGTTTCTTAAGGGAGGCCGTCTCTGCATCAAGCAAAACACCCCGAGCTGGATGCCCAGCATGCAACCCACCTAAGCGGCAACTGCATCGCACGCAACGGGTCTCATTCTAAGCCGCGCAACCATATATTTGTGGCTGAGCATTCGTTGGGGCTCCAATAAGGCGCAATCCATCATGGTAAATCCTTCCCGTGTGAACAAACTGGCGTAATGGTTCGGCTAAAGGAAGTGGCTAAGAGGGCTTGGATAAATAGAGACATAAACACGAAGGACGATGGAGATAAATCCCTAGGTATATAGACTGGGAGGTGCTGTCTGAGAAAAATTACACGCTTGGGGGTTTTCTCTGTGCTGCGTAGCTAAGTGTGGACTCAACTCTCTCTCATTTCGATCTAGTGCGACGGATACGCAATATGAGAGTAGGAACGTCTGAAACAGGAAGGTGCGACGAGTCGAGGCCACCTGTTGAACCGCCATGCTCTCTCCCTCACCCGCCGCGCCCCGCGCTTCTTTGCTCGGCTCACCTTCCTGCAGCCCAGACTGGCGAGGATATGCCTTCCCCGAGCAAAACGACAATGGGGGAGAAGAAAGCATGGCTTGAGACAGAGCTATCGCCATTGCTGCCCCACCCACCGCAACAGAAACAGCAACGAGGCACTTTGATGGTTACGGCGGCACTCATCGTGGGCGTCATATTGCTCGCCACAGCACGCGAGTTGACGGGAAAGGACGTGGAACCGAATTTCACAGGCCATGATCTTTACAACCAACCCATCCGCCATGGCCACCAAGGCCAAGTCGCCCAGAGAGCTGCCGACTCTCCATACGGCCAGTTTCCAGTCGCCAACGATCCGTTTCACTTCCTTCCCTGTACCCGAGCAACTGTGCCGCCAGCCTTGAACGATACCAGCGCAGAGCGAACTTGGGCGTCTCTCTTTGATCCCAATCCCGCTCACTGGAACTGGGGAACACCCAAGAGCAAAAATTCCAGTATAGGAGACTCTGATCCATATGCCAACCGAGGCATATTCCTGTGCGGCTGGCTAGAAGTCCCTTTGGACTATACCAACCAGGCTGACATCCGGGTTGCTCGCCTCGCTATCACCAAGTTCCAAGTCTCTGGATTGGTACGTCTCGACCCTATTTCGGGCGCTCCCACAAATTCGTCAGCCGGCAAAAAGAGCGAGAGGACGCTGGTGATCGAACCCGGCGGACCTGGTGGAAGTGGTACTTCGTACGCCTGGCAGTCGTCCCAGAGTATCAGTAATTTCCTAAGCGATGGGAAGTTCGACGTCCTCGGTTGGGACCCCCGTGGTGTGAATGCCTCCCTCCCAGCTGTAGCGTGCTATCCTCATGATATCAGTCGGGACCATTGGTACCTGCTTACGTCAAGGCATCGTGCAGTCTCTGACCCTCCAAGAGCCCAGCTTGAAGTGGCCGATGCCATGAACGAGGCAATGTTTCGAGCCTGTTGGGAGCGCCAAGGTGACCTGGGTCGCTTTCTTACGACAGCATTTGTCGCGCGCGACTTGGATGAGATCAGGAAAGCGCTTGGCGAGGACGATGTGTCAGGCTATTTTGTCAGCTATGGGACAGGTATCGGTCAGACATATGCCGGCATGTTTCCCAACCACGTGGGCCGCCTGATCCTCGACGGAACCGAGAACGTCCGCGATCATCGTGAGCGTGGGGGTTTTGGTTGGACTGCCTTGGACAACACCACGGATGCGTGGAACGACGGGTTCTTGGGCGAGTGCGTCAATGCAGGTCCGCAGTATTGCGCACTCGCAAAGCCCAAAAATGGAAAGCCTGTTACGCTACCAGACCTCAAGAACCGCATGGCGGCACTCTTGGCTTCACTCATCGCCCGGCCCGTACCCGGGTACTCCGCGAAAAACGGCCCGGCACTGGTGACATATTCGGCTCTCGTTGACACGATGTACGGTGCTATGTACAGCCCAGTAAGTTGGCCCACCCTGGCTCGGGTGCTCTCCGAGTTGGAGGGAGGTAATTCGACTCTGGCAACTTCTGTTCTTGAGGATTCATCTTGGTGGTATGATCCGGAGGCTGGCTGCCCAGAGATTACCAAGCCGTCGGACGGCGAGCTGGGCTACATGGTCATCTGTTCCGACTCTTATGATGCCTCCCAGCCTGACGACCTGGACTGGTGGGAGTCTCAGTGGGCAAACATGACGGCAAAGTCGTGGATCGCAGGCAACTCCCGCTTTTCTTCCGTTTTCCCCTGCCGTCACTTCCCGACCCACTGGCCTCGCCCTGCTGAAGTTTTCCGCGGAAATATGAACCACACCCTCAAGACTCCGATACTGCTCATTGCAGAAACGTACGACCCTGCGACCCCACTGCGTAACGGAAGGCGCCTCCTCGACGAAATGGGACCGAATGCCAGGCTGGTTGCCCACCATGGCTACGGCCACGCGTCAAGAGCGGACAAGTCCAATTGCACCGAAGCTATCAGAAAGGCCTATATTCTACACGGTACGCTGCCAGAGGAGCAGGAAACTCTCTGCTATGCCGACGAAAAGCCATACCTGTATGGCGTAAAGAAAAATGCAACTTCAACTGTGGGTTTGATTGCAGTTGCGAACGCCTCGCCGGATCCCATAAAATTGTGGCAGGAGCATGTCAAGCAGATGTCACTCTGGAACCCTAGACTTGTCCAGAATGTATGAAGGCTGGACCAGATGTTTGCAATGGTTCTTGTATCGCATTGCCACTTTTCAAATTCAAACAAGGTTTCATGTTCAATAAACGAGAGGAAACCCAGTGGAGCACTGAGTTCTTCTACCTGCATGGAGAAACCTGATACAACAAGCCTTTGTGTAAAAGATGTAATGAGGGGTGATGGCTCTTGGAATATTCACTTAGTAGCCGCATAAGATATTGTCCCAGCGGGATTCCTTTGATTTCTTCCCCGTCAATTCTTGAGATAGAAATCACCCGTGGCGACGCAGTCAACCCAATTTATATGCGCTTCGTGACTCTTTAGATTTAAAACGCCTGGGTGAGATGCATAGAGCACAGAATTGATGTGCAATAGAAATCAAGGCAACTAGTGCTAGTATGATAATATTCCGAGACATGAGTTGAAAAATTAAGGTCTCATGTAAAAGGTCTTGCACACAAATACTTACATTACCTAGGATCCTCACTGAAATGAATCATTTAAACTTCGTCTGAGAACGGATTACGCAAAGAAACACATCTACCTATTCGACTAGAACCCCTTTCCTCCAACGTAAATCTCAGCTTTTTCATGATGGTGCCTCTAAGCTGGCTCTTTTCGACTAACAGCGAGACCACTGCGAACATGTCACATAATATGGCAATATAAAAATGTGCGAGAAATTTGAGTTTGATCTTCGCCGTTAGGCGTAATTAAACCCCAGCACCGCGATATAGAGGACGTCTCACGATGGCGAGATGAGTCGGCTGGTAGTTAGCGTTCTGTGGTTCGGCCAAAGCACTGGCAGGTGAAACTGAAGTGGGCGTGAAGTCTTGCTCTCAAAGTGTCAATTGAAGCGAGAGGCTTTGAAATTAAGGCATCATCGATGAGCTGTTGCACATAGATTATTATTCCAATTCTCAATCAAGTAATTATATGCGTGGGAAAGAACAAAATAGTAATAATGAGGAAACAAAACAAAACGCCAACGCAGCGGTGAAATCTACTAATTATTGGCGCTCGCATGGCATATATCAACGTCCTTTGTTACAAATTCTTTTGAATTATACTTTGTGATTACAGGCAAACAACAATAAGCAAACAATAATGAATCCGAGACGTCAATACCCAGTTACTGACTAGTTCATCTCTCTCATTGGCAAGAAAATTTCCTCAACGTCAGCCCATCACATTCCTTGCAGGCATCCGCACTCAAGAGCTGAAAAGTCTGTCCCCAGTGAGCTACGATCCTGATTGGGCACCAGGTACGCCACCATGCACACGACAAGCCAAGAGGTGCTGCGTTCGATTCTATTCCGTGTCAGTATCAATCCACACCATCCGCCGTGAGCCTAGCTAGCTACGGGGAGTGTTGAGGTACTACGGCTCATAGCCCAGCACACCTTTCGGCCATCGAGGGTGGGATGCAGGCCCGTGGGATGCAGGCCCCCTTTTTTGTCATTTCTTTTTAGACCAGAGTACCATATATGGACTGCTAGAAAGAATCCAAGACGAGCCTTCGTTCAGTAAATAAAATAAATATGAAGCGGGGAAATCTATGTTTGCTCCTGGAATTGAAAGGTGGACGTGGAAAGGAAACAGTGACAAATAGATAGACAAAGTCCATATTGGTCACGGCGGCATAGCAAAACTAAACTGGTATCCAATTACAAGACATCCCCCTCGTCAGCACCATGAGCTATATTCCCTTCTCGCAATGCAGTATCAATACCACTTCTCTCTGCCTCAAGGTCCCATTGGGGCTTTTATCACCAGCAATTTCTCGGCGTTCCGGTATGCAATATCCTTCAGCTGCTCTTCACTGACTAACCCGCTCCGCTCCAGCTCAGTAATCCACGCTAGACCCATTTCGTTTGTCTGGAACGGGTAATCGACGCTGTACAAGATGTGGTCGAGCTTGGTGTTCGCGAGAATGCACCGTAAAGGATCCAAACTCCACACACCGCTCGTGGTGACCCATATGTTCTCGTCATAGACGGTCTTGAAATCGCGGCTAATCTCTCCCCATCTGCAGCTGAGCGTCATGATTCTCTGAAGCATGAACGGAATTGTTTCGCCCATGTGCCCAATGATGATCTTGAGGCTCGGCCGTCGGTCAAACAAGCCCGAAGCAAACAGACGAAGGATGTGAAGAGCGGTCTCAGTATGCCATCCAAACCCGCTAGATCCCATGCTCCGCGCGGCGGCAGGGCTGAAGTTCCCCTCATAGTGCGGCGCCTGGTCCTCGCCAGGCCAGTTCGGATGTAGATACACTGGCACGCCCAGGTCTTCCACCGTCGCCCACCAAACATCATACTCCGAGCTGTCGAAAAACTTGCCGTTGCAGTGGTTGTCTACCAGAGCCCCGACGAACCCAAGCTCGGTAACAGCGCGTCGCAGCTCGGTGGCGGCTTCATGGGGGTGGCCCATCGCGGCTACGGCAAACCCGGCGAAGCGGCTCTTGCCCTCACGCGGAGTGCCGCCGGCACGTGTCTCTTCTACCTTGATGGCAGCGGCGAGCTGGTCATTAGCAACGCGGCAGGCGGCAGGGTCGGTCATGCCCGGCGCATGGCTGATGACTTGCAACGACACTCGCCCGGCGTCCATGTCTCGTAGGCGCACATCCCCGAGGTTGCACAGCTTGTCAAGAATTGCAGGGATGTGCTTGAGCTGCTCTTGATAGCTTTGCCTGTGGTTTTTAGGAACCTGGGAAGAAAAGAAATGTTCTTCGAGAGCGATGAGCGGAGGCGTCATGGTTGTAACTTGGAGACTATAGTCGAATTAATTCATGTAGAAAAGGAAGACTCCTGCCATTTGTGCGGTTTTTTTTAGAATGGGAAACTGCAGTAAATCAGTGACATTCTGCCGGTACTTATTTAATCATGATCCACGATTTGTCATTGTCGTCATGAAGCTGTTGTTTCCGGGAGTTGTAAGCTCGGTTCCGAGGTTGTATTCATCCGTGTGTTTGGCATTTGGTTGGGACAGACAAAAAGGGTTAGGGTTGAAGCTCATTTCCGAGGAAGCGATTTGGATACACGTGACCCAGCTAATATTTTGTCAAGCTTCAAGCGAGCGAGAGCGCTGCTAGCCGCAGCCAATATCGCGAAATTCAACCTTGCCAGCGACACGTCTGCACAACGCCCACAATGTCAAGACTATCGATTCTGTCGCAAACCGCGCGGTCGGGCGCGTTGGCCACCAAGTCGCTGGCGTTTTCCATGCGCGCTCTCTCCCTCGCCACATCGGTACCATCCCCGACCACTAAGGCGACGCTCTCTCTCCAGCCGACCTTCCCCACGATGCAGACACGATCCCTCTCGCAAAGCATTCTCCATTCATCCAGCTCATGCCACCACGGCTGCTCCAGACCCGCTGTCCATGCGCTCGCCCGGACAGCGAGCGGCATTGTTGAGAGTGGTGTCAAGATCGGCGTCTCCATATTCCAGAAGCAGCAGACGAGGGGGATGAAGGTGCAGAGCTCCGTCAAGAGGCGGTGCGAGCATTGCAAGGTACGGAATTTCGATTAGATGGGTTAAGGACAGCTGGGAACCTGGGGAAGCGAGATTTCCTGGGGCGTTCCCATGCCGTGTTGTACAGCTTCACCTTGGTTGGTCATCTGCTAACTCCTTTTCCTTATTCCAGGTCGTCCGACGGAAAGGCTGCAAGCGCCACAAGGGCCACATGTATATTATCTGCCCCGCGAACCCTAGGCACAAGCAGCGCCAAGGATAAACGAGGTCGGGTTGGATCGGATGCGTAGCTGCGGCGGACGAGTTATTGTATGATAGATAGGCAGATCAAGTTCTAGCAGCGAGATGGACCTAAGACGGCCACTTTATAAGGAAATTTACACTACACCGAATTTACGACTATATGGCTGGTCAAGCTTGTTTCCAATCGCGGGACGCTGCAGGGACGAGCCCAGCGGTTAGCGGCCTGCCAACATGAGCGGATCTAAGACCAAATGACAAGCTGGCTTTGTTATTACATGCCATCAATATACCTCTCCATGCTCTCCCATTCTGTCTTCCCCTTTGACAGCAGATATCGAATGTGGCTCTTTGACGTGTTAGTATTAATGGCTGATTCTGTGTTCTGTCCAGCTTCACGGACAGGCTGGCGAAAACAGTTGGAAGCCACTGCTTGGGGCTGGACGAACAAGGTCTGTGACTGCGCGGTGCCTCTCAAATTCCTCGCGCGCAAACCTCCTCGTCTCAGCTCGAGTCGTAGGGTCCTGGATATGGCGCGTGCCTCGGATAATAGTTCGATAAAAGGACAGGACTCGTGCGCGTTGAAGGAACTATGAAGACCCGACTCGGCGAGTCAGTCAGTCCAATTGAGCAAAAAATGCTGCACATAGAATCGCCTTGGGCTTGGCCTGCCGTGGTAGGACGTACATGCTCCAAGCTCAGCGTCGCGCTGAGCCGAGGTCGAGTAGCATATTTGCGAATGGACTGCCACCGCGAGGCCAGAGAGGAGCGCATCAATGGTGGGATGGAAATAAGTGAATGTGGCTAGGGAGACATCTGCGGACTTGCTTCGTTGCCCTAGCCTCCACTCTCTGATAAAGTCGGGAGGTTTTCGTGATGCTCGTCGGCGATTGTCAATGGTCTGGAGTTGTTATCGGCTGGCAAAAATTTATCTTGGCATTGGACCTTGTCCCACCTCCACAAGCCTCATGTCATGGCAGCTGCAGCCCTATCCGATCTGGGTTAGAACACCTATCTCAGGGCCAACTGCCTTGCATACTCTTTGATTAAATTAAGGGACAAACGCGAACCGCGTCTAATTTGCAGCGCGTCTCAATTGCGAAACGTTTTCACCAACACTCTTTTACACATCCCCCCATGTGTAGTTTCTTGCGATGAAGCCAAACCGGCGCCGGACGCCAACGAACCCACTGGAGCTTGCGAACCGGAAGACGGACGATCAGTTCATCAACGACTATCTTCGACATGGGCCTAGGTAAGTTAACAACCTTTTACCTCGTTTCGATTTCCTACGGAATATCTGCTCTGAAACGAAAACGTTGTCGGGCAAATATGCAAATTGCCGCCCACACGATGCCACGCTAGAGCTCGGACTCCTCTGGAAGGTACTCTAAGCTCACGCTGACTGCTTGACCAAACGCGGACAGCACCACCGAATCCTCCTGGATCGAGGAGTGGTCTAATCCCCGGACGGGAGCCAAGCTTGGTGTCAGCCTGGCGAGTTCCGCAAACTTGACCGAGCGAGAACTTATGGCTTGCTTTGCCTTAATTGAGGAGACAAGCCGGAAAGACTACGAGAACTCGACAGGGAAATGGCACCCTGACAAGAAGCTTGATGAGATGCGATCCCCTGAGCTACGATATGTCCTGGTCAAAGACGAGACGGGCGCCGTCTGCGGCTTCACTTCGCTGATGCCGACCTTTGAGGCAGGACAGCCGGTTATCTATTGCTACGAGATCCACCTAAAACCGGATCTCCAGGGGTAAGGGCCTTATCCAGAAATATATCCCTTCTCGTTGTCGTTGCCACTCGCGCCGAAACTAACAGCTCACTGGCATGTAGGACGGGCTTGGGATCGCTGCTCATGGGCTTCCACATGACCGCGGCCACGAACCTCCCGCCAATCACCAAAGTCATGCTGACTTGTTTTCTCTCCAACGAGCGAGGGCTTACCTTTTATAGGAAGCTCGGCTTTGAGGTGGATGACATCTCTCCCAGCCCCAGGAAGCTCCGCTTTGGAAAGGTGTTCACCCCAGACTATGTTATTATGAGCAAGGCTGTGCGTTCAAGCGAATAAAGTGTCAGACCACCCAATATGTGTCTCGCGTTATCCATCACTCCCGTAAGGCTGTGCATGCGGTTAGAACTCTTCCCTGCTGTTGTTTTACGGGGCTAAGACTCATCGTCCACATCAGTCTGTTAAAACAATGCAGGTGCTCGGACATCCTGCATCGTTCCCAGCCAATTCGCCCAGCCTCTGCAGGATTTTAGACTGGCCAGTTGTGAGCCGAGGATCAGCACGCTGCGGCATGGATTGGACGATCATCTGTACTGGAAAGCCCCACAGTCGCGGATGGTGGTGTGTTGCAATGACCCCAAGAATGGATCCGAGTCTGACAGTTTTGAGTCTCGTACATGTAAATTGTCCACTGGTATGCTGCAGCCTTGCCGCCAAGGGGCTAACATGACACAGCAACATCCCCTCAAGCCGATCCAAAAAATTAAATTTATTGACAAGTGAAAACTTCTTGGACCATGTCGGGAGTAGTGAAGCTGGAGTCTCGTCGGGCTATTCTCGCGGCAACACGGCATTTTGTCACTTGTGTGGTCTTCTGTTTGTCAGCCTCAACCCCGAATCCGGGCCTCTGCATCAACTTGGGCTGGGATCCTTTCTCGGGTAAGAAGATTGGCCAACCATTCGTCTCCCAAACCCATTGATGGTGTCCTACATATCAGCATCTGGGGGCCCTGGCGAACAGCCACGCTCCACGATCTCACCGGTTGTTCAATTGCAGGGTGGGCTGCGCCGCTCAGCTGGCTGCCTGGCCTCGAGCCAAGGCCTCTGCATCCAAACGTCGTAAACCCATCTGAATATGGGCACCAATCAGCGGTTGAACCCTTGCTCACTGCCCCGTCTCTGCCCTATCAGTAATTCCTTGGGGTCTGTTATGCTGCTTTCGATCTTATAATGTGACTTGCTCTCCCACACGTACCAAGTTGCAGACCTTTTCTTCCTCTCCTCTCCTCTCCTCTCCTCTCCTCCCCTCTCCTCCACTACCTACCCGAGCTCTCCCTCTTTGTGCGTGTTACTCAAATCGTCTGTCACCAACTCGCTCCACGGCCCCGACCTTGAAGCTTCATACGCAACTTCTTCACCAAACCACACCAGCTAGCTACAATGGAGTACAGGCAACAACCCCCGGCCCAGGATGCGACAGGCGAGTGGGAGGCCGGCTTCTGCAAGTGTTCGCCCTGCAGCAGCTGCCTCCTGGCGTGCTGCTGCCCATGCATCAGTAAGTTGTCCCTCGCCCATCGAGTAGGATACCCAATGGACAACATCTAACATGCTTCTTCCAAGTGCACGGCAAGACTGCCGACCGCCTTCGTGACCCAACTATGCAGTCGGCCGACACCTTCAACAGCGACTGCATGCTCTTCGGCGCCATCCAGTGCTGCCTGGGCGTAGGCTTCATGTTCGTATTTTCTCTTCCTATTACCTTCACTTATGCATCACGCTTACTCTCTCCTCCAGCTTCACTATGCAACAGCGAGGGGAGATCCGCAAGCGGTACGGCATCAAGGGCTCCGGGCTCGGCGACTGCTGCGCAACCTTCTGGTGCAACTGCTGCGCGCAGATCCAGCAGGATAACGAGGTCATCACCCGCTCGGCACGCGGCCCCATTGTCCAAGGCTACCAGCCCCAGGGCGTCATGTCTCCCGGCCAGCAGCACCCGGCTGAGAAGTCACCTCATCACCAGGTCTATGTCGCCCCCGGCCAGCACTAGACCACCGCTACGTACTGTACACACACAGTGGAACCCCCAAAAAAAAGGTTAGTAAAATGTACAGTTAGATGCTTTTAAAAAGGCGATATCTAAGACGTCTTTGTTTATCAATGACGCCGAAATAAAATCGATTAGTGCCTATCAATCGAGCAAGGCATGTTTTAGCAATGGAATATAGAGGCTAATGTTTTCTATAGATGCCGTAGCTGGCAGGAGCATAGACCTGTTCTCCAGTTCACTCATTGATATTTTATTTTCCCGGCAGATGTGTACCAATACTACTAGCTAGCCAGCTGTTTTGTATTTCTTATTGTTCCTTTTTTGGGGGGGGGGGGGGGGGGGCCCTTCGTCGGGACGGACGCCAACAACGTAATACGTACAAATATACCCATTTGCTCCATTGCACGACATGTCGATCTACCCGTTCGTGAATCTGTATCTGTGATGAATGATGGTGTTTGCTCCCGATGCGGGTAATGTGTGTTGGTTGTCATTCTGGTTCCTAAGTGAAGCTGCCTACTCTTCATGAGTGGCAGAAAGGTTCACTTTTATCATCCACCCGGTGCCTCAAACTGTCGTTTGTATATAGGTTCAGCTGAGAGGAAGTTTACACTTGCATAATCTCCACACACTTGCATTCTTTCTCGACGACTTGATGCCAACCCTTTCCGCCGAGGACAATAAGAAAGAGTTGCTATTGAGATCACCAAAGAGTTGGTTGGAAAAGTGTGAGATTTAAAAGTAGTTAAAAGACATTGAAAGAATGGTAGGTCACTGAGTGAATGGCCGAATAGCTG
This sequence comes from Podospora didyma, assembly GCA_033439775.1. Lineage (NCBI taxonomy): Eukaryota > Fungi > Ascomycota > Sordariomycetes > Sordariales > Podosporaceae > Podospora > Podospora didyma. The sequence continues at coordinate 84,560 of JAULSW010000011.1, forward strand.
GCACTTATTGCACCAATGAGGGACTAGCCGACGTATATTCTGCTCGTATCGACATTAGGTGTTCAAAAAAGGACTGGTTGTATGAACATTGTCAAAATCAAGGAAACCAATAATGAAGTCAAAAAATTAGAGGCAGATTGTCGTGTATTGTTTAGGTTAAATGAGAATACTATGACTATGTCGGAGCCCTTCGAGGTCTTCGACAAAGGGTAATCGGCCTGAACAGGACGCTGCGAATACGCCCCTATCATTACTCGTGATGATTCGTAACACGGCATCAGATCCCCAATATACATCTTAAAGCTTCTGCATGGCGACGATATCGGAAGACTGGACGTATTCCTCCAGCTCCTCAATCTGCTCCTGGAGCTCGGTGGTGGACACCTTCTCGTCCTCGACGACCAAGTTGATCTGCAGCTTCTTGATGCCGTAGCCGACAGGGACCAGCTTGGAGGCACCCCACACAAGACCGTCCTTCTCGATAGCGCGGACAGCAGCCTCGAGGGCGACCATGTCGGTCTCATCATCTAAAACAAGCCGTTAGCGTGACTCAACCAAGGGAGTATGGCCCCTGATGTAATGGGGAGGAAGGAAAAGTAGACATACCCCAGGGCTTAACGTCCATGGTGACGACAGACTTGGCGGTGGTCTTGGGCTTGTTCTCCTTCTTCTTGCGGTATTCCTCGAGGCGTCTCTCACGCTCGGCGGCGGCTGCGGCATCCTCCTCCTCATCGTCGCTGCCGAAAAGATCGACATCCTCATCCTCCTCCTCCTCAGCGGCGGGGGCCTTGGCAGGGTTCACGGCCAGCTCGGTAGCCTCCGGGCCATAGACAGTGTACGCCTTGCTGGCATCGCCTGCAAGGGTAGCGAAGTCGTGCTCGTAGGTGCCGATGTGCTTGTACCAGCGAGCGGCGTTGGGATACTTCTCCCCATCGGGGGAGTCCTTCAGCGCCTTGAAGACGGCGGCATCAGCCTGGGTAGGGGCATACCTGCGGTGGCAGGCTTGTTAGCTTTGGCTACATGCGAGGAGCAACAGACAAAGGCGTTGGCAGAGGGGTCCTGTGTTCAGAGGTGCACAGAGGCTGGGTGTGTAATCATTTGCAGTTCTTGACGCTGCTAAGAAACACGGACCAGAGTGATCATCATGGAAGGTAGGGCTGCGAAAGGCAGGTCGTCCGTGGAGAGAGAGAAGACATACCCGGTGATGTAGGAGCGGGTAAGCAGCCAGTTGTTCAGCACTTTCTTCAAGTCAGTCTGGGTTGCAATGTCGGCACTAAAATGAGGGCAATTTACCGGTCAGGCCGGCGTCGGTGAGAAGATCAGTGAAACCCATGATGCTTAATGTGGTTTGGAGTCGTGAGAAAGTGAGTGGTTTGGAGTTGAAGAGTCGAGGATCGTGGAAGGTTACAGATAAGATGCCAGCAGCCCAAAGACAAATGGAGGGGTTGAAAATCTTTCGATGTTTCCAAGGCAATGACAGCCGCCAAACCCATCCAATGGCAGCCCGCGGCGCAAACCCTAGCCCCCACCAATGCCCAACGAAGCGGGGCTGTTTGAATTTGGCAAAGGCGGGGGCTCAGCGTCGGGCAGGCGAATGTCTTCGGACAACCAGGAAAATCCTCTTCCGAGAGCACGGCCTTTTCCTGGACGTTCCCACCATGTACTGTACGTACAATCCAATCCTTGTTTAATTGAAAGCGTGGTACTTGATTACTGCTTTCAGTATGACTGGCGTCATAGCCGCGGGCTTACACTGAAATTATCTCCGTCAAAACAGAGAATAAAAATGGAAACCTCAGCATCAGTTGAATTTCCTTTGTCTGGAGGCGCTCGCGATACGATCTAATTGGTTTAATACCCTGGTATTATTCCTTGTCTTGTACTACGCTTACAATCAATCAGGGATTGGATTGTACCTGACAGGGACGGTTGCTGATGCCGCCACGCCACACTGACAGTCGATTTAGCGGGGTCAGTGACCAAGAGGCGAGGACGGCAACGCGCACCAAATTAGGCCTCAAGAAAATCTTCAATCTGCATCAAGGGTCACTTCAGTTCCGAATCCAAGTCGGGTTTTTTGGGGGGGTACTTGGATATTCTTACAGACATGCCTGCACGGAGTCACAGATTTTTTACCTGTAACTTTATTGCCAAGTCTAGTCCCCATTGTACCTGTAACTTTATTGGCAAAGTCTAGTCCTCACTGAACCCTAACCCTAACCCATTTTAGCAACAGGATGACAAAGAGGGGCGTAACGTTTATTGCCACCCGGCATTTAACCGGCCTTCGGCGTCGACTCACCGGGAACCTCCAACAAAAAACTCGCGAGACTCGATTTACGACCTTGCATCACCAATCGAAAAAACGCAACAAACTCAGTTCCTCACGGAAATCAACCACCGACAACAACAACACCAAAACCTCCCAAACACACAAATCTCAAAATGGGCAAAGTTCATGGCTCTCTTGCTCGTGCTGGTAAGCTGCCCTGCAAATTCTGAATTTGCCACTTTTCGCCTTGGCAGGAATTTTCGCTGACGTTCTTGTGTGTGCAGGCAAGGTCAAGTCGCAGACCCCCAAGGTTTGATTCCCCGACTCTATTCGCAAATGACGACCGCTTCCGGAGAATTCGAGACTGATTAATGGGTTATGAATAGGTTGACAAGCAGGAGAAGGCCAAGACCCCCAAGGGCCGCGCCCACAAGCGTGACCTGTACACCCGCCGCTTCGTGAACGTCGCCCTTACCGTTGGTGGCAAGCGCAAGGTACGAGCATCATCTGTCTCGGTCGGATGCATACATTTCAGGGTAGGAAATGGCTGACAATGTCATGAAACAGATGAACCAGAACCCCGGTGCCGCATAAATCATCCTGAAGGACAGGTTTTCTTGCGTCTTGTGCATGGCATTATTGAGTGGAAGGGGCAATTTGGGAAAAAGTTGGATTGACTCACAGGGCCCGGCCGGCGATTAGAACGGGAGCAAAGGAAAACCAGGGTGGCAGCATCTGTTTGGTATCTTTTTCCAAGGCCTGGGATGCGGCGCATAGGCGTTTTGGCAGGAGGCTGAGAATAAACGCCCCATTAACGTCGTGACCGCAGACTGAGTAATCATCTCAACACAGCTCCTGACTTTTACTGTACTTGGCTGAGTGGGAACTGCGAGTGAATATGGTGTATGCTAGTCAACTCCCCAACTGACGGCCTGCCACCATCTTCTGCCGTCATATATGCCAGGCCAGATGATAACCTAGAAGGGATTTTTGCTGACCAAACGGCTTGATATGAATGGAGTGCTTGCCGTCTCTTATATAGTCCAAATCAACTCGTATAGTTACAATTTTTGTTTACCAGATGCTGGGCTGGATATATAAATAGAAACGCCGCCTACTCCTTCACTTTGATTCAGTGACTGACAGGTGGAAAACATTCAAGGGCCCGGGCATAGTTGTTTGGTTCCATTCGAGATATGTCTCAGCGTCACGTGTCGCTGCGACGCTGCCCAAAAGGGACGGGAAGCGGTTAAAAAATTTCCAATCAGAGACACCCATAAAAGTCATAATTTGAATAGTCCAATATATCAACATTTTAGAATTATCTTTGTTCTCTGCGGTGCCGTTGAGCAAGCACGCTGTCACTTCAGTGAAGATAAAAAGAGTGGGGCGTGCCCTGTGCTTGGATCTGATTGGTGGCCTGGGATTTGAGGCCCTTTCAATTTTTAGGGTTGCCGCTTGGCACACCAGAATTCCCGAATTTCCTAGCAAAAAGCTCCCCGCATCGGAGAAAAAAACGACTTCTTGACCTGAAGCCTCGACAGCCCACGACGACAGCAACGAATACCCTCTTCGACACCATAACTGCATAATGGCTGATCGAGGAACCAGTGCCCCTCGCGGCGGCGGCTTTGCTGCCCGGGGAGATCGTGGCGGCGACCGTGGCCGTGGTGGTGACCGTGGCCGTGGCCGTGGCGGACGCCGTGGTGGACGCCGGGGCGGAAAGAGCGAGGAGAAGGAGTGGCAGCCCGTGACCAAGCTGGGCCGTCTCGTGAAGGCCGGCAAGATCAAGTCGATGGAGGAGATCTACCTGCACTCTCTGCCCATCAAGGAGTACCAGATTGTCGACTTCTTCCTCCCCAAGCTCAAGGACGAGGTCATGAAGGTGCGCATCATCGAATTCTGCGTCTGCCGCCGCAATTGCCGTACATTTCTGACAATTTTTTCCCTCGCAACAGATCAAGCCCGTCCAAAAGCAGACCCGTGCCGGTCAGCGTACTCGTTTCAAGGCCATTGTCATCATTGGCGACTCTGAGGGCCACGTTGGTCTTGGAATCAAGACCTCCAAGGAGGTTGCCACCGCTATCCGCGCTGCGATCATCATTGCCAAGCTCAGCGTCATCCCCGTGAGACGTGGTTACTGGGGCGCCAACCTCGGTCTCCCACACTCTCTGCCCACCAAGGAGAGCGGCAAGTGCGGCTCCGTCACCGTCCGTGTAAGTTTTGGAGCTCCTTCGAGATCCGTCCCATAAGAGAGTGCGGCCAGACAGAGATGCTAATTTTTATATTTCCAGCTCATCCCCGCTCCCCGTGGTACCAACATCGTCGCTTCTCCCGCCGTTAAGCGTCTCCTCCAGCTCGCTGGTGTCGAGGATGCCTACACCTCCTCTTCCGGTTCCACCAAGACCCTCGAGAACACCCTGAAGGCTACCTTCGCCGCCGTATCTAACACCTATGGCTTCCTTACGCCCGATTTGTGGAAGGAGACCAAGCTGATCCGCAGCCCTCTTGAGGAGTTTGCCGACAGCTTGAGAGATGGTAAGCGTTATGCCAACTAAGGGGTTGGTTGAGGGTGGTGCTCAGTCAACAGGAATGGTACTTTGGGGCGTCTGTGGATCTTTACTTGCATGGGCTCCGGCAATCATGGCATAGATTGAGGCTGTCAGAATTAGCACGATCGGCCTGAATCGATTTGACGATTTGATCTACGATATTGTTCCTGGGCGCACTGGGTGATATAGTGAATGCTCGCCCAATGCTTTGCAGCAAGCGAAATATGTTTTCCGTGAATAGGAATAACTGAGAGAAGTCCTTGAACTCAGCCAGCTTTCACTATGATTTGGCAGGCACGAGAAAAGGCCTAGGACTTCTTGACAAACGTTGCTGCTCTCGCCCGTCTCGATAATTGTAGAGTGCTTACCTAGGTAGGCACCTACCTTGATCATTGCTTTATGGCGGCAGATTCCTGCCACTATTGTTGATATCTCTCAGGGAAGGAGGTACCCTACGTGGACAGCAAACCCCATTAAATCAATTCTCAAATCTTTGGATAGCTTTTCTTCTTCTGAATCTTCACTTTCTTTGGCTCCTGAACGCCTCCTCTCGCCTTTTTATACTTCTCGAGTTTTTGGGCTTTTGGGTTTTGGAACCAATATTCGCACATTCCCGTGTTGGTATTATATCCCTACTGTTTCATCGGCTCGCTCTCCAGCCATTGGCTGCTATGCCTACCGACGCTCATTTCAACACCCTCTTCATCGCACTCTTCATCTTGGTCTCTGGCAGTAATGCTCTACAGCTTGCTAGCAATACGTCGCTATTCGCTAGCAACACCGTGCTCTCTTCAAGCTATGTCTTGCTCTCTACCGGTAACACCTCCAGTGTCATGACTGAGGGCCCCCCGAAGAACTCACCGGCTGCAGCTGGAGCAGTGGTCATTGAAGCGAATCGAATGGGCATTCCCGGACTCTCAATCCCTGACCTGCTGTCCTCTTTATTCAACCAGCCGCCCACATCCACAGATACCGCCGCCTCTGCATCGCCGCCAACAAGTGCAGTGTCACCAGGACTGGGGGACTGGGGGGCCTTGTCTCGGTCCTCAGTTCCATCCTCAACCCCTTAACCAGCGGGCTTCCGAATGTTATTCGTCCAGACTCCGGTCTGCCTACAATCTCAGCTCCCTTCGACTCGGTTGTCTCAGCTCTCAGTTCTATCCTCGGTCCTCTGACGAGCGAGCTTCCGAATACTGTCCCTCCAGCTTCTGTTCTCCCTACAGTAACAGCTCCACTCAGCTCGCTTGTCTCAGTTATCAGTTCCATCCTTGACCCCCTGACGAGCGAACTTTCGAGCGCCATTCCTTCGATTCCGAGTCCAGACTCCGTCCTCCCTACAGTCTCAGCCCCCCTCAATTCGCTCGTCTCGGTTCTCACTTCCATTCTCGACCCCTTGACGAGCGAGCTTCCGAATAGCAATCCGCCAGTTCCAATCCCAGATTCTGCTCTTCCTACAGTCTCGGCCCGTCTCAACTCGCTTGTCTCAGTTCTCTCGAGTATTGTCTCTGCCCCGTTGGACGGGACTTCTGATGGAGAGAGCTTGCTGCCGCCATTTGTGCCAGTGCCAGTTCCAACGGCTTCCTCTGGATCCGGCTCACCTACAGTTCCAAGTCCAGCATTGTCGTTGCCTTTTCCTCTAACAGGGTCAACCACTTTACTACCTGCAGCCTCAGAGATCACATCTTTAGTTTCTGTCGTTAGCGGTGATATACACTCTATGATGCCGTTTATCACAACACTAGATTCAATGCTCAACTCTCAGCCGTCTGCAGCCTCGGAGATTACACCCTTGATCTCTGTATTTATCAGCTCCGATTGACTCAGAGGTGTCCTCTCTTACCGATCAAACTTTTTCGGGTGTGTCGCTGTTGCCAACCGAAGTACCGGTTCTGAGTATTGAATTATCCAGTACCACGATCCCGGTCCCAATTACAAGCCTCGCCTCTCAGCTATCGGACCTCTCCCTCACAAACGCGCCCCTTTCGGAGCTCGCAGCCACGCTGTCTGCCATTGCTGGAACCGGCAATCCGGGGTTGGTCAGCTCGATCATAGGAGCAATAGTGTCTACACTGGACAGCATGGTTTTGAGCAGCCAAGTAAATAGTCTCGCCAGCGAGGTGACGGTAGCAGCAGGGCCTGCCAGCTCACTGATCGCGCAACAATGGTGCTCAAAACTATTTGATGATGGGGGGGACCATGGTTACAGTCTCCGTCGTATGCGAAGCTGCCGCAATTGGCCCCTCGTCTCCAGCTTCCGTACCGGCTCCAAATACCGGAGCGTTTCCTAGCCTGATATTTATGGCTCGTCAGGTACGTTGTGTACTGCGTGTCAAGAAATCGGGCGAAGGCCAGCTAATTTGAAGAACAGCACCACTGGGAGTACCGCAGACATGGACAGATACTGGGCCGACTTCCACGAGCTCTCCAAGTGGGTGTCAACACATTATGATTCCAAGATGAAGGTTCGCTAATTTAAAACAGTGGCCTCCTCAGGAGAACTGGAGCCATCACTCGCGACTGTTTTCGCAACAACTTCGATTTCCGTCGTGTTGACGAGCGTTTAAGCAAGCCCCGTACCTCCAAGTGAGCAGATTATTGGCAGAACAATCTCTCTTTATCTCACGTTAAGCGGCTCTCAACTATCCACCCTAAGTCCAACCGGACAGCCCATGAGCACACTTACCCCAGCTCCCAGTCTGTCGACAAGCCCTCAAACAGTGACTGTGACCCAACTTTGGCAGACAAGAAGCACCACGGCAACAGTTTCCATAGCCTTGACGACTACTCAAACAATTACCATGACCGAAGTAGAGATCAGCGTTGTGCGACATGCCCAGACGCAGCATTGTATGTCTGCTGTCTGTCCTGGCCCATCTATTCTTTGACTAACTTTGGGGTAGGACTTCGACCGTTCTATGTCCCTTACTACCTCCATGCCCAGAGTGCCCAGTAGCCTCTCATTGTCCATCCATCTCCAGCTCAGAAGGTGGCTCTTCGCCAGTACCAGCAAGTGGCGGCGTTCAAGGCCCATGCCCGGGTGAGGGCTACACATGTAGCGACTGCCTTGATGGGTGGTTTTGCCCCCCACCACACACCCCAGCCTTGCCCGTTCCTTGCGGGAATGGGTGGCCGTGCTACCACTGTCCGGGCGGCTGGTTTTGCGTTCGCGTCTCCAACCCCTGGTCCACTGACCGTCACCGTATGCCCGAAATCTGTTCACGGAAATCCAACGCCGGGGGAATTGCAACCCGCCGGGGATGTGACAACAAAGGCTACGGTGACTTCAACTTCGATTGTAACCGTTCCCGCCGAAGTATCCCCAGCAGTAACATTGCATCTCGCTACCGCCGGTTGGCAGTATGGAGGGTGCTACAAAGACGATGCATCCCGAGCCTTGAAGAATGAGACCCTTACAGCGGCCGGCCCTGGCGGCATGACCAATGAGATGTGCATCACTTTCTGTAAGAACCAAGGCTTCATCCTCGCGGGCACTGAAGACGGATACCAGTGCTTCTGTGAAAACGCTTTGGTCGACTCGTGGCTTCTCGGAGATGAAGACTGCAACACAGCATGCGTTGGCGGCTCCGACTCGAGCTGTCCTTGTGGTGGTAACTGGGCTCTGAGCGTATGGAGCCCCGATCGTAAGGTTCCAATAGCCGTTGGGCCAGAGCTAACATTCGACATGCCCACGCTATCACCAGGCCAGACAGGAACGATGCTAGACATTGGGGGTGTGCGGCAAACTGTCATACTGGTAACCACCCGGGTGTTTGAATGGCCTGCAAAGATCTTCTCGGAGCCTACTCTTGCCCCGGCGCCCATGTCGTTATATGTCACAGAAGCCCCTAACGGTGATTCGGTGGAGCGAAAACAAGGACGTCAATGTCGACGACATTGCATCCACAGTCCACGCCATTGTCTCGGCTGCCCTGAAGGAGGCCCAACAAATCGCCTCATCCGAGGTTGCCAGAGCAAACTCCATGATTTCAGGAGCGAGAGCAGCCGCTGGTAAAGGTTTCGAGAACATTGCTGATGATCTGAATGCTGTTGTGGCAGTGGCCTTTCTGGAAAGGGGCTGGACGACATGCAGCACCGTTACCACGTCCACACAACAACAACAACAACAACAACAACAACAACAACAACAACAACAACAACAACAACAACAACAACAACAACAACAACAACAACAACAACAACAACAACATTTAGCACAACGAACACATGTACCATTCCAGGAACCCTTCCTAGCGGCCCCGAAACTGCTGGTAGTACGGGGCCAGTAGGCAGCCAGCCAACCGCTGGTACAGTGGCGGCATCGAGCTCTCCGTCAGCGAGTAACCCCAACAGTCAGAGTGGACGAGCACCTGTGACCACTGGACCAGTGTCAACGCCTTCTCAGTCTACTTTAACTAGTGGATCAACCCCCAGCGGAACACAGCTTACTTCCCCCGATTCCGCAAACCCGGGAACGCCGACTACTGTAACACCACCTAATAGGCCGTCTAGCACATCTGGCGTGGCCCCTCAACAGCAATCACCTACAACTCAAGCCACGTTTTCGTCCCTTCTGCCAGGTAGTATACTCCAGTCAACAGCCCCTGGCAGCGAATCTCCGTCATCGCCGATGCCCGCCACAACAAACCCGAGTCAAATGCCGGTTGCTTCAACGCCGACCACAGTCTCTCTCCCTTCAAGCTCAGGACCTAACCCTGGTTCTGTAGGTCCTACAAACATGAGTGCTGTAGCTCCCATATCAAACTCCCGGCCTTCCACGACAATCACTAGCAAGTCGTCTGCAGAACCAGTCACCTCCCCTTCGGTGCCCCCACCACAACTCACTTTTACCTCTGGAGTCTCGCCCCAACAGTCGTCATCCGATCCAAACAACATTACAGGGTCAAGTGCACCCAAGGCCACACCGAATCCTCCTGGTGGGTTGACTATGCAATCATATTTTGTTTCTAAAACAACAAACCTTATAGAACTCCCGGCCCGAGAGGCTCGGCCTTTCGTTGCCTGAACGACGACAGACTCACGTTGACGAAGTGTCCAGGAGTTTTCTCGATAAGGGCACTCAGGGTAAGTTCTATGTGATTTGGTTCCAATGGAGAGATGATTTATAAATGAAACCGCTTTGAGAAGAAAAGGGCGAACACCAGCTGTCTGATCAAGAGGGAGTTTTTGGCGCGACGGGGGGCGAAAGAGGAAAGATTTTGGGGCTGAATGGGCATGTGCTAACACGGCCAAGGCCAGTGATTTTCGTCTATTCTCTTGACTATCGCAGCATGTTACGGGTTTTTGGTGTGTGCTTATTAGGTACTCAGAAGGCGCATGGTATTTATTGCTTGTGGCATTGCGAAAGCATCTGAGATACAATCGTAGTTAGTTTCATTTGTCATAAAAGGTGATTAGAGGAGATAATATATGCGATACGCGGTTTGAAGTTTTGTGGTTACTGTCTCCTGTTTGATTTGAGTCCATGCTTTCTTGTGCCTTTCTTCGTCCTGTTGTGCTCTCGTGGTACAGCTTCTAATCCACAACTCACGCGGTTTTGTGTTACGTAGTCCATACTTGATTTTTGTGGTCTTCTGGGTCTTTGGTCTCAGGTGCTTATTGTTCACTTTATATTCTGCGAATCATGATTCTTCTACATGCTCGGGTTTCCAGACTTTCGCAGTTAGCTTTGACTGGTCTGCCTTTTTAATTTTTATTGATTTTATTTAAAATATTGTGTGTTTCATCCAATCTACTCATGGGAGCCTTTGACCTGGGGTGGCAAGCTTTGCTGCACGGCTAGATATGAAGACAAGCAGCATGTGCGGGTTAATTTGGCTAACAAACCAAGATACCTGCGGACCTCCTCCCATTAAATTACTCGACAAAGGGATCGATAATTTTGTCACAACATTATCGGTCGGTAAAGTGGAGTTGAACTTGGACGGAAAGATATTAACACGCACATTGGATGGAGGGAAAATATATTAACAGCTAGGGTGTGTGTGTTTCTTCACGGGCCTGTGGGGAGGGTGAAGGAAGTAGGAGGGGGTGTGTGCCAAAACAAAAAATGAATGATGTAGGGCGGGTCAGTGTGTGAAGTACATGTTACATATACATGCATTCAAAATGATCATGGGCAGGTAGTTGAGTTTTGCCGGGCGGTTACAAAACAATGACACGTTTTTTTTTTATATTGAAAGACAAAAAACGACGAAGGAATAGTGCTGCTTGGCCAAGAAACGCCTCTCCCGCTGCTAAGCTTTTGCGGGCAGCGCGGGCCAAGGCGGTAATCTGCCGGGAAGCGAGCCGGGGGGAGAGGGAGTAACGACATGTTATCGTTTTTGGGGGGTTTTGGTGGTGAGGGAGCGTGCAACGGTGAGGTCTGGCAGTTCGTGATGTTTGGGTTTAGGCGGACAGTGGTTATGATTCAGGAGGCTGGGTACAACTGATGGCAGAGACAACACCTAAAGAAGGAATGCTAGTTTTGTCCATCTTGTCAAGATCGGAGTAAATAGTAGAGGTTGTTACTTGGCCGGGGTTGTATGTACGCCGAACAGGAAGATGGGGATGTAGATGAGATCACACGCAAACCAGCTCGCGACTTTGGTGGTGGCCAGAATCCTCACCAAACCTCCACTCTCCCTTTGATGATCCGGCACCGCCAGTGCCGAAGAAGGGGTCCCTTGGTGCTTCTGGTTTCCACGTGGCAGATGAAAAGAGCAACCCGCCATCGTGGTCCATGTCCAAGCAGTGCATCGATAGCTGATCCAGAGTCCTGGGATTTTTCGTTTGGTCCAGATGGTATCCCGAGACTCCGTTCTCGAAATGAGGAGGTGAAATCTGATTGGCCTCGTCCCTCTACTTTATGTGACGATGTAGTGACACGTTAAACTGCGGCTTTAGAGAGTCGAGGGGATGGATTGGAGTGATGTGATTGTCGATGGCACAACATAGATATGGATACAACTTTCTTAAGGTTATCTCATCATTAACTAGACGCTAATGACTCTGAAGGCCTGAGCAGTCAATCCCTGGCTTTTGCTGTCACTGGAAAAGCGATGGCCCTCGAAGCCGGACATATGATAGATAACCAATCTAACTAATCTCATTGAGGCCACGAGAGACTTGCTTCATATTGTTAGTATATGGTTGTTTACTGTCACTGAAGCATTTACGCAGCAAGCCTGAGCGACATATCTCTAGAAAATAGTGGTAGATATTGAAGGCTAGTAACGATGCATGACAAAAAAAAAACCCGGCAACCGCCGTCTCGAAATGGATGCGGCATACAGCTCGTAGGTACCTCATGATCTGAGCACATATCTGATCACAGCTCGGTCCCGAGCTGGTTCAAAAGAGAGCGAGTAAGTGGTTAAGGTACAGAGTAGCCCGGCATATCCGGCAGACACGCGGTGACTTGTGGTTTGATCGGCTGAAACAGAATGTACGTGTGTGTACAGCTCAAACAAGAGCCTGCCGAGCCTGCTCCAAGTCCAGGGCAGATCTTCGCCTGGCTGAGCAAGAGATTGACAGCGCACCTAATGAAACTATGATTTTCCTCATGTTGCCATGGGTAAACCGGTACAGATGATATCTCTCCTTTGATCGGGTAAATAGAAGTCCCAGGGTATATTTGTGTAACCCAGACATTAGCGAAAGGGTGGGGAGGTGGAGAGGGAAGCCTCATCCAACAGGAAGACAGACATCTCGCATGGCAAAGACGGCGTTCAGTATGTACAGGGGAAGTGTTCGGCGACAGGCCACCGCGTGGTTTCTTTTCCCTTTTCCCGCTTGTACCTGACCATTCAAGTGTTAATAATATTAAGCACAGCAAGCGAGAGAGGGGCCCTGCTCTGACACTATCGAGAGGAGGGATTGGGCGGCTTGCTCGGCGGGGAATGCAACGGTTGATCGCTGTGATGCCTCTGTTTGGCAGCAGGCTAATCTGGGTTGCCACATGGCCTGTTATGGTTTTGTTATTGGTATTATTAATACTGGGCCAACATTGCGATCCGGGAACAAAGCGCTCGGCCCATTTCCAAGGCGCAACTCACGGCAGTGACGGCACTTAGAAGGCAAGATGATGACTGCGCACCCGTCATTGCCCTGGGAGTCTCACAGAGTCACCTCGAGTCAAGCCCTGTCTGCTTGATCGTAAGATGGAAACAAAACAGAGCTGGATCATGTTCGTCTGGCAAATGAAGTGGAGCCTAAAAAAATGGGTGTTGGGCTCGCTCTGCCCTTGTAGATAATTTTTGAGCTCTTTATGGAATGTTTTGCTTTTTCGTTCGTCTTTTTCGTTTTGTGGTGAAATAGTGGATGAGCGGATGGACGGGTTAACATGGAAGTCAAGAGTAGAGACCATCCCGTCAAAGGTTGTCTCAGTGCAAATTGCCGTTAAACCCCATTGTTGCATATATCCATTCTTATGCAAATACTACCGTGAGGGGTGAGGGGCATTGTTCCTCTTGAGCCCCTCACCATTTTCATTCTTTGGGTAGCGCGGTGCCAATTCATCCCCGAATCCCCGCGGCGGCTTCCCAACGAGAATGGTGTGGTGTGTTCGGCTGCGCTGTCTTTCGATCATGCCACAATCTGGTGGCAACTCTCCCAACCGCCAATGCCTCGGGATGCAGTTCGCGATCCCCATTGCCGCTTAGTTGGTTCGTGGAGAGCCGGACATCTAAACCATTCAGGGAAAGTGAGGGGAAATCGGGGGAAGTCACATCGCCTGACATTCAGCTAAAACTTCGACAAAGGCCCCGTGGGCGACATGATGTCAGCGATGACGATACTAAACCAACGCTACTGCAGCGCTGTGATCTTCGCTATGGCCCTCTGAATGCAGAATTCTCGAAGGGAAGAATGGAAAGAGGTCAATTCCTTGTCAACGGCAGTGAGTCGGAATAACCATTTCTGTGTTGCCTGCTTTTGTCTCGTACTCATCCCCTGACAAGAAGACTTGCTGCACCTTCATTTCCAAGTTGATTTTTTTGGGTCCGGATTTCCCCGGCTGTACGGAATACCGCCCGCATGTTCTTTGTTTTACTCGATTTGCGATTCCTCCTCCTGACATAGCCATCTGTTGTCCATCATTTTCAATATAGGACGGCATGCCATTATCTCGCCGGTAGTCATGCCGGGAAGGAGTCGCTAACCAGAAACCAGTTGGCCCTGGTTTGTCTATCTGCTCAGACGTCCCTTTCTTACGGTTTACTTGGCGGTCCTAAGCCAGGCGGAAGGAGCGCCACGTCTGCAAGGAGCGCGTGGCCAAGACTGAATGCCGAGAAGAGCGTCTTGGCTCGGAGTATTAATGGCTTGGTAGACCAGGGTATAGGGCAATTGCGCACCCTCTTGGCCATGTTGGCGCATTCGTCAGCGATGAAAGTCGATTTGTGTCGACATCCTAGGATTTTTCATTTTCCTGCGGAGGAGAGGAGCATCTACACAGTTATACTCCACAGGAATTATGATTTACCCCCACTTACTCCAACTCGATTGACATGGACACCTGGCTGGGCCTGAACGAGGAGAGCCGCTTCCATAGACGCGCAGTTCGCTTCGTCGCTCGGCCACGTGCCCGCATGGATCGTGTAGGGAACTCGGATTTATCCAACATCACGGCGATATCCCAAGGATACTCAATAAATTGGGACAAATTGCGGGATAATGAAATACCAATGGTCTCAAGACTGTGCATCACAAGAAACACCACAGGACCGTCGTCACTAACAGGCGTGCGTGTTTGCAACGGCTTGAGTACGCAAGTCCAGTATTAGTAAAGACATCGGGTCACCCAGAAATGGGTTGAACTAGAGTTCGGTCGCAGCTTGTCAACTCGCTCCGGAAGCACAGCCCAAGAGAAGGCAAAGCAGACGGCGGGACACTCTCACTTCCTCGGCACAGGCATGTTCCTGGGCGAAAGGAACAAGGAGACCCCATATCCAGCTATCTAGTCGGTCTCGGCCGCCTATTTGGGGCTTATTTGGTCCACATGGCCGAGCACCAAAAATAAAAAATAAAAAATAGGACTGGCCAGCACCCGTGAGGATCAGAGCAGATGGGGTTCCATGTCCACCAAAGGGAGGCGCTAGCTGTCTATCGGGGATTTTGTGGATTGGGGTGTGCCAAGAGATGAGCAGGTTGGAGTGTTGCTCTCTCTGGGGATGTGGAGAGACCCCCTGTTGGTACGTAATTACATCAAACTCCAACGTCTTTTTTCCCACAGCACACCACTTTCTTTTTTTTCCACCCCATCACTTGTTTCCCTGCTCGGAGGTGGGCTCCTGGCAGTGCGTTTCGCTCGTTCAGGTCACACGATGGACATCTGCTAGTCACCACACTCGGCACCTGGAGTCACACAGCCCAACAGACTGACCGCCCACCCTGGCTTATTGCGATGTTCATATTCATGCCTTGGAGAAACAACGTGATCGACTGCTCTGGCTCAGCGGTGTCTCCGTACTGTCTCCATACCCGAATAAGCATTCAGCCTCCCATCATTTCTCCCCTTCCCCGGACGGAGAGATGCTGTTATGCGTTATGCCTTTTGCAATTGATGGCTGCTGGCACCCGACTGTTGGGGGAGGAAGTGTGACTGTGGAACTCATGTTCTTATGTCCGATGTGCTAGGTTGGGCGCCGCGGCGCATGTCTTCCCATCCCACATTCCTCGCAGTATGTCTTTGTCCACAACAGTTCACTCTCTGCCCAGTTTAGGCACCTCCTCGCCATTGTTGACAGCAACGCGGCTCGTGTTCCGCTGTGACCCCCTGGGATGCTGGATTGCCATGGCCTACTTCTCTGGTACATGCTGATTGATAACTGCGGAGAAGCAGTGCTGCACTACCACACACCATAACATCCAACTCAGCCGTAGCAGACCTTTGTCTCGGGCTCGGGTGGCAGACAGGCTCTTGTAGCCGGCATTCCACCCTGTGCTGCGTGTCACTGCCACTCGGACGAACAAGACAGCTTCGTCCGGTGGTTAATATCAAGCTCCCCCTTTCGTCTCGTCTCGTCTCGTTCCATCCCATACCCCGGCACGTTCCTATGCCCACTCCTCCCATCCCCATCCATGCTCCCATTTTCAAAAAGTCCACCATATGTTTTCTGGCCCACCCCGCTACCCTTGCTCAAGCCTCGTACCTCTCCGTCTCCCTTGACTGACCCTTGCATCCTTCTGTTGGACTCGCTCCTTAGCTGACGATCGTAAGTGGCCCTTGTTTGTAAATAACGGCACCTCGTCCGTCCCCGCCTTATATCAAAAGGCCCGGTGTCCCCCTTCTTCCCCCTCCTCTCCTCTGTTTCCGAGACACACTTCACCTTCCTTGAGTGCAAGTCCCTACTAGAATCCGAGACGTGATCACCCTCGAGGCCGGGCTTAACTGTCACTCCTCGCTCTCGGCTCTACACAAAA
The DNA here is from genome assembly GCA_033439775.1 of Podospora didyma. Lineage (NCBI taxonomy): Eukaryota > Fungi > Ascomycota > Sordariomycetes > Sordariales > Podosporaceae > Podospora > Podospora didyma. Next base: position 100,802 of record JAULSW010000011.1, read on the forward strand.
CAACATAGCTCTCACCGGCCTCGGCTTCAGCAAATAAGTCAAAGCACAATGGCACAACAATTGGACCCCACTGCCGAGAAGGCGATCGGCCAGACCACAGCCACGGCCCCGGGCGTGAACGGCGCCAATGCGGCCCACCACCGCGAATATGACTTCCACAATCCGATGGCTCATATCCACTCCAATGTCAATGAGACACGGCTGCCCGCCTTCGGTGGTGAGTTCCAGCCCGGTCTGTGGAAGTCGGTCGAGGCGCGCAAGTTTGCCAATCCGGCCCCGCTGGGTCTCTGTGCCTTCGCCCTCACTACGTTCGTCCTCTCGGCTATCAACATGAACGCCCGCGGCATGCAAACCCCTAATATTGTGGTCCCTCTTGCCCTCGGGTACGGCGGCGTCGTCCAGCTCCTGGCTGGCATGTGGTAAGTTTTTATTTATTTTTATGTTCTTCTTCCTTGCCTTTCCCTTTCCCTTTCCCTTTCCCTTTCCCTTACTTTGACGGAGACATGATCCTAACTGGCAATCCACAGGGAAATGGCCGTTGGCAACACCTTCGGTGCCACCGCGCTCTCGTCGTACGGTGGCTTCTGGATTGCCTATGGTATTTTGCTCACCCCAAACTGGAACATCCTCGGCGCCGGTGGCCCGTACGCCACGGATGCTGTCAAGGCCATTGATCCCAAGATGGGCGAGTCGGCTGTTGGCTTGTTCCTGACTGGCTGGTTTATATTTACGACAATTCTCCTTCTGTGTACACTACGCTCTACCGTCATGTTCTTCCTTCTGTTCTTCACCCTCGACATCGCTTTCCTTATGCTTGCCTGCGGCGCCTTCGCCAACGACAACGGCGCAATGGAATCCGCCAAGAAGCTCACCCAGGCGGGTGGTGGCTTTGGCATGCTTGCAGCCTTCCTAGCGTGGTATAACGCATTTGCTGGTATTGCCGACTCTAGGTACGTTTTTTTCTTGTTTTCTTGTTCCTGTTATGGAATACTGCTTAAATGCACTCTCCCCCCAAAATCGGGGGGCAGTCACCTCATCGCCAAGCAAGCAATGGCACGCCACCTCCGTCACACCCATTGCGGAAGTCCCCGCTGTCGATCATTTGCGCTAACCCTCTTTTTGTTTTAGCAACTCCTTTATTATTGTCCCTGTTTTCCACTTCCCATGGTCTGAGAAGGGCCGGGAGAACCGTATGAACCACAAATCTGAGCGTGACACCGTCTAATAAGCGCTGCTACGAGTCTTGGAAACAAAGCGTTTTGTTTCGTCTTTTCTTTTTTTGGTTTGGTTGGACTCTGGAATATTACTTGGTTAGGCACCTTGAACTACCCCCCGTTTCGCCCCACTAGTCAGTTGATGGAGGTCATGACTTCGATGATGGAATTGAATTCGGGGCGGCGACTTGTTGCTCAAATTAAATGAGCGGAAAACCTATGGACATAGCTGAATAAGATACCTGGATGTTTACTTTATGGGGTCTATCTGTTACACATTCTGGCGAGTTCAAGGTGGCGGTGAGGATAGGCGTGCGCCAAGAGAGAGGCCGTGTCAGGTAAGCGCACATGTGCATGTGCGATGTGGGTGAGATCTCGACGTGGCTGCTTGAATGGTGGCCTCCTTCCATGCAGCTACGACAATGGACAGCTGCTTGGTCCAGATCACATCCATTGGAAGTTGCCAAGGAGTGGCCCCTGTAATCGACTGGCTGCCAAGCTTTGAGGCTTGTTATTTTTTGTTCCCATTTTGTTTCCTCGTCTTTCTGGACCAGACGAACCGTCTTTATTTTCTTGCACCGTGGTTGTACCGTCTCCCCGGGTCCGAGGAGATTAGGGAACTCAGTGGGCCACCGAGATCACCGCACCTACACACCTGTACATCGATGCAAATGTGCATGCTTAAACGTCGTAAGACCGGCCACAATCACATCGGGCCGCGCGCCTGGTCACTGCTGTCACCCCGCCAAACCGGAAGCTGTCACCTTTCATCGTTGGCAGAATGCCAATGCTCAACAAGTCACCGAAATGGTTGAACCCGTTCCCTTAACAGCTGATTTTGTTGGCCGTTTAGCTGTACCTAGGTACAGTTGATTCCTTTGTCGACCCTTTTTTTAAGGTTCTAGATGGTCCCTGCCAAGATGCTGGAACGCATCGAGACAGACGTCAGATTAACGTTCGACAAAGCTGCAGACATCAGGTGATGGGGGATGGCTCGTTCCTTCCAGAGCACGGCGTTCAGCGACACGCAATGCTTTGAGAAAGAGGACAGTCCCGATTTTATTATCTTCCTTGCTCTTTCTTTTTCAATTCATATCATTTCGCAATTGGCAATTCATGTATGATTGACCAATGATCTAGCAACACCCTTTCCCAAGTCAAATCATCTTTTCCCACACTCTGTCGCCACTGGATATGACCAGGCGGCGTCTACTTTCTGTATTGTCACTCACGATTCTTATTGCTATTGCCGCAGTAGCCTGGAATCGTCTCACGGCTCTCACCTCTTATCTGCGCCCATCGTTTGTTAGCACCACCCCTCCGGTATCGCCAGCAACCATGACACCACAGATCAGACCGATTGTTGTGGTCGGTAGCGGTCTAGCCGGACTCACGGCAGCCTACACGGCACTAGCCTCGGGTGCCTCCAAGGTGTACATGTTAGAACGTGCGGCCAAGCCTGGAGGAAATAGTATCAAGGCATCCTCGGGCATCAACGGCGCCAACACACGGTTCCAAGCTGCTGCTCACCACGGCCTCGTCGACGACACTTTCTACGATGATACCATCAAGTCCGCTGCGCTCCGAGGCGACCAAAACGAGGGACCCCAACGAAAGGCGCTCATCAAAACACTGACACAATACTCTGCCGAAGCGATCGACTTCCTTTCATGCCTTGGGGTCGATCTCAGCGTCGTCGTTCAGCTGGGTGGCCACAGCCAGCCGCGCACCCACCGTGGCGCCGGAAAGACACCGCCAGGAGCAGCCATTGTGACCACCCTGCTCAAAAAATTACAGGAAGAAGAATCACGGTTTGAGCTGCTAACCCAGTGTGAAGTCACAAAGCTGTTGACGGCTAGTGATGAGAAAGATCCCTGGGGGCAGATGGATTGGAGTCATCCGCATCCCTCTGGAATCTCACCTCCGAACCCGGCAGGCCAGGACCCTCCCGTAGTTGTAGGCGTTGAGTTCCGAAGGCTGAAGGACGGCACTCTGGATGAGCTTCGCGGCCCAGTCATCTTCACAACTGGCGGATTTGCAGGCGACACGCTCGGACTTCTCGCACAATATCGTCCAGATCTTTCCGGGATGCCGTCAACCAATGAGCCGCGGCCGAGCACGCATAGGATTCTGTCCGACGTGGGCGCCAAGCTAGTCGATATGGAACGCGTGCAGATTCACCCGACAGGCTTCGTGGATCCAGCAAACCCCAACGCCCAGCTCAAGTTCCTCGCCGCGGAAATGCTGCGCGGGGAAGGGGGGATTGTGGTCCGCGGCGACGATGGCACGCGTTTTGTCAATGAGCTCGAGACACGCGAGCACGTGAGCAAGGCTATTATGGATCTGCCCCCTTCGGCTGTTGAAGATACGGATATTCGCCAGTGGAAGGTGGAGCTCATCCTCGACGAAGGGGTCAAGGAGGCTGCCGCTAGTCATGTTGGATTCTACATGTGGAAGGGCCTTCTTCAGAAGAAGAAGGTATCAGAGCTGAGTGCAGAGCTCAAGAAGACGCTGAGTAGCTATGCTGCCATTGTCAAGGGTGAAAAAAATGATGATCTTGGCCGTACTGTGTTCGGGCATTGGCAACTCGGCGTCGAGACTCCCATAAAGGATGACGATGAGGTTTATATAGGTCACGTTACACCCATTACACATTTCACGATGGGTGGCGCTCTAATCAACGAGCAGGCGCAGGTCCTGGTGTCTGACCTCGGCCAGGATCCGAAGCCCATTCTGGGACTTTGGGCTGCTGGCGAGATCACGGGCGGCCTGCACGGAGACAATCGCCTTGGCGGATCCAGCCTACTCGAATGTGTTGTATTTGGAAAGATTGCTGGGCTGCACGCTCATGTCTATGATATAGAGCAACCGGCGAGCAAATTGGATTAGCAGACCGGATTAGTAGCCGGCAAGCGACGTAAAGCTCTGATCAAGAACGGGGATTATAAGAGACAGAAAATGATTTCTCCCAATTCTTCGTAATGTGCCGGGACACATCTAGGCTGGATGATTAAGGGAGCGAGTGGCAAGCGGTGTACAAAAGATATAGCAGCGTCTTGTTTCATTGTTTACAGGTTTTTTGGTTCGGTTTGGTTATTGACTGGGGGTTTCTTTTGAATCAAATTTGGATAGTAAATACTCATTCAAGTACTGAAATTGGTGAATATACAGCCGAACTGAGGAAGTGCACACATGAAGTACTGGTAGTATTCAAGAGTTTCCAGTATTCCTACTCTAGAACACCGTTCATGTTATTTGGGCTCATATTGGTCTTTCAATTGGACCACAACAAGCAGTGACTACCTGACTGACTACCGGTGGCTCCGAGACTTTAGGAGGCCTTGTGTAAGGAAGGGGTTATCCCGAGCATTGCCGAGCGGTAGAGATATTGTATTTATTCACTTACAAGGCAGGAAGGCAAAGAACTCATATCCAAGAAAGAAGCATTATGGTTTCGAAGTCCACAGTCTGCCGGTTTCACGCGGGCTGCAACTATTGGAATGCCTGCTTGTTGTGGCGACCGGTTGCCTGACTCGTGGATGCGTCTTCTCTTTTTGTCGTCTTTTCGTCCGAAGTAGATGCCTAGCGTCGGTTGGAATCTCTTTGTTATAAGCCGCAACTTCACCGACCGTCAATGATGAGGCTTTGCACCTATGAACCTATTCTAAAAGCAAAGAAATGCATCATCCAAGATATGCCTGCTGTGTGTGAAAATTGAACCCGCATAGACAAAGCCGCGTCTTGCCGTTTGTGTTGACGAATGAGAAGTGACTCGACGGCAGCCCGCCTTGCCCGAGCAGAGTTTTATTCTTCAATCATGCAGCTGCCTGGAAATAGCGCCCTCCCTCTCCTTGCCCAGAACCTCAGGAATGATCGTGTGCGTGTGGGGGGTGAAGGATTTCATTCAACCTTACTGCGACTGTGTCTTTCAGTCTTGTGTGGTTGCTTTTCTTCCGCTGTACGTATTTATCTATCCTCCGTCGGAAAAATAGATGTTAGGTCTGTCTGGTGGGTGAATTGCGGCATAGTTACGATATTCCAAAAGCCTTTTAGCCCTCAAAAATAATTAATAAGACCTTCTTAGATTGTAAATATGCCTTATTCAGTTTCATTGAAGCATGATAAATAATTTTAAAGGCCGCAAATATTTTCATTCGACGCGTTTGAAGGTAGGTATATAACTGATCTCTATTTTTCTGGTGGTGTATGGTTCACAGTTTGTGAGTCGTTAAGTCGTCGTCGCCGTAAGAATCTGACGAGTAATTTTCCTCGGGTTGTGTAGATAGTGCATTCGATAGCGACTTTCTGCCTAGTTTTCCGCTGTAGGTTTGCCACATGTGACGTGTCTATCCATTGGGTGGTCGTAGGGAGTGTTGCCTAAAGTAGATTGCTTGGGGTTCATTTTGTACTGTACGTATCTTGCACCTATCTGTGTAATGTCGTGTATGCATCTCCTGCAGTGTCGGGGCTTGGCGATGCTTCATACAATATAAGTAAGGGGATGACTCCTCAATAATTGCTGTCATAAAACCATCCGCTACATAGCGAACTTAGACCTCCTTATTTTCTATTTTCTATTTTTCAACTATGCATGTGACGACAAGATGGATGTCTCCAACTTGTCTTCTTACTCTGTGGCATCGGTCGTCCTCCTCAGCTTGCCTACGTTGTACCTCCTGCTATTCCCCGGACAATCCACGAAGGTGTGGAACAACAACATCAAGACGACTTTCGCGGAATGGCGCAAAAACGCCACCGAATTCAACATCTTTTTACCCATCCTAGTTCCCAAGGATCGCACTCTGCAACGAAAGCTCTTGAAATCTTACGCAGTCATTGCGCTATGTCTAGCAGCAAATCGAGCCATCAAAGTCATCACGCCGATGCTGCTTCGACGCATTATCGACATTCTGAATGCTCCAGAGCCTGCAAAGCAGCTTCCCTGGGTTGAAATAGTCCTCTTCATTCTATTTCGCAAGATCCTCTCCAGGGTGGCCGACAATGTGTCCATGACCTACAGAAGGCAGGCGACGAATGAGCTGTCTGACAATGTCACCCTCACCCTCTACAATAAGTTGATGAGTCTGACCGCCGAGTTCCACGAGAACAAAAAATCCGGAAGCGTGTGGAAGGCAGTGACCGACTCCGGGTTGCTTACGATCCATTACTTTAACCGTCTCCTGATCCACCAGTTGCCCATCTTGTTCGATATTGTTCTCGGCATTGGCGCCTGCTGGAAAGTCTTTGACGGCCGGATGGCATTTGCCATGGTTGCTGTCATTGTCATATATGTGAGCTTCAGCTTGTCGATGCCGACATGGAACAAAAAGCTGTATGACAACCTGGTGAAGCTCAGCGACAACGCATCCGATGTTGGCCACGATACCCTTCTCAACTGGCAGACAGTTGTCAACTTTAACCGAGTCCAGTATGAAAATTTGCGGTACAAGACGGCGGTCTACAAAAGCAGAGAGTCGTTCATGGAGTACAGAAAGCCGGGCCACTGGCGCGACAACACGAGGCATCTGATCGCCAGTATTGGAGTTGGGGCCATATGCGTTCTTGGATGCCACCAGATACAGACATCAAACCGGAGTGCTGGCGACTTTGTTATGCTATTCCAGTTCTGGAGTGATCTGTTTTCGCCACTGGATACTCTGATCGACATCTTTCAAAGCGCAGAGCGTTTCTTGTCGGACAGTCACAAGTTCCTCGAGATCATCAAGCTCGAGCCGGATGTCAAGGACAAGGAAGACACCGCCAACTTCAAGCTCAGAACTGGATCCATTGAATTTGAAAATGTCACCTTCTCGTATGACGGGAAACGCGATGCAGTCAAGGACGTCTCGTTCAAGATCGAGGGTGGGTCGACAGTCGCCATTGTGGGCGAGACGGGCGGCGGAAAGTCAACGCTCTTCAAGCTCTTGTGCCGGGCGTACGACGTCACGGGCGGATCTATCAAAATCGACGGCCAAGACCTCCGTGACGTACGCCTCGAATCCCTTCGTGAACATATTGGAATTGTACCGCAGGCTATTGGAGTCTTCAACACCACCATCTTTGAGAATCTCCGGTACGCAAATCTCGAGGCCACAATGGCACAAGTTGAGGACGCATGCCGGGCGGCGGCGTTGCACAAGAGGATCATGTCGTTCCCCAATGGCTACGAAGAAGTAGTGGGGGAGAAAGGGTCCAAGCTGTCGGGGGGAGAGCTCCAGCGACTGGCCATTGCGCGAGCGCTATTACGGAAGTCCCAGATTGTGCTGTTTGACGAGGCCACAAGCAACCTGGACGCCGAGACAGAGTCTAGAATCCAGGACTATCTGAAAAAGTGGTACGCAGGGCGGACGGTGGTTGTGGTAGCGCACCGACTGGCCACAATCGCAAATTCAGATCTCATCATCTCGTTCAAGGACGGCGTTGTGGTAGAAGCTGGGCGACACGACGAACTGTTGGCCAAACAGGGGTATTTCTATCAGCTCTGGAACAAGCAAAGGCTCCAGTGGGATCCGACGAAGAAGCTGAAGGAGGAGTCAGCGTCTTGCCTACCGATAAAGACAGATGGGGAAGCAGAGCCCATACGCGCCTGAGACAAATAAAAGATCCCGCCCATCTCAAGTGCGAGAGTATCAAGGCCTCTAATCGACGAGCAGAAGCAAACGACAGCATTATCATAGAACAATGAGAGAGGGTGCGGGAGAGAGTGGGTTCACATGGAATTTAATCGTAATTCATTCGAGAAAGGTCTGCATGCTGAGAGTATTGAGTCTATCTCGTGATACTTGACATTGTCGAATCGTCGTGTCCGTGGCGGTATGGTGTTCATTTTATTTCCTCCTGTGAGCCAGTAATTTCACTGATGTTACGGAACGAACTCAGCTGGTGCATGGGTTGTTGCTCACGTGCACCCGCGAACCTTCCGCGACTGGGCGGCGCATAGACAAAGAGCGCTTTACACGTCATTTCGCCCCGCAAAACCTCAACCAAAGCTCCAAGTCGCGCCGAGCAACGCGACCCGACCATCCCACCGTTCATTCATGTCTCGGGAGTAGCAGCAACAATGTGGCTGTTGGAAAGCGAGCTATTTCAAGGTTTGTGGATCTCACCAGGCAGGCGATTGCAAGCACCTGCATTGCAATCAGTCGCTTCAGGCCTATTCTGACGCGACACAGGTAGGAAGCTATGGCTGCGACCGGGCAAGCTGTATCTATTTGGTAGAACAGCGTCTGAACGTAAGACCCACTCCCTTCATCCGAATCGCATAGATTTATCGTTGACCCTATCAAGCCGGTCTAATTGCAATCTCGGACAAAACCATATCGAGAAAACATCTCACCATCGACGTAGGGAGGGTTCCAGATGGCGGCGGTGTTCGTATTTTCCCATTGTTTCCCCGATAGCTACCTCCAAGAGCACAGTAGCTGACATTGCCAGCTTCGCAGCGCAACCTCCACGCTCGCTCCAAAATCACGATCCATGATCTCGATTCGAAAAAAGGGACACTTCTAAATGGAGTCCAAATACGCGGCCAGAAAAAGGTTGTCACTCAAGATGTAAACGAGGTCACCCTGGCCACCAAGACTTTCCGGTACGCTTCTTGAAGTCCACACCTAAATTCACTCACTTACGTTTGCGGTTTCTTGCAGCATAGTATGGCGCCCCATCGTCCTCAGCTTCTCCTTTACCCGTAAGGAGCTGCGAGCCGACCCGTGGGAAAAACTTCGCGAGAGCCTCGAGCAGCTTGACATAAAGTACTCAGCAGAATACGAACAGTCCACGTCGCACGTTGTGTCCAAGAAACGAAACACTTCGAAGGGACTTCAGGCCCTCATCAACGGCAAATACATTGTCACCGATAGCTTCATCACCGCCATCATAGAGGCAGCGATACCCGACGAATCCGAGGAAGGGATGCTAAGCGATTTGGAACGAGACTTCGAAGGATGTTGGCCAAATGCCCTCGATCATTTGCCCCCTCGTGGCGAAGAGCCCGTGGATCGGCCGCCCGAAGCTTACTCCCCCGACCAACGGCGGCAAGAGGTCTTTGATGGATATACATTCGTATTTTACGAGAAAAAGCAGTACGAAAACCTCCACTCAGCTATTACTTATGGAAAAGGCAAAGCACTACTCAAGGAGGCTGTTCCCGGAGAGACTGACGTTGACGGCTTTGTCCGTTACGTCAAGGGGGTTGCTGGCGAAAAGGGGCTGGGATCGTTCGAAGACGGTAGCGAGGGGAAAGGCGTCGTCGTCGTGCGCTACACGCCGGCCAAGGAAGAGGAGACGGAATGGTTTGCGCAGTTTTTTACTTCTTTTGCACTACGACTCGATCACCGCCCAATCGATCAGAGAGAGTTTCTCGAGGCTATTCTGGATTGTGACGCGTCCATGCTACGACGTCCTCTCGAGGTAGACAGTCAGCCTCAGCCAACCGCAGAATGCAACCGGGAAGACGTTAGCAACGAAGGAGACCGTATGGATGTCGACCAACCTCAGCAGCAGACCACGCAGGAGCAGGCTCGCCAGGAGCTAGCTAGGGAGAGCGAATCTGCGCCGCCACCACGAAGGGGTCGACGAAGAGGCGCCGCGAGCCGATTCAAAGTTGAATTTGGCTTTGACGACGATGCCGACGACGTCCCTATTCAACACCCTCCAGTATTAGACGCCCCAGCTGTGGAATCCTCAATTGCCCAGAATGCTAGAGCAGCCGCCGACTCTCAAGACAGCCTGTTTGTATCTCAACACCAACACATGAACCACGTCGAAGAGGAGCAAGAGGATCAAGCACCACCTGCTAATCCTCAGACTGGACGGAAACGTCCCCTCTCTCCGCTTCCAGAGCTTGACGATTCGGCGCTTATGGATGATATCGCGCCAACTGCCGCCGCCGTGAAACGTCGCCGCCTTGATGCCGGGGAGACGCCCGTTCCGCCGCCGCCGCCGCTAGAGCCGGAAACCGCTAAGGATGATGAGACAGTGCCCGACTCTCCGCCGCCGGAGAAGGAACTTACAAAGGCACAGGCGGCCGCAAAAGCAAGAGAAAAGGCGAAGAAGGCAAAAGAAGCTAAGGAAATCGAGGAAAGAGAGCGAAAAGAAGCTGAAATTCTTGTCGCTACTGAGCGTATGGAGCTGGAAGATGAAAGCGAACTTGACCACGCAGCCATCCGCGCGGGGCACCAAATCGAGGAGTGCGAAGTCCACTTTCCGGACCCAGAAAGTCATAGCCGCACCCGTGATAAAGACATCGCCGACGGGCGGTGGGATCCGCATTGGAACGGGCGCAAGAACTTCAAGCGCTTCCGCAAGCAAGGCGAACCGGCCGGTCGGCCGGCACCGCGCATTATTATCGGGTTGGAGGAAGTCAAACCAAAGGAGTATGGCATTGGTGATGACTACTGGCTGGAGAACAACGAGAGCAGCAGCAAACGAAAGAAGGACACCCAGTCGCAGAACACTCAACAGCAGGCAGCAGCGACATCGTCCAAGGAACGACCGGCCTCGCGCAGAACGGTGATTGCCATGGACAGCAGTGATGATGAAGAGGAAGAAGATGCCGATGTGATGGAGGGAGACACCTTCCAGCCTGAAACTGAGCTGCCGCGGTCTCGTGCCGCTAAGGCAGCGGAGAAGGCGAATTCTCTGCGCAGTCAATCGGCATCACAAGCCACGCAGACTCGTAGCCAGGCGGGATCATCATCTAGGTCAGCAGGCAAACGCGCAGCAGCCGATCCGGCGAAGGAACGAGCGGCTAAGCGACCGAGGAAGGTGGTCCAGGCGAAGGAGAGCGAAAGCGAAGAGGACAGTGAGGATGATCTCAAATTCCGATTTGGAAAGCGGGCCTAAATTGTTGTGTTCGTAAGTTGGTGTGTTGACAAGGTGATTTTATGGTGGGCAAAGGTTTGTCTATGATGATATGATTCCATTCGCTTCTCCTAAAGAGGCGCTATAAATAAAGAAGTGACCTTCCGCTTGCCTTCCTTCTATTGGGTATCTTTTCTAATGATCCAGAACCTTGAAGCCGGTCTATATATCATAGAACTACGTATATGTATGCTGTTTCCCTGATTCTTTGCACGATTCTTCTCGCTTGCGCCAAAACCTGCAAGCCAGCCAGATACAACACTCATGCCGTCATATATATCTCAGTCCATCGCCTCCATGTCATTGTCTTCTTCGACTGGCACCCAAATGCCCACCAGGCACGCCGACAGCATGCCCTCGTAGTTGACCCACGGATGGACCTCACCAAATAGCTTTGTCCCGTCTTTGCCTGCGCCCCGCAGCAGTTCGGGCCCGCCACCCGGGTGGAACGGCACGTACGGACTCACATTATACACCTTCCCGCCCAGAACCATCCACGCGTCGGTGCCTTTGCGCCCCTTCTGTTTCTTGAGCATGCTCGGCGTGACGCGCAGGTACGGCGAGTTGGGCGGCAGACCGCGCAGGTCCGACGACGGGTGTCCCGACAGACGCGCCCAGTCGAGCGGGGAATGGCCCGGTTCGAGCACGACGGTCTTGCTGGGCTTCTTGGGCTTTGCAGAGTGTGTCGGTGGGGGTGCGAGCGAGGAAGAAGAGGACAGTGGTGGTGCTAGACCACGGTTCGGAGCAGGGTGCAAGTGGTTGTTTCGTGCGGGTGCGGGGGAGAGCGAGGACGTTGGTCGCGGCGGCGGAGCCATCAGCCCCGGCGGTGCGGCTGGTCGTGGTGGCGGCGCCATGAGACCTGGCGCCGCCGCCGCCGCCGTTGGAGGAGCGGATATTAGTCTATTTGCTGCTAAGGTACTCGTATTGCTGGCTGCTGCTGCTGCCACCGCCGGCACTGTTGAGGCTGTTTTCGCGACAGCTGCCACGGCTACTGCCACGTTGCTGCTTGGTTCCGCTGGCCCAGAAAGCGTAAATAATGGTACGAGATCATCGGGCGGGACTGCTGCCGAGGCCTTGGGTGTGGTTTCGTCGTCGCAGGCTGAATCTAGCCGCCTTAGCTTGCCTTGGCCGTGGTCCTGTTGTATCACGGGCAGAAGAAGAGGAGGAGGAGAAGGCGGCGGCGGCATCTCGCCCTGTCTTATTTCTCCTCCCGTTACAACATTCCGCTCTTTATCCTTTGCTGACTTTTTGATGAGCGGTGGTCGTGGCGCGGGCCCAAGTCGGCCATGTTGCAGGTTCCTCAGAAAGACGGGGAGCCATGCGGGCGGGCGCAGGCAGACGAGGACAAATGAGGCGACAATGAGAGATATCCCCAACCAGGCCATTTGACGGGAAGGTTCGGAAATGCGGTGGTGCGTTTGCTGTATCGTATGTTATCGACACATTGGACACGGTCTGAGCGCCTGTCTGGATGTCAAAGTGGGTCGGTTGGTGGATGGCGTTGAGGTTCAAGGGTTTCTCTCTAGCTGCAGATTTCCGTCCCGTGACCTTGACTCGATTTTCAGTTCACTAGCACCACTCGGGGGAAGTAGCGAAAGATTGCGCAAACGGTAAAGATGGCGTCGGTGGCTGAGAGTAGGTTCTGGAGGTGGCAGAAACCTCGCGCCAAATCGTTTCGTTTCGTCGGGTGAAGAAAGATGGCAAATGTTTCGTTTCGAATTTAGAATGCGGGGGTGTTTCTGCGATTTCATGGCCAGCCATCCGATTCCGATTCCCGCTCAGACATTGATGGACGGCGTGAGGGCGGGGTGCTGCAAGTGTCAGTGCCCCCAAGGTTTGACGGGCTGTTGGCGGGCACTGGCGGGCTGCGGGAGGCAGGGTTGCCCTGCGATGACGCCAAGCTGTCGGGCCTTCGAGCCTGCAAGATGCATGGCTCACCCCTTGACGTGGTGGGGCGTGCAGGTTAACGCATAAATGTAAACAATCAACTGAGATGACAAGAATAGCGGCTGCGAATGGCGAGTTATCTAGTCTTGTTTACTATGGATCCAGACGGGACTCTGACTGGGACTGGAAGGCTTGCTCGCCGAGGACTGCAGCTAGTTCCGTCGCTGGTTCAAATTCTACTTCCTCCCATCAAACTCTCGTCCTGTCCAAGTGTAGCTGCCATCTATCTGCCTACCTTCCTTTCAATCGCGAATCTGTTCGACCGGTGTTTTGTATGTTTGTTGTTTGGTGGGCTGCTCGCAGGTGCTCGCCAAGTGGTTGCTGTCCACTGATTGCTAGGCCTTAGCGGACTTTCCCACCGTATTTCGGCAATGTCCACCAGTCAGAGCCGCCCAAACCGAGATCAGGGTTTGGCCAGGCGATTCCCGCCTACCTAACAATCTCTCGCTAAGATCGACCTCCTCTCGGCCCGCGGTCCCTCGACACGATGCCATCGTCCTCCCTCGCTGGGCCTCCCGAATCCTCACATTCATCGTCTCGAGAGTCCTCTGTGGTTGGGGCGGGCAATTCCAAGATCAAGCGAATCCCACTTCGGACGAAACAATCTGCGGGGATTTTGACAAGGAGCACCACGCCTGCGGGAACACGAACCACGCGAATCACAGCAACGCAGCCAACCGCGCAGCGCTCATCGCCAAGAGTTGCCGTCACACCAACACCAGCACAACCACCACCACCATCACACACCCTCCTGGCCCGCCATCCGCTTCGAGCTCGCGATCAAAATGTTGCACCGATACGGCAGGTTTTGAAACCATCAGCATCCACCGCAAAATTGCGTCTCCCGACGCTTGCCAGGATGCCTTATGAGAGGGCATCCCCCGCCACTGCCAACACCCGACTGCCTCAAATGCCCACCGTCGCGAGGGCCATCAACAAGCCGCCGCTGACCCCCAAGGTCGCCGCCCGTGCATCAACACCACAACTGCAACAGAACTCGACTCCGACCCTCGTGACACCGCTCCCGCGCCGAGGCACCCGCCCCAATTCGGTTGTCCTAACCACCCACAACAGCAATGACTCGAACCCATCGCGGGAAAGGGAGGATCTGGCGTCACCCGTCTCGGCCTTCCTGAGCACAAACAACATCACGCCGCGCTCAGGCCCGAGACAGGGGCGCGTCAACAGCGCAAATAGCACTCCCAATGGAACTCCCAGCCAGGAGCGCCATGACACATGGGAGACACGGTCTGGATTGGGCATTTCCGCTCCGGGGGCAGACGATGGGCACCTCGTCCGGCCTGCTGTGACCTTCAGCCCACCTTCTGAAGTTGGCGGTGGCACGAGACAGGATCCAGATTCGAAGTTCTTCTATGCTAGTGGTGTACAGATTCAAAAACAACAAACACCGCAGCAGCCACCTCTTAAACCGCTCATGGCGCCACAACAGCAGAAGCAGACCACCTTCTTCTACGCAAATGGAGAAACTGTGGCCCCTCGAGACCGGGCTGCCTCCCCTGTTCCCCTCGGTCCCGTGCTGAGTGCTCCCGCCCCCCAGGACACCTTGATGAGCAAGTTCGTTTACGCCAACGGGATACCAGACTTACAGCCGGTAGCAAGACCCAGCCTCCCGCCATCAGCTGGATCAGGCTCGGCCGTGTCGACATCATCCAGGATACCAACGAGCAGGCCAGGGGTCAGTTCCTTTCAGAGCCCGTATACGTCCCCGAGGCCATCATCCCCGGTCAAAGTTTCCCCGTATTTGCCGGCCAAGAACGCGGCTGGCAACCCCAACCCCCCCTCCGTCCGGTCTCCGGCCTCGACGCCTGCTATTTCCGTGATTGGGCAGTCAAGCCAGTGGAAGCCGGCCACGGAAACCCCGACGCGGCCGCCGCTCGTGTCCTCGCATACTCGCAATGGCAGCCTCACTATTGCCGAACCACCTGCTGTAGCGAGGATCATGTCGGCTCACGGTTCGCTACCCTCGTCCGAATCTTGTCCACTTTCGATGATTCCAAATGCCCACTCGCTCCCCAGCAATCCAGCAACCTCCGGGTTTGCCACTCTTCTTCAGGCTGCAGAAGAATTTGCGGAGCCGGAGGATATGAACTCGGAGTCGTTAAACAGCCCCACCAAGTCGTCGTCGCAAGACAACCAACTTACAGACCTTGTTGCTAGCGCACGTCGAGAACGCAAAGTTCAAGATTTGCAAATTACCAACGCTAGCTTGGAGGCCATTAACCGGACTCTAGAAAGACAGCTGAGGAAACAGACGGCTGAGATACGACGCTACAGACGGCTTTCCCGTTCGGGGCGCCTGAGCTTGAATTCCACAGGCAGGCGAATAGCCTCCGACTCAACTGTTGACGGTGGCGCTCTGGCAAGGGCTGGAATGGATTTGGACGATCTTAGTGAGGAAGAGAGCGAGCTCGACGCAGAGGAAGAGGAACAGGATGAAGAAGACTTTTCCGATTCCGACGAGTCAGGGGAACTGAGCCCTAACACCATCGCGTTCCGTGATGCGCGGCATCGCCAAAAGGATGAGCAAAGGCTACAGTTGGATCTTTCGAAGCATCAGCAACTTCTAGTTGACAGCCAGAAAATCAACCAAAGCCTCAAGCGATGCCTGGGGTGGACCGAAGAGCTGATCAAGGAGGGCAAACGCGCTTTGGAATACAAGGTCCGTGTCAGCGAAGTCGAGATAGGTGGTAGAGTTCTGGCCCCCGAGGATATCGAACGACGAAACGCGGACCTTGACGTCAGTGATGACGAGGACGACGACGAGGATGACACTCTTCACGTGCCCAAGTCAACTTTTCAAAGAAAAACCGACGACACCGAGGTATTTCCTTGGAGCAAGGATCCACAAGATCGCGACAGCGGGATCGAACTCCCCGCAGAGGGCGGGTAGACACAATATTTTCTAATACAACCAAACACAGACGGAACAGAGCAGATGGACGATTATACGTCGCCTCACCACTCATACGCATTCATTTCCTTAGTACATAATCCGGGACGGCTCTGGCACGGGCAAAGGGTGGCTTGCGTTTGATACTCGGCGTTTTTGGTTTTCTCCATAAAATGGACAGGCTTGTTACAACGTCTTGAGCTATACGCATCTATGCCGCATTTTTTCTTCTTTCTTTCGATTGGTCTGTACATATATCTGGGCGACAAGATCCAACCTAACACAGCTCTCCAATCCTTTTCTTTTTTCTTTTCTTTTTCTGGGAAAAATTCCATATCCACCCAAACAGCGTTTCTTTTGTCAGACCTATATCGTTTGTAACAGTAGATACCCAAGCATGAAAACGGCATCCGGGTCTGAGGAAGGGGGCGGGCTGGCCGCATTTGGATTTTGCTGTATTATATGCGTTTCTTTGCAGAACACAAAGACCAACAGAACGCGAGCAACACTTTGATACCCCTGCAGCGGCTGCTGCGGCCACATCTCTACTGGCTTGGCTGTTGACAACTTGGGAGACGTGGGAAAGGTGGACGTAGAAACAAATGTCAACAACAGAAGGCAACCCTCGTCAAAGGGATCTATCTACAGTGGGTATGATTGCCCCGAAAAGAAAAGACTCGCGTTTCATCAGAAGTTAAGTTAGGCGGTTGGTATATTATCATTGTAAACAAACCACAGAAGGTCACACGACGGGTGGTGGTTTTGTATGACAATAATATCAAGAGCACCATAAATGGCTTGGACCAGACGGATTACAGAGCTATTTTGAAAAAGCAAGCCTGAAATAATCCAAACCAATATTCAAAAACGATTATATTGACGGTAACTGCTTTCCCACTGAAAGGAGATATTAAGTTGTTCCTTTGCCAAAGATGAATTTGGAGAACCCTCGTATCCCACCCACTCCCCCTTTGGGAAGGACAACAAGATTGTCACACAGTCGGGAGACGCGACCACTCATCCTTTTAATGCGATGAATACTGATATCCGGTCCTATTTGTAGCAAATATCTCGAAAAGAACTTCGTGCGATGGCCGCCTGGTACCACCAGCTTGTTGTTCAGGGCTGTCTAATTATGCAGGGAGAGCAAGACAAACACAACAAACAGTACTAGAGGCAGCTAGCGACAAAACTCATACACTACAAACGAATATAGAGTAAATTACAAATAGTTTCTATGGTATGTAAAGGATATTATTCTATCTTAGTTGTGGAATAGATGTATTATTTGGAACGCTTCGGAAAGAGATAAAAAACTAAAACACCCATCTATCTGCCCTTTGATATCGCTCCTGGGAAATGAAGATACATAGTATTTTCTAGGGGGTGCAAATAGAATATGTCCAGCAAAGCTAGGTAGATGCGTCTAGGGGGAGAGGGAGATAGAAAACCAGCTAGGCAAAGTAGTCATGGAATGGAGGTGGCTATTCGAAAGCAGTTACAGAAAATAGGGGTGATAAATAGTAGAGGTAGTGTAGAGTTGAGACGGAGAACCAAAAATAAAGAGAAACGCCGAGGCGTTGTCGTCGATCAGCCGCCATCCATCCGAGACATCTGCAGCCACCTCCCTCTTTCCTCATGTTGTTGTTGTTGTTGTTGTTGTTGTTGTTGTTGTTGTTGTTGTTGCTGCTGCTGCCGTGTCTAAATTCCCATCGGGCCGTTGCTCTATCTGATGACTCTGCGACATGCTCTTGTGGTCTCCTAGTGGTGTAGTACAACTATCATTGCCTACAACAAGACTTGCACACTGTCTAAGACTTCGAGGACGAGGCCTTAGGTACATTAGGTGCATCTGCGGCTGCCGCGGCAGCTTCGTCGGCGTGTGATGTCGCCTTGTCAGCCATCTTCTCCTTCTTCCCGTCCTTGTCCTTGCCTCTCTTCTTAGTTTCCTTCTCCTTCTTGATTGCAGCCTCGGCCACGAGCTGCTCAAAGGCCATGTAGTCGCCCTCCTCTTCGGGGCTGCGCTTGGCCTGTTGTTTTTTCTATTTTAGTGATCTGGAAAATCGTGGGTAACTGTGGAAAGAGGCTTACATTTGAACATATTTCTCCGATCAGCACCAACGCCTGGGCCCTCTCTAGCCTCTTGGACAGCGGTATTTTCTTTTCGTTCAAGACCGCATCGCAGACTTCCCTCAGCACGCTCTGGATCTCAAACTTGCTGCCGCGCCATGCAGCCGTCAGGATCTTGCCCGTGACGCGGCGCTCGTATTCGCTCTTCTTCTCGTCGGTCCACTCCTCGCCACCCTGCTGCTCGAGGCGCGCCATCTCCTCCATAGTCTGCTGAGCGTCGATGGCAGAGCTGATGGTGTTCCATGTATCCTTGACGAGCGTGCCCTTGTCCTTCATACGGCTGAGGAAGCCGCCCATGCCGAAGAACTTTTGACTCCGAAGCAGCACGGTGGCTTTGCTGATGTACGTCGCGCCGATGGCGTGCAGAATGTCCAAACCAAACGACTCCATCTTCAGGTCTTCCACCTCCAGCCGCGTCTTCTCCTGAAATGCTCGCGTAACATCAGGCCCCTTGTCAGTCTCTGTCCACACCGAGACGCGGCTGATCAACTTTGCAGACAATGTGTCCACGCGCTCCTGCCGGATCCGCGCTCGCTCTTTCTCGTACGCCGCCAGCTGCTCGCGCTGTTCCTTGCTCAACCCGACCTTTCCCTTCTTGTCTTTCCGCTTCAGCTCATTGGCTGCGTCATCGGACCCAGCGGCGTCGTCGGATGGCCGGTCCATAATCGCTGGCCGGAGGGGGATTTGCGTACGGTTTCGCGGAGTCGTTGTCCCAGAGCCGCCGGGTACTGGGGTAGGCGACGGATCGAGCGAAGGGCCCTTTGATGGCAAAGTGGTTGACGGCGCATCCGAGACACCAGTGGGCGCTACCTTCTCGTCCTCAACCACAACTGCTGGGGGCTTTGTGTCGGGATCAGCAGCCGGGCGGGCAGGGTCTTGAACGGGCGGCTTTGTAGTAGCACCACTGGCTGTCTTCAGGCTTTCCTTGATGGCATCGTCGGTGCCGGGGAATTCGGGGTCTGCGCCGGCCGCAACAGCTTCGGGGTCCTCCTCTCCTTCGCCAGTCATGGTGATGTCCATCGTGGCCGTCAGGTCCTTCATAAGGCTGATCTCGCCGATCCAATCTGCAAAGGCCTCGCCGCCAAAGATGCTTGTGAAGAACTCGGCCGGGTCGACAAAGCCCTCGGTAGGCCGTGCCGACTCCTTGCCGAACTTGTCATAAGCCTTGCGCAGATCATTGTCCGACAGCACCTGGTATGCCTCGCCAATAGCCTGGAACTTGGAGTGTGCGGTGGGATCGTTCGGGTTCTTATCTTTGGGGCAAGGTGAGTCAGTATAGGCACCACCATCATGCCGTAAACCGAGCATTGGGAGCGTAGAACGGACTTACCGGGATGATGGATGATGGCGAGTTTGCGATAGGCTTTCTTGATCTCGAGCTCTGTAGCGGTCGGCTTGACGCCGAGAGCGTCGTAGTATGAAGTATCGACCACCATTGCGGTAGCGGGAGTTAAGATATGCTGTCAGAATGTGATGGGGTGTTGTTTGTTTGGTAGAGGTTGGGTATCACTAGGAAAGTTGGAAATGGCTCGACTGTCTGGCCGCTGCCTTGTTTCGTCGCTTGGCCGTTGGGGGCGTGGAGCTCTGAGGTTTAGAAGGAATGGCCGTGGTAAGATACCAGAAGGAATCGTGGCTTAGGGCTGTGGGCGGCGTCCCCTGTGGTAGAGTTTATTAATAAGATGGAGGGTTGGTCGTTTAATTGTCAGGTAGGTTCCAGGTTGTTCACGTTTGGGTTGAATCTTTGCGCTTCTCTTCAGCGCGCCCAGCATTTCCGGTACGCAACGCCAAGCACAGGCCAGCAAAATTCCGTATCCAGCGGAATCAGCCACAGCCCAGCCGAGGGGGCGTTCCAGTGGGGTGGGGGAGAGCAAGCCTTTGTGCCCCCCAAAAGTTCCTTCAGCGGGGTCAGCGTCGTCATGGCAGTTGTCTCCGATGCAGCCCAACCTGGACTCTTTGCGATCCCAGAGTTGCCCAGCCAAATTAAGTTCCCCAAACAGTCCAGACTATATAGTAACTGTTTTTTGTATGAGAAAATGAGAGTGTCTGTTATTCATCTTCTTTTTGGCTTCTTTCCCACGGGGAAAGAAAATTGCAAACGATGAGAGCGACCAGTCAATCACTGCAGGACTGACTGGTCAGATACTGTAGGGGTCTTCAGCCCTTTTTACCCCGCACCCGCTGGACGATGTTGACAGTTGCACTGGACTCGTCGTCGACATAACCTACCACAAGCCTTCTGATTTGGTCGTTACCCAAACTCTGCATAGTAGAAAGTAGTAGAAAGTAGCTCTATTGTCCTACGCGAGATTTTGTTTGCTCTATTTTGAAGAAAGATGACCAAATCGCTGATTAGAAAGCTGTTTTACCAGAAACTGAACGCTAAGACCACTCCGTCTATTGGACTCCGGCGGCCTTCATCCGCTCGAAGCACTTGTGGTACGCCACATGGATCTCAGGGACCTCGTAGTTGTACTCCTTGAGCTTGGTGACTAATTTGGTCGTGTCTAGCTTGCAGTTGCTGCGGCCGGCCTTGATCACCTTGGCCTGTTCCTCCAGGGTGAAGTTCTTCCAGGTGAAAGAAGGGCGCACAATGTCCCGGAACAAGGTTAGAACTTCGTTGTGTGAGATGGCCCCCGGGTTTGTGAAGTTGTAGATGCCAACCTCGTTGTGCTCAGCCAGTAGAACTGAAGCCGGCAGCAGGTCTGTCAGGATCGTATTGCTGTTCGGAATGTCCACCACGCGGTCGTACTTGGAGATCTTGGTCACAAAGTTGCGCGAGTGCAAGTCGTCCGACACCGGCATGCGCAGTCGCAGGATGAGGCAGTTCGTGTAGTGCTTCATGACCTAGAAATGCCAACCCAGTCAGTATGCGACAGGCAAGGGTTATGGGAGACGGCGGGACAGAGAGGGCTCCCCCACGCGGCAAAACTTGCCTCTTCGACATGCGCCTTGGTCTCTGAGTAGAAGCTCCCGGCAAAGTTGGCCTTGTCAGTCTCGAGATACCCTGGTCCGTCCCACGGGTGAGTCTTGTCGTATTGGTAGATGCAGCCCGTGGCATACACGGTAATGTGGATGCCTTTGAGGAAGCAGGCGTCGGTCAGGTTCAGGGTGCCGACGACGTTGGACCGCATGGTGGCCTCCTTGTTGTCCTCGCACCAGTCCACGTTGGGGCGTCCAGTGCAGCCAGCAGCATTCAGCACATGGGTGGGCTGAACCTTCTCAAGCTCCGCGAGTACGGCCTCACGGTTCTCCATGCGAATCGTCGTGGTGAAGACTTCCTTGCCCTGACCCTCGAGAAGTGTCTTGAGGTGGCCAGCGACCCAGCCCTCGCCACCCCAGATCAGGAAGCGGGTGAGCTTGGCCCCGTTCGTGCCGTTGGCAGCCATCGTCAATGTGGTAGTATGTGGAGAGTTGATGGCGCTTGAAAGAAACCACAAGAGCAAGAGTCGCAGGAGCGGATGCAGCAAAGCGATGTTGAAGTGGTGGAAATAGAATGGAATGATTCAGAGAACGAGGGAGATTGCGGGTTTACCAAGCAGTGAGACGGTGAAGAGAGACAATAATCATGCAAGGGGATGGAGGAGTAGCTGGAACATCACGAATTATTGAAATGTCCTCTACTTCAATAGTACATCGGATGGCACTGCCCATTCGGCATCTAGAGCGCTGGTGCGCGTACCCACCATGTAGCTGTGGCCAGCCACCATTTCGCACCTTCCTCATCGACCTTACCAAAGGCAGGGAGCTAAGACGATCCAGAGGCCTCGAAAGGGGTCTGGAGGGGTGACGGGACAGCGGGACACCTGCCTGCAGCATGCATCATCGAATGGACTGGAGCTGAGCGATGGACTGGCGCTGAGCGATGGACTGGCCAACACTAAATTTGAGTGCTACTTCCAAGGCTCAGCCTCCCACCAAGCTGTCTCAAGTCTCAAGGTTGCCGGGCTGCTGTGGCATGATGGTGTTGGACTTCAAATTGTGACACGGATACCCAAGTGCGGTTGCGCGTCTCAATCGATGCCACCCCCTCTCCCTCTCCTCTTCCCTACCGCGAGTCCCGCCCAGGCCCGAAATATTATGTAAGACGGAAAGCAGGAGGAGCTGTGGGACAACACGACAATCAAATCAATCACTGCTGCATGGGTTCCGCTCTTCCCCGTGAAGAAATTTTAGAGGGGAAATTTTTTTACAGGTACAAAAGGGGGGAGAAACCAGCTCGAAGAGAAACGGTATCTTAGGCGCTCTAACGCTCTTTCTCCATCCAGAAAGGAGCTGCCTGTTTGTTGAGGCCAGGCGCCACAATGTCCCCTTTAGACCCTCCCCCCTAAAAGTTAGCAGGTCTAGCTGAGGTGCAGGGCACAAGCCGCGATTAGCCAATGCGAAGGCGGTGGGAGCGCATCTCTCTGCAAGGCGTGGTTTTGGGCCAGTGTCCAGCGCCGTCGTTGGTCGCAATTAATTTTTCCGACCCATCCCAGCCCATCCCCCAGCATCCCAGCACTACCAGCACTGCACGTACCACCACACTCAATACGGAATCAACCGGTATCCAATCTCCAATCTCTGGGCACCCCCCGGAAGAATACAAATTTGTGTGGAGGCGCCAAACATTCTCAATGGCACTTGTGTCGCTCGCAGTCTCCTTTACACCATTCGTTCCCTGCCTGAGCTTTGTGACGTTGTTTTAGCAACTTCATCCAAAGCTCATCTTCCTTAGTCTTTTTCTTAGGTCCCTCATTTTGTCAGAGCGCCGCCCCCACCCGGCCACTGTTGTTCAAATTTACCTGGACAACATCTCCTGCTCTCTCTCCTAGCCGACCATCGTATCGCGCCTCTTATCCACAGGAGGTATACTCTAGCCATCCTTTCACAACTGCAGTCGAGGTCCTCGGCCGCCCTAGACCCGAAGATGGTGGCTGCGAAACAGATCGCCTACTTTCTCCTTCACCCTAACCAGCTAAGAGATGTCATTCAATGGTAAGTGCTTCCGCCTTCCCCAACCACGTACGCCTCTCCACAACTCGCTCGGAACACCCAGCTAATGCTATTGTCTTGTAGGAAAGTCTGGCACGAGCCAGTTCACAAGCGTGACCCCTCTAAAGAGTCGGCGACAGAGAAGTCATGCTACCACTACCTCGAATTGACCTCCCGGTCATTTTCTGCCGTCATCCAAGAGCTCAACCCCGAACTCCTGATGCCGGTAACCCTCTTCTACCTCGTTCTGCGTGGGCTCGATACCATCGAGGACGATATGACGCTGGATCTGGCAGTAAAAGAGCCGCTTTTGCGGAAATTCCACATCAACATGGAGAAGGACGGGTGGACGTTTGACAAGAATGGGCCCAACGAGAAGGATCGCGAACTGCTCGTCCACTTTGACGATATCATCACGGAGCTGAAGAAGGTCAAGAAGCCTTACTACGATATCATCCGGGACATCACCGAAAAGATGGGCAATGGCATGGCCGACTACTGTGTGCGCGCCGAGTCAGACGCCAATGGCGTCAAAACGATCGAGGAGTACGAGTTGTACTGCCACTATGTGGCTGGGCTGGTGGGCGAAGGTCTCACCCGGCTTTTTGTCGAAAGCAAACTAGCGAACCCGCAACTCCTGGTGCGCATGGATCTGACCGAGAGCATGGGCCAGTTCTTGCAAAAGACCAACATCATCCGCGACGTGCACGAGGACTGGGTTGACAAGCGCTGCTGGTGGCCCGAGGAGGTGTGGAGCAAGTACGTCGACAACTGGGACGATCTTTTCAAGATTGAGAACCGGGAGAAGGCACTGAACTGCAGCTCCGAGCTGATTTTGAATGCCCTTAAGCATGCCGACGAGTGCTTGTTCTACATGGCCGGAATTCGCGATCAGAGTGTCTTCAATTTTGTTGCGATTCCCCAGAGCATGGCGATCGCGACCCTTGAACTTCTCTTCCGCAATCCTGCTGTCTTTGAGAAAAACGTCAAGATCACCAAGGGCGACGCGTGCCATTTGATGACGGAGTCGACTCAAAATTTGCGCGTTCTGTGCGATGTTTTCAGGAGATACGCCCGGAGGATACACAAGAAGAACGACCCTAGGGACCCGCATTACTTGGCCATCAGCGCCCAATGTGCCAAGGTAAGACCATTCTTCTTTCGATATATGCTATATTTAGGAGGCGTCACTGACGGCAAGAACAGATCGAACAGTTCATCGAGTCCATTTTCCCCACCCAGGACCCGAAGAAGATCGCGGCCGGGATCACAGCGAATCAGAACGAGGAGCCCACTATTGCCACGAGTGAAGCTATCCTGCTTGTGGTTGCTTGCCTATCTGTTTTGTTCCTTATTGGCGGTGGAATGGTGCGTTTTCCCTACACGCCTATAAACACTCCGCTAGGAGCAATCGGCCCCGAAGACTTAAACATCTCACGCTAACCTGTCTCCAGATTGGTCTTGCATATCTCTTCGGAGCGCGGTGGGACAATGCGTTCAAGGAGCTCGACAAGCTTCGCAACGTTGGTGGCGCCATCACCACCAGCTTGGCTGAAGCTGTCCCCACGCTCGCGCATGAGGAGCTGTAATCCTTGACCAGGCCGAGTCCCGCGCAAGCACTTTCCCATTCATACTATCTTATAATGACATCAGGAGTACCTTTCTGTTAAGTTCACGACTAGGGTTACAGGAGACCGGCGATGTCTTCGCCATTGCAGGAGTATTTGGGGGCGTTCCTCCATAACTTGATACCGCGCATGATGTCAAGTTGCCAATAGGACTAACACGCTAATATATGAACCTAAATTTCTATCGAAAATGTCTAGGTATCCGTCTCTTTGCCCGGTAGGTATGGTGACTCGACGTGTTCACATCTCCCAACCTCCCCCCAAAGAACAACACAAACCCCAACCCCAAAAGCACGGATGTCAAATTACAATTCAGTCGCCGCTCGGGCTCAATGACTGTTGTTGCGCCGAAGATGTGCTGATATTAAACCCATGACGCAAGTAGCCTGGTATCCGGGCACGCGATTGACTGAGCTTCCGAGTCTGGCTCGGTGAAGAAGCTTGTTGATTACGGATTGCAGACATTCCATGCGCACTTAGTCTTTCTACTCTTCCATGTTTAGAGGGACGGGGGCTCAGTCGGGGTTTTTAATTGATCTATAGATACTTGAAAATAAATTCTCATCCTTTTCAGATTCTTTTTTTTTTTTTTTTTTCACGATTTCGTTATCTTGGTTTTCTCCGATTTGGTGTCAATGCGTTTGGGGGAAGGAAAAAAAAAGGGATTTTTGGTTTCGTTTGGTGACACCGCCGCCTGCCTGCACCAAGCGTTCCTCGCCGCCGCACCTATACATGACGTGTGCTGGTTACGCGTGTTTGCGTATTGTGTTGAACCGCCCCCGCTGAGCCCGCTGAGCGGCTTCATTCTTTATGCGTGGTACAGGTAACAAGTGCGGGGGATATGGGGAAAGGTGTTTCATTCCAGTATGCACCGATCTGATCTGGTGGGTTTTTTTGGGGGTGTGCTTCAGCGACGAGGGGAGGGGAATAGGGAGAAATATGACTATGCAGTTTCCCTTTTTTTATCACCCCTTTCCCCTTGCCCCTTTGTTCTGTCCCATGTTGATGTTATCATTCTTTCTTTCCCCTCAGGTTCTTGGTGAGGACTAAGCGACAGATCATATCTGAGCGTGTGTTTTAAAATATCTAGCCTGTCGGGAGGATTCATAAGGTTTGCGAAGAGGTCAGCAAGCCCGGATCTGCTGGCAAACGTCGTACGGTTAAAGATCTGAGACGTTCCATCGACTCTTGTCATTTTTCTTTTTTCTTTCTCTTGTCTGTTTTCCCACTCGCCGCAATTGCAGACAAACAGACAGACGCATAACTCTTGGAGATAGACACCTGTAAGAGCTGCTTTCCCCACTTCCATGGGCAATAACCATCATTCTTTAACGACGCGCGGCATGAAACACAGTGCTATCTGTTATCTTATTGGTTGCTGGATTGGGAATTGAAGGATTTCGCACTCTTGGGTTTATTAACACCGTCTGTCTCGGGTTAACTTGAAAGTTCACGATAATCTGGAACGTCCAACAGTGGTGTTAAAATGAATAAAAATGATATATATACTACACACCCTTTAAAAAATGCTTTGGGTGCTATATGCTTTCTGTCTATGTACAGCCTGCTGCCTAGCGAATGTAATCTCTTAGTTTTCTCTTTCCAAAGTCTTTTCTTGAGCTGGCGCGTGAAACAGATTTTGCCCCCGTGATGAATGATCCCTGAGTAAATCATATGTTTCCGTTGTTGGCAATCAAGTTCGTAGTTCCTGCCGCGTTGTTTTTTACGGTTGCTCCCGTGGCGGCGGCGAGTTCCTTAATACGGTTCGACACAGCCGTCACGTCTGAGATGCCCTCGAGAGCCATTAGATAGGCGGCCAAGCCGGCTACGTGAGGGCTGGCCATGCTGGTGCCGCTCAGCGACTCGCTCGCTACGTCGCTGGCAATTCCTACGCTGACAACGTTGACGCCTGGTGCGAAGATATCGACGCCGCGGCCGAAGTTGGAAAAGGACGCCTTCTCATCGGTCCGCTGGTCGATCGCGCCGACGGTGATGGCCGCTGCCGCAGAGCCGGGGGACGTGTTGGCAGTGTTCTGGTTTTCGTTGCCGGCTGCCACGATGGGCACCACGCCAGCATTGGCGATGGCGTTGATGGCCGCATTGATGGCCCGTGAGAAGCTGCCGCCGAGGGACATATTCATGACTGCCTTACCACCGAGTCCGGTTGCCGTAGCATTGTCGGCCACTTTATATGTTGATTAGCTTAAAGGGCCAAGACTCTTGGGGGGCCGGATTGGGCGTGACCTACCAAAGTTCATGCCAGCAAGGACACCGGAGTTTGTTCCAGCTCCATCGGCGTCCAGGACCTTGACCGCAACGAGTTTCACGTTCTTGGCAATTCCGACGGTCTTACCGCCAATCGTGCCAGCAACATGACTTCCATGACCGTTCTCATCATCGTCCTTGAGGATTATGTTAGCCGAGGGAGGTTGAGTAAGAGGCTTTGAGGTTGACTTACAACATCGTTGACAAAGTTGGCCGCAAAGGATGCCCTGCCCTCAAACTCGGTGTGCGATATCTTGATGCCCGTGTCAACGACAAAGGCCGTAATACCCTCGCCAGCACTGCTATCAAAGACGTACTCCCTGTTCCCTGCGGCGGAATGGCTGATGCGGCCGAGTCCCGTGGTTGCTGGACGCTGGATGAGCTTGGCATTGAGCTTGATATACGCATCCTGCTCGATGTAGTTGACCATATCGCTATTGAAAATCTCGTTGATCGTCTTATCGTCGGCCTCGAGCGTCAAGGCGTGCCAAGACTTAATCTTGATGGCGTTGACAGCGGTGGAGAGGAACACTCCCGACCTCTCGCCACGCTTGCCGATGTTGCGCTTTGCTATTGTTTTAATGACGCTAGCTTGGTGGGACTCGATGTCATCATCGCTGAAGTTGCCGTTGTAGACGACGATGTATTTGTTCGGAATCGCGTTTGCAATTTCGGGATTTGAGACGGGGACGCCGAGGTAGTGTCCCTTGCGGCTAGGTTCTGGCAGGGCTGATACGCCGACAGTCGAGAAGAAGAGGGCGGCAACGGAAACAAGGAGACGGCCCGCCATGGTGAATGTGTGTAAGTGCTAAAGAGGGACAGGTAGAAAAGAGGGGATAGGCTAGGCCGGAAGTTGTGCTGCTTCCACGAGGGAGGAAAGAGACAAAGTTAAAAGAGAACGAAGGACCGTGAAGAAGTAAGTGAGGTATGCGCTCCCAAGAAAGAAGTCCCCGTGTATATAAAAGGGGGGATATGCGCAGCACAAGGAGAAGAGAAGGCCAAGTCGGACGATCAGGTGCGGTCTCGGCGGGTAAAAGCAAGGAAGAAGAAAGGCAAAGTCAACAACGAGAATACAGAACTTCCAGACGAACAGAGAGCGGCATGCAGCCAGCTTTTAACTGACCGCGCATGAACTATGGCGGCTCCATGTTGAACCCCCTTCTCGCTTCAGCTTGGCTGTTTTGGGTGGGTGCGACGAGAAGGGGGTGCAAGAAACGGCGTGAGTGGAGGCGGCTTCCGGGTACCCCGGCAGCTGCTGCTTGGATGCCAAGTCAAACGCCAGATCCTGGGCGACCAATAGAAATGGAGAACTCGCTCCGCAGCTCGACGAGTCGGCGTCTGTTCTGCTGGCTGGCAGGCTGCGGACAGCAACACGTGTATAGGCGAGAACGCCCCCCTAAACTTCAAACGCAGCGTCGTGCGAGATACAAGGCCCAGCTGGCAGGCGAGATTGGCCGGCAGCACCATCCCACAACATCGCCAGCGCCCACGGGGGCGGGCCCCGCATAGTCTCCTATAGCACGCAGCGGCCACGCTCCGGGGCCGAAGGCTCAATAAGGGAGACGGGCACTTGGCGTTCCGCGCGACGGCCAGCTCTGTTCTGCTCTGATCAGTATCATCATCAGACGGCCTGCTTCTCGACGGGTGTTCGTAGCGCGCCGCAAACATGGGAGAGGCGAGAAGCAAACAGGCCAGGGAAAGGCTCCGTGAGGATGAGTGAAGAGGCTTTTTCTCCTCGAGCGCATGAAAGATCGCCCTTGGATCTCCCGCGGCGATGGCGGTAAAAGCACGCGTGTGTTGCACCTCCAAGGGTCATTTGCATTCTTCTTTCACGTTGTAGGACGCACCGAAGAAGCCCTCGTTCTGCATGTCACTAATGGCATCGCCGCTTCATGCACACCGTCTGGCCCGCGACCCGCCAGCTGGGTGCCCCTACGTGCCTCTCTGTGCCTTGGACGCTCCGCCCATTATCATCGTATCGAACCTTATGCCGAGTTTGCTTGTGGCCTTGTGCCCGCTGGCCAGTCTGGACCTCGGGGGTTGAAGGTGCCCTGAAATCAAGCAGACCAGGGTTGTGAGCCAATCGAACATTGTGGTCGGAATGAGCTTCAGTCTCGGCCGACGTCAAGGAGCTTGGCTGTTCAGTGTTGGGGCCCCGGACGAACAGTAAAGCTGTGGCAAGTCATCACAAACGTTGTAAAATCAGACGCTTGACTGGCGGCATCTGTTGGTTGCAATTTCCGCTTTGCATTGACCGTGTAACTTGTGCTGCCTTGCGTTAACTATTGTTAGGTTAGGTATTGATTAAGGCAAGAAAAACATGCTAGTTGCACCACGAGCCGCTGAACAAAGATTCATCGCCAAAAACTGGTGCGTCCCAAAAGAATTAAAATTTTAAGGCTTGTTGAGAGGCACAGTGATGAGCTCCAGCTGCAGTCAGCGGGGATGACTGGCTGGCGCCTGGCGGCTCTTGCCCGCCCGGCGGGAGTTTGCGGGGGTGGCGCTTTCCGTTTTGGCTTGGCTCTTTCCATCCTTCCTTGAACAATCTCGCAGGTGCCTCGATTCCATCGTTCCTCCTGTGTCCTGCAGCTCGGAACATAAAGATGCAGTTGGGAACTCAGCCCAATCCAAAACCAGACGATCAGCTCGCTGGGATCGGTGCTCGGCAGGAAAACAGCTCAGAGCCAGGCGAGAAAGGGGCAGAATGCAGCAGCACTGATGCAGAGGCACCCTCCAGGCTGGTTAGCACCATGTCAGGTTGTTGCTGCCATCTGGTCCCTGAAACACCAGGTTTTCCAATTTCCCCGACAGGCGCCAGGACCTACCTGGCATTGTTTCGCTGCACCGACTCCTCCGAATGCTGCCATTCGGCAATGGCTTCTCCTTTGAGTAGGCCCATTCCGGGAGCGAGGAAGTCTGTGGCAGACTTCCGTGTGCGAACATGTATCTTGGTCTTGCATGGGGTGCGACGAAGGGAAAGATGAGACGGGCGTGCCAAGCTTTCCATGGATGTTAGTCTAGAACCTCACGAAGTTGAGCTTGATAGGTGGAACTTGGTGAGCTTGGTGCGGTTTCAAAGACGCCCGTCTGGCAATGGGATTACGTTGCTTTGTTGAAAAAAAAAAGGCGGTACGGCCGTCACAAGTTCACAACCAAGTGGCAGCCCAAATAGAACGAACGAGTGAACCATTAGATAAAACAATTGTCTGGACTGAGCACGCAGATGTCCGATGGGACGACGGTCTGTGCCTGAATT
Source organism: Podospora didyma (assembly GCA_033439775.1). Taxonomy (NCBI): domain Eukaryota; kingdom Fungi; phylum Ascomycota; class Sordariomycetes; order Sordariales; family Podosporaceae; genus Podospora; species Podospora didyma. The sequence continues at coordinate 130,985 of JAULSW010000011.1, forward strand.
GTATGCTGAACGACAAAACCATGAGAACGGCCAGTTGAAGCGCGGCATGCGAAGTTAACCAACATAGAACAATAATTATCGTTCAGAATTGCCGAGCCAGCCCGAATATCGAGCAGACAGATCGCGACCGAGAGTGAAGATAAGGATATGTCGTCATTCTGGCCGGACTCAGAGAGCGATGTTGTTGCTGATGCCGACTACAGTGGACTAATACGGATTAACCAGGCCCAGGTTGGAGGGATGAGTGAGTGAAGAGAGAGAGAGGCCTGAACTGAGGTCAGTGAGGTTCCCTGATCCATACCTTCCACTCAGGAACCCCGCAAAGTCGCTGGCGTGCGGCTGTGATCCGTGATCTCGTCACGCCAGCCCACTTTTCTCTCCTGTCGCATGTTGCTTTTACGACCGTACTCTGGCGTAGACAACGGGCCTTTCAATGTCCTCTTCTCATGAAAAGGTCATTATGATGACACCCAACGAGAGCGGCGAACTCTGAGGTGATTGGATTTGGCAGGCCAGCTCGGCCAGGCACGGCTGATGGTTGGCCTCTCGCCGTGGCCCAGGCACCTGAGCCTACCAAGATACTGAAGTCGGCATGGCAAGAGACGCACGAGCCAGTGCTGGGTGCTGCCCAACGAGGAACACAAGTCCGTCAAAATCGAAAGTCAGGAAATCGAAATTGGATTGCGACAGGTGATGCTTTTTGGCGAACTCCATGCACAGACTCTAGCCGGTGTGTTTCCTCGCTCGAATTTGGGTTATGTGTGGCTCAGGCCGATTCGTGCCGTACAAAAATAAGATAAATCGAGTCTGGCATTGGGCAAATTTCCAATGGCTTTCTGCTGAGCGTGGCAGTGCTGTGAACGCCTGTGCCTTCCATTCTAGGCCCCCGATCTGATGCAAGGGATACCCAGGCTGTCCGCTTCCCAGGGTTTTTTTCTGTCTCGCATCGCGGCGACTCGCATCTAACTGCCACAACGCATGACCACCTTCATACCAAATCCCGTTCAATCCAATCCAACAGCAGCGAGCAGCATAGCGCAAAGTCGCCCACATCGACCACCGCCGGCCACGGCAACTTATCCTCGACGCGATACCTCAACCTAGGGAACTCTAAACACTGGAACACTGGACACGGCTCGCCCTGTTGGCCAATCCGGCCCCAGATCGCAACCCAACCCCGCGCCCGCCCACGCGACACAGACGCAGGTTCGATAAAAAAAAACACAACACAAACAGAGTTTGGGGAGAAACCGGCGGACTGTTATTGTCGAAACAAGATTCCATTTGGTCTGCTTCCTTGCGACGTCGCTTGTTCGTTCGCCCGACAAGAGGCCACCCAGCAAACAGCCGACCCGCCCTCCGTCCTTGATCCTCCTCATCCGCCACCCGCCGCACCACGCTTCAGCTGGTCTGTCTCTCTCCCAGACACCCCAGCCCAAGACCCTTTGCCATGGTTGTCAAACCACCAGACGATTGAAACCCGTTATATTTTGCCGGATAAAACGCCCAGAACAATGACTGTGCCCAGCAACGGGTCTGTCATGATGTTTCTCGACGGCGACCACAGCGGCGACTCTTCCGCTCCCCCCCTCACCATCGACACCCGACTTCCCCGGGCCGAGCGGGCCCAATCGATACACGAAGATGAAGGGCAGGCGACTGTCGAGCTCGCCTCCATTATGACAACGGCCTCGAATCCCGTTTCCCCTGGCCCGTCCAGTCCGCCACTCGACCAAGTCATGCCGGATTTCGTGCCCCCAACCCGACCGAGCAGCACGCCGTTTCCCCAACCCGAACCCCGAAATACAGATCTGCGCTGCATCAGCTGCCCCACCGGCACCATGATGAACATGGATGAGCCAGAACTCGCCGGGCAGTTGGGCCAAGTGCCACCGCCGAGAGAGATCATGGGCATGAACCTCAATGGGTTTCCCGCCGAGATTCATGAGTGCATCCTGGACCACCTGTTTGGCTTTCGAGTGTCGACCGCGTCCAAGAGCTCCATCATGCGATGGGGGACGGCGCTGCGGCACCCGAGGAGGAAGGAACTGTCGGAACTGTCGCTGGTGAGCAGCGCATGGCGGGTGCTAATCCAGGAGAGGCTGTACCGGCATATTAAATTGAAAGCTACCGTGGAATCGCTGCGAGAGTCGTTTGTGTATTTTTCGGCCCACCCCCACCTGCGGCCGTACATCAAGCACATCGAGATCTGGTTCCCAGTCTTCCAGCCCAAGTACGGGCCCCTTGCCTTGTCAACCGCGAACACTCTCCCCACCGTTACCGCCGATGGCTTAACTAACGCGTCCTACATTCTACCCGTGGACAACTGTTCTTTGGAAGAGGCGTTTTACTTTGTGGCGGAAGCATTTCCTGAAGTCTGTGTCATGACGCTGGAGGGCGGAGAGCGCAAAAAAGCCCCCAAAGTGCGGCACTGGATCCGTGAGGCTGACCACGACCCGCGGCTGAGGATAATGCCCAAGATCGACTCAATCCGCACGCTCATCTGCAAAGGGCAGTGGAATCTGATTCGGGGAGAGGAAGATTTTGAGACAATCGCTTCTGCGTTGCCAAACCTGCAAGAATGGCACGGCTCGTACAGCAAGCCCAAGTCCAAGAGCTATTTCACCATGGCCGAGATTCTGGCTAGGCCAATGCGGCTTAGCACTCTCAACCTCTGTATTGAGGGCGACTACCGCCGCGAGCTGGCGTTCCCGCCGTATTTCCTGAAGGTGTCGAACAGGCTGCATTTTTGCTCCAAATTGGCGCAGGCGGCTGCGTCGCCGTCCCTGGAGCACATTTCCTACACGGGGAGGGTTTGCAAGCAATTCTTTATCGACCTAATGGCGAGGCAGAGGGATCCACGACAAGCACGGCTCAAGTCTATCGACCTTACGGTCAAGAATTGCTGCCGGCAGGTGACAGACTGGAACGAGTCGGGATCTGGAATCACTGATATGAACTTTATCAACTCGTTTGAGGCGCTGGTCCTCGCCGGCATCCGGGCGCTGGGCAAGCTCAAGGCAGTCGAGTACCTCCGGATTCGCTATGTCGATCTAGGTAAGCCATTTCCCCTTATTTCTAAAGCAAAGAACCCACTTCCGCTCCAAATCTCATGCTGACTGAGTCGATTGATATAGACTCGCCCGTTCCGCCGCTTAACCCATACTTCATCCTCCGTAACGGATGGTGCTCAGGCGTCTGGAGCGACGCCATCATCTCCGAGCTGAACCGCGTCCGGCCGACAACACGCTTCGAGGACCTGGCCGAATCCTTTGGCGAAATTGGCTACAATAAGGACGGTCGCATGACCATCAGCCCTGATTTTCCAAAATCCAAAGCTCTTTCACTCAAGCTGTCCAATTACGCCCTGCTTAGTGGGGGTATCTCGATATCACAAGGGGGATAGAGGGTCCTCTAGATCCCTGCATCTCGATTAGCTCGGCCAACTTGCGTACCCCTCCAACTCAAACAACTTGTGCCTTTTCCTTACTACGCCGCATATGAAGTTTAGAAGCACGGCGTTTGGGTCAAGTTCGTACTGCTTTGCACGTTTTCGCCAATTTTTTGCTCTTTGCTCTTTTCTTTAGGGGGTTTGGGGAATGAGGGTTAATATTGGTAATAGAAGGGTGGCGGCGTCCATGGCTCGTGCCTCTCAACTTTCTTTCTTTTTTTAAAAAAAAAAAAAAAAGAAAAGGTTGGGCAAGCGTTTATTTGCATCTGCTTAAAATGGCTGATGGGAGATATGATAACAGCAATGATGATGGACTGTGGAGTTTTCTGTAGGTATGTAGGATGGCAAGCATGGGAAGATAAAGGGGGTGGTAGGTGCAAAATTCTATACATGCATGCATTTGGTCAGCAGACATTCAAGGGGTTGCATGCGGAGGGATTTGATGTTATGGGGTGTGATTTAGAGTGAGATGGATCTCTCCTGTGTGAGTATGGGTGTTGTTTTGGGGATCCATACTATAGTAACTGCAGAATAGCCAAAATAGAGCGCGAGAGGAAGACGAATATGACAAGATATTATTATCTATCTATATACTTGACTGGTACCGCCGTCTATTTGAGTTCTTCTATGCACCCTTTGCCCCTGAAATACACTGGTACTCGCCCGCTTGCTCTTTCTTTATGCATCACGATGGAAGAAGGACAGACAGAATGGTATATCCGCAGCGCTCGCTCTTGCTCATGTTTACGATACATCACTTATAATAATGCCCAAGACCCAACAGTTGACGAGAAAAAATGCCAGGGATGCTATCCAGAGTCCTGGCAGGAAGGTACTCTTGCCCAGAAACTCGAGCTCGTAGCCCTGCTGGAGCCACATTCCTTGGGATGCTACCCACAGGGCCAGGGCGGAGATGCCTAGGGCCTTGTTCTTGATGAACGATGACTGTGGGAGGTACAGTGGGAGCAAGACCATGTACCAGAGGAAATACTGGGTGTTTTCTCTGTCAGCCATCTATGCTGGAAAAAAACGTTAGATATAGGGGGTTTTCGGCATACCTGGCTGGTGCAGACCTTATTAAAGGTCACAAACGTAAATGTTTGTGCCAGCATGGCTGTCGGGAGATCCTTTTTACCCAGTACGAGAGGGATCAAGAGACATGAGAGAGCTAGCTGAGGTAGAAAGGCGACAGATTCGATGCGGACGGCGGAGAGATCGGGAAATGCCGACGCGAGGTAGAGTTGTGTGTTGTAGGGGCTGAAGTTGTGGCGGTGGTCGATACGGGTGATGTGGTGTAGGAAGGTGTGTTGGAGGAAAGGGGAGTCGTAGCTGTAGAGTGTGTTAGTTTTTGGGGGTTATAGGAGAGATGAAATTGCGACGGTGAAGGCGTACAGCATGAACATGGCGGCGTTCAAGCCTAGGAAGGTTGCCAGGCTGATGGCGGCGAGCTGGACTCTCGCTGGCGTTACGAAGCCCACGATGCGGCCGAACAGCGTTTCTGGCCCACTGACCCCCAGCTTATCCCGGCTTGCGGGACTGCCGATTCTCTCCCGGTCCATCCACCAGACAATGGCGGGCGCGTAGATGAACGGATAGATCTTGAAATGCACGCCGAAGCCTAGTAATAAGCCGGCTAGAGCGACCCGCCGGGCCAGCACGGCCGACAGCAGCGCCATGACTAGCACGCCTAGTAGGCCCTCGGAGCTGCCTCGCGTGCTGATGGTCGCGACCATGGGGTTCAGCAACCAGATGCACGCATACTTGCGGGCTGTCGCAACTTCCATAGGCGTCCCCTGACCACCGTCACCAGAAACCAAAACACGCTCAATAAGCCATCCCGCTACTAGATCGGCAGCCGCAAACAGCACCTTGCCCGAGCTGAACCACACCGAAGCATCCCAGGTGGTGGGAAGTAGCAGCCATGCCAATACGGGGGTGTAGCGATATGTCTCGCGCGCATAGGGGCTCTCGCCCTGGGCCACGAAGCGCGCGGCGTCGGTAAAGACTAGGTAATCGATGTCGGTGTATTTGAGGGGCGAGTTGGCATCCTGCCAGAGCCCGTAAAGCAAGAACACCATGCGCAGAAGAGCAGCTGAGAGGTAGAGCGGGAGGGGTCGTGCAAAAAACGATGACATGGACAGGGCAGTTGTGACTTCGGGGGAAGGAGCGAAGGACACCCGCTTCTTCCGCTTGCCTGCGCTTGTCGTTGCCGTCCTCATTGAAGATGGACTTATTTGCGTTGGGTTTGCCATCTTGCTTTTTTCCCTCCTGGTTTTCTTCTTTCCTTTTCAATCTCGAGCGCTGTCCCCCCAGAGGTGTTGTTGAAGGTCCGGTCAGGCCTGGCCAGGCCTTGTTTCAGCAACAAACAGCAGCAGCTTTTGCGGTGTGTCACCTCGCCGAACGCGCCGCCACCATAGTTGTTGAACGCGTCGTCGTTTGACAGATGCAGCTTCCGACCAGCAGACTAACAATATCTGACCAAAAATAAAGAAATCAATCAGGGTCAGGGCGGTGAGTCTCACGTTTCCTTTTATGGCGGTTTTCGGAATATTTGGAGGGTGTTGGCTGCACGTCATCCACGCTTGTCCCTAACATTTAATTTTTAACGTACCTTCTACTTCCCGCGCCCCCGGGGTTGGCGTATCTAATCTCGCCAATTCCATCATCATCGCCAACCTCGAAAATGACTGCTTGGCAAGGAGCAACATAGCAAAAGATACGAATCGCCATCGTCAGTCGAAGCACCGAAACTATGTCTGGATTCAAGCGCGACCACCAGGGTAATGCAAAGAGACATAATGGGCCCAGGCCAAGCGGAAGTGCCAAACCGGCAGCGCCAGTGGTGAGAAACTCGTACACGCCCATGTTCGAGCAGCTGCGTGATGAGCTCGAAGCCCACCACGACCGTCGCGACCGCCTCGGTAAGGCCTCCCGCGATGTCACAGCCTTGAGCAAGAAAATGTTAGCTGCCATCTCACCTCCGTAACTTTTGACGGCACAGAGCTGACATCCATCGTCCTACAGCATTTTCTCATTGCAACGGTGCGTGCATGAGCGTCTTGGCGATGCCTTTCTTCACTCACTCATTCGCACATCACTGACACATGCCGCAGAGTCCGCAAAATCGACGAGTCTCTCCCTCAGGACATCCAAAAGGAAATTGACTCCCGCCTGACCGAGATCTCCAAACTGCTTGCCACCATGGCGCCAGAAGTCCAGGGCATCAACCGCTACCGCTACACGCGGTCACTCGTGTGCCTGGAAGAGCTTGTTGAGGCCCTTACGTTTGCACATTACCTTAAGACCCAGACTCTCATCAGCCATGATGATTTGACATCCATTATTGAAGACCTAGCCCGGAAAGGAGTAGCTGCACCTGAGGACGCCGTCATGGCTGACGCCAATGCCGTCACCCAGACCCCCGACGAGCAGCCGCGGCAGCCCGTTCAGGCCGAAGCGCCCACTATCGATATCACCGAGGAAGACTATCTCTATGGCGTCTTTGATCTGACAGGCGAGATGATGCGCTTCGCAACAACCACATCGGCGCTGACCAGTAAGATGGCCAGTGGCGAGACTGGCGACGACGAGCCCCGCACCATTGTCCAGGACATGCATGATCTCGGCAGCTTCTTCGAGATGCTTCCGCAGCGTGGCGGTAACAAGATGACTTGGGAGAAGAAGCTCGAGGTTACGCGTCAGTCGGTCCAGAAGGTAGAGAAGCTGGGTTACGATTGTGTGGTGCGAGGCAGTGAGCGGCCCAAGGGCTGGATCCCAGACTTGAGCTCTGTTGACCAGCTAGGCTCGCCGGAGTGAATCGTGGCGTTTTTTGTCTGATGTCGACGGGAGCCTACAGCTTGTGGGGAACAAACCTAATGGATCACGCTGTATCTTCTACCATACTGGTGGGATTGGCCTTATGTTTGTATGCTCCGGTATATTGTCATCTAGAATCCAAACCAGAGGCGTTACCGAAAGACGCCTGGAGGCTCTACTGTTCTCTGCTTGTGGGGGCAGCGAATCTGCTCCTCAATTAGGCACAGGCACAGCTTTGACGACGAGTCTTGACTTTATCTGAAAGCTAAGATGGAGTAAATATACACACAGTTATTAGTGATTCTACCACAACCGAAAGCATTTTCCTCGAAGGGGCCGAACGTGATCATCCCATCTTTTCTGATATCTGAAAGTACTCCTCCACACCGCCTGCTGGTGCAGCGGTGAGCGGGACGGCCTGTTGAGCACATGATCAACTTCATCGACGTGCCCGCCTCTCTGTGTCCTTTAACCTTTCTCCACCAACATCTCCAATTAGCACCGACTCCCTCTTCTCTTTTACCCAAGCGGTCTTGAACCAATCCTTCCTTCTACAGTCCGACTAAACCGGTTCTCCAGCTACGATGCACCTCCTGCGCATCTGTCTCGTCTTCCTAGGCCTCGTCACTTTTCCCATCGGCTATGGAGATCTCGGCCACGAGATCGCCGCCCGAGCGACCTTCTCGCAGTTCAACAAGATGAGCCTTGCTCACTGCGCGGAGCGATTGGCTGCCGACCGCGTTCACGAGAACGCTCTCCGCCTTCGCGTTGATATTCTTCGGAACGTCGTTCAGGCTCGCGGTGAATAATTGCCAGACCACGGCCTCTCAAGGACTTTCGCTTATGATGCTGTGCTGACTGGACAAATCTGGTAGACGACAAGAGCCCTATCAATGTCGATCACTCGGCCAACGGCGAGAATTTCACCACCAGCACTTCTCCCGAGGATCTGTTTGCGCAGTTCAAGTCTGTTGGTCGTGACGGCTACGTTCTGGCGCCCGAGTCGACTGAGGGCCCGTTTTGTATACATATCACTTTCCTAGTTTAGTTCTGTTGTCTTATTTAGCCTAGACTGATCCTGTGATTTCTTCAGACGTTGACGGAGAGTACAATCGGAGCGATCTCGCGGAGGCACAGGTTGGAGTCCTGCTGTGAGTTGTTGTCCTCCAGCTATCTTGTTTCTCGGGATGATATTCTGGTACCACCTTAGTGAGCTAACTGCTGTCTCTGTTAGGTGTACGTACTCATATGATATTACCCGTCTCCTTGATGTTTGTTGATGACACCGGGTGTCCAGATGCGGACCTCCAAGTCATTGACTCGTCGACTTGCAAGCCTGCTCCCAATATTTTCGTCGAGCGGTGGAGCAAGCCATGCATGTTTCGGAAGTTCCCATAAGTGTCATTAACCAATGACGGTCATGTTCAGGCTGCAACTCAACCGGCGTTTACGGAGGAATCAAGTTCAAAGAAGACCCTGGCAAGATCCATTACTCGTGGCTCCGGGGACTGCAGGAGACCAAGGCGGACGGATCAGTGTACTTTAGCGCCCTCGTCCCTGGCCATTACACTGACCGGTGCCCACATGTGTGCGTTGCTTGCAAGCCCGATCATAAAAACTGTCCCAGTTCTGACTTGACCAGACACGTCGCAACACACATTAACGCCACTGTGCTCCCCAACGGCACCATCTTCAGCAACGCGGTGTCCCATGCCGGGCAGTTCATCTTTGACCAGCCTCTCCTTGACACCGTCTTCGAGCTCGACCCGTGCACCTTGAACACGAACCTGCTCGTGAAGAACGTAGACGACGCGTTCCTAGTGGGCGAGTCTCAAACCAGCGACCCATTCTTTGAGTGGGCTTACGTGAACACCTCGTCGCCTCAAGCGGGAGTGCTGGCGTGGATCGCGTTTGGCGTCAACTTGACTCATGTGCGACATCTCAGTCCTGCAGCAACGTTTCCGGCCGTGTCTCCTCGCGAGACGGCGATCTCTGGTCTCTGATTGCGATTTGATTCATCGACAACATTTCGGGGGGGGGGGGGGGGGGGGGGGGTTTAACTGAGAGGAAAGAAATCTGACCATCTATCTAGCCTGGCGCTGTCTGTGTTCTTTTGGGCGAATGAAGCAGTTCACTTGCCGTATAGTCGAGAAAATTAGGTAGCGTCTGGTAGATGGATACAAATCTGATCTGAGCTGTTCTGTTGGGGTGGGTTTCGTCTCTCATTACTTGATCACCCTTTCTCCCCTTTTCTTTTTGATTATTGCAATCCTGTATTGGACCTTTTCTGCCTCCGCTAGATTGACATTTTCTGCCCTTTGCTTACTCTCGTCTCGTATTTTAATAGTTGAACTTGTACTAAACGCACTTCATCGAATCTGTCTACAGGCAGCTATTTTATTCATTCTTGGAGAATTCCTGATTATACTGAGTGATGCTAGCACCACCTGACCCACACTGACGATATAATACGTCTATTTCATCTCCGGATGATGCTTCCCACAGAGCTTCTTCCCGCAACAGCCCTTCAGCACACATCCTTCCTCACCGCAGGGGATACAACAATCCCCCCTCCCGCGCAGCGTCTCCGCAAGGCATTCCAGATGGGCCCTCACAACCGGCTCCTGCGTCTCGGCATTCTCCAAGAGGATCTCGAGCGCCGTTTTCCCCTCAAACAGAAGCGTCGGGTCCGCCCCCCTGCTCTGCAAGAAGTACAGGAACGCGTGCTCGTTCCTCGCCCCGCGGTCCGAGATGGTGGTCCGCCGCCGCCCCTGCGAGCCGCCCAGCTCGCGGCAGATCTGGTGCAGCGCCGTCGGGCCGGACCAGCCGCAGATCTGGTGGTTGATGTCGGCGCCGGCCGCGATGAGCTGGTCCATGGTGGCGAATGCGGTCCGCCGGTACTCTTCGTTGCTGATCCGGAAGCACTGCCAAATCAGGAAGTTTGAGAGTACTGTGCTGACGTCTTCGGCGTGAGGGCCTTTTTCTTCGAGTAAGATGTTGCGGAGGACTTCTCGTCCTGCTGTGCGACTAGGTCCAGTTGGTGGTGGTGGTGGTGATGGACCGAGGCAATGAATGTTGTCAGAGGAGGGCACGTCGTAAAAGTGAAGCAGGCTAGCCGTGTGGCCGCGAGCGCCGCCGTGCTGCACGATCAGCTTGATGGCTGCCGGCAAGAGCCCGTCGCCGCGCAGATTCTCGAGCTGGAATCCACCGTAGTTGTCGAGCAGGAACTCGATGGCGATGGGCGTCTCGACGCAGTTGAGCCGGTTCCATGTCGCCCACCTGGTCGAGGCCTTGTCAAACACAGGGTGGTCTGCGTCTGCGTCGGTTTGTGCGGCGGCTGCTACAATATTTGGCAGGGCGCCGTGCTCCAAGAGCCATGTCATTTTATCGAGCGTGTCATTGTGGCGGCGGGCGGTGCTACCACGACGCCGTTTTCTCCACGACTTGACGGATTGTAGAAAGATGAGGAACGGTGTGGTATAGAAGTAATCCCAGTGGTCCTCCACGACGGGTGCCAACTGGTTGAGGTCAGCTCCGCTGTCCAGACATAGCTGCATCATCGCCGTCCCATGATCTGCGACTGCCATCGTTTGGGCCGCTGCAAACACTGGAATGTGTAGCCCTGTCTTGACTAGCGTTCTCGCGTCCTTGCCATGGATGTTGGCGCCCTGTTCGAGAAGCAGACGGAAAATACGTTCCGAGTTGGCCAAGATAGCTGCGGAGAGCGGAGAGATTATCTCCTGGTGTTTATAAGTCCAGACACGGTTCGGATCCGCGCCACGATCGAGGATGACATGGATAAGATCAGACGGTGCCTTGGCTTTAATGAGCTGAAAGAGAGGTAGCGCGACATCTACTCCCTGCCCCGCTTTCCGAATCTCCTCGTCAAACCCTTTCTCGTATAAAGACCGGAAGAGAGGCCAGTTGGACGACCGCGAGCAAAGATTGTTTAGCATGGACTTCACCTGCCCGTTGAAAACATGCCGGCAGGTCTGGGGCGCCACCAAACTGGCTCCGGATTCCATCAAGACTTGGAAGGCGTCAATATTCTTGGCTGCGACAGCCAGGGTCTGCCAGACCCCATCGATGCGCTTGAGTCGGAGAGGGCTCGGATTCCACACCGGTATGACCTCATGGCCCATGGTGCCGAGGCGCAACAAGGACACAAACTCGTTCCCGATGGCAAGCCCAACGCCGCCAATCGTGCTGACTCGTGCGCCGTATGATATCGCCAGGCGCAGGGTATGGAGATTCCCCCGTCGACATGCCCAGCGCATGGCCCGGACCTGGGCATCCCTGTCTCGGTACAAAACTGGCTCAACCATCCACTGGAACAGTCTGCTGCAGGAAAGAAGCCGTGCGAGGTCCAAGTGGTCCAAGTATTTGCCAATGGCGTCTAGCATCTCCTGCGGGAGTGCTCCAAGGCTGGGAGTCATGGTAGGAGATTAAAAGGGCTCCAAGGCCCCGGTATAAAAGAGAAAGGAGGAATGAATTTCATGAAAAGATAAATGAATCTTGAAAGGATGAAGATGATACGGGCCGGCAACAAAACGAAAGAGCAAAACCAAAACAAAAAGAAAACAAGAATAAGATCTTTCTGGAATTAATTCAAGCATTGAATTATAATAACACATAACAGAAGGTTGTAATGTGCTATTTTGGGGGATGAGTGGCCGTTTGTTGGAAGCCAGGTCCGGGCTTGCTGTGCCTTTTGGTGTCACGGCCTCTCCACCGTGGCCAGCTTCGACTTGTTATAAACGCAGAAATAAGCACTAGGCCACCTACTTTCATCATCATGGGCACCGCCATTTTTTATCTTGTAGTAGAAACAAAAGCCTTTCAACTTCTGTTGAAGTCTTTCAAAGCAAGGTGAGCCCGTGAATGACACCGGCGAAATGCACCACCTCAGCAACTGATAAGACGCCGTGAAACTTCAGCAATAAATCTCTCTCGCCGCCGCTTTGTGTCGAATGGAACTGCTCCTTATTCAACCACAAATAAGCGGCGGGGGAAGGAAGGTTCTGTGCCGCATCTAAAAGATGAGAAAACACGAAAAGTTGATTTTGGGACGAAACACAGACCGACAATGTCCGTTTCAGATAACACGCCGAATAAGGTTCTCTTTATTTGTGATCCCAATTTCTTTGAAACATTATCGAGCCAATTTCTGACTTACAGGTTCTTATAAGCGTGACCGAGTCGTTCTCAGGCTGAGTCTGATTGACGAAAGGAAGACCATTCATCAGGGCAGAAGGAAAACATTTGCAAATACAATCTAATTATTCCACATATCACCTTAGTTCCATGGTTTCATCTTTTGCAGATTCTCCTTTTAGCAACGGCGATCAATAGGACTTGCGTCGGTCACAATAGCAATGATAATATGCTAAAACAACACGACCCATCCTTGTAAGTGGAGATGAGGAAAGAACGATCTAGACACGATTATCCCGCAACACACCATCAACCAGCTACGACAGGTGCCCACACCTGCAAATCTTCCGTAGTATAGTGGTCAGTATATGAGCTTGTCATCTATCATAGGATCTCGCTCGGGACCCGGGTTCAATTCCCGGCGGGAGAGAACTCATCTTTTTTCATTATTTTTTCTAATTACAAATTCAAATGTTAGAAATATTTCAATAGCCTCGTTTGGTCACTCGAATTCTTTTCCTCATCCATACTTGAATAAAATGAATTTAAAAAGCGACTTGTATTTTCCTGAAAATTGAATCTTGAGGGGTGCAGCGGCGGCGACTGTCCACCTCACCCACCCGGTGTGTGTCGAAATTCATAGCCCCAGCTTTCGACCCACCTCGGCATCCAACAAAACAAGCCTTGTTTCGGTCGGGTGGCGCAATGTTCGTGTTTCCAACGTTCCCAAAACTCCACCGCAATTACTAACTCGCTTTCAATCTTCAGGGTAGCGTGTGGTCCTCCTATAAGAAGGTTCCAGACTGAGGTTGTGGGTTCGAGTCCCATCTCGATCGTCTCTTTTTTGGGCCCGTCTTATTCATTTTCTTATTTTGAAATACGGTGCAAATAATCTTTGCCTTGCTTTCGAGGCCAGACACGCTCATATTTTTAGTCAACATTGAACACGGAGCAGCTAGCTAGGTAGACGAAGGTGGATTTGAAGCTCGTTTAACTCTTTGGTTCCCTGGCTCGCGCTATTGCATTCTTTTTTGCTAGATGGAAGTGGTGAGCGATCTTTGAAAATGGAGAAGAAGCATCGCAGGTACGGGAAGAGCGCACATCATTGCAGATACGGTGAAATGAGAAGAGTGGCTGTTGTTCTTGTCATCGTCGAAATGGGTAGTGACAATGCCACATAGCAGGGATTTTGTTCTAAGAACCCTTGGTGCGCATGACCGCAGAGGCGCGCCCAGATGAAATAATGGAAGCGAAGTTGTAATTACTTCTATTGGCGATGTTTACTGCAAGTTTCTGTTCTTCACTTCTTCTCGGCGATAGAAAGGAGTAATGAGAACATTACGTTGAAGGTTTGTTTACCGGAATGGGGGCAATGCAAGCCGCCACCCACCACCCCCCCCCGGGCACAATTGTATCATTCCGAGCCGAGTAAAAGGAAACAAAATGTAAAAAAGGGCTAGGATGACTGCGAGTTTGTTGCTGTTTGACTACCTAGCTCCCTAATGTTCTAACCCCAGCCAGTACATTGGCTCATGGTTAAAAAAAACTGCTTGTGGCTAGTTTGACACCATGACGACATGAAATGTAAAAGGAAGTAAGGTTATAAGCCAAAATTGGGGTGACAAAAGAAAAACCACCAAGTAGGTGGGCTGAGAGCCTTTTTCTTATCGTCCATGTCAAGCCTGAGATGCGAGGATCAGAATTCCATCGCCCTGAGTGAGAACCTTGGCCTCAGGCAATAAAAAACAAAACCTCGTGATGCAACTTAACCGCTGCTACTCATATCTTTCTCCACTATTCCAAGTTTACGTTCATCTTCTACCACCCTTTTCCCCCTCTTTCCCTCTATTATTATTCCCTATCGCCTTTTTTTTTGGCCCCCTTCACATCTTTCTCATGATACCACGACGGTCCCGGCGGGCAGGAATCGAACATCTGTCCAGTACGCCATCAATTCCTTTTGGTCATTGCTGTTCTCGAGCTTGTCCTTGTCGTTCTGAAGTCCCAAGCACACGTCATTGCTCGGGCACTCCACGCTTCTCACAATGTCGGCGAACCCGTACGGCTCCAGGTCGGCGATGTTGCTGAAGACGCGCTGGTTCAGTAAATTTGGAAACTGCTTCCAGGTTGTTCCCGGGGAAATCTTTGGGCATGGCGAGCTGGGGATTCAAGAGGTTTAGTAGTTAGTTTAGATCCGATGTAGTTTTCTCCCTCCTTCCTCGTTGTGGGGGGAGGGGAAGTGAGGCTGGTTTAGGCTGGGTTGGGTTGGGATTGGGGGTATGTGTACGAAACGTTGAAAATGTGTGTGTGTGGGGGGGGGGAGGGTTGTCTCTACACAAACGAGACGAAAGAGGGGAAGACACTTCGATGGTTTGCTACAGCACACATACCGATATAGAACACAGCATATGAATTGGTCGTTCATCGTGATGGACTGTACTTTGGCGTGACTGGGAATGTCGACTGTTTTGTTGTTTGTTTGTCAGCCCCCCTTCCTTGCGCGCACAGAGGTTTTCTGAGAACCTTCCTCTTCACATGATTGTGGAAGAGAGAGACAGAGAAAGGGGCAGGATGAAGAAAGGAAGCATGAGACTATACCACAAGAGCTAGTTTGCAAGTCAACTGACTGAATGTCACACTTGTTGCCCGTGAAACCCGGCTCAGAGAACAGAGATAGGCCTAGGTGGTTGCCCATGCCGTTTCCCAGCGCCGTAGCGACGGAACCCTGACCCAGGCCGAGGAGACAAATGGCAGCGGCGGCTACAGTACGGAGACCTAACATTGTTTCGTCTGTTGGAGGAAATGACAACGAGAGAAATGGGAGAGTTGATTTCAAGGAGAGAAAAAAAGAAAAAGAAAGAGGAAGAGCGGAGGTAACAATAATTGCGATATGAAGGACTTAGTCACTTAGTTATGAGGCGAGGCTAACACCCCAGGGACGATTGGGGCGGGAGATGATCAAAGGCTGGGCTCCAGTTCTCCAAGGTTTGATGAGAAGACGGTCTCCTTGTTAGCTGGGGCCCCATCAATTTCAAACTGCTTTTCATTTTTGGCTATCAGATAACGTTTATGTAGGTCAAGGAAGCATGCATGCCGCACGCAGGAAACAAACGTTCTTGGAAACAGGCGGAGTCTTTATTATCTTCAGGTGGCATAAAGTTGTCACACGTATACTAGCTCTTCAACGCTTTTTCGCCTTGCATGTTGCGGGGACTGGCTGACACGCGTGACTCTCTGCATGCATAGAGGCCTATATTGAACTCAAATGTCGCGTTTGGTATGTGTGGGGGAAAGGGCTGCATATAACGTTTTAGCTTTAAAAGTATATATTGTAGTGAGCGCGTGGTGAGTAACTGGATCTAGGCCCGGTTTCAGTTTTGTTGACTTGCGCCTCGGCAAACATCACCTTGGCTGTGGAGAATATCGCCACGCAACCGCGATCCCAAAAAGATAACGCAGAGTCTTTCTATCGATAATGCGAGTTGTCATTTGTATGGATTAAATCTTTTCGAGAACTCATGATTGACTGAGATGAGGACTGGAGCTAACAATAAACTCAGGTTAGGTAAGCAAACGGCGGAGTTCTACCAAAGTAAGCCGACAGTAGTTTAGTCTTGGGGGAAGTCGACCCCTCCCACGAATCTCCATGTCATCACGCAAATCGCTAGAAGTAAGTGTTGTATGTACAACTCGACTGTCTAGATCTACCTCCCTGGTGAATGGAGTTCATCATTTATGCCCCTTGTCCATTACGGTCCCGCTGCGGTTTAGCAACGACGACATTGTTTTTGGTGGAGACGCCAGGAACGAGCATTATTGCCCCTTATTGTTCATTAATCTGGAAGAGAGAAGAATTAGTTGGAAATTTCGTATACTGATTATTCACTCTAAAGTCGCCTTTGTTTGTTTGAGTGCCACTATAACAAGGTAGGTAACTGTTTGCATAGACAATATAATGGGGTGGTTTTATTATCAATTCAAACAAGTGAGATTGGTTCCTGAAGCGCCATTCGCCAAAAGCTCTTCAAAAGAGACAAAATAATGGCATTAGACCGGCAAGATGCTCCCTCCGCAGATAATAGTAGTAGTAGGATCCCCATTCTCGTTTGAAAAAAGAAATAAGAAACCAAACCCCCCTGCTTCCCGTGTCTCCCACTTCCTATTCCCTGGAACTACTTCCCCCTGACACAAAACAAAAGATGCCCCTTCTTTTCTTCAAGGCGTGACGGTGAAGGTCGGGTAGGCGATGCGGCCGCTGCCGATAGTTGGGGTCGGAGTGGGCTTGCTGATCCATGATATGCCCTTGTACTCCGGTACGAAGACCTCTTTGTCATACTGCAATGGGGCGGCATGGATTTTCTTGCGCACGTCGCGTTCGCAGGCAGATAGCATTGGGTCGTACAGCTCGGTGCAGTTTGAGGCGTCGCCGCCCGGGCAGTACCTGTCGAAGCCTAGCGCCATGAAGATTTTACGACCCGACTTGTAGTAGACGAACCCAGATTCGGAGGTTTGGCGCAATTCGGCGAGAGCATTATATATCTGGGAGCGGGAGCACAGGGCTTCTTCACGGTAGTTGCAGATGAACGCTGCAATGATCTCGCCTGGTTCGCCTGTAAAACACCGGACTTTGCCCCCAGGGTACCGTGAGAGCTTGGTATCCGTTTCGCACCAATCCGCCAGACATTCGACGGCCAAGTCGAGCTTTTCATTGTCGATTTTGTTGTGGGTTGCGAACGTTTTTTTGAATGGAGAATTCTTGGGTTTGTCTTTTCCAAGCCCTGCGTTTACTCCGGGGAGAAGGGTTGAGCCCCAGAGCAGGAGGCTCGTCACCCAACGCTTTAGCAACATTCTGAGAAGTTTTCGCTGTCGAAACGCGAGTGCCCAGGCTGGAAAGAAGGGATAGCGAGGGAGGCGAGGGATTGGGGTTCGTTATGATGAGAAGGCGAGGGTCCCACGCACCGTGGAGTTGTTTGAAGAAGCATAAAGAAGAAGGAGAGAAGGAATTGCCATGAAGGATGGGGTCATATGGCCTCCCTTTTTATTACTCTTTGGCTTTGGACCTTTCTTCTTTTCTTTTATTATAGTTTTGTTTTATTCATCCATCTGTGGCGGCATAACGCCTTCCCACGGCTCACGTTGTTTTCGCGTTGGCTTTGGCTTGCATTTCGGTTTCAAGCATCCCGTACGGGAACTCTTTTTAATGGGACCTGACTTCGAAAACTCGGTCATGTGGCCCAAAGGCCCAGACTCGCCACCGCTATCAAACTTTGCGCCGTGGCCGGCCAATTGGGCTTTTCCTTCACTTTGATAGCCCAGCTAGCTGATAGGGTGGGCATTGTTTATTTTCGAGGTGTTTCGAAGTTGGTTAATGGGCCCATATATCGAGCTTTGGATGGCGCGTTGGGATCGTTTCTTTGCAGAGGCTCAACAAACTGGCTCTCAGTCTTTGCACAGCAAACACCTTACTGTGTGGTGGCATTTCATATCTTATCTGTGCATATCGTACTCGTGCAATGGATCATGGAGAAATCTTGTATGGGTTTCTTGAAGGAAAATTCCGTCTCTCATTGGCTGAAAGATGGGCTGACATGCCCCTAAAAGAATGGATCAGGAATTGAGACGGTAGGTTGTTTGTGCTTTCTAAGTGATGCTACATGGAAATTCTGTCCCCTTTCTGCCAGAGTCGAGCGTTTCCCCCTGCGAAAACCTCTTCAATCCATACTGCTATTTGTCTCCTCTGCGTCCTTTCTCCAGCTTCCTTTCAGGTCCTTGGGGCAAAAGATGTGCCGAACGGTTTGCAAACAATCATGTTCAACCCCTGGACAGAACCTCTGATTTGAAACTTCCAGTCAACACAAGTAATCACTGGCAGAACGTAGAGAGAATGGGCGGGACTTACCGATCGTGGGTGCCACGGCAGTGTGTTTCGAAGCATCTCGTTGTCTCGTAAGCAATTCCTGACTTCCTGCAAAGTTTCTTTTGTGAGCTAAGCCGTGCCACTTCGGATGCCATAGATGCAAGAAGACTAATTTAAATGTCTGTATCACGTACCGGCACAGGCACTCCCAGTCGTTCCACCTGCCGCAGCCTGATTGAAGATGCGAACTGTACAGGCATTGAAAGACGCAATCGGTGGGCTTCCAGAGTGGTTTTTTCTTTGACGTCACGGGGCCATCCGGGTCAACGTTCTGTAGCGCAGGGTTAATCCTTTCAGCAGTCGCCATGGCGATAAAGCAGAGCATGATTGCCGATGACAACTTCATGTTGCTGTTGTTGCTGTCGGGAAGAGGAGGGGGTGGGTTGTGGCTTCGATGAGTGAGGCGAGAAGTTCTGGAAAGGAGGAGATGCGCCAGAACAGTCCAAAACAGAAGGGAAAAGAACAAGGCTTCGTCTTTTATTGTTGAGTCCGTCCCCTTTGAACTCGAATCCCTCCATGGGGCGTGTCGAATGGCGTGGGATTACTTTTTCTTTTTGCTGCAGGGACACTATCATCTTATGATAGCAGTGCAGGGTACCTCGCATCTAACCTTTCAGACTGCAGAAACGTGCTCCTTCAAGTGTTGTAAGTTTTAGATTGCGATACTCGCTCACCGTTTCTCCACTACCGCCCACCTGTCACGCTCAACAGCTCGACGCCGTTATCGACTGGCAGTAAATATGAGTTGGGCGGGTTCCGGAGCGAGCATATATCTCTCCATGCCTTCGTCTCCTCCCGTTCATCCCTTGTTTCCACGAGCGAGTGTCGATTCGTCAGTTGCATTGGAGGGCAGGTAAAATGTTTCCTCCCCAGGCAAGAAAGCTTGCCGTCTTGTTGGCTGTGTACATTTACACAGCCGTGGCAACCGAGGCCTACGCCAATAACGACTGCCTCGATCCAGACAGCGCAACCCCGCCCGCTCTGCGCTTTGGATATCCTGCTGTACGCCGCCTCCCCTTCATCGTCGTCGTATGGTGTTTCTGACCGCCTTGGTCTCTACTATCTAGTGGGCTTCTTCGGCCAATAACCCCAACTGCGCACCTAGATACACGGTGGGCAGCGATGGCGAGTGTTTCCGCCCCCTGAGTCCAGAAAATGACTGCGCAGCCTTTTGCCAGCAGCACAGCGGCGTACGTCTGGCCCCAAACCACACTGGATGAATCCAGACCAAAACGGATCCTTGCTTACTTGTATCTATTCCGTGGGACAGTGGTTCTACGGCCAGCCAATCGATACGATGCAGGGCGCTTGGTGCGAGAGGGGCGAGGACTGCACAAGGTCAATAAACCTCGCCGAAACAAACGGCACATCCGTCACCACAGATTACGGCCAAACCGGGAGCACAGCAGTAGACAGAGGGTTCACTATAGCCCATGCCTGGAACGTTGGGGCCGATTTTGATGTAGTTAAATTCGGATTGACCTTAACCCACACCGTCAATTGGGGAAAAACAATCTCTAGAGGATATTCATTTAGCGTCAACAACGGCACAACTTATTCAGTCTCTATTGGAGAGACAGACGGCAGAGCAAAGCCAAGCTGGGCCGCAGAGTACTGCGGGGCCTGGTTTGTGGTTCCCATCATCGGACTGTAAGTTCTCCAGCCGCCCCTCTCCCCTGGCCTCTGTGCTGGCCAGCGAGCATGCTGACAGCGCCATGTTGTGTGTGTCCTTGAAATAGAACCTGCGGCCGTGGAGCGAGTGGAACTTTGACCCGGGCATCCGACGGCACAACTCATTGCGCTCTTGATCCCGCAACTGCCTCGTTTCAACACTGCTTCAACTACACTTTCTGGGACCCCACGGCACCTAGCTCCAAGTCGACCAAGCACAAGTTGATCTTTGTTCTGAAGGATTGCGAAAAGGGCTACATTCTACCCGGCGAGTGGCAGAATAAAGCATTCGCCGAGAGTTTCGACCCTGAGACTTATCTCAACAGCCACGTCGCTAGATTTGGCTGGGCAAGCTCGAAGGAGCAAATCGATGGCGAGGGGTACACCCCGAGAGGGAGCAACGCCAAGTTCACCAAGACGATCGGCCCTGAAGACCACAACCTCGAAGTGTGTGGCCGGGGCAAGTACTGTGTCCGCCACAAACTGCCAGATGGGCACTGCCGTAAGCCAAAATACACACACACACACACACACACAAAAGAAAGGGAGCGAGTAAAAAAAAGGAAAAAGAAAAGCTGACCAGTGCCTGCGTGCGGGCACGCAAATCCACAGATAACTTTCTTCGCGGCTTCGCTGGCTCCAAACCGGTCCACCTCGTCTCGGCCAAGACCACGCCCGGCAACTGTTGCGTCCTCTTCAGCAGACACGAGTGCTACGGCCTGCCGCAGGTGGTCAAGGGCGACATCCCCAACCTCGGCGCCGTCGGGTACCTGGGCCAGCCACACAGCGTGGTGTGCAACGTGGCCGAGTATTGCGACCCGAACAGAATGGACAGACTCATACCTACCCAATAGGTAGTTTGACGGACACCAAAGGAGACGAGGGATCTCATCTCAATGACCACCACCAGTACCTGCCAACTACCTAGGTAGCTTTCTGTTGTTTCTGCTCCGCTGCAATAATAAACGTCGGGGATGGGAGGTTGAGGTATTCACAGGATAGTCATCTGGGTTTACTAGTTTGTTTGTGTTTCTGCTCGTGGGGCCGCTCTGAACTTTTGGATGGAGAGTATTTGAGGAAGGGAGTTAAGGGCTGGGAGTTTTATCTGGGATGGTATTCAGGTTAACAGGCATCGCTATCAGTTACTTGTCTTCAACTACCTATTCAAAGTTACCTACCTACCCGAAATGAGCAGCTGTGCTCTCTCTGAGTGGTGGTTTGGGATCAATATGACACAGTGACAAACCATGTTTGAGTAGTCCAGTGAAGTCACTTGTGACATGGGTTGCCCCTGAAACGTACATCGTCTTTAGTGGAGTTCGCGAGTGGCTTCTCATGACCACCCACAACAAAAACCGAGAAATCATGAAAAGATTTTATTCGAGCACTGTCTTCACACTAGCGTCAGTGGTTTAGTGGTAAAATCCATGCTTGCCATGCATGGGCCCCGCGTTCGATTCGCGGCTGACGCATCTCTTTTGCCGGTATCCTGAGATTGCATGTTTTTGGTCATCCATTTTCGGTCGGCGGCGTCATTTGCTGGACTAGCAAACTACGCTCCGGTCTAGGATCGCAGAAGGGAGAGTGCAACAGATCGGGATGGGAGATGGAAGATGGTCGGGGTACTGTTTGGTTCATTTAAATCTTCCCAGCTATGGCGCTGCTCGCCTGAGCCCTCTGCTGTCGGATTGCGGAACTGCTGATTTTGGACGCAAAGTTCTCTGTCTTTGTGGCTGCATCCGACACTTCCTCAGCATCAAGGACATCGACTTCAAAAACCTCCAGCGCCTTCCAGCCTTGTTCGGCTCTTTTATCATTGACCGCCTTCCCGCCTGACCTTGTCTCACCGGACACGACCAGTGCATCAATGTCTTGGATGGTGATAGTTGGCCCAAAGGCGTCCTGAATCCGCACACACTGCACCTTGACCGTGCCAGCCCTGAAGAGCGCCTGGAAGTCGCCATCCTTCTCGTCAATCTCAGGGACTGATCTGACTTTCCAGCCCTGATCGGATAGCTGGAGGAGGCGAGACAGAAAGAGTATGACAGTCCGGGCTCTCTCCTCCCAGGACTGGACATACTCGGCATACTTCTTGTTCTTCAGCAGCCCGTCTCCAGTGATGCCAATGATGAAGCGCGATGGCGGCGAGGCATCGTCTTTCCGGGGGATCTGGAGCAGCAGGGCACCGGCCGTCAGAAGCAACTTGTGTCCGGGGTGGAGATGGTCAAATGTCCCGCCAAGACAGACAGTAGCATAGCCTGAAGTGTGTGACAGCAAGACGGGGACATTCTGCGGGGCGACGTTCAGAGTCAGCCCACCCTCCACGGCG
This sequence comes from Podospora didyma, assembly GCA_033439775.1. NCBI lineage: Eukaryota > Fungi > Ascomycota > Sordariomycetes > Sordariales > Podosporaceae > Podospora > Podospora didyma. Next base: position 153,323 of record JAULSW010000011.1, read on the forward strand.
ACAAGTTGCTCCTGTAGAAGTGTCTGCCTGCCCTCGGCGAGCTGGAGATAAGTTTGATGGAGCTGGAGGCCAAGCTCGCTCCTGACGTGGAATATGTAATTCCAGGGGTGATAAGCAGTTGCGAACGTGGCGAGATCAACCACCACGGTGTTATTCGGCTCAATGCTGGGACGGGTATCAGGCGAGAAACGCTTGTTGCGGTCATGATCCACGAGAATGACGGTTGCGTCGACAGACTCCGGCCCGCCATTGATCTCAGTGGCAATAGACAGCTGAGCGCAGAGGACCGAGATGATGGCATATATGCCAGCAACCAAGGCCTGAGTCTCGGGCCAGGAGATAGTCTTGGAGCGAAGAAAGGGGCCGTGCAAGACAGGACAGGCTACAGCAACAATAAGCCTTGCCGGACCGCCTGAGTTCTTCAACTTGGAGAGCGTTGCCGCAAGAGAGGGGCGGTATGCCGCATTCAGGAGCTGGCGGCTGGAGGGATCAGGGGGGAAGGACAGCAGGAGGAGCGAGGGGAGCTCGTCGCGCTTCATGACGACCACGGAACGAGTTTGGGCGAAATTAATGCAGGGGATGATGTATTTATTGGTCACATCAAGCTGCTGGATGGAGTTATCCTGGGCTCGAGCCTGATTGAACAGGGGATGGGGGGAATGAATGGAGGGCTGCTGGCTGTCGCAGGGCGGAAGCTGGGCGTTGTGGTGTCAGAAAAGAACTTGACACGCAGATAGATTCAGGGTTGATGGGAGGGACGTTGGGCATCGACAAACACGGACAATCCAGTCCAGTCCAATCCCAAGCGATGCGATGCGCGATTCTCCTCCTCTACAGCGAATAAGTATGGGACTTGGAGTGTCAGTTTTAGGGTCGACATTGTCGCCGAAAGATGGGGCCACAGTCGAGCGGGGTACGGGCGCGTTCAAGGCCATGTACTGCATGTACTTTTCGCCGTCATTGCCGTCGCTTGGTACGCAAAGTATATCACCAGTGCGCTCCTGCTGGGGATGGCCACAATACCTCGTCAACTTGAATACATGCTAAAATTGACGGAATAATTTACTAATTAAGAAGTTGGGATTTGGATTCATAAAGAATATTTTGTCATTTTGTTTGTGATGTCGCGCCTCGGCATCATATCATGCACATCATCCGTCTCGTGGAACGAACATGGACTCTGAGCTCGGAGATCCATGGCATGTCATGGAAGGGAAGCCACAGTGCGACTAAAGGTACCTGGCTGGGCCAGTTCACCAGCCAATCAGATTATTTCGCCCTCGCGCAAGCGCGGGGCCACCATAACAAGGGGGGACCTAAGCGGGGGCGGACTATGCACACGCACAACTGCACAGTGTCCCTTACCGCCCGATAGCCCATTAGCCGCTGCGCGCAGCGCTGTACGCAGCATAGTACGCACGCCCACACTGCGACGACCATCCGTTGCTGCCAAACCGAACCTGGAATTCGACTTCTCGTCGCTCCCGGTCTTTCGCCAACCCGAGAATCGCCATCACCCCCATCAGCGTCAACTCCTTCCCCTGCCGTGCCTGGGCTCCTGCGCCCGACACCGCCATCCGATCGCGGCCTCGACGGCATCACTCTTTGGCGCCTCAACCCGGGGCGGTGGTTTCGAGGCTGTTTGTTTGGGTTGAGTGAGTTAGAACCGAGCCCGGTGTTTCGGCGGTTCCCCCTGTACGACGATCCACGCCAAACACGCCCTTCTGTCCCATCCAGCCTTCCCCTCTTTCGAGCGCGCGCTCCTTTGCTTCCTTGACGCCGGCCTCTCGACGTCTCTTTCGCTTTGCGACGACCATGAACCCGCAGCAGCCGTACGGGCAGCTCCAGCGGCGGACAGGCAACTACGCTCCGCATGACGAGCTGCACTTGTCGTCGGGAATGGGCCACCAAAGCCAAGGCCAGCAGCAGCAGCAGCAGCTCTCGCCCCGCGACTACTCGTCCCCTGGCGGCCCCCAGATCAAGCTCGAACAAGCGTCCCCCAACCAGCCTCCCCTCCAGAGCTACCAGAGCGCCAGCGCCGTGCCGAACGTGCTTCAGCCCGGAGGACTGGCCTCCCGTCCGCCTCCCCTCTCATCTAACACGGCCCCGACCCTGCCCACCATGCAGCAACAAGGCGATTACCAGACGCCGACCAAGCCAAACTCGCTGAACCTCTCCCACACCTACTCGCGGTCCAGCCCGGCAGCTGCCACATATGACGGCGGTTCCAGCTACCTCCCGTACACCCCCACCACCCCCGGTAGCGCTGGTGGTGCCGGCCCTTCTTCGCAGCAGTTCATGTCGCCCACCGACTCCAAATACATCCCGTCGGGTGGCCAGCGCAACTTTTCCAACACTCCTCTGGGGCTTGCCGACATCCGCCCGCGCGCCGACTCCAACCTCTCAGATGCGCCTGGCACTCCTGCCTATGAGCTGGCGAACGCCCAGCCCCGCACGAGCAACTACAACGCTCCCTGGGCGCTCTATGCCATGGACTGGTGCAAGTGGCCTCCCCAGGCCAATGGTGCCGGCAAGCTGGCGATTGGAAGCTACCTTGAGGATGGCCATAATTTTGTCAGTCCGAATCTTTTGAGTCTTCGTCTTGCTGCAATGCGAGGGATATGCTAACTCGGGCGGTGCCGCCAGATACAAATTCTTGATACCCAATTAACCCCAACACCGCCCGATGTATTCACTCCTGGAGGGCCCAAGTACACGATGGACTTCACCAGGATCGCCGAGGCTACCCATTCGTACCCTGTCACGCGCCTGCTTTGGGAGCCCCCGTCGTCACAGAAGCAATCGACAGATCTCCTCGCTACCTCGGGCGATCACCTCCGCCTGTGGTCTCTGCCGTCTGACCCGCAAGCACATACGCCAGGCTCCTCAATAACATCAAGAAACGGCCGAGACGCACCTGTCACAAAGCTCACGCCGCTTGCCCTTTTGTCCAACTCGAAAACGCCCGACCACACAGCGCCACTGACTTCTTTAGATTGGAACACCGTTACACCGAGCTTGATCATCACTTCGAGTATCGATACCACATGCACAATATGGGACATCCCATCCTTGACCGCCAAGACGCAGTTGATTGCGCACGACAAAGAGGTGTATGACGTGCGGTTTTGTGCTCAGAGCGTCGACGTGTTTGTGAGCTGCGGGCAGGATGGCAGCGTCCGCATGTTCGACCTCCGGAGCTTGGAACACAGTACCATAATCTACGAACCCACGGCCAAGGATGAAAGAGGTAAGCCAAGATCGGCCTTGTCTAGCTCGCTCAGGCTTGTACTGACCAATACATCACAGATGCCAACGGCGGCCGTATTAGCCCAACCCTGGCGCAACAGACTATGTCACACGCCCCGCCATTGCTGCGTCTCTCGACTTCCCCACACGACCACCATCTACTGGCGACGTTCGCCCAAGACTCGAACGTAATCAGGATACTTGATGTTCGCCAGCCAGGGCAGGCACTGTTGGAGCTGCGGGGGCACGGCGGAGCTCTGAGCTGCGTCGAGTGGTCTCCCCTGAGACGAGGCACGCTAGCATCTGGCGGTGACGACTGCCAAGTTCTCATCTGGGACCTGCTTAACCAGTCATCTGCCATTAATGGTGCGACACCGGCTGATAACGCTAGGAGCCCGGTGGCGAGCTGGCAATGCGACTACGAGGTCGGGAACATCGGCTGGGTTCCCCATTTGGCCAGCAATGATTATGGAGAATGGTTGGGAGTTAGCGCAGGCCGCGGCGTCTGGGGTGTCCGGCTATGATAGGAAACTTCCAGAAGGGGCGGAATGCCGACAGCGAATGGAAGGCTTGGGAACTCGTACTCGGAGGGGATTGCTCGAACTAGCAGCAAAACATGCCTATAGATCGATCGACTGACCAGTGTCGAAATGTGCATTATGAAGCCTGGCGTTTGTGGGATCCATATTAAGGTCCAAATAAATGGCTGAGCGTACAATTCATGAACTCAGCCTGGAGCCTGCCTCCTCGTCTACCGGATCGTCATCTTACTAGAGAAGTGTTGGCCTCTGCCTCTCTGGTTTTCACTTTTGGTGGTATATGTTCAATGGGATGCGCAGAGTCGAAATTGACGTGGAGAATTGTATTTTGTATAACTTTGCCAGGCCATGGACTCGCCGCCGTCAGGAGGAAGAATGGACTGGACTTCCCTTTGGCGGACCCGTCGGGCACTTCAACGCCCATGTCTGCGTGCTAACATTACCTATGTCTTGATAGAGAGAGTAGGCCCAATGCCTGGAGTTGACAGATGGAAGCTGATAGAAGAAAGCCTCAATCCCAATAGGACCTTATAACGCGCAAGATAATGTCTAAGCTAACTTTAGAGATAAAGTACCTAACGCGAAGTGGGCTTTCCATGGCAAAACGATAGTGGCGAAATACTCAATAACTCACACAGCAGGAACAAGAGCTGCAAAACCCCCAAAAAACTAAAACCCTCAACTCCACCAGGCCGATGATTACTGTATGCCTATGTGTATGGGATGGCAAACTCAGATATGAACGTTGCTTCTTCCGCCGGCCCCCGTTTTTGAGCCGGAACGGAACTTTGCACAACTAACGCTATGATTTTCTTCTGCGTCCGCCACACTATCCACAAGAAACGAAACCTGTATGTCAATGGCGGCCGTTGCGAGATCTCAACGGCATGTTGGTTATGCAGTTTCACGCGTCCCGATGTCGGCCTGACTCCATTATCGTTTCTAGCTCCATCAAGGCTGTGCTATCGTCACGCAAAAGCCACAGTGATAATGGCTATGCAATGCAGACACAAACTCTGGCTCAAAGTCCTGATCACGACGTCAGTTGGGGGGGGGGGGGGGGGGGGGGTGAGGGGGTTTCTTTATCGTTCCCGTCCCTCTGCCTGTCAGAAAATCTTGTCATTTGGTTTGGCTTACGTATTTATCTCCCAAGTTTGCGGCAAGATGTATATCACAGGCAGCTGGTCAGATGAGTGTGTTTGTTTCCTGTGATGAATCCGGGCTTTATTGTTGTTGTTGGGGCCATCGCCTGCGTTTCGAGATCATCCCCTTTTCCCCTTTTTCTCTTGCCAAATCTTCGTCTCACGGCTTCCCATCCTCGTGTATTTCATTCCATGAATATCCACAGTCTCATCCTTAGCCTTTGGATCCATAATCGTCTTCATACTCTTTACAATGGTCGGCATCGTCAAGTCACTCGTCGGCCTGTCAGCCATCTCCTGGCTAGCCGTCTTTCGATGCGTTTCAATGGCGGCGGTCGCACCAGACGCGGCCATAACAGCGGCGGCAGCCATAGCTGATGACGATTTCGACGAAGAGAGACCTTGGAGAGCTCCAAGCGAACAATACAGTAACGCCGCGGGCCTCCCAGGATGGAGATGGCCGTCATATCGTGACCAGGCCACCAAATACTGGTCTCAACGAATTGCAGGCCATCCGTGGATAAATACCGAGTTTGGCCTGGGTGCTGCCCCGACCCCCGCATCCTGGACCGGCCGCCCGAAGACCTATCACAAGCGTGAAGCGGAGCCCGCAACTACTGTCGACAACGACTACCGCAACAACAATAACAACAACATTGTCATCTTGCCCACGGCTACCAGCACTGCCGTCCCTCACGGAGTGGAGTGGGTCGCCTTTGAGGACGCTCATATTCCTCCTCCACCGCCACCAGTCGGACAGTATTGTAACGCCCCAGCTTATATCCCGACTACTTTCGCCACCGCTACTCGTAGCTACACGGATGGCGCTGAGGAGTTCCGCACTGCTGAGTAAGGTGCTTGAATCGGACTTCCATGGATGGATGGGAACTGAGCGCTCGACTTGACCAAGGGCGGGTGCCGAGTCAAAATGGGCCGAGGGCTGATACACTCTTGAGTTAAGCTGGATACTACGGGGCGGTAAGTGCAGAAGGGAGACAGTAATTGGGAGGAACTCGTTGGTTTAGATCAGACAACAACTATTGTCCCTTTTCCCTCAAACCGCAGCCAATGTACTGGTAATCCATAGCCTCTGTCAGATATAGCCTTGTTACTCTGTCATCTCGATGACCCTTTCTTCCCATTGTATTCGGCCAATCTTTTTTTCACGCCGTCCCACCGTGACAAAGTCACTCCACAGTTGTTCGCTGATCGACCAAAACAGAGACAAAGGGAGAATCCCATGCTATCCACCATCATGACTCGCGCATATACACTCATCCGCCGAGACCAAACTACATCAACAAATAACTCATTCCAGGGGCTGTAGCGTAGTTGGGAGCGCGTCAGACTGAAGTCCACTTCATCATATATCTGAAGGTCACCCGTTCGATCCGGGTCAGTCCCAGCTCACACATTAGAGTGAATCTCTTATTTGCAAAAACAAAATTTGAACCTCTCAAAGTGGTAAAAACGTTCTTTTTTCTTTTTCTTTTCGTCTTTACATCTAGCAAGCAGGCATACTTCACTTTTTAGTGTTGCCGCGCGTTATAGTTACATGTAGAGGATATGAGAGACGGTTCGTTGTAAATGGATCAACCATGTCAAGAGAAAAAAAGCTGGGAAGGAAAAAAAGGTAATCGTCACCGTCCCGTGAGACATTGGAGACCAAAAATGAAATCATTATTCGGATACGGGGAGTCGAACCCCGGGCTGCTGAGTGAGAGTCAGCGATGTTACCGCTACACCATACCCGATAAGCTTCCTATGCTCTTAATGAGCTAGGAAAGCCTGTTCGTTGAGCAACGGGCCGAGTGTGTGGGTATGAGAAGACCGAGGGAGCGACGAAGTTGACGTTTCTTTTTTGTAGAGTGTGGGTTCGGCTTGGCATTGCGAAGATGCCCTTTTTGGGGGGGGGGGGGGGGGGGGGCGGTGCAAGGTTAGGGTTCCCGCCTTGACCATACGTCTTTTTCTGGGCAAGGAGGTAAACAATTTCTTTTGGCCCCAGCTCAACGTTTAATTTCTGACGTCAATCAACAAAACATTCACCATATCTGCGACGCGTTGTACTCATCTCTGGATTACCCAGAGATAATAGACGCCATGCCTTGTTTTTCCTAATGAAATATTTCGACTCATTGTGGGTCATACACACTATCAATCGTTGAGGAATTTTCTCACCGTCTCACGCGCCTTCTAAGTCATGGTTGAGGAAAGGATATTTGATGACACGGTTAACATCAACTACCACGATTACACCTACCGCCAAGATTGCATCAACCACCTTGACTCAAACTCTGGCTTATACGTGACTTTGTCGAGCAAGAGATAGCCAGATTTACAGGCCACCGTACCCGCCTTCTCCGCTACATCGAGGTCGAACTTCAACTTGAGCACGATGTACAGCCGGCCTGTCGTCATGCTTGCCCTCAACAATAGCTTCCTGACAAGCCAAATAAAAAACGCGTTTGATGTAATAAATCTTCATGAAAAGGACTGGAAACACGGCATCACGCTTGATATCAATATGCCGTCACGAGCCGGTCTCGATCCCACAACTTGCCTTCACAATAACTTTCACTCGTGGCGCCTATATCTTTTGGAACCTGAGATGCTCTCCATACTGGATTGTGTACGAGACTTGTGCATTAGCCCGGGCATCATTCCCGACCACGAAGACAGGCTTCTTTGCGAATATCTGCACCCAGTGGACCTTGCTTCCATCATCGCCCTCCTTTCCCGGTTGCCTCGTTGCGAGGGCCTTTATTGCATCAACAACCATGATCGCGTCTCGTACCCCTATGCGGATCACTCCGCCACCCGCCATTTTTCTCGGCAATGGGAGGGGCCGCGTCGCGACTCGCGCCACAATCTGCCCACTACGCTTGGGTTGAGGCAGCTAACGGAGACCATGAAGACAGTAAAGCTCCATCTCGGTGACCCCGCAGATGCTCATTTCCATGACATACTGAAGGAGAATTACTCTGCCCAGGACAGGCCCATTCCTGACATGGTGTTTCCTCACCCCCACGACCCGCTCAGCGGCGCTGTGCGTGTTCTCTCGCAGCACCTCGTCAAACTCGACCTTCATGTATGCGGCGACTCTACGCTGTTCTGGCCGGCTAACAACACGGACCTTAAGCCGTCGTGGCCAAGACTTAAGAGGCTGAAGGTTCAGTTCGACCCTGCTACCCCGCGTGGCGGGTGGTACTTTGAGGGCCCCATGGGCGAGGGAAGAGACGATACCAGAGGATTTCCTATCACCGATGAGCACTACCCGCCCCAACAAAACAACGCGGAGGACCGACGCTGGGATGAATTGTCCATCTCGCCGGACACTGACCATCAACCTTGCCCCGAGATGTTCCGAATTAACCCCATCAATGACGCCGTCGAGCCGTTGCTCACGTCGTTTGCCCGGGCCCTAAGACAAATGCCCGTCCTAGAAGAGGCCGAACTTTTTACCATTTTGATATGGCACTCTAATCAAGAGTTCCTGGAAGATGGTGGCGACCTCGACGACGACAGTGCTGAAGATGAGGTTGAATACAGCCAAAGGTGGGGTGTCAAGTATACGACTGTGCCACAGCCTCGTTTTGTCTGGAAGGTGGGCGAAGAAGACTGGCGGCCTGTGATTGGGTTCTGGATTTGTTTCATGTCGTTGGCAATGGCGCTGTGGAGGAGGTGTGGCAAAGACCCCCAAAACTCAACGAACCCCAGACCACAGAGAAGGTTAACGACAAACCCGCACCCAAGCGACGAGGAGCATGACCCACGGTGCGACTGTCGTGCCTGCGAAGATCAGAATGCATTTGATGACTGGTGCATGAACGGAGGGGCTGAATCTGAGGAAGGCCCGGAAGCACCCAGTGGGTGGGGGGCATTTGAGGAGGATTGGGGTGATGAAGATGGGGAAGTAGAAGATGGTTCATTTAATTATTTCATGTCACTCACAGTACGTTAAGTCCGCTTTGAATACCTACTAGCTCTTAGTATTATGAAATAGAGAACGATGACTTTAATAGGGTGGCTCTAGCCCAAAGTGTGAGGAGATAGCTAACCCATTGATCCGTCCCCGCCGTATATTCCATGAGATCAAATCTAAGCCGTTTTGGAACAACCGCAGCCTGAATGGTGCTGGCAGAACCAAGACCGTCCCCGCTCCAAGTTGACCGCTTCGTATCCCGAACCACTCGGCCGATCCACGGAGAAAGATAAGATTATACAAAGCGGGTGCCTTGGTACAATATAGAATTACAACATTAAGTTCATCTGTATTGCTTTTGTGTGTTTGTTTTCGTTCATTCCCACCCCCCTCCAGCGTCAATAGCCGGGACCCGTTGTTCAACGACCTCCTTTTGAAGGAGCGAGTCATACAGTTTTGGATACAGGTAAGGAGGCATTGCCCAGAGGAGAAACACCACCACCCAAAAATATCCAACAATCCTCGTCACAATCGTCAGCAAGATACCTCCATACCCCTGTCGGATGGACGTTATCTTCCTCCCGCCCAGCACCGCCCGCACCCCCCGCAGCAGAGCAACTTCACCAAAAATGCCCGCAAAATTCCACAAGAAGAACTTGATATCCCGATCCAAGCCAACGTACCCGAGCCTCCATCCCACCGCCGCATGCGCCACCCCAGAGACGGAAAACACAATAAACGGCACGAGAGCCTTCTCCAGGACGCCGCCGGGGGGAAGGCCAAGCCCCTTCCTCGCCACGAACCGTGCCCAGATGACGGCACCCGGCGAGAACAGCCGGTGCCAGAACACGCCCCAGTACCGCTTCAGCGAGTACGCCTGGAGCGGGCTCGAAAACAGGGGCGGCCACTCATCCGGCGCGTCGACGCGCAGCAGGGATACAAAAACGATGCTGAGCAGGAAGTGGACGGCTTGCAGGGGTATGACGAGGTGGGTGACCCAGTAGAGCAGGACGGAGGCCCGGATGCGCAGGTGCCGGCGGCTGCCTTGCTGCCAGCAGTGGAAGAAAGAAGAGAGGAGGGGTTCATGCGCCGGGGAAAAGTCATCGGCTTGGACGTCGCCGAGGCCGCCAATAGTGGCGCAGAAGAGAGTCACGGCGGTGTGGAGGAGGAGCAGGCCAGCTGTCTGGGCGAGGCGACGCGCGGCAAACCAGAACAGTGCTCTGGTGGTGGGTGGTGAGGAAGGGGGAAAGCGGTCCGGGAGCTTGCGGGGGTTGTTGTAGATGCGGTAGGCTTGTCGAAGGTTCCAGTTCCATTTCCAGAAGTAGTACCTGTAACGCATTGGTGGGGGCGATTTGTCGTCCACCACCGAGGTTGTGGTTACTACCTGGATCATGAGGGGCTCGGCGGTGAAGAGGCCGATGGGCCAGAGGAGGCTTGCGATGGTGAGGTAGATACCCAGGTTGCTGAGAAGTTCCCTTCCGAGGGGAAGGCGGTGGAGTGTCATGAACGATATGCCAAAAAAGCTCCATGTTGGGATGAGGAGGCCGGGGCGGAGGTTATTGGGGGCGTAGATGGCGGCAAAGATGACGACGTTGGCAAGAAAAAGAAAGGCGACAGACTGGTACTGGGACAATTCGAGTAATGGGCCGTCCGAGTCCATGGTGGAGCAAGGGGAAAACGGGGTTTGTGGGACCTGGGCTGTGTCCTACGGTTGGCAAAAGTGTTTTCAGAAAGGGGGGATGGTGAGGTAATCACAGAAGTTGCTGTATATTGTCAGTCCTAGAACTGAAAGTTTCCCCTTCGAATCCAGTCCCGAATGTTCAAATGCAGACACTACACTCGTGACTCCGATCGGTGATTTAAGTACCTGTTTTGGGACAGCTGAAATACTAATGTGAAATAGGTAGTCTGTAAGACTGAAACCCTTCGAGGCATTGCAGGCGAGACAATGTCTCAGACAGGTCTCCACGTCCAAGCCACGCTGCGTGTACGTGTATAAGCAACTATAGTCGGCCGATGTCAGACTCGATCTCACCAAAAGCAACCGAGTTGCCTGAATCGTTAATGACTATCATCATCAGAGTCCCTCTCAGCCCAGCTAAGACCCCCCGCGCGCCTAAGGCATTCGCATCGGTGGATTGTTGCCTACAGTGGATCAGTATGCCTTAAGCAAGCTGTTTACAAATTTTGGAAGTTAGGTTGGGCTGAGAACAAGCTCCTTGCAGCAGTATACCTCCCTACCTAGATGATGTGTAGTCTTTCCCCCTGGCAGTACCACCCTCACTATCCTGGTATCTATGGTAGTGGTCTACTAAAGGGAAAGCCAGCATCAGCAGAGTTTCCAAACTGAAAAGTGGCGATGGATGGCTATGATGTGCTTTACACGTGGATATTGCGCGACAGGCGAGCTAGTAAGATAGGTAGGCACACATGGCTGCTCCAATACTCGTATTAGCAATCGCCAAGCCGCTTTAATTTTCAATGATCCCACTCTCTGATTCATGGTGCGAGTTGCCTTGTCGAGTCTGGTAACAGTTGCAATATGGCGGGCCGTTTCTCAGGCACTCATTGATGTTGCATCGCCATGCATCCCTGAAAGTGTTATTACACATCATATCTAGGTGCTTACGCCACCACTTCGGTCTCAAGCTTCTTGTGATACAACCACTGACTTCTGGAAGAAATCAGCGAGACCTAGGCTCCTTATCTTCTTAAGTGTGTTACTGCTCGTTCTATTCTCTCCTGTCTGAAGTGCAGCCGATGGACTCTTGCAATGTGATGGTTTCATCGTTCAACAAGCTACGCATTATAATGAACAATCACACCTGGAGCAGGGTTGAATCGTAAGACACAGTCTTGGCATTATTGTTATTTTGCTGTCTGTGACGCAGGAAACTTTCTGTTCTGACATCAGCCAGCATATGAGGTGAGAATAAGACGGCCGCAAGTTCCGAGTCCTCAACAGTGGCCAATACTAGTAATTAGCGAATATTACATAAGTAATGGTGTAATTAGTGATCAGTTGGTTTTTCTGTAATGCTGTAAGGCAGCTAGGACAGTGAGGTGTTCGACGTAGTGATATCGGCCTAGGGTACAGGTAGCCTTATTGAATATGTTTGTGAGCAAAGGGACCAGGACCGTATTATGCGGTTGTGGAGGCATCAACAAAGCGAGCCAGACACACCTCCCGTGGGCTCCGTACCTCCAAACTCGAATATAAAAGGGTCGACAAACTCTTCCTTTATATCTGGAGGTTTTCTTCTTATCCCCATACCATCCTCTTCTCCACCTGGTTATTAAATCTCAAACATTCTCCAACCACCCAAGATGCAGATCAAGAAGGCGGTTAGCATTGTGACAGGCCTCGCCCTGGTACAGACAGGCGTCGCCATCTGGCCCATCGAGTTCGGTTTCCCATTGCTGGTCGCGGTCACGGGCTCGATGCAGAAGCGTGGGCTCATCGATGCACCGCCTGCCCGAGGTCCAGCCGGTCACGCGGCTCGTGACGCTGCTGCTGTCGCCAAGGTGGAAGAAGCTGAGCCCCTTTTCCTCGTACGCAGTGAGGCAGATGTTGTCGCTAGGGGCCCCGAGTTCATGGCGGAGATGATGAAGCGCGCCTCGTGCCCCGCCGCCCCCAACGGCGTGCCTCAGAACGTTGTCGGTAACTGCTGCAACGCGCTCCGTGGCAAGACGCTCCAGATGAACTCGATCAATACTGGAAAAAGTAAAGTTTTTATCTTGAGCTGTATGAGTACCAGCTTAAGGACATGGAGAACTGACGAGTTACAGCCGTCCCCGACGTCCGTGTCAAGAAGATTCCCTTCCCCTGCATCTCTGCTGCTCCTTGGCTCGACGGCACGACCCAGGGCGGCGGAACGCCCCCCTTCGCTTGCGGCGATGATTGTCTGCAGTGGACCAACCTTAACTGGGACCAATACAATAGGGCAAAGGCACTCTTCCAGGCCAAGTCGTAGTGTCCTAGGGTGCCCAGGTAGGTATCATTTTACTACCTGGAAAGCTTGGAGCGTTAGACCTTTCGAGGTAGTGGTGGGTTGGAATTTTGGAAGATCTGCGAATTATACCTACAAGAAAGGGAGCAGTTCAAACGGAGGAAGCCAGAATAGGTATCAGGCAATTGAGAATTACTCATCATAAATGACCACCTAGCCATGAAATAAATCTCTCCATGGCTGAAGGAGCTCGAGTCAACAAAACGAGCCACACAACTCACACAAGACATACAGGTTTTCAGCGGTCCTATGTCTGCCGATCAGCTTCCGAGCCATCGACTTTTTTTGGCCCCCCCTGGACACCAATAAGAAAGGGTGGGGGAGCTAAAACAAGGCAAGGACTCAGTAGACTCGGAGCTGAAGCAAGGAAAAATAACCAAGGAGCGGCCTCATCCCAGTTAACCCGTATCACCCCCAAAGTGCTTAGCTCATGATATATTCTGTGGAACGCCGTTGCTTGGGATGATTTGCGGGATTGGAAAGATACGCACAGCCAACTCCCTGGCTGAGTGTGCAAGTGCCAATACCGAGATGTGTCCGACTAAGCGACTCGCCGCCGGGGTGCTTATTCACACTCAGACATTAGGCCCTCCCGAGACTCTCCGAAGCCACCGAGATGCAACATAAAAATCAACATTTGGGGAAAAGTCCCGAAATAGCGGCACAAGAGAGTAATGGCGCAAAACGGGGGAATCGCGCGACCGGACGTGGACTGCGCGAGGTTGTGGCCAGGAGGAAGAATCCCCATACTTGATTAAAGCCATCAGCACCACTTTCTACAAAGACTTCCATTATGTAGGCATTGTCTCCCCAAGCCTTTCAACTTCCACGTTCAGCTCTTTTACTCAAATATCTATTTATTCTCAGACTTTCAGGTTCTTATCAAGATCAATCCCTTACAAAATGGGCTCCGTCAGCACACCATCTCCCGTGTACACCCTGGCAGAAGGTACATAATCATTCCCGGGGAACAGCTTCGGGTTGAAAGAAAATATTGACCTGACTTAATACAACAGGTGCCCCTTATGCCGACTCGACCACCGCTCAGCGCTTCAGCGATGGCTCCCCGGTCAAGGGGCTGATGCTCCTCCAAGACACACAGCTCATCGAGACCCTCGCCCACTTTAGCCGCGAGCGAATCCCGGAACGTGTCGTACACGCGCGAGCTGTCGGTGGCTGGGGCGAGTTCGAAGTCACCCACGACATCTCGCACCTGACGACAGCCAAGTTTCTCAACGGCATCGGCACCAAGAGCAAGACCCTGTCACGCATCTCAACCGTCGGGCCCGAACGCGGCAGCGCCGACACGATCCGCGACGTCCGGGGCTGGTCCCTCAAGATCTTTACGGAGGAAGGCAACCAGGACTTTGTCTTCAACGACATCCCCGTCTTCTTCATCCGCGACCCGATCAAGTTCCCGTCCCTGAACCGCTCACACAAGCGCCACCCGGCCACAAACATCACCGACTCTACCATGTTCTGGGACTTCCACAACAACAATCAGGAAGGCATCCACGCGCTGATGCTGCTCTTTAGCGACCGCGGCACGCCCAAGTCAGTCCGCCACGTCAACGGCTACAGCGGCCACACATACAAGCTCGTGTCCAAGGACGGCAGCTTCAACTATGTCAAGTTCCACTTCATCTCCAACCAAGGCAACGACACTCTCACCGCCGCCGAGGCAACGCGACTGGCTGGCGAGGATCCAGATAACCACACGGCGGATCTGCATAACTCCATCGCGGCCGGCAACTTCCCCTCGTGGACCCTCTCGATCCAGGTCATGACGCCACAGCAGGCTGAGACGTACCGCTGGAACATCTTCGACATGACCAAGGTGTGGCCGCACGCCGACTTTCCTCTGCAGCCGGTGGGCAAGCTCACTTTTAACAAGAACGTATGTCCGCCATGCTTCCCAGGTAGTCTCATATATGATGACTGACTGACCGTGACAAAAATAGCCGGACAATTACTTTGCCGACATCGAACAAGCAGCCTTTTCCCCATCAACCATGGTCCCAGGCATTGCCCCCACAGCCGATCCAAGTGCGTATCTACCTTTCTTCTATCCCTTTTATTTTACTTTACTCGGTATACTAACGATACCCCCTTTCAGTCCTCCAAGCACGCATGTTCGCCTACCCAGATGCAGCCCGCTACCGTCTCGGGGTAAACTACCAACAGCTCCCCTGCAACCGCGCGGCGGCGGCGACCGTGTACAGCCCATACCAGCGCGACGGCGCGTCCACCATCAACGGCAACTACGGCGGCGACCCCAACTACGTGCGCTCCGCTTTGCATCCTGTTTCTTTTGCTGCTGCTTCTTCTTCGTCAAACAAAAACAAAAACGTGTTCACTCTCGGCAAGCACGAGACCTGGGCTCTGGGCAGCGTGGCGGAGTACACGAGCGAAGTGACGGACGAGGACTTTGTGCAGGCGCGCGTGTTCTGGAAGAAGGTGTTGGGCGCCCAGGAAGGACAGCAGGAGCATTTTGTGGGGAATGTGGCGGGTCATATTGCTTCTGCGCGGGAGGAGGTTTGGGAGGGCGCGTTCGGTGAGTTCATTCACGCTGCCTCCCCTTTTCTTTGCGTTTGTTGCACTGGTGTGTGTGTGTGTGTGTGAGAGAGAGAGAGAAAGAGAGAGAGAGAGACTTCTAGCTAACGAACGGATTGACAGACATGTTTTCGCGGGTTACGCCTGATCTGGGGGCGGCGATTCGCGCCGCGGTGCTCGAAGAGAAGGTGCGTAAGTTGCAGCTGTAGATGGGACCGGGTGGTTGAGTTGTGATGAAAAGTGAAACAACTTGCAAAAAAAAGGAGGTGGGGGGATGTCAACAAAGCCTGACGAAAAGGGGACTCGTAGTACACTCAATTGCAACTACAAAACTCTAATAAATTCTCCGCTCGGCAAAAGAAAAGGGGCACAATTCATACGAGTCAAGTTTCACGCATACTTTTCCTTAAAACCCAAAAATG
The DNA here is from genome assembly GCA_033439775.1 of Podospora didyma. Lineage (NCBI taxonomy): Eukaryota > Fungi > Ascomycota > Sordariomycetes > Sordariales > Podosporaceae > Podospora > Podospora didyma. The sequence continues at coordinate 169,160 of JAULSW010000011.1, forward strand.
TCGCTCGTCAAGATGACGGAGGGGACGACAAATACAAAAAATATTCTCTCCCGCCGGGAATTGAACCCGGGTCCCGAGCGAGATCCGATGAAAGATGACAAGCTCATATACTGACCACTATACTACGGAAGATTTGCAGGTGTGGACACCTGCCGTAGCTGCTGGTTGATGGTGAGTGAGGAGAATATCTGGGTATCTATATCTTGATGGACGCTCCACCCAGGTCCACCAGGATGGATCCTTGTCTGCCTCCGGGTTATGAATACCTATGCCATCAACTCGCCCCTTTGCAATGGCTTAGGACTGCTGATGCTCTCTCGATGTTAGAAATTGGAGCGAATGGCTTACAAAAATTGACTGTGGAATGAGACGAGGAGCGATCGCGAATGGGATCATGGTATCAGATGATCATACGCAAGACAAAAAAGTCAATCCTAAAACCTCATCCCAAGTCCAAACAAACAACACATCTTACTATTCCATCTCAACCTTTTATTTATTTACACACAAACCATCCTTTTCTTTCATCCTTTTAATTTTTTGGTCCCCTCAAACCCACTCATCCCACCTTGCCCCCTGCCGATGTACCAATCCATCCGTCTCAAACTGCGGCCCTTCCGCATCCAGCAGGTAGCCCAGCTCGCACCGGTCATAACTCACCCGCCTCTGCTCGGTCAGGTAAAACGCATCGAACCGGGGGTGCAGCGCATCGTGCAGGTTCTGCACGTTGCCTTGCGGGTGCAGCGCCTGCCAGGGGCGCACGCACGTTTGCGCCTTGCACGACTTGAGTACGAAGAGCAGCGAGTCGAGGCGCGCGGTCACCTTTTCAAAGGGCACACCCAGGAGAGTGGCCGGCGTGGTCTCGTCTGGGTGGAGGAGGTTGTGCAGTTGGTATGGGTCGGTCTGTTTTTATCATCATGTTCCGTCAGCTTTTGGGAGAGGAGAAAAGAAGAAGAAAGAGAGAAAACATGAGGATACAGGGGTGCAGAAGAAACAGACCTTGATGTCGTATAGCTCGTGCTCATTGTTACACCAGACCGAGTAGTAGAAATTGTATTCCTTGCTGATAATCCGCAATGCCTTGTACGTGTTGTTCAGCACCAGACGCGCCTCGTCCTTGCGGAACACCTTGCCCTCGGTGATGGCGAAGCCCCAGTACTCGACGGTGACGTGCTCGTGGCGCGAGACGGCCGCGTCCTCGAACTCGGCTCTCCGCAGCGGGATGGTCTCTCCATCAAAATCGGCCCGGCTCGGCGCGCCAGCTAGCCCCAAGATGGTGGGCGCGAGGTCGATGTGCGTGGTGACGATCTCGGCGACGTGCTTCGACGGCACGCCCGGCCCGCGAACAATGAGGGGGATGTTGATGTCCTCCTCGAACCCGCACTCCTTGCCGGGCTGCAGCCGGTGCTGGCCGATGTGGTAGCCGTTGTCGGTGGTGTAGAAGACGAACGTGTTGTCGAGGAGGTTGTACTTCTTTAGACGTGCAAAGATGCCGTCGACCAGCTCGTCGACCGACTGCAGCGTGCGCAGGCGCTGGCGGTAGAAGTGGTCGTTGAAGTCGACGTTCTCCTGGCTCTGCTGGTGGAGGCTGCGCACCCAGTTCGCGCCGGACGGCTTGTCGGGGTTGAAGTGCGGCGTGCGCGGGATCTTGACGTCGGCGAACAGGTGCTCGTGGCGTTTGGCCGGGATCGGGGGCGAGAACACGGCGGCTTGTTCAATGTCGCCGATGTCGCCGTCGAGGACGAACGACTGGACGTTGCTGTGCGGTGCCACGGGCGCGAGGCCGAGGAAGAACGGCCGGGACGACTCCTTGACGGCGTCGTCCAGGAACCCGTAGGCCTTCTCGGCAAGCACGTCGACCGAGTGCTGCCCTTTGTAGTTGACGGGCGGGTTCTGGTTGCGCTGGTAGCTGGCGTTCAGGTAGCTGTACGTGTAGGGGTCCAGCAGGAAATCAGACCCGTTCCAGCCAGCCGGGTACGGCGCGTTGTAGTTCTCTACCGTGTGCGCGTTGAACAGCTTGCCGGTGTAATAGGTGTTGTAGCCGGCCTCCTGGAGCCAGACAGGCAGGTATGCGTTGTTGAAGCCTTGTCTGATAAACTTGGGATAGCCGCCTGTTTGCTTTCTGTCAGCTGGCTGATCTGACTCGTTTCATGCCGTGTGGTTCACTTACCGTATGGCGGATTCACATCAGTCACGTTCGTGTTGTGGGCTTGTTTGCCTGTCCACAGCGAGACTCTAGACGGGCAGCAGAGTGCCGTTGTGCAGTAGTGGCGCTTATACAGAGTGCCATGATCGGCGAGATGTTTCTTGATGAGCGGCAGATAGTCCAACGACTGGAGATGCAGGTCTTGGTCGTCGGTCAAGATGAACACAATGTTTGGCTGTGACCCCTTTTTGAGAGAGGGACCCAACCCGGGACCGAGAGGTTTCTGAGAACTATGAGCCAGCACGGCAGGCAGCTGCAGACCTGCTGCGAGGGCGAGTCCTGAGAGGCGCATGGTAAGTCAGTCAGGAGTCACGAGACTCGGAGGAGAAACCAAGGTGTGAGTGTGCGGTGGGTGTGCACTGCAAAGAGGATTAGTATACATTTAACCTGCCGAGAAGCGATCTTGGCCCAGCTTATTATCCATCTGAATTTCCGGGGTCCTGGGTCGACGACGTCAAAGTCCCAGACTAGCGGGTTGATTGCGTGATCTTTCTCCGCGATGGCACGAAGACGACATGGGACAAGAATGGTCGATGCACCCCCACATTGTCAACCCCAACATTGCCAAATATGGATGCAGAGAGAACGCATGGGGAAAGCGTGCTGTCTGGGGCATTTGACGACCTATATTCATGAATTCCAAGCCGGCACTAGTACGGATGGTACCTGGGGACGCCGTCCTCAACGAGTCTAGCCCCTTTGCGACATCGGCCTAGCAATGTCGTGATCCCGCCGCCGAGACTTGTGGACATACCAAACGAACTTTTTTTTTTTCACGTTGAAGATCTTTCGGCGATAAATGTCCTTGTCTGTCGTCTGCACAATACTAACAAAATCCCGCTCGCCACCTCGGCCCCCAATCCCCCGCGTGTTTGGCATTCCTTGCCGCAAAGCCGTTGACCTAAATTGGTAGTCTCTGTGAGACACAAATCGATAATCCTTTCCCTGATGTCATGAGATTTTCTTACGTCTTTTAAGAACCCAACTCTTTGTCCTTCGCTATCGTCGTTTTTGACCCCTGAATTTATCTTTTTTGTGTTTCCGGTTATTTACATTTCAAGTTAGTATTTGCGTACAACGAAAATGGTCCAACATTCTGAAGCGGCGGCAGGCGCAAAGCCTACCGAGCAGTCGCCTCTTCTCGATAACAACCAAGGGACCTCCAATGGCACCGATTTTGGGTCGATCACCAGCGAACCGCCGGCTAACCTCCCAATTAATGAAAACGACATCGCCAAGAGCCCGTCCGTCGAGGAGGACGGCTCCATAAGCCAGGCAGAGACAGAGGCAGGGCTCGACCGCGGCCAGGTAGCCAAGATCATCTCGGTGATGCTAATTGGTGCGCTCAGCTGTCGTCGTCATCTAACTATCATGAGATGAAGCTGAAAATAGATAACAGGCATCCTCGTCGCCAACGCCGATGGCTCCATCCTTATGGCGACACATCCCGTCATTGCCTCCGAATTCGACGAGCTGTCTGCTTCGAGCTGGCTGATCACGAGTTTCTCGCTGGCCGGAGCGGCGACCCAGACACTGGTATGCTCAGACTCTCGCTTTGACCCCGGCTTGTTTGAATGTCGTTGTTGACACGATGTTGTGTGATTAGTACGGAAAGCTGAGCGACATCTATGGCCGGAAATGGCTGGTTATCGGCGCATATTCGATATTTGCTCTGGGATGGTGAGTTTTGCGGCAATGACCTGACGCAACATTGATTACAGTGTTTTGGTGTTTCAGGGGTTAACATGAACACTGAACAGTGTCATCATGTACGTGCCGCTGCGGTGTTGCCTCCGTCGACACTGAGAACTAATCAGTAATGATTTATCCAGATCGGTCGGGCAATCTATGTGGCAGGTTGTCTTGGGCCGCATCATCTCCGGGATGGGGGCATCCGGGATGACCACACTGGTCTCGGTTTTGATCACAGGTGAGTTTCTGGGTGACATATGCAATAAAGAACACATTCAAACCAACGGACCATGTTCAAGATCTTCTTCCCCTCAGGGAAGTCGCCCAATGGCGAGCTTTTGTCAACATTGTTGCCACAACTGGCCGCAGTGTGGGAGGGCCGCTTGGAGGATGGCTTGCTGACGCGATAGGATGGCGGTGGTAAGTGATTCCCTTTGTTTGCAGGAGGACCATAGCAAGGAGCTAACCTGGCTCTGGAGGTCATTTCTGGGCCAAGTCCCCATCATCGGCGTCGCCATCGTTCTCTGTGCCATCTACCTTCCCGGTGCACCGCCTTCCTCGGGCGACGAAGCCACTGCTGACAGCAACGACGACGGCTCAACCACGCGGAAGAGCAAGTTCGGCCGCATCGACTTCAAAGGCTCCTTCATCTTTGCTATCATGATTCTCGCCCTTCTCTTCCCCATGGAGCTCGGCGGCGTCCAGTTCCCGTGGTCGCACCCGCTCATCATCTCGCTGTTCTTCGCGAGCGTCGCGCTGGTGGCCCTGTTCATCTTCGTAGAGCAGCGCCAGGCCGAGCCGATCCTTCCGCTGGAGATCTTCCACAGCCGCGACGCTGTGCTCTCGTACATCATCATGGGCCTGCAGTCGGCCGCGCAGATTGGGCTCATGTTTACCGTGCCGCTCTACTTCAAAGTCACTTCCGGCTCGTCCAACACCGTCTCCGGCGCGCACTTGGTCCCTGCCGTGGTCGGAAACGCCGTTGGAGGCGTTCTTTCGGGGCTGTTGATCAAGAGGTCTGTAGAAACCAAAAAACCTCACTCTCACCTTCTGATACTGATACGAATTGCAGATTTGGGAGATACAAGTCTCTTATCATTTTCGCCACCCTCTCGTCAGCGTTAGGATACTTGCTTCTAATGTTCACATGGCACGGCAACACGGGCTGGTGGGAATCGCTCTACATTGCACCTGGGTAAATATACACAAACCTCTCAGTCGTTTGAAACCGGAGAACCTTGCACTAACCATATATTTCCAACCTAGCGGTTTTGGCATGGGTGTTGCACAAAGTGCCGTCTTCATCTCCCTTCAAGCTGTCGTCGCTCACCCGTCCCACATGGCCCCTGCCATCGCGTTCATGTACTTGTCAAGCACGGTGTGCTTCACAATTGGGCTGGCGGTAGTCAACGCGGTACTTCAGAGCACGCTGCGAGCATATCTGGAGAGCCGATTGCTCGTTCTCGGGTTGAGCGCTTTTGAGATCCAAAGGGTGGGTCAATCTGGACTGCCACCCCTATAACAAGGCGGGCAACATCAGTACTAACAAAGCACAGATTATCGCGAGCACCATCTCCGATGTAGATTTCGTCAAACACACTACCGGCGATATCCGCAAGGCTGTGGTGGACTCCTACATCGACGGACTATATTGGACTCACGGTTAGTAGTTCTTGTCATTTTTGGCGTCTGTTTGCGATTTTTTCTAATCCATCTAGTCGTCTCCCTAATATCTTCGAGCATTGCCTTCGTTCTCGCCATCTCCCTGAAGCAAAGACGTATCGACGGGACAAAGTAAGGGCACCAGTGAATAGGTTGACGGGAGTTCAGATTGTTCTTAGAAGTAATAGATTGGAAACAAACTGATGTACTATGTGTGGTACTTGAACGCTCGCAGAATATAAAGGCCAGATTAGAGAATAATGACCTAGAAAAGAAGGAGCTTAAAATATTCGCTGTCCTCAAAAGTAAATCTCCCCTTTGAGTGGAATTGAAAGAATAAGCATTCATTTTCCTCAAAATTATACGTCTCCTTTCATTGCGAATAAACAGGTTGACAGTAGGGTAATGGCTGTAAAGCAGCGCTAATTATGAATGCTAGGTGAAACTCGGTTCATTCACGACTCATTCAAGCCGAGACAGAGCAGGTGACTCACTCAACTTCACAAACGTAAGCAACCGCGACTCCTGTGGGAAGATAAAAGGCTTGTCTAATGGTATGAGAATCAGCCTTGAAGCCCGTAGAGATACACGGCTGAAGAAAACTAAGATCTCATTAACGATATGTATGGCGTATTACATCTCACTTACATATCACATCACTCATTCTGAATCAAGCTTCAGGAAGAAAAAGGCACAAGCATATTTAAAAAAGAAGCAGAAACATGTATGAGGTATCTCCGTCGCAATGATTCTAAGTTCGTCATCTACAACATATTGACGAACTGATCGACTGTAAACAAGCAACCCAGATAAAGCTTCTAGAACACAAGCATCTTGGATATCCTGCCAACAAGCAACAGCTATAATATCATGTCCAAGCGCAGCAAGCAGACATGTGCGCAAGTGCCTGCCGTGGTTTTTCGTTCATCCTTCTTCATTCAGTATCATACCAACGTCATCTACATTGTCATTCCAACTTACCGCATGATCATGACCCCGCAATCCCAAGACCAACACGGCTCTGCATAGGTGGGCCGTAGCCCCCGGGCCCTCCGCTGGTCGCCGACATGCCGGGGTTCGTTCCTGTCCTCTCCCGCATCCGCCGGCCCTCCATCAAGCCCCTCAGGCCTCTCTTCTGCAGCCCAATAACGCTACTCAAATCGCCGGCCCAGACCTCACGGGCGCCTCCACGCTCGCTGTCTCCAAATTCGGAGCTCCACTCGCTCCCGCTGGCACTGGCTGTTGCACTCAGTTCCTCGCTTGATGGTCGTCCACCTTGCGGAACCGCTGTACTGATCTTCAAGGCCGCAGTGCGATTCGGAAGACCACCAGTGCCAGACCCACCCGACTCGCTGCCCATAGCACTGCTGCCATTTGTTTGTGTGCCCGTGCCGGGCGGGCTTGTCAAGGCGTCTAAGCTGGCCTGGAGCGGGAAAAAGTTGGGATTCAAAGTACCATCGATGCCGCGTCCGCCACCAGCAGCCATGGCCGTTGCGTTGAATACAGCTGCCGCATTCCTACTGTCAAGCAGATTGTGAAGACGCTCGACCACACCCTCCAGAAGTCCGTCAATGCGGTACGGGCGGGCTATTTGCAAAAGACTACAAAGAATCTGGGGAGTGCACAGCGGGGACGAGATTGGTGGGAGACTCGAGGTGTAGAGGAAGTGCAGAAGTGCCTGAAGCGTGAGGTAGGTATGAGGCAGATACAGACATCTCGGCCGGCTGTTGGGTGGCAATGTGCGCGGTGTTGGCGCGGTGTTGATGGCTGCAGGATCTACAGGCGGCGACATCATCCCGCCCGAGACTGATGTTGCGGCTGTGCTTGGCGACTTTCCAATCGAACTAGCAGCCGAAAAAGAGGTTTGCGCTGAAGACATCTGACTTTCCATGGTGCCCCTGTTTCCTGTGGTGTTGGTGATGTTGGAGCTACGCACTGTGCTACCAGGAGCAGAGATGGAGTTGGATCTCAACGTGACAGCGTCGCTGCCGTCCTGCGTGGCTGTCCCTTCCCTCAGCAGCTGTACAAAGTACGGGCCCCATCTCCTAGCCACGATGCGCGAGTTGATCGGTATCCGCTCGCCCCCGATGCAGAGAATGTCCATATCCGCCAGCTCCCTTAATGCGAGGGCCTTCTCTCCGAGTTCTTCGGCAGCACGGCTATGGAAGCGGCCGCCAGCGGTAAAGCCAGCCTTGCGAGTCAGATTAAGGCCCGGCCCTGTATAGGGACTGCTGGCACTGATGAAGCCGCTCATCGGAGCCGTCTTTCTTGGGTTGTCGTAGAAGCCAAAGGCTTCCAGCTCGACCATGCAGACATTGCTAAAGTTAATCCGGCGGTGATTATAGTCATCCACGAGGCTCCTTTTCCTGTTGCCCAGCACGACGAACGTGTTTCTCCTGTTCCACAAGACACCGCGGTTCCAACTGCCTTGGCTAAATACGGCACCGCCGGCGTCGATTCGGCTCCAACTCAGGGTCCGTAGATCCAGAGCCCAGAGCGCATATTCTTGTTTCGAAGACGTAAGATAAGTTCCGCTGACGACAAAATGCGTATCGATAACTCCCCCATTAGGAAAGCGTAGCCCAGGCGGGCTGTACGTGCCATTCATCGGTCGCTCAGTAAGCGAGCCGTCGCTCGACCTGATCTGCAGCTCAAGTTTGACGTCCAGAAAGTTATAGTTGCTGTATATTAGCATGCTCGACCCGGGCTCTTTGGCCTCCTGGCTGATCCCGCCAGCGTCCTGTCGAGCGCCGTTTGGAGGCGCTTTTCCAATTTTTGACGTCACAGAAGGCGGGAGAGGAGCGACAACGCTCCGATACGCGCCGCAGCTTTTCCCCAGCTGCTGCGTGGAGACCCATTTCAGGCTGCGCAAGTTGAAGACGCTGATTTGCTCGATATAGTGGTTTGCTCCATCCTGACCTCCCACCACGATCATCTCGGCGCCTCCGGTGCCATCGATGTTGATGCCGATTCGGCCTTCATTCGGGTTCCCGGTGGAAGGGTTGTGTTGGAGGGCTGACAGAGGTGCCTTGTGAGATGCAAAAGTTGCTGCAGAGGGAAGAATGGTCGCACAATGCGCGTAGCGACCTTGGGGCGAGTCCTGGGTGGGAATAAAAGTCCATTTCTTGGTCGGTACATCATAGATGTATATGTCGGACATGACAGTGACCTCGGGTTGTTGGTCCTGCGACGCGCCAGGCTTCTGGTTTGGCATCGGGGACATGCCGCCGTAGCATACCATTTTAATGTCGCCGAGCGCGCACATGGAGTGAAAGTAGCGGGGTGGCGGGATGTCTCCTATTGTCTCCAGTTTCGTCCAGTGGCGACGGATCAGATCGAGCTCGTACAAGTCCGCAGTTAACGGAGCAGGCCGGCTTCGAGACAATATCCTACCCCCAAAAACATAAAGTTTGTCTCCCAGTATGGTCGTGGTGGCTCCAACCAAAGGATGCGGTTCCCTTCCTGTTGTTCGATGTACATTACACATGAGGCCCGAGAGGTGCGCCGAGGAAGAGGCCGTCCCTGCTGTTCCGACTGGTGTTCCTGCAGCGGTCGGCCTTGACTGGCCAAAGTTGGGAGAGGGTCCAGCTGACAGTGGCCCATTACTCTTCGGTGTTAGATTGTCGGTCCGCTCATCACCTCCGTCCATCTTCGCCACGCTTGCCAGACTGCTCTGGCTGCTGTTTATGTCTTGATTGTGGTTATCTTGCGGCCGCATGTACAACCCTCCTCCCATGTCCATGGATGTCGAGTCCATGGTGCTGGTACGAGTATCCGTTTCTTGATCCCCCCTGTCCAGAATAGTCGCCAAGCTCCCCTGCTGCGCAGATGGTGCCAAGGGAGTCAGCGGGCTTGCGGGCGAGAGCTGGGGCGGTGGCGGCTCGGGCAGCGGTTTTCCTAAGCTATTCTGCAGGCTCAGACTCCTCGCATGTTGATGTGCTTTTGACGCGCCGGTGGATCTATAAGGGAGAGGCGCTGAGATGGGCGCTCGTTCGATGGTCGGAGCGGCCGGCTCGGATGGGCGACGCGCAAATCTGGCAAAATCGTCTCGGTTGGGGGTGATCTTTTTTATGCCGCGGAAGGCAGATGACAGGATATCGGACGGGGATTTGGAAGGCGACTTGTCGTCGGCGTCGAGATCTGGGAAGCGGCTAATGTCGCCGGTGGCGAGCTGCTGCTGCTGGTGCTTGCCGAACGTTAGTCCATACCCCGACATGTTGGCTGCTGTTGCTGTGCCACACAACTCAAAGCTGCTAGCCTAAACGACGACTCGTCGTCCCGCAGAACGGAAGCGGGAAGCTGGGGAGAGCTCTCCGATGACGATGTCTGGTGCAAAAGGGACCGAAAGGACCAGAGACGAAGCAGTAAAAGATACAAAAGATAGTCGCGCAGAGAGACAACAGGGATTGGTGCAGAGCGCAACAGACTGCCTTGAAGGGAAGAAAAAATAGTCGAGTGTGTTGGGAAGACCCGCCACGGAGGCACAGACAACTCGGACAACGCCCACCATCCATCGGTGAGCCGAACAGTGCCACACTCCTGGGAGTCCTGACGGGGGGCCAGGGGCCAGGAGCCAAGCGGTCGCCGGGCAGATCCCGGGATGTTAGTTGTCGAGTCCACCGGCGTCGCAGCGAAAGCAGCGATCTTCCTCTGGCCCAAGCACAATCGCACAAATAGTGGAGGTGGTGATGGGCGAGGAAGATGCCAGGCAAGCGGCGTAGCGAGTCGCGGGGGGGCAAGGAAGAGTAGTGCTCGGGCACAAGCAGCAACCCGGATTGCGCCTCGCAAACGGGGGAATCAGATGGCGGAACTGCGCCAGTGACACGGCGCGGACGACGGGCAAGTTGGACCAAAAGACGAGAGACAAGACAGGCCGGACAGAAGAGAGACACAGTCACGGGGGGCGGGCGTACCTGATCAGGCTGATGCGGCAGCGCACCGCGGAGTCGAGGTTGCAGTGCTTAATTTCCGGGCGCCCTGTGAATGAATGCCAGGGAAAAGAGCAACTGGCGGAGAGGAGCAGAGGGAAAGACAGGAGACGACTCGAGCGAGCGAACCCAGCGATTTCCACCGCTTGTGGGCTGGCAGGCTGGAAGAGAGCGCCGCACAGACGGTCGTTTGGATGCGAAGGCCGGGCGGGAGAAGGAGGTGTGTGGGTTTGGTGTGTCTGGAAAGAAAGGCTGCCCTTTCACTCTCGGATGGCGGAGACAAGCGGGCTGCTGCTTGGTTGGTGCGTGCGCGGTGCGGTGCGGGTGAAAAGGAGCGGCGGGGTAGGTGCATGCACAAGATTCATGTTGGTATTGGACCTGCACCACCTGGTCAGGCAATTCTCTGGGTGGCACATGCGCTCGTGGCGGCGGTGGTGGTGTGTCGCTGCAGTTCGGCTCGCCAGTATTCCTAGTTCGCCCACGAGGAGGAGGACAAAGTGAAGCTGCAGGAACTCGAGAATGGCAACCCCTTCCTTCTCAGAACAGAAGCCAGGCTCTCGTTGTGCAGGCAGGGCAAGGGCAGCCCAGGCAGTCGGACCATCGCCTGATGCTTGGAAGTGTGGACTTTTGTCACAGCGATGTTGGGGCCAGAGGACGCAGGCAGAGCTAGAAAGTGGCTCTGCGTTCAAGCCTGCCAATCACGTCCCGCAAAGGGTCGATGCAGCAAGGGGCTCAAAGTGGAGACCTTCCCCACCACGAATCTTCACCGCGAGGACGCCCTGTCTTGCCTGCAGCAACACATCTGCAATCTGCATCAACCAAGCTCAGTCGTCGGACCCAATTGATCAATCAGAGGAGAGATGGTAAAACTAGACAAACTTGCCAGCCCGTCCCCGGTGCAGCAACAAGCACGATTCCGTGTTTCTTACAGTGCAAATCTCTGGTGTCTGATGTTCCGTAATAGTAATCTTTTTTTTCTCTCCCCTAGTTTCCCAAACCTGCCATTTCATGTGACCGCCCAGCTGGTCGGGAACGGGTCGGCCTGATTGGGCCTGACCAGAAACCCCAATGCGGAAGGCAAGTGTCAAACGACCGCACAAAGAGCGACGACTTGCTCGGCGACTCGCCCGAGGGCACAGTGATGACCTGCATGTTCTCGCACCGGGATCCGAGGTCATTGTTTGGACAATGGGTGTCCGAGGAGACGAACATACCCCTGAACGTCTTCGGAGATCCGCATGAACCTCTGTTTTTTCTTGTTTTCCCTTTGGGCATTACCGACGTTGTTCTCAAGACCCAAAATCGGCCGAGTCGTCCTTGTGTGCAGGACGACGCCCCCTGCTGTCCTCATTTCAAGAACAAGTGCTCGGATGCTCATACCAGGGTGGTATTGTGTCACCACCACGCGTCGTCCTCTTTCGTTAAAATAAGACTGCCGGGCTTCTTCAGCCCTGCTTCGACTTCCTTCTTTCTCGGCCGCCGGTGCATGGAACTCGGTTCCGCGTTGCGCTAAATCGGCCGCGGGCGTTTCGTCCCTCGTGCTGGCGTGGAGAATTTGGAGATATATCGGCCCCTTTTATCTCAAAACAACAGACGAAAGTGCAACGAGCTTCCATTCCATCGCTGGTGTATATAAACCTTGCCAGGCTCGGCAGAGAGGCATCTCACTCACCCTCTCTCTGCTTCTGCATTGCGGAACGCCAGATCTGCATCGCCACGTTGTCTTTGCTTGCATGTCCTCTGAAAGGCCCTAGCGCTCATCTGCTGACCCTGTTCGTTCCGTGGCTTGGACCCTTCCTGTCACAAATGCCATGCGCCTTTGCCTAAACAGTGAGCTGTGGAGTCTTTGTACACTGCTTACAGTTTATCTGTCGACCGCTTCACTTCTCGTCTAGGCGCTAGGAGATAGATACATGAACATCACACATCTTCGAGGCTACGACATTCGCAATGGCATCATTATGGTTTTGTGGGAGAAACTGCAGTCAGAGCATGGAAGACGATATGTGATGAGATCTAAGCATGCGGGTTGACGACTTCTCGATCCCGCACTCCAGCCAGAGTGCCTAGTCACAACGCCACCAAACAGGAGAACTAGCTCAAGATTGCAATGCGGTACATCGCAAACAGAACCAGCTTCAGTCCCACTGCACGTCATGATGAGTGGACGTATAATTAGGCTGAAAGCGAAGAGAAGGCGAAGCAGTCTTGACTGAACCCATGTTCAAGAGAATGTGGAAGATGGAAATGCAGGAAAAGAATCCGAGGGAGGGGGGTGTATACTATTTAGTTCCTTCCTTCCCCTTTACAAGTTGGCGGAGTTGTCCCATCACCACTGCTCCTTCTCGTTCAGCGGACTTGTCCATGGCCACAGGACGACTCCTTCCCCGTTCCAGCTGGACGGATCATCATGCCGCAGATCACAGTCCGGGAGACACTTTCAGGTACGTTGCTTTATCAGTTCTTTCAAAACATTAGTGAGTTATTTGGCTCGCTTGATTTGCACATAATCGTGATCCCCATGCATCATCAGCTGTTGACAAATAAAAACCCCTTCGGTTCAAACCCCCTCCTCTCTTAATATTTTTTTCTGTTAATTTTCATATATCTTATTTTAAAATATATGGCAATGCTTTCGTATATCTCCCTCCAGGACACGCTCAAGCATCAGCAGGGAGCGCGGTGAAGCGCAGGTAGGGCTTGACGGCGCGGAGGTTAGGGAATAGCTGGGCGGCCTGCTCGCCCTTCACGGCGGGGTGGACGATAACATCATCACCAGGCACCCAGTTGACGGGGGTGGTGATCTTGTGCTTGTCGCCGGTCTGGAGCGAGTCGACGATGCGCAGGATCTCGGCGCTATTGCGCCCGGTGGAGGCCGGGTACGACAGGATGGTGCGGATGGTCTTCTTGGGGTCGATGACGAACACGGAGCGGATGGTGAAGGCAATGCCCTTCTCATCCACGTTGGTGGTGTCTTGGTAGTCAATCCTGGGGGTTTGTCAGTGTTTGTCTCGGGGAATAGGCGGTTTCGGGAGAGCTGATTCTTACATGTCGTAGAGGTAGGCAACCTTGCGCTCCTTGTCGGCAACGATGGGGAAGCTGACCTGCGAGCCTGTCACGTCCTTGATGTCCTTGATCCAGCCTTCGTGGCTGCCGAGGGTGTTGGCCGACAGTCCGAGGAGCTTGACGCCGCGCTTCTTGAACTCGGGCTCGAGGCGAGCCATCTCGCCGAGCTCGGTGGTGCATACTGGTGTGTAGTCCTCGGGGTGGGAGAAGAAGACAACCCAACTGTCGCCAATGAACTCGTGCAGATCAATGGGGCCCTGGGTGGTGTCGGCCTGGAAGTTGGGCGCGACGTTGCCGAGGCGGAGGCTGCACACGGACAAGGCGTGTTAGATGCGGGCGTTGCGTCTGCAGGGCATGGTACACCAATGGGAGAGGAGAATACATACGGAGCAGAGCGTTCAGCAGCCATTGTGGAGGATTGTTGCTTGGGTATCACTTGTTGGATGGGAAGAGAGACAAACGGGACGGAGAATGAAGTGGCCGAAGAAGAAGTGTGCAGCAGCAAGCAGGTAGGACGAAGAAAAGGCAATGACCTGATGAGGGGCAGGCAGTGGGTATTTAACAGCGTACAGGAGCTCTGAGGGAGGGGGGCTCCACGAGCTGGGAAAGCTTCAAAGCTGTCCTTCACCATGGGATGGGATTAATAAAGCGCCTCACCCGAGGACGTGGCAGGCCTGGCTCGCCTGGCCCGCTCGGTGCGTGACATATGACATACAAAGATTGGGCCAAGTCGCCGACTCGAATTTTCACCCATACCTGTCTTGCACGTCCGGTGGTGTCCGAAACCAGCCGCCTGCGATGCTTCTCCGCGCGCAACTGCAGCCAGAATGCATCTTTTGTTCTGATTTCTGGTGCTCTGGCGCGGGGCGATTTGCCCCTCCATGTGCCTTGACGTGGGGAATTCGACTGCCCCTCACTCCCGAATCAAGCTTGGCGCTGAATTGCGCGATCAACCATCAACGTTATTGGCTGCCGGGTTGAGGTAAAATATTATGTCATTTGATGCTTGCTGTCGCAACGTTCTCATTGCCAATGTGGGGGTGGCCTTGTGTTGCTTGCTTGCAGGACCTGGCGCCTACTTTGAACTTGACCCATTGGTTCTCCTGCCTTTCATCCCATGCTCAGAGAGTCTGGATATTGATAAAGTTGCGGCAACTGTCCCTGATGTCGGCACACTGTCGTCGCAACAGCTCCCGTGCCAAGTGCGGGGACTTGCAATTTGATGATCAAAAGCCTCACAGCTTTGCTCTGTAGGCAACTTGCTCTATTAGTCACCATGGATGTCGCACGACCGCTATCGGCCCTCGTCTGGTAAATCCGTGATGCGACGCCAATGGTCATGTCACGTCCACGGCTGTGATGAATAAACAGAGACTTTGCCAATCTCTGTCCACTAACACAGGGCCCAGATCTCCCGAACTCCACAACTCAGGGGAAGCGGGTGGTTGGCTGCTGGCATGTCTGGCATCATCAACATCAAAAACTTTGATATGTAGTATTATATAAATGCAGTTTATGTACATGGTAATCTCGGTTTCTACAGACAGACAACTTCAATTCGTCTCAAACGTCAAAATCAGGAACGCCCAGCAAGGCTTGTCCTTTTCGCGACGATGCATCCATCACAGCTTGACCTTGCCCCCCTGCAATGCTTTCCACTCTTTGGAGCTAAACCTCAAGTACGACCCGCCCTTCAGCCAAAAGATGTCGTCGTCGCCTGTTTTCTTGGGATCGACACCTTCGTTTCGTAGACCGTACTTTTGCTGCTTGTTCGTTCCGGTGGTTTGCAGCCCGCCGTTCTTTATGACCCGGATGAAGAGTGGCAGAGCGTACTTGGGCAGGCCGTCTTGCACATGCTCCGCCAAAGTCTTGAGTGTCTCAGCACTAGGCGCAACGCCATCCTTGAAGATTACAGCCGCGCATCCAGCACGCCCCTCGTGGCCTGGGATTTGCACACCATAGACATTGGACTCCATGATGGCCGGGTGTAGTCCAACGCACTGTGCAACCTCCGCCGTTGACACGTTCTCACTCTTCCATCGGAAAGTGTCGCCAATCCGGTCGTTGAAGTACACGCGGTTCTCCTTATCCCAACGCACTACGTCCCCGGTCCGGAACCATGCATCGCCGGTGCTGAACACGGACGTCATGACCTTCTTAGATGTAGCATCCTTATCGCCGTAGTATCCTTGGAAGCGGGAGTTGACATCCTTGGGCGGCAGCTTAAACAGCAGCTCGCCTGGCTCGCCGGTGCTAACCCGGTGGCAGAAACTTGTCTTAGGGTCTCGCGTGGGTAGCTCCGTCTCGTGGTCAGTCTTCACAATGGCGATGCTCCTGCCCAAGATCATATTGTATATAGCGCCGCTTCGTCCCACCGCACCCAGACTGAAGTCGTTTCGGCTCTTGTTCCATATAGCGAAGTTGCCTTCCGTTGCGGCATAGAACTCGTCGATCGTCTCTATACCAAAGCGCTCCCTGAATTTACTCCAGACATCGGGTCGAAGACCGTTGCCAAGCGCTACGCGAACATTGTGCTTGCGGTCCAAGTTCTCCCCCGTTACGGGATCAACGCCGGGCGGGACGGATAATAAATATCGGCATGTCTCACCAACGTATTGGATGATGTTGGCGTCGTGTTTCCGCACATCCTCCCAAAAGTGGCTCGTCGAGAACTTACGACTCATGGCGTAGGTAGCTCCCGCCTCAAGGGCATGTGCAAACCCAAGAAGCATGGCTGTGCTGTGGTACAAAGGCATGGCCTGCCAGGATATCAGCCAGTCAGCTCGGGGTAGACGCACCTACTCACTCTGGAACTGCTGTGGACGTACCGAGTAGAAAACATCGCTGGGTTTCGTTCCAACCCATCTGGATGTGAAGCCGGCGACCACTGTGATCTTGGCCCATGGGATAATGGCCGCCTTCGGCAATCCCGTTGTCCCGCTGGTGAAAATGAGCATCGCCATATCAGTGCCTTTCGCATTACGGCGACCGTCCTCCTGTGTGCGATCGGCCTCCATAGCCAACATCTGCAGCTCAAGCTCTGGTGTCACGACCTCGAAGCTCACATCGGGCAGCTCCGATCGCACATCTTGGCCAACGCTATCCGCAATCGCAGGGTCGACTAGCATCAGACGGGTCGTTGCCTTTTTCACACAGTGCAGAAGTGGCTTGCCGCTCAGGTTATAGTTGATGAGGGCCACCTTGGCCCCGAGAGACCAGAGGGCGAGGATCAGGAAGAGAAAGGTGTCGTTATTTTGGAAGTCCAAGGCAATAAACTCCCCCTTCTTGACCCCCCGCTTCACTTTCAGGAAGTTGGCATAACGCAATACTGTATCGTACGCTTGCGCATACGTGTAGGTCTTGTCCTCAAAACGTAGAAAAATGCGGTTCTTATCCGAGCTTGACAGGGCCAGGTCCTCGAGGCGGTAGAAGAGATTCAAGCGCCCCCGAGACTCGCGCCAGGTGGCGGTGACGACGGTGGGAACGAGGGCACCGATGAGTGAGATGTCGTAGGAAACGAAGCACCGGGCATTGATATATGCGGCGGCAGCAGCAACGGCAGGGGCCAGGAAGGGCAGCGGCACAGCAGCGACTTTAAGTGGTGTTAGTCGCGGGGCAAACACAATGGCTAAACAGTCGGCTGGGGTCCTCAAGATCCCGAGAAATTTTTTGTGTACTCACGGGCGGCCATCCTGTGTTAAATTGGGTTGTTCCTAGCAGTATCAAGAGAACGGCAGGAGAAAAAAAGATAAGGAATCGACACTCGTCGTCGCTACCAAGAATCGTCGATGCAGGGCAGTGAAGGTTTAATCGCAAGGTGGAAGAAAGGAAGGGGCGGCCTTGCCTTATCAAAGGCCAAGCAAGGTGAGAACGCTTCACGTTGGAACCTGGAGCTACTGAGGAGCTAGGGTGAATCGAGGAAGGAGCTTGGCAGAGGCGTTTTACGGGGAGCTTTTTAGCAACTCATGCCATCTCATGTCCACCCGCCTGTAACGACGAGGCGGAGGATGTCGAGGATTAGGCAAAAAGAGCCGACTGATACGACGGTCACCAATGAGTGCATGCGCGCCGGCCTGATGCCCTGGCCCCGTGGCGCCCTGGTTATGGGAAATGGAGTGCATGGCGGGTTGCGCAACAGACGCTGCGTGCCTCGGCTGAGAGGCCCGCTCCACAGTTGACATCCACACAAACTTGAAGAGCCAAGCATCAAGCGAGGCGACGAAGACCTGACTGGCGATGAGGAGCTCGGGCGGTGGGTGGCGTGTCATTGGCGGGCGGACGGCGGGGTGGAGAGAAGCAGACCAGGAATCGTTGGCTTCGCGTTACCGGAGCCTCGGGAGCCTTTAGAGATGCCAAGTCCTCGCAGTCGAACAAATAAGTAGCCAATGTCAATGGAGGCTCTTATGGTCTGGCGAATCTCAGTTAGGGGCCAGGCTATCATGCAATAGATGCTGGTAAGCGAGAGCGAGAGACGGACAGACGTTGAAACTTGTTGGTCGGTTGACCGACAAATATGTCTCAATTACGGTGAGCCACTCAAATTCGCGTCCGCGAGGGGAACACATCTCGCGTATGTCCATGGGGAAGTCAAGGAAGGGGTCGCTGTTGTGGAATGGAACGTCTCCACTGTGCTTCAGGCTTCTCAGTGTCGACTTCAGCCAAGCTCTTATCGATGTGCTATCTGCACGTGCCGCACTGGCCGGTTGGCGTTAGCTGTGCTGGCGCGTTAGCTCAGCCGCCAGCGGGCGAAAGTGAAGCGTGTCAGCGCGGCAAGACCACAAAGTCAATGGACAGCCAGCTACATCGCCATGTCTGCTCGGCAAACATCCCATGATGGCGCGGCGGCCAGCATGACGAGCTCGACCATTATTTCGGAACCATTAACAGCAAACAGAGACTTGAACTCGAATAGCAATGCTTCCCTCACCCCCGTTCCTGGCTCTCGGAAAGAGCCACCGCCTGAGAAGGCGTCTGACATCCGCCGACGCTCGTTCATTATCCTCTCCTTTTGGCTGATCGTGCTCTTCCTCGGGCTGCCAATATGGTGGAAGACTACGACCATCTACCGGGCCAATCTTCCTCTGCAGGAGATGCTGGATTGGGCTGACGGAAAGGTATGTAGCAACTCCTCGCGAGTGCTGCTCTTGTCTTTCTAACATCGTGTCTCCTAGGCTTGCCGCCCCGTGTTCCCCCTGCGCATAGCGATTGAGGCCAACTCTCTCCACGAACAAGAGGCGCACAACCTTCTACGTCTCACCCAGCACGCCCTCGATGACCTTAACGACTTCTCGGGACACCATCTGCGATTACAGCTATCGCCCCCGTCGACCGAGAAGAAGCAGGATAGCAGCCATGACGCCGCCCTGACCATTCGCCTCGTTCCTGGCGAGTCCTCAACCTCGACACTGGACCCTTATGCGCCCGTCCTGAACATCACATACCCACCGAATAGCATTCCGTCGCCGACTTCCTCCTCGTCGTCGCTTGCGACCTACGTGGCCAGTCAGCTGCGGTCGACCTTTGCGGAGGAACAAGCCATCATCTCCTACCTCCTCTCTGCCAACTTCATACCATCGGAGCATCGACCTCAGGGCCTGGCGCCTGAGGCTGCCGACTCGCTAGCTAAACGCACGACGCGATCGCTAAAATACGCACCGACATACCACTTGACCTTCTCCCTCTTCACGAGCGGGCCTCTTCCGAGCAGCTGGGATATTGAGGCTGCCATCGATGAGTACATGAAGCCGGTGCTTGATCTGTTGTCGCCGATCCACAACTTCACCATCGATACTCAGGTACAGCTGTATGCGACACCTGGTGTGCAGAACCAGGTTCTCAGCAAGGAGGATCTGTCATCTTTCATCAACGCCGCTGAATGGCCGCTCTCGCCGTCGATTGGGGGTGCCCCGACGATCAACTTTGTTGTGTTTGTCGGCGACCAGACCATCATGGCTCCTCCGCAGGCCCCCGAGGGATCTGATGTGGAGGCGCCCACATTTCAGTCATTTCTTATTCCCCAATGGGGCACCGTCTATCTTGTCTCGCTTCCCCATGACGTTCCACATGTTTCGGTCGAGACACTCAAGCAGCCGCTCTTGACGTTTACATCTCATCTGCTGTCCCTCACAGGTGCGCCACAGTCTGGCTCGCTCCCACTGCGTCTCTCCACCCTTGCCCGTATCCGCTCGGCCGACCTCCTTCTCCGAGCATCGTCCACTCTTGGGTCACTTGCCCGCCTTGCCTTAGCGCTCCCATCCATCGCTATCCCTAGCAGCGTGGCAGACGGTGTGTCCAAGACCATGTCGCATCTCCGCCTGGCATGCGAAACACTGGGCGGCTCTGAGGGGCTGGCGCATGCGCGCATAGCCGAGGCTGAGGCAGAGCGTGCCTTCTTCGAGAAGAGCATGGTGGGGCAACTCTACTTCCCCGATGAGCACAAGATCGCCGTGTATCTGCCGCTCCTGGGACCGGTGGCTGTGCCGCTGGTAATAGGGCTGCTGAACGAGATAAAGGCGTGGAGGAAGAGGAGGCGGGAGAGGGCGGAAAAGGGCGCTCAGAAAAAGGCAGAATAGACTATTGTGTGTGCGGTGGGCTGGCGTTAGTTATTATTTGGTGCATCGTGGCGCAGCGAAAAGGTGTTTATTGGAATATCAAAGCGAAGTTGCGTCTTAAACTTTATGGCGGTGGGCAGTTCGTTACAATGCATACTGTATCTCAGTATCATTCGCTGTTTGCAGAAGGACTTTGTTTCATGTTTCATTGGTTCTTAGCCTAAAAGAGCAGAGCTGGACGGGAAACTTTTACACAAGCGGTGCGGCCCATTCAAGGTCATGACCTGAAAGAGTAAGAAGTGAGCGACGTTGAAGGGTTCAACCTGTTGCTGCAACGTTGGTGGTCTGCTCTCAACTTCAATCCAGCAAAAATTTCAATGCGAAACCAGGGGAGTTACACCGAGGAAAGAGAAAGAGACTTTTACCAAAACTTCAAAATGAAGGGCCATATACATACAATGGGGAATGATATCCAACTCGCCTAAAATAAAGGGCTGTTTTGTATAAATGCGTACAAAAAATGCAAAATGATAATATGACTTTGGGACTGACCCGGATCGAACGGGTGACCTTCAGATATATGATGAAGTGTTCTTCAGTCTGACGCGCTCCCAACTACGCTACAGCCCCACAATATTTGATGGAGTTTGCACCCAGCTCCAAGGTACATGTAGGCGGGCGGGAAGGAACAACGGACACCAAGCCGCGGTTCGACCAATCATTTGGTGGGCGCCTGCATGAATTCGGGATATCCGCTCGCCATTTTCCCTTTCCCTTTAGAGTGCAATCTTCTATGCCTGAAGGCGATTTCAATGTACAGCGTTATTGATATGGTTTAAAGGCCATTTGTTGTAAAAATATTCATGTTGAAGGACATGTTTTTCCAGTTCATATATTTCCTTTCCTCCTCTAGATCGAGTGTGGTCTGCAAAAGGGCGGCTTCACGACACTTCATCTTTTTCTTAGAGTGCAGAATCCCTTCTTTGCCTCACCCGTACCGGTACCGCCCTCGTCGGCGGCAACGTCCCGACGGGGAATTCCCTCAGGTCGGGTCGGGTCTCCCGTGCAAAATCACGATTCACCAGCTCAATCTCCAGTTCCTTCATCGTTATGGCCAGCCCGGCGAGCACCGCATACTTTGCGAAGTGGCGACCGGGACATATATGTGATCCGCCGCCGAATGGGTCTGATGCAAGTTTTGTCAGCGTTTTCCCCTCAAAGCTGCGTTGCATGGCTCGGGCAGGAAGTGTAACTTACACCAATGGCCCTGGATTCCCTCAGTGATGATCTTGGCGGTCTTGTCGTCTTCGACAGTCTTATCACGTGCAGGTTCGGCGCTTCTAAGAACAGAGTCGGCCTTGCGGAAGGGGCCGCTCAACGGGTCGTCGGGATATTCGAGGAAGCGCTCGGCCCAGAACGAGTCGACCGGGTGCTCTGGCGCTCCCGAGGCGAGAATGCGACCCTCGTTCCAAAAGGTCTCGTCGCGGTGGCCAAGCCACGAAATGGACATGACGACCGAGTTGCGTTCCATCTTCCAGCCGTCAATCTCAAAGTCGTCGGTCAGCGGATTACGCGCCGATGTGCCGGCCACGGAATACCGCAGCGCCTCGAGGAAGATGGACGACAAGAGCGGTTTGCTGGCGAGGGCGTGGACGTCAAACCAGCCCTTGCCCTTGTTTACATCCCAGCATGCCATGGTCTCGGCTCTCACACGCTCTGTCAGGTTGTCTGACAGGTGGATCTGGAGCAGGGCCCAGATCATGCCCGGGATGACGTTGGCGTTGGCGCCCCAGATCAGGCCCAGCTCTGCGCCCGCGCTGCCATCCGCTGATATGCCGAGATCCTTGTCTAGCCTGGCGCGCGAGCGGATGTACCGCGAGCCCCAGATGGGCTCGTAATCGGGCTCGGTGAAGTCCTCGGCGTAGACGTCGAACCGCGTCGCCGCCCATAGCTGCCATTTCTTGACGAGCGCGATGGCCTGGTCTCGAATGGCGTGAGCTTTTGGGGCGAACAGGCGCGGCACGGTGCGTAGGTAGGTCATGATGTTGCGGTCAAAGTCCCAGAACACGCTCGAAAAGTCGGGGCAGACCTTGAATATGTGCTCGCCGCAGACCGCCGTTGTGGTCGCGTGGAACATTTCGCTCTTGAAAAACTCGAACAAATCCGGTAACTCGACCCAGGTCCCATCGTTGCTGAGCGTTGACGTAGTCTGAAGCTTGGCTGTATAGTTGGCAGTGAATCTGGAGACCAAAGTACTTAACGACGAGCCGTTGAGCGAGTCGATCTGGATGCGGTGCTGGTGGAAGAAGATGCGCTGGGCTGGGTCCATGTCTTCGGTGCCCTTGTGAGGCCTCGAGTGGATTCCCGAGTGATCCCTCTCATAAACTGCCAGGTCCTTGGCTGGCATGAGGAATTGGTCACGGAACACCTTGAGGACGAGCGGCTTGGATGTCAGTTCCCGCGACTTCTTCACCATGGCCTGGACCATCTCGCCCTGGGGTATGTAGTAGTACGTTTCCATGCCGACCCAGAGGCGGAATGGTGTCATTTTCCCGTATCGCCTCCTGCGATGACATGGGATGTGGGCTGGTTAACAAACTGTAGCAAAGAGACAATAGAGAAGGCAAACACCGGACTGAACTTACAGACACCCTTTGAGAAAGGTACGGCCGTCAAATGCAAACACAATGGTATTCCCTACGAAGGGGAAGAAATAAGGAACCTGAGGAGGTGTCTTGCCGCCGCTTTGAGCCCTATCGGCATTGAGCGACATCAAGTGGTACATTAGCAGCAGCAGGAGCAGCGGCAGAATCGCGAAGCCCGCGATAGTGAGCCGTGAATCCCACCATGCCGGGCGGGCGTTGTACAAAAGCGACCAAAGACTGTCCAGCGCCATGGTCCACGTCATTCATGAAAGTGACCCGAACACACAGGGTGTGGCGAAGTCTTTGACGATGTCGCGGCGGTCAGCATGTTGTTGATTGTTATCAAATTCAACCGACCCTTGCTCAACGGAGCCACGAACGGGCATGGGGGGCAATGGAGCCACTAATATTCCCTACCCGCTCGGACTGTGGGGATTCGCACCCTGGAAGCTGCGCCAAGCCTGCCATGTCAGCTTCAGGAACGGGAACTTCCCAGGAAAGAATTGTTGTGGTGTGAGGAACGAATAGAACACGAAACAGTTTCGATAGAGCTTCGAAGATGCGCTTGCATTTTATTTCGATAAGGTTGTCTTGATCTTTGTGAGTGTACCTTTCAAGTAAGGTTGAGAAGCGGTGGCTCTCTTCCAGCTGTAACGCACTTTCCCGTCTGTCGGATTGCGTGAGCTTTTGTATTTGGATGGTGAATGTTCGATTTTAGCTCGTCATTATGAATTATGGATTTTTTTTAAACTTGCGTTCACGTCCACTGTCATGTTATACATTTTATTCTTTTGATGACCGAGGGCCGAAGAACTTAAGACAATTATACGTCCTTATTATAACTGTATTTTATCTCGTCCCTTTCCACTATGGAAAGGTTTTTAGAGGTTAAAAGTGGTTAATGGAATGAAAGAGAGCACTTTTTTTAGCGTTGTCGTATCCATGGATATTAGCGTACACCTGCTCTATCAAGAAGTAACAAAACTGCCTTACTTGAATACCTGATGGCAAAATGGCGATGCCCCAAGCGGCTTTGTTTTAGACGTCTTCTATTAGCACTCATCTACTTTACTCGGGACACTCACATTGTCATAAAACCATAGGCCTGGCACTGGCAGGTGAAATCAGAAATCCACTCTTAACTACGGGGAAATCCACTTTTATAGCACTTCCACCCAACGTATTACACAAAGTCCCCGCAACCAAATACTCAACACTACAACTAACACACCACAACTATCACCGCTTTGCCACATCACCGTCAACCAAGCCTAGCCGTCAACAGGGCTAAGCCATCACACAAACTGGGCATACGCCCTAATAAACCACTACCTATCTACTTAGGTATTCTTAGGGGTTCTCAACACCCAAAAAAACATCGCCAGTTTTGATTTCCACCTCGGAAAAAAAAGCTCCCCTTACGTAGATCTATAGATCTATCAGCCCCGGGCCCTCTATATGGATAAGTAGGCCTGGGTCCCTCTATGGATCACCGTCCCGCGCCTCCTCTATAGAACGATAGGCCCTGAACCCCTCTGTAGAGTACCGTCCCGGACCCCCTTTATGGATAGGTTAATCATGCCGAGCCGGAGCCGAATCCCTGCCCCTATCAGGGCCGGCCACAACACAAGCCCTCACACACACACCCACAGTACTCGATTGCAGTATACAATGCCCGTTACGCGATTTTAGCTGCGGTTGGAGGCTTTTTCATAAGTAGGAGTAAGTCAACGGTAGGGCGGGTAAGCCGGTCGCAATCAGCCGAATTAATACACATATTAGCCCTCGAATCTAAATAACACATCTTTCTTCTCCCAGCCGTTTGCAGCCGTTTGCAGCCGTTGGCGGACCGGTATGGTATTGTTGGGTTGAACATACCGTAAATGTGGTAGTAAAAGCAGGAATCCCCTTATTTGGCCGCCTTAGCATGCCGTGCCCTCGTCCGGAGATCTTAGGCGCACCCCTGCATCTCGGTCCCTGGGTGGAAGTATCGAAAAAGTGGATTTCCCTATACTAAATGGGCTGCAGTTGATGTCACCTGCTACTATGATTTTATCAGGCTGTGAGTGTCCCCAGCAAAGTAGGCGAGTGACAATAGAAGACCTCTTGTTTTATCACTTCCATATGTTCTCCTTCATAGGTCCATATTTCTGCTTAACTCAATATAAATTCATCCGCATTCAGCAGCCACAGCCCGGTTCCTAGAATAGTGTATAAACCCCGGGGGCTGCTAGACTTTGCTCACTGGAAGTCGTTTTTGTCTGCTTAAAATGTCCCTTTCTCTGGATGACAATGTTCACAAGTATTTGTGGTGCAACCACGGCCTGCCTTTCTACTTCGCGCGTGAGGTCACTATTACGAATAATAAAGCCATTGCATTCCTGAAATTCATCACGGGCTTCATTGCCTACACTCAAACCCGAACTTGGATACTTCTCATATCTGTTGCGAAGAAAGCTACATGGCCTATCTAACTTCCACAACAAGATCATTTCTGTCACTATCAACATGGTACAATACATCGCAATAAGAATGGCGGGGTGCTTGTCTTTTCAGAGGTCGTTCAGCGGTGTTTCGACTTAAACTGTGACTCGGATGAGATCGCCATCTTCACTCTTCAACACCTCGCACGAAACGAATCGAGATCAGCAACAGAAGCAAAACTGCAACAACTGGCACGAGCGCCACTGCTGTTCCGTAGCCGAGAATCCTGCTCCCGTCCACGTCCACAAACATGCTCACGATAAACGACGACAGCACGAGTCCCCCGTAGATTAGGATGGCCGGGACAAGGAAGCCTGGGACTTTCTTCTTGGTATAGTCCTCGTAGAAGCTGTTCTCACGGAAGCGATTCTCCTTGTCTTTGACGAACACAGCGAGGAGCAAAACCAGAACCAGAATGGCAACAATGGCCCCGAGCAAAACAACTACTCCAAAGAAATCGTAGAGTAAGACACCCAGGTCCTTGAACCGAGACTGCATGCTGAGCAAGCGCGCAGCCAAAGAGAGCGGTAAAAATATGGTGGTCAGGAGAGCGAGAAGCTGGACACTCCACTTCTTGACCGGTTCACGTCCTTCGCTAGCTCAAGAAACTTTGGATGGTCGTTGAGGTCGTTCGAGATTCTTTCGTGGCGGTCAACTATTTCTCTGCAGAAAGCACGTAGTACGGGTTCTAGTGCAGTGAACTTGGCCTTTGCCTCGTCGTATTCGTCGCCGGCCGGAAAAGAGACCTTGACGACCTCAACCAGGGGCTCGATGGTTTTTGCCAGTCGATAGCCGACGTCGGAGAGCTGCTTGGCCTGGTAAGAGTCCTAGGAGATCTCTATCAGAGCTCCCTGCCGTAACTCAGCATATTTTGAGTCCACCGGGTCTTTGCCAAGCGTAGGAAATATGGCCCAAGATCTCTCAACAACGTCCTCGAATAGCTTCAGGGTTGCGTGGTGGAACTGAAGGAGAATGACCTATCGCTAATTTCGCTTGGATCTCAGGGCAGATAGATGGGCGTCTAAGCCCAAGAATGCCGACAGGAACCCATTTCGCAGTCCATTCCGCAGCCGTTAATGCTCTTGGCTGTCGAAAAGAGACAGAATATCCTGGGCAACGTTGGTAGTAGCCACATTTGACAACTTAGATAAACTATTCATGCAAATGAGAATAGTTACGATCCCAAAATGATCCAGGTTCCTACTCCCCGACCAATCCGCAAAACACTTGACATCGAAATGGAGTTGACCGAGATTGACACTACCTGCCTTTACGCTTCGTCCCCGTTTCAGCTGAAACTTCAAGCTGCATGCGCACGCACTGTGCAACCTTGACGAGATTGATTCTTCCCTTCCTATCAAATGCCAGCTCATATGAGTCGAGCTGGTAGGACTCGGCCGGATCATCCTCGAGCCACTGCGGCGCGAGGGCACTAAAGCTTGTGCGAGACACAGGCAAATCAATATGAAAAAGTGAGATGCGGATCATAGTATCTTGTTCCTGGTCTGGAGGCTCTGTGTCTGGTGAGATTTCGTGTAATTTTGATGCGAGGCTGTTCGGATCACTACTGGTGAAAAGTGTGTCGCAAACTCCATGAAACATGAGGACATCGCCGGATAAGTCAAGCTAATGGGGGTTAACTCATTTTTTGGGATCTAACGGTCGTGAACACATGGCGAAAAAAAACTCCAAGCCCGATGGCGAAGTGGATCAAGTCGACGGCCGCCACTAAACCTGACATCTTAAATTCGGGTAGTTTCAGAGGCAATAGACACCAAACAAGAACATCCAGTTATGCTATGACCTAAGAGACTGCGGACGGCCTCCTGACCCCCTATCTCGTGATGTGGCTGGCAGTCGTGTGGTTTGCCTCGCCGGGCTGTGTGTGGCGCAGCTCCTAAAACCATTGAACCAGAAGAGTGTTGGCCCTGTGCTGCCTGAACACTGCGGCGTCGAGGCTCTGAGTGGTCTTGGCAAAACACCCCCATCTTGGTACCTAAGTAGCACAACATCCTCGGACTCCAGCAAGCTATAAGTACCGAGGCAACTCTAATGAAATATTTGGCATCAATGATCAACAACACAACTCTGTTCTTGCCACTTCAGAACTTGACACTAAAAGTTTTCACATATCCTCTCTCGACCAGCAACACACCACCACATCATGGCCCCGCTCACTCGGTCCGCGCGAAAGGCACAAGAAAACCAACAAAGCGACAACGAATCCCGGAGCGACACTAAATCATCTCAAAGCAGAAACAAATCCCCCAAAAGCAGCAACACCTTTGCTCAATTCGCACGGCTCCCCGCAGACGTCCGACAGGAGATCTGGGGAATCGCATCGTCCTCGCCCGCCTCCACCCCAGGCGTCTGCATCCTGGAACTCGAAGACAAGGAGCCGTACGGATGTGCCCCCCTGGTAGTCCACGAGCCATACAACCCCGCCCTCCTGGCGACGAACACGGAAGCGCACGACATCGCGTCCAAGTCGCGGCCCGCGCCGCGCGACTTCGACCCTGCCAAGGGTGACATCCTGTACATCCCGGACGGCAACATGTGCGACCGGCTGCAGATCAGCGCGCAGTACGACAAGGGTTCCGTCGCCGAGCGCTGCATCGGCACGATCCGCCACCTGGCCATCCCGATCGCGCTCGCGACGTCGCCGTACGCCGTGGGCCGGGCGCTGCGGTTTCTCGGGTCCCTCGAGACCATCTCCGTCGTGTATCCCCAGCCGCCGGGCCCCTCAGGCGAGAAGGTGAACTGCTTCGCCGACGTCGAGGCTGAGGCGGGAATCCCGCTCCGCCTGCTGACGGCGGACGAGCTCGCCGATATTACGGTCGTGGCCGACTATACATACCAGACCTGGCATTCCGACCTGCAGATCAAATGGAAGATGAATGGCAAGGAGCACCTGGACAGCCTTGCGGGGAATTTGAACCACGAGGCTCGTCCTGGGAACGGGCAGCCTGATCCGGCCATGTGGGATCCCAAGACGAAGAAGTTGAAGCTCAAGTACGAGGGGAGAGTCTTTGCGCCCCAGACGGCGAAGGCGTTTCATAAGTTGTAGTGGGCTGATGATGAGGCTGGGTAAATAAACTGCATCCTTTATCTTTGTTCCCAGTATCATTTGCATGATATATATACACATACAGTTCGGTGGTCAGTCTGTCTATTATTGATAGCAGCTTCTTGAATAATATATTTGCGGTCATTGACGGCAGGCATCGTTGCATGAATCGCGTTGCCAGATTCTTTGTGTTTCTTTTTGTACTGTGACATGATCCTGATGGTTAAGTAGGTAGGTACGTCCAGCTGGTATTGACAACAATCAATCTATCTTCTTCTCAATGAAGCAACGCTGTCCGGGTATCTTTTATAGCCCAAACTCCGGAGAACCCAGGCAAAGAAATCGCTCCGTTCCTACCTACCACCACCACACAAACTCTCCTCCGCAAGTTCCAATGCCAATAAATGCCCAAAGTTAGCTGGAGTAAGGGTGTGGTCCTCCTTCAGCACCAAATCCCAAGCTGCACTCCCAAGCTGCACCAAATCTCAAACCAGACCTGCCGTAGACGTTGTTAAGTCCAATCCACTTGCACGGTGTGCTTTTCTTTTTTATGCTGAGATTATGTTTGAACTACACGACGTTGGTAAGCTTTCATCTCCCGAGCATAAAAGACCGAGGTAAAAAGGCCAGATGAAAGCCGTGAAAGTAGGAAAGCTGTCCCAAACAATTAGGTGACTAAATAATTAAAGGGGGTTGAACTTACACACTCTCTAGCTGTATCAAGGGTAAGTGCTTGCTACCTGCGTACTGGTATTCAAGGGAGGAAGCGGACTTCCCGCCGCGAGGCTGAGCAGCACGCGCACCAACGGCCGGTCCTCGTCGCGCACCTGGTCCACCCACCCCTGCAGCTGCCCGGCCGTCAGTCCAGATAAATCGACGTGCGCGTCGATGAGCGCCTCGACTAGCTCGGCTAGACAGGTGGCGGGGTGCAGCTCGCACCGCGGGACGTCCCTGCGCCCAACGGCTAGGGCGAGCTGCAGCGGGTGGTGGGGTGCGCCGACTTGGGGAGTGGTCTGGGTGCCGTGCTTGAGGAGCAGGCGGACGATGGCGAGCGGACAGCGCGGCGCGGCGGGCTGGACGGCGCGGCGCAGGATGGCGACCAGCGCGGTGCTGCCCCCGGAGCGGCTGGCGTTGGGGTTGGCGCCGCAGCGCAGCAGCCACTCGGCGAACGCAAAGTCTCTGTCCCAGGCGGCCGACACGAGGGGGATCTCGCGGCGATGCTTAGAAACTTTGACGGCGAGGTTGAGGTCGAGGCGGGCGCCGGGGATGTCGCGCAGCTTCGTCAGCGTGGCGGTCTGTCGGTTTCGCAACCCGAATTCCAAAGCCCGAGGCATGCCGCTCTCGACCTCCCGCTTGTACAGCTCTCGGATGAGCAGATGGTAGAAATGCCAGCACGTCTTGGCTAGGCCCAGCAGCTCGCTGTCCGTCAGGAAATTCTTCTCGAGGTAGAAGATGATCTCGTTGGGGAGCACCGCGATGGGGGGCAGGTTCGGCATCGTTCGTTAATGTTGTTCGCGTGCGCGTGTGAGAGAGAAATCTGGTAGCATTTGGATGTATCGACCGAGAGAAAAAGAATCGCGCGTGAGATATAGTGTGGGCCGTGAATGAGATGTGTATCTGAATGAGGTATGTATGTGTGGGGTGATATAAATACTTTGGCCGTGCAATTGGTATGGATGTTGTGTATATGCGTGGGTTATGGGTGAATAAGTTAGAGAAGTACGTGCACAAGGTTCGAGGTTGGATCCCAATTTAGAAGGCGTGCCGGGATGATTTGACTTTGTGTACTACGTTTTTTGTTGAGAACTAACTGGCCAACGGCAGTTTTATCTTATCGGATTTTTCTTGACCATTCTATCAGTTCCAGGACTTGAAGATAACTTTTTTTTCCAAGTATGAGGTAACCTTAATTCTTTAGTAGACGAAGAGCGGAGCCATGCTATCTGAACTCTTCACTAACCACGACTTGATCTGATGGTGACAGCTGCTCGATAAGAAGGAAATGGGAGGAACAGCCCACTAAGTGGTACTATTTGGCACACTTCAAACTCATCTCACTTTTCATTCGTATTCCTATGGCACCTTTGCGCCCGTGGATGCGCCTACCGTTCGGGGCATCGTCTTTCATACCGCTGACGAGACTCATGCGACCGCCGTTTTGCAAGATTTAGTTATCGTCCTTACAGGCACTAATAAACCACGTTAGAGGTGCTAGGGAAGATGGCGAGCAACATACAGTTCAATATTTCCGGGGAAACTCCATTTGCGCAACGTGTTGAGCGCCTTGTCGTAATATGACGACTCTTTGTACCTGAGCTTGCATTGCGTATTTGTTCATTGTTACAGGGCCTCATTGCTACAGTGCTATACCCATTCTACTTTCACACGTAAATAATTGCTTGCTTCATGTTAACATAGCAGGTGGTCACAACCTCTCTTTTAGCACACCTTGCATTGTTATCATGGGTCCCAGATTTCTTCATGAAACAACTCGACATCCGTAATCTCCCTATCCTCTAGCTTCTCCAGCCTGATGTTCCCGTTTACCTCATCATGGCCGTCTCGCCATATCTTCCAGTAGTCTTGAAACACTCTGATGTACCTCAGATGTGGCGCTGCCTTCGCAAGTTTCAATGCCGCAGCTTTTGCGGACCCTTCGCAATATATCACCGCCACCTGCGTGACGCCCGTCAGTTTTGATAGCGCAGCAGCAAGAAGATCCAGCGTCTCGTCGAACGCGCTGGGGTCCTCTCCTTCATGTCGCAAACGCACCGCTAGCCCCTCTAACGAGCCGCAATCTGCGTCTGCCGCCACGAGTTGGTCCAGGACTTCGGAAGCCGATAGACTTTTCTCGTCCGCCTCAAGGTCCAGGTTAAGCATTCGCAGATAAAGTGGCGGATTCTCCATATCCGTATTTCTGCACGAGACAGCGAGCTGGCGCATCCAGGCGTGATCGTCGACGCTAGCGAGGAACTGATAGACCTCCCAGTCGTCGGCGCTAATGCGTCGGAGGTTGGGGCAGTGCGTAGGGTTGAAAGCGTCAAAGATAACGCCGCTCCCTTCAGGATCCATGAGGATGATGTCGACATTATCGTAGACACCGCTGTTGTCGAGGTAGACCTCCCGTAGGGACTCGAGCTTG
This sequence comes from Podospora didyma, assembly GCA_033439775.1. Lineage (NCBI taxonomy): Eukaryota > Fungi > Ascomycota > Sordariomycetes > Sordariales > Podosporaceae > Podospora > Podospora didyma. The sequence goes on from JAULSW010000011.1 coordinate 200,603, forward strand.
GCGAGCTTCTGTAGGGCTGCGAGATTGGTCGGATACATTGCCTTTCCGAGCTTGAGTGAGTGGAGTGATAGCGGCGGGGATCCCGTCTCGCCATATGCATTGCACAGCTCGTCAAAGAAATCATCGAAATGCTCGCGCTCGTCATTGAGACTGTACGTCGAGATGGTGGACACTGAAAGCGATAGTTCAAGTTTACGTAGCCCGGGTGCCTTCCGGAAAACCTCAATGAGATGCGACTTCCACCAGGGGAATTCCTCGTAGAGATCGTGTAGCGTCAATTCCAGGAGATTTGGGGCGAACACGGTTAGATCTGGTCGGCCGAATATCTGGCGCGCCTGTAGCTCCTCGGCCGAGGGCGGCTCGTCGTCAAACATATAGCCGAGTACATTTTGACCCATGTAGTATGGGAATTGAACGTGGATAGACGCTACATTTGGGCATGAGGCATGGAGGGCGGCCAATATTGTTACGCTCAGGGGGCTATCGATCCATCTTGACCGCTTATTAATAGCTACGCACAGGAAGTAAGATGACGGGCCAGGGGCGACTCACGAGAACTTTTGCAAAAGTGGCATCTGGAGGAGCATATTCCGTACGAGTTCATCGTCCTGGCCTCGGATGCTGCGCAGTGTGAGCGACCGGACGTGTCTGAGGTGGCCGCTGACAGCGAAGGCACGCAGCGGCGACTCGGACCAGGGTACGTTGGTATCGACAAAATCGACATCGATGAGCAGAAGAGGAGCGATGGCGGCATAAAATGTCTTGTTGACCCGACAGAGAGTGGCGAGCTGCTTGCGACTACGAATCTGCGCCTGCAGAGGGTACCGGTTAGCAATGACCGTCGTCAATCTTTTCTGCTCTACCTACTTCCTGTGCCATGCAGCGCAGTAGTTCCGGCAGGCAGGCGAAGCGAGTGGACATCGTAGCTATTGATATTTTAGGAGGCAATAAATGGTTTGCGAAGACGTGAGGGATTGAGCATGCAACGCATTCAGCAGCGCGATGCTGGGTGGTTGGATGAAAGGTCTGCGTTGGCTGTGATGGCTGTTGATTGCGTGGGTTGGTTGATGATAGGACACGTGCTCGGTTAATGGTCAGCAAGCAACCACTCACTGGTTGTGGCTCTGCTTGCGTCGCCGAAAGAGGAAGGAAGTGTTTATTACCGTTGTTTATCACCTCGACCTTGTATGGCGTGGCGGATAAAGAGTTCTAAATTATTGAATTTTGTTGTTTTGCCTGGAGGAGTCGCATGTAATTGATGACATTTCCAGGTATTTCAACCCAACGGCCTTTGGGCTGTGGCGAGAGGATACGCGGAAAACCCTTTCCAGGGGTTTCGTGCTGTGAGTGGCGGCTGAGCATTCGATCCTCAACTCCGCAACTCTGCCGCAAGCAATGGGCGCCACCACTGTTGGTCATCCCACGGTCGCTGAAAGGCTGCGAAGCAGCTCATCATTCCTCAACAGCTAACAGCTATTTACGGTGATTTCGGCCCGGCGGTGATGCTGGGGGGAGATTAATTGGCTATGCTCTTGCTCCCATCCATATGATGTGCACCTGGCTAAGCCTTGAGTGGTCCGCTCCTTCCGCTTCAAGTACCCCGCCAGCACAGTCAGACGGTCTTGCCTGCAATGAATACCAGTTGCATGACCACAACCTCAACTGCAGCCCACTATTCCCTTCGCCCACCTTCCCTGTTGTATCTTTGAGGGTTTTTGTGGATATGTGAATCCATGTTGTGCGTCAAGGGAAGATGTAAAATGGCTAGTCGCTCTCCGTAGCCAAGCTAGTATTCATATCTACTATTTTCATCACATCAACATTAATCCTTCGTCAAAAAACCAATCAATCTCAAATCACCCACAGACTATGCTATTCTCCACCACCAAACTCCTTGCCGCCGCTTCCTCGGCCATCGTTCTTCTTGCCCACGGAGCGGCAGCAGACGATTGGGAATGCAAGAAAACACCCGAGGGATGGTGCACCCTCGGCATCGTGGGGATCTTCCACGGGCGGGAAGGCAACGTCGCCATCCAATGGAAAGACGCAACCATCTTCAACAGCAAGTGCGACCGGATTGGACAAAAGCTCGGCATCAACGAACACCAATCTATCTACTCCAAGCTGCCCTGGACCGTCGAGATCACCCGCCTCAACTGGAACGGCGACTACAACAATATCGCCATGGCCTACGGCGCCTTTTCTGCTGAGGACTTCCACTGCTTTACCGAGGTGAACGGAAAGATCAACTACTGCAAGAAGGAATTCCCCTGCAACGAGCCGGGACCTAGATAGGTGGCCATGATCTCTTTAAGGTGATCTTTTTGGTTGGTGATGTTGTGAAAGGGAGCTGCTCAAGTGCATATCATGGCTTTCAGGATCATTGTTGCATAGAAATTGCTGTTTTAGAGACATGATAACTCTTGCCATATAAAGACATCCTACAAATGGACAGGGTGTTTGTGACGAATGCTCTCCCCCTTGACATACAGATATACCAGCGCAGGTGTCAGCAAGATGGCGCCCAGAGCCAGCACAGAGCTCCCCCCGCCCCAGCCCAAGGTGTCAAACAAGTCCCTTCCCGCCAGTGGCAATAGCGTCCCACCGACACTTCTCAGCACCGTGTTTGCCGCAATGGCACTGGCGGCGTATATCGTGAAGCAGTCGATCAGGTAGCCAATCACCGCCGAGAAGAACAGGACAGTCGATGCGCCAATGACGCCCGTGGCGACAACAGGCACAAGCCAGTGGGCATGGAAGTAAGCGCCCCATCCAAACAGCAGGAATCCAAAGGCGAGCAGAGGGCCTGTTGCCACGACAGGCAGCAGACGGTCCTCAGCCTTGAGCAAACCCAGCGCAGCACGGCGGCGGATGTACCTGTCCGACGTGGCCGTGAAGCTGAGCAGGCCCGCCACCGTTCCCACGCCATACCCAATAAATGCCAAGCCAACCTGCCTGGGCGAAAATCCGTACTCGACACGGAAGAGGACGGGGGCTGATGTCAAAAGCAAAAAACCCAGACCGTTGAGATAAGCCGACACGAGCGAGAGCACGGCGTTGATGGGTGACAAGACGGTCATCTTGGCAGGGCGGATAATGGCGCGGGCAAGGACCTGTCGACTCGACAGCCCGTCATCCAACTTGGACCGCAGCGCCAGGTTGCCCGTCTTCTCCTGCAGCCGCTTCGTCTTGCGGGCGAGGATGACCGACGGGTATGTCTCGCTGGAGAAGACGAGCTGCGCAGCCGCAACGAGCGAGTACTGTGCATCAAATCATATCCAGTCAGCAAAACTATCTCACCAAGCCTCGAAGAAGAGAAGAAAACTCACCACCCCCGCAGACACCCAACAAATCCACCGCCACCCAAGCACATCCGCCACCGAGCCCCCGAGAACCAGCCCGACCGTCGGGCCCAAGATACTCCCAAACATGTACACGCTCAGCGCCAGCCCCCGCTGCTGGATTCCCATCAGATCTGAGATGGTGCCGCCGCCGATCGCCATGGGCGTGCTCCCGACCGCGCCGGCCAGGAACCGAAACACCACCAGGGCGGGCAGATTGGGCGCCAGCGCGCAGGCCACCGTGGCGAGCACGTACAGCCAATTGCTCCACGTGTAGATGACCATGCGGCCGTGGACTTCAGATAGGGGCGCGAGCACGAGTGGGCCGAGCGCCCAGCCCAGCACGTAGATGGACACGATCAGCGCCGACAGTGCCTCGTTGGTGGACGAGAACTCGAGCATCACTTGGTGCACTGCCGGGGCGAACATTGTTGCTCCTAGGGGACTGCATCATTGGGTGTTAATAAAGTGAGGTTTTGGTGGATAGGTGGTTATGGTGGTGGTGATCGAGTGGCTTACATGAGGAAGGAGAGGAGGGACACGATGGCGATCTGCCGCCACGCTGTGCCTCGAGGCCAGTTCTGCGGATTCTCAGGGTCGGAGGAGTCTTCCCAGAAGACGACATTGTCGTCCTCCGAGTCTTCAGCGGCAATGCCATCTGGGAGGAGACGGCTTCGTTCGTGGGTGTTTGTCATGGTGAGATTTGAGGCGGCACTCCGATGTTGCGTGGATGAAGTATGTAAGATTATACTTCCAAAACCAAGAATCAAAATAAGATACTGGTTTCTTGTTTAGCAAAGGCACGATGTGTTCATCTCGAGGCAGCGATGTTGTCTCTGTTGAGACTTGATGTATCTGCTGGCACGTGATATCGTATACACTGCAGCAGTCTACTATTGCGGTAAATGGTTGCTCCGCGGTGTTTGCACACACACTCAGATCCCCTTAGCGGCATCTGCATCTCCACATTATCTGAGTAGGTGGTGTGGTGAGATCCTACCCTGCCCGTCGGGGTGCATATGTCAGCCGGACTGACATCCGGGCCGGAGCATCTTCCTCGGAGTTTATTTCTTTACAGATGATGACCAATCTCGTTCCCTCTGTCGGATTTCTCAGTGCGATTAAAAATTGACAGGGCTTATTCCGAACGGAGTTCTGCGACGTTGGGAGATAAAATCCTATTTCCGACTCAGGGGTTGCCGCCTCGAAATTCGGCTCCATTCCGTGCGACTGATGAGATAGTCGATTTCGACTGGGTTGTGAAAGAGATGCGATTACTTTTTTATCGGCAGGACCAGAATTTGATGCTACCACGCTAAAGAATGAACTTCCCGGTACATGATGCCCATATTTACCCATGCAGTATTGTGACTGTAGGAGTGGTTTATGAACAAGTCTCCCTACTTAGAGCAGCCTGATGGCCTTGCTCAATTTCTGTGTCAAAACGCCCCAATTCCTCGTTAAAACCACCAATCCATTACCACAGCCTCTTACTTCCTCAAATCATCCGCTCGTCCATTCTCCACAAACCTGCCATACGATGATGCTTTGACTTTACCCAGAAGCGGGATCGGGTTTCCCCTTCCAAACTTGTTATGCGGATCCCACTCGCCCTTGAGCTTCGACAGCCTGTTCAGATTCTTGGCGCCATAAATCTCTGCCAGCGTCTCGGTGCCGTAGTCGTAGTTGATGTACACGTGTCGAGTCTTGAATCCGCTTGTCTTCTGGATCTTGCCCATGACCGTGTCGGCGATGCTCTCGAGGTCCGCGTCGGATACCGTAGTAGGGTCCCATCGGTTGAGCATGAGCCTATTAGGAGACGGGAAAGAATAAGTTCGCTGATGGTCAAGAGGTTTTTGAGAACAGACAGTATAGTAAAACTTACGCAAAGGTTCCAATGTCCCGCCACGGGTACACCGACTCGTGCACCGGCCGGCTGAGAGCGTACCGCGTGCTCTCGCGCTGCAAAATCACGACGCCGTTGTATCCCGGATGGGCCTTGTAGAACTCAACCATGTCGCCAAAGATTTCTTCATACGTGGCAGGGTCGGTCCGTTTTGTGCCCACATGGAAGTGGTTGCGGTAGTCGGTAGAGCAAAGCCCGACAGACAAGAACTCGAACATGGGCGGCTGGGGCCCATAGTTAAGTGTCGCCGCCACAGGCTTCAAGGCGAGGACCTTGTCGATGTGCGGTTGCGCTTGCTCCTTGGACCCAAAGTACACGATCAACAACAAAATCTCGGGTAGGTTCGTCTCGCGGTTGAACCGGATCTGCGGGATGTAGGACATGGGAGCCGGGAGGTTGTCGCCATCGTACGTGGCCATCAGCTCGAAGATGGAACGGTTTGCCGACGCGGGGAACGTGTACCGGTTGTACAGCACCTGGCCGTGGTTGGTGTGGTCGTAGAGCTCATACGTCGCCTCCGTGATGATGCCAAAGTTGGCTCCGGCACCCTTGATCGCCCAGAACAGATCTGCGTTCCTTTTCTTTGAGACTGTGATAACATCTCCTGTCCACGTCACCAGCCGGACGGACAGCAAGGCATCGAGCGTAAGGCCGTGAGCTGCAGTTTTTGCCAAAAAGTCAGCACGTCAACCTCAACCGCAAGATTCCAGGGACAGTCTCACTTCCGGTCTGAACACCAACACCCCCTCCAATTGTCAAACCCACCATGCCGACACAAACCGCATTTCCAGTTGCTAAAGTCAATGGTGTCAGCTTGTCGTTCAAATCATACCCAGGAAAGTCCTTCAACATACGCAGTTCCTTCCCAGCAGCATAAATCTTCTCCGTGACCTCACCCAGCACGGTACCCCCGCCGATGGTAACAGTATTCTTCTTCCCATCCACCGCCACCGAGTTCAGATTCCGCAAATTGATATTCAAATCCACCGGCGTGATGCCATACTTGGTGTTTGTGCCATGTCCGTTATTCGTCGCGAGAAACGAGATATTGTTCTTGGTCGCAAGTTTGACCTAAGTTTGCCAACCCCAGAACCGGTCAGCCTCAAGAAGACCAGACTCTGTAACGTCAAAAACTCACGATTTTCTGTACATCTGCCTCAGTAGCAGGCTTAATCGCGCCTTGGAACTTGGGCGCCTTCCAGAGCGTCCAGTGATGCGACAAAACGGACGAGAAGTTGTCGCTCCCAGCTGACGCGATCTCCGTATCGTCCGACACATGTGGCCCGAATAGTGCCTCGAAGTTGATTTCGCGTGCCGCTGCCGCGTGCACGGCACACACAAAGGCGAGGATGTGGTGTATTTGTCGAAGCATGATGTTTTTCTCTCTCTCAGCCAAAGAGTTTAAGTGTGACGAAAATTGAACCCGGGGATAACCACGAAACACAGGTAGTCGGTGCCGCGTTGAACGGAAGATTGTGGTTTTATTAACTCAGGTCTTGAGACACCAAATCATACCTGGTAGGTTAACCGTAAGGGCATCGAATCTGATCATGCAAAGGAGCAACGAGGTAGGTGAGAAAACGAAAGCAACCAATTTCAAGGTTGTTACATCCGGTCCCCGGAGATACGTAAGTGGACAGAGCCATGACATCTTCCCGGAGGCTTTTAACCCGGAGGATGTAGGTCATGTCATCTTTTTCGAATGTGGTGTGGTGCTGCAGGTGAGCTGCATCGCAGATCCGGGGTCATAGGGGTTCTCATAGACAAAACTCCGAAGAGTGGCTCCGAACCACCAATCAAAGGGCGGATTAGAAATACAAGCTTACAATGAGTTAAGTTTGTTGAGCTGTTCGTGATTGCTAATTTTTGACCTTGAAATGGCCATGGCTGGTCACTTGAAGCTGAGTGATCACTCGTTACATTTGTTTGATAGGTACTGGTAGGTCTAAGCTGGAGAGAAGGATAACAGTTCTGGATCTTAAAGCCTATTCATAATCAATCTATTCTAGTGACAAAGTATTGATCAAGGATTCTTTTCTTCTATTAGAATATTGAATTTCTAACGTGGTCATTGAGCCCACAAACACCAAATCTTAAGCCTTGCCCAGTCACCAGAGAAGGAAATTATTGCCCCTATATCATTCTCCCATACCAGGAAAGCTGATCCTACATCTTGCGCCTGAGTGGTATCCAACACCGACAGAAAACAAAAGGCGGGATATAGCTGCGAAATACATCATGTCCAATCTAGATTCAAGGGGTAGAAACTGCCAGTGATTGATCAACTGACAACAAGCAAAGTTTTGTTTATCCAACAACGGTTGGAGTAGGCTCATCCTTGAAATCGTCCTCTGGTGCAGGCTTCGGCCGAATGTCTTTCCAGCCCATGAAGAAAGCCACAAAGAAAGCAGCGGCGCCGACACCGGCAATCAAAAAGAAGACGTTATCAATGGCGTTGGAGTATGCCACCAAGACAGCAGGGAGATCCTCTGCCGACACAAAGTTGCGAAACTGGGTGGCGCCAGCAGCTATGACCGCCTCGGTGTCGGCATTGGGCGCCAGCTTGGGAATCTCGGATCGCAAGCTCGTCGTGAAGACGGTATTGTAAAGCACAATAAAAATGGTTGGGCCCATATACTGTGCCCACACAAGTAGAGACGTGGCCTCCGCAAGGTGCTCGGGCTTAATGTCGTTCTGGACTGCAATCATTGGCTGGTCATTGTTAGCATATTTGTGAAACCCTTGACGAGATAATCATGGTGAAGCGTACCATCTGGAACCCAACACCCTGTCCGAAGCCGGAGAGAATCTGGTAGCCAATCCACTTTCCGGTAGATGTGTCGGGTTGAAAAGTCCCGTACAAGCCGGCGCCAATAGCAATGGTGGCAGCGGAGAAAAGGGCAAACGGAGGCACGCGGCCTACCTTCCCAACTACAAAAGGCAATTACATTAGTAAAGAGCGCAGAGGGAGAAACAGCATGAAAGGAGTAAGCATACCTAGGACACCCGTCATGATGGTAGAGAAAAGCTGTGGGCCAATGTTGGGCAAAATGTACACGCCACTGAGCATGGCGCTCTTCTCCTTGATGGCCTGGAAGTAGATGGGCAAATAAAACACACCGCCGAAGATGACAGCAATGAATAGGCCATAGTTAAGGGAGCTGACCCAGACAATGCGCCGCTTAGCCATGGAGACCGGGATCAACGCATCGTCGCCCTTGTAGTAGTTCCAGACCAACCAGACAATTGCGTTAAGACCAGATCCGATGAACAGCCCGATGACTTGGGATGACCGCCAGGGATATTGGTTGCCACCGTACTGAAGAGCGAGAAGGAACATGACGACTGCTGGCGCAAACAAGGCGAAGCCAACCAGATCGAGGAACTTGTGGATCTGGCGAACCACCTTCAGTGGCGCCTGCTTGGCCACCTGCTCCGGCACGTGTACTAGAATCAGAGGCAGAGCCACGAGCGCACCCAGCGGTAGGTTGATGTAGAAGCTCCATCGCCATGTGTAGCCCGTCGTGAACGCGCCTCCGATCAGTGGTCCTATCACTTGACCGAGCTGCGCGATACCCATGCAAGCACCGATCAGAGGCGGCCGCTTCTCCAGAGGCACCGAGGCCGATATGATGGTGAAAGAGCCGTTGATGATGCCTGAGGATCCCAGGCCAGCGATAACTCGACCGACAATCAGCATAACAGACGACTGAGCAGCACCGCATATTACCGACCCAACTTCGAAGACGGCGAAGAAAACGAGGAAAGACCACTGCGGAAAACACGTCTGTTAGCGGTTTGCTTACATCGAAGGAACTTGGGGAAATGGGGAGAAACGAACCTTCAAGCTGAACTGGTTATAGATTTTGCCGGTCAGCGGTTGGAGGGCCGCGCTGTATGGACTGTCAGTGCCAATTCATCACCAGGCTGCAAATTGTGTTGTTACCACGAACCTTCCCAAATTGTAGGCGCTGCCATACCAGCCAACATCGACCAAAGACTTGAAATCATCGGTGATCTGCGGGATCGCAGTGCTGATGACCGAGATGTCCAGAATGGTGAGGAAACAGGCAAGCGAGACCGAGACGACCACGGCAGTCAGCTTGACACCAGTGATATAAGCTGTTGTGTCATCTACTGCGGGCTCGTCTGCGGTCTTCTCGACGTCGGCAGGAGTTTGCTTCTCGGGAAGCTGAGTGATGGACTTCTCCTTGTCGCTCTCGCTGGCCGTGGTCGAGAAGTCGCCATCGCGATACTCCTTGTCGGAGAGAGGGTGCTCTGCTGCAGCCATTTCCTATTGTGTTATTTGGATGTTCAATGCGCTGGTGTGGCCTCTGTTGACGAGTCGAACTCAGGAATCGTCAGAATCCAATGGTGTCGAAGTGGGAAAAATTGAACTATGTCTTGTCTGATGGGGAATAAATCTAGCCACCGCATGCTGGTCATGGAAAGGGAAACTCCATTCCGAGCTTCTTGCTCGTGGCTTCCGCATATCGGCTTTGATGATTGTCGCTTCTTCCCCCTGCGCGATCGTTGTTGCTTGGGTGCCGATCTGTGCTGTGGCCCTTGCATTAATCACCAACCGGAGCAGGCACGCGTGCCGTGTCCGGCGGGCAGCGGCAACCTCCAGCCACTTTCGTCACCTGCATCCCATCTTTTGTTCCTTCCCGTTTCCAACATGATCACCCCTCCCTTTTCTGGGTGCTTATCTTTTCCCCAAAAAGCTCGCCTGATTCGCTGACAAATTTCCCACCCTGAAACCATTTGCCGACGCCGGGCTTTGCCTGCGCAACTCCTGCTGACTCCATGCCTGTTGGATTCCTCCGCAGGGCCTCGACAAAAGATTTTCCTCCCGCCGCTGCGCCGGCAAATTCATTCTCCCCCATGCAACCATTTCCATCATCGCCGCCGAGCCATCGCCAACAGATCATATCCATTTCCATATTTGGATGACATCACTCCACTTCTTTTGTTGCCATTGCCACCTTGATTGGACATCCTCCAGCCAAGGAAGGTCCTCTGAGGTACTTTGTCAGGCCAGAGCATTGATTGCACAGCCGAGAACATGGACGCAAGCCTCGAGCTTGGCCGGCCGTTTATGTCGCGATCGATGATGGAGCCGGGCTACGGCGGCATGAATCGACCCTTTCAGTCAGGTCCAACGCCTGAGGGTGCTGCCAGCGCCAATGGCGGCGGCCAAGGCTTGGGCCAGAAGGCCTGTGGACCTTGCGCCAAAATCAAGACCAAGTGCATCTACCGAGAGGGTGGAGCGGGTTGCGAAAGGTATCATTCCCTTTTCGTATGTCGCGTTTATGTTCCGTTTTGCAGGCTGTGTTTGGTGTGACTTCGGATTCGTAGACAAGTTTTCGTTTTATAGTCCGAGATTGAAATGGTTGAACTGTGCCATCCTCCTGTAGAATAGAAAATGATCCTCCTGGCAGCCACCAAAGACCGTTACTGACCAGGTAATTTCATGTATTCTCGCAGATGCCATCGGTTGAAAAAAGAATGCGTTCCGTCAACCCTAATTCGGCGCCACAAAGTCAGCAAGGGCCAGCAAGGCGCGTCGTCACGTGTCCTTCGACTCGAAGAAAAGCTTGATGACCTAGTCTCCTTCTTGAGAGCCGAGAAGGGTCGGGCTGCAGGCGGAGTCGCGGACCAGGATGACGTCGATGATGAAGGGGACGAAGAAAGCGACAACGGCGACGACGAAGATTCATCACCCCCAGTCGCTCTTCCTACTCCCGCACCCACACTCGACACTGCGAGAAGCGCGGCGACATACTCTACCGCCGCCTCCACCCCGCCTGACTGGAACTTCCCAGCTGCAGAAGAACCATCACAATCCGAGGCTGAAGAGTCTATGAAAAAGTTCAGAGAGGAAACAGTTGTAAGTCTCCTGTGCTTATTATCTGTTGATGTGTAAAGGGGACGACGAGTGCTGATGCGCCCGTAGCTCTTCTTTCCTTTCCACTACATTCCACCATATATTAGCTCGCGGCAGCTCTTGGAGACTTTCCCATTTCTGTGGTTGAACATCATGAGCACGACATCGCGATCGAATAAGCGACGGCTAGCTCTAGGAGATCAGGTTCGAAACATTATCTTCCGCAAGATTGTCGTCGAGAGAGAAAAGAACCTTGATTTGCTTCTCGGGCTCTTGGCATCGTTGGGCTGGTATGCATTGAATGATGGATGCACCTAAGCGTTGAGAGAAACTCAAGCTGACACCTTGGCAGGTCCCATTTGCAGAGAAGAGAGAAATTCTACCAGTCTCTGTTCTCGCAGCTTATCGTACTTATGATTTACGATATGGGCCTACAGCAACCTCCTCCGGCAGTCCCTCAAAAGGCATTTTGCGGCCCTCAGTTGCCCAGCGGCAGGCAGGATCGCACAAACGATGAGCGAAGGGCGGTTCTTGGCGCTTTTCTGATTACGTCTATGTCAGTTCAGTCTCACGAAATCTCATGAGGGGTCTTTCCGCTGACAAGAAATACAGGGCTTCACTCATCCTCAAGGGGCCTGATGGGTTGCGCTGGTCTTCCCACCTAGACAATTACGCCACATACCTGACGCAAAACAGCGACCTTGACCAGGATAAGAGCCTAGTCGCGCTGGTGCGGATGCAGCTCATTGTCAATCAAATCCACAGCGCACCAAGGCCAATCACTAACGTCGACAATTGTGAGATTTATCTCTCGGCTCTCAAGTCGCAGCTACAGTCAATAATGAAAAGCGAGCATCTCAGTTCAGCAGCAGCGAATCATCGTGAGTTTTGACTGCAGGCGTGGCTACACTACGTACCGTATTCGACTGACGAGATTTGAACCAGCGGCTGTTCTCGAGCACTTCCACTTTACCGAACTGTTAATCCTCGAGTCTTCAATTGGCCAAGGGCCACGACGGCCTGACGATCTTGACCTCAGGCGGTTCGAGATCTACCAGGGGCAGCTGAACTCGATCAGAGCCTGGCTCAACACATTTCACAGCACCGACTTCCGCTTCTACGGTGACATGGCCTTTTTCAGCTACTCAGAGCTTGTCAAGGTCATGGTCGGTCTCCATAAGCTCACCACACTGGACGATCCTACCTGGTATCGACCAGCAGTTCGGAAGACGCTTGACCTCATGCCGCAACTCGACAAGCTGATTGCGACATTTGAGCAGCTTCGAGCAGCGACTGCGCTTTGGTCACCTGGTATAGGAGAGGACGCAGCAGCATTCTCATGGGCCATAACCGTGTTCCAGAACATGAAGAACACTTGGAAAGACGAAGTTACGGGACTGGATGAGATCAACACGGTCACGAGTGGAAATTTTTTGGACGGCGATGACCAGAGCAGTCTACTGTCTACGTATTTGCCCGCTTACGGGAATGGCGATGCTTGGCTGTCCGACATGTTTAATATCTGAAGAGCATAATATAACATATGTGATCAGTCCACCCCCCCCCCCACCCCCCGAAGAGTCGGTGTACGAATGCAGGCCTCAGACCACCTGGCGTGACTCAGTTAGTCCTAATCCCACGAGCAAGGAACATGTAAGCCATCAATGCTAAAACGCCTCCCTTCGGATGCCGGATGTTCCCCACACTGCAGTATTGCGGCCCGTGGGCCATGGGTGGTGAGGCGGTGGCACTGCCACGCAACGTCGTATACATACGAGTGTGCAATTGATTGCAGCTGTTTCGACCGGGAGGCGAGACAGAGTGTGTAATACGCGTACATGGCTGCTGAATCAGGCAGCTATGAGCTGTCTGCCTTCCACCGAAGTCGGACGGAACAGTCTCCGGCCGACGAGAGGGCCGACAAGAAGGCGACGGAGCCATGGCGATAACTTCTCATTTGGTAAATGCCCTTTGTCGGTTTGCCCAGGAACGATTGGCCAAAAGTGCTCCTCTAGTTACACACCATCTCACGCATACAACACTTCCGGTGTGCCACAATTCCTTGGAACATGGTCAGTGATCTACAAGATCCTGCACCTTTCTTCAGAGTCGCCTTTGTCCTCCCCTCACTCTCCTTCTCTGACGTGTTATTTTCGTAATTTGCCCTTTGGAGAGGCAAGAGAGGTAGGAGTTGCAACCCCCAACTCTCCCACGGCATGAAGTTTGTCCGCCGCTTCCTTGGAAATTGACAAGCGATGGGAGGGCTGACGCCCCGAAAGACGAACTAAGCTTTCTCTTAAGCTTATTATGGTCAAGTTTGACGAACCCAGACACGGACGTTGCAATGCCAATGCTCAAAAGCCTTAGCCTGTTTTCTTAGCGTTCACGTCACTACCCGTGCAGATTTACAAACAGTAATTCAGGCGCAGGTTCTTTTCACCAGGAGACTAGAGCAAGTTGGGTGTTATATTAGAGCGAAAATAACAAAAAGCAAGCGGATGATCTGTGCCGTTTTTGCTAGTAGCACATACCTTATCTTGCCTTAGTGCGTAATTCAGGATCCAATCACGCAATTTGTATAAACCACCTCGGATCTCCTTCCCTTCACGTACAACTTACATGAGATTAAGTTTTGTATGGTAAAGAATGGAAAGGCATGATGATCTTTACTGTCTCAGGAAAAACAACTAAAAAACGCCCATCTTGACCGAGACAGGACTAGTAAAAAAACAGGATTTATAATGGCCAACGTGCACTAACCAAGTCTTCTCTAGTGACGGAACGGTCCGTTTGGTAATCTTTTTAGCGGAAAAACATGGAACGAAATCCTTCTCTCTCATGGAAGCACCGGAAGGATTCAAAACACTGACAAAAGAACCCCCTATCGGAACACTACCTTCTTGTCAATCGGCCCAAGGGAGAGTGATAAATTCGCATGCTTATACGCGTCTACTCACAAAGTCCGACGGTATTTCCAAGCCTGAGGCTCATGCAGAAAGCAGCTTATTTCCGCTGTCATTCCCGCTGGTTTGGGGTCCCGGCTTATTTTCTTTATCACACGTGGGGGAAAAGAAAATCAGGTAAGAGCCAAGAGCGCACAGCCCGAGGAAAATAGAAGTCGGATTCTAATCGCAGCCTGCAGCTGTCGGCGGACAAACAGTTTCCCCCTCCAAGACTGCTGAGGAGGCAATATGACGTCAATATTGTGCAACCAGCATCCCACACACTTTGACCATTTCTGTTCAGCCACCATCTCTTGGACCTGATCTTGTTGATATTGCATATCGCGCACACCCTCTCTTGATAGTATGGCTGAGCTATCCAACTTACGAATCCTTACGTTAGGCTAGCAGCAAGTTACAATGCCCTTTGGCGCCGTTTTAAAGTTGGCAGGGTTTTCCCAAAAGGCTAAAGATTTGCCTGTCCATACCTGTTCCTGCCACTGCCTGCTGCTACTTCTCTTAACCCCCACAGTGTCCAAAACGACTCGTTGCCACTAGGGATCGCCAGTCGGTATAGCCATCGACAGGGCCAGCTTCTAGATATGGCTAAATTGTGCCCAGGACCCGAATCGCAACTGTTTTGGCAATCGCCGTTGAAAATGCAACCCACCACTTCCCTCACTTCACCGAACACGACGGCTGAACTAACAATGTTGCCTCGATGCCGTGCAACGTCGAAACATGTGAGCGAGAGATCGTCTTAAAAAATCCCCTTCCTGACTGGTAAAAAGTCCCAAGCTTGATTGGTGACACTATTGCGGCAAGGGCAAACAAAAGTGTGCCATTTTCTGAAGATTTTCACTGCTTTCGTGATAGCGAGGCAAGGGAAATAGTCCCTAGCTTCAGCAGCCGCAAATGCAGATTGATCAACGTCTGAAGCAGGTAGCACCAGCAGCGAAGCGTGAGTGAAGGCTACCCAAAGTCCCAAACCAAACGCCCATACATGAACCTCGGTAAATACCGGTCCGCTAGTGGAAGAAAGAGGGGTTCGCCAGTGAAAATCGGTAAGGATGCTGTGATGATCTCGCTCTAAACAGCTACCATTGAAGAAAGAATAAGACTACACGTGTATATGGAACATTTATCCGCTGATGTGCACGGCAATCTCAGCACGTATCTGGCAGGAATGCCCCTTAGCGCCTGGGCTCGCTAGGACGAGTGGACATGGCGCGCGCGTTGTCTTTCCCTACAGGCGGGGGCCCCTAACTCTTCCCGCAACTCTAAACGAACCCCCCTCCAACGATCCATCCACCTTTTTTCTAATGGATGCCACATCAAAAACAACGAAGCCTTATCAACCACTTGCTAGCCCACATGAAATGATCAGTGCCGCCGCCCGCCGGCGTGTCCGCCGCAAAAATTGATGAGGTGGCCAAGGCGCACCAGGATCTGTGTAGCACCACGATGTGCATCTGCTGCAAGGCTTCGGAGCACTACATCACAGGGCATATGGCGACACTCCACTCCACTGCACCTTCCCCTGCCCGGATTCGAACAGGCCAGCAGGCGCCGTGGGGGTGCGTCGAGGGCAGTTTCCAGAAGGCACGATGGGAGCATCTTGTGCCCAGAAGCAGGAGCGTCCCAATAGGCGTTTCGGTTTACGACCTTTGGCTTGTTACACCACGTTCGTTCCAAGACTTCCAGCACCTACCCAACAAATTATCAGCCAACACCTGCTGCATTCCTGCGCTCCGATCACGCCCGCCGAGTGTAATAGTCACGCCCTCGATGATCTTACGCAACTGACCGCTCACCTCAACAACCCGGTGGCTACCTACCCACTTACCCAGGACTCTCCGTTCCAGGGAGAGAAATTAAGATCCGAAACACGACAGCGACAATCGCCGTGTTGATTGGAGACCCGTTGTCGCCCGCCCAGAGAGTCAATTAAAGCCCGCATACCAGCCTCTCAGAGAGAGCATGGCAAGGTTCCTCCGCAATGGACACGACCCTGACACGACCCTGGCGCCCACACATTTTCCCAGGGCCCTGCCTGCCAAGAGGTGGGGCGTGGCAGACAGCAGCTTACATGGGGTAGCGAGGGGGGTGCCAAACGTCCTGGCAGGCAGTCCGACCGGTGGTGTGCTCGACTGTGCCATGATGCTGCGGCGGCATTGGCACTGGCATTGCACGTCATTTTTAGTGTTGGCCACGGGGAACCAGCCCAAGACGAAGAGACATGCAAAGAGAAAAGTCCGAGAACCAAAAGATAAGACGGCAGGCCGAGATGGGCAAATCGAGTGGCCGAGTCTCGCACGAGGATATGGATCTGACAGTCGAGCCGAGGATGGATGGATCTACGGCAACCCGCGTACGTTAAAGGCACTGCGGCTCTAAAGTAACAGTCCCCGTCGAGACAACCTAGCTATCCCGTCGTCGTAATAATAGTTTCCCCTCATTCCTCGACTTGGATTTCTTTTCTTTTCTTTTATTCTCCTCTCACTCTTCTGTGCACAGTGACGCGAGAGCTGGTCGAGACACAAGCCCCTGATCATCCGAGACACGACATCACGACATACAGTAGTCTGTTTCCACCTTGGCCCACTGGCCATGCCATCGACTACCACCAAAGCGTCTGCTGCCGTTGCGGCGGCGGCGGACAACAGCAATGGCACCAACAGCAACACCAACGCCAATGGTACGCCCGCGCCGGCAAAGCGGCCGCGCCAGAGCTCAGGCCCCGCTTGTCAACAGTGCCGACTCCGCAAGCTACGCTGCGACCGCCAAATGCCGTGCGGAGCCTGTGTCGACACTGGAGTGGCCTGCCACGTAGACCCAACGACTCCGCAGCGCGGGCCCAAGAGGGGCCATCTCAAGGTGCTGCGATCAAGAATTGGTCCGTAGAATATATCCCATGATAAAACAAGTTCGAGTCACTAACACAGCTTCCCGCAGCGGCACTCGAAAGACACATTGGCAAGTCAGACCCAGGCGGCGTGGACGGGTTGGATCTGGACAACATCTCGTCCAGTGGCGGCCACGAATCAGACTCGCCGCGGGGGGTATCGCCAGTCGCATTTTCAGGCGTCACAGCAGTGTCCATCCCGGCGACGGCAGCCCTAGATCTGTCACTTCCCGACGCTGTCCCACCCACTTCTTTGCAGCAACATCTCGTGCACCTCGAACACCACCGCCCTAGTATTGGCGGCGTTGTTGTTCCACAGGTGGCACCACCACCGCCGGCCACGCTACAAACCATCAACCCGGCTCAGCTGCCACTGATCGACGACGGGGGTATTAGGGGTTCCGGCGGCGCGAGCTACCACCACCATCAGATTGATCATCAAGCACTTGGATGGCCCGCGACCACCACTACAGGCGAGGATGCACAGCTGATTCCGTCTTTGACGCGAGCTGATTTGTGAGTTTGTTCCCCCCCATCCAAGCAGCACAGCAGCCGAAACTGGTGGTGTGATTGCCGAAAAAACGAGCAGCAGTGTTCTCGAATTGGATTTACTGGGCTTGCATACAGCGGCCCCCAAAGCCAGCCGTGTGTGGGACACAGAAAATCGCGATTCGACCGCTAAGCGCGTCTCTCCCTTCTACTTCCCTCGTTATGCACAGACCTTCAGCTCACTGACACATAACTCAGAGACCAACTCTACTTTGACCGCGTCCACGTCTTCATGCCCGTATTGCAGCAATGCCGCTATTACAATCGCTCGTCCAAACCCTCTTCTCCAACTTCCTCCCACCGTAACAGCTTCTCATCCACACATTATGCTTCCTCCACCTCTTTCTCCACCGCCTCACATGAGTGCCTTCAGTATGCCATGTGGGCCATGGCGGCCTCACTATCTTCGCAATTCCAGCACCTGCGCTGTATGCTCTATCGCGAGGTGCTGGAGCGGCTGAAAGCCCTCGAACTCGCCTCTCACTCCCTATCAGCAGAAGACGAAGCCACCAGCCGCCTTGAGCAGGCGCAGGCGTGGATCCTGGTGGCCATCTATGAGCTAATGCAGGTCGGCTTCCACCGCGCTTGGGCAAGCGCTGGGCGCGCGATTCGACTCGTTCAGCTGTTGCGATTGAATGAGGTCGACTACTATTCTTCGCATGCGGACGGGAGCGAAGATGCGCCGGACGTGTTTGTCGAAAAGGAGGTGAAGAGAAGGACTTTCTGGATGGCGCTTTGTCTGGATCGGTTCAGTTGCGTGCTGGGTGGGCTGCCGCTGACTTTGAGTGAGCAAGGGGTAAATTTTACCTCTGCATTTTCCTTTTTTGGGGGACCATGCTGACAGAAGAAAACCAGATATCCACACGTCTGCCATGCCCGGAAGACGCCTTCCAAAGCGGCACTCCCATGGTCATGCCATTCCTGCCCGAGGTCATGGTCCTCGATAACCAGTGCAAGCTCTCCCCCTTCGCCGAGTGCGTCGTCTTTACCATGCTGTGGGGACAAGTGCTGGTGCACAAGCAGCAGGCTGCCGCGGCGACAGAGTACGCCTACAGCGGCAGCAGCAACACTACTAACAGCCACCCCACACCCGCCGACTTTTGCAAGCGGCAGCTCTGGCTCGACAGTATCCTCAGCCGGCGTATGTTGCATCTCCAGCAGAACTACCGGGCTGCGTCGATTCGTGTTGACTCGATGCTGCTGCTAACCAGTATGGTTGCCCAATCGGCGCTGCTGCTCCTCTGCAAGGCGGTGGAGTCGGTGCCGCCGACAGCCGCTGAGTATGGCGAGCTCATCGATCGTTTCGCCGGTCGGGAGGCGGCTGGTGTGAAAGAAATCGCAAGGCTGTCCAAGTTCTTGACACATTTCAGTATCTTCAAGGTATGACCAACCCCTTTTTCTTCCCATCTCTACCTTGTACTGACGCCATGGCTCAGGTCCATCCCTTCACACCCATCTCTCTGTTTCTCTGTCAGCAATCCATCCTCTCACTCCGGGACCGCGACGCCTCACTGGAGGACGATCTCGGCACCATCACGGATGCGCTACGAGAGCTTAAGGCCGTCAATGGTCTGTGCCAAGAGGGGCTGGACATGTCGTCCTGCGGATTTTCTGACTTCGATCCGCCTGGGTTGCTCGGGACGCCCGACTCGCTGATGGCATTTTTAGACAGCGAGATGACTATTTGATCTCTTCTTTTTTCCTACGGTGCTATTGTTGTTGTATCTCTGTTTATATCAGGAGGAAATCCGTGTTACCATCATATTGATGACGGGTCTGGAGGCAATATGTTCGTCAAGTTAGCTTTCATGTAAGACCAAGGCTCCAGGGTAAGGTAGGTAAGTAACGCAACCAAGACGGGTAGGGGGTGTGAGATGGGTGAACTGCTTCGAAGGAAAGAAGGAGGGAAGAAAAAGATGGATGGGGGAGGTAATCTGTTTACCATGCTCTTATGCGATATTATGGCGTTGTGTTGGAGAAGGCGAGATGTTGCTTTGTCATACAGATGTGCGAATGAAAGAAGTCAGAAGATCAAACCTTTCGTATCATATATAAACATGAAGAAGAAATGGAAATGTGAGTGAGATGCGGGTGCTGATATCTCTCTTACATACAGCAGCAGCAGCAGATTCTTCATGCTTTATGCACTTGGCCGAATGCGTGTATGCGGATGTGAGATGCAGTCGGCCGGTGGTGGGTATGATCTCTTCTCATCTTACGGCGCCATGCCCAACAGATCCCGTCCCGTCCACCCACACCCTACACACACTGCCTCATGTACTTGCTTTTTGTTGTTCCCCAGCTGGAAAATAAACAAAATACATACCCGCCCGCCCAGTGATATGTTCTTGGCAGTTCAGCCATTCCTTATTCTACCTAGTTGGGGAGATCTTACGGCCGTAATCCCGCTTCATCAACACCATCTCACCAACCTGCTCACACCACCATCACTGCACTGCCTGCCTGCCTACAAACAAAATAGGAAACATCAGGCACCAAGGAGGGCATGGCCAAGGAAACAAGGCACTGTGCCGCTCAGCAAGTACCCTAGCACCAGGTCGAGGATGAATAACCACCCCCTCGTCATTCGGACGCTATGAGCATACATAGGTATATACATCATCGGCTAGGAAACCAATGCATCTCATTCGACCGACCGACCGACCGACCGACCCCGTCCCATCCCACCCATCGCAAGAGTGATCAGCTGGCTGGTTGAAGCAGTCAGGCGGTAAAAAGGACGCAACTCCTGAAAGGGGAAGTTGACCCGCCGATGTTGGAACCTAGCAGGTAAAACCAGGTAGAACGGGTAAAAGAAAAAAGAAAAAAACTGGTAGAACAGGTTTAAAGGGAGTGATGTGTGGTGGGCCCGAGCCCGAGACGTGCATTCGATTCGATGAAAGAAGAGAAACAAAATAATTGCATTATATTTGGTGATGTTGGTGTTTTTCCAGCCCGCATCATCACGTATTATCTCAAGCATGAATCCGGAGCTATTGTTTTTCTTATTTCATTTCGTTTCATTTTATTCCAATACTTTGGAGAGGTGTCATTTCATTATGCAAACTTAAGTTCGCGACATGAACATGAGAGTTTCAGTGATGTGCGTGGTGGTAACGATGTGATTTGCCTCCATCATCACCAAGCTCACTCAAATCCATCTCACACAAGTAGGACAGGTAACCAGACGCGCAAACATAAAATCGCAATCAAACCAAAACAAATCAGTGTGTTCGGCCCGTCTTTGGCAAATGATGCACTGTTCACCGCCTAGTGACGATAATTTCTCTCATCTCATTCCCAACTCATTTTATCGCCACCTGCCAAGCGTCGTCATTCAGCCTTCACACACTGCAACGCCTTCGCCGAGACCCACATCCAGCTCATTCGCGCAGGACAATCCCAAATAGAAGAAACAAGCGGAGTTTACACCACGGGGATGGGAGGTCATTTTAAAGTAATCCCGGGGGCTGAGCATTTCAACGCGAGTTTATCTGACCGTCAGCCAGCCTCATTGCGATTCCGCCGGACTCACCAATACCGAACTCCGAGGTGTGACTCCGGCACGCTGCGCCCGGCCCGGCGGGCTCAGGGAGTTTCCTTGCGCAGGAGAGAAATGGGGACAACAGGCGCACCTTTAATCCCTCCGCTGGACTTTCCAGCGACAGATGGGAGCTGTGACAGGCGAATTGCCTCGGTGAAACGGGCCGCCGGAGGCCGTTTCTCGCAACAAAAGCAGATGCTCTGATGCCGCCGGCGAGACTGAGTTGCGTCTTGGCGGTGTTTGACATTCCTTTTGTAGTAGTTAACCGCCGGGTACTCCCCCAACTACTCCCTGCCTCATCCAGTAGCCCTGAGCTGATCCGTTAGTCTCGCGATATTATGCATGCAGCCCCCGAGTAGTAGTTTCGTGTGCATGGATATGGACAAGTGCCTCCGGGAGCAGTAGACCTTCCGTAAACACGGGGAATCCCAGGGGCCCCTGATGTTTCTGTCGTCCGGGAGCTGTAATCAGTGCCATCATAAAGCCTCCTTATCTTACCTGAATCCGTATAAGACACCACCTTGGATCGTCTTTGCCAGTGTTTTTTTTTTTAGTATTTCATGAATACCAAGAGTTGATGCTTCTTTGACTTGTAAGCATCAACTGCTTTGCATCACGCAAGCCTCTCACCCTTCACACCCAAACGATGGCCACACCCAATGCTTCCGGCACGGCTGCCGGAGGCTCAGCGCTTCTCCTCTTCGGGTCTCAGGCCCTCTCTTTTGATGACGCAGCCTTCAAGAAGTTGCGGTCCAGTTTCTGGAATACGTCTAACCAGGAATGGGTTACCGAGGCGGTTGGTTCGCTGCCGGCGGTCTGGGCCGACTTTGTCAAGGCTTTCCCCAAGTATGGCGCGGTGGTCGGGGACCAGATCGCTCTCGCACACCTGATTGAGTGCTTCCAGACTGGTGAAATTCCACCGGCAGAGACGACAACCGAGAAGACACGGCAGCTTCCCAATATCGTTCTCAGTCCCCTTGTTGTCATCAGCCAACTTGTTGAGTACCTTAGGTACCTTGATACCGCAGAGTCCACAGACAAGCCACGTGGCGCCCTGGGTTTCTGCACAGGCATGCTGAGCGCATTTGCCGTAGCTTCAAGCAAGGATACTGCCGAGCTTCGTGAGAATGGCACCAAGGCAATACGGTTGGCAATGATCATTGGAGGTATGGTCGATGCGCAAGAGGTACTTGATCCATCTGGAAACGCAAGAGCCTTGGCGACCGCCTGGGGTTCAGCCCAAGTGGAAGCAAAGCTAGACGGAATCCTGGAACGGTTTCCTGATGTAAGCCAACACTTCCTGTGCCCCTCCTTGATCCGTTAAGGGATAGAAACTCACATTGACTCGCACAGAGCTACGTCTCCGTCTCATACGACGAGAAACGAGCCACCGTCACGACGGCAGCCTCGACATCTTCCCAGCTCCAAAGCGAACTCCAAGCCGCCGGGATCACTGCCCACGAGATTGGGCTTTACGGCCGTTTCCACCACGCGTGGTTCAGTGACGATATCGACGCCGTCATTGAATACTGCGATGCCCACCCATCTCTCCTGAAACTGGCCGATGCCTCAAGCCTGGTCCTTCCAACATGGTCCAATTCGACTCCGCCGACTCTCACTAGCGGGTCCCTTCACGCTTACGCCATCAAGGGGCTCCTCGTCGAGAGGTCCAATTGGCACAAGACTTTCCAGACCGCGTACACATCGCTGGCAGGCGCGGGTTTGGTCTCGGTCGTTTCGTTTGGCCCAGAGAAGAATATCCCCCCATCAGAGCTGCGAAAGATCGGCTCGCGGGTCACATACATGACGGACATCCCCATTCAGCCATCAGCGGGAGGAGCAGTAGATGATGGGCGACCTGTGCCACGCAAAGATGACGATATAGCAGTTGTGGGGATGTCCATCAAGGTGGCCGGAGCAGACGATACAGATGAGTTCTGGAGCAAGCTCTGCAGCGGTACATCGCAACACACTGAGGTACCGGCAAACCGAGTGAGCTTTGAAGATGTCTGGCGAGAGAAAGACACAAGTCGCAAGTGGTACGGCAACTTCATCAAAGACCACGACGCGTTCGACCACCGCTTCTTCAAGAAGTCTGCACTGGAGATGTCCTCAACCGACCCACAGCATCGACAAATGTTGCAGGCAGCGTATCAAGCAGTCGAGCAGTCGGGCTACTTTGACAACGCGGCCCCCAAGCGGAAGAAGATCGGCTGCTATATCGGTATCTGCAATGGCGACTATGAGAACATCATGGCATGCTACCGACCCAATGCGTTTACAGCCGTGGGGAACCTCAAGGCCTTCATCGCCGGCAAGATCAGCCACTGGTTCGGCTGGGAGGGGCCAAGCCTGGCCATTGACAGTGCATGCAGCTCTTCACTGGTGGCTATCCACTATGCCTGCCGCGCTGTCCTCAATGGCGAGTGTACAGCGGCTCTTGCTGGCGGCGCGAACATGATGAACGACAGCCTGTGGTTTGAAAACCTGGCGGGTGGGCAATTCCTCAGCAAGACAGGCCAGTGCAAGCCATTCGACGCCAAGGCGGATGGTTACTGCCGTGGAGAGGGATTTGCGGCCGTCTACCTCAAGAAGATGTCCCAAGCCATCGCGGATGGTGACCAGATCCTCGGCACAATCGCGGCAACTGGTGTGCTGCAGAACCAGAACTGCACGCCCGTGTTCGTGCCTAACTCGCCGTCGTTGTCTGACCTGTTCCGAGACGTTCTTGACCAGGCAAAGCTCACGCCAAACCAAGTAACGGTTGCCGAAGCCCACGGCACTGGAACTCAGGTCGGTGATCCGGCGGAATATGCTGGACTTGTTGAGGTACTTGGCGGAAAGCAAAGGACCTCGCCAGTTGCTCTCGGCTCCGCCAAGGGTGCCTTCGGGCACACCGAAAGCGCATCCGGTGCTGTCTCGCTTCTGAAGACAATCCTAATGATCCAGAACAAGACGATTCCACCACAGGCCAGCTTTGAATCACTCAACCCTGCAATTCACACAACACCGCACGATAATGTTGAGATTGCAACCAAGGCAAAACCATGGGTTGTTCCTAACGGTCAGCTATACGCGGCTTTGATCAACAACTACGGAGCATCCGGATCTAACGCATCCTTGGCTGTGACGGAGGCTCCGAAGATTCCTAGAAATGAGCTTGCTGTCAGCGAAGGAACTGGGAACAGCAATGTTGAGTTTCCGATTCGCATATTCGGCAACGAAGAGCGCGCTCTCAAGGCGTATGCATCCCGTCTGCGGCAATTCCTGACGTCGTCCTCGGGCGCAACCAACAAGGCAGCCCAGTCCATTGCCAACCTCGCCTTCAACCTTTCGCGCCAGGGCAACCCCACCCTCGACAAGTCCCTTGTGCTCGGTGCGAAAACCATTGACCAACTCGTCCAGAAGCTAGGTTCCTTCGAGTTGGGCGATTCAGGCAGCGGCCTGACTGTGCTATCCGCGTCCAAGAAGCCGCCAAGGCCAGTGATCCTCTGCTTCGGCGGGCAGGTGAGTACCTTTGTTGGGCTGGATAGAGACGTTTACAATGGTGCCAAAATCCTGCGAACACACCTGAATGCCTGCGACGCTGTATGCAGGTCGCTTTCCTCAGACGTTGGCAGTATCTTTCCCGCCATCTTCCAAAGGACGCCAATCACAGACCCTGTCAAGCTCCAGACCGTTCTGTTTTCGATGCAGTACGCTTCCGCCAAAAGCTGGATTGATAGCGGCATCCAGCCTGCTGCGCTTGTTGGCCACAGTTTCGGAGAGCTCGTCGCCCTTTCTGTCTCCGGCATTTTGTCTCTCCAAGATGCTCTGAAAATGGTTGCTGGGCGTGCCACTGTCATTCGCGAGTCATGGGGCAGTGAGAAGGGTTCGATGATGGCTGTTGAGGGTGATCTTGAAGTCGTCAACAAACTTTTGGTCGAGGCAGGGGGCAAGGCTACAATTGCATGCTTCAATGGACCAAGGAGCTTTACACTGGCTGGGACTTCAGCTGAAATCGACGAAGTTGTCGAGACGCTGACCAAGCCTGCGTTCTCCGGAATGCGTGCCAAGAGGCTGAACGTCACCAACGCCTTCCACTCTACTCTTGTTGAGGCTTTGATTCCCCAGCTTGTTGGAGTGGGCAAAACTCTGACCTTCCGCCAAGCCACCATCCCGCTGGAGCGATCCACCGAAGTCCATGCTACAGAGACCGAGCTGAGCGCTCAGTACGTTGCAGACCATATGCGCCAGCCGGTGTACTTCAGCCAGGCAGTGGGTCGGTTGGCTCGTCAATACCCGCAGGCCATTTTCTTGGAAGCCGGTTCCAACTCCACGATCACGGTCATGGCGAGCCGAGCCTTGGGAATGCCCAAGGAAAGCCACTTTCAGGCCCTCAACATAACCGGCGACAACAGCAATGGGCTCCAGGGTCTGGCTAGTGCCACGCTCACGCTCTGGAAGGAAGGTCTGCGGACGACATTCTGGCCACACCATCGCACACAGACGTATGAGTACGTCCCTGTCTTACTACCTCCGTATCAGTTCGAGAAGTCTCGCCACTGGCTCGACATGAAGCCACCGCCAAAGACAACTATCACCGTGACTGAAGCAGCACCGACCAATGTGCAGCCTGAAACGCCGCTGGGATTGTTCTCGTTCCTGGAGTTCAAGGGCAAAGGCACTGGTGCGCCGCGATTCCGCGTCAACACATCCATCGAGAAATACAAGACCATGGTGGCGGGTCACATCATCGCCAGAACAGCCGCACTCTGTCCCGCCACCTTGATTATCGACATTGCCATCGAGGCGCTGCTCAGCGTGTGGACGCCCCCAGCTACTTGGCAGCCGCAGGTCCACCAAGTGATCAACATGGTCCCCATCTGCATCGATGACTCGCGGTCTCTCTTCCTCGAGTTCGAGGTTGCAGACAATGACAATAGCGTCTGGGACTGGAAAATGGTTAGTAACGGGCCTAAGGGCGCTGATGTCCTTCACGTCACGGGCCAGCTTGTCTTCGTCTCGACCGATGATGCCAGAGCACAGGCTGAGTTCAAGCGCTATGAGCGGCTCACTGGCTATCATCAGCGCTGCGTTGAGGTGCTGAATACTCCAAATCCCGATGACATTATCCACGGCGCTCGTAACATCTATCGCGCTTTTACCGAAGTTGTCGATTATGCAGAGCCGTACCGCGGACTGCAGCGGCTTGTCGGGACCGAGGGGAAGTTGTCCGCAGGGCGTGTGGTGAAGAAGTTCTCCGGCGAGACGTGGCTGGACACACTTCTCTCAGACTGCTTCGCACAGGTTGGTGGAATCTGGGTTAACTGCATGACGGACTGCAGCCCCGAGGATATGTTCATTGCAACGGGCATCGAGCGCTGGGTTCGCTCCTCGGAAATGGCGACCAGGGCATATGATGCCCGTCCCGAGACCTGGGATGTACTGGCACGCCACGAGAAGGTTTCGGATAAGAGTTACCTTACCGACATTTTTGTTTTTGACCCAAGCAACGGCAATCTCACCGAGGTCGTTTTGGGGATCAACTATCACCGCGTCAGCAAGGCCTCGATGGGCAAGACACTCGCTAGGCTGACCCCTGGATTGTCCGTGTCCGCCCCGGCCGCCGCACCAACAGCCAAGCCATCAAGTGCTGAGGTTCCCATGGAGGCGCCAGTCACTGCACCCAAGAAAACACTAGAAGCTCCTGCCCCAAAGAAAGAGGCCCCCAAGAAGGAGCCAAAGAAAGCAACTCCCTCAGTTGATGTCGAGGGTGAGATCCGCGTCATTATTGCCGAAATCTCAGGCCTGGAACCTGAAGAAATCACAATGGATTCCGGCCTGGCTGAGCTCGGTATTGACTCGTTGATGGGTATGGAGCTCGGGCGCGAGATGGAGGCTGTCTTCAAGACACCGCTCATGAGCGATGAGCTCGCTGCTGTCACCACATTCCTAGAACTCGTGACGCATGTCGCTGGCGTCCTCGGAGTGTCGGGGGCAGAGGAGGCAAGTGAGGATGAGGACGAAACAGCCAGTAGTGCATATTCCACTTCAACGCCCGAAACTAGATCCTCCACGCCGCCAGCAGTTGACGCACAGGAACTTGAGAAGCCCACCCCCGTCCCGCGAGGCGACGACTTTAAGCCCACAGGGGACCTCAAGTTAACGCCTGAAATAATATTCGAGGCTTTCGAAGAAACCAAGAGGTTGACAGACGACATGATCGCTGAATACCACCTCGAAGGGTACATGGATAATGTGCTGCCAAGACAAACACAGCTGTGCGTGGCCTTGACTGTTGAGGCCTTTGCCCAGCTTGGATGCAACTTGCGAGAAGCCAAGGCCGGCGACGTGCTGCAGCGTATCCCCCACGAGCGCGAGCATACACGGCTGACTGACTGCCTATATAGGCTGTTGGAACAGGAGGCTCGGCTTGTCGATGTTTCCCCTACTGGCGTCATAACTCGCACGTTTGTTGCAGTTCCATCCAAGTCCAGCGCTATTCTTTTGGCTGAGCTTCTTGAGCAATTCCCAAATCACACTGTCGACAATCGCTTGACCTATTTCGCAGGCTCCCGACTCGCCGAGGTTCTCCGTGGTGATTTGGATGGCATCAAGCTCATCTTTGGAACTGACGAGGGGCGCGAGCTGGTAACCGCCCTGTATGGTGACCTGCTACTGAACAAGTATTCCAATGCGCAGATGCAGGAAATGCTACGAAGGCTGATCAGCAAGATCCCTCGCTGGGATGGCCCACTCAAGATCATGGAGCTTGGCGCCGGCACGGGCGGAACAACGAAGGGCATGGTGCCGCTATTAGCATCTCTCGGTGTGCCTATTGAATACACGTTCACGGATCTGTCAGGTTCGATGGTTGCTGGTGCCCGCAAGAGGTTCGGCAAGCAGTACCCTTTCATGAAGTTCAAGCTGCACGACATTGAGCAACCGCCCTCGGACGATCTGCTGGGCACACAACACATCGTCATCGCCCACAACGCCGTCCATGCTACCCGCAGTCTCGTCAACTCGGTCACAAACATTCGGAAGGCCCTACGGCCGGATGGCTTCCTGATGATTCTGGAGATGACACAGCCCATCTACTGGGTTGACTTGATCTTCGGACTCTTCGAGGGCTGGTGGCTGTTCGAAGATGGCCGGACTCATGCCATCTCGCATCAAACCCGCTGGCAGGCCGATCTGCAGAGCTCGGGCTACGGTCGCGTCGATTGGACGGATGGATGGAGACCAGAAATTGAGTTTGAGCGTGTTATTGTCGCGCAGGCGAGTGTCCACGAAGGCTTTTCCATCGAGCCAACACCCATGAAGTTCGTTCCGCCTCCTCCTCCTCCAGCAGAGGCCAAGCTGACAGACGCACAGCTAGGCGTCCAGCTTGACGAGTTTGTCCGCAAGTACACGCAGGGGTTCAATATCCCCATCATCAACACGGAGGCCACCACAAACGTGCTGAAGTCGACGGCGATCTGCGGGGAGACCGACGGTGTTTGTGTGGCCGTAACCGGTGCTACTGGCTCCTTGGGAAGCCATCTCATTGCTCACTTGTCCTCCCTTTCCGTTGTCAAGACGGTGTTCTGTCTGAACCGACGAAGCAATACTGCAGGCCCGACTGAAAGACAGAACGCGGCCTTTACTACGCGTGGCATCCAGATCTCTGCTGAAGCCAGCAGCAAGATCAAGGTCATGGCTGTTGAGTCATCGAGGCCACGTCTGGGTTTGGACGAGGCTACGTATAAGCATCTTGTGGCCAACATCACGCACATCGTGCACAATGCCTGGCCTATGACAGAGAAGCGGCCCGTGACCGGCTTCGAAGAGCGATTCAAGGTGCTGCGGACTCTGATTGATCTCTCGGGCGATATTGCTCTGTACCGCTCTACCGTCTCAAAGCAAGCTGCCGTTCCGTTCAAAGTGACATTTCAGTTCGTGTCTTCCATCGGCGTCATGGGCCACCACTCTCTTCTCCCAGGAAACGGGCGCTTCGCGCCCGAGGAGCGCGCCAGCATCGACCAGTTGTTGCCTAACGGGTACTCTCGAGCCAAGTGGGTGTGCGAGCGCATGCTTGACGAGACCCTCCACCGTTATCCCTCACTTTTCCGAACGACATCCGTCCGACCTGGCCAGATCGCTGGCAATTCGGCGAGCGGATATTGGAACGAGCAGGAACATCTCAGCTTCCTGCTCAAGAGCTCGCGCACACTGCGCGCACTGCCGGGGCTGCAGGGCGACATGTGCTGGACGCCAGTTGACGTGGTTGCGGCCACCATGGCCGACTTGCTGCTGCTGGACCCGCACACGCAGATGTATCCCGTGTACCACATCGACAACCCGGTGCGCCAGCCATGGAGCAGCGTGCTGCCTGTCTTGGCGGCAGAGCTGGACGTGCCCACGGAGAATATCTTGCCGTTCAAGGAGTGGGTGCGCAGGGTGAGGACCTTCACCGGGAGCGTCGAAGACAATCCTGCAGCCAGGCTGATCGATTTCCTGGACGACAATTTCATCAGAATGAGCTGCGGTGGAATGCTTCTGGAGACGAAAAGGGCGTGCGAGCACTCACCATCGCTGAAGAATCAGGGGCCGGTTAGCGACGAAACCATCAAGAAGTATCTAGGCTGGTGGAAGCAGAAAGGCTTCTTGCCTTGAAGGATTTTGAGGAAATTGACGTTGTCAAATTTTGTTGAGAATCGTCTCTCCTTGCTGGGAGAATACAGAGAGAGGGAACGTTCGTCACTGTTGCTTTTCGGGGGGCGTTGCAAGGCTTGGCGTTTGGTGGCTCTTTCATCTCTTTTCCTTCCCCGATGTCGTTTCTTTTCTTTTGTTATTTACAACACAACTAGATGAAATTCGGAGTCGTTTCTTTCAATTTGGCGTTCATTTAGAGGACAATATTCCAGCATAAAACTCGTTGAGAATTCTGAGGTTTCTTTTTGGTAAAAAAAAATAACCCGAACGCAGCAACCCGCTGGTTTGTTTCATCGTGTCCCCGTTCTCTGGGAAGGCACATTCCTATCTGACCGGCGTGAAATGAGATTCAATGCGCCAAATCCCGGCGTACGACGAGTGGATCCATCATTCTGTCCAACGCGTGATAAAATATTGTTTTTTGCCAGGAGCTGAATGTCGTCGCAAATGCAATTCGGCGCTCCACTATGGTGCCAAAATGCCTCAAAACCAGACAATAGGAACAGGGGCAACCCATTGAGATACCCCAAAAACTGTTGCACAAATCACCCGGAGGCTAGCCGACACTATTGGATGTTGACCCTCAACCTTGACTACTTGAGGATGATGGAGTACGGGGACGCTCTACTATTAACTATTAGCTGCTGGCAATCGAAGCTAACGATATGCTAGGTCAAGAAGCGTTATCGTGCTGCGGCCGGATCCGTCTCGGTACCACCACAAGGATCTCAAATGCAGGGTCTTATTAACAAATGTAAGCTGAGTTGGTTATCGTTTCGGTCTAGTGTTCGAATCTGTATCCCACCCACCCCTCTTGGCACTCGAGTAGCACATGTCTTGCCTCATACAGTGGATCGAGAGATGAGGAAAACGAGATATAAATCGCTCAAGCATCCCATCACTCATCTGGCTGGTGATATATTTCGTCAACAAGCTTCATCTTGACATCCGCACAATATGGCACAAAAAGTCGTCATCGTAACGGGAGCTGCGGTAGGTTACTTCCCTACCCCTTCAGCTGGTGTTACCTACCCCTCCATGGAAGGCAGATTAGTTGCTGACCACCACTAAAGTCCGGGATTGGCAGAGCCTTGGCTACAAAACTGGTGGCAAGTGGATGGCTCGTCGGGCTGGTGGACATTAATCCTGATGCTGGAGAAAAGCTGGGTAAGCAGTCGTATTCTGACATGGAAGGATCGCCATCGCTAACATTCCCATTTCAGCAACTTCGCTCGGGCCCAGCACAATCTTTGCCCAGGCCGATGTCACAAGCTACGACTCCCAGGCCAACGCGTTCAGCACCGTGTTCTCGCACTTCGGGGGCCGACTGGACGCCGTCGTGGCCAACGCGGGCATCACCGACCAGTCCTCTGTTTACATCCTGCCGCCAACCGGCTCCGTATCCATCATCCCCCCCGCGCCGAATCTCGCCGCCACCGACGTCGACTTCAAGGGCGTCATCTACAGCACCCAGCTAGCGATCCATTTTATGCGCCACAACGCCATACCGGGTGGGAAAATCCTCGCGGCCTCCAGCATCGCGGGCGTCTTCCCGCATCCAACGCTTCCTGAGTACAGCGGCGCGAAGGGCGCAGTGGTCAACTTTGTCCGCGCTGCCGGCCCCATCCTCCAGATCAAGGAGAACATCTCCATCACAGCCGTCTGCCCTGGCCTGATCCGCACACCCATCTTCCGTGACGACGTGTGGGCGGCGCTTGATCCGCGGGTCTTGACCCCGATCGACACGGCCGTCCGCGGCTACGAGGAGCTCCTGAACGAGGAAGGCTTAGAGAAAGCGGGCCAGGGCATTCTGTGCGTCGGCGATGCCATTGTTCCCGTTCCGTTCCCTAGCATGCCGGGCGCAAATGTGGACGACGATGCGGGTGCCAAGATGATGGAGGCTGCCATGGAGCCGCTATTCAAGGCCCTGCATGGCGTTGGTCTGATGAAGCCATAATCTCGAGCCTTGAATTTGCTTGATGGAGGAGGGTTTGTCTGAATTTTTTGTTTGTAATATCATTTCTGTGAACCCATCGTCCCGACCTAGGGCAATTCGAACCACTCACTCTCCTTTGACAGTCACGTTTGGACGCTAGAATTTGAGTCTCATTGAATTTACATGTGTTCGATCTGAATATGTGCTAATTTAAATTGTAAAAGGTGGTGCTGGGGGGAACGATGGAAACGCGTGCCAGTAAAGGTTTCGTCGTGAAATTGAGATGTGATGTAATGAGGGTCTCAGCGAGTTGAGTGGGAGGTTTTCGGGGGCAGAAAAAGTGATCTTGGTTTCAGAAAGGAAGGATAGGGATCAAAAGAAAGAAAAAGGTCTATCGGTTTCAGAAAAGACCGAAGGGGAGTTTAAAGGCAAAGTAAGGTAAAAAATGGATTGTTGCGCAAACAGGAAGTTGAAACGCACTTCAGTGAGCCGTCACCACCCAATACCCCTGTAAATGCAATTGGACATGGGATGTGGGGAGGTGAAGAAACGCTATGTCAATCACAGCAACAACAGCTTCTGCTGCCATAAGCGACAATTCAGGTCATTGAACTTGATGAATGGTTTCACTCTGATCTCCGATGGTCTCCAACACACCGTGTTGACTTTAGGGTTGTGAGAAACAACACCCTTACCAAGTTCCAGTCGATGGGAAAGTTGCAGAAACATTTTCCCGCCCTTCGACATCGACGATGCTCATAGTCCATGAAGATCAGTGGTAATATTGCCAATTTATGGCGGTTATGATGGAACGTATTGGGTGCAGGCCGATTGCTCGTTGGAAACCTCGTTGGGAAACCATCGTGCATCATCGCCAATGAAGCCAAAGTCGTTCCCCCAAGGGACAACTGTCTCCCAGTCTGCAATCTCCCCTTCAATTCTTCTCGAGGAAGCTTCGTCTGGATATGATAACATAAAGTTGAATTCCGGTTGCGAGGTCCAAAACTGTGGGTTATATGAGTCCAGATCCTTCAAGTTCCGTGAGGGAACCATGAAGTTCAGCATTGGCGTGGCATATCCACTGTGAACCAACGGCGGAGAGGTGTGCCTGTTCGCCAAGGACATCGTTGAAAAAGATGAGTCTGGCGTGGGAAATGTCTGCGTCGATCTGGTAGTAGCTGCCGAGCTTTGACGACTACTACTCGGCAGTGACTCCGGAGCTGGAGTTACAGGGGTTTCTCCACGAAGATTCCGCTCCATTTGAACAACGACTTCATCAAATAACTCAAGTAGATACTCCTCAGCCCCCTCGGGATTACCAGCTCTTCTTGACCTCACAGCTGGGATTATCTCGGGGCCTTTAGAGCGCCAGAATTTGCGTATCATAGTCATCGTTTCTTCAACCATGCTTCCAAGGTGTGGATTCTCGGGCCTGGAGTCTTTTCCGAAAAGTATGTCCCAAACCGTGTACCATTGATCTTTTGCTGACAGGGCTCTGCTGACTCGGACACTGAGGCGTTCCTGGGCTTCTCGCGAAACACCGTCCAGCGCAGTGGTGGTCATGGGAGATCGAGGCGTGCATTCCCTTGAGCGAACATGCTCGTCAAAGCTCTTTCGTGACGGGAGGACTTCGAAGCAGAGTGGGCAGGAGTTTGGGGGTTGATAATGCCGTCTCTGGAGATGCTGTTTAACATCCCGAATCCGTTTTAGTCTGAGATTCAAGCATTCTTTGTATGCAGTGGCGTCCCGCCGAAAAAAAGGGCATGCGAAGCACTGGGTGTTGGCATCATCCAGCTGTTTGTTGGCGCCAGAGTCATTATACTCGGGATCTGCCTCTTCTTCTTCACGGTCGTCAAAACTGCTTGACCGTCTTCGTTTGTGCAATGTCTTGGGCTTTGAGAGTCGATCTGATGTGACCTTCACGACATCGAGCGAGAGCGACTGATCGTGGGAGGCGTGGAAGGATGGAAATTCGTCCTCCTTCCTTTTGCAGAACTCATTGGGCGACGTTGTCTCTGGGGAGGCTACTCGTGAGATGTAATCCCCCACCCAAATATTCGACGGTGGGTGCACAGAAATACTCACTTCCTCCTCTTGACTAGCGCTTGCGCCACTCTGAGCTTCATCCAAGAGACAAAGGCAATTTATACCGTGGTGAAGAGTCTGGGCTTGACTACTGTCGGATAATTCTATGTCAAAGTCAGAAAGGTGCCACCTGGCATGTTGTGGGTGGACAGAGAGAGCCTACGTTGCAATTCCTGTAACGTAGATGACAGTTCTTTCTTGAAAACGTTCCCATCGTTCGAGCAACACTTCTTGCCTCTGTTATCCGGGGTGAATAGAACCAAATGCCCATCAGATGACAGTTCAGTCTCCGGGCTTGTGGGGAACCAGAGTTCTTCTGTATCTAATACTGATGTCGACTGGTCCCAGTTGCCAATACCCTGAAGTTCATCATGCTCGCCCATCGCACCAACGTAGTTGCCGGTCTCTGGGCGTTTTCCTTTCACAAAATCACCAAAATCTAATGACCTGGTGGGGTATCTTTGACACCAGCTTCCGATCGCAAGATCCATGGAAATGCTGTCCTGTCCCATGCAACGCTTGTCGACCTTGTGGTCGTCAAAGTTTTGTGTCCGGCGTTCCATGTGACCGTCATGTCGTTTCAGGCACGCATTAGCCGTCTTAGCCGGGAAGGGCTCGCGTTGGGTTTGGCTCCATTTCTTGTCTATGGCGCGATGTGCAAGCAGCATCCGGGCATCATCCTGGCTCCATTCTTCTAACGAGGCAATCTTGCGCTGCGGAACACGTCTGTCCACTTTCTGGGCTCTCGGGATTTGTCCCATGGCGTTTGTAGCCGAATGGTAGTCCTGAAGGCTTCTACCAATCTCAATAGAAATTCCCGCATCTTCCCTGTTTGGAGGGCGGGAAGTCCCTCGTTCCATTTGAAAGAGCTGGATTTGTGGATGCGAACGAAGTGTCAACCTGATACAAGGGTATATTTGGAATAGTGGGCCTTGTGATAACAACCAGAGAGAGTAACTGTTTTCTCTTCCTTGATCGCTCACACAATTCGAGCTGAATCTCAAGATGTTGCGAGGTCTTGGCGGAATGGGAAACTCGGTGAAGGTTGGGATCCGGATTGGGCGCTTCTGCCTGAGAATGTTGTTTTCGTTCTACACAAATGTGCGGAAGCACCGCCCGCAGCTGACAACTCTTGCGGGGGGTGGCCCTATCGAAATTGTCCATGCACACCCCAATTCGATGGTGTCGTCGAGCTGAAGAATGGAGGTATTAGCTTTTGGTAGTTCTACTGAAAGCTTCTAGAAGAAAAATTAAACTAAAATCTTGAATGTTGTGAAAATCCAGCCTACCTATTGCTTACTTATCTTTTACGATAAAATGTCGCAAATTGACTTTGTGAATCTCAATTGCTTGGATCACTTTAGATCGTCCCTGTTGAACTCGGACTGTCCATTCCCAAGACCATAGTTTCCTTACCTAATCTTAGTAGTAGACACGTTGAGTCTTTATTCTGATATATCAGCCAGATAAACAAAGTTCACGTCGTACATTCATCCCATAAGGTAGCAACCAGCAAAGACTGACACGGTTTTCTTCCTTTAACGCCCTCGTGGTCGGTCATTCTTGTGACCCTGTCAGGTTGATGCTCAATGATTGCGGCAGTAAGAAATATTAAGGATAATAATATATACTCGCCGAGAACATAGCCAGAAATGAATCATTATGATCCAGAAAAAGAATGTAGGAATGCTTTGGAGACTGTATAAGGTGATGTCGTGGACTGCAAATTTACAAGGTCCCTTCGTCGCCGGTATACACCCTATGGGTGTGTGCCTATCATGGCAGAATCAAATGTGCCTTGGGTGTTGCAGAATGCCTCCCATTTGTGTGGCACGCTTCTCACACAAATGTGTGAAGGCGCCCTGGCTGCTAACAGTTGGCGGCCTCGCACACATGGAATACGTTTCCCGTTAAGGTAGATTATCGGGCAACTGCAACCAAACAGTCGCATTCTACTTGTTTCGTCAATCTCGCTGTCATTTTATGCATCACCAAGTCCAAGTTTCTTTCTCTGCCACTTGTACCCCAGACTGTCGACGAGATTTACCGAGCCCTCGCTATGGACCTCCGTTCCGTTTTCTGGAGCATTTGGACCTATACAACCACCAGCTGCCTGTCGAATTGTTATAATTGCGTAACCCATGTACCCTGTTTCCTCACCCACGACCTCCTTGTCATCGGCGTATTCGCTTTTGTATGGGCAACATGGACTCAACTCAGCGTCCTGCTCCCCAAGAAGCCGAAGGACAACATTGAGAAGTCCAATAATTTTGAAGTACCGCTTCCGCCACATCCCATCTGTGAAACCTCACCACAGCAGGTGACAAAACAATATCCCCATGAGGATCCGGATGGTATGTTGGCCTGCTCTTTTTGTGGAAAGTTGCAGCGCAGCCGATGTGCATAGCAGTGGCTCGGGAATATCGGACCCGACTGACATGATTGCAGGTACCATCGATGGCTGCAATCGGCTTCTCGTGGTGGGCTTTTCTGCTGAAGATGGCTCCCCGCAGGCCGCTTTATGCGCCTTGAGCGCGTCTGGATGGCAACTGCGGGCTCGTGCAGGTCGGGGCTGCAGCCCTCCATTGCCGTCCACAACAGCGTGTGCAAGCCCCGGATTAGGCCAGCCGTGTTCGACTTTCCTGGTTGCAGCCAAGCATGGGCGTGTTCCGGTTCTCGTCCTACCGCTGAACTCCGCCATATGCGCCGATTACCAGAATGGGTGTCCTGGTCAACAGCTGCCGAGGGGCAATGGCGGCTCTGGCCCAACTGCCGCCTCTCGACCAGCCAAAGCTCAATCTGATGGAATCCCAAGGAGAAAGAGAAAAGAAGCAGCCAGCAAGAGGCGGCCACCAAAATCGGGGCGCTCGGGCAAGTCTTTGGGCAACAACAGTGACGACAGCGGCGATGGCGACGACAGCGCCAATGATGATCCAGCAGACCAGGAATACCCCGATGGGCACAGCCAGTTTTTTGCATGCCCATTCTACAAGTTCAACAACGCCAGGTACCACCGATGCGGCGGAAAGCTGTTGCGCAACATCAACCACGTCAAGCAGCACCTGGAGAGAGCTCACGCGCTTGAGCGCACTCTCTATTGTCCCCGGTGTTGGTGCAGATTTCCACCCCGCTCAAGGGCAGCCTGGGAAAGCCACATCAGGGACAACCCTAGTCCCAGATGTCGCGTCACACAATATCAACCCGACGACCTTCGCAACGCGGAAATGCATCTTCTCGAGACGGACAGAAATGCTTCACAAGAAGAAAGATGGTTCCAAATGTGGGATAATATTTTCTCTGGGTATGAACGTCCGTCCTCTGCGTACATTCAGTACGGCGTCAATGAAGCTGCTCAGCTTCTTCGCGTCGAGTTGCCAGGCCTACTCCAGCAGTTTTTTGCCGCCGTCTCGCCAGATGTTGCCGAAACATTCTCAATCCATGTCGAACAAAGTCTGCTGCGCAGCTACTCCTCCACCGTAACCCGCTACAGAAGGTATCCAGCCGCAGCCCACCAATCCTTGAACGCCAGCCTCATTGCAACCGGAAATCAGTACACAGGATCAACCCCTGGTCAAAGTCAAGATTCCCCGGCAGCGACTTCACCCAGCAACATGTTTTTACCCTCTTCCCATCTTCAGCCTAGAGCCAGCAGTCAGTACTTGTTGGGAGGAGACCCTCCATCGACATTGACAGCCTTGATAGACGGGCTCAATCCCCAATATCCCCTGAACATTGTCCATTTTCCACAAACAGGTGCAGAGCAGTCGCAAATTGCTCAGCACCAGCTGGACTTGAGTGGCGATTTCACCCCTAACAACGAAGGCCGGGGAACCCGAAACTTGCTGTCAGCCTACGACGACGGCCAAGGGTTGCACAATACTCCAAACATCTTTCTGAACCCGACTGTTAACCCACGGGACATCTCCATCCTGTCGCCCTTGGATGAGCACAATGACGACAACTCACAGAAAATCGACAATTCCGAGCCATCCACGTCGGCTACGAATTGACTGCGTCCATCTTTGAGGGCCACTTGAGCGTATTCCAATTTATTCCTATAACATCTTTAGATCCAGAAAAAGCTCAGGCAAACTTCTGCTGGATCGTTGGTTTTGGCTTCCTTGGGTGGCTCAGCTACCGTCGACTTGGTGCCTTCAGAGACGCTCTTCTCACGCTCCTCGACACCGTGTTCGCGGTGCCGTTTGTCATCGCCTCTCCTTCGGCGCTGGCATCCCCATTCGGAAGCTTCTTATTGTCGTTGGACTTCTTCTCGTTGTCAGAGCTGTCCGCTGCAAGCTTGACATCGTCACTAGTCTCTTTCTTGCTCTTCTCGGAATCGTCTTTCTTCTTCCGCTTCTCTTCAGCTTCCTCTCTTTCAATTTTTTTTCCATCAGCACCTTGTTTCCTTGCGTCATTTCTCTCCACTCCTCCCCAAAACATAGAAACATGCACAAAAGAGACTGCA
The DNA here is from genome assembly GCA_033439775.1 of Podospora didyma. Classification (NCBI taxonomy): domain Eukaryota; kingdom Fungi; phylum Ascomycota; class Sordariomycetes; order Sordariales; family Podosporaceae; genus Podospora; species Podospora didyma. The sequence continues at coordinate 238,842 of JAULSW010000011.1, forward strand.
TACAAGCATAAAACTTTCTCCTTGGTCTATCACCAGCGATATGTTACTTAGGTGGTTGTTCTCTTTTCTCGCTTTGTATCCACGAAAATCACTTGCCCACGGCGCTATAGGTACATGAGGAGAGCTGAAAAGGTTAGGAAAATTACGCGTCCATGGACTTAGAGTTAAATATTTACAGAGGATCACATATTTACAGAACAATGATCATATTCAATGATAGTAGAACGAGGGAGTGGAAGATGGGCAAAAAAAAAAAGGGGGGGGGGGGGGGGGGGGGAAGGTAGTCATAGTCACAGTTAAAATTAAAGTTATTACATCTCAACCATATGAAACCACCGCAGCTTGACTTCCATGTTCTTGGGAAGCGACGACAAACTCTAAATGGCGCTTTAAAATGATGTCAGGGTCATCTGTTTCATCCACGAACGGGGAAGCGAAGTGGTCCCCCAGCAGTTGTTGGACACTAATTGACTGACCACGATGTTAAACAACAAACGCAACATCACTAGCAGTGGGTAGTCTAAATGGTTCTCACGGGGGAAAAGGGTCCTTAGTATAATGTCACAAACTGGCGTAATTGGGAGTGCATATTGACAGGCTGAGATGATTGCTGCCGGCTCTCGATATGGAAGGTGCGACCTGCCAATCTGTTCTAAAACCGCGAGATGCCTCTCCTTTTCTCCTGAGAGGTAGGTCACGGTACCTTACCTATCGTAATCAATCTCATGACGTACATAACTGGAGTTGCATTGCACTCTATCCCAGTGAAGGTAACGAGTATTCATTGATATTTTGGGGATACTTTTTGAACAGCCATATTGAATTGAGCTGATGATTTAACAAGTATCATGATCTTGTTGCAGCTCAAGACCGGGTAATTGAGCAGCCCTGGTTGGTTTGAAATCAGACATACTATATTGCAACGGCCTTGAAGTGATATTGTAGGAAGCTATGTTCATTGGGATGTTCTGCGGGGAGGGACTCGCTGTTGATGGCCAATTGAGGACTTGCTGTCCCTTCTCTTGGATTCGTTTTCGGAACTGTCCTCGCGTTGTAGAACCATCTGGGCCACATCTCTGAGAACCAGCAGTTGGAGTGACTTGGAAGTGAAATCTTCGTCTGTGTCGATATGTTGGCTCGATAAATATTCCGAAATGCAGTTGTCACCCTGGCTTGACCAAAAGTCACGGAGAAGAGAGATCGAGAGGCCCAGGCCTTCCGTAAGATACGGCGAACGGTCGCCAGACTCGGAGCCAAACACGGTGGCGTACAAACAGTCCCAACGGTCCTCCTCAGGCTGGCTCACGTCATCCTGCTCGACCATCATAGCCAGCTGATGGTCATCAACAAGCCCTGCCATCTTGATGTTGTCCCGAAGTTCGCATGTCCCTGCACGAATGTGCTGATCACGGCCTGTGGCAGTTTCAAACACGCTGCCACAGATGGGGCAGTACAGCAACCCTGCGTGGTTGTCTTGGAGGTGGCTGATCACGTCCTTGATAGAACGCATCCCCTGCGTAAACAGGCATCTTTGATGCCGGACAGGGTCGGAAATGTAAAAGGGACAGCCCAGATGGTAGTACCCGTCGAAGGCAGAAATGAAGATAACCTCGGGATCATCAGGGCTCGCTTCCTCCATATACATCCTGGTTCTGGCGCGCTTTCGAGGGCGACTGAGGCGGTGTTCCGGAGGAATGATATACCACACGGATGCTCTCCACTTGCAGAAACGATCGAAGGCAAACTGTATCATCGCCGGTTGGAGACTGTGATAGATGTGACTTGATGGAAGAGTGCTTTTGTCCCAAATTAGATCGTGCTCGTGGGGCGACTCGTCGTCTGAGTGAGAATCGAAGTCGCTGTCACTCTCCGAGCTCTCAAAGCCACTCTCCGAGCCTGATGGTTCGCCATGCTCTGCAGTTGAAGAAGGACAGCAGCGGGAGGAGCATTCCCCTGCAAGTTTTGGGCGCCCCGATCTGCCACGCTTAATGCCAGATAATGCTGTTGCTGGCGATGCGTTAGACAGGTCAAGTTCAGAAGAAGGACACGCAGCCCTTGGGGGAGGATCTGTTGTGGGCCTCAGAGGAAGCTGGCTGGATTGTGTCGAGTGGACTGGCCATCGGAGTCGGTGATTCGGTGGTTTTTGAATGTGAGGAAACATCTTGAAAGGAAGTGCTTTGGAGTGCAAGCCGGGATGCAAATGGGGAGGCAATTCCTGGAATCCCCAGGGCCTTGGGGGCGAATCATCAGCTTTATTTTGAAAACACCTTAGCATCGGACGTGTACCCTTGCAAATCAAGGTGCAATTTCCGATTCCATCAAAGTACTGCGGCTGCTATCTCGGATGTTAAAGAAACACTTTAAAACGAATCTCGAATGGGTCAAATATTATGTGAGTTCAGCCCGCTTTATTTTAGAAGTCTTGTGTGTCCAATGACCCATTCGTAGCGGCCAAACTAAATTGTTAGTGCGGAGAGATTCGGGTTGGCTATGATTGGAATTGGAATTCAATTGTCATTTCGGTGGGCCTGTGAAGGGCCGTATTGTCCATGCATGCACGTGCCATGCTGCGGAAGTCACAGCACAGATGTGCTCTGAGGGTCGGCAAGTGCGGAGCTAAGATTTTAGCATAGCCTTTCCCGCGCGCCTCATCCTTGCTTAGTATCACACAGAGCAGACAAATCAAAAATCTCCCAATAATGATGTAAGCGATGATGAAATTTCTCAGCCCTTGACACAGCCCAAGTTGTTTATAAGTCAGCACAGGAACATCCTGAAACCACAAAGAGCCGCGGTACTAACAGTGCACACCCAATACTGCGGCCGGGAGGAGTGGGCGGATCACCTCCTACTTCAGACATAAACGATGATACGCACATCCTAGAGTCTTGTCTCGGAATTCTCGCCTCATAAGCACTGTTTGTGGTAGTTGGGTTTGAGAAACATCAATTGCACTGCCCGAGGAGCATCGGAGCTCCATTGCTGGGCAACCCCACGCCAATGGATTTTCGATACGTGCACACGCTTTACATATGCATGCACAGGTCAACGTCATGGTCACCTAGAGCGGCTTACTTGACGTTGGCTAACCAATCATGTCAAAACATGTAGCAGCTTGTAAGACAGAGCCTGCAGAAGCTCCAGGCTTCATTCAGCTTCACTGTCTGTGTCTTTCCATGACGTCGGGTGCCTAGGTGCCCAACGCGCAGTGTGACCTAGTGACGAAACTCGGGCTATCAAACACCGGCCTGATTTCCAGAGACTAACCGTTCTGTGCTCACCGAGATAACCTGGAACGCCCGATGCAAGAACCCGTCAGATGCAATCGGCTCCAGATCAATGTACTCTCGGCTCATACCATCAGATGTTAATAGTTTTGACTGTACGCCACAGCCCGCCCTCGGACCATCCCAACTGCGACTATGGTACCAATTTCCATTTCACGCGAAACGGAATTCAAATTCAAAATCATATGTCGAATACCCGAATAATCCGATCCAGGAAATCAGGATGTAATCACCTCAGCGCTCCTACTCACTCGCGGCTTATCCCGGTTGTAGTCAATTCAATATCCATTTACGCAAATGGGAAATCAAAACAAAATCCAGCCTCTTCTTCAGAGTCTGCACAACATGGCTGCTTACCTAACACTGGCTACTTGAGCTCAATCGGTCAAGCCTTTCAAGGTGAGCAGCTGCTTCAAGCTTCAGATCTCGTTAGTTAAATCTCTTAAGCATGCATTCACGCCGAATCGTCGTTTGCCATTTGAATACGGGACATTGAATAGCATTGAAAATCCTACGATGATTGGCAAGATCCACGTCATGAATTGTGGTCCATGGTCGATGTAGACAATCCTCGGCCCACAGAACAGCTCGCATCCTCATGATCAGGACAATGTCGACGAGGATTTAGAAGTACTCGCGATTAGACTGTGTGAAACCTGCCGAATGCTAGAATTTTATCTTGAGATATTCTCTACAACCTCCCTTTCATCCGGAACCATATACAGCCTTCAAAGGAGGCACGCAGACTGGGTTTATTCCGATTAATGGGAGCTTCCAGATGCTGCTAATGATATCTCTTGAGGGGTCTGACAATTGGACATGAGGGTCTGGCCATTTGGGAGTTCTATCCACGTTCAGCCCTAAGTCCAATGCTGATGGGGTCTCGATTGATGTTGGGATAGAGCAAGGTGCTTCGTACGCCCGATCCTTTGGGCCAGTCTCCAGAACCTTCACGACGATTGAAGCTGTAGTAGACAACGGCCATGACGTCGGTACGAGCCTTTTGCTGGTCTGGTAGGACCATATGTAAGGCAGCAGAGCTTCAGCAGTGCAAGGTCCCGAGACACGGCTACAAAATCGGTATCAAACTGCTGAGTTTCATGTTAGTTTTCCTGGTTAGTTGGATATATCGCGTTCTGTCGCATAAAGGGAGTCTTCTGCCCCACACATGGAATGGTACCTAACCGCCAATTTCCCAAGATTAAAGCGGGCAGAAAGATGCAGTAGATGTGTGACATGTTGCGACGGACGCGCCAATGAGGAAAGAGCTCCCTGGTCATATTCTCCATCAGAATGGAAGGAACACGGACGAACAACGGACGGACGCCATGAACGCTTACCGAGAATGGGTAACTCGTCCACATCTCCATTGCATCATTCATTTTCAGTGCAAGACTGAATCCAGCCGTTCCATGGCTTTTATAACCAGAAATCTACCTTAAAATTCCCGACGGGGTTGTCATGGTGGAATCTCGCGCGGTTCACGTGGCGCATGTCGCGGCAAAGCATGACGACGGTAAAGAATTGCGTGGTCCAATTCTGGTAGGAGAGCATGGACTGGCCAGTGGCTGACAAGAAAGATGGGAATCTGTGCCCGCAGAGACTTCGTTGAAGACCAGAGATTGCTCCCGATGAACATCACAGGTCACCACTTGATCTTTTATCTGCCGTGTGGGGATTTGACACATATGATACCAAAATCATCCTACACTGCCACTTCAAACAATAATATCTAGAACGAGTGCGAATACCCGGCACGGGAATCAGAGCTAACACTCAGTGAATGAACGATGGCAATTCGAACTTTTACTTCGCACCCGCCGGGCCATTTCGCGTAAAACTGCCTTGGGATTCGTAGTTTTAGTCAAAACTTCCACCAATTGCCGGCCACTGACCAACAACTCGTATAAGCCTTTATGTCGATCATTCGCCTGTCTCCTGAACCGGGAATATGACAGCCTTAATCGTTCCCGGAATGAACAGGTCCGAGCGGACACGCCACATCAGCAGCGTATATCCTCATGCCTAAATAGATAAAGACGAGTGAATGCGGGGATCCGATTCACAATGACGGGGTTCGATGTTGATTAAGAGGCATTACCTAAAGGATGGGATTTATAAAAAGTCCCAGGTTTTGCGTCATATCCTGGAATATGGCCTCAGAGTTGCAATTGCACTAGGGCCACCTGAAGTTTTTTGGATACCGTCCTCAGTCATGGCTTCAACACTCTCATACATCAAGTTGGCAGCTTGGCTGTTTGCCGGCACGGGTCTGGCTCAATCCTTGGCCTCAGATCCCGAGGCTCACCCCCTCCTGCCAACATGGAAGTGCACCAAATCAGGGGGCTGTGTGCAGCAAAACACATCGGTTGTCCTCGACTTTGAGTACCGCAATGTTCACACCATCGGCGGCTCTACCTCCTGCAAGACAGGAAACAAGCTCAACCAAGCCCAGTGCCCCAACGCGGAAACATGTGCAAAGAACTGCGTCGTCGAGCCGGCCGACTACGCCGCCATGGGGGTCTCAACGTCAGGCAACGCGGTGACCATGTACCACTACGTCAAGACCAACGGCAAGCTCAACAGCGCATCCCCTCGCATCTATCTCCTCGACGCCAACGGCAAGTACGTCATGATGAACCTGCTCAACGCCGAGCTGAGCGTCGACGTCGACCTCTCTACCTTACCCTGTGGCGAGAACGGCGCGTTTTATCTATCTGAGATGACCGCAGACGGCAGCAAGAACCCGGGCCAGTTCAACGTCGGCGGCGCCGGCGCGGGCAACGGGTACTGCGACGCCCAGTGCCAGGGGTACTGCTGCAACGAGATGGACATCCTCGAGGCCAACTCGATGGCGAACGCGTTCACGGGACACCCCTGCAAGGGAAACAACTGCGACAAGGGCGGATGCGGGTACAACCCGTATGCGAGCGGGCAGAAGAACTTCTGGGGACCGGGCAAGACGGTCGACACGTCCAAGCCGTTCACCGTGATCACGCAGTTCCCTGCCAGCGGGGGAAGGCTGTCGCAGATCACGCGCAAGTATGTGCAGAACGGGCGCACCATCAACAGCGGCGCGATTTCCAACTGCGGCTCTGAGGGGAGCACGGGTGGGTTGACGGGCATGGGCCAGGCTTTGGGCCGAGGAAGTACGTACCTATCCACCTAACCACCCCCCGAAAACACATGTGGATGATTTACTGATGAACTAACACCCATTAGTGGTCCTGGCGATGAGTATTTGGAACGACGCAGCCCAGAACATGGCGTGGCTCGACAGTGGAGTCAATGGTCCTTGCACGAGCGGACAAGGCAGCCCGTCTAACATCCAGAGCCAGCATCCCGACACTCACGTTGTGTTCTCGAATATCCGGTGGGGCGAAATTGGGTCTACTGGCAAGGCTTAGTCTAAAAAGAACATGTCTTGTTTTCTCCCTTTTTTCTTTCCGAGGTGAGGTCACGAGTTTGAAGTATCAAAACACGATGTCAGAGGCAACAAGTCTTTTTTTTTCTTTTTCTATTTTTTTTACAAAAGAAAATTGCTACTACTATTATTAATACCGTGATTGCGAAAGCTAAGCAATATTCCTAATTATCCACTGGCACTTCAGGTCAAGTCTCAATGAGGACAAGGCCGCTTGTAATCCGAACGCCTGATAAACGGCCACAGCCTCGAAGCCGTGTACTTGAAGTAGTCCCTGCAGTCCTTATCGTGGCACCAGTAGACACCGTGCCCTCCCGCATCCTCGGTGAGATTGTACGAAATCCGGGTCGAGCGAATGATACCAAGCCAGGTTCATCTCTGGATTCTTTGGCTGGCCCTGGCCCGCAGCAAGCGTCAGATCCGTGCTGTAGTTGATCTGCAGCCAGTCTCTGCTACTCTAGCACTGGAACGTGCTTACAGTCTGGATTCGACCTGAGGCGCCATTCAAGTTGGCAGCGTCGTCGAGTTTCGAATGGATGGTATGTGCCTGCGCTAGCAGGGATCCGGAGATTCCACCACAATGTTGGTACACGGCCTCATTGTAGTGTCTTTCAGATAAGAGAAATACGGTGGATCTTTGGCGAGCTCGGGGCCGTTGCGATCGCACGAGGGAGACGAGGTGAGAGTTTCCAGTCCCGCAGTTTGGGGTAATGGGTATGCGGACCAGGGGTGGACGACTCCAACCGACCTGCTCCAGGCCATCGTATTTGAGGCACGTGCAGTTGATCGGGTCGAATACTCGCACTTCTGTGGCTTCGCCTGGCTCACTTACGGGGATGGTGAGCAGGGCTTGTCGTGCTCGTAACTCCTCGAGGCGGCTGGTGAGCATCTGGGGCGTGAAGGGCTCGCCTTTGGGCGCTCTGAGAGACAGGTGGGCTGACCAAGCCATTCTCAGCGAAAAGACTCCGCCACGCGCAGAGACATACAAAGTTGGGTGACTTGGACACGTCGCTCCGGTAGTCCGCGATGACTTGGAAAACACATTTCTGAAGGTGCAGTCCCCTCCATGACGGCCACGTCCGCATGCAAAAAGAGTGGACCCAATGGTCGTGATTTAACCGTTCAGAGCACCCGAGTTTTGTTCCGACTTCAGACCATGTAAATCCTCTGTCCTCACAAAGTTGGATATGGCCTTCATGACCGATGCAGATGCGGGTCTTCGGTGGGAGCTGACGTTGTGCGGCTGAGAATAAGCAGGCCGGATGGTCAGAATCGCACCCGGAGCAGTGAAGATAGGTCTTAGCACTGGCCGTGAACCTGAGGTTCTAGTCGCGTGATTCCCGAGCTGTCTTGCATCCTTTGCAGTACTGGTCTTTTTGTAGAGTTGACACGAGTCGGTTTCGCTCCTCGTCGGTGAGTCCGATGGTGGAGATTCGCCAAGGATGGAAAGGCTGTTTGAGGAGGTGGCGTGTCCGGTATTCCTCTGCAAAGGTGCTGTGAATTTCAGAGAACAGTCTCATGAACGTGCGAGAGGTTCGGCGGAGGCATTCCACGGTGATGGGGTCCATGTGACGCATGAGCCTTGCTAGAATGGGATCCGGCAGACGACAGAGCGGACTTGCGGTTTTGTTGGTGAAGGCAGTAGCGATCAAAGGGTGCATGGGCCCGCCGTGGTGGCCAGCGTTGTCTGCTGTGGCATGGGACTCCACTATCGTGTCGCTGGCAGAATCGTAGCGGTGTTGAGTTGCATGTGTCCTAGGGTCAGAAGGCTCACCAGCCCCGTCGGGGCTTTGTCGTTGCACCATCTCTGCGCGGGGTGTTTTGACACTTGAGGAAAATTGCAACATGAAGCCAAGAATGGACTCACAACCTCAAAAATTCTTTGTTGCGATTGCGGACTGGACTGTTGCAATCTAGGGCGAATGCTTTGGCGGGCTGTCGACCGCAGATAGTGTCCGAGCCAGGTTTTTCATATTACGATGAGCAGGTATAATGAGACGCAATAAGTCGTTAGATCGGATTATATTATGTTCAATGTCAGTTCTGGAGAACTTAAATTTTTTTACTTCCATCTTCCCAAGGTTCAACGAATTTTCTTTTTGCTATGAACCACAAATAGCGGCATCCTCAAGGCTCAAATGTAGATTTTATCCAGTAATAATATCATGACAACGGAGCTACCGGTACTAACAAACATTCACTACGACACACACCGGCCGAGAGCATGACAGGCAGGGCAGCCGAGAGCGTATTGAGTGGAGTCTCCCATGAACGGGGATGCAATTGCCAGCAGGTTCTAGGCGGCTTCCATAGTCCGATGCGTGTTAGTTAGTGTGCATATCCGCAAGAAGACGCATACAAGTCTTGGATATAAAATTTGCACGATTGTAATGAAATCGATTATGTTCAGAGAAGAAAGAAAAGAAAAAAAAGAAGAAAAAGAAGAAAAAGAAGAAAAAGAAGAAAAAGAAGAAAAAAAGAAGAAAAGAAAAGAAGAAAAACAAAGAAGAAAAACAAAGCGAAAACAAAGACTCGGACAGGATTCTGACAGGGTGTGCGCGAGGGACATAGCCAAGGCAATTTTTCAGCTTACTATCTGAGTAATGATTTGTCTGGGCTGCCTCTCTTCGACCATTGTCTTTCCACATGACCTTGAGTACGTTTTTTGTGGCCTCATTTAAAATTACCATTCCCTACTCCGCCTCGAAAAACTCATTGTTACCTCCCACTGAGCACCAGTGACTCGTAGAATGTAGGCGCAATCCTGAAAGAATTAAGTGCCTCTGGCCCTTGAAGCGGCCTTTGCAGAGGCTGAGACTCGCTGGCTGCCTCGTTTTGGCTTGTTCTCTACCAGGAGAACATTGATTGTGTCCTCTGGAACGCCCGCGTGATGGTCGCTGGAAGAATGACCGGAAAACCTATGAGTGGTGGATAGTTGCTCCAAATGAGACGCAATTGGTTCCCCATCCAATTAGGTGCGGTTCCATACTATCGGGTCCAATAAGTGCCACGAAGCTTGTGCATTCTGCAGGTACGTGAGGTTCATTGCAGGGTTTCCTTCCCATTCCATTTTGCGATCCCAAGCATCCGCCTTTTGGGACCCTTCATGTGGCCAAGGGCAGTGTCGAGGTCGAACACCACGCATAGCATGTCTGCCATGCAGGTCTGTCACAGTCATGGCCTCTCTTAGAGCGCCCAAGGCGAACAGAGGAGTTGCTCTGCTTCCAAGCCAGAACCATGTTGGAATTATATGACTAAGAAGGACGACGGTCCAAGTATATAAGTGTCGATGATGTCTGGTATTGTTCAGACTTTTCTTCTTCTCCTTCATCACCTTCATTACTGTAACACCTTTCCACCATCTGCACGATCTGCACGATCTGCACCATCTGCACCGCTCCATTCAAAGCCTCACTATACCTTTAACCCATCCACAACATTACCTATCCATCCCTTCCCTAGCACAACTTAGAAACCTCAAACAATGTTGGCCGACGAGTACTGCGTTATGTGGACCACCATCTGCCCTCGTTGCGAAATGGATATGCCCGGTGTCGAGGAAATTTGGGAATACTGTCGAGAAGCTAGGAGAAGCGACAGGGGTGCAGGTGCCTCATGGATGAGTGTGTCATAGAGATGTTTATTGTGTCGGAGGACACCTGCGACGACTGCTACTGATGGAATCATCATCACATTCGGCCTGATTGGGGAGGAGGGGGGGGGGGGGGGGGTTGATTTAGGGCTTTGGATTTCAAGGTTCATTTTGGGAAGATGGCATTCATTTTGTGCTGCTTGAGTATAGCGAGGGAGGAATCGGTGTGCTCAGGTATCTGCCGGCGAGAGGGATGATATCGGGTTGCATTTCTGCCGTGAGGGAAATGGGAGGAATCAAGTAGATAGGCAGATAGTACTAAATTGAGCAACGCTTTGTGCTCTCTGCCCCCGCTTTTTGTTGGTTGTGACTTTCTGCTCGTTTTCGATTACGGCCCACAACGTAAAACATCACACTGTGCATATGCGGGTGCTAACAAAGCACTGCCCAACGCCAATTATCGGTGATGGATCTCGCCATTGCTGCCTGGGTTGGGCGTTGAATCAATGCGCAACGCATTGCCCTTCAAAACTCCCACTCGTGCTCGCCCCCATCTCTCCCTCTCTGACCCCTGGGACTTTGACTTTTTTGGGCTTGCAAGAACCTTTTGCCTCTTTAGAATCCCCATTCTCAAAATAATACATCATGGCTACTAACGGTACAACTCCAGTCGCCACTACCGACTGCTTGGGCGAGCATACACCCAGGTTTAGCGTCCTCTTGCGCCTGAAACCAGGCAGGCTCCCTCAACCGGAGTGGACCAAAGCGGATGGATACTACCGCTTGCTGTCGTGGGAAGACAGCACTTTCAAACACCTGTTCTACACACTTCCGCACGATGAGAACGCCTGCAGCGAGTGGGCTAATCATCCCTGGCCGTTCGGATTTGACACGCTTCCAGGCGGGGATTGGAATACAGGTCAGCTTTCAGTTGACGCCAACAACAGGCTGATTGTTTCTTTCACCGGGAAGCGCCAGTTTCCTGGCATCGGGGGGGCCTTGTCCTGCCGACATCCCTCGGGTGAAGCTCAACCGCCACTACAGCACCCAGAATTTCATGACCGACCCCCAGCGTGAGGGATGGGATAAGTATGTCTTTCACACCGGCTATGCCATGGCCAATTATGATCCCAATAGGAGAGGACTGGGCGCGAACCGCGAGGACAGACGCAGGCTGGACCGCCAGTTTGACCGCGAGGAAAATCTCCGTCGATTCGGCGCCGAGAATGCCATGATCGCCACCAACGACGGGTTTTGTCCTCGCCGACCACAGACATGCTCTCCGTCTGACGAACGAAATGGATACCTCCTCAGGGAGTTCGAGAAGGCGAGGGACGTTGCCGAGATATATGCCGCCATCCACGACCGCGGCAACGGTATCACCCCGCGACTTCTCGCCTATCTCGTCGAAACCAATGGCTTCTGCGACCGCATCATTGGTCTTGCCGTCGAGGTCGTCGAAAATACTCGTTTCGCCACCCCAGATGATGCTGACGCCTGCCGTGCCGTGATCGAGAAGCTCCACGAGTACGGAATTGTCTACGGGCCGTCGATGCGCTGTTCGAGCTTCCTCATTGTCGAGGACAAGGCCGCCGCCGCCGCCGGCCAGCCGAAGTGAGCACTGCCGCAGAACTTTTCTGACGCTCTGTTTACGAGTGACCGCGAGGCTATGAGAGCTGAGTTGGAAAAGTGCCGGATGCTCTCCTAGATGGCGCGCTGCAGTATCCGCCTCCACGGGGGACCCCTCCACCGGGATACGAGGCGTCTGATGAAAGAGTCGAAGACTTCTCGCCCACACTCGCATTCGAATTGTACTTGCCCCTTAGGTCCAATCCCGAATACTCACATGTGCCGAGATATGGCCCTCTGTTTAGCTCACTGATTTGAGGTGGCACTCGCTCTGTTGATTCGTTTTGCACGCTAGTGATGGTAGAGTAGTTCTAGTGATTTGGAAATTTAAATGAATAAAGCTGTGTCTGATGCCATTCGCAATGTTGTTGGGCGCGCGGTCTCTGTCCAGATACAGAAAGAGAAAGTGGGCCCCCGCCCATAGGCCTTCGCTATTAGCTTCCTGACCCCGCTAAGTCACATGATCTCGCGTCAAACTTGCGCGATTGACACCCCTGTGTGATCCATTGAATGATCAATCGATTCCCAATTAACTTCGTACGCTCAAACAACCAGTTCTCTGGGACCAACAAAGTTAGACAGCTCATTTGACTCCGCGCTCTCAGCCTCCCACACGCTACAGAGAATCAGGAATCAGCCTCGACCTCGGTCTCCAATCGATCCTGATTCTCGAACCTAGACACCCCACAGGAGTTGGCGGCCAAGTCCCTGAAAGCAGGCCTGAATCGAGGCAATCTTTGACAGCGATCTATTCAACTGTCCACCTCTACCTAATGGAACCACTAAAAGGAAATTACAAAAAGAAAGACCAAAAAGTATGTATGTATTCTGACGCCCCTTCCCATTAGGCCTCAATCTGCTTCCTCCAGACGGCCAAAACATCCTTGCACAGCTCCACCAGAGCGATGTTGGCCGACATGACTTTGAGTACTGATACCTCGGCGCTGACGTAGTGCATAAATCACTCCCCTGAATCCTAACGGCCATGAGCGAGTCGATCCCAAGGCTGGCTGGCGACCGGCATGTTGCAGTCGAGCTCGTCGGGCTTCATGTGCAGCATGGCGCACAGGGCAGGCCCGAAGCCTTTTGAGGAGGAGGTCGAGGCACGCGTCCTGGTCGCCCACCGACGCCGCGAGCTGCGCCTTCAGCGAGACGAACCCGCCGTCCTGGTCTGTCGCCTCTCCACTGCCCTCGTCCGATTGCAGGTAGTGCCACAGTCACGGCTGCTCACGCCACGAGAAGCGCGAATGTCGCCGAGGATCCACCCGCCGAAGGCGTCTGGCACATGCACACCAACGCGGCCCTGTTCCCGGAGTCCATGCGGTTCAACCAAAACAGTTGGCTCGGACAGCCGACCGTCAACGCCGGCGCTGACCCTTTAGTGGCTGGCGGAGTCAGGCTGCAGAAGACCAGGCCGCTGAGCCACTACATGAAGGCGTTTTCGGGCGGGACGAGGGGGAATTTCGGTGGTACGTTTTACTCTTTTTCCTCCTCTTTCTCCCAGTCTACTATGATCCAGTCGCTCTTTTCTCTCTGTGCTTTGCTCACCACTTGGGGACTAAAAAGAATTGTTGATCATCTCAGCAGAGCGGTGATAAGCATCACGTTTGCGACTCTGTTCCGCCGGCATGAGCTGCGCCTGCACCACAGCACGTACTTTCAGCGGGATGTCAAGGTCCACATGGGCAAGTTCCTGGCGCGTCCCAAGCACGATTCTAAGTGTGTTTCCATGGTGGCTGACAGATAGGAAGGACATCATTCAAGGAACTACCAGTAGTAGTATTGCACCTGCCGGGTGTGGTTGGTGTGTTGATTTAGTACTTAGTTTTCCAAGTTGATCCAGGTTTCTTCCTCGCCTTGCCTTGCCTTGCCCTGAGGTCCGAACAACACGGAACCACTTGGACGAATTCCAGGCAACGGAATTTACACTCTGTCCCCATCTCCTCTTCTGGTAGATTAAGTGCATATTTAAGCTGGACAATTACTTCCCACGCCATTAAAAAATTATGTGGACGAAATCCTCCGTTCACACTTCAGGAACTGTTTTTTCCCGCTCAAAACATTTTCGGCAACTAAAAGCCGGTCCCCTCCAAGCTGTAGGCTGGGGTTATTTAAGGCTTACACAGTGGCATGAATCTAAAGTGCCTTGCCCCTGGCCGTTATAGTCTATGACGGAATGGAGTATATTCACTCTCTCGACGTTCAAGTAGTAGTTAGTTTGTCACCCGGCCTTGTAATCTGCTTGCTGTGGGCGTCGGAAACTCCATGTTCGGGCTTGAGACGTGGTGACGTTAAGGTGTGGTCAGTGCTCGGTGTAGGTCTGTGGCTAGGACCCCCGCTGCTTAACTTACATTACTGCAGCCTGTGGGGGCCCAGGTGCTCGGCAAAGCCAATATGGTAGGTCGTTTAAGAGAGTTTCTGCTACTGCCACTGCCACCTCTCATTTTATTCAGCTTTAACTTGAAGGGAAAAAATGAAAAAAAGAAGAAAAAAACCCCCACAGTCCGGTGCGGAACAAGTCGTCCTCAGAAGGGACATTATGGTATTATAATTTCTAGTTAATGCTGCACTGGGAGGTAAGCGGAAAACCTCCCCTTGCATTGCAGAAATTCCACCTTCCAAAACGCCATGGCCAGCAGATTGATGGCCATTCGACCATTCCATCCTACTTGATTCCATTTTGAACATAATGCAAATCATTGTTTCGTCGACGATGCCTGCATAGAAAAGTCGAGTCAATGCCCCACCCATCTGACCTAAAATTCCACGACATTAAAGGTATGGAAGTGTGGTGGTGGGACGTCAAGGAGCCTCCTGGACAAGCGCCTTTGACCCTACCCGCGCCGTCTTCCTTAGGCCCACAAACTCTAAATCCGTCTTGGCCTGCCCCTCCTCGGCGTTGACGCTACTTCTTGCCCACCCCGGACTTTTTTTGAGCGCCCTCTCCTAGGTATTGATGCCACCTCAGTTTGATCACCGCCCTTTGGTCGACCTCTTGCGGTCGATTTTGAGTCAATGGCAGGCTGCTGTTTGACCACTTGCTTTAGACGCGCTTTAGCTTTGAAGTGACGTCAGGATGATCAACACGTTTTGGACGACCTCTCTTTGGCACGGCGGTAAGGTCAGACTGGTCGATCCGTCCTCGCTTTGCGGGAGTAGCTTTTGTGTCAGTTGCGGCTGACGGCTTGGCCAAAGGCTTCGATCTTCCCCGGCGCGTTGGCGGTTTTGGTTCAGCCACGACGATAGGCTTTGGTTGCTTCTCTTGCTTTGAGATCCTGGCGCTGCGACGCGGTGAGCTGGCGACGGCGACTATCCTAACCTCTGCGATTGCTATGTCACTTCCGTCTTCGGGCGCTTTCCGCCTTTGCCGCTTCGGAGGTAATTGGTTGCCTTCGGCTGGCTCATCTACTCGACCCCGCTTTGGCCGGCTTCGGAGGGCAGAAGTAACGATGGGATCTAGAGGTGGTTCGTCATTGACCCTGCGTCGCTTCGGCCGTCTCTCTGTGCTGGCCTTGACTAATGTGGAAGCAACTACGGCGTTACTTGAAGGAGTCCGAGCCTTGGGAGCGGATGGTTGACTGTCCGCATCCTCAGCCGCACTTTGAAACAATCGTTCAGTTGTCCACGCAGCCTCTGCCGCACTTCCAAACAATGATCCTCTAACTCTCCACGCCTCTGGTTGGACATCTTGTGACGGAGATAAGGCTGGGGCGGAAGGCGGAAACGAACCGCTCGGGGCGTGACCGTCGATGGCTTTGGAGTGTGGCTGATTAGGCCCATTCACGTCGACAGCGGGCCAGGACATCGCAGGAGCTTCCACCGCCGGTTCTTCCTCATCGAAATCGTCTGGCTCGTCAGGCTCTTCGTGGCGCCACACCGACCCCGGCCGCTCAGTCCAGTTGGGATCCCAAATCTGGTCATCAATCCAGTTTTGCTTAACACTTTTGTAGGCCAAGGCGTCGAGGTCAACGATCCCGCCAGGAGCCTCGTGCTCAACCTTGCCTTTAATCCATTCGCGCTCCTTTTCCAGCTGATACTGGAACTGGCGGTAGGGGCGAGATGCCTCAGGGTCTCGCACAATGGGTGTCCAGCTCCAGATTGTGAGAACCCTTCGGCGAACTGACTCTGGTGGTGGACCGCACTTCTCATGACTCCAATGCTCCTTGGACCATCCCTCGGCAAATATTGGGAAGGGCCGATTATAAAATGGAGCTACCTCTGGTTTCTCGAACTGGGGATCCTCTGGGGTGCTCCCCTTTGGCCATGCTGGGCCCCAATCTTCGCCCCATATGCCCTGTTCTACCCAGCGGGTGCGGACATTGTTTTCGGCATTGGCCTTCAAGTCGCAGGTTGGGTCGTGTGGTAGCATCAGCTTCCGTCCTTCTGGCCACGCCGCCGATTGTTGGTGCTCAAGTCGTTCTCGCTCACGTTTCGCCTGATTCCGAAACTGGGGGAACGGTCTTCCGCTGGACCGCGCAATTTCGCGCGCCTTCGTGTGAGCTTCTTTTCGCAGAAGCCACTGTTGATGCTCGGAAGGAGGGGGTGGGCTGGGACTCCTCCCAAAGCAGCTCTCAAGCTCCGTGGTAACACATGATATAGAGGACTCTGAGCACGGCGGTGGGGAATCGTTGTAGCGACGCTCCAGCTCGTGGGCAAGCTGATCGGGGCGTTTCTCCAGTCGTTCGAGCGCTTCGATCACCTTTGGCAAGACGCAGCGGTCTGAATTGAAGTACGAAGCCATTTTGGCGGTCGGAATGAGAGGGTCTTGAGAAAAAAACCGACGCGTTGGCGCATAAGAAGTTGACTGCGAAGAAGACAGAGAGAAAGTTGGCGAGAGGAGAGGAGGCTGGATTGATGTTGCGATAGCTTTTCAAGGGCCATAGCCGATTGAGGTGTCAGCCCGCCGCTGTCTGGGCTCGTGGGTTTGGAGAGCCAACACCCCTAACGGAGACATCGGTCGCTAATTGGTCGGTTTGCACAAGGTGGGATGGTACACAGCAGCAACCCGCGTTTGAGACCCCTGAAGTCTTGACTGGGGGAAGGTGTGGGGTGGGGCTCCCACCGGTCCAGGCCCATCGCCGAGCGGTAACCCGCAGATAGGAACCGCGCGACTGCCCAAACCGACCTTATCCATCTTCATAGGCATTTGCCCCACTGGACCCAGAACCAAGGACACAGCGTAGATTTATTCTAAAAGAAAATTCCACAGCGAGCCGCTGGACGGTCCAGGAAAATAGCCGTCGTTATAAGCTCTCAAACGGAGACGGGAGCTTCTCAGCCAATGTCAAGTCGCGCTCGTTTTGGTATAATCAGCTAGCCTCAACTTGCCGGGGGCTCCCTTGTGACGCGAGAGGTTAAAGATGCGAGAGAGGACGACGACTTCTTATTCCGAGGCAGAGAAAAACCCGTCTTGTCTTTTTATCCAGCCCTATTTTGTCATATCAGACATTACACCTCCAATTCTCGTCTTTTCTGAGCTCCAGTCATGTTCAGATCACTCGATCCTCAGGCCATATTCTCGTTAGTGCCTATATTCTCGTTAGTGCCTCTCAACCCGCGCTCGAAGGCACTGCTTCAAGATAGACGCAACAATGCCCGCGTCTCTGTATTTCGACATAGTGAGTTTCGCGGAACCGAAGTTGGACTCGAGGTCGGCCCTCATCACGCAAGATCAACGACAACGCTGGTCAATATCGGAACCCATCCCCAACTGTCCGACATAGTCATCCAAGGGTCTTTGCTCTCGCGGGTCCAGTGTGCCTTTGAGTACAGCAACGGCATGGACGAAGAGATTATTCTCCACGATAAATCGACCAATCAGAACACTCAGGTCTTTGGTAGCACCGCCGTTCCTTTCGAAAGTGGTCGGGTCCATCGCGTGAACTCGGCATGGTTGGTGAGAAGAGGGACATGTACCAGTTCAAATTCCACAGCGACGGTACTGATTTGCGGCCTCGGATCTCCAGCATTTTTCTAGACGATCGAACCTCGTTGGAAGTAGTACCGACAGTTCTCGCTTCTCGGCGTTTTACCCGGATCCCTACGCCCTGCAAATGTCGACTGCATCAGATACTCAAAACGAAAGCCCCTTGGGTCGGGGACTTATGGGGAGGTATGGAAGGTCGTGAACGTCGATACCTTTGAACAGCGGGCTGTCAAGTCCATCGAACTCGCCGGCAGCAACCAACGATACGAGTCACTGAGAGAGGAAATCAGAACTACGACGGCGGTTTCACATGTGAGCAAAAGCCAAGAGCGAACGCCCATGTAGTTGTTACTGAGACAAGCTAACGACAGCACAATAATCACGTCGTCGAATATGTCACGACACAGTTCAGGGTGCCTATGCCGACATTTTCATGGAGCTCAAGGCAGGTAGCGTCCGCCAACTATCGAACCAAAACTTCTTCCAAAATAATCCCCGCGAATCCTCACCCCTACTCTATCAAAATGTGCCAAGCGCTCGACTACCTCGTCAATAAGAACATTGTCCACCGTGACGTCAAGCCCGAAAATATTCTCTACACTCCGTTGCCGAATGGCACATACAAGTACCAGCTTGCCGACTTTGGGCTTGCTCACAAGGACGACACAGACGGTGGCTGTGCCGGGACATCTATTTACATGGCGCCCGAGATCCTTAAATACAGAGGCAAGAAACAAACAACGAAGGCGGATGTATGGCCGCTCTTCATAACCGTTGCATTCGTGCTCGACATCAACAACTTCCGTCTCAAGGTGCAGAAGTCACCTCTTAACATTTTGGCCGCGCGTGAGGCTGCCAGCCTGCCCGAATTCGTCGACATCAAAGACATGGCGATCGAGGAACCGGAGAACAGAGTGTCAGCGGGGACTTGCTGGACAGGGTCTATGGCGGGAAATGGACGCACTACCCGCCGCGGTCGACTCGCTCGTCGGATCACTTCATCCATGGACTTAGATCCCCCTCAAGTCGTCGCGGCACAGCCACCACCGTCGCCCATGGAATAACGTCCATCCGGTGCACCTCGCCGCTCGATGCGAAATAAGCAACTCCCCAGCATCGTCTTCCATTCCCCACCTCTATCAAGGAACATGCCACTCTGCTACGACTGAGTTTCAGAAGCTGAGGCAATCCCAGCGGTGCTCAAAGCTCACCTTTTCCCGCGTCAAATTCCCTTGCATCTTTTCGTTTTGTATCAACAGCGCGGTGTCACTTGCTTTCCCTTTTTCCTTCTACCGAGGTTTTCTTGACTTTAATCAGGCTGCGAGTGACATTTCGTATCCTACTATCTGTGTCTACCATACTGTCTGGGTCTCATTCAGTGGGTTCTCGTGATGTCCTTGGCATCCAAGCTACGTTTAGCGGATGGTTCTTCCGCAAGCAGGGCGGGTTTGTTATTTATTTGTATTCCAATTGCTTTTTCAAGATATCGTACCGAGATTCGTTCCAAACAGCAGGCGACTGCTTTGTCTTTCCCCCCCTTTCTTTTCCATAGTGCCATGGCCTCCATAACAAATGCTCACTGTTCACACACACCGAGATACATGACATTTTTCGATGTGACACGTAATCCTCCTTTTCTAACCGTCACAAAAGAGAGCGAAATATCGACGTAAAAGACAAAGTAATAAAACGATAACACGACCATGAAGAACAGCAATTTAATACTAGTAAGGTAATAAATTTCACAAGAGGATCAATACGAGAGAAATAGTGAACGCTGGCCTACTATTACACAAGAAAAAATGGCATCGGCGTCACTTATTTTTAAGTACCTGTGCCCCCCCTTTTGAGCAACAGAAAACGCCGACAAACAACAACAAAAGAAACGCCATGCCAATGCCAAGAATAATGAGAGTAAAACCCCCACCCAACATGCCAAACGCCCATCATTTCGTTCACTTTTCTTCTTCTTTCTCTCCGTGCTCCCGAAACTTAATATACGAGTCCTTCCTAGGTGTTCTCTTAATCCCACATCCGGATCTCGCCCTTGACGCCCGCAGTAAAGACCTTGCTCGTCTCCTGCTCGGACCAGGCAACGCAATTGACCGCGCCGCCCGCGACGTCGGCGTGTATCTTGTGGTACATCTTGCACGTCTTGAAGTCCCAGAAGCAGACGTAGCCGGCCGTGTCGCCCGACACTACGAACTGGCCATCGGGGCTGCACGTGAGGCCGATGGCGGATCCCGCGCTGTTGTGCCCCCGCCACGACTTTTTCCGGTTCTGGCGGAACTTGTCCGACGCGGCCGAGTAGGCCACGATGCTGTTGTCGCTGCACTGGTACAGCACGTATTTCCCGCTCGGGTGCTGAGCGGATTTGGTGAGCGCGAACATGTCGGGTTCGCTGCGGATGGAGAGTTAGTGAACGGTAAGGGGAAAAAAGGGAGTCAAGGAGAAAATAAGGAGGGGAAAAAATACCTGATTGTCTTGATCTCCACGGGAATGCCGTATTCCCACACGCGCAGCGAGCGATCGTCGGACGTGGACATGAAGCGACGGTTCTCGTCGACGAACTCGATGGTGTTGATGGCGCCCAGGTGGTGGTCGTACTCCTGCACCGTCTCGTTGCCGGCCCGGGTGTCGTACTGCAGGATGCGGTTGTCGGACAGGCCCGTGAGGAACTCGTGCCCGTTCTCGGACGACGGGTTGAACTTGACCACGTGCGGCGTCTTGCCCGGGTTGAACCGGTTGATGCACTGGCCCGTCTCCGTGTCCCACAGCTTGATGCGGCGGTCGAAGCCACCCGATAGGAACTTTGTGCCGTCGTTACTGAAGGACAGGTCCGTGATCGCTTTCGTGTGCCCAGAGTATGTGCGCAGCAGCTCCTTGGATCGGTACACGTCCCAGATTTTGACGGTGCCGTCGGCACAGCCTGACAGGCCCAGGTGGCTGGACTGTGGGAACAGGCGCAGCGATGTGACGGCTTGCTTGTGGTGGCGCCAAGTGTGCATGAGCTTCTTGGGGATGTAGTTGGTGACGGTGCCGACCTCTTTCGTGAGGGAAATGTCGAGGTCTTGCGGAATGTGCATGTATGTGCGGCCCAGGTAGTCGTATTCGTTCTCGCCGTTGAAGGTCGTGGTCTCCTCGCCCTGCTCCTCCACCTCTTTCCTCCGCGCCAGCGATCCAGCGGGAGCTTGGATCACGGTGCCGCTCTCGACGATGTCGGCGCCCTCCTCGTCCTCTTCTACAATCTCGTACTCCTCGTCGCTGCCCAGCTCGGCCAGATCCACCTCAACTTGCTCATACTCGGGCCTCTTGTACTTCGCCCAAGGGCCGACGTATGCGCCGTCGCCATCGGCGATGGTGGCCTTGCCCTTGTCCTCGCGCGTGGCTCGAAGCTTTGCCGCCTGTTCCTTGGCCTGCGTGTTGGAGACGAACTCGCGCTCGGGCCCGCCATTCCGCTCGACGGCCCGATGCTTGCTGCGGAAAGTATGCTCGCTAATGTAGACCTCAGATGCGTGGCCGGTAAGGACATTTTTCCTCTTCAGCAGTGACTGTTCGCTCTCGTCCTTGAAAGGATTCGTGGGGCCGAGCCGCGGTCGGTTGAGGTCTTCGCCTGTGTACGGGACAACCGCATGATCGGCCGTGGCCTCTTGCCGTACGACTAGGGCATCTCTGACGGCGATATTGGGAGGGTAGTCGCCGAAATTCGCCATGGTGTCGTCGAGTGTGATCGAAGTGTTGCGCTGAAGATGCAGAAACAGGTCTCTAGCTGGGGCGCTGGGCGCGCATGGACACGGAAAATATTAGTGGGGCAAGCGCACGGGCCACTGTTTAAGTGGTTGTGAACAGACGAAAATCAAGCTTTCCAAAGCTCCTGCGCTGTGGCTGTCGCTGAAACATGCAGACCGTTGCAAACAACTAACATCCAATATTTCTCAAGGAACCCCGATAATTCGATTTCACAAGAGATAGACGATGAGCCCAAGACCCAAGACATCGAGAACCAAGGCCCTAGCTCGGGTATTAGAGTTCCATATGAAAGAATCCTACAGCTAAAATCACCTTCTTAACACATACAGCCTGGTATTTCTAAACTTTGCACTCCGCACCGCCACCCCCTAACCCCGACTCCTTGGTGTGGGCAAAGACCTTGTCGCCAGTTCATATTGTTTGCATGATTCGTCGTTGTTGGTACTTCTAACAGCTGCATCTCCTTATCCAGACTCTTGAGCTGCAATGTATCTTGCCTCGCCTTGCCTCGCCCGCCATCTCCGTCCATTAGTATAAAGCCAAGTTCTCCCCGAATCATGTTCGCCATGTCTTCGTGTCATGCCATGCCAGGCCAGTTCGATCAAACGTCCAAAGTGGCCGCCCAGTATCCGTCTATCTGATGATGCCGAGTCGCGCCTGCGCAAGTTGAAAGGGGGGGGGGGGGGGGGGGGGAGAGAGAGGCGCGGTGACTCTTGCCGTGGTATATACGAGGGAATTCTCGCTGAGCGCGTCGGGTATGACAAACGACGTCGGCGGCCCCGGTTAGGTGGAGGAAACAGCTTAGTGAGCCTCGTCCTTGATCAGGGCGACAATCATGCTGTAGAGGTAGAAGAAGAATAGGATCAGATGGAAGCCAAGCTTCGTGAAAGATTCCTGTGGAGGTTATGTCAGCAACCTTTGTCAACCGAGAGGAAATGCGCTGGATATTCCTCATACCTTCTTGTGTACATTCAACTTGCGGAAGATCTCAGTGGCGTCGAGGAGATGGGTGTTGTCGACAATCCTGAACTAGGTTAGCAAGCCAGATCTCACCGATTCCAACTGTGGAAGTCTCGCAGCGGTCCACCTACTTCTTGACGTTCCAAACGAGGAGCGGCAGGTTGAGGATCAAAGGTACCCAGTATCCGTTGATAAGGAACAGGAATGTCATAAATCCATGGACGGCGACTTCGGGGATAATGTAGGTGTTCAGGCGGTTGCAGAGGTCAATCGGGTTGATGTAGTCACTGAACAAGGAAAAGAGTTAGCATTCATGTCGCAGGGTAGAGCCAGTCTGCGCCAGGCGGAACACTCTTGCTATCGCCATCACAACGGCGATCGGAGTGCGCGCGGCTAGGAAGAGGGGAAATCGGCCGTACCATTCAAGGTCGCTGTACATGATGGTGAAGAACACCTGGAGAAAGAGGTTGACGGCATTTATGAGGACCGCGAAGAGGTATAACCACGCTTCGCCCGACATGTTTGCGGTTGTGGGGAAGCTGCAGCCGGATGGGCGCTGGCTCTCGTGAGATCAGATGCAGAAGGTAGCTCGGGGCTGCCTAGATGGGTGCGGGTGCGTGGCCTGCGATCGATGATTTGCGACTTGCGAGGTCTGAGCTTGTCGAGGACTCGAGATAATGCTAGGAATCCCTTGCGCCGATGTCGGGTACTGGTGTTTCGCGGAGAGGATTGCGGAGTGGACGGTAGAGATTTCGTTTTGATGTGTCGTTTGCGTGGCTGGGGAGAAGCCCTGGAAAATGGGACTTGAGGGCTGTCACACGTGGTGGGTGTGGATGGATCCTTGAAGTTGGTGGTCGGTGGTCGGGGCAAATCAAGGTCAAGGTTGGGCCAAATGCAAATGATGGAAGGCTCTGGCGGGCGGCTGGTTTTTTGGCGAGTGGCCCAAGCTTCTTCTTTAACTAAACTAACGCGCCTCGCCGCAACTGGCCGGGAGGGGCGGCTGTAGGGTTACCAACGAGTCTCGACTCGTCTTAGATTAGGTGAGGCAACGATGAACTGCAGAATGCTCGCCTTTGGTGCAGCTTATGTCAGGATAAAATGTTTCAATTGTACGTACACAAGCCCGTTCGCAGGTGTCAGTCGAAGTATTCCGCTGCTGAAGGCAATTCTTGAACTTTTAATACGAGGTAGGTAGGTAATCACTTCCCTGCATCGGAGTATATGTCACTCATGCATCAGTTCATGGTATTGTCCACCCAAACACTAGGGAACTCCTCTGTTGAAACCTGTCAATGATGGCATTCTTCGACTCAGTCTGCTAGCCATTAGTTGAGAGATGCCCACCAAATGCTTCACTGTTGTGGATGACTCAGCATCTATCACATGCATTCACCTTCACGTTTCGTTAAGCCTCAGTGAGAAGTAGCCTGAAAGTGTCTCAAAAGAACCTCAACAGTTTGGTAGGGTGCCGTGGCTATCTATCGCTGTAAAAGTGTTCAGCCGCATCTTGCCGGGATTGGAGCGATTAGAGCAACGGATGCATGGATGGTAGATAAGGCCGGTAAGCCCAGTAAACAAATGGTCTAACAAATAATGCTGAGCCTTCAATAGTTGGGTATCAGGGGTTGGTTTCCCACGAGAAGTTGTCACAAGCGTCTATCTCTCAAGACAAATCTTGCTCTAAACGCTGTACTTTTATTCCAAGTTATCGATAGCAGATACAGTTCTTCCAAGCCGTATTTGTCTAAGCACCAGCTGTCGTTGGCATTGGTATCGGCCCACCGGGCGAGTCTGCTGTCCGCGCTGTCAGGATCTCGACACCCGTCTCAGTGACTAGTAGTGTATGCTCTGCAGAAGTTTGTTAGACATTTTCGTTTTTGGTGAGAACAGAATTGCGAGGAACTCACCGAACTGGGCAGTCTTCTTGCCGTCAATCGTGGTGCTGGTCCAGTTGTCGGGCCACGTCACATCGCGATATTTCCCGAGTGCAATCATGGGCTCAATTGTAAAAGTCATGCCCGGCTTACACTCGCCAACCGCCTTGTTCTTGGCGTAATGCGGAATATTTGGCGGGCAGTGGAAAACGCTGTTGATGCCATGTCCGACGTAGGTACGGATGACGCTGCACCCCCTGGCCTTGGCATGCTTCTCAATCACGTTGCCAAACTCGCGGAACAGTGTGCCGGGCTTGACCAGCTTGATGGCTTCCGCCAGACACTCGCGCGCAGTCTCGGTCACCCGGACAGTGTCGGCATCTTGCCTCGCCTTGTCGCCAACATAATATGTCTCGTTCAAATCTCCATGGTAACCCTCGTGGTACAGGGTAACGTCAAGGTTGACAATATCGCCGTCCAACAGGACTCTGTTATCGGGAATGCCGTGGCAGATGACTTCGTTAACCGATGTGCAAACCGACTTGGGAAAGTGGTTGTAGTTCAGGGGCGACGGGTAGGACTGTGAAAAGCGTTAGTTGTCAATTTTCGAGGACCAGGATAAGGGGCCCCCCCACATTCCGGGCAATGCAGGCTTCATGTACGATCTTGTCGATTTCGTCCGTGGTGATACCCGGCCTGACCGCTGCAGCGGCGATGTCGAGCACCTCGCGCGCCAGCCGGCAGACCTTGCGCATGCCCTCCTGGGCCTTGGCGTCCAGCTGCTCGATTTTGTTGGCGCGGGTCATGGACCGGCCAGTTTTGGGAATTCCATCTTTGGCATAGTCGGGGGGCGGTATCGACTTGGGGACCTCTCGCTTTGGAGAAAGGGGGTATACGGGGCGGAGGGAACCAGTATAGGAGAAGGTCGGGAATGGGTCGAAGAAGCCGGTTTCTGGATCAGGTTTAGACACGGCCTTGGGAGGAAAGAGTCGGTTCAAAATACTGTTTTCTTGCTTGTGCATCAACTTGTGTGTGTTCTGTAGGGGTTGAAGTCAGTTGGAGGAGCTTGGAAGGCAGGAGCCGGAAAGGTTAAGTCTAGTTTAACTTACCCAGTTCTTCTTGAAGCAGTCCTGGGAACAGAAAAAGCTGTCCTTGACGCCCAAGCTAAGGCATTTGGGGCATTGTAGAGTGCCGGCATCGTTTTCGCAGTCAGCACCGAGGCACTTTCTTTTCGTGGGCGGTTCCTCGGCCATGGCGATCGGTTGGGTTCTCGGTGGCGATGGTCGGAGCGGTATTATTGGGAGGATAGCGTGATGATTGGTGCCCAGGAAAATTGTGGTAGACAAAGTCTATCGTTCTTGGCAAGGTGCAGTTGAGCGACAGGGAGAAGCGGTGGTGAAGTCCGAAAAAGAAAAATTGGCGTTGCTTGTGCTGCTGAGCAATGGTGAAGCAGGCCCACTGGAGGCTCTTGAATATTTTCCGGCTTTGTCGCCTCTCTAAGGGCGCACCAGGTCCCAGTAGGTGGGATGTGGCCCGCGCTCTCGGGTTCCCTGCAGCAGCGCAGCGGGGTGGTCCCCGTCACCCAGCCCAGACTTCAAAAGGCTGCTTACCTAATGGCTGTCCTCGCGTCCCCAACTGCCAGCCTGAAACCAACCCGACAATAGCCGCGCCGTTCGTCGCTGATTGACAGTTGGACAGGCTGTGGAACCCCCTGGGAACGACATCCCACCAGCACAACTACAACAAACGGCTGTGACGCCAGTCTCCGAAATTCGAGATGGCCCAGAGTCAAAAAGTGGTGATCGTCGGCGCGGGGCCAGTTGGCTCCCTTGCTGCTTTGTATGCAGCAAACAGAGGGTATGATGTCGAAATTTACGAGCTTCGAAGTGGTGCGTTATAAAAACATTTTCCCCCATAGTCCCAGGCTACGGGCTGTCATTGGCTTGTTATCATTGACCATGATCAGATTTGAGGGATCCCTCCACCACGCCCCTTAACTTCACCAGGTCCATCAACCTGGCTCTCTCGGAGCGCGGCATCAATGCTATGCGTAATGCCAACCAGCCAAAGCTCGTCGACCATGTCATGGCTGCCACTATTCCCATGCGGGGTCGAATGATCCATGGGAAGCTCCCGAACGGCGAGCTTTATGAGCAGTCGCAGGACTATGATGTCCATGGAAGGGTAGGAATTGTTGCTACCTAGATACATGGCAGGCGCTAACTGTCCAGTCAATCCTTGCCATCGATCGCGGCGGTCTCAATGCACGGCTTCTCGACATTCTCGAGGGAATGCCCAATGTCACGTTCTTCTTCAACCACAAGCTGACCGGTGCCGACTTCCGAAGAAACAAAGCTTGGTTTGAGGTACTCGAAGAAAAACATTCCGAGCAGCCGCCTCGAGAGATCGAGATCAGCTTTGACTTGATGATTGGTGCTGATGGGGCCCACTCTGCTGTTAGATATCACATGATGAAGTACACTCGGATGGACTACCAACAAGAGTATATCGACACGCTGTGGTGTGAGTTTCAGATCCACCCTACCGAAGACCAATCCAGCACAGGCTTGTACAGGAGGTTCAAGATATCGCCCAACCACCTTCATATCTGGCCGGGCCGAGACCAGATGTTCATTGCTATTCCTAGTGACGTGAGCTTACGCCCCTGATCCCCCAGGCATGTTGAATCCGACTGACAAAGCCGCTCAGGATGGATCGTTGACTTGTACATTATTTGCGCCTGCTGCTCTCTTCAGGGAGCTCGAAGCCGACGTGGACGGGACACAGATTCCCGTATTCTTTGACAAGCTCTTTCCTGGTGTCAGTTCCCTCATCCCACCCAAGGAACTCATTGCATCTTTCCGCCAGAACCCGCATCTACCACTCATTAGCATCAAGTGCAAGCCGTATCATTTTTCGTCCTCCGCTGTCATCGTTGGCGACGCAGCCCACGCCATGGTCCCCTTTTATGGCCAGGGCATGAACGCCGGGCTTGAGGATGTTCGGATTTTGTTCGATGTTTTGGATAAGCATTCTAGCCTCGAGGCCAGTACCTTAGGAGCTGAGGGGAAGTCGATTTGTCTCACGCTCGATGCTTCTCGGCGTGAGGTTGCCCTGGCAGAATACACGGCCATCCGTGTCCCAGATGCCCATGCGATCAACGACCTGGCGCTGCAGAACTACATCGAGATGCGAGCTTCTGTGTTATCGCCTATCTACCGACTTCGGAAGTTCCTTGAAGAGTCGCTGTCAGTGTACGTACCACGCCTTGGCTGGCAAACAAAGTACTCGCGTGTTTCTTTTGGCAACGAGCGGTATTCGGAGGTGGTGGCCAAGAGCGAGCACCAAGGTAAGATCTTGGTGCGTGGACTGCAAGCCCTTGTCGGTGCCCCACTCATTATGGGCGTGCTGTATTTGCTGTTTCGGGAGAGACGGCCTGTGGGCTTGTTCGACCGCGGGTTCAGGCTGCTTGGCCGATTTCACACGTACGTTTTTGGCAGAGCCTGAACTTTGCTTGGGCCGTAGATATTGGATACAGTGTATCGCCATGTACTTTTTAGTCAGGTCACTAATTTGTCACCATGTGTAATTGCCTTATCCAACTCTGTATTCCACAGCGCAATCTGTTGTTGCTAGGTTCTCTTCACTGGACCGTCCTGTATTTGTCTCTTTTTCGCACTTCCCGTTAGGTATGGAACGAACTTGCCTTTAGTGGTGTGGCTGCTGAGTGTCTGCCTTGCATAGCTGAAGACTGTGCAGCCTTTCACCATGGAAGGAGCAAGCGAAAAAATTGGGCATTTTCGGTGAAACCATGAAGCTGCGTCCAACCCCGCATTTTGGAAGGAGCCATTAACTGCTAGCCAATCTTTCCGATCGCCTCGACATTTGCTCTTCCGCCCTGCTCTTGTTAGGTTATTTGTCGGTCAGCACGCATTGACAGGGCTGATAATGGCGCGATCCATTGCCTACCATTTCTGCGACGGTGGTGTTGAGCTGGCTGCATTCCCCCCCCCCCTCCTCCCCCGCATTCTCTCACCCAAAGACAAAAAATCCGCATCCACCGGATGCACGTCGCCTCAACTCGAAACAGGCCGCGCGGTGGCCTTCCAATTCTTCATCGCGTCTCCAATTCGCCCTGCATTTTGATGTCTTAATTTGGTTCTTCTCCCATCTTCTACCGTGAAGAGTCAAAGCTATCTCAATGCGATTGGCTAGCCATGGAGTTGGGGAAGGCGCTTTCTCGACAACTTTTGGGGCTGATAAAGACTGGGTGGGCAGTGATTGGCTGCCATCATTCGACAGGTGACGGAGGCCACATTGGGCCTCATACACTTGAACTCATACACAGCATTAATGATTACGATGACGTCTGCCGCTGTTCTAATAAAGGAAAGCTCCTTCGTTCATGGGGAAATTCCGGATCTTCACTCCTTGATGTCTGTCTTTTTAACCCTGCAATTCCCCTCCAAGTTGCCTTTTCCATTGCCTGGGCCAGCTTCTTTGCCGTGCAATTTTCGGCCTCATGGCCCTCCACCACAGCACCTTTTGAGTAGCTCCTAGTCACTACAGGTTCCATCTCAAGTCACATGTCACACACTCTATGCGGCTGGACCAACCTCACAATGACAGACACTCCGCTCGATTTTGCCAATTGGTCAGTACTGTCGTCCTAATTGATCCCTCAAGAAGTCGGACTCGAGGAAGTTTTCTCATACCCTATACATGTTCTGCCAGTTGCTTGAATGTGGCTCGCTTCAGCAGCTTGGTGCTCTGTTCGTTCACGCTGCCCTGGAACAGGATTTCCCAGGCCGGGAAAGGACAGTTACGCCGGACCGGATCCAGACACCACCACAGGACGCCAGTATTCGCTCGCCCCAGCTACGGTTTATCAGGACAATGTTCAGCTGGTGTCTCTATGATGTCTATTTGTCTGAACTTGGGCACGCTGTGCTCAGATGGTGAGTATCTCCTTATCCTGCTTCTTTGGCATCCAAAAGTGGCGACACCAGTAGCTTTCGTGTGTGTGCCGTTCTGTCTTGTGTGGTGTACGATTCGCCAAGACGAATATGATCACATGCATCACGGGCCTCCGCGATATTTTTGGATGCCGGGTTGCCCTGACTTGACTGCCCAGATCCTCAATTTCGAACGGTTATAAACTCGACCTGTTTACCCCTTATCAGGTCCAGTTTGCCAAGCCAACTCTTCTAACACCTCCTAACAAAGGATTCGGCAGTTATTTCTTAAAGTCTTGCCACATATAGTATGATAATGATCGCTAATAGTTCAAACAGTAATTCCGCAATGTTTTCTGTCGACCCCACACTCCTTGGTCTCGAAGACCAAACTAGTATGTCTAATACCACCATTAACAACCCTCGCCCTTCATATACTGACTTAGACACAAATATAGACCTTCAAGAGGAGGAAACAGATTTCACTCAAGCTGTATCACAATTTTCAGCAGACACATACGTTACATATTCTCCAAACCTCAACGGAGATGGAAGCTCGACGCCTGAGCATCAGCTCCACCACTTGAATGGCCCGAGCCAGTCGGCAGCGAAGAATAACTGGACCGGCCAATCAACAGCCTTACTCACTTGTCCGTATCCGAATTGCCAGGCTACGGCGAAATACCGTCGCGACATGATCAGACATACCGACGCTGTTCACAAAAAGGCGGAAGCTTTCTTCTGCCACTACTCTGGCTGCACTCGCAAGAAGGGGTTTCCTCGCAAAGACCAGTTGGTCAGACACGAAAAGACGGTGCATTGGCAAAGTTTTGCCCAGCAAGACCCGAGGCTCGAGGAGCGCAGCACGTCACCGAACGCCTCTCAACGTGCCACGCCTGGGAGCTGGGAGTACTTTGGCGGATTGGCATCTGATAGCGACAGTCAAACCGCTCTCACCCTCCAGGTGCACGAGGAACGGGAGCGGCGTCTCGAGGTTGAAAGGGAGCTTAAGGAAGTACAGAGACGTTTGGAAGAGAAGGACAAGATCATCGACGGGTTCCTTACCGGGAGGGTTGTTCTGTCTTGGAAGACTGCAGCATGAAATTATAGCAAGTACACCTCAATAACGCCTGGGCTATATGCCCTCATGCTACCGCTATTAATGCCTAGAGAAATGCCATAATACCCCTGAAATATACCATAACCTATACCAAAGTCGCATGAGTCTACGAGAAGTTGTCTAGAACATATTACGAGCGCTGCAAATGCTGGAGAAGAATTAGTCATTACAGCGATTGCGAATGGAAGCACGGGTAAACTTACATATTTCCTACCAGACTCCAGTCACCGCGGCCCCAAACATATTCGTCAAGGCAGCAATCTTGTTCTCCAGCTCCTTGATCCGCGCCTCTTGTCGGCTCGAATTCTGCTCCAACTTCTGCTCCAACTTCTGCTCCAACTTCTGCTCCAACTCCTCGATCTGCTTGGCTTGTCGCTCCACCTTTTCCTCCGACGCCTTCAGGCGCACCGCTGTATCGTGCACTTTATTATTGACGGCGTGCGGAATCTTGACCTGGGATTTAGTCTCGAGTTTGGGGAGGCGTGATTTGATCTTCTCCAAGACAAAATTGCACTTCTTGGAAGCCTCATGACTGTCCGCGAGGCCCTTTCTAACGTAGGAGTCGAGGCTGCCGACTCTTCCATAGCACCGAATGTTCGCAAGTGTGAGCAGGATAATGGAGCCATTGGTCGTAAGCTCCTCGTTTGGGATGGCTACCAGCCTTTCCAGGATCCGGTCGGCGTTGTCGCCAATCACCCTGTCGAGTTCGTCGACGGTGTCCTTGTTTTTGTCCTCCGCGGCTATCTTCAAGGCATTGAGGGCTTTGATTATACCGGAGGGAGGGCTGGGACCAGTGTATGTGGGCTTGTTCTTGCCTGGCTTGTCCTAATGTCCAGTCAGTAATGCGCTGGATGATTAGAACAGGATGAAGCGACAGTTGCGAATGCCCATGGCTGCATTCCCTGATGCGGCATCATTTGAGGTAAACTGGAGAGGTAAACTCACCCTGTGGACTAGGTTGATGGAATCGGCGGTGGGTGTGGTAGGCACGGCGGGCGGATCGATGTCCATCTGGTTGTCCTATTAGCCCATATTGTTAGCAACGTACGACATGAACCATGAACTGGAAAACACTGGTAGAAGAGAAAACCCCCCATCGCATACTTCATTGGCTGACATGGTAGAGACAAGGACTATTGGTTAGATGAGTGCGTCCGATGACAGTAAAAAGAGATCTGTGTTCCATTTCATTAGCTTGGCGCGCGATTGACGGGCAACCAGAGAAGTACGTATGCCGGGCTACCGGGGATGGGGAGTTGGCAAAAGACATACCAGCGAAAACGGAGAGGATGGTTGATCTGGAGGGCGCTGCTCGTAAAAAGAGAAGAGCAGGAATTGAGCAGAGGGAGGACTGCATTAAATATTGCAAAATGGCGGGGACACAAAATGAATAAGAGCGAGGGCATTCGCAATCGGTGGGGCAAAGAATGGCTCGAGAGCGAGGTGAATTGACAGTAGGGTTACAGTTCCCACTTACCTTAGGTCTTATTTCATCTAATATTAACACTTAGTATCATGAAGACTATGAGCTTCTTAATAGCCTTCGATCATGTTCTAAACATTGTGATGCGTGAAAGTAACCGTGGCGTTTGCCACTCTATCTTCTAATATAATCTGACATCACTTCCTGCCGACAACATCACCTTCTCGACGCTCTTTCGCTGCCTCTCCCCCACTTCCAATCCGTAAATAGCGCGACGGACATTAATACAATATTCAAGGCCCAGCGGCGGCACTGTCTTGTTCGGGTTGGCGTCGTGGTATTCTTTCAACCGTGCCGCCAAGTTCTTGAATCTCTCAGGATTGTGCCATTCAAGATCCAAATTCCAACCTCTCCACAGCACCTGATACTGCAGATTGTTGTGGTACAATCGCAAGGAAAGAACTTTGTCGACTTCGCGTCAACGGCTAGTTTCAACTTTGCAGTAACGGAAGGCATTATTAAACGCTTGGTTAGGCATGCAAGAGCGTCACGCATACCTGTTAATTTAACGCATCAATACGTTATTATAATATACGTATTTTCAATTACGCACTGGTACCGAAAACGCGGGTATAAGTTATAATTAAGCTAACGCGACTTCGATTCTAAGATAAATGAGTTCCCCGCTAATTAAATCGACTACGTAGATGTCGAGGCAATACATAAAGCTAGAGGAGTGTAACGATATAATTATAAGGGACGATATAAATATGAGAAATTACTTGTGGTGGGAATAATAAAGTTAAGAAAAAGTGTCCGGGTTATAGAGACGTTAACGATTAAGTATAGGAGATCAAACAGTTATTGAAGTAGCTGATATAATAAAGAAGACACTAGAGATCGAGAAAGGACGCGATAATTAAATTGAGAATAAAGAGATGCGAGGGGAGAGAGAAAAGGTAAAGAAGGAACGTAACGAACTCTATAAATAAATTAACGTTTATGAAGAATATCTAAATAGCTGTTACGGCCCTGGCACCCTGCACTGGCACTGGCGCCTGGCACGCAACGAACACACCCATTGAATGCCCTCATTGAATGATGACGGCATTGGTCAGCCGCCTTCACTACACCCTTTGTGTACAGTAAAGGCCACAGGACGTATTGATCACAGGACCTCTTGCATTAGCCTAAACCTAGATATCTAGATCCATTCACTACAGCTGAGAGGTCTATATAAAGGACCTTGGGGCCCGGCCTTATGCCACCTTTTTCTCCTCAGCTTAGAATTACACAATATAGAAGGTCATAACTGCAGCCTTGACTCAGACAACCTACCTGCCCGTGACAATAGCTAGATGAATCGTTAGTGCGGATTAGGTACTTACCTAGCTTTAGCGATAGAGATACATTCGCTCAACTTCCGAATGTTATCTTTTAACTCAAATGAGAGAGACCTCATTTACGCCGTTATTGTTTTTGGTACCGTCATTCAACACTCTCCCACTTTATCCTTCACGAGGCCGGTGGCCACGCCGAGGAAAACTGCAGCGGCTGCAGCGTCACCGGGTTGGTGACCTCAAGTGGAGGGGCTACGGCGGTGTCAACTATTGTCTCCACAACATGCCCGAAGGCCTCGGCGACACCATTGACTGTCTCGTAGCTGTTGCTAGTGACGGCAAGCCGCAAGGCCGAGGCCTTCGCTGAATTTCTAAATACTTTCTTTCGCCGCACCAATCTCTTTATTTGAGGTCTGCCTTCTGCCATGACTAAATGGCACCGGAATAATCAACTCGTCGCTCTAGTAAAAAAAAGATTGTCCAGTCAGCAAAATTGTATCGAACAAGAAAGCTGAGTAAGCCACAAGATCCGCGAATGCCCCGTGTGTATTCAGCTGTTGCATCACGCTTTTTTGATAAAGAACCCTGTCACCGCAAGAGCCGGCCAGTCAAAAATGCATCGACTTCCAGACGAGTCGCGGGGAAGGCTGTAACATAGACGCCGTATTGCAAGGTCGCAGGTAAGACATTATCCATCCACCACCCAACCGCTACACACCATACCCAAGTAGGTGACTCCACCGACGAACCAAGTCGATGGAGAGCCCGCCAGCCACTAGATCTTGGGATAGGTGGTTGTTCTGAGAGAAAACCGCGAGCGATGATGATGAGTCGGTCGTGGTTCAGCCCATTGTGCTTGCCCGAGACCCCCCTGTCAGTCAGTTTCCCAAAACGGGTCCAAATACAACCAGCGGGAGATCGAGGGGCAATGTCGTCTCCGGGCAGCAGTGGTCAAAAGCCAATGCTATTCAATCTCACGAGAATACCTTTGGCAACATACAAGGGGAAGGAAAGTAGATGAAGAGTGCCGCGAGACACGGCCAAGGGGAGGGCATTCGCGGGGTCTGGACGTATCGAAGATCAGAAACTGTTTGACGGTAAACTTAGTGTGCTGATTGCGTTGGCGACAGGACGGACAACGCGTAGGATCGTGGCGGAGGCGTCGGCGACGATGGTGGCGGCGATGGTAGCGGCGATGGTGGCGGCGATGGGGATCGGTCTGGGCAACAAGTGCGACGTGTTAGAAAGGGGTGGTGATTGATTATGACAGGGCGAATGGGAGAAAGAACTATGCACCAAGTGATTAGCTCAAGGCGACGGATGAAGAAAGGCACGCGTGAGGATAAAGGGTAGGCGCATGTTGCTGGTGCAGGGGCGGGTTGCTGGTGGCCAGGACATACTGTCGCGTCGAGACGTCGGGAGAAATGATGGTTGAGTTGCAGAGACGATGGTCGGAGAAGGAGAGGAACAGAATTGAGGAGGGGGAGGGCAGCCATAAATAGTTCAAAAAAGTGGGACCCGAAAACGAAACGCGAAGGCATTCACAGTTAGTGGTGGGGCAGAACAATTGCACGAGGGCTAGGGCGAAGCGACTGGGCACCTAACAAGTGGGGAAGGGCACTGTGTGATGTGCCATGCAGACAGTGACCTCGACGCATTGGAGTGATGGAAGGGAATGGAACTGCGCCGAGAAGTCGGTGGCGTCTGTGAGCACAACGTGGAGAGGAACTGGGACTGAAACTGACAGAAACTGATCTCTCATTGCCGAAGGCTTATTGACTCTGCCTGTGTTGCTTCAATTGCAACCGAAGGCTGGTTATTTCAGGGGGGTTTGATCTCAGCTGCGAAGGGTTTTTGTATTTCTTTAAAGCAGCGGCTGTTCCGTGGCTGAGGGCGAGAAAACATGGCGTCCATCTGCCAAAGAATTCAGGCTCGGAGCTTTTATGACACGTTGAGATTGAGTCTGGGCTGGAACTGCGATTATCTAATGCAATATCCCCTGGTGATCGTCATCAGCCTTGCGGCCCAGGCTGTACTAATGGCAGAGAGATGGCCCGTTGGTGCAAATTATTCAGGAAGGCATACCGCATTGAATTTAGTTCACTCTCCCTCACGGAGGGGCAAACACAACCTTGCTGGCTCACAGCGCAAGGAACTCGTGTGAACTCGTAACAGCAAACCTCCCTGCGCCTTCAGCAGGAGCCGCGGGACCAACTGAGAATTATCTATCGTCACTACAGTGCATTGGTACCTGATTCAGAAGCACTTCTATGGAATGAGAATGTCTGCCGTGGCCCTTCACGCATTGGAGATGAGACGAAGTCGGGTTCAGGTCGTCCAGGGTGTGGGTATTTGGTCTTCACGTGACTGACGAGCGCGATGTCGCCCAAAGAAAGTCTGGCCCGTCTCGACCATAAACGCATGGGCCATCCCAAACCTGTATTAGCGCGGGGAACTTTTTGGTGAACTGCCACTGGCTGGTGTTGTCTCCAGCCGCAAAACCACTGAAGACCTTGTGGAAACTCAACAAAAATGGATCACGCCCCTCCAGCATCACGCCTTGCTTTCGTAAGATACTGGAGGCTGGCATCAAGATTCGGCAGTGGATCTCGGATGATAAATCACACCGAAGACTACTGGTACTCGGCAGGAAAACATGCCGTCCATAACGAGTCGGCGAGATTCTGCCCGAGTCCTCCTGCTAAGCTTGAAGATACTACTAGTAGTATAAAGATGGCGGCATCTCTCCCAGATTCTTGACATATTGTACTCCTTATTCGTACAGGAACCTCATCATCAAATCATTCATACATCTTGCCTTACAATGTCCAAAATCCTTGCCGTCTTTGGCGCCACTGGCACCCAAGGTGGTTCCGTCGTCAACTTTGTGCTGAACGACCTGGAGCTCTCTTGAGAGTACAAGATCCGCGCCATAACCCGCGACATCAACTCAGAGAAGGCCAAGAAGCTCCAGGTTGACGTCGTCCAGGCCGACGTCACCAACCAGGCCTCCCTCGAAGCCGCCTTGACCGGCGTCCACACCGTCTTCGCCATGACGAATCCTCATTTTGGCGGCGACGACAGCCAGAACGAGTTCAACATATCAAAGGCCATTGCCGATACCGCCGTCTCGAAGGGCGTCGCCTACATCGTCTTCAGCACCTTACCCCCAGCCAAGGACATTTCGGGCGGCAAGTTCACCAAGATCACGTCGTTCGACGACAAGGCCCGAGCCCAGGAGTACATTCGCACGCTGCCCATCAAGAGCGCCTTCTGCTCGCTAGGCTACTTCATGGAGAACCTGCACACCCAGCCGTTCCTCGCTCCGCACCGCGACCCCGACATTGCCGCGGAGGATACCTGGGTCCTCGCGCGCAATATCTCGCCAGCTACCAAGTTCCCGCTGCTCAGCGCGGCCGCCGACACGGGTAAATTCGTGGGCGCCATCCTCGCCGAGCCGGACAAGTACGAGGGCACCACGCTCTACGCCGCCACATCCATGTACAGCCTCGAGGAGCAGGCCGCGATTATTTCCAAGGTCACAGGCAAGAAGGTCGTGTACAAGCAGCTGCCGACCGACGAGTTCAAGGCCATGTTCCTGGTCTTGCCAATCCCGGGGCTGGACGACCTCTTTGCCGAGGCGTTTCAATATGGGGATGAGTTTGGGTACTATGGTCCCGACACGGAGAAGCTGGTGGCCTGGTCGGCGGGCAAGGCCAGGGTCGGGGCTGGGAAGTTGGCTACATTTGAGGAGTTCCTGAAGGCGAATCCGCTTCAGCTTCAGTAGATTAGTGTGAAGAACCTGATCAGACAGCGAAATGGCTTGTTGAACAGCCTTTTGAATGAACGATAGAACATAGAACCGCAATTGAGAGCACACAGAGTTTTGAGTTTCGAGTTTCCTCACTTTCCCGGACCAATCTCCAACCCGTAGCACCAGTGGTGCTCCATGTAGAAGCGCTCTTGTTGAGCGGGCCCTTGCGCGACTCATGCGCCCAACTCAGCAATGCAACCTCGCTGGCGAGACCATGTCTTCCGTAGCCCTCTGAACCCCTCTGCCGCCTTCCCAACAACTCGAGAGCAACATTTCCGAGCACACCACAGGCCGCCCTTGATCGTAAGCACCCCAAGGATGACCGTCGCCGTCCCGTAACCGATCGAAAGCCGATCCGCCAGGGACAACCCATCGTCCGTATGTGTTGCAGATGGCAAGACCGGATATTGACATGCGCGCCAAAATCGCCCACCTTCCAGGCCCTGCCTTGCTTCTTGAACAAGTTGACGATGCCAGACTCGGAGGCGTAAAAGACCTCGACCAGCTCTGCGCCGTCTGCGTCACGTGGGCCCTACTACTAAATTATGAACGCTTCAGGTAATTAAGCCAATCGACAGCCTTATGAAACAACCCTGTAAGCCTTTGGGTTCGATTACCAGACTAATGCAATAAAATAAAGATTTCTTTTTTCTTTTCTTCTTTCATTTTTGTTTATGACATATAAAAAGGAGCCAAATTCTTAAAAAAGTTTGGTGTAATTGGTGGAATGGGCGTATTCATCCATCCATCAAGTACGAAAGACAGGTATTTACTTGCCTTTTGAAAGCCAGGGCATTCATCGTAGTACCACGCTGCCAGGGGAGTAACCAGTTTGGGCGGAATCGTCTGGGGAACCCTTTGTGGCTGAAGCCAAGGCCCGGCATGAGAGCAAAGGTACAGGCTTCCATCGGCGGCTTGGTAGAAGACATGTCGCGTGCCGTTGTTGATGGTGGTGGCGATGGCATCGCCTATCTGGAACACTGCGGCGATGCCGAGCGGCGCCGCTCAACTCACCAAGGACGTGAAGAGAGACAAATAGATGAGTGTGGTTAGCATGATAACTGCATGTCCTGACCTGGGTAGATGACTGCTCATGGCTCTTCATATTGATTCATAAACCCGGAATCTTGGGGAAAAACGTCTTTTAACGTGTTTGTTGCATTCGAGAGCCCAGCTGAGACAGAAGCAAAGGCAGTAGAGCTAGAGGAAGACAAGCATTCTTGCCGAGGGGAGTTTTAGACTGTTCCTGGGGATTCCAGGTTGTCGCTCGGATGCCGCCTTGCAACATTGCATGTACTGCGCCACAACCCCCTCACCGACAAGGCGTTCATGGGTAAATGGTTGGGGTGAGGGGCAGCCTTTTAGAGGCAGATTACAGCAGGGCTCATTGTGCAACCATCTCCCTTTGTTGCCAGCCTCAATATCAAATGAACATATGGGCAGGGTACTGACTGACTATCCGGACGAGTATTACGAGGAAAACCAGTTGACTGGATGGAGTGTAATTGCTTGCCTCAGCGGCCAATTATCCACGAACAGTTTCTTGTCCCTAAAAAACCCCCTTAAACGTCACCAGAAATCGCAACCTACACCTATGTCTTGGCAGAATGCACCCAAGACCCGTCCTCCTGCTGGGTATACTCAGCCAGCGCCTTTGCACAATACCGGAGCTGCTGTTTTGGAATAACAGCGCTGTCCTCCAACCACTCCAACCACTCCATCACCACTTCCCTTACCTCCTTAGCGCCCTGTGGCACCTTGCTAAGCCATTCCCGAGTCTCTTTGATGTCCAACTCGGTATTCTCACAGTAAGGAGTCAACTTCTCCACCCTTTTCCTGAGATCGAACCCGCCCGCCTCCTCACCAGGGCCCAACGGAAGGGGCTTGCGGCCGGGATACAGCCGCTCTACGTCGGCTTTGGCCTCTTCGTATGCCCTCCGGTAGGTTCTCAGCTGGAGCTCCGCATGTCGAAGCTGTGCCTGAGTCGCACTATTATCAGCCTGAAGCCTTTTCAGGGTACCCTTACATGACTCAAGCGCCTGCTCTACTTTCCGCATCTCTAGCAGCAGCATAGGCACCTCCTCTTCGGCAGCAGCGTGCGTCTTGGCTGCCTCAACGTCCTCGGACTTCTTCACACGACTTCTCCACAGACTCTCGGCGCGGAACAACTCCCAGCGCGCCATCCACTCGTCCTCCACTGTCGTGGCGGCCGCGATCTTCTCCCGAGCCGCCTTGCTCGCTGGGTCAACCCCTTCGTGCGAATAAACATGGCTGGGGGGTTTGGCTTGGGCATCTGCAACCTGTTTAGCGATATCCGCAGCGATATATGCACGGGCCTTGTCGGCTAGGAAGGCATCGCCGTCAAAATCGTGACCGGGCCATCCGTGTTTTTGATAGAGCGGCTTAGTGATCTCCGCGTCCCAATCGCCCGTCGAGTGTTCGCCGCCGCCAGGCAGGACGGTCAGTTCGGTGTACCACTTGACCATGTCCTGCAGAACGTGCGGCGCGGGGCGGCTTCCCATGTCATCCCATGGGATTCCATCCCATTCGTCCTCTTCATCGCCGCTATGCTCCTCATCGTCTTCCTCGTCGATGCCAGAGCCTTCTTGTTCGTCTTCATACTCGGTCATCTGCGTGTCACCCTCTGCGTCTTCATCACCACGTGAGTCTTTGTCTTCCTGCTCGCCTTCAGGCATATCCGCGTCGTCTCCCTGCTCGTCTCCCCCATTCTCCTCCATCCTTCTCATCGCCCCCTGCTCAGCTTTCTTCTCCGCTTCGATCTTCTCCAACTCCTCCAAACTAACCCACAATCCAGGTCGCGGCCAACCGATCCCGTCTCTATTCGGATCAACCGATCCAGAGCAATGCTGGTCCCAAATCCAGATGAAGTGAGTTTTAGCACTGTAAATAATCACGGTCCCATGGTTCCCCAGCATCGACAGCGGGGTCATCCACGGCTTCGTGTGCTGGGCATACGGATCCTCGTTGTCCAAGCCCTCGTAGAACGGATCGCGGCCTTGCTTGACATCTCTCTCGGTTCTAAAGTCTGCGAACGTGCCGCGCTCGAAGAAATCCACCCCATCCACGGTGCCGTTTGTGTCAATGTACGGCATGATGCTGTACAGGTAGATGATGCAGTCGTCGATCTTATGCCGGCGGTACATGGGGATCAGGGCCTCGACGTCGTGCGGGCCGGGGAGAATCCACTCCGGGTCCAGGTAGCGCATGCGCGCCAGAGTGCGGTAGATCTCGAGCAACAGGTCGGCTGTCTCGTGAAGCCACCCCTTCTGGGTGTCGGAAAGAGAGGCCGTGATGGCTTCTAGGGTGGGGTGTGGGGACTCCATTGTCGGATGCAATGTAGGGTACAAGAAGGCGCAGTTCTAGAAAACTAACTGAACACAGAAAGAAGGAAAAGGAAAGGAAATTGGGGGGTTTGCCCAAGTTCATATACGTATTTATGTGTATGAAAACGTCAAATCGCACAAATCGCAGCATAATATCTGGGAGCTTGGCGGCATGTTGGCCTAAATTGCCAAGGACCCGAGAAGAAACCAACAGAGGGCACAGCACAAGTAAATGGAGCCAACAGTGGATGACGAGATTGGGGGCCGGCAACGAACAGCCTGTCGAGGATTTTAATCAGGAATCGAATTGGCAAGAACGACTCAAGTGCTGAGTGCTTCACTGGAACTTCGTCTTGGCGGATCGTGCTCGATGATCAGACAACAGAACACGACCAACTCCTTTTCTGGGTTCTTTAAGAACAGATGGTACCTGCCACTTATAATATTTTTGTGGATTAGGATGTGCTCGTATTCTTCCCTTGTAGCTGTGCCGCATGCCAGGTTGCAATGGACATCCCACGCTACTTAATGGGAGAGAGGCGTCATTGAAGGGGTCACACTAACCACCTGGCTGGCCGTTTACTTGTGCAAAACTACGTAGTGTAAAAACCCACAAAACCATGGACACAAATTATCGGAATAATGGAAGGTAGCTTTGGAGGCGTGGTGAGGGTTAGGGTTGTAAATTCATCCAGCCCCTTCATGGTTGGCCCAGCCAGATGAAAGTGCTTTTGAGGAGCATGGTGCTCGTAACGTTGAGCATGAGAGCGTCGCTAAAAGACCTTTCCTTCATTGTCTTTCATTTGATCCCCTCGTCGTCAAAACTAAAAGGCGAAGAGGCCTCTTTAAAACCGCTGGTAAAAGATCAAACCAAGGAGTCGTCATCTTGCTTTTTTGTTTCCTTTGTGGACTCTTACCTAGACTGGCCGGGCTGAACGCCAACGTGGACTCGGCACGGACAACGCAGACGCACATTGACGGAGCGCGGGCTTCAGCCGGGGAGAGCTGTGGAAAGAACAGCAGTTTGTGGTGCAGTTTTGTTCATCACCGCACTATTGTTAAGTCTTGGCTCTGCACTAACGCAAAGCCTCGTTCGCTCTCATTTGTCCATGGAGATATCACAACGCCCATAAACTTGGCGCTCCCAAACAATACGGGTTCTTCCGCGGGGAGTTGATGTGTTGTCTGCATTCGAAATTGTTGGTCTCAAACATCCCCTTCTCTTTACACCTGTTCTTTCCTTCTTTCCTTCTTTCCAGGTTCGTAACCCATCATTGCGGCACTCCATCGCCGTCCGCCGAGCCTTTGGCCAGTAAAGGAAATGGATCAATCTGTTTACTGCGGCGTGTGGACGAACTGGAGTAAGTTTCCCAGTCGAGTTCCCATTTTGTGCCTGTCACAAGGCTCTGGCCAGCGGTAGGACAGTGTCACTGGCCTAGGAAAGCTGACCCACTGCCTCTTCATCTTTTCAGGTTACGGGAAAGTCCACGGACTCACCCTCACAGTCGGCCAGACTTGGAGTGACGTTTTGGTTGCAGCCATAGCTCTCATCCTCACCTTTACTGGTACACAAACATGGGGCATCTTGTGCTTCATCATGTTTCGAATTCGACATTCAAAAAGGGGCGACTGCGTCTACCATCAAGTTCAAGCCGCTTTGCGCAACGCGACAGGACAAATGTTCCTCTTCTGGGGGCTGCTTGACATTGTTTTCAGCCAACGAGCACGCTATTTGCCCTCATCTTTTCACCCAGAAACAAGTCTCATGCAGGATCCGAATGAGCAGTACCACCCCGAATATAACCAAATTCATCAGCCTGTGGCAGTGGACGGAAAGCAC
Source organism: Podospora didyma (assembly GCA_033439775.1). Taxonomy (NCBI): domain Eukaryota; kingdom Fungi; phylum Ascomycota; class Sordariomycetes; order Sordariales; family Podosporaceae; genus Podospora; species Podospora didyma. The sequence continues at coordinate 281,120 of JAULSW010000011.1, forward strand.
GCTAGGAAAAAGGTGGAAGGGAACGCGGGGTATACCTTTGCCCGCCTCTCCCCCGTCATATTCCTCACTTTGGCTTTCTCGGCAGGGTTCACAATGATCAGTCTGCTCGGCGCGCAATTTTTCAAGGCTGCAGACAACGCAGTTTTGATTCAGAGTGCCTATTGTGGGTGGCCGGCTGAGATCGGGAATATTTTCGACGTGACGACGCCCGAAATAAAAGACGCAGGCGCCCTTCTACTGTTGCCCGCTCGGGCCGAGTACAAGAAATGTCGCGAATATACGAGAAGTTGTTACGCCAGAGCAGATGACGCTGACATCTCCAGTTCCGGCACAATTTGCGATGCGCTGGTCATGCCGCGGATCCCCTCCACTCTGACGATGGACAAGGCATGTCCCTTTCCCGGAGAAAGGGTGTGCACGGCAGATGCTGCACGTATTGAGTCCGGCCTTATTGATTCACGTGGTGGGCTCGGAATCAACACGGTCGACGACGAGAGGATTTATGTTAGAAAGCTGATGAAATGTGCACCCATTGACGCAGAACGATGGGCAACTGGATGGGTCGACGGAGAGCCGTGGGGTTACAGGGAGGGGGACAAAGTACAGGGATATGTTGTGGGATCTCTTCGAAACAAAACAGCTTTGGGAGCTGAATATCCATTTCGCGTCTCGTTGAACTCCCTCCGGTACGGAATAGTACCATACCCCCTTTAGTCAGTGACCACCCCACCCCCACAGAGAAGAAAAGAAAGTATTTGTGGGACGGAGTACTGACTGGATTTGCTGAATAGTTGGAACACTTATATGCCTGGAAATGAAAGCACGACGGCAACAAGCTTCATCCCCCGAGATGAACTTAAAGTGGGAAATGCCGACCTGACGTTGATAGCAACCAGTCCACTGGCTTACTTCGACGAAGCGTCCTCAGATCCATGGCTTAACATCAGCACGTCGCTAACGGACGAGCAAGGCTTGCAGTGGTACGCAAAATCCGGCTTGTCCATACTCGGCTGCGTTGAACAGTATCAGTTCTGCACCGACCCACGGACGTGCTCCAAACTTGACGCTTTGTATCAGCTTCGAGCAACGCCGAATTATGGTCTGCCGAGCCTGACAGCTCGCCAGAAAGCTGTTGCTGGCCTCGTATGGAAGTCGGTGTGGGCAGCCCAGCTGCAGTACGGCCTGCTATTCATAGACAAGCAGATTCTGGTGGCCAACGAGCTGATCATGAGCAGCTTGAACTCGTACGTGCGCTCCTCAAAGATACCAAGCAACCAGTGGGTTACCGAGGCATGGAATTTCGCAAATATTTCCCTCGCCGTGCTTCAAAGACGACCAGGAGACTACGCGTCACCCGCAGCTGTCCTCCAACAGAATGCCAGTCGAATCATTCAGCCTGACACAGCCGAGGCGCGAGCGCTCTGCAAGCAGATCAAAACACGCTCGTCAAAACACACTTCGTTCAAGGTCCTCAGCCTGGCGCTTCTCCCTGGGATAGCAGCCCTCGTGACGCTCTTGAATGGCGTTTTGCCCAACTTGCTGTCGAAGACATCGAGGCACGGCGGCGGCGGCGGCGGCAAGAATGCTACTACTGCATGGGCTGGATACGGTTTTTGTCAACTACTCCGACTCATGTCTGAAGCCCGGGGTATAGGACCTTGGGATCGCCAGGAAAAGACGGTACCCACGTTGCGGGACAGGGATTTCAAGTTCCCGCTTTTTGATAATGGAATTTGAGATGCCGCCGCTAATTACACGCAAGGACAAGCGACAGATTTGGACAGTGGCAAAACGAGTTTTGGCCTGCCACGTTGGGTGAAACGCGGGAAGGCGCGAATTAGTCGGGACCAAGAGCTGCGATGTGATGTCGGGCGGGCCTTCCTGTTGAAAGCGCAAAAGGCAAAATCTTCAGGAAGACTGGGAAGGAAAGACTATCAAAAATACACGCCATGGCACGGTAGTCAGGTGATCGAAAGGAAAGCGCGGGCTTCACAAAGAAGGTGCAGCAAGTGCATCAGCAACAGGTTCCAGGATGGTAGGGCGGTCAGGGCACTGAGCCGCCGGCCTTGCAATGTGAAATGCGGCCGATATGCCTTTGGATTGTCTGTTATCATTTTGGAGATCTATCGTTTGTCTCGTTATCAACTTGACGTTGCCGGTAACTTCCGCTCGCAATATTTCTCTTTATTAGGTAATTAATTGTCTCTGAATGTTGAACTTTCCATGTGGTGGGACTGTCGGGAACGTGGGATTTTTCAGGGGGACCTATTGGCGGTGAGCCCCCCAACGGCGGGGTATCCCACCGCTCGATCCAATCAGGACACTGTGTTGCAAGCAAGATGCAGCAGCCACCCCAGCGCTTGGCCCAGTCTGTTCAACTAGCAGGTGCTAGCACTGTACCAGCCTGGAAGCGGAAGTGAGGGGGAACCCGCTGCGAACGACTTGCCCGGCAAAAAACAACGAGGGACTTTGGGTCATAATAAGCTTGTTTGCCGGCCTCAGCCCGCCGCGCCGTCAATCCTTCAACCTCCGTGGCATAAAAGAAGCCGACTAATAAGCGATGGCATCCACCCCTGAGCCAGCCGGGGCCAGTGCCCCTGAAGCGGTGCTTGAAGCTCCCACCGCTCCTGCTGTGATCGACGCCGCCCCATCCACCCAGGCGGCTGCTGCTGATGATACCACTCACGCACCTCCTCCTGCCGCCATAAGTCCAGCCGCAACCGCCGCCACTCCCGCCCCGCCCACTACTCCCATCGTCACAGATCCCGATATCCAGGCCGCGAATGACGAAGATGATTTCGATGACGATGAGTTTGACCCCCAGGAGGTCGACAATTTGTCGGTTGGCGCCTCCACCAGCATCAACTCGAGTGTGTATGAGCACCACTACGAAAACGGCCGGAGATATCATGCCTACAAGAACGCTCGTTACCCAATTCCCAATGACGATATTGAGCAGAACCGCGAAGATATGAAACACGCCCTGATGCTGGAATTGACTGAGTGAGTTTAAACCACGCCCTTTCCAAGGAAACAGCTTTGGTGTAATGTGTCAGTTAGATAGGCAGCTGGAAACCTGAATGACAGCTGACACCCCCACAGTGGAAAACTCTTGTTTTCGCCCATTGGAGAGTACCCGCAAAAGATTATTGACATTGGCACTGGCACCGGAATCTGGGCCATTGATGGTATGGCAAAAAGAAAAAGTGAAAAGTCACCAATTGTTAACCTCGTTCACAGTTGCTGACCAATACCCCTCGGCCGAGGTATTGGGCATCGACTTCACGCCCATCCAGCCGGTGTGGGTGCCGCCTAACCTTCGCTTCATCGTCGACGATATCGAGCAAGAGTGGCTGAATGGATCCAATTTCGACCTGATCCACGCCCGGCAATTATTCCCCGTCGTCAAGAATCCGGCTAAGATTCTCGATGAGGCATACAAGTGCGTTTTTCTCCCCCACGCGTCGTTGTCATGCCATGTTAACATGACAAAACAGAAACCTCAAGCCCGGTGGCTGGATCGAGGTCCAGGAACTGGGTGGAACGGCGTACTCCGATGATAACTCGCTGCCCGACGACTATTCTATTTCTAAGTTCCTTGATCTGTGCACAGAAGCGCTTAGCAAGTTCGGCAGTGACTTCCGCGCCGGCAACAAGATGGAAGCCCCGCTCAGAGCGGCCGGCTTTGTCAACGTGACTGTGAGAAAGCTGAAGGTCCCGATTGGAACCTGGCCAAGAGTGCGTACAATGAACTCTCCCCAGCAGAAGGTAATGCTAACCACTTCCCAGGACAAACGCCTCCGTCTTATCGGCCTGTACTTCCGCACCATCATGGAGGCAATGCTGCCTGCCTTTGGTGCAAAGCCTTTCCTAGCCTTGGGCATGAGCCCCGTCGAGATCGAAGTATTTCTCGCCCAGGCACGCAAGGACCTCAAGGACAACAAGTTCCACGCGTATTTCGAGTATCTGTTCTGGACGGCCCAGAAACCGGAGTAATTCGCTGTCACCGTCGAACGGGGGGATGTCTTGCGAGCTTGTTACACGACGTGCTTGGGCTTATTGGATAAGTACTGACTTAAAACTCTCTTGGATATCATGCCAGTCAATGATGTTATGGCTTTCATTTGTACAACCCCTTGGAGATTATTCAAGATTGAACTTGTAGTGGTTCACATGATGTACGCAATACTTTTTGACGAGGGTTCTTGTGACCCGATCACCGAGCACACCATCAGTCTGTTAATTGGCATTCCCGTGATCCAATCCAGAGCAGTGGAATTCTATTTCGTTATCGGTCTCACTTTTACCACGGGGGTGAGCCTACACCTCTTCTACTGCTTTCGTAGGCTACCATATTCCTAACCAAACTCCCAACAATGTCATAGCCTTCTCGTCATAATATTTTGCCTGGCTACGCCGTCTCATACGAAACTGTGGCCGTGCGTGTCTGGACGATAGCCCTCTCGGAGTTGTTGTCGCCCCGCCGTCCGTCGTCGTCAGACAACGAGGTATCCCGGTCTGCGCCAACGGCCACTACCGTCTCGAGAGGATACATGCCGTCGTCGAAGCGATGGTACTTGTCGTAGCGGCCGCCGCCGGTATTTCTCTTGAGCGCCGAAGAAGAGGACTCGCCGCCAGTGCCGCCGAAGGTGGGCGGCGCGTTGGGTGTGAGCTGCCCGCTCTTGCCGCCGTCGGCGTAATTGCTGGATTTGTTTCTGCTCGAACCTAGCAGGCGCGGTGAGATGTGGCGGAGGAAGGGCTTGATGGTGGGCATGGCGCCGCAGATGATGGAGAGGTTGGCTTCGGCGAAGCTGTGAAAGGTGGGGGGTTCAGGTTAGCCAGCCAATCCCATCATCTTTGACTATTTCTTAAGGAAGGTGAGATAAGGAACGAGATAAAAATGCTTACATCCAGAGAAGGACTACGCCTCCGCCCCAGCTCTGGTCTGTGTTGCCCATTGAGTTGATCAGCGCGACGAGACGCATAATGGATGTGAACACCGTTCTGTCCCATGTGATATCAGTATCTGGTAGTTGAGACCTATGTATCGATTTTGAAGAGGAAAAGTGGGAGAGGTAGGTACTCACATGGCACCAATGCTGAACAACGCAACCAGCCCAATCTTTTGCCGTCGCGGGATCTGCAGCGTGACCACAATCGGTATCGGCACCGCCAGCACCATCACATCGGTGATCGCCCCGAGGATGGCGGTAGCTTCGTACAAGGCGACGCGGTTGATGCAGGTAAACTCGGCGATGGTGATGTCCCAGGCGGCGGAAACGGGGCGGCAGGGGAAGATGGCGGCGAACATGATGCCCACGGACGACCCCACGACGACAAACATGACGGACCACACGAGGATCTGGAACCAGCGTTGTGGCGCCAGGCGTCGGTATAGGAGGAGGAGGGCGAGTTTTGCGCCGCATTGGACTGGGTTATAGAGGATGGGCAGCTGGTAGAGCGCCTGGAGGAAGAGGAGGAACTTGGGGAGGGGCATTTCCCACGCGTGGGTGCCCATGATGCCGCGCGCGAAGTCTCCTGGATCAAGGGGATGAGTTGGTATTTATTGGTCGCTGGTAAGAGGGAGGGCGGAAGGGGGGTGTAAACATACGGATTATCAGCGTCTGGAGAACAACTGAGAAAACCTGTCCCCGAGGTGTGGTTGTCAGTGACTGTCGTCGGCATTCTTGGTGACCTGTTCTCGATCTCCAAGTTGGACAACGGGTGGGTGAACAAGAGGAAACGCATGAAACGGCTCACGTAGGCAACAAGCAGACAAACTAATGAACAGCCAAGTCAGCAATCACCATCTCATTTGGTGGGAAAGGCAACATCGAAACACACCATCTTCCAATTGTATCCTTCGTTGGACAAATATTTTGACGTAAACTCGTTGGAGGACAAACAACAAGCTGAGCAAGTTCCCGACCGCAAAAAGCCAGTATGCTTCAGTCACACTGTTTCTCTCCGGATTGTCAAAGTCGACGACATAGCCCTCGGGGGGCGGCATGACGACCGGGACGCCATTGACGAAGGCGGCCATACCTACCTACTGTCACTGAACGTTGAAAGTCGTGTCACCTGACGGTCATGCAATGCAGGAGTTAATTGACCTCCTTGCGTCTAGCGGTGGTAAACGAGTCGGAGAATTGTGTTCTGGCATCGAAGGGGCGGCAGGACATTGAGGTGCGCAAACTGATGCACATATGCGCTCGAGCACCTCTTAGGCCGGTGGGCAAATGAGCCTCCCTACTGAACGATTCAGGATTCATCCCACGCCCTGGTAGAATAAGAAATGTTTTTTTCCCCTACCCCTTGGTCATTTTAGGACTTGATCGGCTTTTTTTTTGATAGCGGATTCGGTAGACCGCTGCTGCGAAGCAATATGCGTCCACGCTCCTCAGTGGGGGATGGCACCCGCCGAGTTTGCTAAAATGCGACTATGGACCCCTGAGTCGCTTAGGACTGCAATGGCAGCCGGCTGCTGAGAGCCTTTAGAAAACATTTTCTCGGACATCTCGAGCCGAGCCGGGTTGCTTCGCAGATGGGTTTGGCTCCTATTTTGACGAGCATGATACGTGATACCTAGAGGTAAAAAAACCTGCTCAACATCTGTGGAGATGTTTCCAGGAACCGGGGATTATCAGCCACTCGATTCCTTGGTAGCCAAGGTACTTTATAGTGGCGGACCCAGGATTACACGAGGAACACAACACTACAAAGTCCCACGCCCACAAGCGACGTTTGCCGTTAGGTCCGATACGACGTCAAGAGTCGGGCTATCTCCACTAAACACACTAAAACCCCGTTTCATCGGCAAGTTTATAAACGGCCGCGCCAGGCGGATGCGTACCCGGTATGGGACTAAGGGCCTGTTGACAGCCCATTTACTTTTTGCAGCGAAGGTGATATTTAAACGTGAGTAGGTACTGTTGATTCTTTGGGAGAACCTAAGCCTATGTCGGTTTGCGTTCCCATGTATAGTGCCGATACATTCCTGGCATGTCACCGTAGTACCTGTACTTCTCCCGAACAGTTCGGACAAAGAGAGTAACACAACAGCTGCCGTCGGTTGTTGGTTGTTGGTTGTTGGTTTGTTACGTTGTCTTAGCATCCACCCGACTGGGTTTACCCCCTGTCACGAAACATAACTCCGCCGATGTCCAGGATGTAATCTACAAAGTGGACCATAAAAGTCTCACCACACCAGATTCATCTTGGAGGACTCCTCCCATCCATACCGATCGTCCAGAGCAATATTGTAATGTTACTATGGATTTGAGACCCTGCAGTCACTGGTCTTGAATACCCTCGGCACGCAATCCGTGACGAAGTCATTGTCTGCTCGAATAACGCCGACAAGTCTTCTTCTCATCGTGATCGGCATTGCCGCTTCACTGTTGTTTCACAAACCAATAAACCCAAAACCTCGTTCTGCCAAAGTTGACAACAATGGCAGCCGTCGTGCCAACACCCCCTTGCCCCCAGGCCGCATGCCTCGTCGAGGCCGGTCTGCAGTCACAGATCCTCGTCCCCACCGACGCCGATTACGCCTCTCGTCAGGAATGTTACTGGTCCAACAGCGCGAAACTGCAGCCCGCGTGCATTGTGCGTCCTCGCTCATCATTTGAGGTTGCTTCTGCGGTGAAGGCGCTTGTCGCCGCAAACCAGCCCTTTGCTGTTCGGAGCGGCGGACACACCAACTGGGCGGGAAGCAACAACATCGATGGCGGCGTGACCATCGACCTCGGGCTGCTAGCCATCACCGAGTTTGACGCGGCTACCGAGACAGCCATCATCGGTCCCGGCGCGCGCTGGCGCGAGGTATATGCCGAGCTTCACAAGCGCGGCCGCGTCGTGGCCGGCGGACGCGAGGGCAACGTCGGCGTAGCCGGCCTACTCCTCGGCGGCGGCAACACCTTCTTCACCGCCCGCCGCGGGTTCGCATGCGACAACGTCGTAGCCTACGAAGTCGTCCTCGCCGACGGCAGCATCGTGACCGCCACCGCCAACACGCACGCAGACCTCTTCCGCGCGCTCAAGGGCGGCTCCAACAACTTCGGCATCGTCACCAGCTTCCGCATGGCCGCCATCCCGTGCAACAAGGTCTGGGGCGGCATGACCTTTTTTCCCAAGCAGATCATCCCGGCCGCCATCGACGCCATTGTCGCCTTCACCGACAACCTCCGCCACGACCCGGACAGCAACCTGGTCTGCATCTTCACCCACATGCCTGACTTCAAGGACGTCGTGGTCGCTACCCTCTACGCCCAGGTCGCCGGCGTCGAGAAGGCCCCGGCCTACGACAAGTGGCTCGCCCTCCCCGAGATCATGAACACCATCAAGATGACGTCCGTGTCGGAGATGGCGTTCGAGTACAACATCCCCACCAACTACCACAACACGTGGTTCACGCTCTCGTTCCGCAACGACGCCCGCATCCTCGCCAAGGCGTCCGAGCTGCACGATGTCCTAGTCGCGGAGCTGCAGGCGTTCATTCCCGACGGCGACTTCATCACGCAGTGCCTGTTCCAGCCGCTGCCAACGCTGTTCGCCGAGAACTCGGTTGCCGCGGGAGGAAACGTCATGGGCGTGGAGCAGCACGCGCACGACGGGATTTTGTTTCTGGCCGTCGTCATGGCTAAGACGCAAAAGCAGGAGGCGTTTGCGTACCCGAAGGTGAAGGCGTGGGTACAGGCCGTGAAGGAGTTTGCGCAGGGGATTGACGGCGGGTTGCTGAGCTGGACGTATCTGAACTATGCCGACAAGAGCCAGGATGCGCTGGCCAGTTATGGTGCGGATAATGTGCGAAAACTGAAGGAGGCGGCGGCAAAGTATGACTCTGATCAGGTCTTCCAGAAGCTGTGTCCTGGCGGGTTTAAGATCTCGGATGTGAAGGGTTGAAGTGCCATGTTGTTGCAAGGAAGTGGGATACGTACTTGCGTAATATGGATCAATGATGTTTTAGATCAACTGGTAGAAGACTATCCATACAAGGTTTGAAATCATCCTCCCCATCGCTCAATTTTTGCAAAGTTTATGCTCAGAACTTGAAGCCTTCAATTCGCTGCCTAGCAGACTGAGCATTATTCACTATTACACCATATGGCTAAGAGGGAGAGCCATACAAAGGGCTTTTTAGGTTGGTGAGTTTCCTTCAATTACCTCTGGAAGAAAAACCAAAAAGGGGGAGGAGATATAGAATGGTAAGGTTGAAATTGCGGGATTGAGTTTGTTGACATGACGTCATCTAACTTGAGTAGCGTCGTTCTTACCTCCCCACCACGGTCTGTAAAAATGAGCCCAAAGACAATCCGCTATTCATTCACGGTGTTCGGTATGAGGAGAGTGGGATTGGCTGCTGATGCGTATCGAGAGCAAGAACAACGGGAGTGACTGGCCGCATCCAGGACTTGGCCATTGTCATCACGCAAATAGTGAGTAATTGAGAAAGTAGTATGGATTGATTGATCTGTTCAAGGGCCTTCCAAATGCCTAGAATCTAGTCTTCCTAAATACCATAACATCATGACTTTCATCCTACCAGATCCGGAAGTAGTCCTTTCTTATGAAAATGAAGTAATTTTAGTGGAAATGATGCCTGAATCTGGCCTTTGTGGCACTTTTCTCTTGGCGCGGGCAGTTTTCCCACATTGAAGTGGATACAATGCGACAGCCATATCCGGGGCAGGATCAACCACTGCAGGCAGATTCCCGCCGACACCACTTGATTGAACTGGCCAATCAGACCATAACCACGCTCCTGTAACTTCCAGGTTACCAAGGGGTCCTCACAAACCGTCAGGCAATCGTACCTCAATCGTAACTTCTCAGATAGGTAACTATGGTGTGAGGCAATTGTGACCAATGCACAGCCGTTACTTCCTACCCCAGATCCTCAGATACGGCTACGCGAGGAAAAGAACCTTGGAGAGGGCCTCTCGTCAGTTTGCAGCATTATCCCGTCAATTCCTTGCCAAAATCCGCCAATTGGGTCGCCAGAGTAGTGTGATCTTCTGATCTTCTGCCACCTTATGCATGCTTTTGTAGGAAGCCCACCTCACTCCACCTTTTGCGCTTGGTTTATGAGAGGAATCTCAAATTGACAGAGTTGGGCTTTTTTTTGGCATCCTGGTCGTTGGTTAGGCTGGACCCGATATGCTTGCATCGTCACCAATGGCACCTCAAGTTGCGTCTCACCCGAACCACTCCCATCCAATCATCCGTCACTCCATTTTTCAGGGCTGCGTAAGCAGCATATGCACTCGATCTGCCCTCCGACTTCTTGCGTTTGGCGACAATACAATGGTACGGGTGAGAAGCCCCCTGCGGCGTGTGCACACTTGAACAGACCGCCCCTTTGGATTTTGTGTTAAGCTACCAGGTCGCGAGCTTGGATTCGGTCCTTTATGAATCAAAGCTGGGATTTCAACTTCGATTTTGATCTAACGCGCCGGCACACCCGCGGTTCACTTCAAGCAAACGGCAAACTGAAGCAGTCATGGAGGCGGTCGGCGTTGTAGCGGCTGTCCCGGAGCTTTTGAGCTCACAAAGCGACTCGGCACAGCAATCAACCACATTGCTAGGAAAAGTGTGATTGCAAAGGCAGCACATGGGCTGCGCGCCCAGTTTGAATTGCTTTCTGGAGTCCTCGAGAGCTGTCACCAGCGGGAAGGGGAGAACAAAAGTGCACGTGGTAACCCGGACTGTCTGATGACAGTCCTTGACGACACGCGGAAAGAACTTGAAGCGCTGAAGCTCTTGGTGGACAAGGTCGAAGACCCTAAGAAAAATGGTCCAAAGTTCCTTAAAAGGGCCCAGCTCGTCGTCACTGGCTTCAATTCACAGCTCAAGGCGCGATCCCAGCGCATCGGCCACTTCGTCAACCTTCTGCAGGTCTACCTCACTGAGTCTGCCGCTCAGGAAGGCCTGGAAACCGAGGTGCGCAAATCGCTCAAGGCATCGACGAGCACAACCGATTTCGTACCCGAGAAACTCCATGGCACTCTCGAGTGGATCTGGATGCACGATAAATTTATCCGATGGACGGGATCGACCGCCGTACCAGAGGCGGGGGGAAGCTCGTTGGCCCAAGCGACGGAAAGGGCACCCGATATCGATGAGAGGGTGCTTGTGCTCTATGGCGTGAATGGGTGTGGAAAGTCTGTTCTAGCAGCCTCAATTGCTGATGGATTGCGGGGAAAGGGAACCATATCATTTTCTTCTCTTTTTGGGCCCGCAACTCACACGACACGCGGTCTGATGTCATGTTTCGGACCGTATTGTGGCATCTTTTGGAGCAGGCACCGTGGGACCGGAAAACGATGCGCATGGCCCACTTAAGGGACAATAAGACGGATCTCCGGAGTACCGAGACACTGATTAACCAAGTCCAGTAGCTTGGCATCGAGTACAGGCAAGAAATCTACATCATCATCGATGGCATCGACGAGTCTTCTGACGACTGGAATAACCTCAGAGATGGCCCTTTGAGCGGTATCTCGAAGCTCCTGGAGTCGATATCTCAACTAAGAGTTCTCCTGTCTGGGCGACAAACGAGTCTTCGAATGGCTCGACGGAGCTGGCCACTCCACATTGAACTCACACCTGAAGTGATCAAGGACGAAATCAGCAAGTTCATCCAACATGAGTTGGACAACTGCCCCGAAATCCATGACAAGGATATCAAGGACTGTATCCAGGCGGAGCTGGAGTCGAAGTCCATCGTCATGTTCCTCTGGGTCAAGCTTGTCTTTAAGGAGCTCCGGCTCTCTTTCAGCGAGGCAGAAATACACCAAACATTAAGCCGCTTGCCGGACTAGCTGGGCCAGGAGTATCACCGTATCTTCAGCATGTTGTTGAAGAGGGGGTCGTAGACGCATGCGGCGACGTCATAACCCTGCGAGGAGAGCTGGTCTATCTCAGACATACATCCCTTCGAGAGTTCCTCATCCGCCAACCAGACGAGATTGATCACGATGGTGCTCCAACTGCTAAGTACTTCCGCCTTGAAGCCAGATCATGCCAGAATGTGATGGCCATGACTTGCCTTCGGTATTTGCAGAACATCTCATGGCGCGGGCCTAGCGAGGAGCACTACCGAGCGAAGGATATCGAGATGCTCTTCCCATCCCTCGGCTACGCAACACCCTACCTCGCTTCACACTTTCTCAACTCGAGCGTAGATTTCAGCGAGGTCCGGAATCATATTGAGGAACTTTCCAGTCTGAGGAGGCGTTTTCATGGCTCGAATTCGTCATGTCTATGGAAAACGATGAGACGCGCTAAGTGGCCTTGCCGCTTGGATTCTGGGACGAATTGGTCCAGTTCATCATCTCTCAAAACGGGTTTGGCTTTGGTTTAGATAGAGCCAATCCTGGCACCTGCCGCATAGGAGAGGAGGTTGTAGCTCATTGTCTGGATTACGGTCTTGTTGATGGGCCGACGTCGTAGAATGCTTGTTGCGGGGACTTGAGCATGAGTGCCGCGTCTCCCGTGGCTTCTAGCCCACGTATCTCCCAAAGCTTCCATGCAATGACTGCGAAGGACGGAGGGGTCTTGGAGGGCGAAAGCCTCAGTACTGTCGTAGAGAACTTGGTTTCGGGAAATAAGCGGCTGGATGGCCACCGAATCCCGCCAATCTTGGCTCCTGTTCAAAACTGCATGCGTAAAGTTGATGCACTCTTGAACCCCCTCGACATTGCTGCAAAGCCATTGCAGGGGATGAGCTTCGTCGCTCTTATGGTCCTGGCATTCAGTCGCCTTGATACTAATCCACAGCAATCCTTGAGACTCAACCTCCTTGCGCTCGAAAAGGTTCGGGGGAAGGGCGACTTGCGAGAGGCTTTGGCACATGGTCTCGTCTGTAAACTCCATCCGGACCTGAGTGTTGCTGTGTCACACTACTAAAAGTCAAAGGAAATTCTGGAATCAAGGCCGCCGAATCCGCTTTTCGACATTTTCTCCCTGAGCGCGGCCCACTGTCAAGTGTCCTGTCTCTTCGGGGTACGCAAATTGAAAGAGGCCAAAGAGGTGGCGAAAATAGTCGAAGAGAAGCTACTACTGGCAACTGGTGACAAGGGAAAGCACCAAGAATGCCGTGGAAAGGGTCCTACCAATACTCTGCGCAAACAAATCCATAAGATGTTTGATAAATGGTTGTCACTCGACCAGAACAAGCTGCAACTGACTGTAGAACTCGGGTCCAAGTCCAGAAAATATGAGCTTCACGAAGATGCAGAGAGGTTGCTGGCACCACTCGCTCAGAACCCGCTATTAATTCAACTTTTAGGGAGCGAATATGCAGAACTTGCTCTGCGATCCCTGGGTTGCTCGGCATTTCGTTTGGAGAAAATGGATGTGTCCGCGGACTCCTGGAGGAAACAGCGCGACGTCTTGCTTTGTCAACCCTCCAGCGCTTCAGATGAAGATGTCCACAAAATTCGAAAGAGTGTGGACTATGCCAGCATGTCGGTTGCAGCATCGCTTTCCAGATGGGGGAGAAATGACTTGGCACAGAAGGAGCTTGCTTCTCTTACGTCTTTGGCATATCTGAGAGGCTGTGATCAGAGTTTAGTGGAGTATGATATCACCCTTTTCATCGATGTTACCCACTTGGACCAGTCTAGTACTCAAAGCAAGAATAAGACGACCGAATTCATGGAGGAGAAGTTGAAGTATCTCGAGGACGCCTTTATACGAAACGGAAAACAGAAGCACGACGCATGGCGTTTTATTACGCGCAGGGCTTCTTTTGCATGGGGCATTCGACGAAGCAGAGGGATATATTCGACGGATAGTTGCCGAAATATCCCATTCTGGCCAGAGAGTGTGTGAGATGGTTGAACATTCATACACGTTGGAGGCGCTCGCATTTTCGACTCGTTGCCAGAGCCCCAATCCGAAGCGCCATGATCCTTGCGACTATTACCACCATCTCGTCGATTACACTCGCAACATGGAGGAGGGGCATAAATTGCTTGCCATGCGCCATCAAATCGGGCTCGGATTGCACCGTGCTGCCACAGATCGACGGGCTGACGCAACACGTGCGTTGATCGCAGCGGCCGAAGGCTATCAGGATATGCATATGAAGTGTGGATCCGAGTTCTGTGTCGGCAAGCTCATCGAGATGTTGTTTCGGGCCCTAGGAGCAATGCAAGAAAACAAAATGGTCGAATCCATTCTCAAGTTGTCGTTGGTGATCGATGGGATCAAGAATGGGAACAGGGTGCGTGATAGGTGTTACCGTCTTCGTGTGGCCACCTATCAAGAAGATATCCTTTTCATTGCTGGATACTTTTATCTGGATTCTATCTTCGACGAATGCGGGATGGACCCAGCATTGAGCGAAAGATGCAGAGACGATCCTCTGGCGGTCATGGATGTTTCTGGGCTGGTGAAACGGGTACTTTGGGAAACCGAGCCGGGTATGAATATTTACCTGGTAAGATGGATTCGATCGTGTGTGAGCTACGTGGAGAAGCGAAAGACGGGGGAGATTGCATCGACTGCTCGGGCCATGGAGTTCCCATTTGAGATATTTTTAGTGCCGGACTGCACAGATAGCCGTGACCTCCTAAATTGGGTCCTGTAATTACAAGGTGAGCAAGGAGTTAGGCGCCGGTTCAGATATATCCCGGTAGCTACTAGTGAAATACTATTATATACTAGTATATAAAATATTGGAACTCAGGATCTTTGACACGATGGCGGCGAGAATTCGATGTTCCACTGCTTCATGCTAGCCTCGTGAGAATAAACAGCCCCTCGTTTTAGGAGAGCTCGCACCAGATATTACTCGCCAGCGGTGGGAGAGCTTGGCATTTCTGGTAGTGGAGTCCCAGATTTCATAAAGTGACTTGGAAGTCTCACATGGATGGCATCTCTGCCAGGCTCGCATACACAAGACCATATTCCATAACCACAACAATGAAATCCGAAAGGTTCTGGCACTAAGGTCAGCCAAATGTCTGCTTGAAAGGCATGGTTACACAGCTATCGATGTTGTAATAAGAATTATTTGCACTAGCAGCAGCCTTGGAGCATATACCTCTTCATTGAGGACCCTATAGGAGGTTATACTTATCTAAATGAAGTCTGAGAAGACGAGGGTAATCCGCCTCGTTGGTGGCTTGATTACCTACTTCCGCCCCAGTTAAAGTAAAACTGTAAAAAGAAAAGAAAAGATGAACTTTAGCTATGCTCCCTTGCACTCAAACGTCCGTCACATCCTTGACGCGCTGAACATTAATCGCCTTCCCGCCATGTGCCGCCACAGCTTCAATGACCTTGTGGATGGCCTCTACCTCGTCAGCCTCCATGCCGACCCTCAGACAAGCCCTCAGATGCCAATATGTCGGCCCACGCAGGTTGTGCGTCATGATGGCGGGAAGGACGACCAGCTCGGTCTCTTGCATGCTCAAGATTCGATGATCTGACAGGAAGAGACCGTAGGAAACGTTCACTGAGATCCAGGCTTTTTTCTTAGTGGTCAGCATGCATTTATGATAGAAAGCGCGGATCTAGCGCATGTGCATGAAACGAGAGCGTATACTCCTTTTCTAGCAAAGTTTGGATTTTGAGTGGTATAGTACTCACGAATATCCAGATGGGACTGCAGAGTTTTGACATGGCCGCCTTTCTCGCTCTTGTACGGAACCTTGAGGACCTTGGCTGCCCGTTCCGAAGTTTCCGGGCCAATCTGCCAACCCTCTCTGCGCGACCTAGCTTAGCGATGCTCTCGACTTGTTGCAACTTAAACCTCTAAGCATAAGGGTTTTTGATTTCACCTCGAGCAAGCGTAATCCCGATCCTCGGGCTTCTCGATGTCGGAAATCGATGTGATGGCTTCCATCACAACGGGAATTCCATTGATGATGATGCACCTGACCAACGCTCACGCATGCGGCGAACTAGAACCTGGCGGGCTTCCGACGTTTGGTACTGCGGCTGGGCAACCAAGTGCTCATAGAGGCGACCTGCCAGCTGCTGCTGCCCAGTGCCAACGAGAGACGCGAGCTATTAATCACATCATCGAGTCAGCGACTGGGTGAAGCGATGATAGTATGGGAAAGCGCGAGTCCCCAGTTAGACATGATTATTTTGACCCTGTATCAAAGATGACGTGTGACAATCACAAAATGGTGCGTACAATGGTCAGATACCATCCATGCTCTCAAAATCGAGGCGGAAATTCGGCCTCGGCCTTCACGAACAGGTCCGTCAGCGACTGCGAAACCGCAGGAGGGGTGCTGTCGGTATTGTTCATCGTCAGCGAGGCCGTAAAATATCGCGCGAGGGCTGATGTTGCGCCGCTTGAGTGGGGGACTGCGGGATGTTTGGGTTGAGAAGTTCGGGCCGCTGCTGGCAAGACAATCGAAGAGCTGGGCTTCCAAGTTAGGGCACCATAACCCCGGCATGGTGAGATCGGAGTTCGGTGCTAGTGAAGGGACGCATCAATCGGTAGAATTGGGGCAACATTGGGGGTGATACGCGTCGGGGTCACGGAATGGAGCAGTCAGTGTTGGCCAAGCGAAGGTAAAAGAATGCAGGCAGGCACGACGACCACATTCAGTGTTTCCTCTTTATTTTGAGGTCGGTGCTCCCAGGGAAAGACCGAAAGGTCCGGGGAAATTGGCACAGAAAATGTTTCTTTATCGATATGCACAACCACTCGAACAATACTAAGTCCCACTTCCATCCAATAATCGCTCAAGACTCTAGCATTTACATCACGGGCCTAATCTCGTCTTTCCCGACAATAGGCGGAGGAAGTGACAATGATTCCAACCCGACCTTCTCCAGTGCAGTTCCGCCACCAAGAACTGGTTCAATCTTCTCGATTCGTTCGTTCGCTTCAACCGTTGCCGCCGGCATGGCTGTATTAACAGCTGGGAGAGCGTCGAGAAGAAGAACCGGCGGCGGCAAGTCATCACCGACATCATCCTCACGACGACCAAGACGACGTGTGCCCTCCTTGGGACACGAAGGGCTTTGGTAGATGGTTCTCTGGTAAGGGACGCCATGTTAGCCATAAGATCATATAATGACTCAAAGGGTGTTGGCGAGGAACCAACCTCATCTGCAAACAAGGACCACCGCCGGTTTAAGTTGACGCCGAATAGGGACGGCGCAGTGACGCGCGCAAACATGTCGTATCCCGCCTCGGACCCGATGCAGGACTCGAACTTCTGCCCGCTGCCGACGGTGGCGTACCCGTGGACCCTGAGGTACGTGTCGACGCCGAGATCGATCTTTACCGTTTGTCAGCAAGTTGGTGCCGTTTTTAGTTGTGAGGTGACATGGAGTGGAAAGAGGGACTTACTGCTGCGCTGGGGACAGCCCACTTGGGATCAAAGACGATTCCGAAAGTGATCATTGGGATTCTATTTGTAAGTGATTGTCAATAACGCACAAGAGCAACGCAGGCGCAAGTACATTTGGAAACTCACAGATGGAGCTCTACCTCGCCTTCGGCAGTCACCTGCCACGTGAAGGTGATTGGCCCCTTTCCGTCTTCGTTGGACGTGCCGAACTTGGGCTTGTCGGGAACGGTCTTGTCCGGGTCGACATAGGTTTCCTTGTCGGCTGGATACCGCTGCGTGTAGTCCCACTTCGCGACCTGGAAGTCGACGCGGGCGTTTCTAAAAAGAGCGAGAGGCAAAAGAAAAGGGTCAGTTGGATTGGATGACTCCCGTCTGAAAGTCATTTGATAACTCACGCATCAATGGTGACCCTGCCCTCCACCGAAGCCACCAGCTTGAACTCGGGCCCGATAGTAACGATGCCAGGGATTTTGAAGCTTGCGCCAATGGGGGCGATCCCTATGTGTAGAAACCGGTGTCAGAGCCGCAAAATGATGTGATCAACCAAAAGGTTTGCTTGACATACCGGCCAGGGTGTCTTCCTTGTATGGAATCCGCAGCTCGCCCTGGGCGTTGAAGATGAGTGAGGCTTGAATCTGTCCCTTGTTACGGAAGTTGAGGTAGGAGTGTTTGAAGGACTTCATGTCGTTCTTGTATTCATGTTAGCGACCGAGTTTATCCTTCACCACAAGAGAAGAGACTTGCCATGTTCCCAATGAGCGTCATGACACCCGACGTCTCAATGTCGGCCGAGATGCGAGCGTGGAGGTCAGCCTCGACGGTCGCCGTAACCCCCGGTCTAATCTCGCAGGGTCCCATCTTGTCGTACAGAATCTGGTACATGAACGTCTTGTGCACGTTTTGGTCCAGTACCTTGGCCTCCTTCTGCACGCTCGTCATGCGGGCGATCCAGTCGACCAACTTGGCCGTGTACCACCGCTCGTGCAGCTGATGCAGCTCCTCTGGCGGCGTGGTCCTCCTATCGACGCGGTACATGTGGTCGAGATAGCGCTTCCAGTCGCCGCCGTGGTCCCGGTCGACTTCGTGCTCGATCTCGTTGATGTCGCGTTTGCGCGTGGGACTGGCGGCTGTTTACTTTGTTAACTTGTGTAAACAATTGCAGCAAGGGGGCTTGCGTGTCGAGCAAAGGTCAGGCGAGACAGATGCTTACCAACTACCTTGTTCCAGTAGCCCTTGGCATTGCTGTAGTCGATGCGGAGCTTGACAGTTTTGTCTGCGCGCCCCTGCAAGCGGTGGAAGCCATAGTCGAAGGTGAGCTTGTACACCTTGGACCCGGGAGGCAGGCTGCGCTTCACCAATCGTGACAGCCTGTCGTCGTTGCTGGCATCATGTGCCATGGGCTCCAAGCTGACTGCCATGGCATACTTTCCTGTACCGCAATGTGGTGGCATCTCGAGGATGGTGTCCTCCACGTAGCCTCCCAGGCGGATGTCGTCGCAGTTGTGATCTTGATTCCGCGTGCACACCATCCGCGCCGACTGGACACCGTCGTGCTTTTCCGAGTCGCAGTCATAGACCTCCCAGTGAGACCCGTCCCGCTTGTTCAGGTTGGTGAGTTGGTCTGGCGGGCCCGACATGATGTGCCAGCCGAAGCTGTTGTCGTTGGGGCTCTGGCTCTCACCCTTGTTGTCTTTGTCGACGTCAATGTTGAAAGACTGCTCCTCCTCGGGCTTGATGGGCTCGTCAAACAGGTACTCGACTGGGACGGGCAGCTTCTTGACCTTGGCACGGATCGACTCGCGCTTGCAGCACAGCACCCGCCCGGTGAGGCACCCCTCGCCGAACTGAACGAAGTTACCGCCCGCAGTCGAGCAACGCGAGTCGGTGCACTGCTGGCCACCGCCATACTGATGCCGGCCCATGTCCACCTCGTCAGCGGCACAGTGGGCCTCGCAGTTCTTCTTCGGGTCGGATATCCACCTGCATACTGGCTCCAGCTCCTCCTCGCAGCAAAGATGTTCCCAGCTGTTTTCGGCCGCGCTGCAAATGCCTTGCCGAAGCGACTTCGTGCCGCCACCATCGAGCGCCTTCATTCCCTTTGGGCATTTTTTGTTGCTTTGTTGGGCAGAGGCACAGGTCTTGCTCCACTTGCACGTGTCCTCTCTCTCCTGAGAACAGCAGTAGTCGGCCTTGGTGCCAGAGCCGCACACGTCGTCCCTCTTCTTGTCGTCCTTGAACCACTTGTCCGACAAAACCGTGTCTTCGCCCGTCTTGCATTTGCTATATGTGAGGTCCAACAAGTCCGTGATCGGCTTTGGAAGTGTAATCGGAACGCCGCACCAGAACCCGGTTTTCTCAGCTCGCCATCGGCAGTATTTGGGGTCATATGCGGCCCCAAGCGGGCAGCACATCATCTTCCTGGGCTGCTTGGCACCGACAGGATCGCAGCGGATATCGCCGACCGAGACCATACCAGGGCCACAAGACCCACCACACTCTGCCTCTGTGTCAGCGCATTATCCATATCGAAGCAAGGTTTAGCATCTTACCTGAAAAGACACACTTGTCAGGAACTTTCCCGCTCCAATCATCCACGTCTGAGTGGACTCCGTTTCTCTTCTTAAATTTGCCGAGACCGTCTGGTTGGAGGACGGCATTCAGGAGATCGTTCTTTTCTGTGTCTTGCGTGATGGCCCATATGAACAAACCTCGCAAACTACACCAGGCCCAAGTCACTGTCAGCAATTGATCGAGGATAAGGAACAACTGGAACCAGGTATTGCTTACCCCTGAGATCTTGCAAAGTCGACCTTCCATTTCAGGGTCTCCTCGTCATCGAATGAAACCCACTGGTCCTTATCGTACCGGAAGTATTTGATGGCATTCGTCTTGTCCGTCACAACAGGCGCCCCACTCGACTTGCGGATTCGAGCAATGTCTTGGTAGCTCATATATCCCGGCTCGCCCTGTTTGTCGAAGAGGCATCATTAGCGTCTGCGTTTTTCGTGCAAGTTAAGCATGACCCACCGAACACTGTCCGGCTCGCCCGGGGTCCTTGAAATTACAACCTGGCTTGTCGCAGCTGGGGTTGGATAGTTGATATGTTCTGCATTGTGCACCAAGTTAGCCATAAGAATGACAGCCTAAAGCTCTTAATGGGGAAAGACAAGTCTCACCTTCCGTAGAATCCAAGACCTAGGTTGACTTGGTTGGCTGGCACCTTATTTCTCCACATAAGATCCAATGCCTCTTTGATGACAGTCAAGTTGGTGTGGCCATAGACGTGTGGGCCAATCCAATCGGACTGTTTGTCCCAGCTCCCGAATCTGATGGACCAAGTTAGAATGGGAACATCCAGTACTTTGGCAACAAAGGAAGGAAGAAGAAGAAGAAGAAGAAGAAGAAGAAGAAGAAGAAGAAGAAGAAGAAGAAGAAGAAGAAGAAGAAGAAGAACAGGACTCACAGATCATATGTCATCAAGTTCACCCAGTCAACATGTTGCTATACCATAACGTCAGCTGTCACTCATCAATAACCACGAACATGGGCTAAACATACCATCATGTTCTCAATGTCAAAATGACGGAGATACCAGTAAGAAGACGGAGCCGTGAAGGAAATTCCCCAGCCACGAGCACCGCCCCTAAAGCGGTTTCTCGTGTCTTGGAGGAGAGAGACGTAGTTGGCACCGTCGGCCTTTTTGCCTCCTCGATCCGGAGCTCCGGGGTACTCCCAGTCGTAATCCACTCCTGGATGCTCAAGGAATCAGCCAGCCACTCCACCCATGAAACAAAGTGAAGACTTACCATCAAAGCCGTAGTGAAGCATAAACTTTTCCAACTGATCTAGAAACTTGGCACGTTTAGCCTGCGTGCTGGACAGGTCGGCCCAAACACCCTGCGTGTCGGTGCCGTTGTCACTGAACGTCCAGCCACCGAGCGCAATGAACACCTTGAGGCCAGGCGCCTTTCGCTTAAAGTTGGTCAGGGCGAGCAGGTTTTCCTCTGTGACGCCACGCATGGGGTACACCTCGTAAGACCCTGGCTTGATGTAGCCGAACGAGACGTAGAGATGGGTGATTGAGTCGACCTGTATCGAAGAAAGCTTGCGCTCCGCACATCCGCGCCGCGTGAAAGCCCAGCCCTCGACATAACCGATCACAAGATCGGTGACGTTGGTGGTGTGGGGGCTGGTCTTGCCGGGCTGGCCGCAGTTGCTCTGGCATTTCCCACTGCAAAATTTCTGTACGATCGAATGGATGTCAGTGAGTCTTCTGGCACGAACAAAGAGACATCTTGCATGTAGGCATACCGCCGTGGTGCCACAGAAGCCATATTCGCTGCAGCAGACATTGATGGGACACTTGGCGCCTGGGGGGTCGGCAAATTCACCACACTCGGGTTTGGCATCGCACTTGGAGACGCATGTTTTGCCGCAGTGCTTCACCGGGTCGAAGCCGCACTGATTTGAGACAACTTCTGTTAGCATCTCGCTCCTCTTTATCGCGAGACACCAGAACGGTGATGAAACTCACAATCTCCCCATTGCAGCATGCGTTGGCTTCACACTTGATGTCCTTGGTACAGGTGCCTTCTGGAAGCGCCCTGGTCCCAAGGAGGGCTGGAAAGATTGGCGATATTTCGGCCGTGGCATTTCTGTTCTCTTGACAAAGTACTGCGTTGGCGAAGCTCAGCCATAGCAAAAGAAAGCCAGGCCAGAACATTGCTGATGAGACAACCATTTTGGAGGAAGTGTCCCCAGAGAATGAATGAGTCGGATAAAGAGGAAAAGACTGGCTGCAGACAGACCAAAAAGCCAGAACAGCTGGCCGACCTAGTGGAGGTCAAGAGTATAAAGGTTGCATAGTATCAACCACTCTTTATTCTTGCCCCTTTTGCAGACTAAGGAGGTCATATTCAACAGGGTCTGGAACAGCCGGACACCCTGGTGACGCCAAGACACACACGATAACACCCACGCGGTCCCCCTGATGACTACCACGGATCTCAATATTGATCTCACGGCAGTCACATATGCGATGCACCCTTATCCTAACCTGTTCCAAATCCGAGGCACTAATAGCCGCCCCAAATACGAGGCAGATATCGGGTGACACAGCATGAAGGATTGGCCCCCCGTTTAATATTTCGGAGATCAGGTGAGATCTTACTGCTTACCATCTGTGCCGTATTAAGACCTCGGAACTCGGGAACATACGCAAGCAAAGGGGGTGCCCAAGTTTTCCGAGTTGTTGTTGTCACCTGAAGAAACCCCCTGTTACACATCAGACTGATAGGGATGAACAAAATTGAAGTTGAATATGATGTAGCACACACGGAAGTCGCTCTCGAATGACTGAAGTTGGACAAGTTTCGGTGACGGTAAAACTGTTCCATTTTGTTTGCCAAAGTTCACTTCAGCAGTCCTGCCTTCGCATGTTGAACACCACACATCATCATCACCATCACCATGTTGTGGCTCTTTCTCTGTCTGGGCCTCTTTGGCTTGAGCCCATCGCTGGCCCAACAAGTCAATTTCTTGAACATCACGGCGCCGTACCAGAACTTCTCCAACGGCTGCATCTCGGTGCTGAACCAGGCCGTTGCCTGTGACCCCATTATTCTGAATGCAGGCCTGGATGGGAAGTTTGAATCCGACCAGACACTGGCTACCGTCTGCACAGAGGCCTGCAATTCTTCCCTGACCTACTGGGTGCGCAGAGTCGCTGGGGCGTGCGGCGATACCAGATACACGTCTGGACAGGCGTCCTTACTTGCGTCTTTCATGGCCCAAGAGGTGCTTGAAAACTGGTCTACTCTCTGTATAAAGAACCCGTGAGTTTTATTCTACCCGGGCACCAAGTGGAATTGCGAAGTTGACTGACGGGATGTATAGTCAGGGGCAATTCTGTAATGCAGTTATCAAAAGTGCTGTGCAATCGGCCCTGGACACGAAACCAGGCACAGCTGTAGTCTCTAGTACAAAGACGGGAACAGCTGCAGTCACGGGCACCGCTACGTCGGGCAAGTATTCTGAGCAAGTCATCCTGGGGACAACACCAGTTTTAACTGACTCTATCCGGCTCCAGCGTTTACGCTTCCATCAAGCGTTGTCTGCAACCCTTGCGCGATTTCCGTTCTCAGCACATCAGTGCAGATGCCGATTGGAAACGCACAAACCGAGGCGGTGAGCCAGTATGCAGCACTCACCGCGAGCTGCAAGATATCAGGCAAAGCAATCACGCCACTCGCCACCACGACGACCTGGATTACCATGTGCGTGTACTTTTCCTCTTTGACAAAACGTGAACGTCTAACTTGAGCTGTGTACAGGGCACCAACAGCAACTTCTGCATGCGCCGGCACAGTGTACACGCTCAAGGCAGGCGACAACTGCCGATCTGTTTCTCTCGCGCAGGGCATTTCCACCACACATCTCCTCTCGGCCAACAACCTTCAGGCATACTGCGCAAACTTCCCAACAGCCGGCACCCTGTGCATCCCCAAGGCCAGGAAATGCAAGCCGTACCAGCTCAAGGCCGATCTCACTGATAGTTGCAGGACCGTCGCAGCGGCCCAGAACGCCACGTATGCGCAAATCGTGAGCTGGAACCCCGAGGTTGGCGAGTTCTGCGAGAGCATCAAGAACCTGGCGAAGGGGGGGCAAGTCCTCTGCGTGTCAACGCCAGGGGGAGGCTGGGTCAACCCGTATCCCGAGACGACGTCTGCCAGCAGCTTTACACCCGAGTATGTTTGGCTTGCCTTGTCCCCTTTCGAGCTTATAAAATTGACGTCCATTCTAGGACGTACTTCACCCTCCCAGCCACCGAATTTGCCCTGGCCCCAAAACCAACCTTGGGCACAGCACTGCCCTACCCCAACATAGGGTACGTCGACCCCATCGCCAACGACACGATCCTCGACTGCGCGCTGCACAGGCCCGCGCCCGTCAAGGTAAACCAGACCTCCTTCCAGGACAGCTACCTGTGCTCCGACTACGCCAAGTTCTACGGCATCACGGTCGACAAGCTGGTCGAGTGGAACCCCTCGCTCGCTTCTCGGGTGGTCAACAAGGACTGCACGCTCTGGGCCGGCGAGCAGTACTGCGCCCAGCGCGACCTCGATCAGTCCGCCAACATGAGCGAGTACTGCCTCGCCCCCGGGCAGGTGGCGGAGCCTGGGCTGCGGAGCACGTGCGACGGGTTCGTTAAGTGGTACGGGCTCAACAAGACGGATTTTTTGGAGTGGAATCCCGGCCTGGGGTCCAAGTGCGAGAGGTTTCACTCCGGGAATACGTATTGTACTCGTGTTCGTGGGTTTCGGCCTGCTGGTAAGCTTTGTTTTGGTGGGAGAAAGACAGACCGAAGAAACATGGGGAAGCTGACACATTTGATGCGCAGGTACCATCTCCACCTGCTCGCGCTGGCACATGGCCACCGATATCAAGCGTTCGTTCCTTCTTTCCATGTCCCCGTTTATCGTTGGTTCCTAATGGCTAACCACGACTTAAGCCGCGAACAATCCGTGCGGCACCATCGAGACGAAGTACGGTCTTCAGCATGCCCGATTCGTGGCTTGGAATCCCAGCCTCCTCAACGACTGTAAGTGGACCGCTCTTCTACTCACGAATAGCGGGCGAAGGATTTGCGGTTAATGCTCCTCCCACCCATAGGTTCGGGCATTCGTCTCTGGTACAGCTACTGCGTGGGGACTCCGCAGTTCCCGGGGACGGGATGATAAATGACACCCCGCTTTCCCTGCCTGTTCAAGTTCAAGTTGTTATATACATGTTCCATCAAGAGGGAGGAAGGGGGTTTGGGATATGGTTTGCGGCGGCGGCGAGGTTGATGTTGTGTATTTTACACCATCATAATTCGATACCTATATTTCGCAAAGGACTCACGCAGCCACACCTGATCAACAAATGTCTGCGGTGTCAATTCCATCCCATTTTGTAATGTGCTTCTAGGGGCCAACACAACTTGTGACGGACGAGGAAAGTGCAACCCGTCAAATGCGGTGTTCCGCACCAGGTGTAGTCGAGCACATTCGTTGAACGGGGAAACACGCACATGCGTCCCAAGGGCGGTCCCAGGGCGGTCGAGTGGGACTGGGGCCATGCTGCTCACATCGTTCCTTCCTTTTGACAGCGCGAAGACACACGAGAGAGATAGAGAGCATCCACATTTCCCCCTGGTGGAGTCTTGGAAGTTCGAGCCCCGCTTTTGCCGTGAAAATCCTCTCGACTACACCTCTTAATAGATAGATATTTGCCCAGCCCTCCACACGGCCCGCGTACGCAACAACTTTGAGCAAGGCAAGTCGACGGACAAACGGAACCTCGAGGCGGGCGTCCCCATTGCTATGATTGTCCGAAAAGCTCGGGTTGTACCAGCGCTTGAGCATTGAATGCAATATGACGTCGTATTTGCGGATGCCAATCTCAATCGTGGCGTTCCGGAGTGAAAAGGGGGACTCGCATTCACGATCACGGGAAAGAATTTTTTGGCGGTTGGCAAGTCCGAGTGTCATGTTGCGAAAACCGTGGCCGCGTGTATTCTTGATTGTAACCGTGGGGTGGCTAGCATGGAATGGGATGAAAGGGAGGGTGCAGACTCTAATATCCTGGCGATGATCAGTAAACACCAAAAATGTGACATTGCGCGCTTGTGACGCGCCGCAGGGGACTTTACGCGATACACGTTGGTTTGATAAACTCAAGAATAGCAAATGCGAGAATTAGCGCTTACTTCATTAATTGTCCGCTGAACAGTGTGCGCTCTTAGAGGTTAGTGGAGGGTGACTACCTAGTCATGTGTAATGGTAAACGTTGCGTTTCAGCATATTCTCTATGACATTCCACGTCAAACGGGCGTAGGCTTAACCTTTGCGTGTACGGATAGTCGTTGGGGTGCATTATCGGGATTACTGTGCGGTTTTCTTTCTTTTGCGTGTGAGAAAGGCTCTGCGAGATGTCGCTTTCAGGGCTGATCACTTTCTTGGTTGACAATGAAACAGGGACAAGTAGTATTAATTAAGAATTCGGACTGCTTGTCGATATCTAAATACTATATAAGAGCAACTTTACCAAATAATATGAGACTAGCCTTCCCCAGCTCACTGCCCATCCAAACTAAAACATTCTTGCCAAACATGTAGGCTATACCGTGTTTCCAAAACCTCAGCGGAACTTGGAATAGTCGTCAGTGAATGGATCTCCCGCCGCCGGCCTCTGAGCAACACCCGACGAGTCGCAGACATCCTCCCGACGCAGCAACCTGGCATATTCCGCTTCATCCTCATCCTCTTCCTCCTCCTCCTCCTCCTCCTCTTCATGGCGACGGGAGAGCAACTGGCTTGCCGGGATCTTCTTGTTTACATCCTTGATAGCGTTCCTCGCGAGATCAAACTCCCAGATATCGTTAGGGTTGTTGTAGTCCACAATGAGGACCCTCCCAACTTTACCCTGCCTCTGCAGATTCTCGAGCGCCGGCTTCTCTTTATTCTTCCAGATGTTCTCGTACGTCAAGTAGCGGCCCATGTCCTTGGGCGTCTGCGACATGACTACCACCTCGCCGCTGCACGACCGCGCCATGGCCTCGGACATGTTCTCAAAGTACACGATCTGGGGCGGCGTCTCGTTTGGTACCGTGGGAAGTTCCTGGATGGAGTGGAGCCAATTGGTGGGCTCGTCGATGCCGTAGAAGTCTTTGAAGCGTGGGTATTGTTGGGACATGTAAGCGTTGGGCCAAAGGTGCTTTATTATCGTTAGTCATGTAAACATTGAAGTGAAGACGGAGTGAGAAGATGAGTTAAGTAAACTTACCCAGATGCTGTACTTGTTATGCTGGCAGGCCCAGGCTGAGGCTCCCGTGCTGAGGTATTCGGGCGGCTTCGTGACAGCTGCCGTGTAGAAAACGCACTTATTTCGGAGCTTGGCTGGCGTTGCTTTCATGTAAGTTATCATCGTCGCCGTCGTCAACTCGGCGAGGAGTTCTCTTCCCTTCTTGTCAAGCGTCTCCTCTTTGGGACAGAAGAAACACCCAGGGACATCGATGAGAGGGCCGTATTCGATCGTCGCTGGATCTCCAGCGCGACCGAGCAGGATTCCACGGCTCCGATTCTGTACCGCACGACGGCTCACCAACGGGCCGTAGTACACCGGCACATTGTCAATGTGGTAGACTGGGCTGGCGTGACGTTCCGATTTCGCGGTGAACTGGATCGAGCCGGAGGGCGGGAGGTCTGCGGCGCCTGGTGCTGCGAATAAAAGCCAGACGACGAGGACAATCGTCGCTGTCCACGCAAACTGCTCCATCTGTGAAAGACAACTTCAAAGAGGCGGCAGCTTCGGCTAGGTGGGTGCTCAAGTTTGCCGAGACTGAAGAGATTCGAGTGCGGTTACAACTTCTTTTGGGTCTGATGCGCAAGTCTTCTCTCCAGTGGCCAAATTATTCATTTCGTCTGAACCCATGGACCCTGCATAATGCAGATCCAGAAGCTCTTCTCACCTCGTTCTAATTCACCCCTGCACGCCCCGCCTGAGTCGTTTCGATCGTTCATCAACTTACGCCCCTTCCGGAGACATTGTCGTTTTGGATATGTGACGGATCACCGTTCGCATTGGACATCGATAAAAACTTCAGACCAAAGTCCGAAAGTGTCATGAGGTCGAGTCTGACGCCCCCTTTTCCATTCCCTTTACTAACATTCGCGCTCAGATGTTGATGAGAGGCAGCCGCGCGGCCAGAACCTCTGTTGCGTGAAGTGATTATCTTGGCGCCATCAGCTTAGATCAGTTTAAATAGCATTTGTTCTAGATGGCTTGGCTGATCTCTTCATGATCCGATCATGGAGAAGAACAAGTCCGATCCGAGGATGAAAACGCGGGGGCCAAAGGATTGCGTCTCGGCTATCACGCTACACAACTAGCAATAGTACATCAGGTACCAGGCAGACTCAAAAAAACATTCAGGGGTTGTAGGTCGTACAAATATCAACTAATTGAAAATGGAACGGGGCCCCTATGTTCAGATCACGAGTATTGCTTGGCAAATGAGGCAAGGAGACAAGTATTACGAGGCTTGATCACATATCAGTTTTTTAAGCCCTCCTATTGTCGTGCCCACCTATAAAGAATAACGAAATTGCGTGTCGTTGTCTTTCGTGTCACGATACCCCTGCAATCCAAGTTACTATCCAGTATTTCGACATTGGTGGGCCCTGATCGGGATTTTGCTCGCACGCAACCATAACGCCCCTGCATACAATATACATCCGCGACTTTATCGTTTAACGCCTTTTGGGCGCAGCATGAGTATGGTTCTACGCCCTTCAGTCGGATGAACCGGTACGAGCACACGTGTCGATGGCCTGGCGAAAGCTGCTGCACGGCGCAAGCCACGTGGGCGAAACATGAGCTCTGACTAAAAGAAAAGGGAAGAAAAAAAAAAAAGCTCACCGGTTACCACCCCCCAAGGGGAGTTAGCCGGTTACGAGAAACCCTCGTGAGGAATTTACCCTCGTGAGGAATTTTTCTAGGCGTGGTTAGGATTCGAACTGGCGACCTCCCCGAGGGGAGCGATACGCTTGGCGTATCGGCCACTTCGTCCTGTGGCGTGTGCCCCCGTGGGCGAAAGAACGACCGCGAAGTGGGGATTATAGACACAAGGCAGGTCACTGGCCAGCGCATGTCAGCCATCGCGTGTTAACCAGCACCACAGCCTGTTGCTGTTCACGTTCTCTCGCCTGCAACCCTCCTCCCTTCAATAACGTCGTGGATAAAGAAAGGAAAGAGACAAAGAGAGACACGTTGGGAGCTAAATACCTAAGCAGCAAAGAAAATAAAAGATTTACTCTACGAAGAGAAGATATTTTTATTGTTTTTGAAGCATTTAAGTAAGTGACGGGATTATTAGTGTCAATACCGGACTGAATTTACATGCATATTGAAGACTTGTCCCTTCTGTTCTTGCTATGGAGCACTTTGCACGCCTTTCAAGCTTCCACCCTCTACAAAACCGCAGTACAAAGCCAATACCCTAACCACACATTGCACGCGGATCCAATGAGAGTATTCCAAGCCTGGAGATTCTTCACCGTCACCTTTGTCTTCGTAGAAATAACCTCGCAAGTATCTCCGTCGACAACTTGACATCATGTTAGCATACCGTCCTTTGAAACAATCTGTGATGCAAGAAACAATGGAAAAACAGATAAACTTACCCTTGTAGAAAGACTTGCAGTTCGTCACCATGCCAGGCTGAATCGGCGCGGGTGTCGCAACCCCATTACCCGGGCTGGTCGTAGACGTCGGAACTTTCGACGAGCTTTTTGTGGATGTGGTCGTGCCACCAATAACACCAACACAAAGATAGACAGACGCCCACATGCCCGAGCAGTCTGCTAGGACACCGCTGTTCCACGCAAAGAGCTGGGGCAGCGTGATACCGTTTGCAGTCAACACAGCGCTGCAGCTCGTGCCTGGTTTGACAAAATAGAATTTGTTGCAGTTGGGAACGATGGACGGGGGCTGCGTGGGGGTTGGTGTCGCGATGCCATTGGTGCCCGTGGCCGGCTTGGTGGGTGTAGTTGTGGTGGTGGTGACCTTCTTTGTGGAGCTGGTAGGAGTGCCGCCGGTGACGCCGACGCAGAGATATACCGACGACCACATGCCGGAGCAGTCAGCGTTGACGCCCTTGTTCCATGCAAAAAGCTGCTGCAGCGTGATGCCGTTCGTGCTCAACACAGTGGCGCAGGTTGTCCCAGGCTGCACAAAGTAGAACTTGCTGCAATTAGGAACAATGGATGGCGGTTGCGTCGGCGTTGGCGTTGCAATGCCGTTGGTCCCAGTGCTCGTTTTGATGGCCGTGGTGGTTGCCTTGGCGGTGCTACTGCTGAAGGACCCAGGACCGGAGACACAGACATAGACTTCGAGCCACAAGCCAGAGCAGTCGGCTTTGACTCCCGTGTTCCATGCAAATAGCTGGGAAAGTGAGATCCCGTTGGTGGTCAAAACGCTGCTGCAGGTGTCTGTTTTCTTCACAAAGTAGAACTTCTTGCAGCCAGCCACCATGCCAGCTTGGGTAGGCGTCGGCGTCACCAGTCCCGTCGACGTCGGCTTGGTGCTTGTGCTCTTGACGGAGGATGTCGGCGGGGGAGGCGGGATACCCCAGTTCTCCTCGACGCAGTAGGATGTGCCGATCACAATCTTGCAACCGCTTGCCAGAGATGGATTCTGCTTCTTCGTCAATCGCCCTATACCGTCGTGATCGCTTGAAAGATATGAAGACATACGTAGCGATACAATTGAGCCACTTGAATAAAATAGGTCGAGGCAAGGTTGGGACAAGTGTCGCCTGCTGCACCGATATGCCAGTTCGTGCAGTCCATGATGGTATCACGGGGAGCGGTAGTCGGTGGAGGGACGGTGTAGGCCTGGACTGCGGCCAGCTTGGCCAGCAACAACAGAGCGAAAAGCAACGTCGACTTCATCTTGGACGGACAGGTAGGAGTGGTGTGTGGGTGTTAGCTCCGCGACATTACGGGCAGGTGTATTATATAACACGTCAAGCACTAGAAATGAGCATCATATACCCAACAGTAATCGCATGGAGTCATGGACAACGGGTCACCACGCCAGCCAGGAAACTAGCTCCGACTAGTCCGAGCTGTGTTCAATAGCGTCAATTTTCCAGGCCCGTTCGCGGCGTCTTTCACGTATCACAAGAGTTGAAAGCATACTGACATGTGTTAGCAGGGGCGCTAAACAATGAAGCTGAAAGTCAGCCGTCACCTAGCCAGGCTGACCACCATGGGGCACAGGAATCTTGGCATTCGCAACGTGGGAAGCGCATCTCGGTCTGAACCGTTCATGAGATCGGACTATGACTTCTGGTGAACCTCCCTTCTGACAGACTGATTGTACTTCCCGGGTCAAGGTTTGGGCCGTGCCCCCCTAGTGCGCGTCGCCTCGCAGCGACAACAGGCCACACATCGTCAGTGACAGATAGATCTCCCTTCACCTGCAGGGTAGTAGTGTTTCCTTACTCGGCGTTGCGAATGCGCGAGCCGTACCGAATGAGGTTTCCGTCCGGGTCAATGTGGCCGCCCTCGCGCAGGCCATACTCGGTGTTGCGTGGTGCGAGGTGTCGGCGCGTATGGGGGGCAACCGACCAGACCGCAAAGACGGCATCGGCGTCGTCAACATACAGATAGGCACAGCCGTCAGTAAGCGTCGGACTGTGGTAGGGATTAACCTGCGCATGGATGACCTTCACGCCGTCAAGGATAGCGTAGCCGTACTCGTTGCCGTAGGAGCTAACCTCGAAGCCGAGGGCCTTGTAATGCTCGAGCCAACGCTCGAGATTGCCGGTGCAGAAGACCGGCGCGATCGACTCGAGCTTCCAGGTGGGCGCGGCCGCCGCGACCTGGGCCTGCTGAGCGGAAGACGCCTCGGAGTTGGTGGACGCCATTTTGACTTGATTCGCTTCCTGAAAAAAGGTGGTAGAGTTGGGAATGGTGATCAAATGACTTTCTTAGACTTCACCGTCTTGAGGGCTGGCAGCACCAGTAACCGGTTCTGCAGAAGCCGATTCTGATTGGTATATGGTTAGCACCACATTATGGTGAGAAGGATTTATTTGCCGTTGAGATGCGGACCTAGTTGCGAGAGTGTCGAGGAGGTGCGGTGAATTGGCCGTGGCTGTAATGGGGATGTTGCCGTGAAATCGTCGCGAGTTTGGTGTTTGGTTTGGTTTGGTTCAGCACAGCTCTGAGCTAGCGAGATGACGCGTGAAATAAGGTTGTGCAGACGCGAGCAACGCTGAAAATTTTGCCTCAGGCTTCACAGCAATAGCCTCACCTCGTGTTGCCTGCCCGAACTTTCAACCTTCCCCGCAACAAGGGCACTTTGACCACGTGCGTTGCCATTGAGACAGCTCAACGTGGACCCACCATCACGACAAGTGATAAGCTTTTAGAAAGACAAACAAAGTCTAGTTGGTACTGTGCTGCAGGCCAATATGACTGCACGCCATCAGAGACGCGAGCGCAAAGCTCTGACTGCTACCCTTTGTTGCGGGTGGTTTACAGTACATCTTGGCAAATTGAATCTTTCATAAAGATTCAATGAACGTCGAGAAATCGATCTAGGTGGTGTTTAAATCATCTTGTCTCCCAACCGAAGTAGGTACCAGGTTGTTATCTTCAGGACTTGGAAAGTCGCGGGACAGAAAGCTGCTATAAGCCTGTTGTTGAAAACTAAAAATTTCAAACAGATTTTAGGAGCAGTTAGGGGAGACGACGTGTATTATTCCCGGATAACCTTTGCAATCAAAGGAGGACCGGAGTGGACAGATGGGATAAGGGAGCGCGAAACGGAACTTTCGGGCATATGACGGACAAGAGCATTAGCAACCACTTCTACAAAGATTCTTTTTGAGAGAAAGATTTGAAGGTCTTCTCATCCATTTCCAAACCTAGAATGTCAAATGCCAAGGAAATAAATTCTTCGACCCGCCAAATACCAACTAGGGATTTATTAATTTAGCACCGATGCTTATCTACAGCGTTCAACTTATTCGTGGACACATAAAAACTGCAACTGACAGAACCCAAGGTAGGCAATACGGCGAAAGAAGGATAGATCATCATCGCTAACATTTAAGTAGGACGGCGCAGGGCAGGGTAAATAACAGCTACGACGACACAGAGTGGGATTGGGGCGGAAGTGGCGGCAGTGCGAGCCTCGTATCTTGCCAACTAGTTTTGCTTTCTTCGCCGGATATAAACATAAGTGAGATGTAATGAATCATAGGCCTGACAGTATATTTAGTAGTCGGTTGTCGACGCTGTGAAAAACATCATCATAAATCACAGCAACATCCAATTTGAAGCATATGTTTCTCCTTCACTCCATCTGAAGCCATGCTTCCGGCTGTACAGATCTTGGCGGTGGCTTTGGCCTTGTCGCAGTTGTCAGACGGGCTTCCAGCAAGCGATAAGATTGCTGTAGAGCCATGTAAACTGCTGCGTGACACTGTTAAGACATGGTTATAGACAACAGAATCGGTGGGCAATCTTCTCCACGGGCAGCTTTGGACCTCCTCTTTATTTGACCCGAGACAGTTCCTGGGGATCTGGCAACCCTTGGGAAGACGCTCGTTCCCGCAACACCCGCTGCACCTGTCCAGCCGTCACTTGCTTTTACATTCCTCAAGTCAGCGCCTCTTGACCGAGATGCCGCAATAAAACAACTCGACTTTCTGCAGCCTATCTTCGAATAGCACAGCACCTTAGACTATCTCAAGAATCCTTCAAGGGGTTATTTGTCAGAAAGCGTCGACTTGATCCGAGGGTTGGACGACATTGCCGCAAACCTGAAAAACAGCAGTGTCTACTCCAACAAGTTCGCCTTCTTGGCTGATCTCTACACTCTCACTGGTATTCGTGTGCGAGACGCGCACTTTAGTTACACCAGCTTGCTGTTCGATTTGTTCACCTTCCGAATAGGGGTAAAATTTATCTCGATATCCGATGAGGGGCTTTCACTTCATCGTATAGTCTTACATGGTGAGTCAACGCACAGGTTTTTGGACCGATTGAGGAATGAGAATTCCTCTGACTCCAGACTTGGCAGATGATACAAATCACACTCAGCTCGGATATGTCCCGTCACCAGTATCCACCATCAACGGCATCCCGGCACTCGAGTATTTGCAAAAGATATCACCCCATAGTGGAGGATCCCATGACCCGGATACACGTTTCAACATGCTATTCCCCAGCGTCGTCAAAGAAGTAAGCTTGACGTCTGGAGGAACCAGATTTACATGTACTCGGAATGAACGACACCACCACAGTGAAGTGCGAGAACGACACTATCTTGTCATATGGCAACATTATCTATATCCGCGCAAACCTCACCAACATTGCCTCCGGCGCCGATTTCTACTCGAGCTTTGGCCAGAGGAACGGAACCGCGCCAGCACCATTGCCATAGAGCGCCTACACGCAGAGTGACCGCAACTTCGCCACCACCTTCCCCGGCTACCCGAAACCCGTCAATGTCACTTTAGCAGGCTCCACAGCCGGCTTCATTCCATCGTTCTCAGACGACGTCGCCGTGCTAGCCGTCAACAGCTTCGTCGAGGTCGTCAACCCCAAGAATCTTGCTCCCATCTTGGACACAACCTTACACATCCACAACGTCACCGTTGACTTCCTCAGCCATGCCAAGCAAACCGGCCGCACGAAGCTAATCCTCGACCTCCAAAGCAACGGCGGTGGCCTGCTGCCTAACCTCGCGGCCCTGTACCTCACCCTCTTCCCAGCGGAAACACAACTCCACCTGCTATGGAAAGTCCGCGCCTATCCCCAGCTGGAATGGCTCGGCAAAGAACTCATGCCCACCAAAAACCAAACCACCACCGCCTCTTACTCTCTACCGTCGGCTCTCAAACCCTTCACCCAACCCAACTACACCGCCTGGCCCTCCTTCCCCCCATTCTACGGCCCCGTCCCAGAAGGGGCAAAGTGGGGATCCTACACCCACCCGTCCCTCCTCAACCCCCTAACCAGGATCCATATCCCCGGGCTTTCCCACCTCGCCCTTCCTGCTAGTGGACATCATCCTCCTCTCGGACGGACAGTGCGCCTCCGCATGCGGGCTGTTCGTATCCATCCTCACGCACGCGCACGGGATCCGCACTGTAGTCATGGGCGGCCGGCCGCTCGCGTGGCAGCCGATGCGAGCCGTCGGACAGGCCAAAGGGAAGCCGGTGACTTCCTTTGGGACGTTTCCTTCGGATAGTGTACTGCATAATCGGGCGAATCTACCCATGGGGTGGAGATTAGTGCTAAGCAGGGTCGCAGTGCCGCCAGTGAGGGTGGAAAGCGTGTTAGGCGATTGGGCGGATGGCGTGTCGTTTAATCTTGCGAATGCGGTTTGGCTGAGAAGGGCGCTGAGAATGATAAGTATGCGGCGGGGGTGGAAAGCAGTGACTTCAGTGGTGCCGCTGCAGTTTAGGTACGAAGCTGCGAATTGCAGGTTGTTCTTTACGTGGGAAATGGCGAGGAAATGGCGCGCTGTGGAGGGGAGTTGCAGGGGTAGCTTGGGAGGGGAAGAAATGTGTGCTTGGGCCGATGGCGGATTGGTTTGGTGGGATGATGGGCGTGGATGTCCTGGGGTACACGTCTGCGGTGGAAGATGAGTATAAATTAGGGAAAGGGCCGGGTGCCTTGGGTCTTGGAGGTCGTTAAACGAGAGTAGAGACAACTAAGAATGAATTTCGAACTTTAAACGGCACCGCAATATCCAACCATGCAGTCGGTCTATTTTCAGTTACTTGCCACCTATGGCCTGTGCTTCCCTCAGCACATTGTTTCAGGTCAACGTCAGGGACCGACGATGGGGTATCGAGCTTCGAAGCTTTGCCGGCCAATCCTGTCGTTGATGTCGAGGACTCGAAAGTTCATGAGGCGGCGATTCCGGGCCGCCATCATCAAGGTGCCGATCCGGTTTTTGAGTAAGTTGGGAAACCAATCCGGGAATAGACTCGAAGTGTGGAAGAGTTTCTTTCTGCTGCACTCGTCGTCGTTGGATGGAGGCATATCTATGCTCCAAAACCTTGCATATCCAGTGATGTAGATCTTGCCGCCTGGATTGTGATTCCGCATGTCTTTCACCTTGGCGCGGTATTTTTCCCACGTCTCTTCCTGCTTGATGGCCCAGTCCGAGAACTCAATTTTCTTGTCGCACACCTCCTGCGCGGGTTTCGCGCCGCCCCTTGTGAACGTAGACACATGCTTTCTATTGTGCCGCAGCATTATTGTTAACGGGAGTTAGCTTTGTTCGCCCTGAGGTTTGGTACAACCTTTAGTGCAGCAAAGAGGATTTGGCCATACAATTACATCGTTAAAAAAGAAGTCATTCCCGCTGATGCTGAGGCTGACGATATCGACCGTATTTCCCGTGAGCTTGTTAAGCTGGTTGTCAATGTTGTCCAACTTATCGCCCGAGCAGGCGAAGAAGTCAATGGGATCGGCAACCAGGTCCTTCATCATAGGGAGGAATTGCATCGGGTATGAGCCGTCCATGCCTGTGGGGGAAGCTTTTTTTCTGTTTTAGTACAGACCTAATCTGTACAGCATATCACTGATGGTACATACGTGCGCATCTGTTGTGGTTCTCGCCATCGGGAAGAAGATTCGGGTCGATAAAGCGTCCCGCGCCAATGGCTTCCGCAAAGCTATCGCCGAGAGCGAGGTATTTCTTTCCGGCCGTTGGCGCTTCATTGGCACGGGAGGCGCCCGGAACTGTTCCGTTCGCTGACCCAAACTGCGAGGGGCGGCAAGGCAGAGGTTTACCGTCCCAATGACGAGGAGAGAAGTAGGCAAGGGTTGAAGTTTCATTGCATCAGTACCGATCGGTGTGTAAACGGCAGGCGGTTGTATGGAATGAGGAAAGGAAAAGCCCATGACTTTATACCTTTGTTTTCTCGCTTGAAACGTATACCATCAATCTTCCTCCCATTTTCATCCATTGGTGTCATAAGGGTGCTTCAAGCGCTCGGCCGTTGTGAATAGCTATTATAAAGAATCATTCCAGTTAGCAAGCATTACCGATCTTTGAAAGATGACAGATCGTAGATTAGGGCTGTGATGATTGTACATGCAGCCATTAGTCGAACTTCCACAGCAAGATCATATAATAGATTGTCAATACCTTTAAGATCATCCTTAAGAATGGCCTCGTTTTCGGGCGTCTCCTTATTGTCAAAAAGGTTCAAGTTTCAACTGTAGGCTGACAGCAATCAGAGGAGCAGTGAGGAGGACTGGCAAAGGCTGGACGAGTTAGTACTACCTAGTACTCCTCCTGGCCTCCTAACTGACGACCATATTCACGCCCCGCAACATGCTCCCATCCACCATCCAGGACTTATTATTGATGCATGATTAAGGTGGCTACATTATGGAGCCGCCACTTTTTGCTACAAAAAGGGTCGATCACACCACTTTCCCATCAGCTGACCTGGCCCCGGAGCGTCAGCGACTCTTTGAGAGTGGCCCACATGTCAGATAACACTACTAGTGGTTGGCACACCGGAGAGAGCAAGTTCAAAGTACTAGAATATATGGCGAATACCAATTCTCTATCCATCTCCGCATGTCTCAAGGTGCTAAAGCTCCATCCAGAAAATCATGTAAAATCTTCGCTCATATCTCTGAGTCGCGAGGTCAGGAGTCTGAGTAGGAGAAAACAGCGGACGACCCGGAGCTGGCCCCCGGTTTGCTAGACCTGTGCTAATGGGGGGTCCATGACGATGATGCGCCAACTCGA
Source organism: Podospora didyma (assembly GCA_033439775.1). Lineage (NCBI taxonomy): Eukaryota > Fungi > Ascomycota > Sordariomycetes > Sordariales > Podosporaceae > Podospora > Podospora didyma. Next base: position 318,787 of record JAULSW010000011.1, read on the forward strand.
CTTGCGGAACGGTCAGAGATGATCGTGCTGAGCCTGGACCTAAGCGTGGTGTAGGGATATTTTCCCGACGCACGGAGAGATATGGAGACGGTTGTTGATCAGGCATCCCCGCAGCAGCCATGTCTTGGCCTGCTGCTGGAAGGTCTCTAGTCGATGAAGGGGGTGGCGATGGAGGTGCCTCATGTTGGGGATGGACCAAGACGACCCTGGATCTGTCCCGCTGAACTTGCGCCCATAACGTCTCTCTCGGGGTTTCCTTCCACCGCATCAACGTGATTCCTCGCAATGCTGCCACTATTACCACGGCGCTGTAGCATATCTGCAAGAACAAGGCCACTGCCACAAAGGCGGGGAAGATGGTCTTGTTGTTTTCCCGATACTTGCCGTCGGTGCTCAGGGGAATGCTGACGTCCGCGTCGTTGATGAACAGCGAGCGGCCCCAGCAGGAACATTCGTTGAAGAGACCCATTGCGGACGCAGGGATTATGATAAGAGCTCCAGCGGCAATGAATACGTCCTTGCACAAGGATATCACCCAGTGGATCCGTGGGTGGTTGGGGCCGAACGCAAAGTACAGCAGGCACGAGACGACCGCATTCCACAACCATAGGCCCAGGATGACGAATACCCAAATATGTCGGCAGCTGAGGCCAGAGGGAAGCGCAAACCAAATCGTCGGGAAGGCGCCTCCAAAGCCCACAAGAACCGGTAAAGTCGATGCGAGGAGGAGCAGGAGACACGAGACAGCCGTGCTTTTGTTTACCAGCCCGGCGGCTTTGAGCGGGAGGAAGGCAGGGTTGCCACCTCTGTAGTGGAGCTTCTGAAAGTAATCGTGCCAGTCTATTGGTATGTGGCCGTGCTGGTGCAAGCCACGGCAGGTCAGCTGGTTGTACACCTTGCCTCGCGGTGCAGCGGCGTCGACGAAGCGAGACATGATGTCCATGCAGTTTCGCCGAGATGTGAAAGCTCCAATGCAGTTGGACAGGATGGCCACGGGAATGAGGTACGACAGAAAGAGCGCGCACCCGATGACACCGCCGGGCGGTGTTGGTGGCTCTCCCCCAACCTCTGGCATGAAGGCTGACATGATCTGAAGGATATAAAGGAAAATCGCGAGCCCAGTACGCAGGATCTCGTCCGTTCGTGCGTCTGCTAGTTCAAGGGCCGCTTGTCTCCAGTGGCGAAATTGGTCTTCGTTTCTGGCTCCGAACTCAGTAAAAATAGTGGTGAAGTACTGCTCGTTCTTGGCAAACGCTGTGTCAGGTCCAACGAGCTCTTGGAACCCAGCGAGAACAACTCCAACAATCCTGGCCTTTAAGTTTCAGCCATCAATCCTGATTAGTGATGCTCAAACCATCAATGTTCATGCGACCTTGCTCGAGGTTGTCTGAGGTCGTACCTTTCCATCCTCATTTGGATACAGAGCCCTGGATACATCGTAAATCTTGTTCCAGATTTGCAGCGTGTAAACAAGGCTCCAGAGCGCGTCCACCGGGTTGCCCAAGACATGCGCAAATGTGGCAAATCGCCGTTTTTCGGTGGGAGACAGCTCGACGTTGGATAGCAGCAGTATGACTGGCAAGATCCAAGTCATGAACCGTGGTCCAGCGTCGACATAGCTGGTCCTGGGCCCGCAGAAAAGCTCGCATCCCCGAATCGTAACCTGCATGTTGCCAGACGCATTGAGGAGCTGGCCATCGGCATTTCTGGCGAAGAAGTCCGATTCATACTCGTATGGAATCTTGCTCTGGTTGTGGAGCCTGTTGACGAATTTCATACATTCGTCGCGGTCAAAAAACTTGAACGCATTGTGTTGCCGTTCGTCGATGATACTGGCCTCCCAGTCCTCGCGCGAGAGGTTCGCCGTGGCGTTGGCCCAGGAGGGAGGCCATTCTACCAAGAGTGAGAAAATGGCAATAACGGAGGCAGCCTGGAAAAACATGGTGATTGATTGTTGAGAAAGGTTTGCATTGCCAGTCTTCAAATCGTGTTGATGGGTGGATGGGCGGAAGGCATTTATACTCCTATCCTAACCGCCCCACTTTCAGCTCGTCTGAATGGCATGACAATATTGATTAATACTTGACACCACAGAACTGCAGCGGACTGTTTGAGGTCTAGATTCACAAAGGCCCCAAAGCTGAAATCCAGGGGGTGGGGGGAAAGCTTCAGGGATTGGTCGCCACAGCTGGTTGGCATGAATTTCCAAGTCCCCTTTGGGATTTAGTCGGCCACCGCTACCCAGCCACTGCAGCCTTCACATGCATGTGCATTGTATTGATTCCCCAAGGCACTCTCTCTGGCAACGCCTTATCATCCCCAAAACGACTTGGGAGCAGGCTCATTTGCCCTTGCCAAGAACTGAGGCCACAACGAATAATTCAGCGCGTGAATGCGTTGTGCAAGCAGGAACACTCATCGAAAACAACCATCCCCCTGATGGACATGTTTACGTAGTATTAGCATGAACAGCGTCTACTGTTTTCCAAGAGGCCCCAAAAGATGCCTAACAGTACAGTTTAGATTGTTATATTTCTCGATTATGAGTGAAAACGGTTGAATAAATTGCGCATTGCATTCCGGGAGAATATTTATAACTACACAATGGACTGCGAGCTTGAAACTCAAATGATCAACACTAAAACAGTCAACGAGAAAGAAGAACAGTCATCGAGGTACTTAACCTAGCCTCGCAGCAAAATAAATCCTATCAGCACCCTTACTCACCTCCAAAGCCCGTGTCTGCGTGTCCTTGGGTGTATCGGCACTGGCAAAACCAACCTCACCAAGACTCAATTCATCCACTGGAAACCTCCAAAAACCACTGAGATAAAACACAGCCCAGTGATACGGACGCTGTTTGTTCTCTCCATCCTCGCTGCTGTCCCTCGTCTAGAGTTTCTTCACAGCGGAGTGCATCGCTGACGCCAAGTCCATCACACCACTCCCGTCTCCTCCTCCGATAGCGCTGGTAGCAGCATTAGAGGATCTCACCTGTTCACGTAGGGCATCATGAAACGCGTCTCCAAAGTCTGCGCCGTCGAGGTCATCGATTGGCCACAGCGTCGAAATCACCGCGCCGGCCCCGGCGAAGAGAAGCGACGCAAGCAGCCGGAGGACATCATCTGTCGACGAAATGGACGAAATTCCGCTTTCACAGCCGATGATGATGGCTAGCGCAGGTGTTTTCAGGCGCAGGGCGGTGAATATGTCTCGTACTTTGAGTATCTCGCCAACGGTGGCACTGTCGGCCCTGTTTATCGAGGTGTAGGCGGTCTCGTCGAGGACAAGGGCGACTTGGGGTCATAGGATGCGTGGCCGTGGTAGTGAGAGAGGTTGGATTTAGCGAGTGCGTTGAGGACCTAGGCTTTGGTGAGGTTGGACCCTGGTGATGCGTAGTGGCTCGGAGCGTGTTGGCGAGCTCTGCAACGCGAGATGAACTGGGCTGATTGTTTGGCAGTGGGTTGACGATGACTGTTTTCTTCGTGGCCATATCAGTTTTAGGAAATGTGCGATGCCCGCTGCAACACGCACTCCAACTGCGGTGCAAGATTGTCAGACTCGGACAGTATCCCACTGCTTGCCGCACGATAAGTGGATGGCCGTCAATGGGGATGGCATGGATGGGGATGCGGTGTAGGACACCCGTGGAACACAATATGATGGTCTCGTTTGGCTTGATTCTATTTTCGTCCTCTGGGTTAAAGAGTGGTTCAACGAGATCAATGAGTTCGTCCAAAGGATTTGCCCCAGGTTTGGATTCGAACTGTGGCGTACGCAAGGGACGGCCTCGGTGGTCAAGATAGGTATCGACCCAGGCTTGGAGCTCTGGTACTGTGATGGCCGGGATATCAACTAGATGAGGCCGCTTGTGGCGCCGATACAAGGCAGCCTTTAAAGTGCCAGGTTTCCTTGGTCGAGGAGGAGTCTGCATGATGTCCGCGTAGCTGAAATGGATGAAGTCGACCAGGACGAGGTCGTCATCGACTGATGACAGCATGTTGTCAAGATCGGCGAGAGAGACAGTTTTGCCATCCCTGACGTCCATGACCTGCATTAGGGACGGTGAGTTCTGCATCGTCTCTCGAAGTGTGTCAAGACGGCCTTGCAGAGACACAGCGTTTTGAATGTCCGCGCTCTGGATCTGAACGACGACTTTGACTCTTCTTCCAGGCATTCGAAGTCTGATCGTTCAAGCTTGAAGCTGAGTAATGGCGTTTCGAGTTGCAGACCGAGAAGATCTGTCATCACGCGCCCCTTTGATCTGATTGCCCAGCCAAGCAACCTCTCTAGCCTTTTTTGCTTCATCTCTGGCGGAGAGGAGCCAACCTGGCCGTTTTTTAATGCCTCAAACGCAACAAAAAGTGCAAGATTGTCGTGGTCCCCGTTCAGGAACTCGGATGTGATGTTCGTCTTCAAGCCGTATGACTCCAAGGGGTCAAGAATAAATGTATTTCTTCTCGCCTGGCTGAAGAGATCTTCGGCCTCATCGAGAACCGCCATAGATTCATCCAAAGATGCGACTTGATACAGGACGTGGCGTTGCACGATGAGACGCGCTCTTTGCAACAGGGCATTGTACGCCCGCCCGCGATGGCGGTTGTTCAAGTGAAAGGCAACAAGTCCGTCACAGGCCGTAATCATCTGCAGTAGCTCCTCGTCAGACACCAAAGGACTTCCTGACGGCGGTGAAGCAAACGACAATGCCAGAGTGTTGCTGACTCTCATCGATGTCTCGAGTTGTATGCCGTCTGTTGTTGTACCAGTCTCGCCTTCGTCGTTCCAAAGCCTAACAATAGCCAAAAGCCATTATCCAGGGACTCCTCTTCGGTGGGACCAATGCGATTGCCCCGTTTCATGTGCTCTCTGAGACGGCGAACCCTAGACTGCCATATGACGGTTCAGAGCGTACAGTCTGGCCTTCCTCCTGGATATAAGCCTTTCAGGCGCAAGAAGCCAGGATTGCATTTTGTGCATGCGTGCCCTGGATTCTCTGGCTGACGGGTGGCCATCGATTCCACCAAGAAGAAGCGTTGCGACATGATTGAGAGAAACATTGCCAAGAAAATCAACAAAGTTGTTGAAGTCGCCGGGACCTGCGCTGTCGTCCGTGGCAAAAAGATCGTTCCACTGACTTTCGGAGAGAGTGTTATGTATCACCTCTTCTTTTGCCCATTGGAGGACCAAGTCTGTGGCATTGTTACCCCACTCGATAGGCGTCTCTGCATCCTCGTGAATTGCCAAGATGTAGAAATTCTCGTCGTTGGTCACATTGAGACTCTGCCCTGTCGAATCCCACTGCGACGTCTGACTGAGCCAATCGCCATACTGGAGAGAGAGCTTTGCCACCTTTATGGCATCTCCAATCTTTTTTGCAGCGAGAATGGATCTATCGAGAATCTGAAACAGCTGGATGGGGTTGTTGAACTGAGGATTGCGTTCGACAAAGACTCTAGCTCATTAAGAGCCACCTTGTAAGAGCGAGTGTGATAGGCGAAATGCACTAGCCCTTTGGCGTTGTAGTATGGGTTCCGGGTCGTGTCCCGATGGAATTTGATGAAGGCAAGAAGTATACGGACCAGGGAATCTTAAGCTTTGGATCCGATGGGAAGCCCAATGGCCTCCTTAGTCCACGTTCTGGCCACTTCCACGGCTGCTAGCAAAGCCCGGTTGGCCGAGGCAAAATCTGTCCTGGCTAGGTGTTGTTGAACTTTGTCATGGCTTTGTTGAAGACGTGTCTCTTCTAGATCAGCCAATGACAGGATTGTGTTCAAAGCCAAGTCAGAATCGATCACGGGACAAAACGCTGCCTCCCGTGTATTGAAGGAGGATGGGAGGATTGTCTCAAGGTGGCTGACGAGCTGAGTTCCGAATTGCTCGGCAATGGTCCCACCAAATATATTGGCAATCTTCTTTTTCACCATGGCCTTGCGAAATGCGAGTGGCCTTGGAGAGGACTTGACTCCGTCCATATTTGTGCATAGCTTCAAGGCTTCCATGGTAATGGCCTGCTTGGACTCGAGGGTATTAGCTTGATTTTGCTATTGATGCTTCAAGTTTGCCGCCTCGAGTTCTAAAATCACCAGGGTTGAGGCCTCTCTCAGTCTTCCCTGGCTGTGCACTGCTTGGCGGACAACCTTGATGTGGATGTCCTAGTCAACCGATGGCGACAGTTGGATCTTGTCCGTGGAGTTCGTCCAATTTGAATCTTCCTCGCAGCGATTGATGATCTCCCCGTAGAGCGTCAGGCAGCGAACCTTGCAGCATCGGTTAGTTTGAGGAAGACTCTTCCAAAACGGGCATGGACTCTCACCTCTACATCAGTGAGATTGTTGGCACTCAGAGACGCCAGTCAGATTCGTGCAGCTCGAGCGGCGTCCAGTGCCTGTCTCAGGTCTCCAAAGGCCCAGATTTTAGAATGTGCCAGCATCAATTTCATGAGAACAGTCTCCGCTTGTGATGCATCGGGGGCGAGAAAGTGAAGAGCCTTCTCGAGTAGGGTCACCCTCTCGTGCTCCAGTCCTTAGGAGGTGAGCATGTCTGCTCGCTGAAACACCAGCACAGGCACGGTGTGAGTTGGGGGAAGCGTCTCATCGAAGATCGCTTTAGCATCATGGTACCTGCCGCAGTAGTGTGCGCAAGCTGCGTCTTCAAATCCTGAGCGGTGCTCAGGTCTCTCTAATGACGAGAGAAGCAAGGGGTAGGCAGTCCATGTATGAGTCATTGTCTAGACATTGCCTTGGTGGACGATGAGAAGGTTGGCACGCGGCCTGCGACAACAACGGATGATAAAGATCAGGCGCCTCACAAATGAGGGGCCTGAAGGCACCAGTCCCTTATCGGCGGGGTTCGTAATGGGATTACTTTTATCTGGTTCGATAATGACGTTGGTGGCGGTTATGTAACACAAAAGCTGAAGTCTCATCCTGTCGCTACTACCCCCTGTCGACCCCGAGATTGTCTTTTTCTCCTCTTCTTCTTTTCCCTACAATCACCCATGCACGCCACCAAACCTACTCATTAGCTCATCTGACAATAGAAATCGTTGAAACTCCCCCATTCCCTTCTGCTGTTGCTATTCGAAACAATGGCCAGTTCTACGGAGCCTTATTTTGTCCTAAAGTCCATCACCTGGCTAGCGACAAATGAGAAGCACCACATTCTTGGAGCTGTTCTCAAAGATTTCTGGTCAACGACAGACTATTATGCGCCAGAGGACGCTCTCAAGAAGCACAAGCCGAAAAACCAAAAGCTGAGAATGGCCGGCTTGGATGATTTTGTGGTCTCAAGGGAGAGGGTAAAGAGCTCATCATAGGAGTCAATCCTGAAAAACCTGACCAGCTTCAAATGGGCTGGGTCCGCCGACAAAGATTTTAATCTCAATGGCAAATACATCCGCTACGAGAAGCTTAGGCGTGTGGATGTCTATTGGGAGAAAGTTAAGAACGACCCTGAGGTCGAGAGGAAGCTTCCGGGTTGGCTGCGAGCACGATGGCTTGGTGGGTAGAGCAGCATCCCGTATGCCTTGTCACTGGGCTGTTTTGCTGTGAGGATGTCCAGATTGCCGAGTCAGAGGCACAAGAGAAACTCTGGGAAGTTAGTATGGGAGCCCCGCTTGGTGATATCGCCGCCACCGTGGCAGCCGCCAACGGCGTACCCATGGCCAGTGATGGGACAGGTAATGCGGAGGGGAAAATCGATGGCCAAAGTCGGCGGATGAAATTTTTCAAAGCCGAGGGCGGAAGGACATACATCTTTGCCATCCAGCTCAAGGTGATCACAACTGACTTCTTCGACAAGGCCAACGTGCATATGACCGACGAGTCTCCTCGTGGACACTGGCAGCTCGGCCCGGAAAGTGTACTTCTTCCCAGTGTTGAAGATATCCAGCTTGTTGATCTTGACCTGGCAGCATGGGTGTCATTGGAAGAACAGGTTGGAGATGGCGGTGAGGACAAGCACGGTGGCAAACACGTTGGGACGGCTGGAACACAACCTGAGGCTGGTGGCAAGCAACCTAAGGCTGGCAACAGTTCGATCTCGGGCGACGATGTCCGGGGTGACCTCCAGGTAGATACCAGAGGGGACGCCAAGCCTGATGAGGAGCCTGGTGCCAAGAGCATTGCTACACCACAGAATTGAGAAAGAGAGGTCAGTCAAACCCTTTGCACTTGTTTATCCCGAATATACCAGCTGATACAATGCTAGCTCGTCGATTCAGGAAATTTGACACAGTTTACTAACGCACATGCAAGTTAACAGGCTGGGGGAGGTGTTCATGGTTCCTGGGTCAAAGGATTTCTTCAAGTATTTCGGAGATCTGACGGAAGAGCTGGCTTGTAATTCTCTCCTCTTTCTCCTGGAATGACTTTGCAAAGTTCTTTGTTTTCGCTGGTGCTATTTTAGCTTGTGAGCAATACCAGTATTCGCGCAGAACGATTGCAAAGCTGTAGTTATTTCGATTCCCACACTGCTGCTAATACTCGCTAATACTCGCTCATAGACACTCCGCCTTGTTCTCTAATTTGACTAAGGAGGCTATCTACGGTCCCAATCCGGGTTACCGGAACTTGGCCCTGCCTCCAGCGACTCGGAGGCAGATAACATGCCAAGCCCAGACGTTGATGAGCTGGAAGAAGGGAAAACACGTGTGATTTGCAAATCCCACCAACCGGAGATTTCTTCATCTCATATCCCCAGAGTGAACCCCATTTTTTCCCACGGCAGATCAAAAAACTCCCGAAACAGTGCAGCCGCGGGTCAGACATAGTGTGGGGAATCCTGGCAGAGACTGCCAACGGGGTGATTAGCCACGGCATGGGGTAAAATAGCCGGCATGTCACCATGCAAGGAACTGCAACTCTAATGGGGTACTGGTATAGTTGTAAATAGCTGATGCTACCGGGCGTGATGAAGCTCAATATGCCAGAAATATTCATTGGTAGGACGGTGGGGTGTGCGGGCATTATACATATAGGTCGGTGTCTCCTCGTCGTGTCTACAGCGCCTCCTGTCGACGCAATGTATAGCACGCCAAGATGTACCCGAAAGCAATTTTCTCCATCCTCGGCTTGATGCCGGGGATCGCAGCAGCCAGCATACTCGAGCCGCGACAGGCGACAGGTATCACCGTGGATCTGGGCAAAACCTACCAGACGATGGACGGCTTCGGCACCTCAGAAGCCTTCCAGCGCGCCGTCGGGATGCAAAAGCTGTCCGAGACGGAGCAGCGCAAGTTCCTCGACCTGATGTTCAGCATGGAGAAGGGCGCCGGGCTGAGCATTCTCCGCAACGGAGTAGGTTCATCCCCCGACATGCGGGACGACCACATGGTTTCCATCCAGCCCAAGAGCCCAGGCGGACCAAAAGCCACGCCGCAGTACACCTGGGACAAGTCGGACAATGGGCAGCTGTGGGTGTCGACCGAGGCGGTGCACAGATACGGCCTCAAGACCATCTACGCCAACGCGTGGAGCGCGCCGGGATACATGAAGACGAACAACAACGATGCCAACGGCGGCAGCCTGTGTGGCGTGTCCGGGGCGAGCTGCTCCAGCGGCGACTGGAAACAGGCGTATGCGGATTACCTAGTGCAGTACATCCAGTTCTACGCGGCCGAGAATATCACCGTCACCCACCTAGGCTTCTTAAATGAGCCTGACCTAACGTAAAAAACCCCTAACCACGTTATTTTGACGAGAAATCACTAACCCCGGTGGCCAAACAGAACCAGCTACGCATCAATGCGCTCCTCTGGCACGCAAGCAGCAGACTTCATCAAAGTCCTCCGCCCGACCCTCGACAAAGCCAACCTCACCAACGTCCTCATCAACTGCTGCGACACGATGGGCTACAACGTGATGAACACCATGCTGGGCCAGATGCGCTCCGTCGAGTCGCAAATGGGCGTCGCGACAGGCCACGCGTACACGTCGGGTCCCTCGTCCCCGCTCAACACCAAACTGAAATCCTGGATGACCGAGGCGGGCGACAACGAAGGCGCTTGGACAAGCACGTGGTACTCTAGCGGAGGCGCAGGCGAGGGGTTTACGTGGGCGAACAACATCTACAGCGCCATCACGAGCGGCAACGTGTCGGCGTACCTGTATTGGATCGGCGCGCAGGATCGCGCGAGCAACACCAATAGCAAGATGATCCGCGTCGTGAACAAGGCAGTCGAGCCGTCCAAGCGGCTGTGGGCGTTCGGGAACTGGAGCCGGTTCGTGCGCCCTGGTGCGGTGCGCGTGGGTGCGTCGGCGAGCGGCGTCAGGACGACGGCGTTTAGGAATGTCGATGGGACCGTCTCGGTGCAGGTTATCAACAGCGGCGCGGCGAGGGCGGTGACAATTACGTTGAGCGGGGGAGGGGAGTTTGCGGTCGGCAGTGCGGCGGCGTGGGTGACGGATAACACGAGGGATATCGTGCAGATTGAGGCGACTATTGAGGGTGGAAAGGTATCAGGCAATGTGCCGCAAAGGAGTATGGTGACTTTTGTTCTCAAGGCTGCGCCAAAGAAGGCGTGAACGTGCTCTTTGGCTTGGAATCACGAAATGAATACCGTGAAAAGTCAAATTTGAAACAATTGACTCGCAAATTCTTTCAACCGTCTGCCTAATCTGTGCCAGGAATATGGAGAGAGAAAATAAAACGAAAAAGGAAGAGTCGTGGGCCGGATTTGAACCGACGCTCCCGAAGGAACAAGATTTCTAGTCTTGCGCATTAGACCGCTCTGCCACCACGACTGAAGTCCTCGTTGTTTGATGCTTGGTGCAGGAACAAGGTTGGATTTTGTTCAAGGGTGGAGGTTCTGGATACCTACCTAATTCCTTCCCTACGGGTGTGGTTGACTTCGCAGAAGGGAAGGAACCAACCACAGTGGAACGAGTCGTTATGCAGGGAATCAACCAGTTCAACACTGCATGGGTTTTGAGGTGGCACCACGCGTGACCTCCATCTGACACCTGTGACTTGTTGAATTTCCAATAGGATTTTGCCCAACTGCACTTTTCCGAATCGATGGCAAATGCTTCAAGACCTGTATATGCCTATCTAAAAACATCACAAGCATTTTCCCCCTTCCCTTGCTCCCGTCAAAGCAACCAAGGGAATCAGCCAATATACTCCACAACCGCCTCCCACTCGAGATCCCCTCTTAACGCCTCCAAATCCTCGTCCGTCAAGCACGCATTGGCATCGCAGCTCCCATCAGCGGCAGGAAACAGCATGATCGTCCCCGCGAACGGCAAGGTCGGCGGTCGCCGCAAGAACTCAGGCTTGCCCAGCACACCAAACTCCGGGAACGCTGCCGCGCTGCCAAAACTCCGCCACGAGGAACTCCCGACGTCGACCTGCGGATCGAATTTCCCCGTGTACGTGATGGTGGATTTATCCTTCGTGTTCGCGATGAACGTCGCTGCGCTGCGGAGATGATGCGCATTATTGGCTTCATTCAGCGCCTTCCGCATTGCCGACGCGACGGTGGATAGCGGCGCCTCGAGGAGGGTGGATACGGGAAGCGCGCAGATGGCCGTGTGTGACACAACCCCTGGGTAGTCTGGTGGAAGCCCGACGAGCGCTCTGCCGTCCATCTGTCGTGTGAAGCGGGCTTGCTTCGTGCCCGGCGGGATGCGGTTCGCGCGGGCACGGGTCAAGCGCTGCCAGTAGAAGGCGCAGATGGCGTCGTCGGTGGAGATAAACCGCACGGAAGGATCGAAGCCATCTGCTGCGCTGGCGAGGGCTTTGATGTGCGCCATGGCAGCGGGTGTGAAGCGTATGATGTGGTTGTGCGCTGGAGAGGAGAGGGGAGCTACGGCTAGGGGATTGGCGGCTGTGACTGGCGGACGGAGCTGGTTGCTGTGGTCGAGGGGCGGCTTATCGTTTGGGCCAAGAAGCGGGACGGCGTTACGGCGATCACGGTTGACAGCCTCCAGGAACGCTGAGGGAAACGTCTCGCCCCGCATGGCCATGGCGAGGGCCTGGACGAGCACGAAGAAGCCCCCTGCATCGGCGGTGTTGTGCTGCGTGCTCAGGCTGAGCAGCACGCCGCCAGTGACAAAGTTCACCTGAACCCTCACAACCAAAGCCGGGTCCTCTTCCGAGTCGACGTCCACCTTGTGCGGGTACCCTGGGACGGTGGTGAGAACCTGCCCGTTCTGGATGAGCGACAGCGGCGCTTTTCGGGACTGAAATTCGGAGTAACTCGGAAAGATGGAGGACACGTCCACGGCGACCAAAGCGGGCGGTGGCGAAGAGCAGGCCGCCACGCGGTACATCCCAGAGTCGCCAGGCCCCCTCCCCACGTTGATAACCCGCCCGCCCATCCACGGGAGTTCTGTTCTCACTTTCGTGATTGCCCGGTCCACATCGCTCACGACCTGTCCGTGAGTCACGCCATCTGCCAAGGGGAAGAAATAGACACCTTGCGTGTACGCCTGCAGAATCGGCAGCTGCCCCAGCACGTCCTGGTAGCGGTCGAGGTCTTGGTACGGGCTCTCCATCATATTGGTCGCTTTTTCGTAAAGACCGACGAATCGTTCGGTGGTAAGACGGCGCAAATATTGGCTATATGGCTCCATCAAACGCTCAGACAACAAAGGCCAGCGGGGCTAAGTTGGAGTCGGTTAGTGTCGCTCAGGGGGGTCAACACGGACGGACACTCCCATGAGATAGGAAGATCTTTATCCCTGAGATGGACCTGAATTACGAAGCAGGGCAGGGCAGTGCTGGGTGGGACTAATACTTATCCAGCTCGCTGATTATAAATGTTTGGTGCTGGGGAGCATTGCCTGCCGGACTTTCTGTCCGGAGTATCGGGGGAGGAGGTGCGGCTCGGGCCCCTATTCGCGGTGCGCCGATCCCAAAACAACCTCACGGCTGGGGTTGAGAGGCGCCACCGGCGGTACGTTCCGTCGCAGGCACCTACCGGACTTGGAAGGAGGACGCACAATACACGGAATAGGCAAAATGGAGAAGAGGAAAAAAAAGGGGCACGCAAACAAGAAGTCGCGACATTTTCGATACGTAGCTCGCAAAGATCAGGGTTTGGGGGTTCATCTCGATGACAAGGGCACTTCTCCATGAGGCGATCTATAACCAGCCATGGACTCTCCTCTCGCCGCACTCCCATCAGGCTCGTCATCGATCGAACTTGAATCTCAAAAAAAGGTGTTCAAACTGTACTTAGCCAATCACATGTCGCTTTTATAACAACAACTTCCCATAACACTCTATTCAACATCAGCCGCAACGATGCGTACCCAAGACCTCACCTCCGACCTCCATCTACCTCGAATCCTCTGTCTGCACGGCGGTGGCAGCAATGCGCGCATTTTTCGCGCCCAGTGCCGCGTTCTGAGCTCCTACCTCCGCGGCAGCTTCCGCCTCGTCTTTGCCGACGCTCCACTGCCCTTCAACCCCGGGCCGGACGTTGTCTCCGTCTATCAGACATGGGGCCCATTCCGTGGCTGGATCCCGCCGGCATGGATTGACGGTGTCCCCGAGAAGGACATGCACAAGACACATTCCGCCATGGCGTTTGTCGAGGACGTCCTCGAGGCGGCCATGGACGCAGATGACTGCCAGACCGGCGCCACCGGCCCGTGGGTTGGCATCATGGGCTTCAGTCAGGGCGCCAAGATCGCGGCCAGTCTGCTTCTTAGACAGCAGCAACAAATGCATGCCGGCATCTTGCCGCGGTTCGCCTTCCGCTTTGGTATACTCATGGCGGGCCGCGGTCCGCTGCTGAGCGGCACAGTCACGAAGAAACATCACCATGGTCATCGCCTGCGGTCAATTCCGACGATACATGTCCATGGTCTGAGGGATCCCAACATTCAGCTGCATCGCCGGCTGAGGGATGAGTGGTTCGATGCTAGCATGGCGCCGCTGCTGGAGTGGGATGGTGCGCATAGGGTACCCATCAAGGCGAAGGATGTTGCTGCGCTGGTGGAGCATATCACTAGGATAGCTGACGCGACGGGGGTTGGGTTTGTTGGATATTAGTGCTGGGATAAGCAAAGGGAGTGGAGTTGGGGAATATCTTGCCATGCTTCATTTTTGTTTTGTTTTGTTCTTCTATTGGGTGGTTGGCATTCTTCTGTTCAAGCGAGCGAACTGCATGTAAAATCATATGTCAAGCGGCATCATGTCTTTCTTTCATCATTGTTCAGCCTTTCCTTTTGGCCATCCTTTATTGCCAATGTTCATAGGTTATATCTACCAATGGTCATTTTTGATACCTCATGCCTTATCTACTGCCTCTAACTCAAAGTTAAACCTGGCAGGTGTTAATTATGCTATTCATGCTCACCATTGATTCTGTATCTCATCCAACTTCAATGCGACATCACATGAAAGCAGAGTCTCTCAAAACATCCCGTCTTGTTCATACAAACGACAAACTCGCTCATCAACGAAGTCATTCTCTACATGGGATGAGTGCACACCCTCAAGTCTGCAGGCACGCAGCGAGGTGCGGTCGCACAGCTGTCAAGTCGGCGGACAGACAAACGTAATCGCGCATGTCGGTGACATCATGTGCTTCGCCTCACCAGTGCCTGGCCACGTTGACGTGAACCCCATTACCGGTTCTAGAAGATTGCAACCGGGATTACCGAAAATGGTTGTCCGTGGGCCTGCTCGACGAAACGGGAACGCGCTGATGAGCGTCGGCAAGGCTGGCGGCAAATTTGGCCCGAACAAAAACTCCGGCCATCTCGGCACCGCGGAGTGCAACAACCCAACTCGACATGATGGTATGATTTATCGTGCCATTCTCTTCTACTCGGTCCGGCTGATGGTGAGCGCGAATGGCGGTTTGAAACTTTTATCTGAGGGGATGTATGTACATAAAAATACAAAACAGAAAGAAAACGTAAACCAGACGCTGGGAGCGGTTACAAAGATCTTTGCGTGACTGATTGACCGCACTTCCCTCCTAGCTTACACGTCAGAGCTTCCTGTAAAAAATGGCCAACGTACAGCCCCGCTTCGAGATTGCCATCGTGGGCGGTGGCATTGTGGGCCTCATCACCGCGATGGGCCTGCTGAAGCGCAACATCCCCGTCAAGATTTACGAGCAGTCGCGCTCGTTCCGCGAGATCGGAGCCGGCGTCGCCTTCACCGCCAACGCTCGCCGGTGCATGTCCCTGATCGACCCGGCCATCGTCGACGCCATTAACGCGGTAGCGACACCCAACGGCGAGGACGACGACGCGCCCAGCGACTACCTCCGCTACCACGACGGATACACCTGGGACCCCAGCGACCCCGAGGGCACCGACGACAAGCTCCTCTTCCGGCTCGACACAGGCCGCAAGGGCTTCCAGGGCTGCCACCGCGCGCACCTCCTGGACGAGCTGGTCAAATCGATCCCGGACAACGTGGTCGCGTTCCGCAAGCGGCTGACCAGCTACACAGACCGCGGCCGCGGCCACAAGCTCCTCCTCCACTTTGAGGACGGCACGTCCGCCGAGGCCGACGCCGTGATCGGCTGCGACGGCATCAAGTCCAAGATCCGCCAGCTCATCCTGGGGGCCGACAACCCGGCATCGTACCCGCACTTCAGCCACAAGGTCGCCTACCGCGCGCTGATCCCCATGGACCGCGTTGTCGACGCGCTGGGGCGCTTCAAGGGCTTCAACCAACACATGCACACCGGGCCCGAGGCCCACGTGCTGCATTTTCCCGTTGCGGCTGGCAAGTTCATCAACTTTGTCGCTTTCGCGAACGACGAGTCCGACTGGGACTTTACGCACATGACCGCCCCCGCGAAACGGGAAGAAGTCGCTGCCATCTTCAAGGGCTGGGGCCCGACCGTCACGAGGCTAATTGGCTTGTTGCCGGATGAGCTCGACAAGTGGGCCATCTTCGACACGTACGACCACCCTGCCCCGACGTTCGTGTCCGGCAGGGTGTGTTTAGCGGGAGACGCGGCGCACGCGTCGAGTCCTCACCACGGCGCTGGCGCGGGGATCGGCGTGGAAGATGCCCTCGCGCTGGCGACGGTGCTGGAGAAGGCGCTCGCCACGGTGAACGAGGACCCGAGCCAGGACCCGTATGAGATTGTCGAGGCGGCGTTTGAGCTGTATAACCGCGTCAGGCCGGCGCGGGGCCAGTGGCTGGTGCAGAGCAGTCGCGAGGCGTGCGAGATCTACGAGTGGAATTATCCCGGCACCATGCGGGACTGGGACAAATGTCTTGCTGAGATCCAGAGGCGGTCGTATAAGCTGTGGTATTTTGATATCGAGGGCATGTTGAAAGAGCTGGAGGACGGGTATGAGACGTATTTCCCGAAGGGTGACAGGGCTGGGTTTGGGAAGGCGGTGGGGCGGGTTGAGGTTGGGGAGGTTCGCTGAGTTAACAAGCTGTGCACTTCATTAGTTCTCGTCATCAGTTCATGGATATGTTGAGCTCACGGACTTTGGGAAAATTTGATCCGTGAACGACATCTGGGTACCTAGGTACCAAGGTGATGACCAATCAGGCATCCTGCGACTTTCTTCCATTTGTCACTTTACCGAGCAGACGAGAGACATTTAACCAAGGAAGGTGCATTATCGTCAGCAAATTCCAGTTACCCCCGCCAGCCAATGTGGAAGGGACGACGCCTGACGCTCAAATGTCAGATTGCTCAACTGCGCATTGAGGGCCCATCCTCTGCTGCGGGGTTCCATCCCCAGTCTTTTTGTTTGAATGTCTCATCCCCATCTTTTGACCATCTTGTATTCCTCAGCAATAATCGAATACCGAAACCCATCGGCATATTTCAATTACGCATCATGTGTTCCACTGGAAGGAGTAAGTAAAAATGAATTTTGTATCTAGGAAACTTTCCGCCACTGACCTCATGCTACGGCCATAGAAGCGCTAAAGCCCGCGCTCAGTCACAGGGCAAAAAAACACGTGAACCTGACAGCCTCTACATCTCCAGATAATTGTCCGCTGGATGACGATATCGGCCAAATGACCATGACATGCGAAGATTCAAATCCAGATGATTTCGCAAGCCTAGACTTAGGAAGCGATTCCGGAGATATGGCAAGTCCTGTATCGGAAAGTGTAGACTCTTCATCTTCGAGCATCTCCAACCTGTCATATGTCTCTGCTGCATTGACTGTCTATCAACGGCAGGTCATGGATAGCCTCATGGAAGAAGTCCGGTCATTGCTAGATCGTGGGTCTGGGGTTCGCCACCGACCATCTGGTCGAATGTCTAACAGAGACTCGGCCGATTCTCAGCCAAGCAGCGAAGGTAGCAGTTCCCATGGACTGGGCAGAGGTCAAGGGGTTGGAAATCGCAACGGCAATAACGAGGGCCAGGCGGCCGCGCGTGGCTCAGGAGATGGCTCGCCTAACGATGAGGAATCTCAGCCCATGGACACCAACCCACCATTGGCTCGGAGATCTGCATGTCCCTACTACAAACGCCAACCTTGGAAACATACCAAACGCAGGTCGTGCGCTAGCCCTGGCTAGCCTGCTATTCATCGCGTCAAGAACGTCTCGTCCTAAAAGTTCCCATTAGTCTCAATGCTCAATAGTACTAATAAACTTCGACGGGGAACATGTCTACCGCCAACATGCACTTCCGATTTACTGCTTCCGCTGCGGGGAGCAGTTCTCCAACGAAGACGGCCTCACCGCTCATTCGCGTTCCACTGAGGCTTGCGAAGTCAAAGATTTTGACGTGCCTACCGGCTTCAGCCAGGCTCAAGAGAGATTGCTGAAGAAAAAACGCAAGGTTGAGTCATCTGATCAAGAAAATGGCGTGGGATATACAAAATCCCGTTCCCAGAGGATGATGAAGCGATATACCCTCTCCGTGTACGGTTCTCGTCCTGTCTCGGCTTGATTTGTCACCATGCTGACTGACCACAAGACCATGATTCCAACGACGTTGGGGCCTTCGACCAATATGAACACTACCTCCGGCGAGAATCTCCACTGGTGGTCCGACGCCGCCTAGAGGTAGCCGCAGCCGCCATAGCAGTTCCAGTCGAGAGCGAGCTGAGGGCGGAGCTCGTAGAGATCATTCGATCGTCGCAAGCTGAAGTTTTCCAAGGTTTTCGCAACATGATCAGCGAGACACTAACAAGCGGCAACTAGGGTTCACTTCGACCGGCCAACAGCACCAGCTCTGCCATAGCAGGAGTGAACTCAAACCATGTGGGTATTCTTTTCGTCGCAGACTCTCAGCCCGAGCTTGTCACAATGGATGTCAACTTCGACTTTGTGGTGTACTCGCCTCAGCCCCCAATGGACATGGACTACGTCACCCCGCAAGCAGGGATGCCTCGTGATCAGACGACAGCTGGCCAAGGAAAGACTCTTCGCCCTCCGCCGCCAGACTCCGCATATGGGTCTGCCGTTTCGGGGACGCATGGTGCCAAGGAACCAGTTCAGAGCTTGGAAGAGTGGAACGGCGGACCTGGGTTTGACGACGGCCAGGACTGGTGGCCACTAGAAGACTAGCGTGTGCTGACCTAGTGACCACCAGATGCAGTCTGCAGGGACCACTCTAGAACTTAGATTTCACTGTTGCCTCAATCATAGGAGCAGGGCACGCGAAGATAGGATTTTCCTTTGTACTGAATAGCTGCTCTGACGAGCATTTTCTATATAGTAAGACAAGTCATTCACAATGCTTCCTAGGGCCCACTAAAGCGTGGCATGAATCGCACCCATAATTCAGGCTTCGTCATTGAATGAAACACCTTCATGGGCCTCAACCTCCCATCCAACCCCCAGACAGAGTTCTTCTCTTCATAATCCCCTCTATCCAAGTCCATATCGAAACTCCACAACAAATGTGCCGCGATAAGACGCATCTCCATATCCGCCAAATTCTTTCCAATACACACCCTCGGCCCCGTCCCAAAGGGCAACGACGCATTCAACTTGTCCCCCGCGAAGCTCTCATCATCCTCCCGCAACCAGCGCTCCGGAATGAAACTGTCCGGCTCACGGAAATTCAGAGCCGAATGCGTCGCTGACCACGGCGATACCGCCACCGTCGTCCCCGCAGGGAGGAAGTACCCATCGATGGTGGCTCCGCCAAGGGGCACCACCCGCTGCTGACTCGCCGGAGACGGGGGAAACAGCCTCAGGGCTTCATGTAACGTCGCTTCGAGGTAGCGGAGATTCTTGACACGATCCCATTTGATTGCGTCCTCCTCGGAGTCCGAGAGGGGGAAGGCGTCCCGTACCTCGCGGACGAGTCGATTGTATACAAAGGGATGGGTGCAGATGAAGTAGGTCCACCCTGTTAGAGCGGTGGCGGTGGTGTCTGTGCCGGCGCTGATGAAGAGTGCCATGTTGAGGATGATTTCGGTTGAGGAAAGGGATGCTTTCTTGGACTCGTTGGTCGCTAGAATGCGGGAGGTGAAGTCGGGGTGGGTGCGGTCGGGATCAGCGAGGCGGCGGAGGGTTTTGTCGCGCGAATTGCTCAGGTGGGTGGTGCGCCAGGCGGCGAAGTTGGCGGGGATGAGGAGCCGGGTGAGGAGGGACTCGAGAAGGGTTCCGACGCCGGAGAGGCGTCGGATGGCTTGGGTGTAGGTGGCGGCGATGAAGACGTTGATGACGGAGGTGGACCAAGAGGTCGAGGAGGCTTGGTCGAGGCACCCGAAGGGCTCGGCGAAGCAGAGGTCGCCCATGAGGTCAAAAGCGAGGTAGGTGTCTATAAAGAGTGTCAGTGTTGGGAATTCTAGTGTGTGAAAAAGGGAGCGAGGTTGCGTACACCAATCGGAGACATCCATCGCGCGTTTCTCCGATGTCGTGGACCTGATTATGGCGACGAGCTTGCGAATGTGCTCCTGGAGTACATCTTCCAAACGGAGCAGTGCGCTGTTGGTGAACAGGTAGCCCAAAGCCCGGCGCTGGCGAGCGTGGTCCTTATTCAGCGCCAGGCTGACGCCGGTTTGACCATCTACGCTTCCTACGGCACCGAGAAAAATTGGGCTCTTTTCCATGTTCAGACCGCCTTTCTACGAGGTGGGAGTCAATCCTGGCCACCTGAAAAGGGGGCTCACCGGGACTCACTCGCAGGCCGTAAATCTCCTCTCGTGCCTCTGCTGTAACGAAACCGACTTCATCTGGGGAAACCCGCACCACGGGGCCATACTTCTCGTGTAGTTTGCGGTAATATGTGTGCTGGTTGCCGCTGAGGAGGTTGAAAGCAGCTGGAAGCTCGGTGATGCTGTTCAGCCACGGGCCCGGAATCAAGCGTAATGGGTGAAAGAAACGACGCTGGACAATTTGAATGATGAGTCTAGCGACGATCTGAAAGTGAGTTGTCAGGACGATCTCTCCAGCGAATTTGGCTCGGAGAGAGATGGACGTACGAGGACCGCGATAGTCGCGAGGCTCCAACTGGAGAGAAACATGCTGCCTAGCGCCATCATTTTGTCTAACTGGCCGATCGATTTCTGCAACATTCATCTTCACAGTCTGGGACACGCCTCAAATCGGTTCTCATGGTAATAATGTCATGTTGGGCCATGGGGATTTGGCAGGGATTGCATCTCGGATGAAGACCTTGCAGAGGGAAGGTTCGCTGGGAAGTACTGGTACTTCCATGCTCTGCTGTCTCAGGCTGATAAATGCGCTCAAATTGCCGCGGCAGCCTCCAGAAGCGTCGCACTCCGCCTGCATCGTCCATCTGCCAAGCACCCAGCCTGCAATGCAACCCCCACATCAAATCCGGGTCACAAATATCGACAAAGACCTGCATGTCGTGAAGGCTCCCATCAACAACATTGCCAAACGACACAACCCAGATTATCGATTCAGCCATGCCAGCGGACACAGAGGAACTGGCCAAGGGCTATACCCTCGTCAACGACACACAGTACAATGCCGGATTATTCCTTCTCGAACGACTCGCCGTTACTCCAGGCTGTCATGTCCTAGACGTCGGATGCGGGCCTGGCAATCTCACAGCTCATATCGCGGACCTCGCCGGGGAGAGCGGCAGCGTCGTCGGCATCGACCCCAGCTTGGAACGCATCGCCCTTGCGCAGGAGAAGTCAAGACCCAACCTCGCGTTTCACGAAGGGATTGCAGAGGACTTGTCTTGCTTCCGCTCCGATACGTTTGATATTGTCTTCGTCAACTCAACCTTGCATTGGGTGCAAGACCAGCCCACGGCTATGAAGGAGTTCGCTCGCGTCCTGAAGCCAGGGGGCCGTCTCGGCATTTCGGGCGGATCGGGGGATTTCGTCGCGGCGCACGAGAAGATCAAGGCAGATGTCTTGTCGAGAGAGCCGTACCGCAACTACCCAGAGGAAGCCCCACCCAAGTTTCTCAAGCAGAGAGAGCTGGAGAGCCTCCTCGGCAATGCCGGGTTTTCCTCGAGGAAGATTGTCGTCAACACGATTGTTAAATCTGCAAAGGATGGATATGCAATGATTGACTGGTTAGACACGAGCTCGTCCGGGAAGACGTATGGAGGGATCCCCCTAGAGCTGCGCCCTAGGGCAAGGGAAGAGATGAAGAGGGAGTGGGACAAGATTACGACCGAGGAGGGCATACGCATGGGAATGGAGTTGCTGGTTACCGTGGCTGTCAAATAGTGGTATTAGTTTCATTCAGAACATGCAATTTCTTTTTCATCGATTGGTAGCAGACGTCAACTTCCCTCCAACAAGGTTTCCTGTTTGCTAGTACCCATAATGTGCCCCGATGCTTCGGTCTAGCGGGCGGGGCCTTCGGCTGCGTAGGTACTCTGCATCGCCGCTTCGAGAAGGGTAACTGAAACCCTCGAACAGCCATGATGAAGAAAAAAACGTAATAAATCTCACGTGAGCATACAAGGGTACTGGCGATTTGATGTGGGTTGGCCCACATGCGGCTGAGGTGTGCAGGCCGGTTTGGTTGCATTGCAGCGCGACAGTTTGAGCAGGTTTACTGTGGGGGTGATGCTGTTGACAACATGCACGGGACCAGCGAAGTGGACTGGACTGGATGTCCACTCCAGCGAATCGAATCGGGTTTGACCCGATGAGAATCCAACACGGAAACGTGGCCTGCAATGTTGAGCGCCATGTCTAACGTCAGGAGCCGGAGTAACATGGAAGGCATTCCCGACCCCCGCTTGTTGTGAGACGTGTCCATCTGGCTGGAGTCACCCAGAGAGGCAAGCGCAGAGCAGTCGTTCTTTCCGCAACAAGCCTTCTAATTCAAACTTAGCTCCTATTGGTTGATGATAAAGCCCTCTCCCCGGAACGACTAACGCCGCGCCAAGAGCCCCAGACATGTCTTGTTCGTGAATGACAGTTTAAACCATACTTTCAAACACACAAATTTACTTCTCACCAGCCCTCATTTGACACCGAACAACGCCTTCCTTCACCGTTAACAACGCCTTATTCACCAAAAAAAGACGCCTTATTTGAATTCAAAAAGACATTGATTACATTCGAAATGGTCTAATCAACACCAAACAACGCCTTGGGCATATCACTCTAGGTGTTGAACCATGCCCGACAAGGCCTCCAGCAAGATCGTTGTGGCGTGGGAGCCGGAAGATACAGACCCCGGCAACCCGTTAAACTGGCCGGCCTGGAAGAAATGGGCCAATGTGTTGGTCATTTCGACCATCAGTTTTCTTGTGTAAGTCAGGCCTCCCGTTCCGGGCAACCATACCTTCAGTCATTTTCAGGACGCCTTTTGCATGATGATCATGCCTTTTTGGCATGTCGGAAAGCTTTCAAACACCCGCTCAAATGCCTTCAGAGACTCTAGGATAACGCTGACCGAATTAGGCCTCTGGTCTCGACAATGCTCGCCCCGGCCGTCCAGCTCGTCATGCAGGACTTCCACACTTCTTCAGCCACGTTCGCGACCTTCTGCATCTCCATCTTCGTCCTCGGGTTTGCCTCCGGACCTCTCCTCCTCGCGCCTCTCAGTGAGCTGTACGGCCGCGTAATCGTCTACCACGTCACCAACGTTTTTTTTTTCTGTTTCACCATCATGTGTGCCGTCTCGAAGAGCGAGGGGATGCTCCTGGCTGCTCGATTCCTGTCGGGATTCGCCGGTGTGGCCACCATCACCATTGGGTCAGGAACGATCGCCGACATGATGCCCAGGGAAGAGAGAGGCAGGGCTGTGGCGATCTGGTCAGTGGGCACAATCCTTGGTCCAATGGTTGGCCCTATCATTGGCGGCTGCGTTGCTGAGAGACACGGCTGGAGATGGATGTTCTGGATTCTTTCCGTAGCCGTAAGCCCGGCCCTGGCCCCTCCCATTCGTGATTCTTAGGTAGCTAACCAATAGCAGATCGGGCTTGTCACCATCGTCGCCTTCCTCGTCCTCCGAGAGACCAACCAATCGGTCCTCCTCGAACGAAAGGCCTCTAAGCTCCGCCGCGCCACGGGAAACCCCAACTACCGCTCCCAGCTAGAACCAGCCCCCAACATCACCCCCCTGGAGCACTTCAAGCGCGCCATTGTTCGCCCGACCAAGATGCTCCTCCTCTGGCCCATGGTCACCATCCTCTGCTCCTACGTCGCCCTCCTTTACAGCACGCTCTACCTGCTCTTCGCGACCTACTCGTTCGTCTTCAAGGACGTCTACCACTTCACCACCTTCTCCGCCGGCCTTGTCTTTTTCGCCGGCGGAGTCGGCACCCTCATCGGCATACCCTATGTCGGCATCCTCAGCGACCGCACCCTCAAGCAACGCATGCAAGCCGGAAAGACCATCACGCCCGAGGACCGCCTACCCCTAATCATCACGCTCCCTGGCGCGCTGGCGTTTCCTATCGGCTTGTTCGTTTACGGATGGAGCGTCGAGTACAATTGCCACTGGATCGTCCCGCAAATCGGCACCGCCATTACAGGGTTCGGCTCGATCCTGGTGTTCATCGCCATCCAGACGTACCTGATGGATGCGTTCGAGGAGTATGCGGCCAGCGCGGTGGGGGCAAATGCTGTGCTGAGAGGGATCGTGGCGGCGCTGGTCCCGCTTGGGGGGCTGGATTTGTATCATCGGTTGGGATGGGGCTGGGGGAATAGCGTGCTGGCGTTTTTGGCGCTGGCGTTTGCGCCGGTGCCGATGCTCATGGGAGCCTACGGGCATAAGATCAGGGGAATGGAGCGGTTTCAGGTGGAGCTGTGAGCGGGGGGGAAGGAAAGGGTTGTGATGGGGGTGGGTTGGGCTGGCAATGCCGGCCTTTTTTTTTTTTTTTTTTTTTTGTGTGTGTGTTGTTAGGTGGATGGGAGATGGGCAGAGAGCCCCTGAGCGTGTGTGTCTTAATTATTGATCGGTAGTACGATTAGTATTCAGAATCTTTTTTTCAGTATTGAAATTCTACTGCGCGCTCGGCTTCGCTTCCCGTGAACATTGTGCAATAACTTTACGTGAAAGGCACATAGGAAAGAACCCTTCGGATGCAAATACTATCTATCAATCATCCCCCAGAAATAATGCTATAACCGACTAATAACAACCACCTCCTCCGCCCTCTCCACCCCCTCCGCTAACCCCCGCCGTCCAAACCTCTCGACCAACTCCCCCCTCTCCACCCCCTCCAGATTCAACTTCTTCAAATTCCTCCCCGTCTCCAAATACCTCCTCCCCGTCGCCATCTCCACCAGCACAATCACGGCCTGGATCGGGCCCGCACCGATCCCCAGCTTGACCGCAAGACTATACCAGCACACTAGCAGATCTGGTACATCCTCCGAGAGGTTCCGATTCTCCATGCCCCCCGGCGCCCTTAGCTTGTTATGCGGCGGCGAGTTTGTTGCCAGGTCCACAAAGTCGCTGAAACCTTGGGAGTAGCACTCATTCGAAATTTCGACCGACGTTTTCAACTTTAGCCCGAACGCCCGTCCGATCTTGATCCGGACCTGGTCGACAGCGACCATGGCGTTCGCGACCGAGGGTGTGAGTCCGTCTCGGTAGAGGAGGAAATCGCCCGAGGTGGACTCGATGCGTCCCGCGTTCATGAGCATCATCAGCGGATGGAACACGCCGTTGATGTTGGAGAGGCAGACCTCGATGATGGAGGTGCACCAGCGGAGAGAGACGGGGGAGAAGAGTTCTTGGATGGTGTTGTAGATGGATGGGGTGAGGGAGGTGTGGTGGAGCGGGGCGATGAGGATGCGGTTTTTCTTTCCGAGGACGGTGAGCGTGCCGGGGGAGTCTATGCGGCACGAGTAGGGTGAGAGGTTGGTTTCGAGGATGCAGCCAACATCGAGGTCGGAGGCGATGAGGGAGAAGAGGTTCCCGGGGATGGCGACGATGGTGTGTTGGCGGAGGTCGAAGGGACGGAGAGCGTCGAGGACCGTTTCTTGGCCGGTGGAGGGGACGGTGAGGAGGAGGACGGGAGAGAAGGCGATGGCGTCGGATATGGAGGACGTGACACGCATGGTGGCGAAGCCGGTGATAGCACCGGTGATTTGGAGGTGGCCCTGTTTCAAGACGTGGCTTGCGTGTCGGAGATGCGTCGGGTGCGAGTAGACGAGGACGCGGTTTCCTCGACTTTGGAGATCTGCGGCGAGAGCGAAGCCGGCTGGCCCGGCACCGATGATGGACACGGAGTGTTGTGCCATTGTGTCCATCTCTGTGAATGTTCTGAAGGATTGAGGTCAAAGTAGAGATGTTGGCGTGTTTGGGTTGTCTGCCCGTCAATTCGAGATATAGTTGTTATTTGCACGAAAACGAGCCGACGTTAGGATAAGGTTCAGTGTCTTGATGCACATATAAATATTATTATATTGTTTAACTATTTTATGGTGCCGCGTACATAATAATTGCACAGGGAACACATCGACGAGCTGGACAGCCCAGTGGCCGCCCTGACCCGAGTGTCTCGGAGCCCGGAGTTCCTAGATTGGACGAAGCGACACCATCAACAACCCCTTCAACAAGCCCCAGTCCAGACAACGGCTACACGGGTGAGCGTCTGGTACCCCTGCACGGCCAAGCTGCAGAATGAGCAAGTTCGCTCCATTTTAATCATCCAGGGGCACATGCCGCCATCCCCCCACACCCTCCCGAGCGGTGCCAAGGGCTTGGGAGACGCATGGCAGGTCACCACACCGAGACATGTACAGGGACATGCAGAATCCAAGGGGGACCTAGAGCGGTCTGCCCGAAAAGGGGGGCTCGCATGTAAGCCTGCGAGATGTGATTACTACCTATGCACTTGGTAGCAGGGCTCCCCTTTTTCTGATTGGAACGTCGTGTTTGCAGACTACCTACCCAATGAACCACCAGCATGTTCCTTCCGATAGTATTGCGCATGAGACCTACACATGAGCACAATACCTACACATGAGCGCAATACCTACACATGAGCGCAATACCTACACATGAGCACACTACCCCACAGCAGGGACAAGTACTACCACGCAAATGTCTGCCCTGTTTTGGCAGCATCGGGTATTTGATGTTCCGATGCAGCCACCCTACGGTTGTTGCAGGCACGAATCGCCTGCCAACGTTTCCGCTCACCAGTGAGGGCGCAGCAGTATTTGAAATGAACCCGGAAAGAGACTTTGGATTGCATACACCATCGGCGTGACGAAAGGCCATGATTGGTGTCCGGACGGGGTCACGCCGTGCGAGTCCGATTAAACGTGAGTCTTAAAAAAGGAGTAACTGACCCAAAGCCACT
This sequence comes from Podospora didyma, assembly GCA_033439775.1. Taxonomy (NCBI): domain Eukaryota; kingdom Fungi; phylum Ascomycota; class Sordariomycetes; order Sordariales; family Podosporaceae; genus Podospora; species Podospora didyma. The sequence goes on from JAULSW010000011.1 coordinate 345,407, forward strand.
GTAAAAGTCGCCAGCTTAAAGTCTGATAAGCTGTATAACCATGAGAGGGATGTTAAAGTGCATACTACCCTGTAATTTGAGCCGATTCCCGTCCCACGGGGAAGCCGGGCGCGTTGAGCACAGGTGCCTCATGACGCCCGTGACCCCGAGCTTAACGGACTGATGCGGCAGTATGAAGAAGGGGACGGGATTCCGCACAAGGAAGAATATAAGGGGTAGTTCCCTAACCAGGCTATCTTGCTCAAAACCTTTCTTACCGATGAGCATAAGCAGATAACGCTTAACGGAGGGGGGTGAGATGGAGATGGAAGTAACCCTAGAGACGGTTTGGGCGGTAAAGACGAGAAATCGCAGCGATCAAGATAGTTCTATGTTCTTTAAAAGAATATGAAGGAGAATATGAAAGTAAAGTACCATGTTTTTCTTCTTCTCTTTTGCTGTTACAGTCCTTGATACCTACTTAAAGGTGACGTTGATATAAGTATTATTATGTTTCCCACACACCGCTCACTTCCGCAAATCGCTGAGAGATTTCGAACGCAGTATTTGCACTAATCTACTAGCATAATCGTCCCGCAATCCACACCGCGACCCAGTCTCCCAATAATTAGTCCCCTTCTCACGACTCTCCACTTCATCAGCTTGAAATCTCCAATGATACAACCTTACCTACCAAGTGCTCGGACAGTCCTCCCCCTCCCCACCTCCCTCCCCCGTCCCCCTGATGAAATCTAACAGGTCCTGATTAACCTGATGCAAATGCGTAGCTGGCAAGCCGTGATCACCCCCGGGGTACACATTGAGCGTCGGGTTCGGCAGAATCTGCGCCGCTTTTCTCGCCGTGCTATCAATCGGCGCGAGCTGGTCATCGTCGCCGTGGATCAACAGCGTCGGGATATCCATCTTCTTCAGGTCCTCGGTGAAATCCGTCAGGAAAAGCGCCGTCAGGCACTCGTACTGGTTGACGAATCCGCCCTGCAGGACCTGCTGGACGTACTGTTCGACCAGACCTTCAGACCTGTTGTGGTCTGGACGGTCGAACCCGAAGAACGGGCCGTTGGCCGTGTCGACGGCTTGCTGTGCGCGGTTATCGATGAAGTCCTGCTGCTGTTGCTTGTAGACGGCCAAGGGCACGCCGTCTGGGTTGGACGGGATAGCCCCCAAGGAAGGAGGGATGGCGCCGACTAGGACGGCCTTGTCGACGCGGCTGGTGCCGTGCCGGCCGAGGTAGCGGACGACTTCGCCGCCGCCCGTGGAGTGGCCGACCATGGTGGCGTTGGTGAGGCCCAGGTGCACGAAGAGCTGCTGCAGGTCGTCGGCGTAGGTGTCCATGTCGTTGCCTGTCCACGGCTGGCTGGAGCGGCCGTCTGTTTGTGAAACAGGGTTTGTTAGACAAGGGCGCCAGCGAGAAGTTGGGAGGGCAAAGTGAAGATGAACATACGGCCGCGACGGTCATGGGCAATGGTGCGGTATCCGTTCTGGCCGAGAAAAAACATCTGGTTGTCCCAAGCGTCGCTCTGAAGCGGCCAGCCGTGCGAGAACACGACGGGGGGGCCGGTGATGTTTCCCCAGTCCTTGTAGAAGAGGGAATTGCCATCGCTGAGTGTTAGGAACGGCATTTTTTGGCTGCGAGCGTTGGCGTGAGTTGGGGACCGAGGCTGTTGTTGCAATGGCGTTGTTGTCTGTATGGCGACTTTTTCTTCATATTGGAGGTTGGACAGCCTGCTCTCTTAACGACTCGACGAGCAGCCCTCGCCTCACCACTGTGTCACCACAGCATTCAGCCATGTCGAACCAATGTGAAGCTATTTGTCAGTCGTCACCGATCCATGGAACCCAAAACCATCACGAGGTCTGAACCAACAAGTGCTTAGTTTCTCGAAGAGGAAATTGAGCTTATAATGGTTGAGTCTGACAAAGATAACCCCGAGATTCTGGCACCACTTGACCAGTGCCGGACAATTCCAAATGGCCAACTGTTCGTCTGCGCCAAGGATCGGACTTACGTGCCAAGGTTCATAAGCCTTCAATACCACGGTTACCACCGCTGGGGATGTATGTAAGACCCGGAGTTATGGGTGAGCCTTACGGACGACGAAACTTGGCGCTGGGTAGTATTTGTCCTGCATGCATCAGTTCCACATATTCCGTTTGTCATGTGAAATCTTCTGGCTGACATTTTAGCAGTGGTTATTCCGGGTTCTGATATAATTTTTTCTTTGTCCCGTTCCTTGCGCCAGTCCCCCTGCCCGCGGGCGGCCGTCAATAAACAAAATCCCACTCCAAATCCTCCCATCCCTCCCGCCGTCTAATCACCACGCGCCCGCCGTCCGCGCCCGGCTCCGGCTTTGCAATGGCCTCCCAGATCCGAGCCCAGCGCATGCGCACGTTCTCCTCGCGCAGCCCGTCCACGTGGAACCCCAGGACCAAAGCGACCACAAGACCCAGTATCTCGCCCGTAGCGAAGTTGCGCCCAGGGCAGAGATGGGACCCGCCGCCCCAGGGGAGGTAGTTCCCCTTTTGTTCCTTGCTCACTTTTCTGTTGTTCTCGTCGTCGTTCATGAACCGCCGCGGATTGAAGACGTCCGGGTCATTGGAGCCCCAGACGGAGGGGAGACGGTGGGTGACCCCCGCTGGCATGAGGACTTGGGCTCCCTTTCGCAGGATGTACGGTCGAGATTCTGTGATTGACGAGGGGAGTTCCAGGTCTTGGGTCAGGGTGCGCCAGCCGAACCACTGGCTGGACAGCCGCATCGTCTCGCGGAAGCAGCTATTCAGCAGCGGGCAGGCGTACGGGATGCGATGCAAGGGGATGCTGACGACGGGCTTGTTCTTGTTGGGTTTGGGCTTGCCGGTTTCTTTGTCTAGGCTGGACTCGCAGAAGGCCTGGGCCTCAACGCGCAGTTCTTCGGCGAGCTGTGGCCGCAGGAAAATGTTGGTGATGACCCAAAACGCGGCAGGGATGGTATTTGTCGTGCCGCCGTGCATGATGGTCATTTCGTGCTTGGCGAAATCCTCGTCGGCGATGCCCAATTGTCGCAGCAGGACCGCTCGTATGCGGACAACCTCGGCGGCACCGTGCTCTTCGTCGTGGGCGGAGTAGTACCGTCCCAGCGCTGCGTGGATTCTTGCCCGTGCGTGGTAGGCACTGCGTGCAATGATGGAGGCAACTGTGTTGGGGAGGGCAAGGAATTCCATGTTTCCTTCGAAGTTCCTACACCAAAAAAACAGATATACGTCAGCCACGTCCTTTCCATGATAAGGATGAAGGATGAATGAATCCTACCACTGGTCATCAACCAGCCCCTCTTGACGGTACGGATTCTTCTCCCCAAAGAACGCCTCCGACGTAGCCACGCTCATCAAGTCCTGAAGCCAGTCATACAAACTATCCGCCTGATTCACCTTATCCAAAGCCTTCAGACGCCCCGAGATGTAAACCATTGCCCTCTCGTGCATCTGCCGCAGCGAGTCACCAGACAGCATCGCCCTGGCGGCGTCCATGTACTGTTTGCTTGAGCTTTTAGCATGAACTCCGTCGCGGCCCTCGATCACGTCGATGACGCGCTTCTTGTCGAAGCCGAACAGCACGGCCGCCGCATCTGCCTGGTCCGAGCCGGCGGCTTTGTTACGGGAGATGTACTGCTGCAGTTGCGGGTCAAACACAGCGTAAGCTTTCATGGTGCCGAGGTTGAGGGTGACGATGGGCTTGGAGGGGACTTTGTCACTGCGTGCGACTTAGTGATTTTGGTACTACAAGGGAGCCATGTCTCCATTACGCACCGAAGAATCCTCAGATAGTGCGAATGGTGCCTAAAAAGGCCGATGAGATGGCCAATGATGGGGATACTTGGCTTGAGGACCGGCGGCTCCAGAGGCGTCACGTCTCGCAACGGGTTCAGAAAGAAGTGGTAGAGCATCCAAGCGGAAAGAAGTATGGCAGTAGTCGGAACTACGGCTGTTCGCGAGAGCCCCAGACGCCATTGCGAGACGGTGTCGAGCATGTTGTCGGTGGTCATGGTGAGTGGTTCGGTTGGCTTTAGGGAAGACGCGATATCGTTCCGGGCTGGAAGAAGAAAAATAGTTTGATTGGAATGCACGTGGATTGGAGGTTTGAGGAATAGCAGTGGAAAGTTTTACCATGAGATAAAACTCAGCTGCGTCCTTTGTTAGAATGTCTTTAGCTGGTAAATGTGCTTTGCCCTTTGTTGGCACGCCGACTTAATATTGTCTCGGGTTTAGCTCCCCATCCCTTATTATTGTTCACTTGGTATTGTTCTCGCCTCTCCTCAACATGCGCTCTCTCTCTTGGTGACTTGCAAAACCAAACGCAGAACAAACCGATCCATTGGCCCTAGCCCCTTTTGCGATGGTAACAAATTTTATAATAATACCCCAGCTACTCACTGCGGCGGAGCTGGCCACTTATCCAACACCATCTCGGGCCCGGAAACGACAAACCGCTGCGCTGTCCTGGTCGGCTGGTCAATCAGCACCTCGTAGGTGCCAGGATACAACACGGTGTTTCCCTGTTCATCGTGCCTCGCGATGTCTCCCACCGTCCATTCAAGCTTCGCGTCTCGCTGCTCTCCCGGCTTGATATCTTTCAGCCTGGTGTACGCGGCCAGTGTCTTGATGGGATACGGCTTGGGCCCGTGCTCGCCCGCGATAAATGCCAGCACGACGTAGTCTGACGTTGCGTTGCCTGTGTTGCGAACGCTTACGGGAAGGGGCGGCAGCGGGCATGTGTCGAGATGAGAGCTCGTGCAGCCAGCAAGGATATTCGTCGTGGTCAGGGTGATGTCAGATGTGAGGCTAGAGTTGAGGATTGTCGGTGTGAAGGTTGTGTAGTGCAGACCGAAGCCAAAAGGACGGATGGGAGTGGGGTACCAGCGGTAGGTGCGGCCGGGGCTGGCCTTGGCACCAGAGCTCGGGCGGAGACTCATGTCTGTCATGGCAACGAGCGAGGTGTAGTTGGCAGGGTACTGGGTGACGGGAAGTCTGCCCGCCGGGCTCTTGGCGCCGGTGAGAAGCTGCATGACGGCTGGCCCGCCGTCTTGCCCGGGCCAGTTTGCCCAGAGGACGGCGTTGATGTTGGCCGAGTCGAACAAGGGAGTGTCATCCAACTGGTCGCCGAGTTGGATGACAATAATGGGCTTGTTGAGCTGGCCAAGTTGTTTAAGCAGGTCAAGTTGTGCCGTCGGCCAGTCGATGGTCATGCGGTCCTTGGTCTCGCCGGCGGCTGAGGTGTCAAGACCACCGAAGTAGAGGATGTAGTCTGCGTCGCGTGCCGCTGTAAGGGCGCTCGCTAACCATTTTGACGCAGAGCCCTTTTCAAGAACTGGGCCCGTCGCCGTCTTTATCGTATAGCCGAGCTGGCGAGCCGCCCAGGCGGGAGTATGAGTATAGGCCGGAGTACCGCTGTAGCCGCCTGAGAGCTTGTCACCAGCATCGTCCGCCCAGAATCCAATCATAGCCAACTTAGAAGCCTTGGAAAGACGAAGTGGGAGGGCGCCGTCGTTCTTGAGGAGGACCATCCCGCCCACTGCGGACTGTAAGGAAAGTTCCTGCGACTTTGGTTTGTTTACGTCATCCCACCCGAGATTGGCGTAGGTCGACGTATTACCATCAAAGTAGCCGGTGCGAATGAGACCCTCGTAAAGGCGCTTGAGGGCTTGGTCGACGACACCCGCCTTCAGGAGTCCCTGACGCCAGGCACCGGGGATGTCGGACGAGGAGTCGTACTCGCAGCTGGTGTCCATGCCGGCATTGAAGCACATGGCCGTGCCCTCAGCATTGCTCTTGGCGTACTTGTGGTTCAGCGAAACGTCCTGAACCGCCTCACAGTCGCTTGTGATGTAATTGCTGTGGTCGGTCCAGTTCCAGTGCTCACGCAGAATGGTCTGCATGAGGTAGGTGTTGGCGCACGAGGGCACCCCGTTGACAGCGTTGTATGCGCACATGATGGAGCCGACGCGGGAGTCGCGCGCGCACTGCTGGAACGGCATCAAGTAATACTCGGCCAGATCCTGGAGGGATACCTTGGCGTTGAAGTTGTGTCTTGTTGCGCCGTTCCAGTCCTCGAAGTCGTTGGCTGCGTAGTGTTTGCACGTCGCCACCACGCGCCGTTCGGGGCCGGGACCTTCTAGGCCCTTCACCATGTACTTGGCATAACGCTTTACACGAAGTACATCTTCGCCGGGCGTTTCTGAACCGCGTCCCCAGCGTGGATCTTTGAAAGGATTGACGTTGGGTGTCCAGTAGTCGATGCCCGAGTACCGACCGTTTCCGAAGGCGCGGCCCTCAATACCAATTACCTCACCAATTTGCTCCATCAGATTGTCATCGAAACTCGCTGCCATCAGCAGCGGCATCGGAAACGAGGTCGATGAGTTGAACTCTCCCTGCCCCTTTCGGAATTGGGTGCCTGGGGCATAAGCTACTCCATGGAGCGCTTCACTCCACCAGTTGTACGCCGGCAGCCCGATGCGGGATGCTCCTTTGGATTTACTGGAGAATGTTAACAAGCGCCTGAAAAGGAGGCGGATGGCGGCGGACCTGATTATGTTTTGCAGCTTTTCGTCGTTGGTGAGAGCTGCGACGAGGGCTGCGGCACGTTCGGGAGGCGACAGCGTGACATTACAGACTTGATTCTTAGCAAGAAGCCCGCTGGCACAATTTGGAAACGGCGTCCCAAGTGAGCCTTGGGCGCTAGCCATCGTGGCCGTCGCCGAGGCGACAAGGAAAGAAGAAAGCAAAACCATGACGAATTCGGAGGTGGAAATGGCAGTGACTCTCAAGTTCGAGCCTGTCCCACGCCCTCGCGTCCCTGTTTCAACTTATAGACATCTTGGATGTCCACAGTAGTAGCCATTTTTCAGCTAAAACATCTGGACCGGCAAACTCTCATCGTCACCAATCAAATTTCTTAGGCTGGCGGGATTCGTTCCCAAATACCGGCTGGCCGGTGTCTCCGAACGTGGTTGTGTGTTTTTGTCGACCGTGATGTTAGAAGCGCCACAGTCTCATTGGCGCGCCTAACTGACGCGTGCCAACCTTGGCAACTGCTCGGTTGAAGATAAACGATGGCCCTGTGCGCCGAATCAGCCTGAAGGTCAAGAGCGTATTTGTGAACATTACCGGCCAGAACCAGGTCCGTTGTAGAGCGGCGCGCGTGATCTCGGACCGCCTTTCGATGATTGCAAGTCATGTCCATCTTGGCTTTGGCTGTGCTGACACTGCGACGTGCCTGGACTCTTTCGTGTGGTGGGAAGGAGCGGATGTCCAGATCCTGGTCCGTGCGCCTGGGCCCCTGTCAAGCGCTAGCCCCAACCGTAGACAATGGCCGATGGATCAGGGCCACCAGACGGTCGTAACTTCCCACGTCTTCCAAACGATCTTGGGAAGTTCTGTTATGCATCTCTTGAGCTGATCCCTTCCCTATAATCCCACAATGAGATCCCTTGCCATTGTTTTATCCGTTTATCTATCTTGAAGCGAGGCCAGTAGCCAAGTCCCGCCTATGAGGGGCCACACTGTTGGATTCAATGCAGCTTCCAATCTCAATGCAGCAACGCAACGCGGTCGTCTTTGACCTCCACCCATCACAGTTCGAGGCCCGCGCCAACGCAGCGAATCTCAACGCAGCGAGCCAATGCAACGCAAAGTAGGTGGGTGCGTCGCGTTACGTTGCGTTGTCGCGAGCCTTGCCACAGTTCTGTTGGGGTCATTATTCCAGTTCCACTGCCAAGATCCTTACCATTCTCAGATTCCTTCAAAAAGTGCCACTCCTCATGGATAGTACATATCCCCTAAATCCCAATGAACTGTCACCTCTCGGTCGCGGGATCGAGTGGACGGCGGCTGAAACTGAGGATCGTGGGACAGTGTACTCCAACCCATGCAAATGTCCAAGTTATCGCGCCAGCCGCTGCGACCGCCGCGGGCCGACAACCTCCCCTGTCGCCAAAAGACGCTGTCCTGCAGGTAGGGGAAGGCGACTACTAGGTGGACGCTGTCAGGTGAGGAAGGGCTCGCCCCTGCTAATGAGAATGAGTCTCCACCGTCTCTGCGCAGACATGCGCTCCATATGACCACAGTTATCCGGCGTACTTGACATCCGTGCGGTCTGGTTCGTAGCCAAAGGCAAGGTTATGCTCTGCATCACCTTCCCAACCAAGTCTGCCAGCCATTTTGAAGTCCAAGACTAGGAAATTGTCCGTCTTGGGATCGATAAGCATGTTGCCAGGCCGTATATTACCATGAACGATTCCCAGTGTATGGTTGAGGTAGTCGATGGTCTATAGTCTCGGCTATTAGTTGGGGTAGTGATTTAATGTGCTTACATCAGATGTGGTTGCGTCATTAGGGATGGCAAATGCGGGAAATGTGGAGAAAAGAGAGGAGTTGGGAAGAGAGAATAGCTGACCTTAAGCAGTTGCTTGAGATACTTAAGCTTAAAGACCTGTTCTGTGTTATCGCGCAGAGTTTGTCCTGGGATGAAGGGGGCGGTGAAGCCGACGATCTTATCGACGCTGCCCACAGCATCGATGACCAGCCGGTCAAAAGGTACAATGTTCGAATATTTCGGCATGTGTATGGCGCAGTTGATCTCATGCCAGAACCCATTGGCGTTCCCCTTGTTTATGTAGTATTTGAAGGCAACCTCTTTTCACTGGCCAGGTGCTGCCTGATAGGCGACGCGGTCTGTTTGGAGCCTGAATCGGCCCATCTCAGTGAGCTCAGAGCGGCGCACTGTTGGCAAGCCAGGTAGGAAGTGGGCCATGGATGGATAGAACGGAACCATAGTCTGGTCTTAGAGAAGCTCGGTCGAATGGGACAGCAGCTCGCCATCTGGCGAAATCTTTATCCACACAGCATCGTCGGGCACCGTGTCCAGCAGGGTGTAAAGTATTTCGAAAACCCAGTCCTCGGTCACCGGCTCGGCGGTGCTTACAGTGATGGTGCGCCGCTGGTCCCAGTCGATAACAACGTGGTAATGCAGGTTGACAGGATTGTAGCTTGCAAAGGTTGCCGTGAATCCCTCGTCAGGCCAGCATCTGTCAAAGTACCCCATCGCTGTTAAGTATATGCTGAAGATGGAGCAGAAAAGAAGTGCAGCGGTTCGTAGCAATCGTAGTGGCGTTTTTTGCTATTCTTCTTCCGAGGCGCAGAAAGTGGTTTTGTCGCTAACAGACTTGGGTTTCGTGTGCTGGTAAGATAGAAGGTTGGAAGAGGTTGATGGAAGAACCTACTGCCTCTAGAGAGGCGGGAACACTGCTTATATACACAAAATGCTGACCAGGGTGCTTGAGTTATCAGCTATGACGCCTCATTTCAGCATGTGCAAAGCAATCCCATCATCTGATGAGGGGCATGGTGGTCTTAAAGTAACTAAGGCGAATATGCACTCGCGGCGCTAAAAACTTTCCAAGACAGCACTTTTCTGCACTGCCTGATTAGATGTGGCCCCGTATTACGCGGAATATCGGGCCAACAGCCGGCAACATACTACAAGTGCTCCAATGGGGAGGGGTTCACTCACTGGCGAATGGGGCTATGTGGTGTGGTTCCCATACTGAACTTGGGCTGGTGTCCGTGTTGAGATGTATCATGCCATAAGGATTGGGGCATTTTTATTTCCGTAGGCGAGACTTGGGTGAGAGAACAAGTTGGCAGGACCTCTCGTGGCTTTAACGTCACGCATTTAGCTAAGTAATATTCGTTGAAAAAAAAGATTGGAAAAAAAGAATGAAAAAAAAGCCGGTGTTGGCGCCAACGGCCGACTTGATGAATGGGTGTTTTCTACAACGATTAACGCATATCATCAATCCTTGATTTCACACCCGAATCTTAAATGCGGATTCTGGAAGAGTGGTAAAAGATAAGTAAGGTAGCTGCGGCATTTTCTTCAGTAAGGGACGCTCGTTCGTATAATAAAGTACTTCAAGCGTGAAAAATTGGAGCATGAAATGACTACAGGGTGTGTTGCAATGGGTCGAGGTGTGTTGCAATGGGTCGAGGAGTTGAAGGGCCTAGAAGGGGCTCATAATTTGAGGGCATTTGACAGGCACCTACTAGATCTAACAGAGATCAAACAAATTTCAATTTGAACCTCCCTATACAGGGAGGTATTTAGGTATTATCGAAGACGTCGTTTTAACATTGTGCTGCTCCACAAAGTTAGATTTCTAGTGCGACACATGGCCCCAAAGACCCGCTACAAAAACGTAGTTTTCGCGCGACGCTAACTTTAAACCTTAAGCTGTGACGTAGAGATATGAAACCATAGGGACTTCAGTTTCAGTTCCGAGATGACATGAAAGTGCTCAGTTTAGTCATCATCGTTCGTAAACAAACCCAATCGTTTATCACATATTGGGGTAAGGGGGGAGGGTTGGTTGGCACTCCCGTCTTCCAACCAGGATTCTCGCCTGAGGTTTCCCCCTGAGTTGGGCACTAACGCAGTAGCATCACCACACCACCGCCAAATTACCTATAAGCCAGCATTTACAAGCTGCGGGATACAGAGGTTTCGGTCCGTCATGACGCCGTGTCGGCTCGGATACGAGCCGATTGAGTGGCATTGCATGATCATCGCGTGATGGGATGAATAGGTATTGGGCTCTGATCTGTTTAAATGAACTAAAATACAATCCCTTCTTCCCCTTGCCCTTTTCTCTAAAGACTTTCTTCTTCCTTCTTTTTTTCTTTCCTTGTTCAGTTTTTCGTTTTTTTTTTCTTCCTGCCTATCTTTTCCACCTGTTCCAAAAATGCTTGCTCTCTGTTTGTTTATATTCTGCTCCGCAACAAATTTCCCCCTTGCGCCGCGGCCATTGCACGATAGTTACAACACCACCGTCCCACCGCTAACTTCCTTGAGAAACATTGCTGTGTTGAGACCAGAGCGTGTCATGACGATGTGTCGCAAGACAAAGCATCCGGCAAGCGCTGCGATGGCGAGTGCTGTCTCGAGGCCATGAAAATGCAATGCCATATTGTGCGAGAGGAACGCAGGCGTCCAGAATGGCATAACAACGTATGAGACCGGATGGGGGAATACCGTGGGCGGGGGAATGAAGGTTGTGGGGATAAGCATCCCCCGGGAGCAGTACTGTGGGTAGTATGAGCCAGGTGGATGTTGGAATTGACGATACCGACTTTGTCGCAGCTTGATTTTGTCTTCATACCGAGGAAGGCGGTCTCTGTTGGCATCTGGCCTGTTCAGGGCAAGCAAGCGCTGCAGAAGCTGGACAGGAACGCGGTCAAGTTCCTGACGCAGGGTTGGCCCCCTTCCCCCACCATGACGCACATATGTGTTGTCGTGTTCTTCGTCGACGGGGGGATGGACGACGCCGTCCTCACGATCCTCTCCGAGAAGAATCTCCGCCCCCTTCATCCACGGTGGCGCTTTGCCAGGGAGAACGACGAATCCGGTTTGGCAGAGGAGCCTGCCCGCATCTCCCGGACCTTGTCGACGTGGGTGCAAGCGTGTCCACCGCAGTTCGAGCTCGCGCGTCTTCTGGTTAGAGGTCTTCAGTCGTTCGAGTGTAAAAGCGAAGATATACGATTGCGTGCCGTTGCAGAATATCGATGTGGCTCGGACGAACTCGCGATGCGGTTGGCAATACATCAAGACTGCCTGCAAGCAAGACTGGGATTAGCCACGCGCGGAACGTTGGCTGCTAGAAAGCGAGAGCGAGTACCTTTTGGCCGAAGCAAGGGATGGTGACTTGGTGTCTACCAAACTTGAACGTACGCGGTTTTGCTTTCGAGACCGCACCGCGGGGGTGTTTCTGAGGGTGTAGCAACTGACGGGCTCGGCGATTTGCGACGGTTGGCGCCATTTCCACCCACCCCCTCGCTTCGAACTGCCGGGTCTCGTTATTGTCGGTCTCGGTGGCTAATACTATATGGACAGCTCGATGTTACCAAGTCAAATGCTTCAGGGGGGATGATCAAGTTGCCGTCCCTGGGTGTGGCGTCCCTCGGTGCGACGTCCCTGGGGGAAGGCCTCGCCGAAGCGCTTTTCCTTTGGGTGGAAAGGAAAGCTAACCAAAAAAAGCATTGTTGTCAGGAATACAGGGTCCATGCTTCGGGTTCGATGGGGGCGGGGTTACCGTGGCTTCGTGGCGTCGAAAACCAAAAAGGTTCTGGGACTGGACCTTGAGCAAACAGAATAAGGCGGCAACGATGTGGAAAAGTCTGAGGGGCTGTTGATGGACAAAAGAGATGGATACTGTTTTACTATGTTCATATAGAAATCAATGGATGAAGCCTCGTCGAAGTATGCACCGGACGCATGTATGGTGCCTGACCCTTGTTTGACGTGGATGGGAGAGCACGTCACCGCGGCGGAAGAGGGACAAGGCCTGAAGAAAACCGGTGAAAAGTTTGCCACTCTCGACGACCAGCCGTACGAAAACTGCCTACAGGAATACAAGGTTATTGTATCTTTACTTGCAATGTATGGAATGTATTATCTGTAAGTGAGGCTCTGCTGTGCCTAACATCGGAAGCTCAGGCCCCCTCCAGGCTTCCGCAGCACTCGTTGTAGTTCGAATTACAGGGTCTCTTCTCGTTAGAGCCATGTCCAAGACTTTGAGTAGAAGAAATTGCCAAGTTTGTTGGAGTAGACGTCTATAACTCCGACAGATTACTTTCCTCGGGGTCGACCCCTGAACCATGCTCTTCATGGTTGCTTGCACTTGCGGGCGTAAGGTGAAGAACCACTGGGGCTGGGAGAACTCCCCTTGTTACCGACTTGTGGCCTCGGTGTCCATGCGCCGGGATTGTATTCGCGGAAACTTGCCCAACCTGTCAGGGAATGCCCAAGTCAGACACACTGCTTGCGCTACGCCGCTAACGGTTAGGCCCGTCCTACAATGGCCGCCGTCGACACCACGGAGCCTTGGATCCTAGAAGCCAACGGATGGCGCAGGGCGGTTATTCTGATTTTCTTTTGTTCTTTTGGTTTCTCTGCTCGCCCTGTTTCTGAGTTTCTTCTCCCTTGGACTTGTTTTACCCGACTGCCACATACGTCTGCCAAGGCTGGCAGCCCGTTTGTCCAGTCCACGTTCACTGTGCATGCATATGCCCTGTACATCGGTACCTTATGGACATATTGCCGCGATTGGCGACAAGGCAGAACAGGTCGTCGAATATGCCTGGGTTTGGCAGCAAATCGGATGTTACACTCTAGGAACAGACGGTGCACACCATATGTCCAACACGTGGATTCCACAGCTGCAGATGCCAAGAATGCAATGACAGCAATTTTCGGCAAAACATTCCGTATGGATGAAGGATTGGCGGCAATGCAGATCAACGCAAGGCACCTACCCACACTGCGTTACGTTGCGCTGGTCGTGGCGGCGTTGCGTTGGTGTAGAAATGCGTTAAGTGCGTTGCAACGCATTGAGGTAAAATGCCCTCAGGGTGAAAATTAATCCGGTAGGCGTGTAATTCGAACAAGAGAGGGAAGTCAACAAGAATTTTGCTCCTTCCTTATCCGAAATTGACTGGGCAACCAATTGCAGGTACTGGTAATAGGTATCAGCGCCTCTCATGAGCTGCAGTTAACCTTGGATTGGAAGGTCCGAAAAGAATCCCCGCCTGTAAACCAGTTGTGTTAGTGGCTAAGACTCCGCAAAAAGAATTCGCACGATTTCTATTGTTTTCATCCAGGATTGCCGAATAAATGGCAGATGGGGAGGGAAGTGTTCTAAGTAATACCATTTTCTTTTTTAGATGTCGGGATAAATGGTTCTGGCACTAGATTGAAGGCACGCAACGTATAGCCAGTCCGAAAACAGTCAAGAAGTGAACTGATCTTGATAGAAATTCCATCACACACTGGTTCTTTCCATTCCGCCCTCCCACACCCAGGATACTGGAACAAGCAGTATATCTGTCACTTGTTGTTCTGATGGGCGTTGAGCTTTGGCTTTCTGCTTCTCTGCTTCCTTTTGTTGCGATTCTCCTTCTCCTTGGCCTCGGCTGCAACAAGATTCTTCTCAATCTCGTCCTTCTCCTGGGGCTGTTATAAGGTACGTGAATCAGCTAAGTTCAAGATTACGTAAAAAAAGACTGTCACGACTTACTGTCTGGGACTTCTGCGTGGTGAATGCAATCAGCTTTGTCGCGGGCGGCTTTTCGTCGAACAGGACATAGCCAAAGTCCTGGATGAATTCCTTGCCAAGGAGTGGCTTCGTGATGGTGGATCGTCCTGGCAAGACGAAGCACGTGATCTGCTTCGGAGTGGCGTCCTTGCCAGACCAAGCGATCTCGACCTTTTGGTCACAATAAAATGTGGCACCGTTGACGAGGCCAAACTTCATGCGGGGGATGGGCTCGGGAACCAGTCCGAATTCCGAGATCATCTCGCGTGTGACAAAGTTCTCCTCGGATCCGGTGTCGAGCATGACGCTGACTGCGCAGTATCGCCCCTCTTGGGGGTTCCTGACACACATCCACTTGGTAAACTGGTCACCGCCCGTCTCACCGAGCCTGGCTCGCTGGTCTCGTTCATGTTGCTCTCGTTGCTCTCTCTGCTTCTACCGTTGAATTTAGCAAGTGCTCCGAAGTTGTTCTGTAGGTTCAACACACCCTCTCTTTTTCCTCCTTCAGCTTCTCAAAGATGATCTTTTCCTTGACGGTAGAGATGTTGTTGTTGAAAGTCGCACCAAAGAGCAGGGCGTTCTTGACATCGATCTCCTTCTGCTGGAAAAGGAGAAAGTCTTCGGCAGTGATTTCAGGAGATGGAATATTCCCCGCCATGGTATGCGGCGCCGAGAGGTTGATCCGTAGAATTTACTAGGAGTTGCAGCTGCCGCTAAAGAGTCAACTTGAAACTCGGAATTCAGATGTTTGTTAAAAGGGTCTAACTGGCAAGCGACGTCGAGCTCAACCCCGCCGTATATATGTCACTTAAAGCTCTCGGTATTGAGGCTCTCCAGGTCTGAAATTTCATGCCATGATTGGCTATACCGCTTTCCGATGCAGTGGTGACATGAAATGGGCTGCGTCGATCAAGCCCAACAGTCAGCGGCTAATGGCGGCTCGATTCTAAAACAAAACATTAGGTCGCAAGGTGTTGCATCAGTTGCCAGGGACTTCCTTCCTGGCATCTCACTGGCGTGCCACGTGGGCTTCGAGGGCCGCAGTGAAAGGGCGTCGGGCGGCAACGCAGGCTCCCAGAGACCCCTCAGAGCCCTGGAGAAAATGGCCACCGCGGGTGATTGGTCGGTCTTGCAGCCTGCATTCTCCAGCACATCACCAAAGTACAGGAACATCTCAAGTAACTAAAGGGGTACTGCATCTGGCTAATTGAATGCTGCTGTCCACTTAGCATCGCTGGAGCACAATTGCATTGCATACGGCGTTTTTGTTCTTCTCACCATCCATCGCAAGGCTTAGGAGGGACTGGGCATGGCAGCGACTGACAAAGTGTGGTATGAACTTGATGTGGAAGATAACAGAATGCCACACCCACAATCAGGGCAAGTATATGTACAATAAAGTGCCAACGCAAAATGAAACCGCCTAGGCAGCCATGCAGGAACTCAGTCAGCACACCGAGAGAGGCAGTCACTTTGTCTCAATGACGTTGCAGCCTTCAGTGCAAGAGTCAACGGTCGATTGGAATCTCGTAGGGGGAGTTTGACCTGAGTGCCACATCCTCATTTTTCCTGGCGAGAGGTTCGGGGGTTGACGTGCCTGATTAAGAACCTGAAATGTGTGACCCAATTCTGTCCTCGAGGTGAGACTCCTCAGAGCCATACCTCTGCCCAGCCGGAGCTCGGTGCCCGGCCAGATCTCGGCATATCCCTTCAGGACATTCACATGCCAATAGAGTGCTGATTGGGAGCCGCGTGGTGCCGCATGAGAAAGCTAGGCGACATGCAGGAAACACAGGGCATAGGGAATCATTTGAAATCGTTCTCTCTCGAGACCCCTGCGTTTTTTTTTACTGGACGGAAACTCCCGTCAAGCCTGGGCTTAGCTTGTGGACAACTGGCTCGAGTGAGGCTCTACCAAATTACGTATGAACGGATCGGTTCAATTCAACGGGTTTGTTTACCCCCATGGGGAAGTCGGATGCAAGTCAACAGCCTCGCCTGGGCAAATCACAGCATCAGATATAAAAATCGAAGTGCCACCTACTACCTAGACAACTCACAAAAACCATCATGCATTTCGTTGTTCTCTGCCTCAGCTTAATGAGTGGCATGTTGCATCTTCTTTTGAGCGCCTTCCCTGAGACGGACATATTTTTCTTCGTGGCAAAAAACATCATTGACCTGAATAGTGGCATGTCTCCTGTTAGTCCAATAGCGGTTTGTACTGGTACACCTAGCGGAAGCGGCACAGCCCGACGTTCACGTGCTAATGGAGAAATCTTGACCTATAATGCGATAACGTTACTGAGACCGCCTACCTACCTAAGTGGAGTATCTCCTCGTCACTGCCTCCTTGGCGGGCTACATGTTCTCTTCACCGCCATTAGGTTTACTGCTCCTTTGCCCGGTTTCTTGCCACAACAGACAGATAAAAAAACTCCTCTATTCCGTATCTCGTTTGTTAAGTTCTGACGAGCAACCGCAAATATGGATGGCTACCAGAAGACAGCTCACCTGATGGCGCGGCATGAGGAGTTTGCAATCCTCCGCGGGTTCAAGCACCTCAACTACCAAAACCTTCTTTACCTGCAAGCCGAGATTTCGTATCTTGAAGAGGATCTCAGTGATCTTGCAGAGCGAGACAGACAGTCCCATCCCGATCGCGCCAAGAACTGGTGGGCCCTGGCTCATCCAGACAGCGACGAAGATGAGAGCACGTACCGGAGGAGTATGGGAGACGACGAACAAACAATATCTATGCAAGAAATGGCAATATCAGAGAATAAACACCCAAGAGATAGCCAGCAAACACTGGGGTGGAATGAACAGACGCATGACAGTGATGGAGATAGGAAAAAGGGAGACAAGGATGACACAAAACGACACCCAAACAAAGCATCAACCAAAGTAGACACGACACTGCCGGACGAGACCCTGCAAACAAACGAAGAACGGATGACAGAGCATTTTCAATCACCCGAAGACATCGATGTCCTCTCGCACGAACAGGGCAGAGATGGAAGTGAACAATGGAGAAAAATAAAGGAGTTACGCAAAGCTCTAAACGAATATAGTAAGTGGCCCCAAACATTAATCAATGCTATCAACATCTTTTCTTATCAAACAATTTGCAAGCAAATTTTTGAAGATCGGCACAATAGTTAACGTGGCGAATACGACATATATAGATGACGCTTTATTCAAACAAGTTTTCCTTGCGAACATGCAAAAGCCAAACCCACAAGATCTGCGATTCCTCCGGAGCTGGTTCGTCCGGCCAGGCATGGGCAATATTCCCATCATAGGCGCCGACCGCAAGGCTTGGGACCCTCCAACCGAAGAAGATCTCGTCGCCATCAAACCGCGCCTCACGCCAGACCACATTTCCCGATGGTTCTCCAACACGGTGTTTCCGTTTTACCACAGGGTTGTCGGAGAAAGATTCAAGGCAAGACTCGAATCTGTGTTTATATCATTAGCAGAGTACTGTTCGATAGCAGCATTTTGAAGATCCTCCCTTCGCTAACCTATTAATAGGACCCAGAGAACGCTGACCTCGGTGAGGGAATTTACTCTTATCAAGAGCCACGGCTCGTTACGCTGGTGGATATCACCGTCACCGTCGTGGCCGCAGTGCTGCCCCTCCTGTCCACGGTCGTGTTGTACTTCCTCCAGACGAACCCGGTAAAGCTCGGGGCCACCGTGGCTTTTTCGTCTATCTTCGCCCTAGCGCTTGCCATTATGACCAATGCCCGGAGGGTAGAAGTCTTTGCTGCCACAGCTGCGTAAGTATAGACAATATTATTCTCTAATCAGCATGTACGCTAACATCACCTGTAGATTTGCGGCTGTAAACGTCGTTTTCTTGACAAACACTGTTTCGGATGTCCCCTCCTAGGCGGAAACATGTGACTACTAGGCACAAACACGATGTCTGCAGATTGGCATTGGAGGTCGCGGAGATAAACGAGTGTGTTTGCACCGTAGATTCAAAGATATCAGCAATTAATTTATCACTTCATTGCTAGTCGAAACACCAAGAAGTTGAAACCTTTGCTCAGATGTGAATTTGCGTGAAAGTGAAGCATAATACAAGATATGCATCCCATGGACCGTCTCCCCTCGGGACCCCATCGGATGTTAAAAACAATCAGTCAAATCAACCAACGAAAGAGAAGGAGATCGGCACCCCCCCGCCCGCCAGTTTCTGTCCGCCACATCACAATGCCAGCTGTCATGGACCCTTACTTCTTCTCCTCGCCACTCACAGCTGCGCATCCACCCAGGCAAGCCGAGTACGTGAGCGGCTCGCTAGAAAGTGGCTTGCATGCGGCAGCGCACTTGGTCGACTCTTTCTCGAAAACCACAGTTCCATCAGCCAAGAAACGGGGGGTGCTGTGGACCTCCTCGATGTCCGAAACTGCCAGGGCCGCGCAACCAGCGGTGCAGGCCGCGTAGGCGATCGGGTTGATAACGAGAGGCGTGCAGGCTACCATGCAAATAGGCTGTTTGCAAGTCAGTAACGAGATGGGGCATTTCAAGATCATGCGTAAGTGCTTACGGCGCCAATGATCTGTGATGCGTTAGTGTTGGTCATTGGGGTCTAGGGTTGTGCTCCACGAGCGAGACAGGTTTGCGTCACTTACAGCAGCGACACGGTAGACACCGGTAGCGAGAACAATGGCAGCTGAGAACTTCATTTTTGTTGTTGGTAAGGTTGAAAGTGAGATGAGACTTAAATGGAGACGAAGTTAAATGAGAGACGAGTTTGAATGAGTGACTGAAGAGTGAATGAGTGACTGAGGTTTGAAGCTGAAGAGCAAATGTCTGATTGTTGATGTATCTTTCAACTGCTCCTGTGTGGCCATGGGCCATGACATATATACAAGAATTCATCCGGCATTGCACTGTACTGTCCAGTTTTCCTGTGTTTATCAAAATCATATTTGTTCAGTTGGTCTCCGAGTCCCCACTATGCCAATTCCGTGCCAGCCAATGACGCCACTAAGTTCTCAGCTCGTCTCAAGCCTGTATTGTTCAATCGTTCAGCAAGCCCCAAAGTCTCCGCCGGAAATGATAACCTGATGCCCTGTTCACTCCGGTGTGCCTCGCATGATCGGTCCGGCCCGGGAACCGGGGAGTGCTGCAGCCACGGGAACTAGTGGAACTGATCACGGCATCAAGCGTTCATCACACGCTAACAACCCTTTTCTGTTAGTGTACCATCGAGAGTTCAGCTGATCTAAAGCCGCCACCAAGCCCGCATTCTGGTTTTATCAGCAGCTCTCCTGGTCTCAAAACAGATCTGGCCTCAAATTAAAGTCGAAATCGCAAAACCGCTTCCCCTTATCACCAATAGTGCAACTATTCCTCAGCCTCGATCACACCAATTTTGCTGTGGTCGATAGTTCACTGGTCTCGAAGCCTCCCACCAAACCGTATTCTGCTACTTATCAACAACTCAGCTGGTCTCAAAGCCGCCATCAGGCCACTTTCTGGCGTCTCGATAGTCCAGCGGGTCTCTTTGATGGCAAATGTGCCGCGCCGCAAGGCTCATAATCCGACTCCAGCAATAGTTCCAAGTCACACGGCCGAAGCCGGAATCTTGCAGATGCAACTGAGTCCCACTCCTTTGTTGCCAACTACTAAGCGCCCGTCACTAGCTGCTCCAGGAAATGAGGTAGACGAAAGGAGTTCTGAGGACACAAACGATCCACATCCACAATACCCATCAGTGATCTAGATTCTGGCGATTGCTTTTAGAAGTGGGAGGGTCATGTAGCTGATTTCGAGCCCTCTACCGAACTAACCAACCCAGAAATTTGTTCAGGACTTCAATCAAGGGGAGCGGCGAAAGATTACTCGCTTGGCCTCCTTTTTGTCGTCCTTGCGGCTTAGTTAGAGGCTGGAAGATGGCGGATTCCACTTGCAGCTTTTGGGCGACGTTTCTGTGACCCCTAGAGAACAAATGTTCGTCAAGACCTAGGCCTCTTTCATGGCGGCTCAGAACTAATTTCCACCACATCGATAGCTCAGTCCATTCCAAAGCTGACCCAAAGCCGATCTCGGTTTGATAGCGTCGCCGATTCATAGAGGGAAATGAGTCCGTGATGCATGGCTGGCTGTAGTTCAAGACAATGAGGGAGACTTCATATCGCTAGTTCGTGCAAGACTCAGCCAGCCGCATTCATCATGCTACATCACATGTGGCGAGCGGTACGTTCTGCATTGGTTTGGCGGCGCTTGAGCGTCGGCGGAAGGCCCCGCGAGAGATCACTTCACGCCTCGCCTCCTCCACTCACAGGTTGAACGTGGTGTTTGGCCTTCCTTCCTCTCCCCTTTCCGAGCGAAGTCTTTGGCGGTTTGGCAAGCACTCGTGCCACCTGGTCACACATTCTTTGACACTCGTTCACATCATCGTTTCTGAAATCGTGCCATCATGAGGTTTTTGTTGCCCTTGTTGCTGTTAGTCAGTGGTCACGCTGAGGCAGACCTACTGCGGCGAGAGAGCTCCCTAGACTTGAGCCTGTGGACTCAAGGCCTTGAAGCCGGTCCCAACCAGTCGCTACAAGTGTCAATTGCCCTGACCATCCAGAACGCCCATGTCGGTGCCGAAACTCTGTTGCGGATCTCGGATCCAGCTTCACCAGAATATGGCCAACATCTTTCAGTCAAAGACGTTGCTCGCATGTTCGAGCCCGAGCCGAGCGCTGTTTCCGATGTGGTGAAGTGGCTTGAAGAATCGGGCATCGACAAGAATCATGTCAATCTTTCCCATGGTAGCGATCGTTTGCTTCTGAGTCTCTCTGTTCAAGAAGCAGCATTGCTCCTGGAAACCACGTTTTATCATCAAACACACCAGGTCACTGGGCAAGAGCGGATTTTCTGCCAGCACTACCACATCCCAAAACCACTCGCTGGGCATATCGACTACATACTTGCGGCTTCATCTCCACCCATGGCTCATCGGCAAACCCCGCGACATACTCATCAACAACAAGTCGGTTTGAATCAGGAGCAAAGTGTCGCCTCATCGGCACCTCTGCCATCCAACTGTTTCCAGCAGACGTCTCTGTCATGCCTCCGAAACCTGTACAAGATCCCGCAAAATGTACCACCGCACCCCAACAACTCATTTGGCATTTTTGAGCCATCTTGGATTTCCTGGCTCCCAGAAGACTTGGACCAGTTCTTTGGGAAGATGCAGCCAGATCGCGTTGGTCACCGTCCGAAAGTCGATGGTGTCAACGGTGGCTACTGGCAGAGAAACTACACCATGCCGATGTTCAACCTAGAGCCAAATCTCGACTTTGAGTACGCCATGGCGCTCACATCACCTCAAGAGGTCACCAACGTCGAAGTCGGCTCCGACACCGACGTGGGAAACCTGCACGACATGCTCGCCGCATTCGACGAGTACTACTGCGACCCTGTCCCTTCCAAGGACAGGAAGTACCCTGACTTCTACATGCCGGGTTGCAACAACACGGCCTGCGACTGCGGCTCATTGTCGCCGCCCAAGGTCTTGTCGATTTCGTGGGGCTGGACAGAAGCAGGTTTCTCTGCGAATTACCTCCAGCGCCAGTGCCTCGAGTTCCTCAAGCTGGGCCTCATGGGCACGACCGTGGTTGTCAGCGTATCCGACCATGGTACCGCCAGCGGGGGCGGGCACTTCTGCATTGATGATGACCCAACAGGCAACGGTACCACTGCCAAGAAGTTCAGTCCCGTCTTTCCCGCGTCTTGCCCCTGGGTCACAAGCGTCGGGGGGACACAAATGGGTTCGAATGCGACCACCAACGAGGAAACAGCCTGGCGTCGAGTCCTCGACAAGAAGCTCGCTACCTCTGGAGGCGGTTTCAGCAACGTGTTCTCCGCTCCTCCCTACCAAGTTCCCAACGTCGCCCGGTACAAAGACTTGGAGAAAAATCACTTGGACGCAGTCCGGGATCGCTTCAGCAGCACGGGCAGAGGCTACCCCGACGTGGCCGTCCGGGCGGACGAGTACAACGTCGTCTCCAACGGGAAGTGGGAGCGCGTGTCTGGCACGTCGGCGTCGAACCCCGTGTTCGCGTCCATCATCACGCTGATCAACAGCGAGCGCATGAACGCCGGAAAGGGGCCAGTTGGGTTCATCAACCCGGTTTTGTACGGCAGCCCGGATGTACTCAACGACGTTGTGACGGGTGCCAACGAGGGCTGTGGCGCTGATCCCGCGTTTCGGGCTGCTCGTGGGTGGGATGCGGTGACGGGGTTGGGGAGCCCAGATTACGAGCGGATGCGGCGGCTGTTCATGAGCTTGCCTTGATCCTTGATGATATGGCGAAGGAGATGGCGATACTCGAGCATTGGGGGGGATACCGAGGTGGTGATGAGCCAAGATTAGCGTTCCAAGGGGGGAAACGGGGGGGTTATTTACTTTTTTGTTTCATGGTCAAAAAGCGGCCGCTGGTGCGGACAGTTCCAGAGTTCTTGTGAAGTTCATTTACTTTTTTGTCTTTAAACTTAAACAGTGTAAATTGTACACGCAACGTGGTTTCTTCAGTTGAATAAAAAAGATAGTTTTTCGATCTTCCCTTTTGCAACAACCAAGCCTCGCACATCCAAAATAAAACCAATGCGTTCAGTCAAGGTCAGCGACGCAAGGCGGTCACACCCCTCCTTCACGGAGCTGCGCGAGCTGTCCGGGCCGGAGAATACATGCTATGTATGTTCTGCTCGGCTCGGCAACAAGACGTGCTTTCGGGCCGTCAAGGCTGAGATTACCGTGCCGGATGTCATTTCCTGGATAGACGACGGCGATTGTGGTGTTTGCCACGGGGAGCGAAATATATGTCCCGGCTGCACGGGAGGTAAAGCGCAAAGGTCTGGCGTGTTTATGGGCTGTGGTGTTGATCTAGCCTGTCCGCTGTCTGGGCTTGGGTCTGGCGGAGAGACATTGCTGGTTCCTGAAAGAAAATTACGGCTACTACTCCTTTCGACGCTGGCGGGGTAATGGCGATGATGGGGACGCGCCTGAGGAGAGGAAGAAATGGATGAGTGGATCGCCGAGACGCTGGATGACTTGGGGTATGAATGGAGAGCAACTCGAAGACCACTATGGTAAACCAAGAATGTCAAAACTGGCCACGTCCACACACCCGAGTACGTGTGGCTGCTACAATGTAGAATCAAACTAATAGCTGGTATTGGTTCTCTTCACACCAGATAAACACGTTTCCTCGCTCCATACGTGACCCATTTGCTCATCGTATGCTTACCAAACCCGCCGCCACCAACAAAAATGCCCACCCTTCTATACACTGGCCCGCGGCTTGCAGTATCATGGTCGCTTCCCTGGTGCTCAGTAATAATCAACCCAAGTGTCTGCTCTCCTTTCCCGTTCGCCATCCCGCACCACCCGAGAATCAACAAACACATCCTTGTCGCCCCATACACCTCCTGCTCATACTCATCAATATCCGGCTGGAAATACCCCCACGGCACGCCCGGCGGATAATCATGCGGCGGGTTCTTACACAGACTAGTCAACGGATCGCCGTCCGCAACAAAAAGAACATAACACCCGCCCCCTTTCGTAGCCGCGGGATGAACTTTTGGGTCAGCAGGCCGCACGAGAACGACACACCCCTCGATCTCAATGGTCCCCATCCCGGAAACGTACGGATTCGCGTCATCGACCAGCCGGCGCGTGATCCCGTGCACCTCAGCCGTCAGACGCAGGAGGGTGAACCGCTCCGGGTTGGGCACGAACCCGATCCGGCCCGTGACGGATCCGAACGACCACGAGGGCGCAAACCCCCCCTTAGCCGTGCCCGTGCCCGTGGTGCTTCCAAGCAGCAGTCTCGCGCTGGGCTTCCGGCGTTTTGTTTTCTGCCGGTTGCGCCAGAGGAGCCCGCGCACGGCATGGGCCGACAGAAGGCCGAAGAAGTAATCCTGGGAAGTGCGGCGGCAGAGCAGGGATGCGATCCCTGCGAGGGCGGCGAGCCGGTCAGTCGGGACGGTCAGGGCGCGGGCGGTGAACTCGAAGACGATCAGGTTCCAGTGCAGCTGGACGATGCCGGTTGGGTCGCCGCCTGCTTCGTCGAAGAGGGGGCCGTGGATCTCCTTGAGCAGGTGGTCGCCTCTAGTGGTTATGGTGGTGGGGATGATGGGGTTGAGAAAGGCTCGCCGGAAGATGAGGTACTGGCCTGGGATGGTGCCGTGGAGGCGGCATTCGCATGACACTTCCCTGGAGCATTCCCAGGCCATCTCGGACGGGGTGAAGTGCAAGACGCGGCGAGGCAAAAGACGCTCCTGGAGCGTCCAGCCGCGGGAGTGGAGGCCCCCGCGCTGCAGCCGGGCGTGGTCGGCGGAGGAGTGGCTTACGAACGGGTATGACCTGTTCCGGTGCAGGCGAGCATAGACGGTGCAGCCACTACAGTCACAGCTGGACGTCAGCTTGATCGGCAAGGCTTCGACTTCGCTGGCGGCGCGCTCGGCAAACATGCCCCCGTGGCAGTCGGTGGACTGGTCCGCCGCGATGGTCACGACGGCGTTGGTGTATGTGTCGACCATCCGGCTCGACTCAGAAGCCCAGTCCTCGCGGCTGTCCTGCAAGATGCAGAGACAGTCGATCCAGAGATGGTCGATTCCAAGCGATCGAGTGGCCGCTACTGCGTCGCGAAAGGTCTGCGGAAGACTGTCCATGGAAATTCCGTCCTGCTGCCAGACATTCTCTGTTTAGGCCGTGAGGCGCATCGGCACGTTACCCCCCCAACAGTGACTCAGAGCCACATACGTCCCTCTAGCTTCGCTGCTGCCCCTGTTCACCACCAGTCGTGGGTTTTCTGACGCTCTGCCAACATATAGTACTCGTGTTGGAAGAATGGTGGTTTCCCGTCTTGGGCACGCTGGGTGGTTTTCCAAACAGTTATGGAGCCATTCGAATGCTAGGCGAACGCACTCGGGCGAAGCAGAGTGACTTGACACGGGCCTGGCGAACCCGATCTCTAGCCATTTCGCCCTCTGGCATGTCTTGCTGAGGATTTTCTGGGTGTGGTCGCTTAAGCTTAAGTTGTTGGCTCTCGTTGGCGAAATAGTTCGATGTTACGTCCGTCCCCATTTTTGGTGCTGGCCCTCACCAGCAAAGGCCAACCTTCTCCGGCCGCGTGTTCTTGCGGGACAATCCTGAGCTGGTCGATGTCGCGCACTCTGGGAGTAAGGTGTAAGAAGACGGAGAGGAGGAGGGAGCATCCTTCACAGCCGTGGCACGCGCTCCGAATTATCTCGTCATAGTCTCTTCTTCTATCAGCTCCGACGAGATCGTTACACACTTGGCAATTTGGCAAGTCCATTGGGTTTAGCGGCGATTCAGGATGAATGATGGAATCGACAGCAGTCGGGTGTTTGATGAATTGGCATCGCGGAATCTCGCTTATCTGAGGGAGGTTTGGTCAGTAGGGCAAGAAACTTGGGAAACCTCTCCAGGCAGCTGAGGGGGTTGTTGAGATCCTCACTTCTTGGTTGGTATTTCACGTGACCTCCAGCAACTGTCTAAGGCCAATGGGACATACATTTAAGGCTGAGTTTCAAAATAGTTACTTAGATATCAGGACATTTAACCGTCCGTTATATAGGTGTCCAACATGAGCAGGAATTGTTTCATCAATTTCAAGTTCAATCAAAGAAAGCTGAGTGAAATAATGTTCATTCGACCCCCTAAACAGGCTTGACGGCCACAACCCTAACCCTACATCCCTTTTTTTATTTCGCAGTTCGCAGGAAGCGCGGAGGATTGAACAAACTCTTCCCCAACCAAATTGCTACTTTTTTTCTTTGATAACACAATTGGACATATGCGAGGTATCTGTTTATAAAAGGGGCATACGGCAAAAAGGGCAAAAGTAGATGCCCACAATCAGAATTGAACTGATGACCTTATCATAAACCTGGTTTACTAGTGATACGCTCTACCCCTGAGCTATGCGGGCGCCGGCCACCATTGGCAGTTCTTCCCACACCTTGGCAGCTGGATCTCTGTCCATTGATACAGTGTGAAGCTCGAATTCCCCGCATCTCACCGACGCATATCCACATCACATCCAAAAATCTAACGCCCAACAAAAGAGTTTAATAACAAAAGATAGAAAAAAAGTTCCTGCGGTTTATGACGTTGTATAATAACCGCGAAGTTAAAAAGAGGTAGGTCCCTTGATTAACGAACACTTTAATTTACACTCCTTTTTCACAGCACCACCGCCGCCGCCCCCTCAAACCCCTTCGGTATCCCCAATCCTAAACACGTACTTCACCGCGCTCGCCTTCCCCGCCTTCAAATTCTCCAGCGCGCCCTGGATCCCGCCCAACCCGCCCGGCACGACCTCCACGCGCTGCGGCTTGAACCAGCCCTCCTGCAAGCCGCGCGCAATGTACCGATAGTACACGTACCCGAGATCCTTCAGATCGCGGTGCACGCTGCCGACCGTGGTAATGCTCTGGTCGACGTACTCAGGCACGTTCTTCTTGCCGTGGAGCACGAAAGTAGCTTTCGCGCCGCCGTTTGGAGACAAGACCTGGCCGATGTTCTCGGGGCTGCTTTTCTCCGCGACGGCGTCGAAGGCGTGCAGCAGGGTGAGTGCCTCTTTTCTGGCTTCGGTCGGTGCGGCGAGGGCCGCTTTAATGCCGGAGACGACGGCGTCGCTGCCGTCGCGATAGTCGATGATGGTGTCGCCGTGGCTAGCGTCGATGAAGCCGGACACGTAGTCCTTGGCGTGGCCGGCGACTAGGATCAGCGGGTGAATGTTGCTGCGCTGGGCGAGCTGCGTGGCGAAGATGCCGACTGCGGAGGAGGCGCCGTAGATGACGAGGGGGAGTTCCGGGTCGCTGTCGAGTCGGGGCGTCCATGGTTGTGGGAGGCCGAGGCGCGCGTATAAGCCTACGGCTGCGGTCATGGCGGCGAGAGGGAGGGTCGCGGCATCTGAAGGGCAGGTCAGAGGTTAGCTGATTATTGTTCCGCGCGTTTTTGGTATGCTGTGCACTGATGGGACAATGCAGAGATCCGACATGAAGAACATGAAAGCCAGCAGTTGACCTTCAAAGCTCGTCTCCTTAGGGATATGGAACGTGGTATGCGCCCAGGCGATAGCATACTCGGCGTAGCTGCCGCCGGATGTGGACATTTCATGGAATGCAGCGACGCGGTCGCCGGGCTTGAACTCGAACACGCGTGATCCGACCCGCTCGACGATTCCTGCGATGTCGTCTCCTTCGTTCGACGGCTTTTCCCGGAACCACTCGGCCATCTTCCAGTCCTTGGGGTTGGACCCGCTCACCACGACCCGGATCAGGACCTGGTCGTCATTGGGTTCCGGGACTGGGGAGTCGACGATCTGGACCTTGGGTCCTAAAGTTGAAGGTAAGTCATCGTGGTAGCCACATCAGACCAGTTCAAGTCAGAAAAGAGTTTCTACCTTTTGTGACGAGAGCTTCCTTCATCTTGTGTCCGTTGACCTGTTGCTTGTTGAAGTCTCGGTATCCTTTGCCCGTTTGTTCTTCAGTCGTTCGTGATGTGGGTTTGCAAGACAAGCCTCAACGGGTCTATGTAAAAATATTGCGTGTGGTGTGCTGAGAGATGTAAGCCGCGAAGTCAGCGTCAGAAGCACGTCTGTCCGGGAGCGAGCCGATCTCCGAGATCTTATAACTGTGACCGCAGACGGGAACGTGGATGCACCCCTTAACCCCTGATTACCCCACAGCAGCAGCTCACCCAAACGGCCCCCCAACGTACCTACCTGTCTTTTCGTTTTGCTGGATGCGTGAAAGAAACTTGGCCGAGCTAGGCCACTTACAGAGTCCTGGTACCGGTTTTTCGTCCCCATTGGCTCAGCTTCGCCGTCGGTTTTCTGTCATTCAGATGACGAATCGTCTTCAGATATAGCGCGATCGGGGTGACGAAAAATGGCAATCGATGAAGATATGCACTTCCTGCGTCAGTAACCAACCGCCTCCGAACCATGGTTGACAAAGAGCCAGTCGGCCAACGGGCTGATGGATTCGCGGTAGTTCATGTTGGTAGGTAACATTACCCGCAATTTGTGGAAGGGATACTGGCCCGGCCCGGCAAGAGCCCGAAATGTACCAGGCTCGATCAAGAGGAGAGCAGGTGAGCAGCTGCCGCTGTACGTCGTATAAAGTCCGTCGCTTCCAAACACCGGGTGACGGGATCGGGCTGGCGGTATTATTCTTGGCATTGAGCCCTGGAGCTTTGACGGGATGCAGCCACCAGACTCTGGTTCTCCCCACTTGGCCCCCCTCATCCCGCGTCTTTCGGCGCCCAGATCTGGTCTCCAGGAGCAGCAGCTCTCGGCACAAGCCGAACGACGGCCCAGTGGGATGTAGGCGTCTAGACAAAGGTGAAAGACCAGGACAAGGTCATCGGAACCACTTCATTCCACCAATACGAAGAGATATGCGAGAAGTGCCGACATGCTCACACAAACTCATCATAAACAGAATGGATGGATACTGATATCTTTGGAAACTTGCAGCATATCCGAATTTCATTGCCCAACTCATAATACACGTGACCGTTACCAAAAACACCATTGAAGGGAAAACAAAGAAAAGGTAAATCTCCAAAGCAACACAGCATATATTCATATAAACAGCAGCATCTTAGCCCCTTTCAGGTCACGTTGCTGGGGCTCTCGATCTACATCCATGGCCTTCATGACAGAAAAAAAAAGTAAATACACGCCTGATCCCTGGATTGCTTAAAATCCCAGGAGAGAGTTCCATGTCTTAGCCGTATCAGCATTGCGGGTGTTAAGCGCCAGAATCTGAGCCTTCGCCGCCAGGCAGGCAGTCTTGGCAGCAGCATTGGCTTCGCAGACGTTGGTGAGCTGGTCGCAGATGCGGTTGGTGATGATGTTGGGGTTCAGGGCTTCCTGTTGGCCCTTGGCAACGAGGGGATCGATGGCCTGGAAGGTGAACTCAGTGGCAGGACGGCCGCCGAGACCGCCCTCGAACTTGATGGTAGGAACGCAGAGGCCAAAGTCGACGCCGGCAAGGTTACCACCAGCGGCCGGGGCGGCGGCGGCAGGAGCAGCTGTGGCGGCGGGAGCGGCCTTAACAGTGGTGGTGAGGGTCACTCCGGCACACGCAACAGCGGAAGTGGCAGCGACGGCCGCGGCAGTGGTGGTAGCAGCCGCGTTACCTCCAGCGTTGCCGCCGGCAGCGGGGGCCGCGGCTACGGCACCATCAGCGCCTTGAAGCGTGAAGTTGCTGAACCCATTGTCGATCATGACCTGGGCAACGCTTTTTCCAGCGGCATCGAAGGGGGCGGTAAGAGACTTGGCCGAGTTGGCGTTCTCAACATCGGAGCCAGTAACGGCCGGGTCAACGAGGGGAACAATGCCCCGGAGCTCGGCAGTGGCAGGGAGGTTCGCATCGGAGCAGATGCTCGGAATGGAGACAGCAAAGGGGTTGAAGTTCTTCTCGGCAGCGACGAGCTTCGCAGCGGCGGCAATAACCAGAGGGTCGTTTCCGAGCTGGGTGACAATGGTGTCGGCAAGAACAAGCTATACTGTCTGTTAGAAAGGGGCAATTTTTCGTGCGGACGTTGTCACTGACCTTGGCACAGGCGTTGGCACCGGCGAGAAGAACTCCGGGGCTCTGGCCAGCAAGGGTGGCGGCCTGGCCTGGGTTGCCAAACTGGCTGAGACCACCGATGACGTTCTGAAGAAGTCCTTCCTGAGCGAAGCGAGCATCGACCGCGGCCAGCAAGGCGGCAACAATAGCAATCTTGGAGTACATGATGGCGGTATAGGTGATGATCCTGTGTATCGGATATGTGCTGTCAAAAAGACAAAAGATGAAGGGAGAAGAGAGAAGCGAAAACCGGCCAAGCGGTTGTTTGGAAAATAGTAAGAAGCTAAAAAGAGCGAGAAGAACCGAAACAGGTTCACAGAACCGGAGCAACAGAAAAAGAGAGTGAAAGATTGCTGGATGATGGGGAAAAGAAAGGCAAGAGTTCCCAAGACGGCCAGCCCTTGAGGTTATATACAGAAGGGCGGCAGCAAGGGAATGTGGGCCATGATGGACAGAACAACGGATGACAGGAGCCAGGGAACGGAGCCCCAGCCGAAAACCCCCTAATGCCGATCACACTGGCGCATGGCAGCCTTGGCTTGGATAGCATGAAGAAACACCGCCGTTCAGACGGGGAAGTGATGAAGAGAGTGCTCACCATTCTCCGCATGGCGTACCTTCGCTTGTGTCACGGGCCTGCCGTTTGACGAGGCGACGACCCCTGGCTAGCGAAGAGCCTCCTTGAGGCTCCTTGGCAACAATGCCTGCACGTCCCAGGGCAGGACCACAAGGCCTTGGCAGATCCCGCTTCCCCATGAGCCCTTTGTCAAAATGGAGAATGATTTTCACCATCGCATTGAATGAGCAAAAAGAATGCCTCCAGAAACCCGGGACAGCGCTGTGAGCCATGTCTATGGCGTTGGTCATCGCTGTCCAGATCGGCTTTGGGCTGGCAGGCAGAGAAAACAGAGCGGCGACATGGTGTCGCGGCGTCAAGCCCAAACCATGGCGACAAAAACGCGCCGAGGCAAAGGCGGCCACATCAAATCGGCAAGCGAGCCGCGGCCACGAACGTTGGAGAGACCAAGGTACTGGCTAGTTTCAAGGGGTCTTTGATTCGTCGTTGGGGGTGCGTTGGAGGTTCCAGCTGGGCCAGCGCTTGCTCAATTGAAGAGTCTCGCCCACGAGGCGAAGGCGCTGGAGAATGTCGCTGGGGGGTCGACAGTGGACCCGTCCGCCTCGGTAGGGCGTTTCCACCCCTTCCAGAGCGGGGCAACCGTCGCATCATTGCGCCCCGTCGCAACCTTAATCATGAAGCTTGAACGAAATTCGATCATCGAAACATCTTTTGCCCGCCCATGGAACCTGCTCTTGCAGTGGGTTGGCGGGTGCGCACAGAGGCGCTCGCTCACCCCGATGTGCCTGGAATTATTTCGCAAAGAGAAGTTAACCTTGCTGCCCTGACTCGTTGTTTCCTGCTCTGGACGTTACTGCCTTCTTGCGAAGGATGGGATTCTGGAACTGGGAAAGTATGCCCAATGTGTTCTGGATTCTCGGCTCCGAGTTTCTCGGCTGCTCCTGCCCCCAAAATCCGACTGCTCCACGCATTGCAAAACAACAGACGACATGACGCGAGGGTGGCACGAAAACAAGATGACGGACATACCACAGTCTCCAGCATTGGACGAACCGAATGCGGGATTCCCATGAGGAAATCGTCAACGGTTTCCAGCTCCTGGCAAGATTGAGGGTGTGCTGCCCCAGATTTTAGCGGATTTAACGCTGGGCCCCGCCCAAATTTGGTCCGGATGATGCTCGCTTCGGCGCTGAGACCGGGATCTCCCCCTGTCAGCCACTGGCAGCCCAGCGCTTGATCAGATCGGATGAGATCAAACCGCCCCATCCAAGGTTTGTGAGACGCATCCGAGACACCATGCCAACGTCTTCTCGTCCCTCCGAGCAACGCACATTCTGTCCTTTCTGAGGGAGATTACGCTCATGGCATCTATACCCCAATCTGAGCAGTCGCCAGCGCGTCACAGAAACGCGACACCATCGCCGTTTTTCAGGCTAGGCAGTCAAGGCGCGGTGTCTCCTGGAGACATTTGCCGCCACCAACGCCGTCGACGATGCGTCATCGGGAAGCCCTTCTTGATCAGGATTATTTCAACGGTCCGTTCTCGATCCGGATTCTCTGATGGCTGTGCTGCTGCTCCGCCACTCCCATTTTCTGGGACTTTTCCATCCTTTAAACGAGTTCGATACCACGCCCAAGCGATCGTTCTCATGGCCCCACAACATATCAGCATGTGTGCAAACCTCCTTCTCCTTGCTCAGTATAATCTATCTTCATCTTTACCTCTTCCCATGATCCATCCTCAAGTTGAGGTTAACTGTCCATGAAACACGGACCCAGGACGATCTGTTTTTCGTTGCAATGATTCCCAAGAACCAGGGCACTGTGCTGTTTGTCTCTGATCGGCGAACGCCGTATCCAAGCTCTAAGACCGAAACAAGCTGAGGCCTGTGTATTTACCCAGGAAGATCAGAAAACTATGCGAGTTTGCCTATTCACTCTGGACCCGGTTGCCTTGTATGATCGCTTGTATGCTGGAATTACTCTATTCAAACGCAGTCATCTCTGATGATATACCTCGCAGACCTTTCGAGGATGGTTATAAAATGACAAAACGCAGCCAATCTTCTCTATTCTTGAGCTCATCTCTTTCATTCGATAACAGGTAAAGTGAATGTGCTCTCTCGCCACGCCAACAGCCCAACCTTGAGGTTTTCTGCCCAACGAGGAGACACGATACCGGCCCTGGGTTTTGTCTAATACAATCTTGTCAGCTGTTGCCAGGCCTGGGAAAGTCAAAGTCAACACACCAGTCTTCTTTTAATACATTTCAGAGCGTTCATGGGGCCTCGAAGCTCGTCCTCCTTGTTCATGTCGACAGGTTCAAAGTAGGCGCGACTGTAGGATTCGAAGATTGGGTTTGTACCCGGCACTGCATCGGTCGTCGAGACGTCTTGGCGGTGCCCCAGAGAATTCATATGTGTCTTCTCCGGTACGCCGCGGCGGTCGACGATGAGGTAGAAGCTTTCAAGCTTGTGAAACCTGCGCAAAACGCTACGCACAGATCGAGGGCAAAACGGCTGCTCCGCAGAGTCGAAAGTTAGATGGCCCTTGCCGCCTCGAGAGCATGAACGAAATGGGATGCCCGCTAGAATGCCCTTCTCATGGTTTTCAGGCTTGAAGATGGTATCATCGTCATCAGGCTGCAAGCCCTCGTGATATCGTACGGCAAAGTGTCGAGCGCCGGTAAAGATTATGTGCGAGTAATCGCCCCAGCCAAGCGCATCGTTGATCTCCTGCGGGCCCGCATCTGCACCGCCGAAGCAGACGAGATCAGTCCTCAAGTCCAGGATCAGGTTCATCGTCTTCCCGAGACGAGACTCAAACGACAAGATGCGAAAGATGGTCTTTTTCTCTACGGCCTGGTTGCGTCGATGCACGGCCGCATTGGCGGCCCTGCAGGCGCGAGAGAGGTTCACGAGGTTGAGGGCGCCAGATTGCTGGTCAGGGATAAGCAGCGCGTCCGAATCCATCCATGTCTCGAAGTTCGGCTCCAGCCTCTGCAGGAAATGCACCTGCGGCGAGCGGGCCGCTGCATATTCCCAGACCATGTCTTGGATCTCGCCCGGGAACCGTGCGAACTGCGGGAAGGACGACACCATGATGGTTACCGCAACCTAATCTATCGCGTTCGAATTCGTCATAAATCACGGCAATAAGTAAACGTCGAGATCACAACAAAAACGGAAGTGATCAGTCGCCTGGCCGATAGGTGGGTGTTGTCTGTTTGCGAGGGGTGTAATGAATTGAACATTTGGCGAAGCTGTGCTGTTTTCCGTCATTGATGACGAGCTTGTGAGGTCTGATAAACCGGAAGATAAGGAACACAGCCCCTCCCCGACTCCATGTGCCATGTGGCCGCCAGGAACGATTAGGACGACCAAATGACTCAGACAATGATAACCAGTACGGATTCGGACATAGCTGCTGTACAAAGAAACAGGGTTAGGGTTACTCCGGACTACCATCACGATAGCGAGCAATGGTGCAATTGAGAGGGATATCAGCATGTTTCGATAGGAGGGTTTGAATTATTTGGCCTCTACGAGATCGAAACAAAAACTAAGAAAAATATATTTTTACTAGAAATGAGGAATATAAACATCGTGGTCCGACATGCTTATAAGGATTCTCTATCTTTGCCTCAAGAAGAAGAAATAACGCACGAATAGGACAAATATAATTGTTGGTTACGTATATCGCCGTTACTGAATCGTGCTTGTGTCGTTCTTCGATGATAACGAAATGCAAGGTATTGCCATGTATAGAAGGAGCAGAGTTTTTTGGAAGTTATCAAATAATGTACCTGTCCATGGCCTTTTCTAGGAATAATACATGCTCAGAAATAGGTGGGGTAGGCTGGACTCTCAGATGCGAAAAAGGGTGCTCGATATCTCTTCACTTTCGGAAAAGGACTTTATCTTCAATCCAGTCTCATCTTTGACGGAGGTATATACAGTGTCTTGCAGTCATTTTTAAGGCTCTATGACATATTCAAAATGAAGAGGGAGAAACAGATTCTCGGATTGTTATAGTTTCCATTTGATGAACTATTCCGGCCTGCCAAGCCCCATTGGCTTGAGCGCTGAGCGTCGTGGAGACGTTATTCTGTACACTCCATCTTGAAGAAAATGGTGTTGCGGTTTAGGTTTACTACATACGTATTCGCAGTAGTCAGGGAAGGAAAGCCGAAGCCAAGTCACTACCTATGCGGGTAGTAAATGACATTCTTGTAACTCGATATCTTCCGCTGGTCGTTCTTGCCCTCGGAAACATTATGATGCCATTATGTCAACCTTATGTCCAGGAAAAACATTATGTCAATTAAGGGGTGCCTCCCGCATAGGTAGTCTTTCTTCGATACGATACGAACTTTACTAATCAATGACTAATAAAGCGAGGGATCAAGCCAAAAGATTCCTGCGATATGTGCAGTAGTATTTGTTGGGGACCACGTGGAGATGGGGTTGTCAACGAACCTTTCGCTAAAAGTTTCCAACAAGAAATAAGCAAACTGACGATCAGTGTTGATCGCAAGGAGGCTAGCTCCATACAGAAAAATCGATTCCACAAGTTTTTTTCCCTTTTTTCTTTACTTAGTTTTTCTTTACATAACTCAGGACCATTTTTGGTATCTATCAAGTCTTATAATGGCGCGGAATGTTCCAACTTCTGCAAAAAAAAAAAATCTTAGACTTCATCTTTCGCTGGAAATGGACATGATGAACTAATAAGCAGCCGTGGATTATTCCCGATACAGAGGAAAGAAGAACGGCACTGGATTATCATATGGCATCGAAGTGCCTAGGCCAAGAAATCTTGAGAGTTTAACTGCCGTAGACTGAACCAGCCATTGCCAGGCTGCAAATGTGCCGTCTTCCCCTTTGGATACCGAATGGTTGGCTGTTGGGTCTCTAATTACGACATCACAAATGTCAGCCCCCAGCTCACAAAGGGGTTTACTTCCGAAGGTGGTCTCTGGGGCTCGATATCATAGGCTTGCTGCACGGCCCGAGCCCGGGGGGAGGGCGCGAGAGGCGCTATGCTCGTCACAGACTCGCCCTAACCCCCGGAAGTCGCAACTGCCGGCCGTGCTCTTGGGGTCGATTGTGCAGGGTTTGTGCACGAGAACCCCCAGAGTTATGCAAGCCGCAATGGCACACCTACCACCTTCAGCCCGCACCTCTCAAATTTGGGGGAGACCACTATCCGGGGTCATTGGCGTGACGGGCTGCTGGGAACTTTTGAACAGGGGAGGTGACGGTCCGCCGGACACGCCCACATTATCTCCGGCGTTGCAGCAGTGAGCAGGAAGCAACAGCACCAGCCTGGTCGCTGTGGATGATGGTCCTTGTCCCGGCGAGCGGGACGACTGAGAGAACAGCCCAAATAGGGCAGGTAGCGTGATTAATTCCTGGATGTTGCATGTTCTCATGGAGACGACTTTTTCTCCCTGAGCTCACTCCTCTCCCTTCTCCACTCTACCCCATCTCCCAAGCCTGAGCCAAGAATGTTTCCCGAGTAACTCTCCTCGTCAATTGTGTTGCCATTGTGTAAATACTTCAATTCTGGGTGGATTGGCTTACCCTTGCCGGAACCTTGACTTTTATACGTGTAAGTTTGTCAGCGCGGAATTCCTCCGCTGAGGAAAAGCCATCTTTTTGAAGGTGGTGACGGGAAGCCCCCTTCCCAAGGAAGCACAGCCATAGCGCTGTCATCCACCCACCCCCACATCCCCAACTTGAGCTCAGACGCCGCCTCCCGTCTTGGCCGCCTTGGACATCACCACAAGAGGTGACAGGAAAGTCGCATAGCAGCAACTCCTGGCGCGCTTCCAATTGCGCATCAAACTGAACATACCAATTGCTACTTTCCTCCCCGACACCATGGCTAACCTTTTCCTAATGTTGCAGAGTAAAAACCTCCTAAGCAAGATCCCCGATGGCTGGGGAAACCACCGCCGCCACAGCAGCAGCAGCCGCAAAGGCCAAGGATGACACAATCAGCGGTGACGAGCCGGCGCTCCAAAGAAGGCGCTCAATCGAGCGCCAGGCCGTCGACGAGGGCCACGATGCTGACATCCCCTCGGCTGAAGGCTTCATACTGAGCGACGAGGACGAAAAGAGGCGCCTAGAGCACATCGCAGACCAGCGGCAAAAGTCACTGACTCGCCGACGCAGTCAACAATCCGAGTCGCGCGACATCGAGAAGGATGCCGGGACGGCGGCCGGGAAGGACGGCAACGGCGGGGCGGCCACGTCGTCGGAAGAAGAGCCTGCAACCGACCCGAACGTGATCGACTGGGACGAGAACGACCCCGAGAACCCGTTTAATTGGCCGAGCTGGAAGAAGGGTGTCAACATCACGCTTATCAGCGCGTTGACCTTTGTTGCGCCGCTCGCCTCGTCCATCTTCGCGCCGGCCGTGCCGCAGCTCATGCGCGAATTCCGGTCCGACAATCTCGAGCTCGCGTCGTTCGTCGTCTCGGTCTATGTTCTCGGCTTTGCGGCCGGGCCGTTGTTGATCGCGCCGCTGAGCGAGATTTACGGCCGGGTGATCGTGTACAATCTCTGTAACATCGGGTTCGTGGCGTTCCTGGTCGGCTGCGCGCTGGCGCCGTCGCTGAACGCGCTCATCGTCTTCCGCTTCCTGTCGGGCGTGTTCGGCAGCTGCCCGTTGTCCAACGGAGGCGGCACCATCGCCGACATGATCGTCCAGGAAAAGCGGGCGGCGGCCATGGGCGCGTTCAGCTTCGGTCCGCTCTTGGGTCCTATCATTGGGCCCATTGCTGGCGGGTTCCTGGCGAATGCCAAGGGCTGGCGCTGGGTGTTCTGGCTCATGGTGATTGTCGCGGGCGTTCTGGCCATCGCCATCTTCGTCTTCGCCCGCGAGTCGTACGCTCCCGTGCTTTTGCAGCGCAAGGTCGACCGCCTGCGCAAGGAGACGGGCAACGACCTCCTGCGGTCCAAGCTCGACTCGGGCTTGTCGCCGACCGACTACTTCAAGCGCAGCATCGTCCGCCCCATGCGCATGCTCGTCTTCAGCCCGTTATGTCTCGTGTTTGCCCTGTACATCAGTGTTATATATGGGTATTTGTATATCATGTTCACAAGCATGAGTGTTGTGTTCATCCAGCAGTATGGCTTCACCACAGGCACTGTTGGGCTCGTCTTTTTGGGCCTCGGGATCGGCTCAATGTCTGGCCTGGTCTACTTCGGCATAACCAGTGACCGTGCCATCAAGAAGGCCACCCTCGAGGAAGGGGGGGCCAAGCCCGAGCACCGCCTCACGACATTGCCTCTGGGTGCCATTCTGCTGCCGGTGGGCTTCTTCATATATGGGTGGACTGTCCAATACCATGTGCACTGGATCGTCCCCATCCTGAGCCATGCTGTCATGTGAGTTTTTGTGTCAACAAGCCAGAACTGAACGTTGGAGTTGTGTTTGGGGGCTAACCTGCTTGGTTGACAGTGGCTTCGGAAACATCCTTATTTTCATCTCCATGAACTTGGTGACTATTATCCATGAAGCACCGACTGCGCAAGACAGGAATAGCTAACCAATCCCAGGCACTTGTCGATACATTCACTATCTATGCGGCGTCGGCACTTGCTGCAAATACTGTCGTGAGAAGCGTGTTTGGCGCCGTGCTGCCTCTCTTCGGACTCCAGATGTACGAGGCATTGGGCCTTGGTTGGGGCAACAGTTTGCTGGCCTTTATTGCAGTGGCCATGGTTCCCATTGCCTTTTTGATCATCAAATACGGTGAAGTGCTGAGGACCAAGTACCCTATCAAGAACCTCTGAGGTTGGAGTACGGTACGCTGTGGTCTTTCTTTGTTTTGTTTTAGTGGCGTTTCCTTGGATACCCTTCAGCGTGACTTTTCAAGCGGAAAAGCATGTGACGTGGGGATGCGAGTTTAAAATTCGGTGGTACATATTTGGGTTAATCAAGCATTGAAGCTGGGTTGCACAAACACAAAGGTTAGATGTATACAGGTGTATAAACAGCAATTACCTAAAAAGCAAGCAACTTTCTTACTCTTCGACATTATGGTTGTCTTGTGTTTCTGCAACATCGCAAACGGTCGAGTGGGGATAGCCTCGGTTACGTGCAGTCCGCTCGAGCGGGTCTCGGGAAAGTACGGGGCATTACCTACTTCCCCATCTCCATGCCTCGAGATCTGGGGAACAGCGGGAAATCTCGCGCGCATAACGCTCTCTGGGAGAGAAGAATGAGCTTTATATTCCAAACCCAAGAGGAGATGCTCCAATACCAAGGACAATCCCTGAACGCCTATCCATGTGACACTCCAGAAATGAGGAGCTGCAAGGGAAGTCGGTAACGTCCGGCTCAGCCTTAAGAAGGATCGAGCGCTCCATCGCAGCAGCATAAGAAGACCATATCCCGACGACATGCAGAATCGTAGCAGCCCCTTGCTCGTCCACTCCTAGCCGAATAACCGGCCGACCGGCCCAGCCCCGCCCAACACACCCTCTACCTCGTCCGTTCGAACCAGCCGCTCGATCCCGCAATGGCGACTGACTGGTCCATCACCCACTCTCCGACGCCGAGGTACTTGTCCACCCACTTCGTAACTTCTTTGTTGTCACCAGCGACCTTGTCCGTTTTGAAACTGGGCCTAGCAGATCCCCCAAAGGGGGGCGACAGTTAGCCTCCCCATGGCTTCTCTCGTTGTGTAGGGAACTCCGACGGGAAATCGGTATTTTCGAGGGCACACTCACGTCAAACCGGTCGATCGCTTCATTCCAGCGAGGAATGCGGAAACTATGGTGCCAAGGTCAGCCCACCGGACGAAAGGAAGAGGATCGCATTCGTCGAACAAGCGACTTACACAAGACCGCATCAAAAGCGTAATGGGTTAATCGTCCAAGCTTCGACCATAACCCCAGAGTCAGCAAATCGAGGAGCTGGCAGCAATTTAGATTGCGAAAAGACACAGGCCGAACACAGGGGCGCCCCCGCCGACGAAGGCTGCCCGGGACAAAGAGGGGCGTCACTCACCACCATCTCGACAGATTTCCTGGTCCTCAGAAACAAAAGGCGGGATTCGACGATTCAAATCTGCAGTGGAAGGGCAGATCGACACGGTCGCGATGCGTGGAGGTTGCAGATTGTTTGGCTGACACGAGCGTGGTGTTTGGTTCGAGTTGAAAGCGTTGGAGGGGAAGGGGCGGCAACACCACCGCTGATAACGATCACAGGACGGGGCCCAGGCGCGAACCGTTTCCGAAAGCTTAAGCACAGGCCAGTACAGCACACGTGGGAGGTCACGAGATTTTGCCAAGCACTATTCGGAGCCAGAGAGCGACACTGCGTGGTCTGTGCTTCCAGCCCACGCCCAATCGGGAAAGGGAGGGGCGCCCGTGGGGCGCAAGCCGATCGCTGAGTGGGATGTTGAGGGACCAGCTTGGGGGAGCTCGTGGAAATAGGAAGGAAGAGTTGGGTATTGAACTGGACTTTTTTCGCGCAAGAGGTCAGTAGAAAAGCCAATTCCCTCAGCAACTTTTTCCGCTCAACTCTCGTCCCTCCTCCATCTATCTCCATCCACCGGCCTCAATTTTCTCGACAGACTTTATCGCTACAGGTACGTGTCTGGTTTCTCCGTCTGCTCGCAATCAACCCCGCGCTGTGGCAGAGAAGTTTTATCGCTGCCTGCGTTGCTTCGGAGGTTTCTGCACTTCGTCATCGCTGGGGCACCAACCGCCGAAAGGAAGAGAGGGGCACGTTTGGAACCACCTTGATACGGCTGCGGTGCGACTTCGTCCATCCTTGGATTTGCTCTCGCCTCCCAGCCATTCCTATATCCCTCTTGGCCATTTTCTCTCCTTGCAACTGATCAATCTGAATTTTCCCCTCTTGAAAACCACTCGCCGTACTCGGACTCCGACCTGCATGCTGATTAAGGCTTTTC
The DNA here is from genome assembly GCA_033439775.1 of Podospora didyma. NCBI lineage: Eukaryota > Fungi > Ascomycota > Sordariomycetes > Sordariales > Podosporaceae > Podospora > Podospora didyma. The sequence continues at coordinate 385,668 of JAULSW010000011.1, forward strand.
TCGTCAGGAATCTTTAGGCCTATATCCCGCCCCTCCTATCCCCTTTGCAAACTCGAGCCTCGCTCAACCACCCCTCAAAAACCATCACCGAAAAAACCTTTCCACCACGCTAGTCGTCACAATGGCGGCAACGGCGCTTGACCATCTCTCCCTCGGAGGCAGAATTGACTGGCTCGCCCAGCTCGACACTGCTTTCCAGCCCGAGCGCAACCTGCGCCGCACCTCCATCATCTGCACGATTGGCCCCAAGACAAACTCGGTTGAGGCCATCAACAAACTCCGCGAGGCTGGCTTGAACGTTGTGCGGATGAACTTTTCCCACGGCAGCTATGAATATCACCGTACGTGCCTAGCAATGAAACATTGATGGCTCTGCTGGGCTCCCAAATGCAGTCGAACGTTAGCTAGTTTCCCCTCCCACCTTCCTTGCTTATCATCACACAACATATCCCTCCATCATTTTCGGCACAGGTCGCTGACATATTTGCCTGCTCAAGAGACCGTGATTGACAATGCTCGCGCCGCCGAGCAGGCTCAGAAGGGCCGCCAGGTCGCCATTGCTCTGGATACCAAGGGCCCCGAGATCCGTACCGGCCAGACCAAGGATGATGCGGATATCCCCCTTGCCGCTGGCACAGTCCTGAATATTACCACCGATGAGAAGTACATCGCCTCGTGCGACACACAGAACATGTAAGTTGCTGATTCCGGCCGGTTACAAATTTTCGAAGACACCCAGCTGACCTTGCCGGCAAGGTACGTCGACTACAAGAACATCACCAAGGTGATTGAGCCTGGGCGTATCATCTACGTCGATGACGGTGTTCTGGCTTTCGACGTTCTCGAGATCACAGACGAGAAGACCGTCAAGGTCAAGGCACGGAACAATGGCTTCATCTCTTCGCGCAAGGGTGTCAACTTGCCTAACACCGACGTTGATCTGCCCGCGCTTTCAGAGAAGGACAAGAACGACCTGCGGTTTGGCGTCAAGAACAACGTCGATATGGTGTTTGCTTGTATGTGCCATTTTGGTGTTCGATCTGGCTCGATATCCCACAGAAACCATTGCTAATCAGGTTGCGGGATCAGCTTTCATCCGGAGGGGCCAGGACATCAAGGACATCCGCGAGGTCCTCGGCGAGCAGGGCAAGCACATCCAGATCATCGCCAAGATCGAGAACCGACAGGGTCTCAACAACTTCCGCGAGATCTTGGCCGAGACCGACGGTGTCATGGTTGCCCGTGGTGACTTGGGTATCGAGATCCCCGCGGCCGAAGTTTTCGCCGCCCAGAAGAAGATCATTGCCATGTGCAACATTGCCGGCAAGCCCGTCATCTGCGCCACGCAGATGCTCGAGTCCATGATCAAGAACCCCAGGCCCACCAGAGCTGAGATCAGCGATGTTGGTAACGCAGTTACGGACGGCGCCGACTGCGTCATGGTAAGAGGAACTCTTCCCTTCGCTTCGAATAGCAAGATCTAACTCTGTTTAGCTTTCTGGTGAAACTGCCAAGGGAAGCTACCCCAACGAGGCTGTCCGTGAGATGAGCGAGGCATGCCTTAAGGCGGAGAACACCATTCCTTACGTGAGCCACTTCGAGGAGATGTGCACTCTCGTTAAGCGACCGGTGGCCATCGCCGAGTCCTGCGCCATGGCTGCTGTTCGGGCTTCGCTCGATCTCAACGCTTCCGCCATCTTTGTTCTGTCCACCTCCGGAGAGTCTGCTCGTCTTCTCTCCAAGTACCGTCCCGTGTGCCCCATCATCATGATCACCCGCAGCGCGTCCGCCTCCAGATATGCCCATCTGTATCGTGGCGTGTATCCTTTCTTCTTCAACGAGGAGAAGCCTGACTTCAACAAGGTCAACTGGCAGGAGGATGTCGACCGCCGCATCAAGTGGGGACTTAGCCACGCCATCGATCTCAACATCTTGACCGCTGGCGAGACTGTGGTTGTTGTCCAGGGCTGGAAGGGTGGCATGGGTAACACAAATACCCTGCGCATTGTCAAGGCTGACCTTAACCACCTTGGAATTGGCCAGCCGCAATAGATGGCTTGACGGTGTTGGATTGTTGACGACAAGGATGATGAAGGTTATGTGGATTCAGGTGGTTAATTTGCAAAAGGGCTGGACCAGTCCGAACAATAGACTCTTTTTCTGGCATGGTTTTGCCACCACATGCTCCTGAACTATTCGATGTGTGACTGCTACCTTTCAAGGTAAGGCATTATGGTTATCCTTCTCATATGTTACTCGCTCGGTTCGATGGCAGAGTGTTTCGGTATCCACTGACATGTCGCCTCCTGTTCAAGAGCTTCTTTGCTCTACCATGTGGTTATTTTTGGTGATGCAGCGAAGGGCCTCAGAATGTCCTCTTGGTCATCCTGCGCCCCACACCTACCCCTAACCCCGAGAAAGTACTCCACCAACCTATGACAAATTGGAACTACAGCTCTCACAGCTGGCGACCTTGGATGCCACTATTTGAAGACTAAGTTCCATAATCATATAAGGTATAAATGAGACCTCTTTTCAATGGAGTAGGTAATTACTCAGTCAGCGGTTTGGTCAATGACATTCAACAAGTCAACTTCAAACTTAAGGCATCCTGAGTTGTGAACAGGAGGGGCCTCCACACGGTATGGAGCCAGAAAGTCCAATTTGAAGTTCACATATGTCCGACATGAGACCAGTTGGTAGTGGAAATGACCATGTGAACTATACATTGCAGCAATCGAGCGAAAACCGATTTTACAAATGTACCATTTATCCAGACCAAGCCAGCTCGACCACGAAAAGAGATACCCAAATAAATCAACTGCGCCTCTAACGCCACTTGAACGCCCAAAAAGCAAGTTCTATGCTCTACGCGGGCGTCGTACTCCACGCAGCATGTTCTTCTTCATCCACAAGAATACCCCCAGCCAGACACTGACAGTAGCGACCATCATGGGCACCGAGATCCAGACGAAGAGATTGAAGCTGTCGCCGCGGTAGCGATATGTCTCGCTCATATCTTCGGGGACGTCGTTGTTCCAAAGGAAAATGCCGCTCTGGAAGAATGTCTGGGCGGCGCCGGAAAGCCATAGCCAGAACTGTTAGTCGAGTCAGATATATGAATGAAATCAGGATAGCCTGGCATGTAATTTGGAACTCCAGTTCCGGAATTTCTCTCTTCTTTTTTCCAACTGGTGCTCATGAGAGGGGGTAGGGGTTTGACTTACAGCAACAAAGGTCGCGGGCAGGAAAATCATTGTGACAACAGTGATGACGTGCATTGATGCCGTCTCAAGTCGCGTCTTGTTGGCCATAATGTGCATCTGTTCGGCCGAGTCCTGCGCCGTTTCCTGAAACCGCTGGCTGATGTCCAGCTGCCGGTACTGTAGTATCCCGTCGTAGAGCGCGTTTCCCTCCGTCAAAAGGGTGCCGAGGCATTCGAGCTGCGTCCGCCTGGTCTCGAGTCGTTTTGAGAGGGACTGGATCTCGTACAAGAATTCGGCGAGGTTTTCCTTGCTGCCTTCTTTAATGTGCCGGAAGGACTCGATGTCGACCGTGAGAAGCCTATTGTAGTAGGCGTGCATCTCTTGGAGGACGGAAATGTTCAGCGTCAGGGTGAGGATGGCTCGGCGGATACGGTCGCTGAACGTGTACAGGATCTGTACGTCGCTGAAGCGGAACTCGTTAAGTACCCGTCGTTTGTCAACCAGGTCTTCGCTACTGGAGTTCTCGTCGGCGTTTTCGACAAACATGGTAGATGCCGCTGGTCCGCCTTGATTCTTCTCCAGATCGCCAATTTTCTGCTTAGCCCCTCCTAGGTGAAGGTAGCCCATTAGGGATTTTTGTGCACCGGCAATGACTTCCAATGTGGATTGCTTCCGCATGCTTGGTCGAGCACTGAGGCCAGTGTTGGTCTTGGACTGCGCTTTGGAGGCGTTCTCCTTGTTGGACCGCATGGTGCTGTTACGCGTCTTGGTCTCTCGCAACGATTTTGGGTACGCGGCGAGAATAGACCCCTTGTCTTCTAGATCGTCATCAATAGGCGCCTTTCGAGCGAGTTTAAGGATGCCTTGGATGTTGTCCTCAATGTCGTTGATGTACTGTCGCCAGTTCTCGTCACACCAAGACAGGTACACCATATGTGTGGCCAGCGAAGCGTTGAAGTAGGAGCTGGCGCGGGTTTTGTCTGTAGGATCTGATGGGATGTCTAGGTAAGGTGAGCTTTGCTTGATTCGGCGGTTGAACTCGTCGTTGCCCTTGATTGTGCACCAAAATGATCTTTTAGTGATGACATCAAATGAGTTGTATACGGCTGCCTGTCGGATCTGCCATGGCCAATCGTTATCCTTCTTGATTTCAGGCGCTCTCAATAGATACGAGACATCAATTTCACGGCCTGAACGGTCCAGCTTTGGAATTGCAGCAAGCCTATTCTTGGGCGTGGTTAATGTGTCGTGAGATCTAAAGCTCATGAGGCAAAGATCCTTAGGGTCTGCCTGATCACCAAATGTATGCACCGCGTCGAGAAATGAAGGCTCGACCTGGTGATATGTGAACACCGTCTTTAGCATTTCCGGAGAGCATTTGAGTGGCGATTGGGAGTTTTTAGACTCGAGGAACCTGAAGACTGTTAATCGCGCAAGCTCATTGCGGTGTCCGGTAACAGATTTTTGAGCACTTACGCATGCCGGATTTGTGGTTCCGGCTGGTCTTTCTCAAGATGTTCTCGCATAGCCTCGACGACATGGAATGTACTTTCAGAGAACTCTGGAGAGTTTAATCAGTTCAGCACTCAGGGCAAGAGCAATGGATGGTTGGTCCGAGGATTCACGCACTGTTCTCTACTCCCGTCTCCCAGAGTTCTAACTTTTCTTCTTCGTCGTCAAAGAGATCATCTCTCTCATTTCGGAGCTTTTCTGCGCGAGAATTACGTTCATGATATTCATGTGGGCGAACGGAACGCAACATCGTCTTGGGGTAATCGGCTGTTGTCCCCCAGACATCCTTGAATCGGTCATCCATGCTGCTCATATTGAAATGCTTCTAGTGTTTTCGATTTTTGTGTTGTACTTAAAAACATAAAAAGGAATCTGTCATGCGACAATGGTAAAGGTGGATGATGGACAGAGTAGAAGAGGCGACACACAGGGAGAAGGATGTGAAATTACCTTCATTTATTGATACGGGAAGGTCTTTGCCGCTCAAGTCTGCCCAAGTGTCTGCCCCACGTTACGCGGCTGCGCGGGGCAAATAAGTTCCTCCTCTGTGCCCGGCGCCTGGGTTTCAAATACGCCACCCGATCAACAGCTGAGGCTCTGCTAGGCGGCTTTTTGGACCGGTGCAACGTAATTTGGACAAAATACAACCTGAACTACTTGAAGAAGCCTCAAAATAGCGTTTTAATTTTTCCTTTTGGCAAGATACAAAGCGAACTTCAACATCAAACTTTCCTCTTCGCCCATTATGCGAACATAATGCAATACAATGTAAGAATAGGGTTAGGGTTATTGTCAGAAACAGATTGAACTGTCCATTTGTCGGATCGACATTTTCTGGGCCAGTGCCAAAAATAAGCGAACGACAATACAACTTCAATTTATGAACTTGTAATAGATACTCTGAATGCCATTCATTATACCGAAGTCAAGAGCTATTGCCCTGGACAGAAACAAAAACATCGTCTGAAGGGAAAGACGATGCAAGAATGCCTTGTCGCCCCACTTGCCGTAATGGCATTGTTTGGGCGGCCCGTTCCTCGCCCCTCAGGCTCCCAGATTGCTTGCACCTTCCATTTCTTCCTGAGGTCTCCGTGTTAGGCTTTCTGGGTCATTTTCGACCACTAAGAATGCCTTATCAGCCCTCGTTGAGCTCTTCCCACGTTTCTTCCGGCGGGAACCAATCGTCCTTGTCCTTTAACGCCTTCCTGAGAGCCTTTTTGTCGCTCTGAGCAATCGGGTCACAAGGTTAATGACTCGGAAAAATACATATCGGCCAGTGGTCCATTTGAGACTTACCGAGCTGAGTTTTTCAGGGGCGTAGACATTGTAGTCACCGTCTTTGGGCTGCGCGTTGGCCTTGTTAGTGGGGCCCTCCCAAGTTTGCGCTGTTTCACGATAAGGGCGATTTACCTTGACCCTGATGACTGCCCCCTCGTAGATCGCACTGGCGAATCGCCAAGTCAGCCACGCCTCAAGGGCTCTCTTCTTCACGTCATAGCCATTTACTGTCGTCCACGCAGTTGACATCGTTTCGGCGCCGTGTTTTGCGGCAAGGCGTATAGATGGGCGTTCTTCAGCGTTCGGGTAGCACGATGTCTCAAGAATAAGAACCTCAAGGTCTTTTCCTGAACTTTGCCAGCCCTAGCGGGGGTTGTCCTTCTTTCATACATACTTCGATGGCAGAGCCTCGTGCCTTTTGACTTGGCTGGCGTGTGTTGCCTTAATGCCCGATTCTTCTCCGTGTTTCCTCATTTGGGTGATCGCTGTGCGACACAAAAGTCGCACAGCACAGAGGGGTTCGAGCGTGCATGAGGGAGATGGCGCACATTGGCCAGCCCTAAAGTGGTGTGGTCAGCTTATCAGCGCCGGAACTCAGGTTCGTGCCACTGTTGTCCGGCAGCCGGCGAGGCTCCTACTTTATCCTGAAGGAAGGCACCATCGGCGTGCATATTACCCCTGTCCGTTGTTGCCAATTACCCCCAGTGAGCTTGCAACCCCCTCTTCCCCCCCGTCTTTCCCTTTCGTTGACGTCCTAAGAAGGCCCGTCACTCGTCCAACTAAGCAAGCAGCCTCCCGGCTTGCACACTGGCATCGCGCTGGCGCAAGTTCCTGCATCTTTCTAGCCAGTCATTCCAGACTGTTGAAGCCCCATCCGTCATCGCTGGCAATCCGCCGCGTACCTGAGTGGTCGACAAAATCAAGTCGAAAACCACATTTGTGACCGAATTGCCCTCGCGTCAGCCGTTACAGGCAGGAGAGGCTCTGGTCACCAACCTTTGGTGCTTGCTGCGGGGTTGATGCATGATACTGCAAGCCGCAAATTTCAGCTCTCATCATGGCCAGCGACAGCCAATGGGGGCGGCAGAGGCTGGTCTTCCATCCGACTAGATCAGGTCTCGGTGGGCAATCGACTGCCTGTGCGAACCAACCCGACGCTGGCGGACCGCCGCCCGCTCTTGTGGCATTCGTTGCCTTCTTTTCTCCTCCCCGAGTCCCCCCAGTCCCCCAATCACCCAGGCCACAGCACCAGGCTACCATGTCGGCCTGGATTTAGTGGCTGCCTCTTTTCTGGACAATGACGGATGCAGAGCTGCTGGCGGGGTGTCGACTCACCGTTCGAGGGCACTGGGCAGTTGCAGCACTTCTGTCTCCCGACTCCATCCACCCCCCAATATTGGCCGAGTCGCTCAACCCGGATCGCGACGCTCTGAAGCCCACACGTAGTGGCCTGCAACTCCGCGCCGCATGTTTGCGACCGCACTTCATTGCGCAAACTTACGGGCCTAATCTAGCCTTTTGTTGCCCCCCACGCGACGCGCCACGATTGCGACCCCTTGCCGAGCCCACCGCAGCTCCAAGCTGGACCCTGAAACCCCCGCCAATGCCATGGCTCGCGCAAATACGGTCAGCGAGTTTAGAGACTACGTGAAGAAATACATCACCAACCACGGCTGCCATGGCGAAACTTTGCTAGGAGGAAAGGACAAGGTTGAGTTCGTCCCGCGCCTGGCTCTGGCTGAGTTCTGGACGCGGGACAGGGTTGTCGATGTCCTCTGCTCAGGACAACAAAGAATACGAGGAGACATACAGGAGATTCTCGATGACTATCTTGTGATATTCTCCGTCCTTGTCTGGATAGAGAGACCAGAGTCCATCAACATCTTCATGTCCGTTGAAGGCAGCCTAGACGACACCAAACTTCCAATCTCCTTCACGCCAATCCAGTGGACCCACGACCCCGAGAACAAAGCCACTTTGGAGGTCTTTCAGAAATCGCAGTGGAGGTTCTGTCCTTTGACATTGGATCGCCGTCGCTATAAGTCGACGCTCAACCCTTTCCACATCCTTCCTATCACCAACAAGAAACTATTCGATGACGACGCCGACGAGGACGTAGATGACGTCCTTGTCTACGAAGCAATGTGGCATCCGTCATGTCTCGGTGTTTCGAATGTAAGAAATCTTATCTACGATCCTTTCCCTCTACCCCCTTCGCCCCCTCCCCAATGAATATCAAATGAAGCACTGGAATTAACGCCCATGCCCCCCAAGTCCACAAAGGTTATCCTCAAAGTGTATCACCATCGCGACAAAGAGGTCATTGCCACCCTTGCCAACGAAGTTGATGTATATTCCCTTCTCCAAGACGACGCTTTCGAGCATATAATCCGATACTTTGGATCGTTTGAGCAACAGGGAAAGTCCACAATTGTCCTTGAACATGCCCAAGGTGGGAACCTTGTGGACTTCATGGCGAAAACGCCCCCTCCTCATACATTTCGAGACCGTTTTGCTTTGTGGGATAGCTTCTTTCGGCTATTGATGGCTTTGAATGCGACGCATAACCTAAATCCTTCAGCCGGGAACCAGACCCACGCCGGCCAATGGTTATTGAAAGGGTTTGTGCCACCATGCATCCCCCCCGTTTTGAACCATTCTAACAGCTGCTTCAGCATACACCAGGACATACGGCCGCAAAATATCTTGATCGCGGGAGCTGCGTCGGATACATACAGTGTCTGTTTCAAGCTGACCGACTTTGGAACCGGGCATGTTCGCAGCTGCAAAAGACAGGGCTTGGATGCTATGGGCGCTCAGCGAAAAGGCAATGGGATGTTCAGCGCGCCCGAGTCATATCGAGACGATAACATGACAAAGCCGCAGCTCTGCGAATGTGATATATGGTCTCTTGGTGGAGTTGGGAGTGAGCTGCTCGTTTGGTCCCTGAAGGGGGACGAAAAGAGACTGGAATACCAGACCAAACGCTGCGAAGCGACAGGTCAAACCTCCCTGGCAGGGGGGTTTCACGAAGGAAGTTTTCACGATGGCCAATGCCGCCTTTCGGTTGTCGACGAACAGCACAGAGTGCTACTTGAGTCCATTGACAAGGATGATGACATATCTCGTCTGGTCAGCCACATCATCCTTGATCATATGCTCGTGGCTAACCCTGCCGAGCGATCAAGCGCCATCAAAACATACGAAGCATGGGATACTGCGGTCAAAGGCATCATGCATCTCAAGGTCAATTCTTATGGCACCTCAAATGCCTCGGTTTCCTCGGCCCGTACATCACAGACAGCGCGAACGGGAATGCCAAAGAGGCAAAGCCTTAGCTTCAACGACCTGAAGTTCAAATTGGCACAAGAAGAAGCCGATAGTCGGAGACAAAACAGTTATGGGCAGTGGTTTTCCAACACCGTATCATCGGAGCCGGCACCCATTTCAACTCCAAAACGACAGAGCTGGAATCACATCGACCCCCACATGGTGAACCAAAACCACGAGCACACAAAACATGGCCAGCATTACCCCGGACAGCCAGTTGAATTTATGGGAAGTGGCGACCCAGGGCCCAGCCACCGACATCCTGTGGGATTAACAAGAGGTAGGGCCGTTCGTGGTGCTGGAACCGGCGACTCAATGGTTTTCGGACCGCCCATCCCGGCCATCCCAGAAGATGTCGATGACCAGATGACCTCCACGGCAGCCAACTGGCCCCCCAAGCAATCCCCTTCGCGATATGGTCCCGGTGACAGGCCCACCCGGACCCCCAAGTCTAGTCCACCAGCCAAACTTCCCAGTTCGAGCTCACCTCCCAACTCATTCTTCGGGCGCAAAACGATGGATGATCTCTATGGAGTCCCGGAAACTGGTCCCCCGCCGGGCGGGCTACAAGACACTGGGCTAGGCATTGAGACAAGTCCCGAAGTATCTCACAGTGATACTGGATCTCCCAAGCTTAAGCGCACCGATACTCAATCCAGCCGCCATCGAAAGCCCCTGAATCCCATCCAGGAAAACCCTCAACCAAACGCAGCAGCTCAAGATGTCACGCCTAGACCAACGCACACAAACACGTTTTCAACTTCTCGCCCGCTATCCCGACAGATGACATATGCGTTGATGCTAAACCCTGCCGGAATCATCACAGTGGATGACATTTACACCAAGATCAAGATGATGTCGGGTCAAAAATTCAATTTTCAACGCAAAGCCCTTCTTTCGTATTTCCCACGATTGAAAGACGCTTTGGAGCAGCTCAAAGGCTACGAGGGACGAGACCAGGTAAGGAGTCAACTTCTTCAGCCATGACTTGGCCTAGCACTAACGTCTTATGTGCTGATAGATTTTCATCATTGATGATTCTGCCTCCATGTCTAGACATCGGGATCCAATGGGCAAGACGGTGCGAGTGCTCTCCAAAGTGCTCAAGGAAGGCAAGGTGGATCCCAACAAAAACTTCGATCTCTATTACACCTGCAGTAACGACACATTCTCGCATAAGAATGCCACCAACCTTCAGAACCATGTCGATGCGCATGCTTTTTCAGATTGGCCCTGCGACATCTACACAAGACTTGACTTGATCATGAAGAAAGTTTTGGAGGGACCCAACCCCGTCAGTATCTATATTCTCACGAATGGCCGCTGGAACGCCAATCCCGAAGACCCAAATGATGTTTGCGACCTCGACAAGCTCATCAAGAAAATTTTGTTGGACAATGAGGAGAAGAGGAGGCTGAGCAACCACATTGGCATCCAGTTCATTCGGTTTTACAAGGCGAATGATAAGGAGGACAAGATGGGCAGGAAGCGACTGGAGTACTTAGATGATCACCTCGAGGCCAAGTTTAAGGAGCTGGGGATGACAAAGACGGACATTGTCGACACTACTGACTGGGACGAGGATGTGGGTAAAATGCTTCTCGGGGGCGTTTTTACCGATGCAGACAACCTGCCCTCTCCCGACCAGAAGTGATGGATGGCTGCATGGTCAATGCCTGATTCCGGCAGCGGGTCGGTAATGCGGGCCTGATTCTTTTCATTTATTGATATTTATATATACGTTTCTATTTTGTGAAGTATGAGTCTGGTTGTTGCTGACATCGGACTCACACAATGGCGAAAACCGCCAGGGTCTGGGCTAAAGCAGCGAGGAACCAAACCATGGCATTGCAGAAGTTAGAAGTTTCAGGCGCATGTTGGGTGGCATATACCTTGTTGGGGAGCATCGAAAATATTGTTGAAAGTAATAGCTATTTGTTTGATGTTTAGTAAAAATTTTCGGAGAAAATTTTAGGCCATGTCAAGAGTCTTCTTTCGAAGTCCGTTTAAAGGTTAACGACATATTTGAGGCTTAGGTTTCTCCATCGCCAAGATCCCGCGCCATGACTTCGCATCGGTTCCTCCCGGATGACACCTCTTGGCAACGTCTTCCAATGGTTTTCTGGTGTTGGTGTGCCATCGTATTTTGAAAAGTCCCTTTTTTGCATATTCTAATTCTTCTCTGACAGGCTCATGTGCCTCTATCATCCAGCCCAAGTATCAAAGACGCTTTTTGCTCCCGGAAACCCCCTCCGCCGTCAACACTATCTCTACCGCATTAATCATAGACTCGATTATTGAGATCAGTTTCTCCCCGCTGCTGTGCTAGGCAATCGCCTGGTTGAACTTTAGCTCTTCAGCCATCTTGAAAGCAGTGGTTTAGAGTACATACAAGAACCGCGTTGTCAAGCCAAAGATTAATAGCATGCCTTCCCCTTGAAAGTTTTCTCCGTTCTACAAACTCATAAGGTACGCGATAGTTAGACAATGAAGCATCAAGTTGAACAAAACTTGCTGATACTGGAACTTTAAGTGAGGCAGTCTGTGAACTGACCTCGGATGGTGGATATCACGGAGGCTGGCAGTGTCTCCATGCATATGAGACATAACTCCACGCAGTGGAGACATCAAACAAGTATCACAGCACAGCAACGCCCGCATAGCTCAGGGGTAGAGCGTATCACTAGTATCTCTAGGATCATGATAAGGTCATCAGTTCAATTCTGATTGTGGGCAGCACGATTTACATTTGCTGGTCGTCTTCAATTCTTTTTTGATGTTGGTGTGCTGGTTGTCCTGTTCTTAAAGTGACTCATACTGGGACAGGTTGCATGCTGCCCTGATTTGATGGACTGTGCATATATTCAGTTGTACATGCAATCAGTCGGGAGTTCATGGGCACTTTTTGCACAACTGCCAACATTCTCTGAAGTTTACTTACTATACTCCTTGTTCTGTAAAGGGGGATTGGTTTTTAGTTCAAAGAAACAACATGCTAAGCTTTGAATGCCTACCAAAGCCACAATTCAAACTTGAGAACCATGAGTCATTGATCATGGGACTGGCGAGAGGAATCTTGGCCAAACATAGGGGAATTAATAAATCAATTCTGCAAGCCAAATGGCCAACAGGGTGTCTATTTCCCAGCTTGTAAAAATCTACTTCTATCCAGAAGCCCAACGTCCAAAAGCTCTCAACTCCCCACGCAGTGAGCATAAAATAACTCAATAGAATTCCCCAGCCACAAAAAAAGACGATTGTTCGTGAAAATAATCAACAACTATGCCGTAAATGACCATCAAGCAGAGCGGAGACTGCCTGTGACAACGGACCAAAAAAAGGGGGGGACTAGTTCTCGGTAAGGTTGTAGATCTTCTGGATGTCGCGCAGGATCTGCTCGAAATCGATCTCGAGGTCCTTGAGCAGGCCGTCGTGGAGGCCAAAGACCCAGCCGTGCACGATGGGAAACCGGTTCTGGGCGTACGACTTCTGCACGCTAGCCGTCTTGACTACGTTGCGGACCTGCTCGATGACGTTGAGCTCGACGAGGCGGTCGTAGCGCTGCGACTCGTCGGCGATGGCATCGAGCTCCTTCTCGTGCAGGCGGTAGACGTCGCGGATGTTGCGCAGCCAGGGGTTGAGGATGCCGAGGTCCTTGTTGGCCATGGCGGCTTTCACGCCGCCGCAGCCGTAGTGGCCGCACACGACGATGTGCTTGACCTGCAGGTGCTCGACCGCGTACGTGATGACGCTCATGGCGTTGAGGTCCGTGTTGCACACCAGGTTGGCGATGTTGCGGTGCACAAACGCGTCGCCGGGCTGCAGGCCCGTGATCTGCTCCGCGGGGATGCGCGAGTCGCTGCACCCGATCCAGAGGTACTCGGGGTTCTGGCCCGCCGAGATCTTGGCGAAGAAGTCGGGGTCCTTGCTGCGCTGCTCAGCCGCCCACGCCTTGTTGTCCTCGAACACGCGGTCATGCGTCTGCCGCAAGTAGCGGGATATATCCTCTTGCGCCATGCCGCGCCAATTTCTGCTTGTAGTGTTGGAGGGAGGGGTGGTGCTTTCCTGGCGCGTCGAGGACGTCGAAGACAACGTCCTCCAAAAGCTGCTGGCGGCGGCGCGGGTGGTGGTAGGGTGGATGAGGAGGGGGCGTGCTAGTGATGATGAGAGGGAAAGAGCGGTGGCTCTCGCAGATGCCAATGACGAGAGGGAAGGGCCGACACGTGAGGCGAACATCTTTCCCAAACTATCCGGCGAAGTGGATGGCCGATGGCGCCCGCCCTTGGAAGAGAGAATTTCTGCCCTAGAGCGGAAGTTGCCGCCGGCAAGCCATTTTTATCAGTTGACTGGGCAGGTCCTCCTCCGATTTCGTCATCCCGCTGCCGCTTATTCTCTTGGCAACTCTCCACCCCCTTGGCAAGATCCACTTCCAACGACCAACAAAAAACAGAATCCACACAGCAATTGAGACTGTTGGGTTTTGGTTGGTCCCTTTCCCCCCAACATGTCGTCGGCCACCACCACTATCGCACGCAGTATCCTTGTCACTGGCGCCAATGGCGGGCTGGGCTCGGCCATCGCGGGCGCGCTCGCTTCTGGGAGCGCTAGGGGATCCGAGTACCACGGCCTGTACACGGTTCGGAATGTCGAGAAAGCCACCGACTTGAGGCGCGTCTTGTCTCAGACAGCCGCCACCACCCACAAGCACGATGTAATCGAGATGGATCTCGGCCGCCTCGAGAGTGTCCGTCAGGCCGCCAGGGATATCAACAGGCGCGTGGCAGAGAAGTCGCTGCCCCCCATCCGAGCTCTCGTCCTCAATGCCGCCTATATGGAGAGTTTCGAACAGAACTTTACCCCTGACGGCTTCGACATGAGCTTCCAGGTCAACTACCTGTCGCATTTCTTGCTGGCACTCATGCTTCTCCCGAGCATGGACAAGGAGCATGGAAGGGTGGTTGTGCTTGGGAGCTACACGCATGAGTACGTGTTTGTGGAGGATGTTGTCCGAGAGACGGGGCTTGCATGCTAATTTCGATTGTTTAAACAGCCCACGTGACAAGCGGGCCACTTCTCGAGGATGGTTTGCTGGCGATCAGTGGAAGACACTCTTCCATGACACCGAGAGCCTAGCAAAAGGCTCCTGGAGTTCTTCTGCGGAATTTCCGGACGAAGCTGGAGGAATACGTCGCTATGGCGCCGGCAAGCTCTGTCTGCTCATGATGATGCATGTTTACAACCCTACTTTTCCCATGCTTCTGTCGCTAACCCTCGCACAGGCATGAACTACAGTCTCGTCTGCTTGACGACCCAACGCTATCCAAGATCTGCGTCGTGGGTGTTGACCCAGGCGGCATGGGCTCTTCTCTATTTAGACGGACTGGGTTCTTCATTCGCGCTTTTGCACCTACTCTTCTCCCCTACGTTGCTCCCATCATAGGCTTGTTTACGGAGAATCCGCGGGTCAGGACGACTAAGAGATCGGCCAGTGACGTGCTTCATGCTGCGTTTGACACGGAGACATTGGGTGAGTACCCCAGGGATGTGTACGTAGATGGGAGAACACCAGCGACCACGAGTGAAGAATCGAGAGATCCCGAGAAACGCAAGGCGTTGTGGACAGACTCTGTGGAGCTTGTTCAGATTAAGGAGGCAGATACCGTTCTGGCGAGGTGGCAGTGAGTTTTAGATCAGTTCAAAGCACCTCCTGAGTCCGGTGACTTTCGTACATATGTAGCATTTGAGAATGACCATGGGGCAACCTGAGCGGGCGAGAAGAGGATGCGTTGTTCAAGAAGTACAACTTAGGGTTCAAAGCTACTCTCCGTCTAGCTAGCAGTGGCAGCCTATCAGGTCAAGCAATAGATGTAATGTCTGTCTAGGTGTTCATGTATCTATGGTGAAAGAAGTCTCATCAAGATGCCATAGGTCTGTGCCGTGGAACTCTAAGTCCGTAACATCAAACAGTATGCAAGAATGTGCTAATGAAGCTAACTCTGAGACGGATTTATTTGGCTGCGACTTAGATTGGTAATAATAACACACATGTAGCCAGAGACCTTTGGAACTTGCTAGAAAGAGCCGGAAAGATATTAGACGAGTTTTCATTTAGGCCTGACTCATAGACTCTGGAGTTCACTGTCTGGATTGAGGCCCCTCGATTCGATGTGTTGGTGCCCCTGAAGATAAACTCAGATGGCACCTATTAGCGTCGTGATTAGAAAGGAAAGTTGTCACTGCAGAGTGTTGAGGCTCGCATGTTCTAGAAGGCCACGGAGTTGGATACTTTTAACTACCTGATGTGCAACCCGCCTCCCGGCCGTGGAAGATACACACAGTTACTCCTTCCTAAAGTAGTTATTTCGAGACTCAGCTTTCTTCGTGCCACACTGCGATAACAGAGCCGAATATTCTACATCCTCCGCACACACCGGTAGCATTCCTCCACTTCCCTCCTTTAACATCGCCACAATCACGGCTCTTTTGACCTACACCTCTGAATGCAAGCTCGTCCGCAGGCACTTTGAGAGGTAATTGGTCTTGCGAAGAGCTTTTCAACCCCATAGCCTTCTTCTTCTGTTTTCCCCCTAATTCCTGGTAACAATTCGTTAGGAACCCTCTGCTCTTTATTCGGTGCCTTCGTCTGCGGTATCGCCCCAGCGAGACGCAGGACTCTGCGGCTACAATTTCGATCCTCGCTTGCCACTTTTCGGCAGCCTCTATTAGTCTCTCCAACTCGCATAAATTGATCTGTATCTCACCCTCATACTTCGTCTTCTTGCTGAAACGCATCGTAAAATTCGATTTCACCTTCTTCCACAAATCACACCAGCGCGACACACACTGCCGTCTTAGTCGCGCAGCCCATTATCCGAAGACCGCTGTCAGTCCCCTTAAGCCATGCTGTCGGAATCCACCCCACACTCTTGCTATCGAGGTATGAAGTGTTGATGAATCTGTCGGATGCTTTGACACTGACAGATGGACAAGGAATCATGTTTAGAAACTCCTCGCCGACGCTGAGGCTTATATACTTCTGACAAAATAAACGAACATGCCCTTGACTGGACCTATCTTGCCTAAGGGCTAGATAGGAGCGGTCAAAACTCGCGAGAGCGCAATCGGCTGTGGCCAGATCCTGGACAAGTTCCTTGATAATCTCCAAACGAATGCTCTGCGGAACGGTCGAATATGCTACCAAGCTGGGTTCAAACATGAGCCGTATGAGGTGCAAGTCTCGGCAATAACGAAGTATACTCCTGCAAGCAAGCAAAATCAGCCACACACCTACGAGCCGTTGCTGTTTGTAGTCGAGAGCCGGGGCACAACACTTGTGGTCACAGGCCACACCATCAGCCACCATGCCGAGACGAGCAGCACTGACCAATCAGTGGCCCACTGTGAGGTCTACCACAGATCGAAGAACGGCCCGATGGAGGTTTGCTTCGAGAAGCTCCGGGATACGCTGGAGCAAGACAAGGACTTGTTCAATCATCTTAAGAAGCTTCATCTCAAGCAAACCTTCGTGCCGTCATTCGATAACAGCTGGAAAAAAAAAATCCAGCGTCTTCAGGACAAAATTGAATCCGCTCAGCGAGACATTGCCGCCTTGCTGGAATTAGCGGACGAGAAAGAAGCGGAGATTGTCACGAAGACCACAAATTTGGTCAAAACCGAATAGCGAATCAACACGCTAGAGGAGCGGAATGAGAAACTTCTCGACCAGCTGGCCCAGAAGGATAAGCATCTTGCCGAGAAAGATAAGCTGCTTGGACAAAGACTAGGGCCTGCCTAGGAAAATGAGGCATTCCGTCAAACGAATGCTCGGCTCAAGGAAATCATTAAACAGCATGAAACCAGTCTCGCAGAGAGAGATGACATTATCTCCTGGCACCAAACAAACGCCAACGAGAAGTATAGAATCTACAAGGAAGACGTAGGCTCCAAGACTGACTAGTTACGAGAGAAGGAGGCTGCTCTGAATGAAAAGGAGACACGCCTGAAAACCGTCTGCCAGCTTAACCGAGTCCTGGAGGGACGGATTCTGTCACTGGGCGCCAAGTGCACTCGCGAGAAATATCAGAAATCAATACTCGCGCGCCGTTTAACTTCGGCCTTCCAGCAGATGCCCATTGAGGACTGGATACAGCACCTCCGTGAAGAGTAGACAGGCGGATGGAGATGAACTGGCTGGTGGTGGAAAAGGGCGGCGATAATCAGCATGATGGGTTTCTTTTTCTTTTTCTTCCTCTGAACGATGGAGATGCACAACTCCACCCCTAAAGGACTCCATGAAAAGCAGGCCTCTCAACATCACATGTTTTTGGGGCTACCTAACGAACTCGACACTGCAGATGGATAAACATATATCCATTTCTAAGGCAGATAACCCCTAGATGATCCTAAGCACAGACGTACGGATCTCACACATTCTCCCGCTGCAAATTCTCACATTACATTTCAAGCCATTCTACCCCATATCTCCATACCTCCTAGCCAGATTTTCCCATCTATTTCCCCATGAAGCATCCCCATGAAGCACAGTGGACAGGAGCTTGGCAAGATATGAGCCACTACCATATAACTGCCCCACCCATAGGTGAAAACCCCCAAAAAACTCAGTTCCACCTTTCTCTGAGACTTTTTCGTGCCGTGATCATTGTCCAAGCTTAAACACCCCAGTTTCCAAAAATGCGCAGTTTCAAATTCCGACCGACCACAAGACTCACTCAGTCGCCGACCATGCCATAAATAGTGTTATCTCGCTCCTCAATAGTTTCCTGCCATTCGGCTTTCGTACACGCACGCAAACATCTATTTTAGAACTGACACGCAACATGCAAACAATATTTCGTGCACGAAAAAACACAAACTACGACGAGGAAAACATACACAATGCCTTTTAGACTCCGTGCCCTCCAAACTCTCCCCCACGCAACTCTACACACACCACCTCAACTCCTCCTCATTCACACTGCCTTACTCGCCACCTCAACCAACACCAGTACATCCCTAACCCCCCAACAACCCAGCGACGCAGCGGCAGCATATTCCGTGGAAAGTCATGGTCCAATCCCTTGCGGGGTATCAACCCGCCCCTGAACCCGCAAATAGTACTACAACCACCCCTGTGTCCAAGCACAAGCCCGCAGGCGAGGACGAGACCCATCAGTAACAACAAGAAGTAACCACTCTGACCCAAATAATGCTAACACAAGCCGCGCTAGTCAAGAACCTCAAGCTAGATGCGACACCCCATGGCGTGAGTCAGCATCCCCTTGATAAAAAGTTAAAGAATGCGCAGGAAAAGCTGGATGCGAGGCTTCGGGATCCGGCGTGCTTCGGGGGTTCGCTGGGGGCTGCTGCTACTACTAGTACTACTAGTACTCCTACGCTTGAGAAGAACATGAACACCACTTCTCTTGCAGACAGGATCTTGGCGCAGATCACGTTGATCGAACAGCTCAAGGCCGCCTCTGGTGCTATGGAAAAAGAGGAGTTTCTTTTAAATGCTTCTTTTCAATGGTTAGAGAAAGAATGAAGAGGCGAGATTTTTTCGGCTGGTTGGGAAATTGGACTGAATCAAGTGAAGGGAATGAATAGACAGGAGGGAGTGAGGGCAAATACTACTAGAGTGGTTGAAGCGGTATATTTTGCTGGTATGGCTAGAAGTCAATTCAGAACTAATGGATTTGAGCGGTATGCGAATCGAGGAAATAATGGGAGAGAATCTCAGCTCCATCAAGTTACGCCAGTATGGCCAGGTTTTTTATTAAACTTGGTCGTATCTAAAGTTCGGAGGTGTGTTCCGCGTGTGTAAGCCTTTCTAGTTCTAGTACTTGAGGGCTATGCTATTGCTCATTTCCATCATCATTATCGTTAAAAGAATGTGTCCCATGCTCCATCTATCCCATGTTGCGTGCCGTATGTATGTACTTGCTGCCACAGCAGCCTTCTTCTATTCTACCACCTTCCCACCTTCTCTCGCCACGGTGATGCAAGCAAGAAGCCATCATCAGCTACTTCCATCATGCGAGTGCAGCTTAGATGTGTGTCCACGGTTCAATCTTCAAGGTGGGCTCCTCGAGCTGCAGATCGCAGGTAGGCAAAGAGATGCCATAGTCGTCATACCCAAGCACGCCAGTGTCAGCATCAGGTACAATCCAGCGGCGATTGCGGAGATCACCTTCCTGGGCACGGTCGTTGAAGTTCTGCGGGGCAAAGACAATGCTGCTGACAGCCTCGGTATAGAGAGTAACCGGAACATCCTCGGCGCGGGTGAAGTGGTGCATGCCCAAGTTGAACCAGACAACAAGATCCTCATCATCGACGCTCTCGCCGTCAAAGAACTTGGCAAAATCGTGCTGCGGCGCCTCGGACAGCTGCACGTTCTGCCAGCTGTTGGCGTATACCTCAGCGTCGTGCTGCTTGGTGACGGCCAGGTGCGACTTGAGGAAGGTGCTTGACTTGCGGGTGAAGGGAGAATCCTTGATGCTCAGGTGGATGTTGGACCGGCCAGGAACAAGGCGGTATCCACGCTTCTCGCCCCATGCGTTCGTCTTGTTGTTGTTGACGACGCAGTACATGGCCTGACCGTTGGCCTTCCAGTCAAACTGCTGCTCCGTCTCCATGTTGGTCACGTTGTACTCCATCTGCTCGAAGGTACCAAGCTCAGCGTACCACGGCTGGGTCTGGTTCACGACAATCAGGTCTGTCACCTCAAGGCTGTTGGTGGAGTCGACAATGTCAAAGTCGGCCTTGAAGGTCAAAACGTGGTCGTGGAAGCTGCCCTGCGTGCCCTGGCTGATGCGGGAGCCGAACTTGCCTTGGTCCTTGTAGTAGGGCGAGGACTGGAGGTATCCAGAAGCACGGACCTGGATCTCAAGAGAGCCGTCAACGTGGAAAGCGTAGTCAAACAGATAGTCGTAGTTGCCGACGGTGGCAATCGTTCGCGTGTGCAGAGCCGAGCCCTTCACCGCTCCAATGTTCTGGAAACCGTAGTCGGAGCTGCCGCCACTGGTGCGGTGGCGAGCGAGAGGGAATCCATCATCGGACTCAAAAACACAGATGGCGCTCGGGTGAACTTCAGTCTGGTCGCCTTCAGGGAACGTGGCGTTCAGCATGGTGCTACCAAAGGGGCAGTCAAAGCCCTCGACAAGTGTGGCCGAGTAGGTTCCGAAGCTGTAGTACGTGTCATGGTACACAGTCCCGGCAGCCTTGGGCTGGAATCCAGCATACTGAGCAGCAGCCTCCTGCAGGGTGAGCTCGTACAAGACACGCTCGCCCTTGAACTTGATGTCGTAGAACTGTAGACCAAGGGTGCGGGTGAAGGCCATATAGAAAGACCAGCCCATGTACTCGACGTATTCCTCGTCTTTGTCCAGCTTGTAGCGCTTGCCTCCAATCTCAATGCTTTGGGGGGCCGCACGGTCTTCGAGGTCGCGAATGCCCATCTCAGGTTGGAGATCGAGCAGGGCCCACTTCTGGTCGCGGGTCTGAGGGAACTCACTCTTGAGCTGACCGGCATCGAATGCAGCGCGGAGCTCAGCAGCGGTGGCGAAGAAACGCTCGTTCGTCACGTAGCCCTTGAGCGAGTACTTGCTGGCATCGGTGCCGGTCACCTGGAGAATCAGGTAGAGATCGATGGGGGTCATGTACGACGCCAAGCCGGGGTACCGAAACATGTAGGTGATTTGGGACGTCTTGCCATCCAGCGAGGTGGGCGTTGTGCTTGCGGCCGTGAGGTTTGTGCCATTATTTGAGGACCCAAGGTATGCGCCATCAAACAAGGCAACAGTGATGTCGGCAACGTCTGTCATGGACTTCTTCAGTAGCGGCTGGACAGCAGCAGAACGCTTGCTATCGAAATAGCGACCAGCATAGGGGACCTCGCCTCCCTTGCCACCGTTAAACACGTAGTCGTACTTGGAAATGGTCGTCTTGTCGGAGAATGGAAGAGGGCCAACCATGTATTCCTGAGAAACAGGCTCCTCCTTGCCGCCCTCAAAGATGACAACGCGGGCATACTTGGGAGGGAGTGCAGCGGCTCCGTCGATGTATGGCAAAATCTCGGACTTGTTGGTATCTGTGTGTGTTGTCAGCTACTCTACCGTCTAAACAGAGCATGCCCCCAGAAAATTACTTACTCAGGGTGTCGATGAAGTACAGATAGTTATCCGTGAGAGTCGCGTTCGCCACAGCCGTCAGGTTGAGGCCTGTTGCGGGATCGTGGATGAACTTGTGAACAGCCCTGACATCGTCCGGAGTGATGGAGGACCACGGGTTGACCTTGGGAGCTTTGACGACAGGAGCCTCGTCCGATAAGCCGCAGGGCTTTGTTCCGTTGGTGAAGCTCAAAGCCCGTTTCCAGTAACCAGCATCGGGGCGAGCGGCGGCAGGGGCTGCGCACCCTAACAGGGCGGCCACCAAACACTGTTTAAGCATCTTGAGATGTTGGCTCGGAAGAACAGGAGTCCAGTCGAGGAATATGCGAAGAAGCTGATGGATGAGTGTGAGAAGTAAGTAAAAGGAGGCATAACCAAAGGTTTATATATGGCGCCGCATTGCTCACGCATCACCACATCGTGGCTGGTGCATGGTCATCGGGCTGGGATTTTGGCCTGTTCGTTGACGGTGCCGAGTCCCGACGACTACTGAGAGATAAGACGAAGGCATTGGCATGGACTGGCTTGGCATATGTACTTGGTAGGCATGACGCGGGTTGACTTATCGCAGCAAGCTGGAATCTTCGCTTGCTCCTAGAACGGAGCTTACTCCTGCAGGGGTATACTTCCCGGCGCGTTCTTGCGTCAGCGGCCAGTTCAAAGGTCTAACGCAGTCTTGGCTCCCTTCCTGCCGTTTGTGTTGCCTAGGGCTACACAGGTGTTAACACGACGCTTCCGTTTCTTGGGTAACCCAAATCCCCAAGAGTGTGGGAAGAGAAGAAAGTGTTGACAGCAGTGAGGGAAGAAGCTAGTGAAGTCCCGTCTCTACGGTACTGGGCTAGACCTCAAGACACCAGTGGTGAGCTTGGCGTCTCCACGCTTGGTTGAAAGCTGCCGAAGGTCGTATTGGCGGGGTAGGTGCCAAGCTTCCATGTTGTCGATACCAATGGCTTGTGGGATTAAGGTGTGGCGGTGAGGTTGGGGGTCGTCGTCGGAACGCAAGAAAGACTGCCGCCTGGTCGCGACAGCAGACTCCACAAACCCCACAGCTCATTCAGTTCTTGATGGCGTGCGTCGGATGGAACTTCAGGGTCCGACGAGGTGATAAGATTGCGAGGCCAGCACGGTGAGGGTGAATAGTTGCTATGACCAATGCCCCTATGACAGTGAGGCATGCCCAATCGGTCTGCTCGGCTTTTTCGGCACATCTCCTGGACTGTCCCCAATTCGGCAGCGTAGTGCGGACGTCGGATGGGTTGACGAGAACCCGGTTTTGTGGTGCGCCAAGGCCCCATTCCAGCTAGCAACAATACCAACCCCTCCCGAACAGTTGGCGAGAGATAGGAGATAACGTCGGCTCAAGAAGAAGGTGGTAATCAGCCTTCGTGCTGTCAGACATCCTGCCGTCAATAGGGCGAAAGTCTGTTCTTCCTCCGTGATGCTGCCACGAACCCATGGATAAACTGGGATGTTACGTGGTGAAAAAAGATTCTGTCATGGAAATGTCGACTGCTTTCCAGTCCCAATCAGGAAAGCACTCCCTCGCGGGCGTGGCTTCCTCAAAGAAAGAAGATATTGATAGCCGGCCGGCAAGGACTCAATTGCCGGGTTCAGCGCGTGAGTTGTTTCTGATGATGAGTTTGTAAGCAAGTGCGCAAGCTCAAAGAACATTTCAAGGATGAGGATGATGCATACGCACCCAGGAATGGCGGCCGGTTTCTTTGGGTATAAATTGGGACCGTCGTTGAACATCATTCTCTATGTCTCACGACCTGTGGTTGAAATAAGGTTAGTCGAGCGAAGAGGTTGGCAAAAGCATGGCAAAGCATGGCCGGCATTCGCGGCGATCATATACCTCGATAGTCGATACATTTTGGTCTTGGAGGATTTAAACTTCAAACCGGGTTGGGTTGCCTCCTCTGGCTCATGCACCCCTTAATCCTCACGACTGATGTGTGGAAGGCATGCTGGGGTTGGACGTGACGGCCAGATACGGCAAGAGTTACCTCGAGGCTCGCCACGGCTCAAGTCGAATGCATTTCTACGGCAGGTACACTAGAGTGGATACCCATAGCAGGTGCCATGTATCGTCAGTCGCATGCTTCTGCCAGTGGCGCAATCTTGAGCACTCTGGCAGCATTGCGGGTCAAGCGTCTGGAATTTTCTGCAGCCAAGTGCGTTGCGCCTTCCCGTCCAGTCGCTTGAGTCATAGACAACATGTTTGGTCGGACTGAAAGAAGGAAAGGGTCGTTTACATAAAAGTGGAAACAAACAGGCTTCAAAAACTGCTTGATTGGCTGGAAATATCCAATTCTTTGCAGGTTATGCCAACCGATGCAGCCCTTGCCTGTGGATGAAAATGCATGGCGTTGTCAGCATCAAGGGCTGAGCATCAATGTCCGAATGTTGTTTGTCGAGACCCAACCAAAGTTCCGGGTAGTGTTCTACGTGTCACTTATGCGGGAATGTTACACCCTTACGCTCTGGGAGATTTTCTCTGTTTATAAGTAGGTACCTGTTCATCATTTTTGACGCCCTTATAGAAAAAAGCGTCTCCTTTCTGGTCCATTCGCACTCAACCCACTTCTCCTCATACCTAACTCAACCTCAACACGTCCTATCCACGCTAGAATGACGAGACTTATTGGCACTGTGTCTCTCATGGTCATCTCGGCACCTTTACTGGTGACTGCAGACGTATGGGCAGACATTATGACACACTGCCCTACGTCAAATTCCGCAGCTGCCAGGTGCGCAACCAGTCACTAAGAGGCCAAATACAGAATACAGTGACAGTGGGCTGATGAGATATTTACACTACAGCGTGGCCACTGAGTGCATGGAGACATCCCTTCGGCCCATCCAAACTTGTGGTACTGGTCACAACACTGCCGAGATGAAATGCATCTGCAGTGTTTACGTGTCGGCCGAGTAAGAAGACCCATTCCATATCCTGCCGCTGTCCTGAAGTCCCTCAGCCAAGAATTGATGCTAATGTATTTTTTTACTCCTGATTTTAGACAATGCTGGTCAAACTGGTGCGATTCGGTCGGCATGGCCGCCTGGACGAGCATCTGGGGGGGTTGCGCCCAAAGCGGCGTGTTCCCTAGCAGTTCTGATGCAAGCGCAACTACAGGGGTCAAAACTGGTCCTACTCCTAGCACAACGCCGCTAGCAACCCTGACTGGAACTGGTAGTGGCTCCGGAGCAGGTACGGGTCCTGCAACGGGTGCCGGTACTGGCGGTGGTGGTGGCCCGGCTCCCTCATCGACCAAGAGCAGTGGCGGTGCTGGAAGCGTTCCTCAGGCGGCTATTTATGGTGGTCTCCTTGGTGCGGGATTTGTGGCCGCTTTGGCCTTGTGAACGTGAGCTGGTTTCAGGTTATTCAGTTTTAGCTGGACAAAGCACAAAGAACGGTGTTGATCAATGGTAGTGTAGAGGCATTAATCTTATTCAGTCTATTTCAAGCCGCCGCTTCCCACGAAATTGTCTTTGCAATCTCCTCGACGTACTGTTTCGTCTCTTTCTCATCAAAACTAAACGCAAGCCGAACCATCTCATGAATCTTGTCAATATCATCCTCCCCACCCTCCAGATGGTTGAAGTACGCATAGATGCGTGACGCTGGGTCATCCAACATATCGGCAATGGACTGATCCAGTGGTCGGCCATCGGCGCGTAGCTGTTCTTCCGCTTTTCTGAACTTCTGGACATACATTTGTCGGGCATCCTCCTTGGGCCGCACATTCTTGTAGGCGAAATGGTCAGGGTTTTGAAGGATGCTTTTGATCCTCCCCTCCGTCATCAGCAGAGGGAACTGCATCGGGAAGTAGTTCACCTGCCACAGCCCTGTTTGCGCGAACTCCCAGTCAATGACGGCCAGAAAGTTGAAGTCATCGTCAACCAAGACGTTCTGAGTCCCGAGGTCCATGTGGCTGAGTGGAAATCGCGCCTTCTCGGCATCGTTACGATAAAGGTCGGTCTTTTGGAGAATGTCGATGAAGACGGCGGCTCCAAGTTTCTTTGTGGGGGGGCTTATTGTTTTTTTTCCTCCTCCTCCTCCTCCTCCTCCTCTTCCTCCTCCTCTACTGAATCATCAGGAGACGAAAACGCGGCTTCTGCAATTGCTGTGAGGTACTCTGTGCTGGTAGAAAAGGGGCCGGGGTTTTCAGAAATGCCGTCTGCCAAAGCACTTGAAAGCTTTCCAAGCACAGGCTCACCGGTAGTGGCTGAAACAGGGTTGATGGAGCCGATTTGTGGAAATGCCAAAGCAGCAAGCTCTGCCTGGACGCGGGTCCATTGGGTGATGATGTGTTGTTGGGTCTCGAGCTGCAAGACGATTGTTAGCTGGTTGTGCTTATCCGTGGATGAGAGAAGAGCTGGCGATAGGACGCAATGTCCATGAAGCTATGGGAAAAGTCACTCACCAGCAACTTCAAAATGTTAAACTCGACGTCTTGTAACGTGTTTCCATAGAACCCTTCCAGGAGCATGTAAATTGCTCCTGCGTCGACAGCGTATCGCGATCCCGGGCACAGCTTGCCGCGCAAATCGCATCGTCGCAACCTCGCACTGAACCGAGTAGAGCTCATGTTCCTCGCTGAAGTTCTTATCAGCAATGTCCGGGTGTCGCGGCAGCCGAACGCGCGCAATGATCAGGCTACCGTCGTCGTTGCCAATCATCTCAAAGCACATTTAATACTGCCCAGCCGAGAACGGTTCGCTCATGGTAAACTTCTGGCTCCTGAGCTCCTCGGCGTGGCGTAAGAGGGCCGATTTGTCCAGAACTTGTAGGAGGCTTTCCAAACGCTCCTTCATGCCATTGTAATCCCAATAATCAAAAGACGCCCATCTTGCACTCGGAGGCGTTTTCGGAGGTTGAGCCATTTGGTGATTTCGAGAGCTTGGGATGGATAACAAGCCTGAAGGTTATGATTTAGAGAACTATGGCGCTGGATTGTGGTAGACACCAGAAATTCCCGAGTTTATCGGATCGAAGCGAACTGTTATGTCATGGTCTACAAGGACCAGTAGTCTTTCAGGGCGGCAATTCCGTTGCTGGCTCTTTGTTAAA
Organism: Podospora didyma; assembly: GCA_033439775.1. Classification (NCBI taxonomy): domain Eukaryota; kingdom Fungi; phylum Ascomycota; class Sordariomycetes; order Sordariales; family Podosporaceae; genus Podospora; species Podospora didyma. Next base: position 412,232 of record JAULSW010000011.1, read on the forward strand.
TTGACCCAACTCGAATTGCATTGCAGTGTAATTGGTTCACAAAGGATCACCGCATAAGAATTTTCCAAAGCATCTTGTAGCAAATTCATCCAGCATAAAGCGTACAAAGAAACCATAGTTAATGCCTCTTGTTATTAAAATAGCACAATCATAGAAGACCAAGGACCAGAGCTGGTTGAAAATCATAGAATATAGGCGCAATGGGATTTTATACGGTAGTTCCACTACGTGACGACAAGAAGAAATATAGCACTAGGGAAGATAAACCAACTTTGTGTTTTACTGTGGGCAGATGCCCTGAATATCACATCAACAAACACACTTGTTTCTAGGTCAGCATTCCTTACACCTGAAGCCCATCCTTTCGATTCCCCAGCCGAGCCTTTGTTTTTGCATTTCTTTATAACATCTTGAGAGGTCTAGTAATACGACTCGTTGCACAATTCGCATCATTCGCATCATCCCCGTACTAAAACACTTACTTCACTATTGTTCCCATCGTGAAGTTTGACTTATGCCCAATACACGCCTGAATGTCATTCTGCTGAGGCTTTCAATCTTCATATCACTCAAGGTTATCCGATATTGGGGTGCAGGCCGTCTTTGATTGCAAACGTGTGGGCTCAAGACGGTGATGACACTCCGAGCATGGTTTTAGATGAACGAAGACTTTGGATTTCTATCCGGCGATCTATCTGTTTGCTAAGCAAAACAGATGCTGTAGAGGCATACAAGATATGTATGCGATTTTCACGAGCTGTTCATCTTGCTTTTCATTCTCCAGCTTTGTCAACAAAGTCCCTCCTCTGCCCAAGGTAGATCTTGCCTTTCTCGCATTGTTCTCCACCTCCCAATAGCCCTCTTCAACTGCTTCAGCTGGTATCCTTTCATCATTACCAGATTCGAGATTTAGTAGCCCTTGGGACACTTGTGCTTATGGCCTCGCGTAACGGTCATGCCGCATTTGCTGCATTCAACCTGGGCTGCGGAGGTCTTGGAGTCGGCAATCTGTGTGGCTGAACGTTGTCTTGAGCGGCAGCCATGTTGAAAGATGATAATGTGCTGCTGAGTGGGATATGTACTGAGTGGAGATTGTTGAAGGGTTTGGTGTCTGCGTTGGTGTGTGCTAGAGAGATGGCGAAGCAGTGTGTTTATCTCTAGGTTCTGGGCATGACCAACCTCAATTCACACTTCATAGGACTTGCTGCATAACTATCAAATAAATCAAAGTGTGGTTTTAATTATAGATACAGGAAGGCTTTTTTGTATTCTTTAGTAGTTTGGTCATGAAGTTTTTTTACCACTATTGTGGTTGCTTTGTTGGGGAGCAAGGGGTTTCCCGCTCTACCGCTCATCGCTCTTTGGAGTTCTTTCCCTGGCTCTGCTTCTACTCGATTTCTTTAAGACCTGTGGATTATTGTTCCGGTTAAGAAACTGTGTCGAGCTTAGTTGGAAACGGAAGACTGGATCATTGCACCCATCTACTCGTATGCGAGATAATGAAATCACAACCACCTAAGAAAAAATGGCCGTTTCTCAATGCACCCATGAGACATAACTGGTGGCCCGGTCTCTCATAACTGCCAGCGTGCCGATGACCACCCAATCTAGCAGGAGGAAGACAGTAAACAAGCTGAGATGATGCCGACTCAAGCCAATGTTGGGGCAGGAATCGGGGCATGAGAGATCAGACGACCGAGCTGCAATAATTGAATTAACGGGACACATATTTACTGTTATTGATGAGATAACTGAAAGAGAAAGAAAAGAAAAGAAAAGAAAAGAAAAGAAAAGAAAAGAAAAGAAAAGAAAAGAAAAGAAAAGAAAGAATAAAAACTTGGATGTTTCTCAAAGACTTCCATCTCCCTCACTTGATTCTCTTATCTTGGCTCAGCTGTCATATGTACAAAACTGTGACACCATTCTATGTACAACTCCTTTCGCTTTTAGGAACGGCCCGAACGGGCTGAGCACCCAGCACAATGAGGCGTGTCAAGTTTTCACTGATGCCTCAGAGAGTGCAATGTGCCTCTTCGGGACCGAATAAGCTATCCGGTTCGCTCCACAGCATGGCAACATCCAGCAATATGACCTCACAGATACCCGGCGCGGCACCCCGCCGCTCAAAGCACAATATTGGCCACCTCAAACGTCTGAACCATATTCTTGTCAAACTTGGCCCAGAATCTCTTCCCACTAATCTTTGTGTCACTAGCCTCGGCGTACCGGCTGCCAGATCCAATCTGAGTGCTCCACCGCTTGACCACCGCCCCATCTACGCCAGGCGTGCTGAACTTGGACAGATCAAAATTGAGATACTGCGCGCTGCCCCAGTTGACAGCAACAATAACCAGTTTCTTGGCCGAGGCATCATATGCAGCGACGGCGTAGTCGCTGCCTGCGTCGAGGATGCGCATGCCAGGGCGTACATGGCGCGTGAACTGCGCGAGAACAAAATACTTCTGGTTTGCCGCGCCGAGCGACTTGGCGTCGTTATCGGCGTCGATGACACCCCAGCCACCACCATCGAGGAGCTGCCAGTATACCCACGCAGTAGGCTTCAGCCACTTGAAGTCAAGAAGCATGTTGCTGACGAGCCGCTCGCCTGTGGCGTCGTTCTCGCCGTACTCGCTTTGCCAGAGCTTTTTGCCCGCGCCTGAAGCCAAGCTGTGCAGCTTGTCCCGAGCACCCTTGGCGTACTGGTATCCGTGGACGTTGATGCGTGCGACCTTGCTTAGGGCCGTCGAGCCCAATTTGTTGAATGTCGTGACAGCCTGATCGTAGTAGCTCTCGTCCGAGGCGGAGATGATGGTCGACGATAATCCACGACTGTCCAGCTCCTTGCGCAGCTCCCCAATGACGCTGGCCTGCGTGCTGGCCTCAAAGTGGCATCCTTCTTGCGTGCCCGTGGGGCCCTTCCACCAGTCCGCCGTCGGCTCATTGAATGGGTTGACCGACTGGAACTTGAAGCCCCAGTTGTCGGCAGCGTACTTGGCGATGGTGGCCATATAAACGGCGTGGGCATTGTAGTTCCACGACTGTAGGTTGTCGCTTGACCCGTCGTCGGAACCCGCAGGGTTGTGGTTCTTGCACATCCACCACATTGGCGAGTTGGAGAAGAGCTCGAACAAGTCGGCGCCACGATCACGCGCCTTCCAAAGCATGTTCCGCTGTGCAGAGTCAACTGTCCATTTCCAGCTGTTGGATGATGGGTTGCTGCTCGCCCAGTCGAGCCAGTAACCTTCGATCTGTCGCGACTTGATCATCTTCGACGAAACAGCCATCTTGGTACCGTTATAGGTGTTGCTGCTGGATGCACCGGCATTATATCGCACGATATTAAGCCCTAAGCCAGGCAATGTCTGACCTTTGAAACTGGTGGACTTGGTCGTGAAGAAGATGTCTGCCAGGTCGTCTCGCGTGCCAAAGGTCGCAGCCCACCAGGCGAGAGACGTCCCCCATCCCTCCCAAGCACCGAGATTAGACTTGGCATCTAATGTTGTGGTGATGTCAGCATTTGCGGTAGGGATAGCTACGAGGGTAAGTGACAAGCCAATAGCGAGCCGCGTCAAGATGGAGTCTACCATCTTGAAGGCAATTCCTTGTCGTCCGGAGGAAGTTGATCTGTCGAGGATAGGGAAGCGATGAACAGCGCCACGATCTCAACCGCGAAGAAAAATCCATCCTTATAATGATGGCCATATTTACCCCGGATTCGAGGTTGCATCGGGTTAATATGGGCGTGATCAAATTACGCCGCATTTTCCGGGGAAATGTAGACGTTTTGCGGATAAGAACGGGTTGTAGCGACAGCGATCATTCCTGTTCCACCAATGCAGAAACCCGAAACTGACATGACAAGAAATGCGGAATCTCGTTCACCGCAAGGTGTCACTTCCGGTTGGGTTGGAAGTGGGGGGTTCCTCGTCGTCCCGAGTCTCCGGATTCGACCAGCCTTGGGGAAGTCGGAGCCGAGAAAAGAGAGGATACATGTGGTGATTCAAGTTCATTGGAGAAAAAGTCGCCACCGAGGTCGCCGCAAATGGTTTTGATGGATTTCGGAACATTCAACCGCTGTTTTCCGTTTTGACTGCCACGGGCTCGAGAAACCAGTTTCCCCTTGCTGGGCTGATGTGGGATATGGATTTATGGACACGGTAGTAGAAACAACATCGCAGAAGCGCTAGGCAGCGAGAAGACGCCGTCCTCGCCACAACCACCATCCCGCGTGATTCAGGAATAAGACCAAATTGTGGTAAATCTCATCCAATTTCCTAGCGCGTGTTATTGCTGGCCCGCTCTAGTCCTTCGTCACAAATCTCGATGCCCATCACCATTGGTGTTGTTATCGTCTGGCTTTCTCGGGGGTGGCCAATCATTCGGGCCCCAGTAGCTCCCAAACCCAAGCCCAGTTGCAATGGCCGAGGAATTTCTACAAGCGGGATGGTAGTGTGACTCTTCGTCGCCCATCGGCCACATGGCAACAAAGCAGACCTCGTCATAACCGCACTTTGGACAATTCCTCCATTCCACCCACTTTAGACGGTTGACCAAGTCTTGTATTGCCTCTCTCGCAGCAACAAGCGAGCCCGAGTCTGCATCGGGGTCAACTACGATGAGTTCCCGTACATGGAATAACGTGGAACAAATATTCGATGTGACTGACTCAATCCCAGCGAGAATTAAACGATCCTCTGGCGACTCTGGAGCGATGGAGGCAGTATGGTATTTAGTGCACCGGCCGACAGCGAGCTTGAGAGTATCGTCATCATTTCTGGCGTACTCAATGTGGAGATTGATGAGGTTGTTGACTTCGCCCTGAAACATGACAAGAGTGTCAATTTCCTCCGCCATATACTTCAGCCGCTCCGAGTATCGAGCTACAATCATGTCGGTGACGCCCTGCCAGTCAATGGTGTTTGTGTGCGTCCCATCAAAACGTTCGTTGACCACCTCGGCAACACGGGATCTGATCACCTCTAGCTGTTTGTCGGTGGCGCTGACGAGGCGTGGAAGGTCTGGACGCTGGGAATCGGGATTGGTGAGGTTGACAGGGTAGAACATGGCTGAGACCATGGACGAGTAGTCGACTGCAACGCGTGAGGCACCAATTCCATAGTATCGTTGCGATACAGCTCTGATGTACTCGAGTAGTTGAACTTCCGGGTAGCCCGTGTTACCAGGGTTGGAGAAATCGGGCCGCTGGTTCGCAGATACCAGCTCCATGCTGTCGGAAAAGTCACACTTGATAATTTCAAAGCCAGCTTCCATCCTAATCACACCCTGCAGCTCCCATTCTTTTGCAATCGCACACAAATCGGCGGCACGCTCGAACTCGCCCATCGGAGAATGGTCGCGTATCCCCCGGAGAAGCAAGTCTTGGGTGTCGAGGGTGCCTAAGCTACACTTGCCAGCGCCCATTCCATCAATGTAGAGGAGGCGAAGAGGTTTTGTTACTCGATAGATGTGCAGGTTTCCATGGACCGTCTCATTTGGGCCCAAGGGTATGCTCTCTTCATTGTCGACAACAAGCCTCCCGTGTAATCCGTGCATATGTTGGTCAAACATCCGACCTTCTGGAGGGGTTGGGCGTAGCCCGCCTGGTCTCCGCCATGGACGCGCAAAATTCTCGGCGTGTTCGGTTTCGAATGCCAACCACTCTGGCCCGGGCGGGAGCTCAGTCGTATGAGTGCCATGGTAGAGAAGGACGCCTTTGGGAACGGTGGCTAGGAAGAGAGAGAGACCGTTGTGATTGAGAGATGAGCCCCATTGCCGTAGGGCTGAATGCACAGCGTTGAAGATCTCAAAGCCGTTCTCCTTGGCAGCCACTTCACTGGGCCCAAAGTCTTTTGCGGTGGCGGGAAGCATAGATGCTGTGGTACAAAGAGAGGACGCCACTAGGCATGCAGCCAATTGCCGCAAAACTGATGGCATTGTGAAAGTCGAATTGGCGGGTGTCTTCAAAGCAGCAAGCGGATAACTACGTCAAAAGAGATGAGGTAGAGGGAGATTGCCATGTCGTTCTAAAATAGTGAACTGAACGCTGGTCGTCGCAAAGAGTTCTGGTTTGGAAGGCATCAAATTGAATCTTTGACGTCTTCACAAAGACAGGGGGCTCCGTTGTGATGCCTGAAACCAGGCAAGCGCAACACGTATGCGGGTGGGGCTGACGCATCATCCTCGCAACGATTGTCGATACCACGACACCACCTTTCCAGGTTGCACCTGCCACATTTCGAAGCGGTGGGCAATAGGCGAGCGATAAGGCAAGGTCATGGGATTTGAGTCATCCCACCCACATGGAAAGGAGTTCTCTGTAAGAAAGACCGGAACTGCAAACTTGCCGTGAAGCAAAACACCTCGGGGCCAATCCAATCGGTGAATAGGCTGATTTGAACTTGTTCGACCGCGCTCCACTGTGGGCCGCCCTTTGGCGCAACGCCAAGCACTGGATGCCCCTTGTTTCTCGGGCCGTGTCCCTCCACACCAGCCAATGTTCGTGGGCCATCAAATGCTAAGGACACGTTCTTAACACTTTTTTCCTTGCCCAGACTCCATCACTATATGATCATATCCTTCGTGGCGCAATTGGCTAGCGCGTCAGACTGTTAATCTGGAGGCTGTAAGTTCGACCCTTACCGAAGGAGATCTGGAAAATCTTTTGCTCTTTATTAGCCGTGGTTCTTTTTGTATGGCGCATTATTTTTGCATTGTCAGAAGGAGCGATTCTTGGCTCGGACTCTTTCCTCCTGAAAACGAAGCATTTTTAACCCTAACCCTTAGCACAGGAATTTTCAAATGGAGCTGCTAATGCCGCTTTCGATGCAGCGTTATGGATTTTCAAGTCGCATCCACCAATCCATTCAACTTTGTGTGTGACACCATCTCTGTTGATTTGTCTATAAAATGCAGTTTTCTTCAACCCGCCAACTCCGTCCTCTAGTCATGCAGCAAAACCCACCCGCTTCCAATAATACTAGCCCTCGACGGCGTGGATTCCTTCAGCGTCTTTGACCAATGCTGCCTCGTTAAACTCGTCGTCCTCAGTCGGCAATTCGAGGTGGAAGTTGGACAGCTGCGCTGCCGCCACTTCGATTTCACCCTCCGTCTCGAATGCCAAGATGTGTCCCCCCTCCTTGCGGCCGTCGTCGATGAAGTGCATATGATCGCCGGCAACGTTGATGCCCATCATGTAGTCTGGCGCGCGAAAGCCAAAGATAGTGCCGCGCACGGAGCCAAAGGTGTGGACCGTCTGACGGCCAGCCACGGCCGTCATCCCCTCGCGCGGCGACTGCTGGCCGCCCGCTGTGCGCACGTTGATACTCTTGAAGACGCCGTCCATGCGGATGGCGAGGAAGTGATTGCGCGCAGATGGAAACAGGCCCGTTAGGAGATCTTTGAGGTCCTGCTTTCCGCGGATGGTGGCCTTGGTGTGGGTCGTGGGCTGGAACCGTGTCACGGTTGCAAATGGCGTTATGACGTCTGCGGGCGACTCGATCAACTCGACAGTGCCGTCCGACTTCATTTGGTACACCACCCCGTCGAGCACAATCATCTCGCCGAACATGTTCTTGAAGGTGCCAAGGCCATGGTCGCCATGCGCGAGGATGTTGGAGATGGCCGTTCCATGCGACGCGACGCCATCCATCAGTGCCGAGATGATGGAGTACTGAAACACCTCATTGTGCGCCATCTTTGACTGGATGTCCTGGGGCGCGTTGGTTTGTGCTGGGGTTTGTTCGTGGAGAAATGTGGTTTGCTCGTTCAGTGATGGACTTGTTGATGGACTAGTGGCTTGTAGACAGATGGTCCGAGGTCGCACGGGCGGGAATGGTGAGGCGGCAAACCAACGGCCGGAACCGGGCAAGTTCAAAGTTGCAATTTGACGGCACCGCCGGACCACTGACAACCCGCTCGCGACGACTCGGTTTTAAGGCCAATTGGACCGATCCGCAGCGGGGCTTACTCACCCGGCCGCATGCCAGTTTTTGACTTTGAGGGTCTTCCTAGCTGCATGATGAGTTCATTATCAAGGTGCGCCCTTGCAACTTCGGATGCGATCGGCAGGGCACATTTATCCCATCTCCCATCCGCCAAAACATCAACACATCAATACATCACAGGGAAGCCATAACCTTCGCTCCCCCGCCTGCCTAAACCGTAATCAGCACTTCCACAGCCGCCATCACCACGCGACTGCCAGAATGGAGACTGAAACTGTCCAGATCGTTATTGACTCGCTCCTGGCCGCCGGCGTAAAGTACGTGTTTGGCGTGCCCGGCGCCAAAATCGACTCCGTCTTCAACGCGCTGATTGACCACCCCGAGATCAAGCTTATCGTTTGTCGCCACGAGCAGAATGCCGCATTCATCGCCGCTGCTGTCGGGCGGCTGACTGGTCGGCCCGGCGTCTGCATCGCGACGTCGGGCCCCGGCACCAGCAACCTCGTTACCGGGCTGGTGACCGCCACTGATGAGGGTGCTCCTATGGTGGCTATCGTTGGAAGCGTGAAGCGCGCCCAGGCGTTGAAGCGCACGCATCAGAGCCTCCGCGCGGCCGAGCTCCTTACCCCAGTTACCAAGAAGGTGCTCGCTGCCGTTGTCGCCGACCAGGTTGCTGAGATCATGGTCGATGCGTTTCGAGTCGCCAGCAGCCACCCACGCGGCGCCACCGCAGTTAGCCTACCCATCGACGTGATGACTGCCGGCGTCAAGTCGTCCATCCCGGCCTTCCCGCCTAGCGCATTCCTTCCGCCCGACTACGGGGCCTCGCCTACCAAATCCCTTCGCAAGGCGGCCGACATGATTGCGGCCGCCAAGTTTCCCGTCTTGTATCTCGGTGCTCGGGCCGCAGATGCACCGGTCATAGAGGCGGTGCACGCCTTCCTTCGCAAGCATCCCATTCCCGTCATCGAGACGTTCCAAGCTGCTGGCGCCATCTCTCAGGAACTCGTACACTTGTTCTTCGGACGTATTGGGCTGTTCCGCAACCAACCTGGCGACAAGTTGTTGCAACAAGCGGACCTGGTCATCACAGTTGGATACGATCAAGTCGAGTATGACGCCAACCAATGGAACCCGGACAACCACTTCGACATCTTGCACATCGACACCGGAGCCGCTGACCTGGGCTTCTACTATGCACCCAAAACCGAGCTAGTTGGGTCTCTGCCCAAGAACATCAACGCGCTGACTGAAATCCTTTCCAGCAACAGCAAAAAAGTTGCCCGCCCTCAAGAGACCCCCATTGTCAAGTCTCTGTTCCGTGAGTTCCACGCCTGGCAAGGCAGCCCGGACGCTACGCTCAACCCCAACGGCGGGCCGGTCCACCCGCTCTACTTTATCTGCCTGCTGCAATCGCAGATCGACCCAGCCACCGTCGTCATCTCCGACGTCGGCAGCGTGTACATCTGGCTCAGCCGCTTCTTCTATTCCTACTCGCCCAAAACGTTCCTCGTCTCCAACGCGCAGCAGACCCTCGGCATAGGCCTCCCCTGGGCCATCGGCGCGTCCCTCTCCCAGACTCCCAAACCCTGCTCCCGCAAGGTCGTCAGCATCAGCGGCGACGGCGGCTTTCTGTTTAGTGGCCAGGAACTCGTCACCGCCGTGCAGCAGGGGTGCAACATCACGCACTTCATCTGGAACGACGGCAAGTACAACATGGTCGAGTTCCAAGAGGTGGACAAGTACGGCCGGAGTGCCGGCGTGGACCTGGGCGGCGTGGACTTTAAGGTCTATGCCGAGGCGTTTGGGGCCAAGGGCATGACGGTGGAGAGCTCCGAGGAGATGGAGAGCGTCATGAAGGAGGCGCTTGCGTACGAAGGGGTCTGTGTTGTTGATGTGAAGATTGACTACACGAAGAACCATGAGCTGATGGCGAATGTCATTGCAGACAGCATTTCGTGATTTTTCTTTTAATATCAGGCAGGGCTGGAGTTTGGTCGCGTTTGGGCTAGGGAACTTGTTGATGTTGGATTTGATGAGTTCATTCTCTTTTCTAGGAAGGAAACCGATCAGGTATGTACGTGTGTTCAATGATATACATTTTGTTGTACATACGGAGTAGATTGACTATATCATTGATTCCTTTTTTTGTTAACTAGCTTTCTTCTTGTACCCGCCGCTGAGACGGATGATCTTTACTAACAATTCATTGACTTCCCTCATCGAACCTCAATGGAAAGGACTACCATACCGAATCTCAATCCACGGAAGTTTTCGTGAATTTCTCTAAGAGATGAAGACGAGTGGAGCCGGAAGAGAGAGTGTGGTTACACTGCAGAGCTCACCGAGCAAGGAGGCCCGCATGTGGGCTTTGTATAACCCCTTAGGTTCAAGTGTGGTGTATCATACTTTTAAGTCACTGCAATTTTTGGCCTCGCGGAGGGGATGCCGCCTCTCGGCGACATTGGGCTCTCGAATCTGCGGTTCGTCTAGGGCTAAAATTGCAGTGCTTCAACTGGCGTGGTCAGTCTTTCAGCTTGTGAGTGCTGCCAGACTGGGAGCTCGTGCCTCGTGGTTGTAAATCCGAGATCATGAAAGTAAATGACATCAAAATTCAAGGTTAGCTTTAGGTAAATTGAAACTCTGTTGTACGTCATTACTGATGGAATCTGAACCTTTTACCACTTTCCTTTTCTTTATTCTCTCAAACGTCGTAGACTCGAGTTCTCCGTTCAGCGACACGCACCTTCTCGGCCCCACTCTGGCGCAGCGGTGAGTGGACCATCAAACTCCATGCATATTTTCCATCTGATATTATGGAAACAGAGAGGGGCCTTGACTTGACTTAACCTCGATCCTGCATCCATCGATGACGGCTTTGTGGATATACCACGCTCTAAGCGGCAATCTAAATATCCAAAAACAACAAGGGCCGCTGGTCTAGTGGTATGATTCTCGCTTAGGGTTCAATCCTGAGCACAAATAATTGCGAGAGGTCCCGGGTTCAATCCCCGGGTGGCCCCCATTTTTTGTCCGATTCGTCTCGGCTGTGTCGTGCAGAGCAGAGTCTATTCTTGCAAAACGTTATAAGATGAAAAGTGGGGTAGGTTAACATGATAAGTTGAGATGAAATGTTAGAAGGAATGATTTGAATGTTCTCTCATTTTTAAAAAAGGGTTGACAGAACACATCTTGGATAGCCTCAGTTGAACTTGAGGTATATTGAAGCTGAAGGTATGTTGAAGCTCGAGGCATTGAACCTCAAGTTCTATAAACAGCAGCAGGCTCAGGATTGGGATTCATTAGGTAATTCTCTGCAAAGATTACTCGGACATCTACTTGTAATCCTATTCGTGCGTTTGCCTTCGCCTTGACTCGAATTCTTTTATGTGGCGACATCAGCTTGACCGTAGTAGGTTGAGAGTCCTTGCGAAACACTGTCAAACAGCTCTCAGAACTCCTTGGGAGGGCAACTCGGTAAGAGCTCACATGTCGTCTATTGCCAGAACTTTCTATCAGTTTCGGGTTTTTAGGAGCCAGAAATTTCCTAAACGTGTTAGGAGTCTTGTGAAAGCGCTCCCTTTCATCTTCTCACCTCTTGCTCATATCAATCCTTTGAAGATCAGATGAAACCCCTCCTCATCCCATTAAAGTCATCCAGAAACCCCGATCTCGACACAAATCTCTCTGGATCGGCTTAACATCCCTTCCGTTCCGACCGCCGTCGCACAAAAAGAGAGAATTTAAGAAATTCTTAAATCTCGCCCTCCTCGTGGATGAGCCCTCAGCCCTACTTAACCTTAGCCAACGATCTCTTCATCGCCCTCCTCGTGGACGAGCCCTCAGCCCTACTTAACCTTATCCAACGATCTCTCTTCCTCGCCCTCTCTCGCACTCCTCTTCTCCCCCACACCACCACTCGCACTCGCACCCGCACTCGCAACAAAGCAAGTCCGTCTATTTTATCTTCTCCTTCTCACACACACAACTCCTCATACTGGTCACGAATCAAGTACCATGGCTCGAGCTCGCACGCCTCCAAGCAGCCTGCAGCGCGAGAGTCGGGCGGCGGCCCTCTACAAAAGCCGTAAGAACGTCGCGACCAGCCCTCCCACCTCGCCGCCGCCGTCCCCAAAGTGCCTTGTCTGCGGATCGGCTCGCCTCCTCAAGCTCATCCTGCCCGACGTGGGCTTCGACTGGGCCACCCCCCACAAATCCAGCCGCAGCAGCAGCAGCTGGCCTTATCACCACCGTGACCACCGCCAGCAAGGACTCGCGCTGCACCCCAAGTCGGCGCGCAGCATCCTCCGCGGCCTGCGCAACTGGCACGCCCCAGGAGCCTGGTCCACCTCGTCTCCTCCGCTCGCCGCAAGCCTGACAAACGATTACGTCGACGCGCAGCTCGAGAACCTCATCCGCGCGGCGATCCTGCTGCTGGAGCGCGACCCCAAGCTGGGCGGCGACTACTATCCGGACATGACGGTCGACCTGCGTGACTTCTCCCATAACCCTGCCACGTTTTAGGCAACTGTCCAGGCGACGTGGGGAGGCCTCGCAATGTGGTTCACCGACCCGGCCGTCAAGCCCGACGCGCTGCTCGAGTTTGTCGTCCTCGCCATCGATGCCCGCGAGTTCGCGCTCGACAAGCTGGATCCGGTCATCATCACCACCACTACCGGCACCGCTAGCAAGCGTAACAATACCATGGGCAAGAAAGACGAGTGTGGAGGCAAATTCGCCAAGGCGCTGGACGAGCTGATCGCCCTGCTCAAGCGCAAGTACCGCGGCGACGAGGGCGTCGAGAAAGTGTACCTGGACGTGCTCGGGCCGGGCGTGCATCTCGGACACGAGGTTAGAGGGCTGGAGAAATGCATGGCGCGGTTGACTCTAGAGCGGGATGTTGAGATGGTGGATGTCTCGACAACGGATGATGATGATGATGATGATGATGAGAACGGTGGAGGAGATGGTGATGTGACAGGGGCGGTGGAGAAGAAAGAGGATGATGCCACCACTAACTCGGATGGTGTTCATATCACGAAGTGAGTTTTAACGATACGAGATGGATGTTTTAGTTGGAGGTTTGTTTGACACTAAGTTACCAGTGGATATTGGGTCCCTGCAAGGACCTTTATATCCCCTACTTCACGGTGTTTTGGGATCGTGTGCACATAGATAGGTAAAATCCCCTTTTGTGAGTTGCTAATCGCCTTTTTGGGCCGAATTCTACATAACCAGGCACTTCGAAACGGCGAAGGATGAGAGTGAGTTGAGGCCGTGCGCTTTCCTCGTGTTCTAGAGTCTGTTCTTGAAGTTCTCTGTCGGTATACGATATCTGCTTCTACTGGTAGCTGCTTGCACGGAAGACGGGATGATTTGGAAGACCCAGATGCTAGTGCCTTGCAGCGGACGTGAGTGAGATGTTTTGACTGCGGGTCTGTTGCACAGTGACATGGATGACATAGGTTTCCATGTTTGTGGTCAAGAGGGCCAAAAAGACCAAAGAAGCGAAGACGAAGGGTTTAGGCAGCATGAGATCACGTAGGCGTATACCAGAAAGGAGAAAAAGAGAGTACGGATGGTTTGGTAGAGATAAGAAGTGCTTTGCAGCATAACGAGCACCAATTTGGCCAAAAGAAATGCCCCATTCGAAGTGGCTGTACTGTAGTGACGGCAATGGGATCTAACCTCCTTCTCGCAGTAAAGAAAAAAAAGAAAAAAAAAGTCCATGAACCTTTCCACATTAGGCCATGGTGTCTCGGCAAACGTCACGACCTCATATATCTACCCGCTCATTCAAACTTCAACTCCATTTCGTCTCGGATTTACCTCACGGTTTCATAGCCATCTTCTGCAGCATTGAAAATACAGACTTTGCAGGAATGTATCCGTTGTATCGCGACTGCAACAAAGGCGCAAGTTTGCCTGTGATAACTATCAGCATTGCGGGGACTGGCGTCCCTTCCTGACGATCAGATGAAGACGCAAATACCGGCTATTGGTCCCATTGGTCCAAACCCAACTAGTTTCAGCACCCACAGCGCAATGCCAAGCGTCTTGAGGGTTCCCCATATTCCGAGAGCCATTGTGATGTTTTTCGCCTCTTGTGATTGGGGCTTGGAGGAATGGAATAGGTGTGTTAGGTCACTTGGCTTGGGTAGGTTTTGGAGATGGAGACGGAGAAGAAGCTGGAGGGAAGTGAGGGGTTTTGCAATTACTAGAAAATTGGTGGTGTAGGCCTCATGCAGCTAAGGAGGAGACACACAAAACCTTGGGGGAAGGTGGCGCTGTCGGCCTCCGGCATTTGGCCAATCGTTTCCTCACAACATCCTTTGGCTGGCACATGCAAACAGTCTAGTTGAATAAGGCGAACTTGGACTCAAAATGAACGATAAATTTCTAGGGACCTGTACGAAGTCTCTTATGGTGTCCCCAAGCTCTCCTCATCTTGCCTGCACAGCCACCTCACCCGCCACAAATCGCGACAACACCTTCCCAAATCCAGCTCAACCGTACCTAGAATGTGGCGCTGCCCAAAGGTGGCCGATTAGCAAAGTCCCAACTCCAGGCACCCGGGTTTATCTTTTCTTTCCGGCCACGAGAAAGACTTTTCGCGTCATCTCGTATCCAGCTTATACGTTTCCACAGTCCCCAATGGCGATATCAACGAACCCGCTATGCCGTGCCCTATCACTAGTACACGGCCCTAGAACCAGACTGCACCAAGATACCGTACTTTTGGTAATCAAAGTGCTCCAGTCTCGGGATGCACTTAACCCAGCCATCATGGACAGGCTCTCTCAGCGGCTCCTCGTCCCCGATGTCAAGCGTTGCCGTTCTCCCTGCCACCATCTCCCCGTGTGGAAGACATCGCCGTTTGACGAGTTCGGGACGCCCATCATCTGCGCTCGAACCGATCGTGGGAGGGCAGGCCGTCCGTACTTGTCGAGGAGCGTGTTCAGGCTAGCTGTGATCATGTCCTCGGAGTTGATAAGGAGACCGTCCATGTCGAAAATACAGGCGCGAATTGCAGGAAAGCTGGGGTCATGGAATATCAGCTCCATGCCATCGCAAAAAGACATAATCGAACAGAGGAGAAGGTCGGAGATGGGGGGCCGTTCGTTCTCACTTTGGCTGGCGGATATCCATTGGTCGCCCTTTGCGGATTTGGAGGTATTGGCAGGACGGAAATAGCCCGAGAGTTCTCCAGACGCCACAGGGACTCGTTCGATGGCGTGGTCTAGGTCGTACCGGACGAGATCGCGAAACCAGACCAAGACTGCCAGCACCATCGCTGGCGCGGGGACTAGAAGATGCATCCGAGTGCAAAAGTCCAGGTGCAAGCAGGGATATTGTGAAGCGGTGGATCTCAAATCCCCCGCAAACACCAGTCGGGATCGGACGAATTTGCTCACCACGGCGAAGCCAATTCAGGATCAACCCTGGCTGCTGATTTTCGACGACGCAGGTGACCCATTGCTTCCAGCTGACCGCTGGCCACAAGTTAGTGGCTCGATTCTTGTCACCAACAGTGTTCCTTTGGCCAAGAGTATGTTTACGAGGAGGTCTCCGGGCATAGACCTCGGTCCTCATACTAAACAAGACAGCCTATCTCCTGGGAGAGCGGGGGCTGTCACAACTACTTCACGGTAATGTAAAACATCGTCCAAGATCAAGGCCATGTTCTCGTGCCTGAGATGAAAACGCCTAAGATTGCTAGAATGGAACGAAATAAGTCATAAGTCTGTTGCTAGATCGTTAGTTATCCTTGCCCAATCCCTTCATAATTCGTTCCATTAACCCCGGCCAAAACCCAACCTCAAAGGAAAACCAGAAGGCGTAAAGAAAGGGAAAGGAAGGCAGGGAAAATGGAGGGGGAAAATGGAGGGGGAAAAAAGAAGAAGAAAGAAACTGAAATGGAAAATAACCGAAACCCTTACGAAGATCCAACCTCCACGGATATAAGATCCGTTAGCCCAGCTTCAGCCAACTCAGCCCCAGCAGTATTTAAGTCGGCTACCGCATCTTCCAATTCCGAATGGAGGGAGGATTTGGCCGAGAAGTAGAGACCTGACTCGACCAAGCTGTCAATGACCGAGCCCTCGCCAGACTCCACCTCTTGCGCAATAGAAACCAGCTCGTCAAAGGCCATGGCGAGCCTCTCATTATAGTCCCGGCGCTTCTTGAGCACTTCTTGGCCCGCAGCGAGGCCTTCCGGGGTCACGTTGTATGCGATACGGAGCGGGTTGGACGAGGCGAGGGTGATCATGGTCTCGAGGTCAGCGTGCTCAGCGATGGTTGTGAGGATTTGTGGGCCTGGTACATACAGTTCATTAGTATTGAACTGGGTAAAGGGGGGCCTGTGTTATTGAAAACATACCCTTCAGCCGCGCGGCGGTGATATACTCGTAGCAGCGGTCAACAAAAAGCTTCAGGACGGCGTGGTTGTTGTGCGTGATGGCCGTCGTTAGCGGTGTCTGGCCATTTCGCGAGACAGCATTTAAATCCGCGCCGAATTCCAGCAGCACGAGAGCGCAGTCAATGTTCTGTGTGCGGGCCACGGAGTGCAGCGCTGTCATACCCTCAGGGTTACATGCGTTGGGTTCGGCTCCAAACTGTAGGAGCATTTTCAGCATTTCTTTGAGTCCTCCAAAGCCTGCAGCCGTCAGCGGACTGCTGCGGAAGACACCCTTCGGCATCGCCGGGTTTGGGTTTCCACCGGCCTCAAGGACAAGGCGCAGAGCATCATCCTGGTGGCTGTCAACCGCGTGCAGAACTGTTGTTCGTCCCGTGATGTCCATCGTGTTGGGGTCAGCACCATGGGCAAGGAGAAGGCGAATATCATCCAACTGCGCTCTCGCCGTCGCCCAGTCGAGCGCCGTCCGGCCCTGGGCGTCTGTGGCGTGAACAGTATGGGGATTCTCTTCCAGCTCGACAGCGAGCGGCTTCGACGACAGGCCGAAGATGATTCTGTGGACAAGCGGAAAATTCTGCTCCTCAACCCAATCGCCTTCACCCCCTTCAGTGATGCAACGAAGTCCGTCCTTCTCTTTTTGGTTGCATTTTCCCCGGAAAAGGAAGTCCCAAACGTTTTCATAGGATCTAAATGTTTGCAACTGGTTAGTGGACTACTCAGAAACCACTCTAAGGAAGACTGGGGAGTGCTTACATCTCGTCGACCGATGCTCCCTGATCCAGAAGGAATTTGACAGTTTCGTACTGGTGCATCCCTCCGTACAAGGCCCACTAATATACATCAATAGTTAGTACTTGGTTGACAGTAATGAAAACGATGTGGGGGAGAATACGTACCCTCATCAGAGTATATCCACGAGAGTCACTAACATCTCTCGGGGATGCTAGCCCTTGGCTAAACAGATACTTGAGGCCATCAATATCTCCTTTCATGGCATATGATATCGCGGGGGATGTATCAGACACTCTTCTGGTCATTGAGAGCTGCAATTGGGGCCCAGCGCTGGGGAGAACCTGGAGAAAAAGCTTCAAGTTCTTGGCTACTAGCCACCAAGGGAACCAGTACTCCATGGTCACACTCGGCCTCTGCTGGTCTTTGCAGGCACGGAAGTCGCAGGGCTTGCTGAGAACTGGCAGGCCGCTGTAGTCGACAAAGAGCCTTCCCAAAACACTCTCCATAATCCGGGGGACCGCCGCCTGCATCTTCTTCTTGGTATGGCAAGCGCACGGACACCAGTTCTTGCATGGAGTGCGATGGGACATGAGGACGCGAAAGGTCTCGATGCTGGATTGCATTGCCTGGCCCTCCTCCCCTTCGGAGGTGTTTGGAGAGTTTCCAGGGCTATCCTTTTCGGTCGGCTTTTCGTTGAGCATGAGCTGCGCCATCGTATCTAGCCGGGTGCTCAGGTCCTGATGCTGTTCAGTCAAATGGGCATTAAGTGCGTGGTGGTTTTCGTCGATGCGTTGAGCAATGTACTTTGAGTTGTTGTCCTGCACTTGACTCGACACCGTGGTTAGAGTGGTGACCTGGCGGAGCTCGAGCATAATATGTTGAAGATCATGCCTTTGAATCTTAGTCAGCTGTTTGCAAGGAAGTTGACTGAAACATGGAGGTGCGGCATTAAATGGGACGAACAAAGACTTACGAGTTGGAGGCGCCAAGTAGGAGCACCAAATCCGCCTTGACGGTGCGGATATTGGTCTGGATGGTCTGAAAGAATGATTTCTCCTTCCACCAGACGGCAGTCTGACGGACAATGCTGGCGCTTTTATTAGGTCCGAGACAGGCGTTCGCGACGCGCTGGAGGGCGCTGGCGAGTTTGGCGAGATGGTCCTTGGCTCGAGCAAGCAATTGTTTCAACGCTCCGTATTCGATATCTCGCGAAAGCGGCTTCTTTTCGAGGGAGCTCCCAAGCTGATGAAGCACGACTTCAAGGTCAGCGACGTCGTTCTTGAGCGCGTAGATTCGACTGGGAATCTTGGCGATCGCGCGAATGCTTGAAATGGCCTTGCCGATTTGAGCAGCTGCCGATGCAATGGCAACGACAGATGCGATGAGTGAGAGCGGGTCCATCGCTTTCCTTTAAACCTTTGGGCGGGTTGGTCCTTCCTCCGCTCGCGTGGTTTGCTCTTGCTGCCAAGCTGCAGTCTCGATTTGCATTGGGCACCGCGAAGGGCACACTGTGGGGCTTGTCAAGCGGTGAGGGGTCGACGTGTCTGGGCCTCTGTGTGAGCCTCTGTGTGAGCCTGACAAGGTATCTGGCTACGGGCGGCGGCGGCGTGCTGCAACCAATCAGTCGGCCCTACAGATTACGGGCAGACCGACCTGTCCAACCGCCAGCGGTGATTTCCGTCTCTATGCACGTTCATACATATACTTCACCAATCACCATATGTCTTACCGCAGTGCATACATAACTCCCTTGCATCGGAAAACTGCGGCAATGGGTGAAAACGCCTTAGCCGGACGTACAGAGACCGAGTGAGTCATTGGTGTTGCTGATTTTAATCAACCGAGTACTTGTTCCCACTCTCACAATGTAATCATTGTCTTATTCTTCCCTGGCAGCTGCTCGATTGAGGCCAAAAAAAATAAAAAAATACAGAAGTACGTATTGGTCTGAGGAGCGTGGGGGGTGACCCGGAAGAGGAGAGCTGCATCCAATATTGTGATTTGTTGCAACCCCGCATCATCCCAATCTCACCCAATCTGTCAAACACACTGCGAGGCTTTTACCTTCATTCTCTTGTTCCATCCTTTGTCTTTTTTTAGCGATATATGCACTATTGTACAATAGTCTCGTCATTAGCCGAAAAGATGTCGGATCTGGACGCCTCAACGCCTCGCGTTTTTCTTGCTAGGCATGGTGCGTATGGCCTTTGCACACTGATGGCCCGCCTCCATCATCGTCCCCAGTTAGCCAAAACTTACAATGACTTGTATGGCGCCCACAGGAGAAACAGAATGGACCAAGAACGGCCGATACACGGGCACCAGCGACATTGAGCTCACTGCGCATGGCATGGAACAAATACAGAGCACCGCAATTCAGCTCGTCGGCCCTGGCAAGCTCATCGACCCAGCCCGTGTCGTTCAGATCTGGGTCAGCCCTCGCAAACGAGCGCAGCAGACATTGCAGCTTCTGTTCGGTTCTGACGGCGGCAGTAGTCCTGCTGGCCAAGCTACTATCACGGAGGATATTGCTGAGTGGGACTACGGCGATTATGAAGGTCTAATTGTTAGCGAGATCAGGGACCAGAGGAAGGAAAGGGGGCTAGATCGGGAGAGAAAGTGGGACATCTGGAGAGATGGATGTGAGGGTGGAGAGTAGGTGCATCCTAGTGGTGTATTCGAGAACTCATAATGTTGCTGAGCTGCTGACTGCTGACTGCTGACCCCCAGGTCTGCCCAACAAGTAGCCGATAGACTAGACCGACTAATCGATCGGATCCGGGATGTACAGATGCCATGTATGAACGGCGAGAAAGCTGCCGATGTTGTCTTGGTTGCTCATGGCCTCATTTTGCGGGCGTTTGTGAAGAGGTGGCTGGGATATCCTCTCGACATGCCGCTGCCCATGATGCTCCCCCCTGGTGGCATTGGAATACTGAGGTGCGTGTTTACCCTCAGCAAAATTCGCAGTGCGGCTGCTGACACTTAGTCACAGCTACAAGAACCACGATATCGATGAGCCCGCCTTCTTCATCGGGATGTCGCTGCCTTACCAGAAGTAGCCAGACCCAGGTTGCCCAGGCTGAAGGAGAATTTGTATTACCTCAAGCAGACAGTAGCAGCAGGAACAGGGCTGTATCATAGAAACAATCTCCAAGTGAGACAGGTCGCGACACACCAGCAAAATGTGGCTGGAGACATCAATTCAGACGACCCTGTATTTTTGGTAATCAAGCCCAAATCTCTTCACCAACTTCCAAAGCACCGTATTGTTACACCATGAAGATCTCGGTGTGGGATTCTTCCTCGGCCTTCGGGCTTGTCTCTCCGCCAGGTGGTAGTGCTTCGGACCCCTCGGCATCCCGGGAAGCTCCTTGTCCCAGGTTCTTTTTCCACGGCCGAAAAGTAATGACCTGGGGAATGATTTTCACAAGAAAGAAGTACAGGACATACCACTCCGAGGGCTGCTCCTTTGTTCGCTCGGGGCGAAAGCTGCTGAATGCCTTCCCCCTTGCTACCCATATTGTTTCTTCCTTGTTGCTTGGGTGGTACTCCGTCATCTTACGGACAACCCGTTTCCTTAGCTGATTGTAAAACCTAGAAAGGATGGAGGTGCCGTTTTGCAGATTGGCCACGATGAAATACGTGGCAACTGAGACGACGGTGGCGGTGATGGCCAGGGAAGACGTGTCGTAGGTCTCGTTGACACTCCATACCGCCACGCAAAATGCGAGTGGCAAGAAAAAGATGCTGACGTAGGTGAGGAGCTTGACATTCTCTCCGAGACGGGTGGATGCGCGGCTTTCGATTACGCTGCTAGCGTTGAACAACTGTTTTAACATTGCCGTTAGCCTGCAATCTCACAAACAGCAAGAGGTTGGTGGTAGCTGCAAATCGCAGTATCGTTGGCACGTACCCCTTCGCGTAGAGTTGCTGCCCTCTGGCGGAATCCGTTAAACTCGACCAAAAGATCTTTGAGCGCCTGGATTTGTGTAAGTACTCTTGGTAAAGATTCATCGTCGATGCGTGGGGGCACCCGTTGGCCAGGCTTGTATCGTTCCAGTCTGTCTTGGTGTATCGACTCAAAAGCTCGGAGCATATCCTCCCTTGCATCCCAAAAATCATCCCACTCTTTCAAGACATCTGAGATCTGGGCTATGAACACATCGAGGCTGTTCATGGCCCAGAAGTACTTCCGTGACCTGGCGAGGGTGTCGTCGTCGAAAAGAAGACTGTCATGCCGATCCGGGTACAGGATCTGTCCCCCATCATCGAGCATATCATAGAGGTGATTACGCACCTGCTCCCAGGCCTCAACAGCTTCGCTAAGTCCAGCACCAATCAACTCAAGGATGCCAGCTGCGGGACAAATGCCAGCGTGTAAATGACGAGCAGCGAAGCTATCTGGTGGAACGAGGAGCAGAATGGTCCAGAAATCAAGCTGATCACCGACTCTTGTCCGTCGTGCTTCCCAATCTTCGTGTTGGTACCTTGGCTCCCTGCTACACCATGGAAAGATCGCAACAGTGAAGGCGCGCTCGCACAGGGAAAGGTTCTCGTCTCCGTAAAGGGGCCCAAATCTCCAGGAGGAGTCCTTCCAGTTCTGAGGTCTCCCCCTCCAATGTGTTTTTGGCTGGCCGTCCCCCATAGACACAATATCAAACCAGGTGAAATGAAACTGTTTCCAACTCGAGCTGAAATCATTCCCATCGGTGCTTCTCCGCTTGCAATACATATGAGACTCTAGGATGCGGTCAATATCGTGCGGTGAAGGTGGAGGTGGAATGGCCCGTCTTGAAGACCACCTGACTTGGATGGGACAACTGAAATCGCGCCCAAATACAATCCGGCTGACGTCCTGCAAGGTAACCCCTGGGCCCGTAACAAGTGATAGTCCCTCAAAGCATACCAGGCGATACCAGGGTCCGTGAGCCGGCTCGACCATGTTGTTGGGCCAACGGATTACGGGCGATGTTGTTGCCTGCTTTAGTGTCTCTTCCCAAGTCATGGATCTTTTCGGTTCAAACCAGAGCGGCGCTTTGTCCCACATCTTTCCACATTCGGTGGGAGGAAGAACGGAAATTTTGGTAGATTCTACCGTGAACCCCATCTGTTCTCCAAAAAGCGCAGGCTCGGCTGCCTTCCAATATGTGGCCGTGCGATTCAAATTCAGGCTAGGGCGTGGGCGGATCGGGTGGAGGAATGGATGATCGTTGCCGGGTAGACCGTATGGAAGAGCGTTCATATTTGTATCAAAGTCGTAAATGTAAAACGTTCCTCCCTTATCCCGAAGAGAGCTAAAGAAGCGTCGGGCATTCCGAAGGTAGGTGTCTACTTCGCCAGCGCTACACTTTAGGCGAAGTTCGTTCTTACTAAAAGCAAATGGGAGGGGCAATCTGTTGTCCGCTGGAACGGAAAAGAGGTCCCCAATGCTCTTCTGAACGTCAGTCCAATCAACGGTCATTCCTGATGCCGCAAAGCGGCCTCGAGCCATGAAAGGCATATGCGAGTATGGCACGTCGAATTTGAGAACCTCGCCCGAGTTGTTGAAGTGGGGACCAGGTATCGGGTGGCAAGCATGTAAGTCGTCCACATGGTAAAACTGGCCGTTGACCTCGCGGAGCTCCCAGGGCGGGATAAGGTCCGGGCGGCCGCCCTCAGACTTCATGTAAACAAGGATTCGCTCGTTCCCTCCCGTGGAGGAGGAAGACTCCGAGGCCCCGGTGAGAGTGTACACAGGAACCCCTTGGCATCCGCGTCAGTAAAAAAGCACAGCATCAGATGGCACAAGACCAAGAGACAAACATACAGTATTTCCAATCAGGACTCGTTGTGCCGGTGCCAGGCTCAAATGCGACCACTTCAGCTGGATCGACATGTGGTGGGAGCTTAGTGCCGCCGGTAAATTCATGATTAGGCTCTGCGGGTTTATAGAGCGCTATTTGATCCTGATGAATCCCACGACGCCGAGGATCGAAATGGTCAAAGAACTTGTCTCCAAATACGATTGAAGCGCGATCGTCTTTGCCACCTGAGAGCGAGCCTAATTGTGTGAGGAAAGTGTTCAACGGTCAAGCACTGGACATTGCTTACCATCACCTTCGACGGAGGGCGATGAGGATTCTTCCAGCTCTTTGGTGGGGGTTGCTGTCTCTTGGGGCGTCTGGCCTTCCACACTCGTGAGGGCATCGATGAGCCTTTCGAGTAGGGCATTCTGTTTCTCGCGCGACTCGTTTAGCTCCCGCAGAAGTTGCGAGATGGTCGACGTATCTAGGTTTTTGGTTTGGCTCATGGTAGTGCGGAAAGAAAGAAAAAACGCGACATAAAACCTCAAAAACCGACATCATGATCAATGAGTTCACGTTCTCACGGGAGTGGAAGGAGCGCGTGACGCGCATCTCTAGAGCCTCGCGGGCCGATGAATTTTCCGGCCACGGCCATGCTTGCGCGCGGCAAAGTGCCTTGGCAAAATGTGTTTTGGGCAACAACGACCCAACCATCCATCGTGTGGCCTTATCCCCGTTATTCCCAAGTCGCCATTCATCCAATTGTGGGAGTCATTGGTGATCTCGGAGTCGTTAATGTCCTAACAATAAACCGAGTTCCATAACTCAAATCTGACAAATTTCAAAAACACCATTCTCGAACCGGCCATATGTCGTTGCTACCACATATGCTACGCGGCCACCATTTATCCACCTATAGTTCCGCTGGAGCAAAAGATTCGCCATCGTCAGAACACCCCACAGGTTCAGGCCTATCACGCACATTCGGCTAAACAAACATGCCATTCCAATTGACTTCTCCGATATTGCTAGGCTTGCGCAAATTAAGTCCAAAGTCCAACATATATTCCCGCCAACATCCCACCATCTTGTCGTCATGTCCCTACCACGTCCCCGAAATACCAACCAAAGGTCTCACAGCACACCCAGGACACGAACATCATGATGTGGTTGACCACAGCAGCATGGCTTCCAATGCTCCTGGGAAGCGCCAACGCGGCGCAGCCGTACTCTTCCTGGATGACGGACAGCATGATCGCCCACGGTGTCTCCGCAACACGGTGGTACACCGAAGCGACATTCTACCGAGGCGTCGAGGCCGCACACAACATCTCTGGGTTGCGCACCTACCAGGCTTTTCTCGCCTCGCAAATCGATTCCATCCTGGCGCCCAACGGCTCCTTCCGATCCTGGGACTTCCAGGACCACCAGCTGGATAACATCCGCATCGGCTCCGCCATCCTCTACCTGTACACGCTCGACCCCCAGCCAAAGTACCGTGCTGCCGCCGATTTCTTGTACGACCAGCTCGTGCACCACCAGAAGCGCACTCCGTCGGGCGGGTTCTGGCATAAAGACCCGAAATACCCGAACCAGATGTGGCTGGACGGCTTGTTCATGGCGGGCCCGTTCTCAGCTGCGTACGTGGCTCTTTTCTTCCCGCCGGATAACGCTACGGCTGCGTGGGACGACATCGTGTTGCAGTTCGACCTGACCGAGAAGCATTGTCGCGACTCGAAGACGGGCATGCTGCGCCATGGATACGACGAGAGCCTGAAAGCCGTGTGGGCGGATAAAGCCACTGGCGCGAGCCCGCATGTCTGGATCCGCGCGCAGGGCTGGTATCTCATGGCGCTGGCGGACGTGCTGGACTGGTTTCCGCGCGAGTATGCCGCGGCGAGAGGCAAGCTGCTGGGTTATTTCCTGGACCTTGCGCGCGCGGTCATGGCAGCCCAAGACGCGAAGACTGGGGGATGGTGGCTGGTCATGGACGCGCCGTATCCAGGCCAGAAGGGAAACTACATCGAGAGCAGCGGGACGGCGATGTATACGTACAGCTTGCTCAAGGCGGTGCGGATGGGATACTATGCGGATGCGGCGGAGCGGGACGTCTTCGCGACCGCCGCGCAGCGGGCGTATGGACTGATGGTGGATCGGTTTGTGGCGACCAATGGGACGAAGGGGACTCTCAATTGGGAGGGGACGGTCAGAGTCGGGAGCCTGGATGCTGCTGGGGACTTCAAGGTACGTGACCACCTCCAACTCAAACCTGGGCCTCATTACTGACAAGCTTCTCATCGACACGACAGTATTACACGGGAATTCCAGTCGTGGAGAACTCTCTCATTGGCGTTGGACCCTTCATCCTGGCCAGCGCCGAGATGGAAGCTTATAAGGCGAGAAATACATGATGAACATTAGTTTTACTCCAATACAATCAAGTGGAAAGAGTCGCAATGGAAGCTCTAACCTATGCGAGACACGACATTGCTCGATTTAGAACTGGTTTACTCCCGAACCTCAGCAAAGGAAAAATTAAAAACATGCATGGAACCAATTCGCGCCAGACCTGACTGTCGGCCTCCAGCTTCCTTGGTATGAAGCTAAGTAAATCTCAGTGCCTGCCGCACGTGTAAGGCCTGAATTGGCGCCCTATTCTCGGCGTCCGTGGTCAGCGCCCTATTCACTGCTCGTCTTACATGGGTCACGGCCCGTGACTTACTTTCTTCTCCTCCTCTGCATGACCAGGGAACGGCTGAGCAATCGCGGGCAGGGCCTCGCGCTTCTCATCAGCAGCACGGATGGCAGACCCGGCCTCGGGAGCTGGGGTAGGAGCTGCCAAGCCAAAGGTATCGATGGCGACGATCAAGATGTTTGATTTCCTCATTGTTGAGGATGGAGTCTAGGTAGGCAAAGATGCTGTGGCATGTATGAGGTGACCAGAAACAGTGCAATGCGTGGCGGGATGAGAAAGAAAGCGAAAGAAAAACCAGCGTCTGTCAGGCTACTTGTCTTGAAGTCTGTCAACTGCCTTTTGAAGTGATGATGCGGAAGAACTTCCCTCAAGACGTTTGATGGGACAGACCACCACTTTATAGGCCATCCAAATTCGAGCCCATTTCGTTCTGACCGTTCAGGAAGAATAAGAGGCACACAATTGCTACTTTTGAAACTTCATGATAGCCAACTAAATAGCGCGCATTGTCTTATCTCGTGTAACGCAATCACATAACAAGCAAGAAAATAAAGCTGGTCGACAAAGATATCTGGCGTCACATGCAGCCTGATGTCTAATTGCGTGACCTAATATCAGATTTGTCAGATAAGGTCTTGTAGGGGGGTTGCTTACAAAGGGAATCACCTGTCGCTCCAATTGGACTTTACACATAGCGTCTTGGTTGAAAATTGCTATGCATGACCAATAGCAGTGACTGGACTGTCGTTTCGTTCTCTTCCAACACGAACACGAGGAGATTTTCCTACCGTGTGAGGGTTCAGTTGTTGCTAACAGGAATTTCGGGGCTGAGGCATGGTATCTGTCACTGATTGAAGCCAAGTCCAATGAAGCTGCGGAGGTGTTTACTCGGGGTTTAGCGGAGAGTTGACACATTATACTATTATACACAACGCCACTTTCATGGCTGGCTTCCTTGTTGCCGTTCACATAATCACCAGAAATCTAGCAGGTCCTCAGGTGTCGCGCCGGACACCAGTAGTAGCCTTCCTATCCTTACTCTCGGACGAATGGGACTCGCTCACACACGTACAAGGAAACTTGCTCCACTCGCAATCCTTCCGCCGTATCCCCTTCGTGCGTAGAAGTCGAGATTGCTCGTCAAAGCACTCTTCATGTTGCTATGAATGGAATAAGGTGAACGAGACTGCAGCAAGTCCTTGTCTTTGAGCATCTACTGATTCTCAAGGATGAGCCGGTCCCTAACAGTCCCCCGCTGCCGGGGGTCCCGTATCATTTCAGACTCAAGCCACTCATCTTCCTTGTCCGCAGAGATGGGCTTCATGCAGATTTCAATGCCGATGGTTGCGCCAACAAAGTACGCGACGAATTTTGTCATCGCCCAAAGTTCTCTCTCTATTTGCGGCAGCTTGCGTCCCTGCTTCTTAATGGACGGTCCTCCGATCTGACCTCTTCGGGCAGCCTAAGAAGCATGTCGAAGAGCCCGCCGACGACTTCCAAGGAACATCAGTGCCGAGACGGACAAGGCCGCCAAACCCATGGAAAATGATAGTCCGAGTGTGCGTCGGTCGCGCCTGGCAACCAGCGTCTGCCATGTGCAGCCGTCTCGTCCTTGGTCAGGAATCGGCCTGTGGCGAGGACCGTTCTCTTGTATTCGTCCAACATGTGTTTCCGTTCCACATCAGGAAGAATTGGTAGCTGCCAGAACAGGCGTCGTGGCGGACCAATCGATGGAAGTCTGGGGTAGCTATCCTAGTTGCCTGGCTGTAAGAATAAATCTCGCAGCCGTAAGGCTTGGGTTTCTCGACGCGTCATGCCGACTGTCTGGGCTGAAGGGAGGTGTGGCAGTTGCACATTTTGCTCTCGAACCATTCCGGTTTGCAGATTTAATTGTCCATAATTTTCCGGATCTTATACTTCTTGCAATGAGTGAGGTGGTGATGGGGTGTGGTGTGGTTGGTGCAAGATGTTTGAAAGGGTCGCGGGCACTGGCCTGCAGAGAAAGATTGACGAATCGGTGAAAAGATCCTGGGAAACTATGTTGAGGTTCTTCTTCGTTTTGTACGATTTTAAGAGAGAATGATGAATCCTAGTACAGCCATTTGTTTAACGGAAATTACTGGGGGATTCCGCTTCTCAGAGAGACGCAGGGGCTCAGCCATACGTGTCGGAATGTCTCACATTCTCACTGCACAGCCTCACAGGCCTTGGAAAACAATTTTTTTTAATTAATCAATCCCCTTGCAGTCGAGTGAGTACCAAGATCAAACTCCTGAAAAAACAAAATGCGAGTCATCTAATTCAAAGACTTCATGTAGTGAAAAAGACTGGTGAGAATTTCGACGAAGTCGGTAGAAGTGATGCTGGAACGTTATTGGCGTGCCGACCGTACATCGCTCAAATGAAGTTGGGAGTATTGTGAGTGGTGAAAGGGTCGGTGTTTTGACAATTGTAGTGTATGAAGTGTTTTCTTTGGTCTCCTTAGTCCCCTGCCACGACATGTCTCTACGTTCATGCATGTACAGCACATTGTGAAATTACCGTTTCTCGACCTCCCTGCAATACAACTTGAAAGCAGCTCCGTAATATTCAACTTAATAACCTCAAATATGTTTATGAAACCAGTCTCTTCATACCGCAATTCACAGATACTTACCAAGTCTTTTGATAAGTTCAAATGGTCAACTTTGCTCTCAAAGTTTTACTCAATCCGAACCCGAATAGGCGGACAAAAGGAACTGTTTTTCAGACAAACGACTTTAGTTTTTCGGTGATCTTTGCTAAGTCAAGTTTAATCGACGTATGACACGTACTCGACACGCAAAGACTGTGAATGCACCATTTAAATCCCTGAGATTTTCGAAAAGGACTGATAAGGCCTCATAATTCTCAGGCTTCAACCTACGGCTTGACAAGGTGCATGGTCACTGCGAGCACCGATTGGGTTGACGGGATGAAGTGTGGAGTGTCTTATATATCCCTCAGCTCAGAGTATAGGATTGACCAGGGGCGCAGGTGCGCTGATGGGGAGTGGCCATATGTCATGTTGTAGAACCAAGACCTGTAAGGTTGTAAACATTGGCGCTGCCTTGGGCTCGGAGAAAATTATGGGAAACTGATCGAAATTTGGCAGGTTTGCCCGACAATGCCTTATGGGCTGGCAGAATTGCGTAATCCGGCCGAATTTCTTGACCTTTACGCAGCAGTGTCGTCACACGACATCAACACCACCACCGAATGAGATAGCTCACAAGACGAGAAAGAAAGCTGAAACGTTCAGTGGGATTATCTCTCACCAGCTTGCTCAGATAGGAAAGAGGCTGTTTTCCTGTATCTTTTTTGTCCACGAACACGGACGTGCCGCAGCATTGATTAATAAGGCAGTGATCGTCGTCATTTGTTTCTCGGATTCGTCGGGTTACTTCGAGACTCGAACTTTCCCCATTAGGACAGGATCTAATGTGCGCGTGTGGCTGCAGGATGATGCGAAGCTGCCACTAAAAAGACACAGCCTCCGCCCCATAGTGTCTCGCCGAGACTCAAGTCATCCATTGTGGAACGCAAAAACGCGCCGCCCCTGGAATCATAATTGGCGGGCGGGGGAAAAAGGATCTGTGCAGCCGTGGCCACTCTCGACTCGGGACCCAAGGGACGCACACGCAAACACAAAGAATGCGGCTGTGCGGGCGCTTGCTTGCTTATCTCTGCGACACAGCACGAAGTGTTCATTTGCGGCAGGAGGAATGGAGAACGTAAAGAATTGGGCGAAGTAAAGAACCCAGCATTGCATATTTTCGTAGTGGGGGAGGGGCCTGGCACTTTAATAAATGAATGCCCTGGTGCCGGCATACAACACACGGCGCGCTTGGCAAGGCATTTGACGCCAAAATGCGACGATGGCACGGCGGGGGGCACTGCTGGGTGCGAGGGGACCTGACGTCTGTGGCAGCGAACCATGCATAAAGTCAGCCTGCTAAGAGTTAAGGTTTATTGGGGCGCCCAGCCGGGATTTCAGGAGGTCGATCGGATGGTCGGATGGTGTGGGATGAGCCACAAGCACCCATGCCAAGCCACGTCTGGCTGGCTGGCAACTGGCTGGCTAGTGGCGGTCGTCATCATGCCCCTCTGACTTTCCTCTCCAACCAACCACCGCTGGGGTTTCACATTCGCCAAAAAGAACCCGGAGCATGAACTCTGCTTGTGCACCACAAATGACAACCGCTACCGCAACCGCGCCGCTGCTCCCTCCATTCCTTTCCGCTCTGGTAGCCCCCTCCCCTTCCCCTTCCCGTTCCCCGGATGTTAATGCTTCGTCCTCCCCCGCGGGTGGCCATTGTTTATTTTTTTTAATTTTTTTTTAAAAAAAAACCCTTCTTTTCTACCGCTCCCTTTGTTGGGCGTTTCCTTTTTTTACTGCTGCTTTGTCTGTCTGGCCTTTGTCAGTCTTGTTCCCCACCGTGACGTCCGAAACGCCATTGACGACACCTCTCCCCCATCTATAATTGCTCCACTGCGAACCCCTGTGGATGATGCCGAATACTGCGGTGGACATCGAGATGGCAGGAGGGAGAGAGGACACACGCGGGCAGAAGCCTGAAGACACCGACTATCAGCCGGTGAATTGGAAGAGGGTCTTCTTCGCGCCCAAATATCTCGGTGCGTACATCTGAAGGGGCGAAGGCAGGGAGGGCTCGCGTGCGGTAAACTGACAGCGGCTACAGTGTGGTGGATTGTTGCGATTGTGATTCTGGTTCTGACCGTGCTGGTTACCATCCGTCACGACCAAGTTGTCTCCGTAAGCCACCCTTTACTCTCTCTTCCCGCCTAAGAGAAGAATAGCTGGCTGACAAGCTTCCCTGACGCGTAGTATCTCCGCCCTTGGTCCGAGAAAGTGCGCGAGCTCCCAGCCGGGTGGTTGATTCCCATCGTGATCCTGATCATCATCTCGTTCCCGCCGCTCTTCGGCCACGAAATCATCGCCCTCCTGTGCGGCGTCGTGTACGGCTTGTGGATCGGATTCGGGATTGTGGCCGCTGGCACATTCCTCGGCGAGGGTGCGTTTTGTTCTCCCTGCTCCCCGCACAATCAGACAGAAAACCGTTCTGACATCTTCCTCCCTACAGTTGGCACCTGGTTTGCGTTTCGCTACCTGTTCCGCAAAAAAGCTGAGAAACTCGAGCGGACGAATCTCAGCTATGGCGCCTTGGCTCGTCTGACTCGCGATGGCGGTTTCTGGGTATATCATTTCCTCCCTTATAACCCCATGCCATATACTCCGCCACCACTTGAAACAGTTTGCTAACCCTAATTTCCCGGCAGATCGTAATGCTGATCCGCTTCTCCGCGATCCCATCCCATTTCTCGACGGCCGTCTTCTCGACCTGCGGCGTCAACTTCTGGGCCTTCGCCATCGCCACCTTTTTGACTCTCCCCAAGCAGATCTTCCTCGTCTACCTGGGCGTGCTCCTCCTCCAAGAACAGCCGGATAGCTCGGCCAAGAACATCGTCTTTGGGGTGGCCTTCGCCGTCACCATCGTCATGGCCGTCTACATCTGGTACAAAATGCGAGGCATCAAGGCCGTGCTCCTGCAAGAACAGGCGGAGCGGATCGAGCGCCGGGCGCTGGACGACGCGCGCAAGGCGGCAGCGGGCGAGAACACAGGCAGCGAGTCATCTTCCAGCCTAGTCGTCATGACCCGTGGGGATACGCCGCCCATCGGGGAGGGGCAGGACAGGGAGTGGCTGCTCGAAGAACAGGCGGTCCCCATGGGTCGAACGTTGACGCCTCCCCCGAGACCGGGGGCTGGGGGGCATATGATACCTGGCGAGGGGCAATTGAATATTTCGGCCACTAGGCCTTATTAAAATGGCCATGATGCGTTGTTTTGGATTCCAACTGGCGTTCAGGGGTGCATGGAAAATCGTTAAACCGGCTAGTACATAGCGAGATCTGTCGAACATTTTCAAATAGATATTTACATCCCTTACAAAGGGCATTATATTCCATGACATGTCCTAGAAGACTCTGCTTTTAATACGTGAAGTCTGCAGAAGGGCCTGAACAGTAATGTGCAAACCAACTAGCCGGTAGCCTGCATTGGGATTCGGCAACCTTCTAACCTATACTTGCTCTTGACGGACCTGAAGAAACCGCTCACCATGATGTTATTTAGTAGCATAAGGTCGGAAATTCTACAATCATTTATGCTTCAAAGGACAATGAGTGAGGTAGACATATTAAAAAGGTACACATAATTGCAATGTCTTACAGAGATGACTCACGGCCGCCACAGATAAGAAAATTGTTAAAATGGATCAGAGATACAGCAGGAGCTGTTATGCCGATAATCAAGCGGCAAATACATGAACCAAAATCCGCTTGCTTTAATTACCTAGCAGCACGTCATTTTGTTTCTAATGAGTACAAATTCTTCATGGGATGCCTGGTCTTTTTGAGATAAAGGTAAACTGGCATGTTTTCCACTGCTAGAGGTGTTCCTGCTTGTGAAGAGTATTTATTGGACTGACTTCAGGCACTGAACTCTCAACATTGATCCCACTCTTTACCAGAAAAGACAGTTTGTCTTGCAAGATCGAACAGATGCCACGCAACAAAAGCTGTCAGCCGGCATCATAGTGCAGAAAGGTTCAAATCCGCCACCTAAAAATGCAAAGACGGCCATAGCTTGGTAACATTCAACGCCAGGAAATCTGCACGTTATTCAGTATTAGCAAGTGTTGTTCTCTGAATGTAACCGGCTCTCTAGAACTCGGCCTCACCTTCACCTGGTTGTAGAGTCCACGTCTCATCCGATTCTTTCCCATCGTCTAGCAAATCCGTCCGTGTTGCATAATACTCTTTGAGTTTCTGCTCCCAGATCACTCGTTCAAAGGTCAGCCCGTAACCGAGGTGGTCGATATCTTCGAGTCTTATGGGAAGCCGGAAAACCGAGAAAGCGGAGATGTTGGCCAGGCTGATTCCAGAGAGCATGCTCCAGCCAGTTGTTCGCACACCTGAGCTGGTGAGCGACACGTCATCTCGTTCCTTGTGCTTTACACGTCTGTAAACCCATGTCTTATGTAGT
The DNA here is from genome assembly GCA_033439775.1 of Podospora didyma. Taxonomy (NCBI): domain Eukaryota; kingdom Fungi; phylum Ascomycota; class Sordariomycetes; order Sordariales; family Podosporaceae; genus Podospora; species Podospora didyma. The sequence continues at coordinate 444,889 of JAULSW010000011.1, forward strand.
ATTGTTTCGAATTCTCGCCGCGGTAGCACTTGGGGACTTGATTCTATCACAAATGTTCCGTCTGCCTGATTGGCAGAGGAGGCATCGTCGACTGATGTCATCGTGAAAATTGAAGCGCTCTCCTTCTCAACAGCGGACCTCTTGTCTGCGAGGCTGATTTGACTAGGGCCATCTACATGCGCTATTCCTATGATCTGCAACCTGGCGGCGAGCTTTTCATTCTGTCGAATGATCTCCTCGATTGTTGAATGTAGTTTGTCGCGTTCATGAAGGGCGTCAAGGTCTGATTGGCTTCATAGAGTTGTGAGTCATGGAAATCACGAAATGAGCATGCGGGCACGTATTCTTACTTACCACTGTAATAATGCTACCATCAAAGATAACGAGGTTTTCTGCGACTCGAGGCGCGGTAAAAGGCGCAGCAACTTCTTCTCAACGAACGACGATCTGAACTTGCGTCGAGTCCAATTGACGGAGCAGACCAAAGATTCCAATTCGGACTGAGTGAGAATACAGTTAGAAAAGGTGACAGCAATGTGATCAAGATGGATCAACGCCTTCCTCTCAGGTGGAAGAGTCGAGATTTTGTCAAACAGAACTTTGATCGCTTGGAGGGCTGATCTTGTCTCCTGAACCGCGCGAAGGACAGCGCGAGCCGACTCAGGGGCGTCTTTAAAGCCTTGTATAAGTGCGCTAAGGCTACTGCAAATCTTGTATGAGGTTGCTAGGAGTCCCAGGACTGAGGCCGTGATGCTCAGTGGGTCAAGCATGATGATCATGGGTGAAGACTTGGTGGAGTCCGCTTGCGAATGTGAGAGAAAGTTAGCCAGGTTCAAGAAAAGAGGGGCATGATGCATTTCGGCAATGACTAAATATGGGCAACTTCAGACTGTGCCGCAGCTGCCTACGTAGAATAGATGAATTGGAAGCACGCAGTTTAGCCGATGTTTTTTGTACTGTTTGTGCCAGTCATCGCCACAATACTTACATTAATCCCACCGCCAAGACGACTCGATATTGTTGGGATCGAGACGACCCTTGCCGCCGTTAGAATATCCCCGAACCAATCGAGAACGCCGGATTATGGCATTCCTACTGGAGCATTAGAATTTATCTATTGGAAGAGCATCTGCATTGATCTTGAAGCCGCTACGAGAACGCCAAGTTGGCAATGATTGCCACTATCACACCTCCCCTCTGAGTTGCAGACGCATCAAACCATTATCATGACACCTTCTGCAACTCTCAGATATCATGTTCAGGTCTTTGGATAGTTTTGATAAGCCGTTCAGAAATTTTGAAAAGGCTCAAGGATGGTCAGGTGAGCTACTCTCTAAAGGCCGAGTCTTAATGACCTAACATGATTATATTTCTAAAAGCCGTCGCACAATCTGAACCGCATCATATCCGTAACTACCAAGCAGGTTGTCAATTTACTTTCATAGAAGACAAATTTTGGCCAACCGTGACTCTTTGCTCCGCGGCCCCTGGCACGCTTTCCGGTTGTACATTGCTTGGAGACAGCCTTTTCCTCCTGGAAAGCTGCAGATAAAAGAGACTTGCCAAAACAATTATCCCTGGTATACCGCAAGCAGCGGTCACCGCAAATACTTGAACGGCGTCTAATTCGTATGGCGTTTCACCGCCGCTGTGAACAGGAGTGCCGCTGGTGGTTGGAGATGGCGTAGCCATAGAGCCGAAGAGAGACACAGCAATGGCTGTGACAGATGCTTGGAGTGGGGTGTTGACCGCTTCGCACAATTTTGAGAATTTTTCCTAGGTGGGTAAAACGATGCTCGTCAGTAATGTGTTTGCAAGATTTACCACTCAGAAACAGTTGGGCTGCTTTGCTGGGAACAAACCTCGCTCTTAGGCAACTCGGCGCAAAATGAAGCGAAGGCAAGGGTGTTAGAGACCGAGGATTGGGCGTTGGATTGTTTGGCCTCCTGCCACCCCAAAATGGTCCAGGCTCCGAAAATGCTAGCGAGTGAAATGCCAGCGGTTTGGAGTATCAAGTTCGCGATGACTTGTTTTCTGTTCGGCTCGATGCGTACTGTTTGGATGTCGGTAAGGTCATCCATGACTTGGTAGCAGGCAAGTTGGATGACGTCCAAACCCGACTTCAATCTCATAGAACGCTAGTGTTCATCCACGGATTTGAAGGGCACGCGCCTTTTAAAACACTGGGAATTACAAAGGCAGATAGATTAATCATCACACCCATCCTTTCAGTCTGCCTTGATGGGCTGTCGGCTTGGTTGTAGCAGAATGATACCTTGCTTATTAGATTAATTGTGTCGCTGCCGAATGAGTTACACAACGTCATTAGGCATTTTGAGTCCTGGGAAGAGTGCGCATACGGATTGTTGCCGCCCGTGCTTTTTACAACACCAAGGGATGTGAGGGATCAACCCAAACTGAGCGTCCGTTGCATCTTCCAGATAGGGTCAATGAAGGCACCGTTTCGCTGACGCCTCGCATCGTCCCGTGGCGCTTGAGAGACGCCATTCGATGGCTCCGTCATTCCGATTCCTGGTCCTAAGTCGGACAAGGAAGTTATATCCCACTTGAAGGGTGACGGGACAGGCGCGACTGCCACGATCGGCACCGAAAGAGTCCGGGAATTTGGGAAAGTCTTTCCTAGGTATCTCTGGGGGCTAACGGCCCTGTTAACGTTGCAGTTGCCCTCAACCTCAAAGCGGATGAAGAGGAGGAAGGGGTCAATTACCGATGCCTTGCGTCAGCATGCTCTTGCCCTCAAGACAGAGGGAGAGGAAGGAAGGACTCAATTTCATGCCGTTCCAGTATCTAGTAACCTACTGCTTGAATGTTCGAAGGTCCTTCCGTTTACCAAACGCATCATCAGATGAATTTCTTTTCAAAATGGCAATTAAAGATCTCCATCGATCAGCCACCGACCCATAACATTAGGTTCTGACGGTCATTTGCCGGACCCGTGACGTCTTCAACAGCGTTGCCAGTTCCCCTGGATCAGCGAGTGCCCCACCACATCTTGGATGCCGAGCACAGAGGCTATTGCAGTTGCCCTCAAAGCATACAGAGAGGAGGAAGGAGTCAATGCCATGCATTATTTCAGCATGCAGCTGCTCTCAAGACAAAGTGACAGGTAGGAAGGACCAAGTTCCATGCCCTCTTCAATATTTAATGTGGCAAAGCTCGAATGTTTGGAGGTCTTTTCTTCTTTCTTCAACGCATCATCCGATGAAAGGTTTTTTTTAAAAAAAAATTTAAAAATAACATCGTCACAATCGTTTGCTGGGCCCACAACCTCTCCAACTCCGTTGCCTATTCCCTTGGATCAGCCACCGCCCTACCATATCAGCTGCTGCGCCTGCCCTCCCCCCCCCCCCCCCCCCCCCCAAAGTACCTCCAGACACCAGCCCAGCCTAGCATCTCTCCAGCCGGCGGCATTGCCCACTTCTCTCCCGCCTCGTCAGCCACAAGGCGGCACCATGCCTTCCCCCTTCCTCAACAACAACACGGCGGCAAATCTCACTCGCCGCATCGCTTCCACACGCCGGTCCCTAGGGAGTAGCTCGGCTGGCAATATAAGCACTCTCTTGACGCGTCTATGGTCAATTCTTCCCTTTCCTCGGCACTACCTGTCGCCTTTCTTTGCTCTCCGCAGCACTTCCTTTGCTCTCTGCAGCCTAGCACGTCCACATAATTAGGCTTTTGGGCTACTAGCGTACACCTCTCTCTCGTTACAGGACGCCCCTCTTCACCTCGAAGAGGCCCAGGCCGAGCCGACCCCCGACCGGCGCCTGAACCCTCCGGACCCTATCAAGGGCGGAGAGGTCGCTGCAGACGAAGCGAGCGGCAAGTCAAGCCGTGTTGTAGCCAATGAGGAATTCGAAGGGAAGGGGTGCGCCTGTGGCGGATGGGGACGGGAAGTGGCATTGTCGCTGGCTGGGAGTGCCAGGCGCGTGGCTACGGGTGTCTAGGTGCTAGCGGGCGCAGCGCTAGTGATGGTGGCCGTGGCGGTGGTGATGGTGGCCGTGGCGGTGGTGATCCTTGCTTAGAAACTAGGACGGTCGTTGTGAGTCGTTTGCGAGCCCGTTTAAGGGGGAAGAGGGGGGGCAAGGGCGAAATTTTTTTTGGGGGGGGGGGGGGGGGGTCTGTTTTTTTGGGTGTCTGTTTTTTGGGTGTGTTTTTTTGGTTTTTCTTTTTTTTTTCTTTTTTTTCCTTCTTTTTGTTTTCTTCTTTTTTTCGGACTAGCGTTACTAGATTGTCGAATGGAACATAAATACCATACGCTCAAACTGCAACTAACTGTCTCGTGTCTGTGAGGCAATGAGTTTGCTGACCTCTCTTTCGAGCAGGCCTCCGACCCAGTAACACGCAAAGCTATGCGGAGCCCTCAGCACCAGACTCATACAGGACAATCCTTCAGACCTGGAAGACGCGATTGAAGCGGCTACAGATGGTGGACAGATCCCTCCAGAATTGTTTGTCGGAGGAACTATCCGGTAATAAAGCCATCTCAACATCGAAACAGAAGAGGAAATGGAACCCGAAGAAGTGAAGGGTGCTGCATTTGGCTTGGACAACAGTGACCGCAGCATTTTTATTTGCATATTTCTTTCGTTTTTGTAGTCGCAATTGTTCGTTCTTCATGGCCGTCATTATGGAAAGGAAGCAAAGATGTGGTTCCTAACTACTGCTATTGATGTGTGTGTAAGGAAGAAAAAGAGCGTGGCATGCCTGGAAAATGGCCAAAAGTGCCAAAATGCTCCAAATGCCCTAATGCATCGTGCATCATGCATGCAGGTGGTTGCAGGGCAAAGGCGCTGCCTAGACCAGAGATATATGCTGTTCACCAGCAACAACAATCATCGACGATAGACTCCTCGCCAAAACCGAGCGGGGCATCCTTCGCCTTTAGTACGGAAAGTATATAAGTATGAAACAGAGAGTAGATTATGGCCAACAAGATGCCCAACTGAAAATCCGCAACCAGTTTCTTTTTCAGCACGGAGGTCCTGCTTTCTTGAACATGAGTCTCCATCAGCCAAAGCCACCGCAGATCGAACCGGTCGCTGTCGTCGATGCAGTTGATCTTTTTCACCCGTTTTGCGCGTTCGAAGAAAAAAGCCTCTTCGTCGTAACTGTTCTTGGCCTCAGCGGCAAGAATATGATGCCTCCTCAGCATATGCAGCCGAAAGTCGGACATTTCTTTGACCGACCGGGCGGAGATCCTGATGTCCCCCAGCCAGCGTGACCATTCGTCAGGTTTGTTGGGAAACTCCCGCATTGCCCAAGTTCGAGAGAATTTGAAGAATTCGTCGTCTTCTTCTGGGTGTTCTTTCCACCAGGAAAGTCCGGGGATTATGTTGCTCGTCGTCCAGCCTAGGCCCTTTTGCATGAAACCCGGCGGGTCAAAACACTTCATCCCGATCCGACGGTCCAGGGGAAGTGTGGGTTCGAAGGTTTAGGTCCGGGTGGGAACACGACGATGAGAACGGTATAATGAAGTTGCCCGGCAAAGGCCAACGATACATAGTTAGTCTCCTGTGTCATGTCGGCGGGGGCCTTGTTGTAGATTTCGAATATTGAAATGATGTTGCGCGGTTTTTGTCTTAGGTGGGTATAGAGATAGACAGAGAGATGGGTAAAGATTTGGGTAAAGAAATGACGAGATCAGTGGAAGGAGATGGCGGTGGATACTATATACCCCACCCACCAAGGACGGTATGAAGGGTTTTTACTATCCGTGGGACATATTAATTATAAAGTTTCCCTTTTCAAACTGTGGTGTAGAGTCAATAGCTGTAGCTTTACAGGTCGGCGAGACTTGGGTTGATTGGTACATTAGGTGTAAAGAATGCTTTTCTCATTAGAAGTTGAAGATACTCGAGGGAAAAAGAAAAAAGAACTTCTGAAGGAAATACATTCTGGCTGGGCCTAGAGAGAATGGATAATACGCGGGAAGAAAAAGATATCCTCTTAAGGAAATTGTTCAAGGCCTAGGGGAATATTCTAAGGAATAAACACGAAGCCGTGGCCCCGATTGCCAGATACATATGCATTCCATGTTAACCTCAAATAACTCCACAAACTTGGCGGAAACCGTCACGGTGTTTCTCATTAGCTAATTGAGTAACTAGTAAATGATTAGGCGGGGCTCAACAACATATTTGACCCTACCCACCTAAGTTTATAAGGTATGTCCGCGGTCAGCCTGCAAAGTTGACCTCAGCAGGGGGGGAACCGCCCGCTACGAGAAGAAGTTGGCGCAACGAGTCTTTCCCCAACATTGTCAACTATGAAACCAGGCCTCGTTTTTCGTAGGTGCCCGAGTTCGATTCCCGAAAGATGAGATGTCCCCGATGAATGAATCACAACTCCCACCGACCTTTTTTGCAATTTCTTTCTCTTTTTCTCTAGACTCTTCATCTATAAAAACTTGGAAGTTTTTTCAATTTCTATCACCTGCTTACCCACCCACCTGATTAAAACCACAATGGAAGAATCTAATAATACAATAAATCAGAAGATACCCTTGCCAGAAAGCAGCCACTCATCTCGTCGGCAGCCTTTCATTTTCGGAACATGGTCTTGGAGCTTCATTCACATAAAAACCTCCCAAAAAACCTAAAAACTGCAACCAGAAGTTAAATGCCATGCCCTATTCCAACAACACCGTACTTCCATGAAGAATGCGTTTTCCGTGCAGTATTGCAAATATTTCGTCAGTGAAGAAAACAATTTAAACACTATAATACCATCTCCCGTTGGGCGGCCTGAGAGTTTCCAAGTGCCATTAATTCCCATCCACCCCCACCACCGTCGCGGCCACCAACAACACCACCAAAGCGGAAAAAATTCCCGCACGAGGGACATAGTACCCCTCTACATGTTCCCGAACAAGAACCGAGTCTTCTGGGCAATGCAAACAAAGTTTCACGGACAGTGTTTCAGCCATCACTGAGATGTGACATTAGAAGAGACATCGCCAAAACCAGTAACTCCGGCTCACCTTCTATAGCAGTTCAACATCCCCAACATCACAGATATTTGATGGATGATGCTGATTATTGATGCTATGAACTTTCGACCGTCAATACCAAGTGATTAGAAAGAACCTTGTTCAGATTGTCGGCAAGTCACGGGAACAGATTGGCCAAAGAAAAAAAATAATAACAATATTTATTTAATTCCCAAAATCCCCGAACTACGTCGTCCTTCGGGACTTCTCGTCATCTTCAAAATCTTCGCCATTCGCGCCTTCGTCGCCATATTCTCCAAAGACGTACCTCGGCTCAGACTCCATATTAGTAATACACATTGCACACGGGCCTCGCGCTCGATACGCACCGACAATACGCACTACGGCAGGACAACGTCATAATGGAGATGTGGGAGCTTTATTTCCGCAAACCTTAACCCAGAGAGGTGCCGCTACCCGAGTCGAGGCCAGCAAGAACGTTGATAGAGGCCGATGAAACAGTCTGGGTCATCTCTGTCGCCAAGATTCGACAAGGCGAATGGAAAAAGGAAGAAAAAAGAGGCTGGGCGTCGGGTCGGTTGTCGCGGTCTTGGAGGTTTGCGGCAAGAGGCGACGGATAGTCTAGCTGTACCGTCGCGATCGGAAGTTCTAGTGGTATCTTGATGTTCTATGTAGTCACGAGACGACACAGTCATCATGCTTGTCTCGCGTTGGTAAATGATCAGCAAGATGGCACATCCCCTGCGGCCTTTGAAAGGGGTGGGGTACAACGGCAGTTGCTGGTGGCGGATGGATAAAGCCTTCTTAGACCCAGCTAGTGCCGGGCCGGACCGAAGCAGCTACTGCCTCAGGATGAGCGGCGGCGTCAAGATCGATTCCCCACATAGCCTAGAAAGGAAGCTTTGGCGTAATGCTGACTTGCTCGTCCCCAGACTCGGCCGCAATATGGAATTGCGAAGGCGATAAGTGAACCATGGGATCTCGACCGGAAATGATGCCAATGTGTTCAGCTGTTGACAAGTAATGTTGTATCCTTGTGACCTACCCATCCCGGCCGTACCAGGCGGCAGAACTCGTTTGTGCTATCTCGTGAGCTTGCGTCGGAGGACGAGGAGCTCCGCCCCGGATGATTCGCGTTTATGGATTTAAATCGGATCCGACGGATTCGGATAGGAAGGTTAGGAAGTGGGCAGAGATAAAAGATGATCTCATCCCCATGTATAGCAAACAATTGTCAGCGTTAAAGGACATCGAATCATTTTGACTCTTACCTGACGTATTCTTTGATTGGATTCAACCCCTCACTGTACCAGACTTTCTTTCTACTACTCTATTGTCTTGAGAAGTTCGAGGAGCTTGTTTGCTTTACCCCTGTACCTGTGATACGTCTTAGGTATACGACAACAGGTGGCCATCCCACTTGCTTTGCAAAGGTCTGACGAGACCAGGGACAGTGACACGATGAACGGAGCCATCGACACCAAGCTCCCCAATCGTGCCGACGGGGAGATGCCGCAGTATGGCAAGCGACTGATGGTCAATATCGTCGATGAGGTTGCCAAGACCGATCCTTATCGGGAATGGATTTCGATTCCTCGAAGCTCGAACCCGCGGGACGGCTGGAAGACCCTCACGTACAAGGACGCCGCCAATGCCGTCAACCGTGTCGCCCACAAGCTTGTCGAGTCGTCGGGCAAGCCGGCTAAGGGCGAGTTCCCGACCGTTGCCTTCATTGCCCCCAACGACGTACGCTATCTCATCTTCGTCCTGGGCGCCGTCAAGGCAGGCTACAAGGCCCTGTTCATCTCCCCACGCAACCCGATGGAAGCGCAGCTCAACTTGTTCGAGCTGACCAACTGCAACATCATCTGGTTCGACACCAGCTACAAGGGCATGGTCCAACAGTGGCTCCAGGAGCGCGACATGCACGCTGTCATGATCTTCCCCGTCGACGCATGGCTTCCCAAGGAGGAGGTCGAGCCGTTTCCTTTCAACAAAACCTTTGACGAGGCTGAGTGGGAGCCCTTCATGTTGCTGCATACCAGTGGCAGCACTGGCCTCCCCAAGCCCGTCCTGGTCCGCCACGGCATGCTTGCCATCGGCGACAAGATCCATAATTTACCTGACTGGAAGGGGAGGAAGATCTGGGTCAAGGAGCTTGCCCGGCGGTGTACGAGAATAATGCACCCAAGTAAGTTGTCCAGGCTTGCGACATGGATTCGTGAAAGTTAACCTGACTGCAGTGCCCCTTTGCCACGCTGCTGGCATGTTTTTCTCCATGATGATGATGTACTACTGGGACACGCCCGCCGTCCTGGGTATTGGTGACCGTCCACTCTCGTCCGATATAATCATGGACTGTCTGGAGTATTCCGACGCGGACGCGGTTCTCCTGCCGCCCGCCATCCTGGAAGAGCTGTGCCAGGATGATCAGTCTGTGGCAATCTTGAAGAAGTTGTCCGCAGTCGGCTTTGGCGGCGGTGAGTAAATCCGCTACTTCTAAGAGATTTGGGTTGTACTGACGATGATGTAATAGGCAACCTTGCTCGGGCAGTGGGCGATAAACTGGTGGAGAGTGGTGTCAACCTGGTCAATCTCATTTCGGCCACAGAGTAAGTCCAACCTTGATTTTACCCAGCCGTTTTGAACGGGTTGTTAAATGCCTTCAGGTTCGCCCCTTTCCTCGTATACTGGCAGGATGATCCGAAGCTCTGGCAGTGGTTTATCATCAACAGCGAACTGGCTGGGTGCGACTGGAGGAAGTCAGCCGACGACGATGCGTATGAGCAGGTGATTGTGCGCAAGGACAAGCACCCAGGTTATCAAGGCTTCTTCTACACCTTTCCGGATGCGAAGGAGTACAACACCAAAGATCTGTACAGACCGCATCCGACGCTGCCAGATCACTGGATCTACCACGGCCGATCCGACAATATCATTGTCTTCTCTAACGGCGAGAAGCTCAATCCCGTCAGCATCGAGACCACCATGTTGGAACATCCTCTCGTCAAAGGGGCGGTTGTGGTAGGGACAGACAGGTTCCAGCCAGCCCTCATCCTCGAGCCAGTAACGTATCCGAAGACGGAAAAGGAGAAAAAAGAGTTCATTGACAGTGTCTGGCCGCTGGTGGTGGAGGCGAATAAGGAGACAGTGGCCCATGGTCAGATCGGTCGGCAGTTCGTCGCCCTCTCCAACCCCAACAAACCGTTCCTTCGAGCAGGAAAGGGGACCGTACAGCGCCAAGGCACCATCCGCATGTACAAGGAAGATATCGACGAGATCTACAAGCGCGCTGGAGATGTCGGGGTAGCCGAGGCGCCGAAGCTGGACCTGAGTTCACCGGAAGCTTTGGCCGGCTCCATCGCAAACTTGTTCGAGAGGTCACTCCACTCACCGAAGTTGCATCCGGACACCGACTTTTTCAGCGTCGGAATAGACTCGATGCAAGTGATCAACGCCTCCCGTTTTCTCCGCGCCGGTCTGGAGGGAGCGGGAATTATGGTCGATGCCTCTTCCGTGGCCACGCGCGTCATCTATGGCAATCCAACTGCCAGACGGCTGGCCGACTATCTTTTCTCGGTGGTGAAACGGGAACGGAGGGGCAGCGTGGTCAGCTTAACCAGCCTTACCGAGGACAGCAGCGACAGGGAGGAGGAAAACAAGACCATGAGGGCTCTTGTGGAGAAGTACACTCGGGATCTGGAAAAGGAGCCCGCGGACAAGCCTGCTCCCGCGGACGATGGTCAGACCATCCTCATCACTGGCACTACTGGCGCACTGGGGTCGTACTTGCTCGACTTCGCATCGTCCAACCCCCGCGTCAAGAAGATCATCTGCCTCAACCGGGCCGAGGACGGGAAGGGGCGGCAGACGAAGGGGAGCGCAGAGCGCGGCCTGAGCACCGACTTTTCCAAGGCTGTTTTCTTGCACGCAGACCTGTCGCACTACGAGCTCGGTCTTCCCAAGAAGAAGTACGATAAGCTACTAGGGGAGGCTGATCGCATCATTCATAACCAGTGGCCCGTCAACTTCAACATGCCGGTCGAGTCGTTCGAGCCACACATCCGTGGAGTGCGCAATCTTGCCGACTTCAGCCGCAAGGCCAAGAAGCGTGTGCCCATCGTGTTCATCTCATCCATCGCGACCGTGGAGGCGTGGCGGAAGTCGGAACCCGTCCCGGAGGACTCGCTCGACGACTTCAGCATGAGCGTCGGCGGCTATGGACGTTCCAAGCTGGTCAGCAGCCTAATTTTGGAGAAGGCTTCGCAGATCTCGGGCGTGCCGAGCGAAGTCATTCGGGTTGGGCAGATTGGCGGCCCAGCCAGCGAGAAGGGCTACTGGAACCGTCAGGAGTGGTTTCCCAGCATCATCGCCAGCTCCTTGTATCTCCAGCTCTTGCCCAACAGTCTTGGCCAGATGACGACGGTGGATTGGACGCCGATCGAGGGGATTGCGCATCTCGTGCTCGAGGTGTCGGGCATCGCTTCGAACGTGGCGGTCGACGACATTAAGGGCTACTTCCACGGCGTCAACCCGGTTGAGACAGAGTGGATGACGCTCGCGCCGGCGGTGAAGGAGTTTTACGGCGACCGCATCAAAAAGATCGTTCCGCTGGACGAGTGGATCGCTGCGCTGGAGAGGAGCCAGGCGACAACTGAGGACATTAGCAAGAACCCAGGCGTGAAGCTGATCGACACGTACAAGGCTTGGTCGGATGCAACCAAGTCGGGACAGGGCCATGTTCAATTCGACATGACGCGCACTAAGGCACACAGCAAGACGATGCGCGAGATGAAGGCAGTCACGCCCGAATTGATGAAGAACTGGTGCAGGCAGTGGGGATACTAATGTTGGGAGGGGAGGCGTGATTTGGGCTTCTGGGCGAGGGCCGTTTGGTGGGGAAAACACGGCAGACACGCTGGGGATTGACTGGAGGGGTAATGTCCGCCAAGGCTGAGAACGCGCTTTCCCGGTAGGCCGTCAAGGCGCCTGTGAGCGGTTGCGTTCCTTCCGTCTCGGGCTTTTGCTCATTTTCGTCTCAAGATCAAGTTTTGCATCCTGCCATTTTCTGCCATAGACCTCTAAAACGAAGTAATCTAAAAAAGGAGAATTTTTCAAGTTACTGCCTTCGTCCTTTCCCTGGTTATGACTCCTTCTCGGCCTTCTCCGACCCACTTGCGTGCTCCACCAGTTCAACCGGCGTCTTAGCATCGTGCAAGCGCGTCTCCTGTTGGTCCTTGAGCTCCTTCAGCGCGTCGTCCATAATGTTCGTCTTCGTGGATTTAAACTTCCACGTCGGGATCCGCCGCTCGAACAACTCGTCAATCTCCTCGAGCGTGCGACCCTTGAGCTCGGGCAGGCAGAAAAAGAAGAATAGGCCGCACGCAAAGTTCGATGCCGCCCAGATGTAGCCGTATTTTGCGCCCTGCGTTGTCTCTCTGTCAGTCTTGCCGTTTTACCAGTCGCTAAATTACGGGGCACCCTTACCCAGTTCAGCCTGTCAGGATTGATAAAGTACGGGGAGCAGAAGCCGGTCAACCACGCTAAGAAATAGCCCAGGCTGATGGACGAGCCCACAGTCCACGACCGCAGTCTCGTGCTGACCACCTCCGTCGCCACAGGGTAGCTTGCCACGCCGACGAAGCAGTTGTACGCGAACATGTATAGGGAAACAAAGGCGATGACGCTGTTTTGCGCGATCACGGTCCCCGGAACGGTGCTCGCTGTGATCGCCATGCCCAGCAAGAACAAGCCCTGGGACAGAGCCCCGATCATCATCATACTGCGTCGACCAAAGACGTAGCGCATGAGGTAGATGCCGACGTTCACGCCCACGAATCCGAAGCACGTCTTCATGATGGAGTACTTGAACGCTTGCTCGATGTTCAAGCCCGAGACAACCATGAAGTACGTCGTGTAGCTGATGAGGAACCAAGACCCCGAGCCTGTCTGGGTGGCAATGACGCCGTAGCAGAGGAGCGTTCGACGTAAATCGCTTCCTGTTGGACATGGTGTTTGTTAGTCGAATGCGCAAAGAATACTACTTCATCGCCCAGCAAGGAGAACACGACATACCCCTAAACATGTCCATCGGCCTGACCGTGCTGAGCAGCTTCTTTTCTTGCTCGATGCCCATGACTATCTCCGCAAGCTCTAGCTCAAAGTCTTCTGAGCTCAGAGAGTCACCTCGCAGCGTTGCAAGTGACTTTCGCCCCTCTACCAGCTTGCCCCTGTTGATCAAGTACCGCGGAGACTCCGGGACGAAGAATAAGCCGATCGAAAGCAGCACTGGCACGATGAACTGAATCCCCAGTGGGATCTGATATGACGTCTTATCCAGGTTCTTGGACGTGGCATTTGTGACCACAGCCCCCGTGATGCTGCCAATGTTGACCCATTCTGAGAACAGGGCGACCATGACAGCCCGTAGATGAGCAGGCGCGGCCTCGGCGCTGTAGATATTGGAGAAGGTGACGAGAAACCCGTTGCCAATGCCCAGCACTAAGCGCCCAAAGATCACGACGGCCTGGTTGTCCGTGCCGATCTGGATGGCGGCTCCAAGTGCTGTGAGGAGGCATGCTGCCCAAAGGGCAGGTTTGCGACCAAAAAAGTGTGCAAACGCTCCCGCAAAGATGGAGGAGAGAAAGGCGCCGAGGGTGAGAAACGAGCCAATCAGTTGTTGGAAGGTTGTCTGCATCTGTCAACATCCTTGACGGGATTGTGGCTGCCCATGTCCACTGTGAACTGTGCGGTTTGACTTACATCGATCGCATAACCTCCTTGTGCTTTAGCGTCTTTGTGCCCAAACACCATCAGAAAGCCCGGCATGGCCTGCAGACTGGCAAGACACGCCGAGTCAAGTCCGTATTGCATGTTGGCTATGGCCACGACGCTGCAAATGAGCAGACATTTTCGATTCGCCCACAGCGACGTCTCGGGGAGCTGTGCCGTCACCGATGACGCCTTACCCACGACGGTATTGGCCATTGTATTCTTCTTTCCGTGCCAGCTGCGTCCACCTTGTTTCGCGACTGAATGGTGAATAAAGTGTTTGAACTTGACGATCTTTCAACAGAATATTATACAGATCACTCTCACCAGCCCTTCCCCAAAAGCATCGTCAAGAGGGGTAAACACGTCGGATATATAAATCCCGGACTGGCCAATCATCCCGCGCAAGGGATGTCAGCGGTTGAGACGTCGTTTCGTTATCTTTTGTTCATGTCAATCATTCAGGGGTCCCCGCAGTACCATCCCCTTTCTCGGCAGTTGTTTTGACCCCCGTTTCAACACCATCGGCAACCCCCCCCCCTCGTGGGATTCACACTAAACTTCGAGCTACCAATTCCCTGGGATTTCTTAGCTTTCTTTCCCCGGGATTGTTTTGGCGGGCTTGCGCCCGATGTCACTCCAAGAACAGCTTGCCAACCACCTCGTTGACGCTTGCTAGTGCGCTTTTTTGCGAGACTATCAACTAAAAGGTCACACCAAGAAACGTTCCATTGGTGACAGTGAGAATGGATTTCGTTAGCTGCTTTCTGGTGCAGGATTTGCCCCTCTTTGTGAGTCTGCTGTTTGTACCACCTGCCCGAGCCAAGCTTTCATGTTCGTTCTCGTTCACATCGTGATCCATCGGCATTTGTTGTTTTTGTGGCAGATTTTCTATTGGCCAGGATGTTCTTGGTAAAGCTGGGAAAAGGTGAGCATTGAACTGCCGGTATGCTTATTCTTGTCATCATCGTCTCAGCAGCCTCCTTTCAATGCAGTAAGATGGAGGCTTACAATGGCATACGCAACACATCCCTAGCCGAAGTGAATGCCTAGCCGAAGTGAATGTCGGATAAGACACCATGTTTCCCAGGAAATGCTAGTTTTTCCTATTTTGGACGTGAATAAACCTCCTTTTTTTTCGGCCTTCTTTCCGTAGGTCAAGAACTCACGCCGAGAGCTTATTTCGTAACTCACAAAGCTTAAGTTGAAATGTGCGGATTAGGGCTCGGCTCCATATGTCCACTTGGCTTTTTAACTGGCCACACCACAGGAAGAGCGAGGAAGCTGCCACTTTCATCCATGCACATATCGTTTGGGTCGTGCAAATCGTGATGTCTCGAGAGTGGACTTCGGACGTGGAAAAGGCTGGGCAGGAGGAGCCTCCTAACTACCGCCAAACTCATGAGAGCCCAGCCACCCCAACAGCAGTCATCCGTCGCGGTTGGTTTACTTCTTTCCGACGCAGACTGGGCTTCGACGTGGAGGACGACTTCAGCTTGAGACCACTGTTGGCAACGCCAGCCGCCGATCAGTATGGCTCGTTTTCAGAGTCTTCGGCGCCAGTGTTGTGGCCAGATCTTGTTGCCCTCATGGAATCATCGAACGATGTGTTTGATCTTCCGCCACCTGTTATCGATCACTCTATCCATACTTTCTTCTGCGACCCACAGTACCACTCGACTGAAGGACAAGAGAAATCCGCAGCGGCGGTGCACCTGGCCCTATACTGGTACCAGACAGCCGGCTATGCCGAGATTCCATCCACATGGCGCGGTCATCTCGCTGACTTAGACTTTGCTATTTCGGACGAAATCAGCGTGACTCTGGACCCCCTCTGTCCAGCCCGCAAAGTATACACGAGAACCATCTCAATCGAATATCAGCGCAGCTATTCGGAATGGCCTGAGGAATTCTTAGTTCTTCGACCTCGAGATTTCAAGTCGCCTGCCGAGGCGCGCGTCGAAGTTTCCGTTTCTTGCATAAGCAGAGAATGGCTGTCCAAAGAGCCCCCGGATCATTTCAGCAAGCTAATTTACAAGGATGCAGCCGTCGTGTAGACCACCTACCACCTGATTCTTCTATAGTTTTGGGCTGAAAACTGACCTTCGTTTGCAGGAGTTTCGGCCTTGCGTGGCCATTTCCGGATCCTCGCGACATGGTTGAGCTTTTCGAAGTGCTTTTTGGGGGTGATTGGACGCCTGACATCGAGCCCTGGCTCGTGTCTCGCTACACAAGCACCCTCGTTCGTGGTCTGCTCTGGCCGAATCCTCGGGTGGGGACGCGAGAGGTGAGGTCGAATCTGAGCCATCTCTTTAGCGGAAACCTCCGCAGAAACGTTTTATGTCAGGAGAGTTGCAACTCGAAACCTGCAACCTGTCCCCATATGTCAATGAACTTCCCCGAATTGGAATGCAGTCGCAGAGAACTAGCCCGGGGGGCCTGCTTGACTTCCATAAGATTGACGGAGCATCGCAACGACCCCTTGCTTTGCTAGACTATAGGGCCACAGACCAACAGCCGGGATAATCGATAAGCAGCGGAGTATAGGACATCGGAGCTGGACTGACTTCTTGATTGTTTTTAATGTGACACTCAATATAGACGGTTTGAACAGAGTTCAAGATTTCACCCCAAGTTTGATACGATCGTTGCCCATGTCTTCCCCGCTAACTGGGGCACTGCAAGTTGACGGAGGTTTCCGTTGCTAAGGCTCTTGGGAGGGAAGGCGGAAAGCCTGGTTGAAACGTAATGTGAATCACAGGACTTCTGAATCGAGATGCAAGCCAAAGAGGGCGCGAGCACTTAATTACACACTTACCCGCATTGACTACGCCCAAGTTCGTGACAGCAACCACGCTGCACAGCATCACTCTACTGGATAGGACGGGAATACCAGTGCAATCGACAGAGAAATGCTGATAAAACCTGCATTCAAAACCTATAACTATGACAACGTATGTACACATTCAGCGGGGAAATAATTATTAGTGAGTGAATGGAAGCACGGTATACATCTACCAAATAGGGCCTCTAAATCAAATATAACCCCTTATTTTGAAATTGAATATGCCTTGTTGGAGTAGGGGGAGACGTTACACGGTATTATCCAGGCGTAATAAAGAATTTAACACCCCCTAAATATCCCCATTTAACGTGTCTGAATGTATTTCCCTCGTAGATGTGTATTTCAAATCGGTGGTCTTGGAAATTCGGTGGGTGTCTACTTTAGGCTTATAGGAGTCGTTAATCTAGGAAAATGAGATTGTGTTTTAAATGAACAAGTACGATAGGCATCAAACCCTCAACGGATAACCCTTCTAGGTGGCCGCGGCCTCCTCATTCTTCGTTGCTTGAAAGCGTCATACACACTGAAGCCCTGTACGTTTATCCCACCCAAAATAGCCACCACTTGATCGAGCTCCATTATCGACACGTTGCATTTCGGCAGTACAAGACTCGTAATAGATTCCTCCTTTTCAATAGCGTTAGCTACCGTTGCCATTATTACTGCATATGCCACTGCGTCGATCATGCTATCGCTAGCCTTGACATCCTTCTTCGTTAAGGAGGGGGGGGGGGGCGGGGGGGGGGGGGGGTTGTTGATTCATGAGGAAAATAATCTGGAATAGCGGGAATGGGACCCCTATCAATACAATGAAAGGTATGAGATTGTAAATATTTTCTCCCAGCACGGCTGTGTCGCCGGTAAATATCACGGCCGAGTAGCAAGCACCTACGACTATTGCCAAGGCGGAGCCTCGACGTGGTTGGCTTGGACTTGCTATCCACAAACGAATGACACCGGAACATAAAAGAACCAAGGGTGCAGCTAGCCCACAAACATATGCTGGCGCATTGGTGGCTTCTTTGTACTGTACAACCTTCGGACACCAGTTAATGAATGGTCTCGTGTCGTTGTACGGGCCGAGGTAGGGGCCGAAACTGAACAGCGGGATCGGCCCGTCGCTGTCTGGTCCGCGATATGACAGGTATTGATGGAAGAAATGGGCCGCTGCGACAAGCGGCAACGGAAGAGCGGCAACAAAGTCGGATGTGATGGTGTCTTTCCCGATGTGCTCTGGATTTAGCGTCCAGGTGACGATGACCGACGCAACGGTGCTCCAGGCGCGTAAAGCGACGATACGAGTTCGTAGCGCTCTTTTGCGTCCATGATCCTCACACTATCGGGGGAGCCGAGCACAGGTATCGCAAATGGCTCGAGTCCCTCCCAACGTCTCACACCCAAACGAGGCTTCGTGAGCCATGATAGAAAGTCTTCGTAGGTGAAATTGCTCCTCATGGTGGGGTTTAGAACTTGGAAGGGATTGGCTGTCTGGGGATTTGTAGTACTGAGCGATGAGGTGGGCGTCAAGAACTGAGATGGGGAAAAAATCGTTTCTTATCTGTGGGGTTCGTGCACGCGTTAAAACAGATGCGGGGGTGTGCCTGCGAGTTCGCCTTGCCAATCACAAAGACTTTTATGCCGAAAGATCTCATGCACCTACAAGTCAGGTACCAAAACACGAGTGTCGCAGGATAACATACACCTCCACCAGGGAAATAAAGGCTAATGAAGTACATTCGACGTGCTGAAAGGGGATATTTTGGGAGTTTCAAATTGCTTATTACGCCTGGATACGGCCGATGAAGGCCTCCTCATAATCTAATACGGTATGCGTGGCTTTTTAAAATATGCTAGTATCTTATCTAGAGGCCCTAGGTTGCTTGAAGTATATCGTGCTTCAATTCACTCACTAACATGTATTTCCCCGGTGGAGGAATATGTCGACCAGTCTTTCCTTCTTTGAGTCGAGAGGAGTGGGAAAAAACATAGCCGCGCTGGATTCAGTTAGTACAATAAGCCACATTTGTCTGTCCAAGAGTTGCAAGGCTTTCTGATGTAAACTGTACCGATATCCCTACGCAAAATACACCCCTGTTCGCAAAGCGATGTAAAAGCGGCTGATACCAACCTACAAATTCAATATTCTTCGGTGTGGTTAACTCAATGGTTTCATCGACCATTATCTTAACACTTCTATACTAACGTTACTCGGCTGGCATACTGTATTATGTTCCAACTATTATCACTCACGATATAGCTATCATATTCCCTTTTTCTTCTTTCCCAACTCACAGCTTTTCTGTCTTTCACCATCGATCATTTTTGTCTACCACCCATTCCTTGAACCAGCCCGTGTAAACATCATACCTTGACCCGCCACCCCTTGTTATTCTCCCTCCTCCCCCTCGCCGCCCTCGCAGCAGCCATGAATCCCATCCCCATCAACAACGTCGACCCCGCAAACGCCTGCGCGCCCACATACCTCCCGCCAGACGCAGTCAATATCGCACCCGCGATGGGCGGGCCCGTCAGCGTCGCAAAGCTGCTGATAGTAAACACCATGCCCATGCGCACGCCCGCCTTGCGCAAGTCGGTTGTCAAGCTGCTCAGCCCCGCAGGGAACAAACTCTGGATCCCGCCCGCCGCCATGCCGTAGAAGCACGCCCAGACGTACATGGACGCGATGCTGTGCACCACCATCCAGCAGAACACACAGATGCCTGCGATACCCGCAATGGGGATAAAGACGTTGATAGGCCCGACGCGGTCCGCCATGTGATTTGGACCTAGGCGTCCTATGACGCCCACGCCGTTCATGACCAGCAGCAAGTTCAAGCTCTCGGTGTACGACAGCCCAATAATATCGCGGCTGAACGATGCAACGTAGTAGAACGCAAAGTAGATGCCCAGGAAGCACTGCTCCCCCGCCGCGAAAAAATGTCAGCAAGTTGTTCGTTCTTAACAAGGGAGGATAGAGGAGAAAAATAGGAGAAGAAAAGTAAAAAAGAAAAGAGTGCTCACGCAAAAGCTCCCCAGAGCATAAAACATATACTCCAGCTCCCGAAACGCCATCCAATCGACCACGGGACCCGTCTTCCGCGGCGGTATCCTTGGCCTAATCCCCAAGAAGCTCGCAAACAGGGTAACCACCTGGATGAAGCCAATCGCGCGGACCGTCCACGCGAAGCCAACACTGGGCAGCAACTGCCTCACCATAGTGGGAAACACCAACCCGCCCGTCGCACTCCCACACGCCACAATCCCAATCGCCAGACTCCGCTTCTTGCTGAAATACGTCGACACAGTCGTCATGCACGGACAGAACAAACACCCGTTGCCTAAGCCCATGCAGACCCCCTGCGCGAGAAAAACCTGCCAGTAACTCCCCGGCTGCGGGACCGCAGCGAGCGTGAATATACCGATGACCTGAAAAATGCACCCCAGCAGGAAAATGTGACGGAAATACCCCGCGTCGGTCAGGCGGCCGGTGAACGTTCCGACAAAGAACAGCAAGAAGATCTGCACGGAGCCGATCCACGAGATATCGGCGGGCGGGCGGGCCAAGGAGGCGGTGTAGTAAGCCTGGAAGACGCCGAACGAGTTGATAAAGCCCCACGTGTTCATCACGACCAGATGGGCGCATGCCACTAATCATCGTTTCTTCTATCAGCAAAAAACGTTCTAAAATAGTGAGTTTCCATGAAATGAAGGAGGAAGACATACCAGTCGTCCATGCCTTCAGTCCACCATCCGGAGGCGGACCGGGGTTCCATAAAGATTTCGTGCTCGTCCGGCTGAGTACGCGGCTGATGACTTTTGCCAAACCCGTGCCCTGCTCGCCGTCGGCGCTGTGCTGGGAGATTTCTTCGTTGTCAACGTCATCGTCACCGTCGGCAGATTGCCTTTCCTCCTCCTTAAGCGCGTCAGCTCCATCTAACCTCTTCTCGACAGAGTCAGGTAAGGAGGTGGATGATCTGTCGTAATCATCGACGTCTTGTGAGATTTTTTCCAGGTCCGTCGACGACTCGCCGGATGATTGTTGTGGCGCCATTTTGAGAAGCTCTCCCAGTACTGGGCAAAGGGGATGATGCAAAATCAAGAGGGAAAAAAAATACGTTGGATCTACTTCCAGAGAAATATGACCCTCGCCCTCTCATATCAATGGGGGGAAAGACGATGGGATGGACGGTGGGTCGACCGGATGACAGCAGCGTCACAGTCTCAGACGAAATGTGATCAGATGAGGGCGCCAATGCAGATAGTAAGTTTGGTCTGGAGGTCTGGATATAAACAAACCTAATCAAGGCAGATGAACGAACTAATGCAAACTTGATGGATCATGTGCTTTCTTTTATAAGAAATAGAGTTTTCACTAAACCATTGTGACAGAAGGGTGAAAGTGACTCACTACGAAGAAATCTCAGGAAAAATTAAACAAGATAACGGAGTTCCAGAAAATATCGATGGAACACAGTCATGGATATCGGCATGGGCCTGCCCTATCCCCCTGGTGCCGATATAGGTATCCATCCTACTACTAGCCTTCCGCTCCGGAAACGCCACTATTACGAAACAGGTCAACTTTCATGCACCAAAATGCCATCTCGTCAGGGGGCCAAAGTGGAGAGGAAAAGGAAGGGTGGATCCATGAGATGATTAAGCTGTTCTCTCGGCGATAAATGTGACGGGTTTTCTCTGGGGAAAAGAATTTCAGGGTCGTTTGTTTTTCCGCAACTTTGACATCTCCGAGGGCGCGCACATGCTGTTTTGTTCGTTAGAGTTTGCTTTCTCATTTGTTGCTTACGAAGCCCCTTTTTCCTGTTGGAAATACCTTCAATATGATTGACTTGTGACGTGACGTTGGTCCGAGATTCTGCCAGGCGAAAAAGAGAAACCGGGAAAGAAATGGCCAAGCAAGTTATTTCCGGCGCACGGCCGGACAAACAGTCACAAAAAGGTTTAGTCTGCGCCCGGATGTTCTCCGGAAGGGCGTGGTCACCGATGCCGAACGTAGCCGGCTTCCAAAGGCTTCGTCCGATGTCGCACTCCGCAATCCGCAATCCGTCGAATATCCGTCATCACCGCCAGTCACCCTCGTCTTCCTCATTGACACTCACTGGCAAGCCTGTCTACATCATCACAACCTGCAACCAAAGAGAGCTCAAGTTGTAGGCGACAGCAATAAGTCGTCAATTGTCAGTTCCTGCTGGTGGCAAAATGTACAGAGAGTTCCCCCATATCCCCCCCTGTTAGGTTGTTCACAAAAAGATCCCGACTCCTTGGCATCGACTCGACTCCTCAATACCATCCCAGTATACATTATGGCCATAACCTCAAGCTCTATCTGGCCTCCAACTTTTTGACAAAAAAAATCGACGGCTGCCACTTGATCTTTAAGGTTACAGCCAGCCGAGGAAGTATGAAGATGGTATCTGACATGTTGGCACAATCCGCGTGCATCAAAAATCGATCAAAACTGGGTGTATCGAGGAAACATCATGGTGAGTAAGTTCACATATCTCCGTCGACTCAATGGTGGTTCCGGTATTGTCGTCGAGCAGCCCATCGGAGGAAGCCTTTGGTGGAAAGACTCCCGGGAGAGTGCTTGTGCGGGATCATGATGGTATTAGGCACCTTGGCGCGGCAAGCAGCAGCATTGCAGCCGTTGTCTGTCCAGGCAAGCTGCAAGTCGTCACCCCACCATGTTTGAGGCTGACCGGCGACCGTGGATGTGATATTGATGGCTGTCAAGTTGCCGAACTGCAATTCCGCCGCCGAATCAAGGATCTGGTGGCTGAGCGTGCAGTTGGCGCGGTCTGGGCACGCTGCAATCTCAAAGGATCTGGTCGCTTGCGCCACCTCGTTGACGCCATCCCATTGTAGGCCCGTAATGTTGAAGATGCAAGGCTGGTCAGTTGAGTTGCATCCGAGGCTGAATCCCATGAAGTCAAATCGAAAGCATGGGTTTCCGCGCAGCTGGCCAACACCTATCTGCGCAGGCGACGACGTGTTGCTGTACTGTATCATCTGAGAGCCAGATGATGGAGAGTACTGAACGGGAGGGAAGGGAACAACAGCGAAGCCATCGGAGAAATAAAAGCGGTGGTATGGGAAGGGCACCGGCTGAGGCGGGAAGGCATTCGGATCAGTGGTATTCGAAACCGAGAGAGCCGGGATATCATCAAACTGGGAAATTGTTAGCTACAAATTTCCCCACGGATGGGCGTGGGGCTGGATCCTCACTTTAAAGTCTACTCTGCCGCGATCTCCTGTAGCGCCGCATGTTGCTGTGGCCAAAGCTGAGCTTGTGACAGTCGTGGATGTCGCATTTGACGCGCTTGGAGTGGGGGTTATGGTGGAGTTGGTGACTGGGCTGCTTGTCGGGATCGAAACGGCTGAAGAAGTCCCATTGAATGCCGTTGGGCTACTCACAGAGGTTGCCAGTGTGATTGTTGGAGACACCGTATTGTTGGACACCGACGACGTTGTTGAGACCAGGAGCGTTGATGAAGCGAGGGGAGAAGAGGTGGTTGCAGTCGCCGTGGCATTGAGGCTTGTGTTTGCGGATGTGCCGGTGTTGCTGGCTGCCCCAGTGCTGACGGGTGGTGCAACGGATGTGAGATTTGAGGATGCCAAAATAGCCGAAGAAGTCGGCAGCACCGTTGCAAGTCCCGATGATGACGAACCTGTGCCGCTTAGAGGAGAAACGCCTGAGAATGCACCGCTGGAGGCAGAGAGTGGTGCAGCCGTGCTGTCCAAGGCAGTCGCGCTAACCTCGCTGATGAAGGACAGTGTCAAGGGAAGCCCGGTCACGCCAGAGCTGGTGAGAAGGGCTGATTGACTGGAAGTGGCCAAAACGGAAGTCGGCAGTGGTAAGATCGACGTCAAGTTGAGGGAAATGGAGGCAAAAGGCGTTGGCGCAGGTTGAGAATATCCCTGAACTGGCGCTCCATATCCTGCAGGTGCTGTCAAAAAAGCATAACCACTGAAGGAGATGCTGGTGCTCTCCAACTCAAACGACTGCCCCGAGTCTGGGCCATCCGTTGTCACCGCATGGTGAAACTCCGTCTGGGGCGGGGGAATATCGTCATCAGAGGTTGCCGTTGCGCTTGTGGCGGTCGACTCGGCTGTAGGAGAAACGCTGGCAGGGCCTGGGGCGGTGGCGGGAGGCGAGACAGAGCTCAAGGATGTTGTCTCCGAAGAAACGGTGGAGATGATGACCGGCACAGAATTAGTAATGGAAACCACAGACAAGACTGAAGTCGAACTCCTCGAAAACGATTCTTCGCTGGCCAATGTCAAGCTTGTTGATGTCGCACTGGTTGATGTCCCGCTAGATGTTTCGGTACACGTGGTGTCCAAACCCGTGCTGCTTGAGGTGGGCGAAATGGTGATCACAGAAAATGTCAGTGGCGAAGGATCAAACGTGCTTGAGGTGGCGGAAGATCGGTAGCTGGTCAGCAAAGTCGTGCAAGTCGTGTCCATCGATGATGACAGGGGCCAAATGGTGACCTCGGATAGAGATGCACTGCTCAATGCCGCCGCACTGGACTGACCATTGGGCTGCACAGCCGACGTTTCGCTTTCAGACGTGCAGGAGGTAGAGGACAACCCTTCGGCCGTTCCAGACGTTGGCAAAATCGTCAGAACAGAAGGCGAAAGAGACGACAATCCGGAGCTTGTTGAAAGAGTCGCCACACTTCCCGAAGACTTAGTGGATGTGGAGAAACCAGATGGCCAGATGGTGATGACCTGAGGTGACTGAGTTATCCCAGTTGCCGTGGCACTATAGCTGGACTCCGAGCCAGCAGATCCCGAAAGCGTCAGCGTTGTCAAGCCACCCGATGCTGAAGAGGCAGGCAGATCAGTGGTATATGTTACGACAGAGGAATCGTGGCCGTAAACACTGGACAATGTGTATGTGACGACGACTGGTGTCAGGGCTGTGGTTGGAACGGTTGTGGGAGAGCTGATTGTCACTTGCGATGTGAAAACAACAACAGTTGAAGATTGACCAGACCCGAGTGGTACGGTTTCGCTGACTGTGACCTCAGAAACGACGACAGTTTGCGGCCCAGATGAGCTGGTGGAAGCAGACTCCGTCACAGTCAAAACTGACGGCAATGAAGCTGATGACGATGCACTGGCTGATCCACTTGCGCCTGCGGAGTTAGTACCAGGTGGGATCGTAATAACAGTGGTCCCTGATGGAAGAGTGATTGTGATGGGGCTGCCACTTGAATCACTTCCTCCGGAAGAGGTTGATGAGACGCTTTCGGTGACGGTCAAAACACCTGGTTGATTGGTTGGAGTTGTCGCCGAGCTGCTGGGTCCCGTGACCGTGAATACGACAGACGAACCCGCTGCCAAGGAGACTGTAACAACCGTGGGGCTCGGCCCAGAGCTTCCGCTTTCGCTGCCATATGTTGATGATAATAGCGATGACTGGCCTTCGGTAACTGTCACGATGCTTGGCTGATTGCTCGAAGTCACAGGGCTCCCGTACCCAGGGATTGTGACTACAACTGGCGAGCCGGAAGGCAAGCTGATTGTAAGAACAGTGGGACTCGATTCAGCACCACCACCGGGGCTAGTTCCGGTTGCTGGTGTTGACGACAGGCCTTCAGTGATCGTAGACACTCCCGACTCGCCACCCGGAATGGATTCAGTGACGGTTCCGACAGGAATTGTGACAACAACTGGCGAACCTGAAGTTGGGGTCACGGTAATGACAGTGATACCTGCGGGGACACTGGGTGTGCCACTTGTAGTAACTCCGATGGTGATGGTGGTGGGAAGTGTCACTGGAACCGGCGAACCCCAAGAAGGCGTCACAGTGATGACGGTGGAAGTTGTGATGATTCCGGATGCAACACTTGGCGAAGTCCCAGAGCTGATGCCGGTCGGAATTGTGACAACAGCTGGTGAGCCTGAAGAAGGCGCCACGGTGACAACAGTGAGGCTTGCAGAGATACCGGAGGCGCCGTTCGGAGTGATACTCGAACTGCTTTGGACAGGAATGGTGACAACGATCGGTAACCCGGAAGCTGGTGTCACAGTGACGACTGTGAGGCTTGCGGAGTCGGTTCCAGGGGGGCTGTTTCCGCCGCTGCCGTACCCTGAAACAGTTGCAGAGGGAGAAGACCCTGTAGGAGTAAATGCACCAAGGGTAACCGTGACAATGCTTGCCGAAATAGAGGGTAAAGAACCGCTAGCAGCAGTGCCAGAGCCGGAGGGTGTCGGGGTGTACGTGACTATGAGTGGAGTACCTGAGGCATCACTTGGTGTGATGGTTAACGTAACAGGTGAGACACTACCTGAAGGGCCTGAGACTCCAGAACTTGTCCCAATGATCGTGACGGTCTCGAGCGTTGCCGGTTGCGAAGCGGTAATCTGGCCACCATAGCCGCCCGGCGCGACAGACGTGGCAGATTGACTGGGAAGCGAAGTGGAGCCGGATGTCGATGGCTGCACAGTGTAAGTGACACTGTAGATAGACGGGCTGGCACCGGAAACGCCAGGGGCAGTGTAAGTGACGACGACGATGGATGGTGACTGACTGCCTCCAGATGATGGAGTCACGGTGACAACAGACTTGGTGATGGTGAGAACGCCAGGTTGACCGCTACTGCTAGATCCCAATGAGCTGCCCGAGGACGGGGTGGGGAAGGTGATAACCGACTCCGTGATGGTGAGAACACCAGGTTGGCCACTACTGCTCGACCCAGAAACGCTAACTGACGGGGCAGTTTGGATGGTCACGACGGACTCAGTGATGGTCAGTACACCGGGCTGGCCACTGCTGCTCAAACCCTCCGAAGAAGGAACAGAACCAATGACGATGGACTCGGTGATGGTGAGAACGCCCGGCTGTGCACTGCTACTCGCAGCACCTGAAGAAGGAACGGAACCAGTGATGATCGACTCGGTGATGGTGAGAACACCGGACGGGCCACTCAGCGTTGTGCCAGGAGAAATGGTGATGACAGACTCGGTAATGGTGAGAACGCCAGGCTGACCGCTGCCGCTCGAGCCAAGGGCGCCACCAGCTGATGAAGGAGTCGGGAAAGTGATGAACGACTCGGTGACGGTGACAACGCCAGATTGCCCATTAGTCGAAGAGATGCCCTGTCCAGTTGACTGCTGGCCAGATCCGGTGGCACTGGCAGGTGGATACGTCACAACCGTGGGAGGAAGCGCCGAAGTTTCACCAGGAGGGATGATCCCCGAGATGGTCAAGGTGAAAACTCCCGGTGTGCCATAGTCGGTGGATGAACCGCCCTCACCAGGGGTTGCCGGTGTCCCAGCCGGAATGGTGACACTGATGGTTGTACCTGCCTGTGGGCCGCCGTAGGGCGAAGCCTCTGAGAAGCCGATTGATGCACCACTCTGACCGGACGCTGGTTGGATCGAGACAGTCACCTCAGGGACCGTGATGGTGACGGGACCTCCAGTCTGTTGACCCCACTCAGTAGAGGTGGGAATCGGAACCGTGACCGGAATTATGGGAGCTGTAGCGATGGACTGCGTCACAGTGAGGACTCCAGGCTGGCCGCTTGAGCCGGGACCTGACGATCCAGATATTTGAGAAGCCACAGGTGTAATGGTGAACACCGCAGTGTAGCCCGGGGTGGCGCCTTGTGGAGGAACGGTGAAGGTGACAACTGTGGCAGATGTGCTGCAAGTCGAAGTTGATACCGCAGGTGGCAAAGACGGGCTAATGGCGGGCCCAGGCGCAGTTGGTGGGACAGGCTCAGTGAGGGTGACTGTCATTGGCTGCCCTGTGCTG
This sequence comes from Podospora didyma, assembly GCA_033439775.1. Lineage (NCBI taxonomy): Eukaryota > Fungi > Ascomycota > Sordariomycetes > Sordariales > Podosporaceae > Podospora > Podospora didyma. The sequence goes on from JAULSW010000011.1 coordinate 472,264, forward strand.
CCAGGTACTGATGGCCCAGGAACGTCCCACGAAGATGGAAAGGGTTGCCAAGTATCAGATGGGAAAGGTGTGAAGGTGATCGTACCCGTGATGGGGTTTGACATGCCAGGCTCAGGCGGAATGGTGTAAGTGACCGTGTTTGGGACGTTCGGGGCCCCAGGTGTTTGAGAGGGGGCGGACTGCGGGACCGTGATGGTTCCAATTGTGGAAGTAAAGCCAAACGATCCGCCTGCACCACTCACTGTGAATGTGGTCGGTGTGGCCCACCAGGTGCTACCGACATTGCTCACAGATGGATACAAGGTCACAGTCACGATGGGGCCAGCGGTGGTGCCCGAAACTCCCGGAGCTGTGATGACGGTCGACCAGATGCCTGGGCTTCCAGAACCCTCAGGTACTGTGACAGTGAGGACCACAGTGGCAGTGTTGCTGGGGCCTTCGGGGATCGTGACAGTCACAACCGAACCACCGGACGCTTCTGGGACCGTTGCAGTGATGCCGGATGTTAGAGTTCCTGAAATGAGAGGGACTGTGACGGTGGCTGTAATGCCGGAGCCAGGGCTGCCAGATACCTCAGGAACTGTGACCGTGACCACTGGTGCAGCGGAGTCGCCGCTCCCGCCAGGAGAGGTTGCGGTGGCAGCCGGCCCGGAACCACTTGGGGGCGCGGGAAGTGTAACAGTCAAGACAGGGACGGTGACAGTGCTCTTGGCCAGGCCGGGTTGTTGTGTAACAATGACTGTGAGAGGACCAGGTGCGCCAGGGGAGCCTTGGCTGGGAGACGAAACCGTTGACGAAGATGTGCATGACGAGGAGACAGATCCAGAATCACCAGGAGAGCCAGAGAGCGAGCCAGGGTTGGCCGAAGCGCCAGCCGTGACTGTGACCGTGAGGAGCGCTGGAGTAGACTGGGACGCTGGGACAAAAACCGTGGTGCTGCTCGTGCAGGTGGTATCCGTGTCGATGTCAAGATTCGCCCTGGAGGAGGATGAATTCGTTAGCAACATGCATGAACCTACGGACACCCGCAGAATGAGGCCAATTGGAGAGGACTTACTTGCGTGGCACTGCCGCGGCTGAGGACAGCCAGGCTATACCTGCAAGGGCCCCAAGAGACGCCTTGAGACGCATCTTGTCGATGCCTTGTTGTCGCTTCAAGAGGAGTCAGCCGGCCTCGGTCCAGTGTCTGCCAGTCTTGGAGGTGCTGTAAAATGAAGCGGCCAAGAAGGCGGCGTCAAAGCAAGAGAGCAAATGACAATGAATGAATGTGAATGAGTGACTGGGAGCCAACAATGGACCGGAGATTGACTTTGCCGAGGGCGATCGAGGGCGATCGAGGATGTAGGGAGTCGGAGAGGGATGGAGGATGGAGGACGAGGAAGAGAATCTGGAGGACGAGAATTGGGATTGGTTTTGGTCTGGAATTCCTCGACCCAGCTGGGACGTCCAGCATGCAATAGAGGAAGGAAGGCAGTCAACATGGCGTGAGTTTGTTGGGATCTAAGATGGTGCCATTCTGCCCCCTCATTCTCAGGGGGAAAGAGCGGTGTCAGCGTTCGTATGTTTGGTGGTAAGAACCATGTAGTATGTCCCAGGTTGGAAGTTGCGGCCCATAATAGGGAAACTAGATCATATTTGAGGGAAAGTGCAGCCAAGGACCCGTCGCAATACGGATATGGCGGATGATTGCTCTTTCATTTAAGCCCCAAACTTTGTTCTTGGGCAGCCTGGGACCCGGAGCAATGAAGCAGCAAGTACTGGTGCTGGTGGAGGGCGGTCGTTGTCGAGAGAGGAAAGCTGTCGCTGTCATGATTCATTACGTGCGGCTCTTTCCCCCATATCCACAAGCAGCTCTTCAGCATGACTACCCAACGAGTTAGAAGGGAAAGGGGATGCGGGCACGATTTTCCTTTAGTTTCATCCACGATGTGTGCATCATGTCAAGTTGACAGGGAACTTCCAAGCTTCGAGGTTCAGTAAGGTAGACAGACGAGGCTGTGGAATGTCGTTGCACGGGCTGGTGGAGAACAGATTCTTCAACTTCTTGATGCTTTTGGTTCTTTTCCTTTTCTTTTCTTCCTCCCTTTGAATAGAATAAAAAATTCTTTTGCCCCACCATTGAAACTGCCATTCGTCTTTCTCAAAGAAACGTCAATCCTACCTCACGCTTGCGTAATTAGTTATTCCAGCAGAATAAAAGGATAAAACTAAGGGGTCCTGTAATTCTTGTCTTTAATTGTGTGTTCCTTTTATAGCGTTTAAGAAACGTACAAGAATGTGCAGCAAACTGGTACCTGCGTAGACCGGACTTTCTATCCTTGAATCAGGGCCCAGAGAAAAATATTTGCAAGGACTGCAATTCCAAGGACCTAGCCGGCATGTGATTATGTGAGGGAAAGGGCAACAAGGGTTGGCTTCTTTGAGACTTAATACCACCCGTTAATTCATTGAGTAGGCTGAGTAGCTGGATTGCTCAGCGGGAAGCATGAATCATTAACAGCATATCGTCACTCATAACTGGCTTCGATTTGCTTGTGGAAAATATCAGTGCAGGCGTAGGGCAGTCATCATATCATCACAGTTGACCTCCTAATAATGGCACGGTTAGTTTACGTTGGCTGGATAATTCGGAGCCATACTGTTCAATCCAACTCGTCCCAGCTTCACTGCTGGAAGCGCATGGCTGAAATGCTAAAAGGGCCAGCGGCCCGGGTGAGCACCTGTGAGCAAAGTTGGCAGGTCATAACCGAATGCATTCGAACAAACAACGCTTGCTAATTGCCGAGAAAACAGCATAGTGCTTCGTGCAGGATTCAGCAGGTCTTAAACCACATCGTCATGATACACCGGCCCGTCCGAAGCATTGGCAACTTGGTCGCCGTCGGTAACGGGTCGCCCAATCCGTATCCGAGCTTGCTCCTCCATTTTGGCCACCCACATGGCAGCGCCAGCAGTTGTGGTCAACAGGAAAAAGAAGTTCAGGACGGGGATGAGCTCGAGGATCATGGCGACGGTCCCGAACCACGTGTATTCCCATGCCCGGAGGCTGATCTCCCTCTTCGCCTCTTTCTTGCTTAAGCCCCGGAGCTTGTACCATCGGTAATGCGACAACTTTCCGAGGCGCGCGCCGGTAATAATAATGAAGGCGGGGGTGCCGACGTAAGGGATCAAGTTGAGCGGCAGGAAGACAATCAGCTCGACGATCTGGACCAAGCTCCACGGTTGGAACTCGGCTTGGGTGGTTGGCTTGCCGAGCATCTTGACAGAGTTCGGGGCATCGAAGAAGAGGATGCGCTGAGGCGCAATTAGGTCGGTGAGGCCGTAGTTGATCAAGGTGGCCTGGAGCGCAAAAAGAAGTTAGCACAAACATGACAACTGGCACAGCCACTGGGGCAACTCACGTCGAAGACGTCCACGCGGCTCTCGTCCACAAAGAAACCCTCAAAGAGGCCCTGGATGATCACGAGACCTTCGCCCAGCACCAGCACCGTCGCGTTGATCCACGCGCCCGCCCAGCCATGGAAGATGACGAGGAAAGCCAATTGTGGGAGGAAGGCGATGGAGAAGAGGAGGAAGTAAACGAGACATGAGATGATGGACAGCGGTAGTAGGCGTCCGGTAAACAGCGGGTAGAAGGCCGGGCGACGGAGGAAATACCAGATGCCACGGAGGGGGTACGCGGCCGACCGCAAGGCGCGAAGGACGTACTCGGCGGGACGGTGGAATGGACGCAGAAGAGGCGCGAGTCGCGAGGATCGGTCGCTGCTCGGAGCAGGCTCGGTCGAAGGCATTCCGCGTATTAGGACTAGGCCAGCGACGTGATGGACGTTTGCGTGCGGATTATGCGGTTGGCGATGGCAAATTGACGAGGAAGGGCACGCTGCTGGAGTCTGAAGCATGGGAGTTCCGTCGTCATCCATCCGATGGTCCATGGAGCTTGCTCGGAAATGGCCAAATGCCCCAAACAGCCCCACCAAACCCGCCTGGGCTCCAGTGACGGTGTGCTAATGCGCATGAGGGGAACGCGGCTCTGAGGCGCAGTGGCGCGGGCGCTCGGGCGCTTGGGTGCTTGAAGAGGCGCCCACATGAGACGAAATGATCAAATGAATGCGTGAAATGCAGTGCTGCAGTAACTTGGCCGCGTGGGAGCAGGGCCACCACGGGCCAGATTTGCCCTCAATTGGCCACATTCCGACTCCCACGCCATGACAACAACAACTTGGCAAGCTTTTTACCTTTTCGCGGCCACTCTGGCGAGCCAATCCTATGCAATTTTGCTCTTTTGCGGCCAACTTAGACCGAGTCGTTCCTGTGCAACCCGAGTCCGCAGAATGGCAAGCCCTAACCCGAAACCTGGAAAGCTCGACGACAGTCCAGCCAGACAGCCCAGGCAACTGAGCTTTTTATAGCTACCCGATTCTCCATCAAAACCTCTAACTAAAGAAAAATCCATTGCTTGATTATGCCCACATTGATATTAAACACAGCTCAATGATATCGTATTATCTTTGGAAATTTTAGCAATTTTAAATGACAAGGCGGCGTGCTGAACAACTTTATGGGGGAGATTGGACTTGTGGTTGGGTTGGTAGTTAGCAGCGTTGGGAAATAGTGGGGGAGAGGCCACGCTAAGTTGCCTGTGCCGTCGGTCAGCTCTGACGTAAGTCACTTTCAGCCACTACTCTGTAGCTGCATGGATGATAGATTGTACAGCGAAATGCCCGTTGGTAGGCGCTGTAGGAAGCAAGGTCGTATGAGTCATTGGCTAGGTATATTTCTTATACTAAGTACAGTTCATACCGGACTACCTAGAGACATGCCAGAAAAAGCTCGGAGGATTCGAGTTATTTACCCGAAGGAGCCGTGACACAAGAGATACATTGTACGGGATCTAGCGCTAGAAGCACGCCTAGAGTTGTCGGAGCCAAGCCCGCAAAACCGGGCTCGCGCCTGCCTACACTTCTGGCGAAGGCAATCGGCAAAAACTGTCCAACAATTCGGCTATCGAGGAGAGAAAAGAGAGCGTGTGGCAATGCCTGGAAGATATTTCTTCAGCTTCTTGTATATTTCCAACAAGCCTTTCCCTTTTTTTTCTTTCTTTCTTTTTGTGGCCGTTGGGGCCGCGTCAGTCCTTGTCTCAGAACCTAATCGCGGGACAACGCGGAACAACCAACATGCCACTAGACCTTGCCGATGGTCCCCAGAACAGAAGGATCGCACTGCTGCAGTTGGCACTCTGCAATTTCTCATCCTTGGCTCCTGCACTCCCTGTCAATGTAATCTGTATGGGGCGACAAGTCCAAATCCATTCCATGTTGGGGGACGGCTTTGAGCGCCTATGTCGTCGATCGCGACCGCCGTTTGAAGAGCAAGAAGGTAGCAGGCGAAGCACATAACCCCCCACACTTCCGCGGCCCAAATGCGATGCGAGCAAAACGAGCCAGATGATAACCTAATTCTTCTTTCCTAAGTCCATCCAGACAATCTTCGATGTCCAGCCCATCGACGATGGATATGGGGAGCTCTGACCGCACTACCGGTAATGGCTTCTTGGCACCTTCGGATTTAACTGTGTCGTCAACGCCGGAGCAAAGAAAGAGGAGCCGGATTAGATTCTCCTGCACGAGCTGTCGGGAAAAGAAGTGAGTTCAAAGTTCTGCGCATGCGTGAAATAGAACCGATTGCTGTCGGGTTTGTGGTTTGCACTCATTCTCTTTTTTTGGTTCCACGAACTTGGCGGAGATGGCGGTTATTGACGGTGACAGCCATCTCCATTAGACAGACTCATGTTGGCCTTGGGAATGGAACTTGGGAACTTTCGGGTTTATTACAATCCTTGACCGGAGCGGGTTGCGGGCGCCAGCTCGCATTCGGATCATTCACTTTCATTATTCAATCAAGTTTGGTTCCTAACCAGTATTTGTCAGACTCAAATGCGATCGCCAGGCACCTTGTGACCAGTGCACGAAGCGTGGAATCACAGACTCCTGCGCCTTTGTCCCGTATGTTCACCCCTCCCACCGAGGCGGTGGCCAGTCTGCATCGGCTCGTGATTCCATCTCTGGACCATCACCGCCGGCTTTTACTACTTCCCGCTCCAAAGTGGCAGGGGACTCGGCTGCACTCCAAGCACGGTTGAAGCACCTCGAGCACATTATTCAGGTGCTTAAGACCCAGCGCCGTGATACCACCGACGCAACAACGGGGCAACGGCTGCCTGCGTCGTCGGCGCAAGATGGCCTGCTTGAGCATGGGCAAGCACAGCAAGAGGAGACACAGGATGACCGCGAAAGAGCCGCCTCAGCCGCAGGACTGATGATCGAGGACTTGAAATATGTCGACAAGGTACACTGGGAAGCAATTCTCGAGGATGTACGTACATTCTCAGTCAAATATCTGTGTTCCGCACTTTTCGTGTTATCTAACACCCCCTGGCACAGATCTCGGTTCTCACCAACGACCTTGAAACATTCCAAGATGAGGAAGAGGTCAAGAAGCTGAAACAATACGACAGCATGGACGAGGCCATGAGGACTGCGCATCCGGGCCCAATACTTCTCTTGGGCGGTTTCCCCCGTATTTCTGTTGCCGAGCTTGCGTCATATCTCCCACCACGTCCTGTTGCCGACCGTCTCATTGCGAGGTTTTTCCAGGCAAAAGAGCCGGCCTGGATGGTATTCCACGTCCCTTCCCTTCAGAGGGCCTACAATAAGTTCTGGGACTACCTCGAGTTCGCATCCTATACTCAACTTGGCATGTTCTTCGGCATGTTGGCCCATGCTGCCCTTTACTGTCTCAGGGCGGACGAGGAGGTCCCTGGAAACCTTGGCCCCGCTCGCCAAGTCTTTGAAGAGTACAAACTGCGCCTCGCACAATCCATTACATTTTCCGATTACACAACGCTGGGCTGTAGCAAGATTGAGTCCTTGATCCTGTATTTTGGCTGCGAGTATCTGGGCCAAGTTGATCCCATTCTGGGCACTTCCATTCTCTTAACTACCATCATCCGCGTCGCCATGCACATGGGCATGCACCGAGACCCACGTTACCATACGGGATTGACCGTGTATCATGCCGAGATGTGGAGGAGGAAATGGGCACTCCTGAAGGAAGTCGACCGTCTTGTCTCGTACCAGTTCGGCGTACCGTGCAACATCAACCCTCAGTTTACCGACACAGAGCCTCCACGCAACCTCCATGACGAGGACTTTGACGAGGAAACCACAGAACTCCCACCTTCACGGCCTGAGACTGAGCGTACCGTGACTCTCCTGACCATTATCAAAGGACGCATCCTGGACGTTTTTGGTGACATCTCGTTGGCCACCAACTCCCCAAAACCAGTTAGCTACGCCGAAGTCATGCGGCTCGACAAACGGCTCGAGGCCGTCTTCAACTCGTATCCCTCATCGATGCGATACCGCTCGTTCAGCGAGTCACTGGTGGACCCGATTGACCACATCATGCAGCGGTATATGCTTGAGTTTCTCTACCAGAAATCTCGCATGATCCTACATCGACGATTTCTCGGCCTCGGTCGCCTGGATAAACGCTATGCCTATTCCCAACGGACGTGCATCGATGCTGCCACAAAGACTCTGCGACACCAACACGACATCCACTGCGAGCTGCAGCTAGGCGGTCGGTTTGCGGGCGATCAACGCTTCTTGAACAGTCTGAACATCCACGACTTCCTCCTCGCCGGCATGATTCTCTGCCTCGAGCTCTCCGTGATGAATGCTAAGGACAAAAGCCCCGATGCCTCCGCGAAAGCTGTGGCCGCGTTCGCCAACGACAAAAACCCAGATATCATGGCAAGGCAGAAGCTGCTAGAAATGTTGCGGACATCGAGGTTGATCTGGCAATCTATGAGACGGGATTCCAACCAGGCTGACAAGGGATTTAAAATTTTGACTAAGATGCTCTCCATGTCGACTGGGACAGTGTATGAGGGCAGCCCCGAGTCAGCTACGGACAGCGCTATGGAGAATATCAACCTATCCGCAGACCCGCCCTTCGGCTTTGACAGCAGTACGTGTTGAGATCAGCGCCCCTGAGAGATTATTTTTCTCTCTCTGAAGATTCATACTGACACATAATTCTAAGCTTTACCCACCATCAGCGGATCGGCTATCAATGCCCCCTCCTTTTGCTCTTCGGGTGGCTCATCTCCTTGGCCCGCATCAAGCGTGATGGGTCAAACCGCTGGTGGGTGGACTTCTGACGGCAACACATCTGCCGGGGCCGGCTTCACCCAAGCCCCCGACTTCCTGTACAACGACTCAAAGCTTGAGTCGTTCATAGACCCAAACCTTAACGCAGACTGGGTATGTTATCAAGCTTGCTATCAATGTCCTTTGTCAGTGCGAATTTGTCACTGACGGGGAACAGACGCTCTGGGACAACCAAGTCCAGGACATGAACACCGACATGCAAATGATAACTTGGGATGCTTGGTTCCAGGCCCAGCAAGCCGGTTCGGGACCTCCTCCACCCGGGCCGACTTACTGACGGGACTCTTCACCTCTTTACCTTGGATCGGCATTCTTCCCGGCGCCTTGTGAGGAGTCTCCACCTCGCGATGCTAGCTCACCGGCAGTTGACTAGTGGCTCCATCCATCCGCATCTGCCGCTCCGCCCTCCTCTCCACCATGATGCCGCTTACCGAAACCAATGTCCATCAAGTATCAAGCAAGATTCTCGCCCGGCTAGCTCAATCGGTAGAGCGTGAGACTCTTAATCTCAAGGTTGTGGGTTCGACCCCCACGTCGGGCTCAATTCCCGGCGGCGGATTTCCATTGTTTCTTTTTGCCCTTAGACGGAAGTCTGGCGAGCTGCCCTCACTCACCTTTGTCCACCTTTTTTCTTACTCCTTTTGTGCGGCTCTGAACATTCGCCATTCCCCCTTCAATTTTGGCTTATCTTGTCCTTTTCTTTGAAAAATTCCGCGGATACCAGCTTTGGCGAAGGTTGCTATTTCGAGGGATATTATACTAAACAGGGGATGGCCCACCATACGATTCTTCAAGGCAAAACTGGGTTGTGATTTGTCGGTTTTCAGTCCATTATATTGTACTTCAAATTTTGGGACAATCAACACTTCATCAACTCACAGACGCGGCGGCAGAAATTCAGACCGTTGCTGACTTGTAAGCCACTTTATGGGGTTATTGTACATGCGATCACCTTACTGGCACGGTCACAAGAGTCGAAGAGATAATACCATGTATGGCATCGCTAGTCCAGTTCGATTTGGAAGCTGAAAGAGCTCGATACCACCTGCCCGTTTCGTGCTGCATCAAGAAAGTCCAGCCGCACACAGCAAATGTCTTGGCCGCAGATCGTCACCCAAATACTAAGTATTCGCCATCACCCCCCACTTCTTGGCTCACGCACGTCGGTCCGCTGTAAGCCAATGGAGCTCCAGGTCAGTTGTGAGTTTCGTATCCCCCCATCAGCTAAAAACGCCACATGAAACACTGATAAGAATCCCCCTCATTGTGGATGTCATAGCTTGTTGAACGCGTCTCAGACTTCGAAATTGTGAAGCAACGTCGTCCTTAATTGAACTTCTCAATCCAAACGATCCCCACAGGAGATGCTTTACTTGTTAGCGAACGTATTTGACGCGAGCGATGAGACAGGAAGAATACAACTCCCGAAGATATCGAGCTCGGTCGAATATCCTTTCCTTCTGCAGCTCCAACGCTCAACTGAAAGGCAGGAAAGTGAAAATAGCAATACGGTAATACATAGTTGTCGTGAGCACGCGATATTCACGGCTATCCCACAACCTTGACCACAGCTTCATGACATTCCGATTATTGATAGCCCACCTCAGGCTCGGCACTGCGAGTAATCCATGGATTCACGGGAGCATCCGCCCTCTTGGCCACAGCGCGGGGGTGTGGCGCCAAGTGCCGAACCCGGAAGGTGGACATGTCATGCATGCAGTGGCCTCATCGACGACAGCCCACTTGTGTACCACACCCTCTATTGCATGGCCGCACTAGGTCTTGGCTCTCACAGTCACCGAGAAGAGTATCGATGCAGATGCTTAGGGTACCTGGCATAAATACCACGCCTGTTGTCACACGGTCTCTCCGTGACTCTCACCCTCGGCTCCTCGTATCCACTACTGGACTCACTCCTGCATCTGCCGACTTCTCAGGATGCTCTTCTCGGCCTTTGCACTGCTGGGCCTCCTGCCGGCAACCTTTGCCGCTCCCAGCACCGGACCTTTGGACACGCGTGCCCCCCTCATCCAAGCCCGCTCGCCCAGCAAGACTCTTTCTGGCAAGTACATTGTCAAGCTCAAGGATGGATCCACAGATGCCAGCCTTAGCAAGGCGCTCGGAAAGCTCAAAGCCGGTCATGTATATAATGCCGGCGGGTTCAAGGGCTTCGCTGCTACTCTTGACACTACTTCTCTCGAAGCAATTAGAAACCTGCCGGAGGTGAGAACCCTCCCCGGTGTTAACACAACAGTCCTCTGCTAAGCAACCCCTTTCCCGCAGGTGGAGTACGTCGAAGAGGACGCTGTCTTGAGCGTCACTCCCGATCAAACATTCAAAGTTGCTCCACGCGCTACTACTACCCAGGCCAACGCCCCTTGGAATCTCGCCCGCATTTCCAGCCATGCTAATGGCGCCGGCTTCTATCGCTATGACACGAGCGCCGGCCAGGGCACCTGCTCGTACATCATCGACACCGGCATATACCTTGCCCATCCCGTACGCGAATGAACCCCTTCATATCATCATCCTACTTGATTACTCGGTAACTAACTATCGCCTTTTGGCTTGATCAGCAATTCGGTGGCAATGCGGTCTGGGGTGCCAACTTTGCGGACACCTCTAACACTGACGCAAATGGCCACGGCACTGCTATGGCCGGCGTGGTTGGAGCCATCGTACTTGGTGTTGCCAAGAAGACGAAACTCGTTGCTGTGAAGGTGTTTGATGCCTCCGGTTCTGGTACCACGTATGTTTGATTTTATTACTCTCGACACAAAACAATTCCTTGGCCACCTAGTTACTTGACTCTGACCATCTGACTGGTTCATCAGCTCCGGTGTCATCGCCGGCATGAACTTTGTCGTGACTGACAAAGCCACCCGTGGTTGCCCGAACGGCACCACGGCCAACCTCTCCATCGGCGGCGCCTACTCTGTCTCCGTGAACAACGCCGCCACAAACCTGGTCAACTCGGGTGTCCATGTCGGCGTCGCGGCCGGAAGCAGCAACACCAACCTCGCGAACACGTCTCCCGCAAGCGCGCCTCTGGTCTGCACCGCCGGCGCTTCCAACTCGGCCGATCAGGTAGCTAGCTTCTCTAACTACGGCCCCGGCCTCGACATCTATGCGCCGGGCGTGAATATCCAGGTCCTTTGGCTTGGTACTGGAACTGTACGTTTTATACTCGGCGTTTCTCCTGCTCAGGCTCAAAACTGCGGAACATGTCCCAAATACTAGTATCGCGGAGCTGACACTGGCGCGACAGAACACAATCTCCGGGACCTCGTTGTCTGCCGCCCACATCACTGGTCTTGGCGCCTACCTCTATCCTCTGACGGGCCCCATAGGCGGCGCTGCCATGTGCAACTACATCAAGAGCATTGCCACCGTGGGTGTACTGACTGGCGTTCCATCGGGAACCAATAACCTCCTTGCATACAACGGCATCGTCCCTTGAGTATTTCTTTTGGGCAACAAGCAAATGAGTTAGGTGGAACTTGAAGTGGCGAAGTTTAATGTGTAGAGGGAGTCAGTTGGGTGAGTGTTATGAACATAAATCATTGAGGAGGAACGTCTAAAGTATCATGGTGGAGAAACGCATTTCATCCATCCAAGAAATACATACAAATGGTACAGGTTCGCGAGTTTCCTCTTTGTCTGCCCCTTATGAGAAGGTGTTTTTCCCACCTTCAATAAAAGCTTGCCCCTTAATAAACATGTGCCACTAAGCTTTAAGGAGCTCAAAGAAAAACAGTGGCGGGTGGCGCCTTATTCAAGTCAACATGCGGTTAGAGGCTTTTTGTGAGCTGGTTCCATCACATATCTTGCAGCTGTTCTTTTCCGACCTTGGCGATGCAGGACATGAAGTTCGGATCTAATCTTCTGATGTTCCTTGCTTCAACCATTATATTTTGTGTTGCTCCCCTGGTGTTTCGCTTGAACCCTTAGACACTCAAGGTTTAAACTCACCTTCCGATTCACTACCATTTTCTCTCTGACTTTCCATTGTAACAACTCATCATACCACCATGGGAAAAGACGCCACAACAAGCACCTGGTTGCCGACCACAGTCAGGAAATTCTTCACCCGACCATTAAAAACCGAGTCTGATTTCAACTCAGTTGCACAATCAGAAGACCATGAAGCACTCCTATCTCCATACCGCGACACCACCCATCGCGAAAATGGCCACACCAAACCGAGCCCGCTTCCAGAGCCGAGGAAGCACATCGCCACAGTAGCACTGATTGTGCCGGCCCTCCTCTCATTCCTGCTCGGCCTGTGGCTCGGAGATAGCAATTTACTCACTGACCCAGACACCTTCTGCACGAGCCAGCTTCGGCTATACTGTACGCACTCCCCTCCCTATCTCTCTCCCCCATCTACCCTGTCACATCACTAATCAACCACTTCCTAAAACAGCCTCACCGGTAGTCGACAGTGTACCACTGCACTTCACCACCACCGAATTCAACGGCAGTTTCCTTCGCGAGAACATCTACCGCCAACCTCCCTCCCCAGAGGTCGACGCCGCGTGGGAAGACCTGGGAACCAACTACCGCTCGATGCTCGTCCCGCCCGACAAAGCCGCCGCTGCGGGGCTGACACCCTCGCACGTGCAGGTCTCGCCCAACCACCACGACGGCGGCGGCCACGTCGCCCTCATCGAGGGCTTACACCATTTACACTGCCTCGACCTGATGCGTCAGGCGCTGCACTGGAACATCGAGTACTACCGCGCCAAAGGGTCCGGTCCATGGCTCGACAAGGATGATTTTGTCAGGAAGCATGTGAATCACTGCTTGGATATACTACGGCAGCAGTTGATGTGTTCGCCGGACTTGAGTGTGTTGGGGTCCGTGTGGTTTGTTAAAGATGGCGACAACGGCGGGGGGAAGGGGCATGCTTCGCACAGAAAGAGGGACAGGGGACGAGATCCTCAGCCGTTTGTGGATTTCAATACGAAACATAAGTGCGTCGACTTTGATGCGGTCAGGGACTGGGCCGAGAAAATGCAGTTTTCCAAGGCGGAGATGCAAGAGAAGGACTTTTTTGTGCCGCCTAAGGAGGAGGATATTATCATTGGACTGCCATAAGGGGGGAATATCATGTTAGAGGAAAATTGTACATTGTACATTGGTACCTACCTATCTTTAGGCCTTGAATCGGCTGTTTGCTCATTTATGGTCGACCACGTGGTGTCTGGGTTGGTACTTGTATTTCACGTATAGTTACGAAACTGGATTTTGTCTAGCAGAGACGGCTAAGAATGCTATTCTTTATTTGCTCGGCGAGACAAGATATTATCAGACTGAGAATGTATATGCATGTTCTAACTGGAAGTATAATGTAATGACCGCATCCGAATTCTCGACACAATACCTTCCGAGACCTGGCATCAGAAATGCGCGTCAACTAGTCCAAGTCCAGAACTATGCCAACCACGTAACTCCAGAAATGAAGAAAATCCTAATGTCCTGGAACACAAACTGGATGTCGTTTTCATCCGAACTTGGACGTCCCCCAGCTTGGTGACAGTGGCACTTTGGGATTCAAAATTTCAACAAATTCAACAAGGGCCGCTGGTCTAGTGGTATGATTCTCGCTTAGGGTTCAATCCTGAGCACAAATAATTGCGAGAGGTCCCGGGTTCAATCCCCGGGTGGCCCCTATTTTTTGGTCTGGCATGAGTCATGGACGTCTTGGCAGTCTGTTGATGGAGTACGGTGGGTCGTGGGTATTGTGGGGAGAGACTGGAGAGGTTACAGAATGATGTCCCGGGTGGATACAGATCGAAGGGCAGATCTTGAATAGATGTGTGACTATTTTGAACTTGGATGGCAATGAACTTTGTTCGGAGGTGAGCACATGAAGTCGTTGTTCAAGTTCTCTTTGAGACATGAACATCACCGAAGCCAACGTAACTAGCCGCCTTCTTCCGCTAGCAGAGACAAACGCCAGTGCCACCATTGTCGCAAACGCAATGAGGGCCATCGCAGATCTCGGCGGCGTGTTAGATAATGTATCTGTCAGTGTCAACCGTATACCGAGTTCACCCAACTCCGTGTTGCCGGGATGGCGCCAGTCGATGACGGCGGTACTGACTAACATGTATGTCATTTGTGGTCTTTCTCTCCTCCTTTTCTGTCCAATGCGTTTGTCCACTTAACAGCAAAAACATACACCCTTGGCAGCCCTTACGACGCCTTGAACTTCGAAGCCAGTGTCGCTGCCCGACACAAACTCACTGCCGTTACCAACCTCATCCTGGAGGCAATAATTCCAGGAGGTGGAGCGTATTTCGATAAAGGGAACTATAACCAGCCGGGATTTCAGCAGGCATTTTATGGCGATAAATACGCCAAGCTCCTTTCCATCAAGAACAAACACCACCCGGCTGGTCTGTTTTGGGGCAAACCGGCCGTCGGTAGCTGGAGTGGGAAATCATGGCCGGTGGGAGGCTGTGCAAGATGTTCCGTTCGCGCCAGGACTAACAGGGGAAGGTGAAGTCAATACTACTTATTTAGGAAATATCCCATGGAGACTCGGAGTTATATGCTTTGATCCCCTGGAGAGTCGGAATAGGCAGGCTTGTATTAAACTTATGTGCCGAAATCTTTTATTACAAACCCTTTGAGTGTGAGGAACGATGCTTGAGAGAGAGAAATCTGTACAAAACCACATTAAAGGCCCATCGGATATGAAAATATGCCTCACCTTGCCAAACATTCGCCTTACCAAGGATTCCTCATATGCTTTGAACTCTACGTAGGGCCTATTCGTAGATAAATGATATGTTCGCTTATATATATTTATGTAATTTGAAGCCTATTCGAAGGCTAGCATTGTTACATTCGGGCCAGTCTGTCTCGTTGTTCCTCGACGAACATGTTGTCGCGGGCGTGGGTCGCTTTTTTTGTTCGCTTCTGGTCGTGCGCTTGCACATCATTTTGGGCTCAGGGACCTCTGGCATATGCTGTCCGAGCCATATTGGCGGCTGTTGAAGTGTAGCGTGTGTTACTTGCCGAGAGAAGCCATAAGGAAGACACCAGGACGTGGAAGCTCTGGGCTATACGGCATTTGTCGCTGTATCCGCTGCCTCTGAGGAGCAGGTACGGGGCTGAAAAGACTTGGATCTAATGCGTTAGTGTCGGAGGTGGCCGCCATCATCGCGGAGATCCCCGTGGTTTGGGAAGTCGCATCGCTGAATCGTATCGCGCACGACTTCGCCAAGCCGCAAGAAAAGAAAGAATGGACAAGCCGCGAAGTTCAGGCCGAAAAGCGAACTCTTGGTGTCGAACTAAAAGTAGAAGGGGCCGAGATTAGATAAGTGCTAGAAATAGAAAGAGCGGGGTGAAGCACAATAGCGTCAAAAAGTTGAGAGATAACGGTTTCATCCCATCTATCGTGGAGTAAGAGGAAGGAGCGCATTAGACTCAGCGTCTTAAACCTTCAAGCTTCCTGCCCAACTTACTCGAGACGAATTCGCCATTTCTCAGCCAGATACCACAATGGCTCAAACTGCGCCGACGACCGAGCTTCGACTCATGTCGGGCAATGGACTCATTTCCCGCACCATCCTCGACACGCCGCTCCGCGATGCCGCGCCGTCCGAAGTCCCCATCATCGACGTGTCGGGCATGTTTAGCGCAGCGAAAGCCGATCGCCAGGCCGTCGCTGACAAGATCCGCGCTGCCGCCACCAACAACGGTTTCTTCTACCTCGCCAACCACGGAATCTCGACCGACGTCACCGACGCCGCCCACAGCGCTGCCCTAGACTTTTTCCACCAGCCGACTGACCTAAAAGAGGTTGCCAACACCAAGCTCGCGAGCGCCAATAAGTACATGTCAGGCTGGAAGCCGCCCGCCAGCATGCACATCAATCCGTCCGAGAGCGTCGACCAGCGCGAGTCTTTCTCGTGGCGCTACGACCCAACCTACGACCCCTCGCTGCCGCAAGGCGAGCCCCTCCCGCCCAAAGTCGCCGCCGTTCTGCCCATAGACGCCAACGGGTTCCCCTGGAGCGCCACCACCGACAGCTGTCCGCAGTTCAAGCAGTCCGTCATACCGTGCTACCAGGCGGTCTTGAATCTCGGTCGCGCCCTTCTCCGTAGCTTTGCGCTGTCCCTCGACCTCGCCGAGGACGCCTTCGACGCCAAGTTTACCCACCCGGACGCTTCCATGGCCATCAACTTCTACCCATCCCTTCCCTCACCCCCAGCTGTCGACGACAAAGTCACGCGCGTCTCCATCGGCTCTCACACCGACTTCCAGCTCTTCACCATCCTGTGGCAAGACGCCGTCGGCGGGCTACAGGTGCTGAGCCGGTCTGGCGAATGGCTTCGCGCGCAGCCTGTACGGGGCACTTTTGTCGTCAACTTCGGCGACTACATGCAACGCATCACCAACGACCAGTTCCCGAGCACCGTCCACCGCGTGCAAAACCGCAGCGGGCGCGAGCGGCTGAGCATGGCCTTCTTTTTTGGGTTCAACCTTGACGAAAGCTGTGCGGTGCTAGATACGTGTGTCGGCGAGGGCGAGGAGAAAAGGTATAAGGAGATTAGCTGCAATGATTGGACGCAGCGGCGGTTGCGGGCAATGCAGGTCAAGATTGAGGATAAGGTCGAAGGGTGGAAGTAGTCGGAAGAGGGTGAAGGTAAGTTTAGTATTGCTGGTGGGTATCATGTATGCATTGCGATTCGTGATTTCAGCTACCTTTACGGCTTTCTTTTCCCTTTTATTATCTCGATTCCTGTTCATTTCCCAGATATCTGTCCACATTTCACGCTTCATTGCCATTAGAATACCAACGTATCCAACTCGTTATACAACATTAACCAAACTTCACAAACTGGCCTCTGTCTCCTCAATCGCCGTCAGAAACTGGCCCCTGGCCTTCTCCCACTCGCCATTTGCCAATTTCCCAACGATCGGCGGCCTGCCACTCTCCAAGACCCCTAACCCAGTAACCCGGTAGACTGCCTCCTTGATCCCGACAACTCCGTATCGCCCGATGAACTCCTCGGCCAGACTGACCACATACTGCAGGCGCCGAATCTCTGCCGTCGTAGACACGGTATCTTCGGCCAGCACCAGCTTCATAAGTCGCACGACCGTCTTGGGGTAGTATGCAGCCATGCCGTCGATGACGCCGGCCGCGCCGAAAAGCACGATGGGTCCCAACTGTTGCCCGAACCCACTGTAGACGCGGAAATTGTCGTGATCGATGGCCGGGTCGAGTGAGACTTGCACGTGGTGCGAGACGTTGCCGTGGGACCTTTCAAGTAGAGTCAGCCCCTTTCTTTCACCCCGATTTCTTCCGGAAACGGGGGGAGAGACAATAAACTCACATCTTGCAGCCCACGATATTCTTATGCCTAGCGAGCTTGGTATACGTCTCGGGCAGGACAGTAACCCCGTTCGTCACGCCAGGGTAGTTATATACCAGCACGGGGATCGGACTCCTGTCCGCCACCCGAACATACCAATCCCTCAGCCCCTCCTGGCTCGCCGCGGCGCCGAAATACCCCGGCGCGAGCACTAGCCCCCACTGCGCACCCGCGCGAGCGTAATCATTCAGCCACTCGAGGGTTTCGTCCAGCCCGTTGGTTAGCACGCCCGCCATGAGCGGGTACCCAGGAAAGCCTGCATCATCGAGCCCCGCGCGCACGCCGGCGACGAGGTCGGAGCGCTCTTGGCGGGAGAGGTGGATGGCTTCGCCTGTTGAGCCGAGGAGGACGATGCCTGTGATGCCGGACTTGGCGAGGAGGACGCTGTGGGCGACTTGCGAGGGGATGTCTACTGCGGCTTGCAGGGCGGAGGGTGACTCTGGGTGGAAGAAGGTTGGCGAGGGGACGAACACGCCCTTGGGCGGGACGGCGGCGGCGGCAGCCATTCTTGCGGGTTATTAGGGTGATTGTTTATGAGGAAAACGGGGGGTGTTGAAGACTCGAGCTGGGACGGCAGAATCGTGAGCGAGAGACGAAGCGATAACGCTTTTGAAGAAGAAGAAGAAAGAGACGTGAAGTCTGGAGAAACTCACACCCCTTTCCCGATGTCGCACCACGCCAACGCGGAATGCGTGATAACTCGTGGGGGGGGACCGTTGGATATGCGGGGTGCAGCAGCACGCCAACCTGCCTCGGCACTTCATCACCCGATGGAGTGGAGATGGTGTCTCGCTGCATTGCATCGCCGAACTCCTCAAGGTCTGTTGCTAGCGCGCTACTCCACTTGTTGCTGGTTTTCATCTGAACATTGTCACCGTCCGTTTGTTTGGATGCAAAAGCGCACTTGGCCAACATATGCACGAGTTGCCTTTATCAACTATTTGTTAGCTGCAATTGGTGGTTCTCAAACATATCTTCCAGGACTTGGGAGAGAGAATGATATGGTGACATGACATAGTGAAGCCGCTTGTGAGCTGGGGGTAGGGGGTCCCACTGCCTGCCACTGCAGTGCACGATGAATGCATTTATTTCTACCTGAGGTATATGTCCTATTCATTCTACAAGACCGGTTGAGGAGACTTTGAGAAAGACGTTCAACATTGAAGAAAATGTCTACGGGAGTTATGATATTGTTGTCCTACAAAGTGTGGCCCCCTAATAAGAGATGAGTGGTACTGCACGGTTCTAACCAATTGGTTGTCTAACATATTGCCTAGACCTGTGTAGAGATGAAAAATCCCATTTTCGTCCCATGAGTATCCACTTCCAACGCGACTCAGCTGACATGAATCCATTCATCTCAATAAAAATCTATTTATCCGGGTCCTTAAGGATGTGGCTGACAATACTCTTACTTACCATGACACTCGGTAAGAAAGGGAACCGAAGAAAAAAAGGATCATCTGTCTCGTTCGGTGAGTAATTGCTGCTATGCAGTCGTGCAAGTTACAAGGTGTGCAGGAAAGAGGCAACAACGGTTTAGAAATCTGATGCAAGGGGCTAGGTTGCCAAATAAACCCCGCGGACGCAAGTAATATAGATGAAGCTCATTCAATGGCTCATTGCCTAGATGTGGTGATGAAAGGCTGTGTAAATTTGAGCAAACGCAGATAGTCGAAACCGAAATAAGACATGTTATGAAATCAAAAACATCTGATTTCAGGTTTTCATTCGTTTGATGTGTTTAATCCCCCTTCGCCCCTGTCTAACGCCGAAGGATCCGTTCACCCCCGGCGCCGCTTCCCTATAAGGGGGCATACGTTTTCAACTGTATGTACAAGGAAACAGTTGGTTTCATGCGGCGCGTGCGATCTCTAAATAGGGTTATATGTTTCCGACGATCAACCTATGCAGTTGGGCTTTGTCGAGTCTGGTCCTTCAGGATCACTGAACCCCATGTTCCATGTTCGTGAATACCTAGTAATAATTGGGTGACACTAAAGGAGGCGCTTGCGCCGCTTGCGCTTGATTCCCGCCAATGCCCCCTCAGGGGCAAGGTTCGGGTTTGGGAGCCGCCTCTCTAAGTGCGAGCGCTGCGGAAAAGTGTGGCGTTATTTTTTTTTAAAAAAAAATCGCTTTTCCCCTGCCCCGGGTGTTTCGTCGAATGTTGTTCTACCTAAGTCCTTTCTTCGGGCCCGCGTGGCCTTTGACCACGGCGGGCGGGCCTTTGAGGTGGTCAGCACAACAAAAGATGGCGCTTTTTACTCCACGAAAAAATTCGGCATATTGCGCGGAGATGGCTTTATTTGTATTGGGCGCCAAAGCCCTTTTGAGTCTGGACCAACGCTTTGAGTGCTCAGCTCGGTTGGCGGCATAAGCTGGAAGCGTGTCAGCTTCTAATTTGATGGGGTGCGGCTTTTGTGAGGAGGCTCAGCCGCCTCAATGCACGGATGCCCCATTCTCACTCGGGTTTGGCCCGACAGAACCTGACGAAAATCGAATCAGAGGAAGGATCCCAGGCTCCCGCTGAGGCGCAGCTCACTTCCGTATTACGCATCGTGAGCTTATGCCCAGGAGTGCCACTTGGTGTACCCTGCAGACCGTCTTCATAAATATCATCCCAGGTCCTCTTCCAAATTCAAGGAAGTCTTTGGGTAATCATTTTCTCCATTCTCTCTACACTTTCTTTCTCCATTCTTGCACGTTCCTCTTTCCCATTTATATACCCGGCCGACAAGATGCATTTGCTTAGCAGTCTTGCGCTGCTCCTGGCAGCAACAGCTAGCGCAAAGCGCGTTGTGCCCATCAACATCGAAAAGGCCCCTGGATCAGATCTGCCCGAGCGGCGGCTTCGGCGTCGCGCCCATTTCGAGGAGTCCCTGGAAAACAACCGCACTGGGTACTTTGCCTATGTCGACATTGGAACACCCCCCCAGACGATCAAGATGCACGTCGACACGGGAAGCACCGATGTCTGGGTGCTCTCCAAGACGGTCGACCTGTGCAACAACGTGACTCTCCAGGACGAATTCGGAAGATGTTATGATACGTTTGATGCCTCGAAGAGCTCCACATTCAAACCGGTTGTCAGAGATGGCTTCATCATCCAGTACCTCGACGGGACCGGGGCTGCGGGCGACTACTTCAACGATTCAATCAACCTCGGTGGCGCCAACCTGCAGAGCATGCAGATGGGCATTGCGTACAACTCGACCAACCAATGGGCCATGATGGGCGTTGGGTTCTCCGAGAACGTCAACGCCGAGACGCCATTCCCTGGCCTAATCGACCAGCTGTTGTTGCAGGGCATGATCGGCGTCAAGGCATATAGTCTGTGGCTGGTAAGTCTGTAATCTCTTCCACCCCAAAGTGATGAAAATCCGTGAACTGACATGACATGATCATCATCAGAACGACATGGAATCCGCCACGGGGACAATCCTCTTTGGCGGCCTCGACACCGAGAAATTCACCGGCACGCTGAAGTCGTTGCCGCTGATCCCAGACAAAACGACTAACACTACCAGGGAGTTCGTCGTGAACCTCACGTCGGTGGCCGTCGCCAACAAGGACCGCACCATCACGGCGTCCAACCCAGCAGCAGTGCCCGTGCTGCTCGATTCGGGCACAACACTCACGTACCTGCCCGGGAGCATCACGTCCAAGATCTTCGCCGAGCTCAAAGCCGTCGACGACACGCGGACGAAAAGCGGCTCCGGCGACGTCTACGTGGACTGCAACTTGCGCAACGACGCCAGCCTCGAGCTGCGGTATCAATTCGGCGGCCAGAACGGGCCCCTCATCAGCGTGCCCGCTGTCGACCTGATCTTCGACCTGCCGGGCAAGGGCGACATCGACTTCCCGATCCTACCCTTTCCCACGTCGCGCGCCTGCTCGCTCGGCATCCAGCGCGACGACAAGAACTTCATCCTAGGCGACACGTTCCTGCGGTCCGCCTACGTGGTGTACGACCTCACACACAACCAGGTCGCGCTAGCGCAGAGCATCCAGAACGCGACCAATTCGAACGTGATCGAGATTGAGGCGGCTTCACAGGGCATCCCGGCCGCGAACGGCACGGGAACCACGAAGAAGGACAATGCGGCGCCGCTGGGCATGCCGGCGTCGGCTGCGGCGGGAGCAGCCATGGCGGCGTTTGTCTCCCTTCTCGTGGGAGGTGCACTGCTTGTTCTGTAAATATAAAGAAGCGGACATGAAAACTGTGGGTATTTATTTTAATGGGGTTCATGAATGGAGTTTGGGGGACATTTTCGAGGATCAGTCATCATGGCATGGATGCGATCTGGGATATTAGTGGTTACGTGCGTAATGAAAACGGGTATCTCTTCAATTGCACTTGTATCTGCTTTGCGTGACAAAAGAAGAGATTTCTCATATTCGTGAAACTGAGAAGTTGAAGGATCAAAGGAAGGTGCTAATTTCGACGGCGGAGTAATGAGGCTTGAAGAGTGGTAGGATTCCGCCAAGGTTCATCTCCCAAAATAGTTTTCATGCAGGGGTCGTTTCGTGATGTCCGCAACCACAGCAACTTCCGGTGAGCAGATAGTGATAGTAAAACAAGATGGTTGGTCGGTAGAACAATGGATTGCCTCGGGAAACTGGTTTGTCTGCAAGACGAAGCCGTCGTGTTTGTGTTGTGTTTCGACGCGTTGCAATTGTTTGGGGAAACAGTGAGGATGGACAAAGTGGCATCCCAAGTGGAGATCTTATCGAGCTGTGGGGTATAGCTCTTATCCAGCCAATCGGGACATGTGAAAAAGCCAGAGCCCGGCCCTAATGGCTAGAGCATCTTCAGTCTTGACGGGCTCCACTCTTCAAAACAGCGAATCCATCACCAGTGTTTTTAGACTTACGTTCCTGAAAAAGCCCGCCGAGAGATCCGAAAAGCTCAGTCACTTGGCAGTTGTGTTGCAAATCAATTGGCATTACGATCCGAAAAATTACCTGTGACGTCTGGCGACCTTTAACGTTGTGGGAGAGAGCATTAATTTTGCCACGTCAAATATGTTGCCCAATAACTCCGTAACAATTTCTCTCCTCCATGAGTTCTTTTTCCCGCCTCCGTGACTCTTTTGAGCTTCATCCACAACTCGTGATATCATCGTGAGATTTTTTACATCTCCTCTATGGCATGTTCTCAGGCTTTCTTTCCCAGGTGGAAAAAATTTTCTTCCTTTTTTTCCCCTGCTTTCTTTACCCAGAAAACTTTTGTTAACAACAATTTGCGCAGGGTTTATCGCGCCTCTTAATTCGTTTACTAATGGATACTTCAAATCTAATGTGATTGTAATTTTCCCAGCTGTGTCAAGTCAGAAGTTGCAATGCTACAGTCCGCTAAGAACGTGGTCTTCGAGCTGTTTGCTGCACCTCTATCAGGGAAATAAATTTAGTGAAGTACATTTAGACACGTTGATAGGGGATATTTACGGCGTTTTAAATTAGTTATTACGTCTAAATAATACTGATGAAGGCATATTTGTGATGTAGGAAGATATTACTGGTGATTATTAAAGGCTGATGTGTTTTTTTCGGATGCGGTAGCCAGTAGAGGCAGACCCGTGCTACGATTCACTCCTACCGATTATTTCCCTGGCAGAGGTCTAGGTTTTTGCGAGTCGTTCAGCAGAAAAAGCATCGAACGCATTATAAATCGGCCCGCGTTGTTCTAGCTCAGTAACTTGACGTCGATTTTCAATGGTCCAGTTATTTTTATTGATTCAAAAGTAAGACAGCTTCGGTGTGGAATACCAAGTTCATGGCTTGCTTCTTTTGTGCAGCCGTAATTTTGGTGGCTGCCGGAAATCTTGAAAATCCATGTCGCAAAACCTCTCCAATCAAGGAACTGGGAGGTGTGGGAGAGAAAAGTTCCGACCTGCAGCAGTACAAGACAAAGTTTGAATCAGACATGGCTGTTTGATGCATGTGGCGCCGTTGGGTAAAGTCAAATCAAGGCCCAGCAGCCATATACACGACGAGCTAACCCGGATTGATAGTTGTAAGAGCGACGTTCAGATGCTACAACGGACGGATGAAATATCAGCAAAACGAGATAACGTACAATACCGAAGAGTAAAGAAAGAGGAAAATAACAAGCCAGGCGGTTGATAAAGGAGATAGGGAGAAGAAATCGCAGGCCGCGTGGGTGCAGACCGGCCCAGTCGGTGAGACAAGATTCCCAAAGAGGAGCTCGGGGGTTGTGCAACAAACGTTGAGACGTCAACCAGAAGGCTTATCTGCTCACGGTCTTACTAAGACATTTTTTATCGTTACTTTGATGAAGCTGCCTGGGCGGCAGATATTTGGGTTAAGTATCGAATGTCGTCCTCCATCCGCTCCTTCTGACCACCAATTTTCGCCTTCCGACCTGAAATGCATACCCACTGCGCTGACCCGTCGAACTGTGCTTGCCATGTATGTTTTCTGGGTCTGAAAATTTATGGGCATATTTTTGCGGCCCCCGCCCGCTTCCGGCTTGCCTGTTCGCGTAGCAGCAAACCCCACCAACCTGACGCCATTCGCATATCTCAGAATGCAGTGTCTCACACATTTTTGCTCTGGAATGAGGAGAAAACCGAATACCATACCCTGGTACAAACTCTGCTAGCAGATGCAAATTTCGTCTCAAGCTCCAATCCAGATTTAGCCGTTAATGACATTGGGATTCCGTAGTGGACACTGAACCGCTTGCGGCCGGTCTAATCTGGGACCGGGACTGAATCCCTCAATTGTGGAGGCTTGATGGTGACGTTTCCTGTTAGGCACGCGCGTACCACGATACTTCCTCACTACCAAGGTATTTTCGAGGCAAGAATGAGCCACTGGGCTTTCGGTGCAGTGCGGCCGGACTCCTGGGAACAAGATATGGCTCAAACCTTCGATCGCCAAGTAAGAACACTACACCTCTGGTCAAGCCCTCGCGGTTGGCGCACACGAAATATACCTTTTAAGGCCTCGGTAAAGCCTTGAAAAAACTCGATATCCTGTGATTGCCTTTTGGTTTGATCGAGTTTGCTCCTCTGCCGGCTCGGTCATTAATACCCTCGATTCATGGTAGCAAGCCGCTACGGCGTTCTCTACCCGACGTGATCTGAGGTACTGGGAACCCGACACGAAAACACGGCAACATGTTCGAGTTACCGCTCACACCGCCGGCGTCCCAATCGGCATCGCAGACCGACCTCACAGCAAATGTATCCCGTACTCGACCATGGCCGGCGCATGGCCTGCTGCAGCACCATGTGAGGTACGCTGCCGCTGCTGCTGCCGCACGAAGTAATTCACATCAGGCCCCTGCTGGAGTGTCAACAGATCAACACCGGCACACTCTCGAACATATGAAGAGGTCTTACGACAGTCTCTCGACTTTTATCGAACCCACCGACAGGCCAGCTTTCCGATTCCACGATGAGAAGAAGCCGATCAGCCACAGGACGCTGCGCGGGTTTGTTGACAATTTCACCCTCCCAATTCCCTACGCGGAGAGAGGGCCGAGTGTCCGAAAGCCAGTTGTCTGCATCGCTTTGTCCAATGGACCGATACTTGCAGCTGTGTGTCTGGCAGTGGCCAACCGATACATCGCCGGCCCCGTCAGCCCGGCGGTAGGCGCAGCTCAGTTCGAGGCAGATGTGCTGCAGTCGGGCGCCTCCTGCATCGTCACAACAAGAGCGGACGCCGACCGTCTTGGACTGGAGCACAAGTTTAGTTCATCATGGGTGGGAATGCGGAAAATGGCTGTATTTCTGGTGAACGACCGTGTCAGCGCCATAAAGAGCGAGCAAGACGACACTCGAATTTTGATAAGGACGGCCAACGGAAAGCCCTTGTCCCCGAACGAAGAGCAACTGCAGCCAAACAAACGGACGACATTGCCATTGTACTATTTACCAGCGGCACGTCAGGAACCAAGAAGCTTGTGCCCATCACGGTGCAAAACATCGTCTCGGGCGTCAGCTTCGTCATGGAGTCATGGGGGTTGACTGAGCGCGACGTTTGTCTCAATATGATGCCGCTGCATCACATGTAAGCTTTGCGACGCTTCATTATTTCTCTTGACTGACTCAATTTTGCTGCAGTGGCGGGCTAGTGAGGAATATTTTCTCGCCAATCTTTTCAGGAGGGTCTGTTATCTGCTGTCCGGCCTTCGACGCGACACTTTTCTAGGACATTGTTGAGCAGCTCGATCTGACATGGTACTATGCGTCGCCGACAATGCATCAGATGATCCTGGACGCGGCGGATATCAGGCAAGAGGCGCTCGCGAAGAGCAGGATTCGCTTGGTGTGCAATGCAGCAGGCGGGTGGCTGATTCTTCTCGCGCAGCGGCTCAGAGGCACGTTCGGATGCGCTGTCTTGCCCAGCTATGGTATGACAGCGTGAGCTACCAGGTTTCTTCCAAGCGTTCCTTCCCCATCGTACGATCCTGACATCAGACGGCAGGTGCATGCCCATCTCAACTCCACCCCTCGCGTATCAGCTGGATCGACCTGGCACGTCAGGCATTGCGGTGGGACCCGACCTGGCAATATTGGACAAGGAAAGAGCATTGCTGGTTTCTGGGGCGGTGGGAAGAATTTGTGTGAGTGGGGAGCCTGTCTTTCTAGGTTATCTTACCGCGAGCGGTGAAATCGACAGGACTGCCTTTACCTCCGACGGCTGGTTTGATACGGGCGATATCGGGTACTTGTCCGACGACGGATGGCTCTTTATCACTGGTCGCACCAAGGAGGTCATCAACCGAGGCGGCGAGATCATTTCCCCATTTGAGATCGAGAGTGCCATCGTGTCTGCCGCCAAAGATCCCAATTCGTCCATCTCCAGCCGCGTCGACCAAGCGCTGGCGTTTTCAGTTCGACATGCTGTTCTCCAGGAAGTTGTTGGCGTTGTTCTCTTCACGCCGCCAGGCGCGCGACGGGTGGACTTGCGACAACTTCACCAGGCCCTGAGGTTGTCATTGCAACAGGCAAAATGACCTGCCCTGGTGGTTTATATGGACGAGTTGCCGAAGCGAAACAACAAGATCATACGCGTCGGCCTGGCTGGCCGCCTTGGCCTTCCCGAACTATCAGACAAGACTCCCTGCAACAAAATTTACCGGGAGGCAGTCTGTCCCGAACCAGATACCTCCATCACGTCGCCAATTTTGTGCAGTCTATGCATTCCGCCGCAAAGAGAGGCCGAACTCGTCCAGGCAATATCCTCTCTCCTACCACCGGGTATCAAAAGCCACATCTGTCACAACCTCCAGACCGGAACCCTTGAAACATACCTGGCGCCAGTTGCCGCCATCCCAGATTTTACCAAGTTTGTATGGCCGCATAGAAGCCTCATTGAGAAACTTGCATTTGGCCTCCCGGAGCTGGTGGATGGCATTCTCATCCCGCACAAATACCATTTTCTGGAGCACCCGATGCCTCTGGATCCGAACGGCCATCCCGACCTCGGTTCTCTGGAGCTGATGATAAACAAAAACAGAGCTAATTCTGAGCAAGAGGACAAGACTACAGTTGGCCGGGTTACCAGAATATTTGCGGCAACTCTCGGTTGCTTGCCTTCTGACGTTCGCGGAGAGGCTGACTTCTTCGCACTTGGAGGTGACTCGATTCGTGCAGGAAGGCTCTTGTCGAGTTTACGCTCCGAGTTTAGCGTCAACCCTCCCATCGACCTGATCTTCCGGGATGGGTCTGTCAATAGTCTCGCCACGTACATCGACAGCAAGGTGCCGAAGCGAGTGTCCTCGAGTGGAAGCTCCTACATCACAGCACACGACCCGCCTAAGCCTGCCCAAGCACAAGTAAAGACTTGCAGCTCAACAAGCCCATTTCTCCTCATCGTGCAGTTTATACCGCTTGCGTTTCTTTATCCCTGGCGTCATGGCATACAGTGGACAATATTCTTGGTGTCTCTAGCATACTCAAAGGGCTGGTCGTCGACTGACTCTATAGAAGGTCGAGTGCTCAACATTGTCATGTGCATCTTTTTTACGCGAATCGTTGTCCGCGCGGTTGCACCACTTCTTGGTATTTTGGCTAAGTGGCTCATCATTGGTCGCTATAAAGAGGGCGTTTACCCCATGTGGGGGCTTTACCACACACGTTGGTGGATGGTGCAAAAGATAGTAGAGATTTGTGATATTGGATTATTCGGGTAAGCAGTCGACCATCCCTTCCGCCATTTTTGATAGCCTGTTCGACAGCACACTGACAACAGCAGATGTTCAAACTTTACCCGATTGTGCTATTATCTGAAGCTCATGAAGACCATTTATCCCGTGGGAGCTCTCCACGAGCTCACCACCTTGTTTGGTCAGCACTATAAAATGACCTCCACTGTCATGCGTCTCCTCGGCGCTAAGGTTGGTAAGCGGATATACTGGCTTGGAACAGGACTTGCCATTGGTGACTACCATCTACTTGACATCGGCAACGATATCGTCTTCAGTTCACGCTCCCATCTAATATTACCTCCGACGCGACTGGTTCTAACACGATAACGATCAGGGACCGAGCCATGATCGCCGACCGTGTTGCCTGCCTTCCTGGTGTCGTGGTTGGCGAAGATACCATCATGGGATCGGGGGCTTTGACTCGCAGGAACAAGGCGTATCCATCTTACGGAGTGTTTGTGGGTTCCAAAGGAGGTGATGCTATGTGCCTTTCTAGTGGCTCCTCCACTGGAGCCGAGGAGGTGAGAACACCCCCAGAATCAAGGACGCGAGAGAACAGAGCACGAAGTTGGAGACATCGACACAGCAATTCGATGCAGAGCAATTTGTCGCTTTCATCCTCCAGCACATTATCTGCCCAGAACCACATCTACGAAGCCACCGAGTCACCCACTACTCCAATATACATTGATGCGGAGAATGCGATACAAATACACCAGCCAGGCGAGTCGCAGGTTCACCTTCGCCCGTCGCCCAGCAGCCATACACAGAACATTGAAGATGACGCCAATCAAATGAAGTCATATCCCTTCAGTCGTGCATTTTATATGAAGCTGGCCCCATACCATGTTCTTGGCCGAGTGACGATATTTATGTACTCGGCCCTTCTCCAGGTGTTCACAAGCATGTATTGGAACGCCCCATTCATTATCTCCGTACAGATATTCGACCATCTTTACAAGTCTCCCAAGCACTCACCCGACATCAACGCCTTTGTTCTCTTCGGGCTCTTCACGAGTTGCTTGTCGGTGATCATCACTCTTCAGTCCATGTTTGCGATGGTAGTTGTAATTACTGCCAAGTGGATTTTGCTTGGGCGACGAGAGCTAGGCAACTACAGCTGGGATGAGAGTTCGTACTGCCAACGGTGGCAGGTGTACCTGGCGATCGAGGGCCTCCGCCGCCACTGCTTCCGTGGAGGAGGCATTCTTGGCATGTTGACCGGGACACATTGGTGTGTGCTCTATTTCCGAGCCCTCGGGGCGCGCATTGGGCGTGACTGTGCGTTATTCGCAAACGGGAGGCCCAGTCTCATCTTCACCGAGCCTGATCTTCTCACATTGGGTGACCGCGTGGCTGTTGACGATGCTAGTCTGGTTGGTCATATCAACACGATCGGGAAATTTGACCTCAATTACTTGATCGTGGGCGATCGTTGTGTCTTGCGCAGTGGCAGTAGGCTGCTATCTGGCGCGACCATGCAGGCTGACAGCTGTCTGCTGGAACACACCTTGGTGATAGGTGGCGAAACGGTCGATGCTGGAGTTACTTTGCAGGGTTGGCCAGCAGAGATCTACACTGGAGAGCGGATATTTCTGTCTAACCAGACTGGGAAGGAGGGGTCATGAAAACGATTGAGAAAAGAAGGCGCGTGGCAAAGGCGGCCATGAACACATAAACACAGCTTGCCCAGAGCCCCCTTTCCTATTCTCATCACGTGCATGAGCTTTAGCGCCAAGACTTGTAACGGACAGGGGGTGCTCACGCGTCGCCCGTTCTTGGCCACACAGTCAAGTCTTCTCTTTTTTCTGCCAGCCCTGGACACATCATAATGGGGCCCAGGCGCAATGCTGTTTTCTCGTAGCGAAAGCCGTGACAAGTTGGGACCAGAAGGTTCTTCTCCCACATTTCCAGAACGAGTCCACATCAGAGACCAACCAGACCCTGGTCGTCAATCCAGATGTCTGTCCTGTGGAGCAGAGGATGAAGAAGCTAAAAATTGCCCAGCCGATTTAAGTCTCGGAGATATATCCGCGTCCTGAAACGGCGAACACGTCCAGTCCATCGCGGCTACAGTTACATTGCCGCCGATCGAAGCGGCCCCCGGTCCCGGGAACTTCAATTCAGCCGGATGGCTAAAGTCCAAACATCGGATCTCGCCTGCCTACTATATCTCGAACCCCTTCCCCCGCATTATGTTACGCCTCGATCTTGTTACCAGGTACCAGGGCCAAAAGATCACGAGTCGAAATTGGCAAGCGGAGCTCCCGGCATTGAGGGGCCATGCAACCCCCGAGCCTCATGCATTCCGGGGAGACCACCACACTCCAAATTTCCCCAGAGCGGGTATTATGGAAATGCAACTCCATGCACGCTAGGATCGCGTGGTATCGGACGCCACAACAACCATGAACAGGTGCTGCCAACTATTTCACCTGGTCATTATTACAACAACTTCATGAAGTCGATGTGACCTTGCCACGCAAGCTATACCGCCAGCCACCACCAAGCTCTCTTTGGGCGCTCGCGGGCCAGTGGGTATGGCTGGATCGGCTCGAAATGACGACGCTGGGCTCGAGAGCCGCAGCACGGGCCGGACGTCATCCCCCAACGAGGTACGGGATACCGGAGTTGTCTATTCATGGAACACGAGTGGATGGAGACATGGCACCCAAGCTAGAAGAATGCGGAGCAGCGGAATGCGACAGCGACAATGACTAGCAAAGTGACGGTGACAACTAGGTTGCTATGGCCCTAGCTGTGTGATGTTTCTTTTCACCAGGGCACGAACCTGAAAGATCTCGTGAAGCATATATTCTCGGCCATCTCTCTTCTTACCACTGTACCTCCATCAGGCCAACGAAATAGCCAAGTAACGAACTCAGATTCACATTCACTCTCCGCTCTTTCAAGCCATCCCTCAGATTAACCAGCCAACCATACATATCCTTCAACATGTGGCCCAGCCCCAAAGCCGCCTTCTTGCTCCTGACGGCACACTCGCTGCTTGTCAGCGGGTCACCGGTTGAGGCTGAGCTAGTGAGGCGACAGTGCCCGTCTATCCACGTCTTTGGCGCCCGTGAGACGACCGTGGCTCAAGGATATGGCACGTCCGCCACTGTCGTAAACCTCATTCTCAACGCGTACCCAGGCTCCACAGCGGAGGCCATTGTCTACCCGGCTTGTGGAGGCCAGTCGTCCTGTGGCGGCGTTAGCTACGGCAACTCGGCAAGCCAGGGAACCGCTGCTGTGGCGGCAGCCGTCAACAAGTTCTACGCATCGTGCCCCAGCACACAGCTGGTGCTCGTTGGATACTCGCAGGTGAGTTATTCTTTGCGGCCGGCAATTTCATGCTTATAACTGACAGATCCCACTTAGGGCGGTCAAATCATGGACAACGCCTATTGCGGCGGTCCCGACTCGGGCTCGGGCATCACCAGCACAACCGTTCCCATCTCCGCTGCAGCCTTGAACCAGGTGAAAGCCATCATCGAGATGGGTAGCCCTCGTTTCGTTGCCGGGCTCTCTTACAACGTCGGCACATGCGCCGCTCAGGGCGTAAGTGACACTCTTATTTCATCAGTGACTGGGAAGCCCAATGAAGCTAACGCTATGTGACATTAGTTCGCTCCCCGCCCTAGCGGCTATGTCTGCCCCTCAGGAGGGTCAAAGATTCAGAGCTACTGCGACGCCGCGGACCCGTACTGCTGCACGGGCAGCGACCAGGCCACACACCAAGGCTATGGCAACAAGTACGGCCAGCAGGCTCTTGCATTTGTCAAGAGCAAGCTGAGTGCTACGTCAGGAGGCGGTACTACCACCCCCACCACAACTGCGGCAACCAGCACGCCTACCACTGGTACAGGCACAGGCACCTGCGCGGCACTGTGGGGACAGTGCGGCGGTACCGGCTGGTCGGGCGCGAAGTGCTGCAGCACGGGAACCTGCAAGGTGTCCAATGCGTACTACTCGCAGTGCTTGAACTGAGATGGGCAAGGGTCGATGTTGAATAAGCCGATGGGTAAAGCCGGGAAGAAGAGCCGTCTCAAGTTTTGAAACTGCCTCTGGATGACGAAGTTCTTGTACATATTTAGTTCTGTCATTTGGCAGTGCACATAGATATAGGGTCGTGAAATTAATGGAGCATTGTGCTTTCCTTATGAGATGATTTATATTTCATGTTGTCGTTTGTACATAGTTAGTGAAGTAGCGTTGAGGGTTGATTCATTGGTGCCCGCAGTAGACAAATCTTAGTCCATATACACACGTTTGGTAACCTTTATGCCGACATGACATGATACACGTTTAGAGGTCGCTGCGTCTATAACAAATCATCATCAAAAATAATAATAGCGACAGTCAATATCCTTATTTATCAGCCTCTAACAATTCTTGACCCCGTTCTGGCAAGACAGGAGTTCCAACTATCTGCCACTTCAAAATCGATAGCGTCTAGGGTGGTTGATAATTCCTCTCACTCACGCAGCGTTAGGGCTGACAGAGAATTTATGACATGAACGACCAACATGATGCATCCATGTTTTGTGTTTATACATATAATGGCGTGTAAACGTAATCCTGCTGATTATAAGTTGAACTACATACTATACGGTGAGTGTCATTATATTGAAGAAGTCTTCAAGATGCACTAGGTAAAGGTAGGTACACGGATGAAGTTTGATGAATTGTTTTGATCATCGAAGACGACCTGCCTGAAAAGACGTCACCCAATGGACGACGCGTCGAGATGCAGGCCTGAATAAAATTGCACTCTTTACTGTTACTCTTACTCCTCCTCACCGCAGCTTTGTCTTGCGAAGAGGGAGTCCCATGTCAAAGTCTTTCCGATAGTTTCCGAAGCGCGCGGGTTGGCTGGGTTTCACTCATAACCAGGGTCGGTATAAAATTGTTCGCTCAACCGGGGAGCGGAGGTATTGCCCTTCTTGGATTCATCATTCTCGTCCTATTGCTCACCGAGACATATCACGGATGGAGGGATGGATGTATTGTGGATGAGTCAGTTGATTTTTGTCTCCTTGTGTGAAAGAGAGGGCTGTAGGCATGACAGGGTGATAATTTGCTGTCTGTCGTCGGCAAGGAATGACTAGCGGTGTGCCGGCCGGCTGACCGACCGACCTTGGTCTCGGATTTTGTTATGCAGCCTGAGGGAGTGGGCTGTTCAGCTCATCCGGGTGTCCGGCGTACTTAGACGGTGAAGTAACCCGGGAATCCTTCGGATGGTGTCTGACCTTGTCCGAAAGTTGGATTGTGATTTGTTCCGAGGCTCCCGAGTATAGGGCGCGGGAAACACCTGGGCTCGGAAGGTGTCTGCCTCGGCTACTTGTCATCATGCTCTGTCTCAATCCATGTTTGTGCAAGGCTCGGTTGGTGTAAGGTTGGGTCTGGTGATGAACGAAAACTTGGTTTCTACAAGGAAGCCTTGCTGTGGTCAATGGGTAAGGGCGGGAGGTTGTCCATGGGAAGCGGGGCTGTGCTTAGTCGTCACCAACAACCGTATACGCAAGGCTGCCGGGGATGGGATCCTCACGGATTAGGATGGTTCATCAGTTGGCGTTATCTGAGTGGTAGATAGGTTATCATCGATAAGAAGCAACTGCCGGCGAACAGAGGTCTCACGTAAGCGCCGTTAAGAGATGTGGTGCGGTTGTGGTGTTGTGCCACGCCACTGGCCGACGGACGCGGGACTGAGCCACTGGGAAAGGATTTTGCGAAGTCAAAACAAGGAAACTACGTCACGGAAGCAGGAAAATGTTTGCATCCTGACGATGGGACCCTGTATCAGAGTTCAGCTATAGGACGGATAGTGTCGGAGTTGGAGCAAGTGAATCATATGTTGACAAGCCAGGCGGTGTAATGGATGGATGGATGAGCTCGGAAATAGCGGCTCGGAAAACTTACCATACACCCACGCGGAGATATCTTTTTGTGTAACACACATACCACGGACGGGCCGGATAGGACTTTGATGTGTCAACCAAAGTGCGGGGTTAGTGAGTGAGTTTAGTCACGCCCGTCATACGCAACTACATGCATGCATCGGGTCGTACCGCCGGACGATCTCCCTCAGGCTGCTTGCTGTTTCATGTTATGCCAGCGATGCGGAAACGGATACGCCCATGGTGCCTGCATTGTGGTTCTAGTACACTGGAATGGGAAATGACGCATGTGCTATGTGAGATATGGCGATGTGTGATTGACAAAAGTCTTTAGTCAACGACCACCGTGGCATCAATCCTCCGCTTTGAGTACGAGGGAGATCATTCAGTTACCTTCATTATGACTTCATGTACGGAAGCACCTTCACGCTGAGGAATATCAGATTTGAAGAGAATATTGAGGAATCCATTAGTGAATACTACTAGGAGTTAAAATGAGCGTGTTTGACTGCCAGTGTCGTGTTTACAACACCTTCCATCCCATGTGTTTCCGTTCATGAATAAGTGTCAACCACACTGCCTGATACGCCCAGTACCTTTTAATTGTCTACTCCGCCAAAACTGCCATCCATGTTACCACGCGGTCACCTCCGCCGAAGTCGCTGAGGTTGGAGCAGTAGTAGCACCAGCGCACTTGGTACACTTGTGAGACGTTATGAGGGTGGATGACGTCTTGTTGCACTTTGCCTTGGTGCAATGCTTAGAGGTGGTGGCATTCCAGCCCAAACTGGAGGTCGATGAGCACTCAAGCGTCTTGTACTTCGTTTCGATTTCAGTGGCAGTGGTCGTCGCCGTCGTCGTCTTGTACTTGGTCTCGGTCTCAGTGGCCTTCACTGTCTCGGTTTCAGTGGCCTTCAGTGTCGCCGTCGTCACGGTGGTGAAGTTTGACGTGAATGTGACTGTCGACCAGACGGTCTCGCGCACCTTCTCCGTGACAGTGGAGGGTGCGGGAAGTACTGGACAAGACGATGTCTTCACCGGCGGAGTGCCGCATTTGCCGTCTGCCTTGAGGGCGATGGGTACGCACTTGGCCTGACCAAAGTCGGGGGAGACGTAGACATTCCACTCCGTGTCTGTTGCGGGACAGGCGAAGAACTTGGACGAGCCATGGTATGTCAAAGTGTTATCATCAGTGATAGAAAAGCCAGTGGTAGGTTCCTTGCCCTTGTCGCACTGGAACTGTGTGGTAGGTGCCTCTGTCGTTGATGTTAGCATGGTGATGCTTTATGCTTAGGTATGTATGTCTTGCATGTGTTTTGTTCACTTGCCTGTAATGATGCATCCGAAGCCATGTGAGTCTGTGATGCCGCCGTGGCCATCAATGCAGAAGGTTGAGGTGTCATAGGTGCCGTTGAGACGAATTTGGCCGTCCTCAAGCTGGCCAGCTGGGCAAGCGAACGGGCCAGAAGAAGTGAGAGTGAACGAGCAACAACCCCCAGCAAGGACGACTGGAGTGAAGCAAAGGGCAGCAACCAACAGAACAGATGTGAGGCCCATGACTTGGCACTGGCAGAGTTCAACAGAGAGTCTTGGTGTGAGGAGTCCGATGTGTCCACTGCATTTCCAGCTTCGGGATACCCTCCATTTCTATAGCGGCTTTTCTTTGACCCTGGGGGGCATCCAGCGTATTCAACCGATGAGATCCCAGCCATCGATATTCCTTCCCTTGGGTGAATGTGATCTGTCCAAAGTTGGAACTTGGAAGAGTTCGCCGTCGAGCATGCCCACCCCCGGTCCACCCGAGGCCTCCGATGCGGTCTCTTAATCAGGCAGGCGAGATCAAGAACATGGCTGGGTTCCTTCTGACGTGATCACCAGAGCAGAGCAGTACCAGACATCGTTGCCTCGGACTTGAGGTTGGTGATGTTGGTGTAACTAGTTCTGACCGCCGTCGCGAAATGATGCCTCGAACCACACTCCAAGTAGCACCAAAAAAAGGTACTTAGGATTCATTCTGCCGGCAGTATTTGGTACTTTGAACGGTACATGTTGGATTCTGAAAGGTGATTGGCTACGGGTCGACCTCGGACCGGGATATGTGACGAACCAGAGCCAAGATCCTGGAGGATTTCGGGATGTCTCTCTGCTGACCCCCACCTAAGAACAACAAGGCGGGGTCCCGCATATAGGGCAGAAACATGGCAGAATGGGAGCCTTCGGGATCACATGGTGGTCAGCGCCCGGTCTTGGCACTGTGGTATTATGGAGAGAATAGTCAGCCCAGATGGTGCACAGGATAAGAGTTGTTCATAATGTTTGCGAAGGGATATCCTTCGATGCCCACATTTCCCTTTGGGTCGACAGAGGTGGGCTTACCGTCCCAATTCACTCTCACTTCCACATCGTCTTGTGCAGAGTTCCTCCACCTTCACAACCCATCATGGCCCACCGGATGAACGACGACATCCTCAAGGTCATCTTAGCAACACTCCAGAGGCTCGAGACACGCTTCAACGACCAAGATGAACGTCTTAGTACCATCGAGTTTTCGATGCTCTCCGAGGCTAGCGGTAGTTCCTCTGGAAAGGCACGACTCAGCAGAAGCCATTCAAACTGCTGCTCCTGCGCCATGTCACCGGCCGCACTCTTCCAAGGCTTCCAGAGAGAAAGCAAGATGAGCGATCTCCCCATGGCAACAGCCTACATGGCGTCGATGGACAAACTGCGCAGCCGCTTTGACTTTGACGAACAGTCTGAGATGAGGTCTGACTACAACTGTGAGACCCATTCAAAGATGGACGTTCTTCGAAGCCAGGACTTGGCAGAAATTCTCGACGCCTACTCGGTGTCTGTCTACCCATCCCGGCCGCTGTCACGGCTGGACATGGGCTCTGGGGACGATGTCCCAGAAGTTCCAGAGATTCCAGCATTCCGGTATGACGAAGCCACCTCTCCCACAGACTCCGCATCCAGCCACGACAGCACTAGTAGTGGCACAAATCGCACTTCGTTATCGGAGAGCCAGCGCTCAGCAAGCACTGCGCCAACCAGCATCACACAGCCGGAGGTATCTCCACCGTCAATGCCAACAAAGAAAGCCTCCGCCGTGTTCAGCAAAGTCAGGGCATCTCTAAGACGAAGGGTCTCCTTCCACTCGGCATCAACAGGAAGCGTTGTATCTGAAGGTGAACCTGTCGTGCCGGAACCGCCCAAAATGGATAGGATTTCGGAAATAGCTCCAAACAAGAGTGTGATTTCGCGAGAAGAAAAGGAGTCTCCTGTTTTTATTCAGGCGACACGAAAAGGTGTGAAGGCGTGTGTTGGTCTCATTCCGAGAATGGTTTCAGGGGCGGCGCGCATCATGGTGAATCAGCAGATGAAGATGCTGGATATTGCAGTCTGAGTACCTCGACGGTATAATTTCTTTTGTCAACGAAGGGAGATACCTTCCTCCTGTGTGTTAGGACTTGAATGCAGTCACGGTACATTGCATAGTTCGGCTCCAAAGGAACTCTACTTCATGAAAGCAAGCGGGCTATGTTTGTGCGGTCTCTGATGACTTCTCTTGGCAATGATGATATCTTGGATTTGGAATTGATATGTTGGAGACCAAGTTTTTATACAATAATGAAGCGCCTGACTTCAGCACCGTAAAAAATGTCAGCTGAGTCTTTGCAGGGACTCCACCCATAAAGTCCCTCTTCCTCCCCAGGCTCATCACCCCCATCACGTCGCCAGTAAGCTGCAAGTCCAATTCTAACAAACGTCCGTTCATTCTCTGGGTGCTGCATTACTACTAAGATGCAGTGCTCGAACGGTTGCCATACCTGCTTTGGATCTCGTGACTGATATCACCAATTCTCAAGCACAGAGCGGTTGCGCCGATAAGGTACTCGCACGGGTCGGAGTAACTGCTGTCTCTGTACAGACAAAACTCGATAGACGAGTCCTCCTGAGCTAGACGGTCTTCCAGAAGACTGTTGAGGTCGAGTCTGAAGGCGTAGCTGACGTGTTGGGGATCTTTAGGATCCACATTCTTGATTCTTCTGAGGGTCGCAGAAATGAAAGGAGTCGCTATCTCCACTTAGCCCGACAGGACTTCGCCAAAGGAGTTATCGTCCGCATAGCGACAGAATATGCCGGGGTCATGAATCTGCACACCTAGATCTGGCATGAACCTGTCGGCGTTCTGCCACCTGACTGTGCCCGAACGAGGCTCGTACTGTTGTGAGGCCCAGGACCAAGAAGGGGAAATGATATTCTCAGAACCGTGCTCCATCCATATCCCACACTTGTCCTACATTAACGACCAAGCAAGGTCTTCAAGCCACAGCCCGGCCAGATATGTGAAGCCAGACGCCTGCTGAATCTTCTTGGCAATTCCACCAATTGCCACGAGTCTGTCTGTGCCCTTGGTGAAGTTCAACGTAGAATATTCCATCACCAGGTGTCTCCAGTATCTCAGGATATCGGCCGGCTGCATCTTCAAAGTGCACATCTTGTCAAAAAGGACCTTTTGATGGGCCCCAGGATAAGATTTACAGATTTAACGGACATCTTCTGGCCGGGCCGAACTAAGCTCGAAGCCGGTACCAATTTTGACGCACTCGCAGAAATAACGGCAGCGGCATTCCCACAATATCTCGGAAAATCCAACGTGAACGGCCCTCCTCGACATAAGGCGTTCTTGGAACACCCAGGCCCGATCTAGCAACGGCTCTTCCTTCCGCGTGTAATGTGAGGTGACGTAAAGGTGGGAGTGCTCTCTGTCGAATGGGCGAAACTTTGCCGTCTGGAACACCAGCGAACCCAGTCACATCCAGAGTTTCCATGGGCCGTACGGTAGAGTTGTCGATCGGCCCACTCCGTGAGATTCGATCTTGAAAGAGACGGGAACTACTGTTCTCGAAGGCGGTTGCGGCTATGTTCAAGTACGCGCTGGAATAGACCTACATTGTCGCAGAATGGACGCGCCAATCTTGCTCGTCATCTTGTATAATGCAAAGGGAATCAATCCATATGCACCCGCAACCCAACGCACGGGCTGTCTCGATTACGTCTTGAAACAGGGGTGGAAACTCCTCCCAGTCGAGCCCCGCCATGTGCTTGTGGATATTTGAAGTGAGAGTCTTCATCAATGCCGATGCCTCTTCAGCACCACCCCAACAGTGACCGACTGTCGCATACTTGACTGCCTTTCCCTCCGTGGGCTCAACCAGCCTAGGTTTCCCGGAAATTTCGATAAGGCGGCTGGGCACAATGGTAGGTAAGGTCTGACAAGCAGGGTGGTTTCTGTCGCACTCCACCAGCCAGGGCTGAACGACAGATGCAAGTCTTTGCACATCGGGCGACTTGGCATTGAGGGCGCGGTAACAAACATTGGGTGCAGCTGGGTATGAGCTATGATATATATATTAATTGGGTTTTTTTTCTAAAATTAGTCCTTAATTCCGTGATACCTACTGATCATTACAAATTAAGCATTACAAATTAAGCATTACAAATTAAGCCTATTAGCGTAATAATATATTACGTATATTTAAGAAATATCCGAAGGTAAGTTTCGTGCCTATATGCCTTTAGCACTTATCTTTGACTCACTTAGCTTTCCTGCCGTGCTTATGCTAATTATTTACTGAGGTGACGATAACATCCTCCCTTAAATTAATATACCCAATCCCTAATTACAAAATTGATTTCTTAATAAATTAATATAGGGCAAATAAACAACGAAACGTTTGTGAATAAAGAACCGAGAGGTGAAAGGGAGGATGGCCACCTAATTTAGTACCTACCCTCTGGCGTATAAAACCCCATCATGCCATCGATCTCAGAACTTGGCCGTGGGATACTCGGCACGCTTCTAGACCATGGATAAAGTCTGCTCCTCCTAATACCCCTCCAAACAGTCAAGTTCTCACCGGGCCTGATCCGAATCATGAGACAACGGGCGATGTTAAAAACGCACACGCCCAGTCTAGAGCATGTGGTGTCGTGATAGTGAGTGGCTTCGTTCTCGGCGATGAACTCAAGGTGATTACCCCAGGCCCACACCGAGCCTTCCAGTAAGACTTAGCAACAATCACATCCGCCGTCAGCTCCCTCTCCCAGCTTGTCGAAGTTCATTATTGCGAAGACTCCATGGATTGCATAACATGCGTCCGCATCTACATCCTATCCTCGTCCTCGTCCGACTCGTGCTTAACCTTGTCTTCTCCTTCCCGCCCACATTCTCACTTGTATCGTGACCGTCGCCGTCATCCAGCGCACTGCAAATTAGGCAACGAAAAAAATAGGTCCGTGGCTTGGTCTCAGCGGCCGCTTCCGTTGTTTTGGTGGTCACCCTGATGCCTAAGTGAGTTGGAGCCTTTTCGAATTAAATAGTTGAGTGGTAACGTGAAGAGGTGGGGGGAATTGTATCACGAGTCTTTCCGGTCGTGACCTTGAGTAGGGTGCTACTGCAGGTTAGCACGTGATTTACGCGTGCTCGGGCCTCATTTGACATGAGATAAATTCTCGGCTCACTGGATCAGAGTAATCGAAAGCGTGAAACCAAGAATGCAGCTCGTCTTGCATAAATTGAAACAGTAAGATGGCTAAACCGCTTGTACTCTGCTCGAACCCCTGCCACCATGTGGTCCGTTCAACGTCTACCTGGATCACAGGAAGTGAAACTTGAAAACAACACAGAAGCGAGCAGGTGACGGTTGACATCCGAAACAAAGGATAAACGTAAGCCATGGGCAACTTGGAAATATCATAGAACGTATCACAAAAGCTCTGACCCTGTATGTGACCAGTGAATAAAGAAGCCACGGAGCGGCAGCGCAACTGCGTTCTTGAGTTTCACATTGACCCAGGATTGTTTTCTTTGTGTTGAACATAATCCAGCGGTATAAACACCTAACCTGCCTCCCAGTTGTGACGGAAACCGATATTCTCTATCCCATCAATTCATTCATCCCACAATTGAACTCGTCACAATATCTTCCAAATATAAACAAGCAATCACGATGTATCTCCCGGCTTTCTCCTGGAAACTCTTCACTGCGGTCGCCCTCTCGACAATGGTCAACTGCCAGGCCATCCCATTGATTACCCCACCTGCCGCGCTCGAAGCCAGACAAGTCAACGTCGAGCCAGCTAGCCGCACCGGCGACTGCATTTCATCTGTCGTGTACGGCACACTGCCATTTAGCCCATCGACGTTCAGTGCATGCTGACGCCGGCAACAGTGAATTCGCAGCGTGCCTAGGAAACAGCAGCAGCAGAGGGGGGAATTGCCTAACAGAAACACGACCGCAGGGCGTCCAAACCTGTGGTTGTAGGGAGGTCACGGCCATGTATGAGTGAGTGCAGACTTCCGGTTTTCTCTCCCAGATAATCATTTCTCGGTCATTGCTCTGAAACGTGCTGTTCGTTCAGTTGTTACACCAGCTTCTGTTCCGCTGGCAAGGCGTATCCCACGTACTACTCGGCAGTCAGCCTTTGCGCCGCGAGCGGCTACGGTACTACACCGCCGACACCCACTGGCGCGGCGGCAAGTGTTTGGGCTGCGGCCACTGCGGCGGGGAATAACGACAAGACGAGTGCTGCGAGCCCAGCACTGCAATTGGGCGAACTGCGATTTTGGATGTTGGGTTTTATTTTGATCGTGGGCGTGGGAACGTTTGTTGGCTTGGCTTTTTAAGGAGATGTTGGATAGGTGCCTGGTGCCAGACTTCAACGAAATAAACGCAATGGTGACGACCTCCACAGTCATCTTGCAGCATCAGTTGGGGTTCGGAGTCTGTTGGTTGGTCGTCGGGCACGTAGTTGGCCGCAGCTTCAGTCTCCAAGAGACCGTCGTCTTTTTCCAAACTGGGCATCCCCTTTGGGCATGCTGCATGAGCTCCACCCTTGTTCCTGACCTCGAGAGTGGGCGAAAGCAGCCCACCAACCTTTACCGAAGGCAGCCGTCCACGCAGCCGGTGGAAGGCAGCAACCCCTCATTGTGACTCGTTCCGTCCCTTTTCAGCTATTTAACATACTCCGACTTTCTCTCTTCCACTGCGCTAGAAACTGCACTTGCCACGATTATCTTTTGGCTGCAATCCTGTCGGCGATAACGAAAGCCGGCATTCAGGACGCCTCTGATGGGCAGAGGCTTTGGCGGACGAGCACCCGCTGGCCTCGACTTCTGCGACGCATGGGCTGCGGGGTTCAGTGAAGACAACAACGCTGGCGAACAGGCCAACCCCACCACCAGTCGAGAAAAAGTAAGTGTCCGATGTCACAATCCCCAATACGGCACCTCTTGCTAATTAAATAGCCCTCAACATCGCCGGAACAGGACGCACAGAGAAGCCAAGCGCTGCGCTTCATTCATCACAACAATACCTTTAGCGACGGCGGCGACGACAACGACGACAACGACGACAACGACGACGACAACTCCTCCGAACACGATTGCGACAGCGGCGAAGGATCGGCAGTCGAGGACGAACGCCCGTCCACCGCACATTTCGTCGACCCAAAACCTCAAGCTGGGCCACCCCCGACAGACGATAAAGACAGTTGGGGATTCCGACGCCACATCACCATCTCGAGGGACCAGACAGAAGCCAGCTCGTTTGAGCGAGAACGACTTGCCGCGCTTCAGTCAGACCCGATACAGCAGTCGGCACCTCTCCTCCCTCCCGGAGCGGCGACTCCACAAGGCCACGCACTACAAGATTATCAGATGCAGTTGATGCTCTTGGAGCAGCAAAACAAGAAGAGACTGATGATGCAAAGACAATACTACGACGAACAGATGATGGCTCAGAAGGGGCTGGGCGTGGGTCAGCCAGGACCTTCGGGTCCTCTTGCGCCAATGGGGCCCCCTAAAACCACTCAAGTTTCCCTGGTCCAGCCTGAACTGCAGCAGAAAGCCCCTGCCCTGACTGAACCAGTTGGTTCGGGAGGCGGGGGTGACTCTGGGACAGTTGACCTGACACTCTCGGATGACGGACACACACCCGCGTCCGCAACTGAGGCGGCCCCCGAGGAACAGCCTCCCCAAAACCCAGTTGATCAGGCAACGGTCAGCTATATCGCCCAACTTGAGGCAGAGCTGCGGAAACTTCGTCAAGAACAGAATCCAGTGAGGTCAACGACTTGGCAGATTTTGCACAAGATTGATGGCGACGAAACCGCCTACCTCACAGAGCCATCTTGGATGACAACTCGGTCACGGGAGCCACGCTATAGGGGCAACTCACCACTCGCAGATGAAGCCGGATACCTCCGCCAGAGACCTGATCTCGCCTTTGTGGTCTACAAGCACTACCACCATGCATATCAGTCTACAGCCGTCGTCAAAGCCATGAAAGAGAACGCCGCGCTTCCGAACCCTGTGCCTGCTGGGGAGACCATTTGCCTCCTCTCCGACGAAATGGTACACGCTGTAGATGGGTTTCTCAACTCCCAGCCAACGTTCAAGCAAGACTTTCCTGAATGGAATTCGCGCGCCCCGATCCCCTTTCCTTACCTTTTCTGGTTCCACTATCGTTCGACCGCAAATCTTGAATCTATGATGGAACCCTACAGAACTCAAATGAAGTTGCTCACAAGCTGGATCGACAGCTGCTACGGTTGGATCTATAGCGAGGTCGTCCGCCAATTTGGCCGGGGGCTCGTCTCCAGCTCGTCCATGCCCTACTTTGTGCGGCCGGGTGATGTTCTGGTGTCGCGGGACAGCAAAGGAATTCAGGGCCACATCGCTGAGTCGTGGACCAAAAGGTCTCCTGCCGAAACGCCGTCCTTGAAGAGGAAGGGATCGACTAAAATCACCGAATTGTGGACTGTGCAAGCTTGGTCATACAGGTACGACGGCAAGTTTTGCCAGAACCGTTCTACC
The DNA here is from genome assembly GCA_033439775.1 of Podospora didyma. NCBI lineage: Eukaryota > Fungi > Ascomycota > Sordariomycetes > Sordariales > Podosporaceae > Podospora > Podospora didyma. The sequence continues at coordinate 515,853 of JAULSW010000011.1, forward strand.
CTTGAGATCAAGCTTGAGTACGAGGAGGACCAACCGAACGTGGATATTACAACGCTTGATGTGATGCCGCTTAGGTTTGCGCCCAGTGACTTCCGTGTCAAGCTTGAGCGTCGCGGCCGAACGTGGTGGGGATGTCGTCGGACCAAGTTGATCTCGTACAATGCCGAGGATACCGGTGATGAACTTTACGGGGTGGGTCATCCCCAGTGCAAGTCCCCGCCGGCAAATGACAGTTAACAATAATGCAGCAAGGTGAAAGATACATGATCGACTTTGAGACGTACAAGAAGCTCCACGCCGACTCCGTCGGCTTCCGAGCCAACATTGTTGGATTTGGCGCAGGGGGCATGCGCGTTAGCTCAAGCATGGAGATGGCACCCGAGGTGATGGACTCTGACAACCCACCGCCCGCTCCAGAGCTGCTCGTGTTTCCGAGCAAGCTCGTCGCTTACAATTTGCGGCAGAAAAAGTGGCGTAAGTTCACCCCTGAATCTCTTCCCGGCGCTCCATTAACACATTCTTGAACAGAGGATCTTCAAGTGGACCTCATCCAAGACGTAACCTGGAACAAAGAAGCCTTCGAGCACCTAGTCACCGACGAAGATACCAAGGACCTCATCCAAGCTCTCGTGACCAGCAAGCTCGAAACCGAACAATCCACGGACCTGATCCAGGGCAAAGGCAACGGCCTGATCATTCTTTTGCACGGCGGTCCAGGCACCGGAAAGACTTTCACGGCCGAAAGCGTGGCTGAGATCGCCGAGAAGCCCCTCTTCCGGGTCACCTGCGGCGACGTGGGTGTCAAGCCTGAAGACGTGGAGAAGTACCTCGAATCCGTCCTGCATCTGGGCAAGATCTGGGGCTGCGTGGTTCTCCTCGACGAGGCGGATGTGTTCCTTGAGCAGCGCACGCTGACAGACTTAGAGCGGAACGCCTTGGTGTCAGTGTTCTTACGCGTGCTGGAGTACTACGAAGGCATCCTCATCCTGACCTCGAACCGTGTGGGCACGTTTGATGAGGCGTTCAAGTCCCGGATTCAGCTGAGTCTCCACTACGAGACTCTGAACAAAGCGCAACGGGGAATGATCTGGAAGAACTTCCTCGACCGGCTCAAGAGGCTTGAGCGGGAGGAGATTGCGGCGGGAAAACGTCCCATGGGCGCCAGTGACTCTCTCAAGAGGAAGCGCACGTTTTTCGATGCTGTCCGCGGCGAAGGCAACGAAGACTGCGGGCCGGCAGGCATCGACTTTGACGAGATCGAAGCCTATCTTCCTGAGCTGGCTGAGGAAGAGATGAACGGCCGCCAGATCAGAAACGCCATTACGACGGGGCGCCAGCTGGCGAAGTTTAAGAAGGTGAAGATGTCGTATGTGCACCTCAAGCATGTTATTAAAGTGTCGGGGCGGTTTGATAAGTATCTGGACAAGGTGCATGCGTGAGTTAAGAATTTGGTGATGTGATCGGGATAGGTACCCATCGAGGTTGAATTTCTCTTTCTTTCGTCCTTTTTTTTTAAAAATTTTTTTTTTTTTTTGTGGACGGGCTGTGGTGCTGGATTTAAGTTGCCAGGGGAAGTAATTCTTCCACCGATTCTGCTAAGCTCACGATGTAACCAGCCGATTATTTCTATCGAGTTTCAGGTTTTTACTCCATCTCAAGACGTCCTTTGCCAATAAAAAACACGAATTATGTACGAGACACAACATGGACCTCATTTAGTTGGTAATTTGTACATGTCTGTCTTCGCAACGCAAGTAATTCATTCGGAGTCTTGCGTGACTGATTCTCCACCAACAGAAAAAAGCAGTGACTCAATCCCTATCATTCCCTCACCCCCTCTTAAACCCGGGCTCTTACGACCATAAATCACTATTTGGTATGGACACACACGTAACAACCACTCCAAAAAGCGTCTCGCAGTTGGCCCCCACCTGTTTATTCCAAGCGTAGAATTGGGCCAGCGTAATGCCATACTTTGTCGCGATGGCAGCACACTCGTCGTCCACGACGACGAGATAGGACTTGTCACGGTTGGGCGTCATGCCCGGCTGGACGGGCGTAGGCGTGCTGATATCATTCCCGGTGCTGGTTGGGGTCGACGTCTTCTTGGTGGTGGAGGTGGAGGTCTTTTTGCTCGTGGAACTGCTGTTTGTCTTGGCCGATGATGCCCACGCAGTAGTACGTGTCGGCCTAGAGCGACTGGTAGGATGATCCGACGCCCGTGTTCCAGGCGCAAAATCCGACAGGGCGATGTTGTTGGCCGTGGCGATGGCGGTACAGGCGTCGCCTGCTTTGGTCTTGTAGAATCTGTTGCAGCTTGCGATCATGCCTGCCTGGGTGGAGGAGATAGGCTTGGAGGTGCTGGTGGCTTGCCCGATGATGCCCATGCAGTAGTTTGTGTCTACCCAGAGGGATTCGCATGCCGAGCCGACGCGCGTGTTCCAGGCGTAAAAGTCGTTGAGGGGGATTCCGTTGGAGGAGGCGATGACGGCGCAGAAATCACCTGCCATGGTCTTATAGAACTTGTTGCAGCTCGAGATCATGCTAGCTTGCGTGGGAAGCGGTGTGGTGATGCCATTGCCTGTAGCTGCGGCTGTTGCGGTCGACGACGACTTTGGTGTGGCGGTTGTGGTGATCACTGGGGGGATGCCAAAGTTGCGTTCCACGCAGCAGGATTGCCTGGTGGTGAGCTTGCATGTTGTGCCGACAGAAGGGTTCTGGGCAAGCATGTCAGTTGTAATGTACATGCTTTTTATATCTCTGTCGGTGGGGTGAGGTGAGGTGAGCTTACATAGACCGTCTCGAACTCAGACACGGTGATGCCGTGGGGTGAGTCAATGGCTGAACAGCTGTCCCAGACACCGCGATGATCCAGTCTGAACAGTCCGAGGCCGTGTTCGGGTCTGCAGTGGTGGGGGGGTCTATCAAATAGGCCGACACTACAGAGAGATGCAAGGCCAGGACGGCAGAAGTGGTAAGAAACTGGACTTTCATGATGTCTGGTGGTGAGATAGGTTAGGCTTCCCAATTATGACGCACGGATGAGGCAAGAATGGTAATGGTGCGTACAAATGGGATAAAGGCGTCCCAGTGCAACGCACTTCAGAACTACTAATATACTACTTCATTCGTCAACCAAACCCACCATACGAGCCCATCTTCATGAAAATGGGTTGGCCTGAAAATGACAACTGCAACCCATGGGGTATCACTAGTTAGCATCACCAACAGCCCAACAGACCCCCAATAACCAATGGTTGCATGTTGCCCCCCCTAATTGCATTCTACGACTAACTTCTCTTTCCTTTTCAGGATCTCCCTTTGTTGCCAGTATGATTTATACCTGGGGAGACGGGCGGCTCATCCATTTCCAAGCCCCTTCCGCTTAAACCCTATCCCTCATCGACCTCGACCAGCCCGTCATAGCGTTTAGTGCCTGAGCACAATTGCCCCATGCCCTCTGCAGGGACAGAGAGTTTGTTCTAGAGGCCCGATTGTATCATGTAGCCTTTGGAGATGCCACCAAGATTCGCTTCAACGGCTCGTTGCAGGCGCATTCGCTCTCCCAAGGGAACTTAATTGGCGATCCAACTGCCTAAGGAGCACGAGGGAAGGCGCCCGTTACTCGATAGCCCGTCTTGCATCACCTGTCCCCCACCCAGAATTCTGGAGGGGGATGAATGGGAACAGCTTCAGCACCGCTCGGCGCTTCCAAGGCGCTCCTCTGAATCGACTATAGCGATAACCCTGGGTACGGGGCCGAAATCGTGGCTCCCCCGGGCAAGCAGTCCAAGACTAAGCGTCAAGTCTAAGAGGAGGTTGATACGGACTACGGCGGCGACTGGCACGCGTACCTTGATCACCACTTCAACCTCCAGCGGCGGGCCACGCGGGATGACTAGCTCCACGAGCTGCACGCTAAGCTCGAGGCGTCCACAAACATCAAAGTCGAAACTTCAGCATAGCTGACCATCATCGGCGATCTCGGCGATCTGAGTACGTTCAAGCAGTCGCACATGACGCTGCGGAACAAAGGCTTCGTGACCGTGGTCGTCAATTTTGAATCCCCCGCCGAGCTTGCTTCGCTTCGGCAGCCTCAACCACGAGTCTTCGGCCAGGCTCCTCTAGGTGCGAGCATCAATATCCCAGGCCTTGTGACGATTGGCCCCCAGTTCAAGATCAAGGGCGGCCTGCAGGGGATGATGCGAGTCCACGCCAACGCCGAGTTCCAGGTGACGGTGGCAAGCTGGGACGTCGCCCAGTCTTATCCGTACAAGGAAGACAAGCCGTACGACAAGGACGACCTGAACATCGAAGACGATGGCATCGGTGCGGCACGCGAGGGCGCATCCAACAGGACGGTCGGCGCCGAGTGGAGCTGGGATGTGGGCGCGTCAGGGTCGTTGGAGGTTCACTTGTGCGTCTTCGCTCCCTCCAGAATTTGTGTTCCTGCGGGTGGCCAAAGGCTTCAAGCTGACAGGGGTGGAATGCAGTACGCTCCAGATAACGTTCGGAATTGTTTGGTACGAAAGGCTTAAGATTCCCAATGCCGCGGTGTGTTATGTTTTTCTTTCTCTTGTCCCATCCATCCATCTCCTCTACAGAATCACATCCGCTGACGGGGTTTCGAGATCGGTTTCGGGGTGGACTGTTACGGTCGATTCTATGGTAAGATCGGGACCGGTAGTAGTAACAACGGCAAGGTCAACTACTGCTACGGCGTGGATGCTGGATACAAAGTGTTTGCTCGGGCCTAAGCACCGTGCGTTTCTTGCCGCAGCGTCCCTGATTGATGATGAACTGCGTTAGCTGATCGATCCCATGTACAGGAGCTTGTTCCCCGGCTTCCCAAATCTTGACAGGTATTGGCGCATCACCGGACAGGAGGTAGGAAAGACTCTGCCTCGGGGCCGCGGTGCAAGGCCACACGATCGAATGGCTTACTGGCAATTAGGTCCCCATTCTCAAATCCAAGGACAACTGCGGCGAGTCGGCAACCTCAAAGCGCGATTTGTTTGGCGGACTGGGAGGAGGAATGCCTCAGGAATGGATTGGAATTGGAGACGGTGTCGATGTCGACTCTGCCAAGATGAATACGTAAGCGGAGCGCCTGGAAATTCTCATGTCGGTTGGGCCAAAGCCGTGTGGGGAGTCGTCTTTGCGGGAGCAGTAAGGAAGGCGCAGCGGCAGCACGCTAACGTAGGCAACCCAACGAGTTCTGGACGGGGAAAGAGCGAATCTGCCATCGAGATTTCGACAAACGTGGCTCGTGATGGAAACAGCCCACACACCCATTGCAATTTGCCCCGCAAACTCCGCCTTTTGTTGCACGAGGGATGAAAGCCGGGGAGGCAGGCACGCGAGGAGTTGCTACTCAAAACATCGGATTGAACTTCTCCAACGGCAACCGGACATAAATTTCTCTTTGCGCGCCAGTTTGTCCAACAAATACCAGATCATTTCACCACGTATGGTTTGTTGCTTGGCTTGTTGCTGGTTGATCTTGTCTCAGGATAGGTCGATATATTTCTGTTCTTTTCATTCCTAGTCCATGTCCTTCTTTCTTCCCCATGAGGCTGTTTGATTCCTGTTTTGGTCTTCAGTCATGCTGAATATATTTTTTGGCGTCTAGCTTTTGGTTCGTTGCCAACTTGGCACTCCTCTACTCTCCAGCCCTTCAGGCGACCGAGAAAAGAACGCAGTGCCGTACATCCCTCCGTCTAAATCAGGCATCTGAGACCTTTCCCTTCCGGGCAAATGGTGGCGTGTGCCCTTTGTTACACTTGAAGCATGTTGGATTGTTCCGAGGTGGTCCTGGGATTCGGTCCCATCTAACCCTCTGAAACTGTGTTCAAGTGTTGGCTGGACAATCTTACTCATACCGAGGAAACGGGCGGCACTCCACCTGAATAATTTGCCTCGCCGCTTCCCTCACTGCCATTCTCACTGTCAAAATTATCACGGTGGATGTGGCAATCATCCCAAATAGGGTCTCCAGTGCTGTGCTCCTCTCTCACTCCTTATATGGGGAGTGTTTGCACAAATTAGTGAAAGCCCGTCTGCTTCAATCTCCATACCGACCTCCCGCCCTTGCCCTTCATGGCGAGTTGGGCAAGGGCCTCACACGCGAGTTCCCTCTTTTCCGCACACAGTGGGTCTTTTTTAGCGGCTTGATCCACTGTTAGTGAAGCCTATTCTTTTGCCGTAAAAATCAACCTCTTGGCTACCCCTCTTAACAAACTCTTCCTGTCGCCGGGCATCTTGCACTGTGCCGGCTGCGTTTCTCTTCGTCTGGCATCTTGGCAGAACCTTGGCGTTGTGGTACAGGTATCTTGGCACTCCAGCCACGGAGCCTCGTCGTCTTTTCCAGAGCGAGAAACCGGATTTCGCGATTGACATACTGTTTTCGATTTCTCTTTTCGCATGAATGAAACTTCTTGCCCTGCTGCCGGGATAACATTTTCTCGAACCGCTGGTGGAAAGATCTCAGACCGTATCGCTCCATGTGGCGAAACGGCTGTGGGCAGCCTAGAGCATGTAGGCTCTGTGGGGTAGTGGGCATCTTCATGTGACAATAGAGCTCGGGGGCGAGAAGAGATTATTGAGGAGGCTCTGTGCCCATGAACTTGACCTGCCCTCTCGGGCCACCATGGCCAGGATCCAGACAGCCTTCACAGAGAATAAACCCTGACGGCACACGCCCTATTGGTCACGATAGAAGACGATAAAGTCGCTCCGTTGATATGACTGATAGCATGCTGTACTGCATGGTTATCACATGAATGCGGCATGAATGCGGCATGAATGCGGAATGAATGCGTTGTCTGACAACAGGGCTGCATGTAGCACGGGTCGCTAGTAGGGGATATCCGGGGCGTCCCTACCATGCCAAGAGTGTGCCCACCTTTTCCAGAGCCTCGTCTCAGGACTCTTTCCGTAGTGCGGCTGTGGCAATAATGCACAAGTATCTGTATGTCTGTGGAAGCTTTTGCACATGTCGGTCGTGCTGTGGCTTTCAACCTGAAACGAACTATTAATAGAAGGGGGAGCAAAACCTAGCTTCTAAGGGTTGATTGAGGGGAGAAATCGCCTTTTTAGCTGCAATCTCTCGAAGCTGGCTTACCTCGTGCATTTTGGTGTGCTGTGATTATCCAGGGTGGTGCAAAATACTGCATGCCAAGCTGGTCATTCTCTTCCATGGCCCCCGACGGGAGGTGCCAAGGAACGCCACTCGGGCCGTCGAAAAGACGAAATGCAAACCGTCGTCAGGGTTGCACTGCCATCGCTCAGACGTCCAGCTCGCTGACCCAGCCCCCTGGCCGCCGCTGTCGAACCTCACTAGCGTGCCGTGGCCCCCCAACATTGGACAACGGCTGCATATTTGAAGGTGCCCCTCATGCAGGTTGGTCTCTTTCATAGCTGCCTGTTGAAACTGACCCTAAGAATAAACCAAGCTTGTTGCGTTGGGGGCCAAAACACTATCCCATCCTGTCGATTGGCTGAGACCCCGCAATCCTTCGAGAGCCTCGTCGAAAACTGCACTTACAAGCTCTGCAGATGGAAAAGCTCAATGTGTTTGTATCAGCGTGAAGAGCAAGGCCAAATATCTATCAGTGTGACGGCGCGCCTTCAAAGAAAAAAATATGTCCTGTCCAGACTTCCAAGTCAGACCCAGCGACAAATACCCCATCAAGTCATCATGGGTGCGTACGTCTCGATTGCCGAGTGCCAGTCGCACTACAATTTGACCATCAACTGCACTGCCGACTTCTCCTCACCCAACCGTAGCGAGCATACTATCGGTGGCTTTGGGAGATACGAGGTCCCGGCAGATCCAGACATTGCCGGCGTCGGTGTAAGAGCAAGCCGTCTTCCCTCCCTCTCCTCCTCTACTAACGGGCGACATTAGATCGTGTGGACCTTTATCGCCGTGACATCATTAGCTCTAGTCCTAAGCATCATGGATGTATTGTGGATGATTGCCAAGTTCTTAAACTGGAAATACCAATATCCACCAGAGTAAGGCTGCCCGCTAGCCCTTTTCCCATGCTAGGATCAAACATGGTGATCAGAACTGACTCTGCAATAGCCAGGTCATAGAGAAGAAGGAACAGCGATGGTGGGGCTTCAGTCTCTCCAAGTTTTGCGAGACTGTGGTCATGGCCTGTAGCGACCAGCAAGTGTTTACGGGAGGCGCTTACGCTCTCACTTTGCGATACGTATGGAGGCACTCTTCTCCTTTGTCTAGAAGGCTTCATGCGCTGGTCACCTACTGATCCGTGAGAACAGTGGAAAGGCTGCGAGATTACCGCCTATCACTACAATATTGTATCCAACATGATGTTGCTGACTTGTGCCACGCACCTGATGTCTGTCACCATCACCCGCAACTATTGGCGATACCCCTTCCTTGGTGTGCTCCGCGTCTTCCTCGTCACTGGCCTTTTCATAGTGTCGGGTATTCTTCTCTCCAACCAAAACGCCCAAGAGAATCCTCTCGTGGGACGCTTCCCCACGGCCATCCCACCCGAGAACCAATGGAATAACACCATGTTCCTCCCCGCCGCCTGCTTCCAGAGCAACAGTTCCTTACTTATTGGGACCTTGGCCGAGTCGACCAGGGACCAAGAACAGACAAGGAAGACTCTGCTCGAAAGCCGGCCCGACAACCGCATCCAGGGCTGGAACTTCTTCATCATCATCCTGTTCTGGTACATCTTTGCCTTCACCGTTGATGTCGTGCGCTTCTTCCGCCGCGGCATAGAGAAGCGCAAGCCCGATGGGTCGCCAGGGTTTCGGAACAAGGTCTGCAATAAAGCCTTGGCCTGCCTCTGTGTCCCTAGGAAGAACGAGGACACAACCAACAAGAAGCTGGGCTTGAAAAATCTCTTCATGTCCCTCTTCTGTCTCTATCTGCTTGGTGGGGTCGCCATCAGCGCTGCGACGGTGATACTGAGCGCCCAGTACATCACGGGCCTTCGTACGTGGGCAAAGTACTCGGGTTGGCTCGCGATTTCCAAGGGCAATCAGAGCGCGGAGGACGATGCCACTTCGTTCGGCCAGCTGGTTCCCACTTTTGTCTGTCTATTGGTCATTTTCAGCATGCTGCAGGTTGTGAACGGTAAGTCCAGACACTTTCCCGCCTCTGGCTTCATGTCACCATCAATGATAGAACTGACATTCCACTTTCCAGAAATGAGCAAGAAACACAGCGACATAGTATACAGCAAGGGCGGCTCCATCCTGTTCGACCCAAGCAGCAGCAAGCTCCTCCTTCCGACTGAGAAACCAAGCCCCTATGTCGGTGTTGAAGGCGGGTTCACGCCCACGCCCGGTCTCACACCTGGAACACCCGCGTTTGGCGGATGGCCACTACCCCAGCAACATCACTCGTACGCTAGCGTGCCTCAGAACAGTGGTCACGCTTCGCCCCGGCCAGGCCCGCATCCCCATCAGAGTCCCAACCCGCAACAAACCCATAACTCGCACCAGAGCCACAACTCGCAACAAACCCACCACTCGCAACAAGCCCATAACTCGCACCAAAGCCACAACTCGCAACAGAACTTGCATCACCAGCAGACCCAGAGCCCTCATCATACCCCCTATCAGAGCCCACATCCCCAGCAGCAGAGCCCTCGTCCCCAGCAGAGCCCACGCCATTACCAAGGCCGGAGCCACTAGCGAGTCTCGTCACCACCTTTCTCGGACAGTTGTCTTTTTTTCCTTTTTTTCCTGTCACTCTTGATTAGGCACTCAATGGTTTAAAGTCGGGCCAGAACATGTATTGTATTGAACTACGGCAAGGATAATGTCGTGGTTGGGCTAAGAAAAGGAGGACCAGTATTATAATTAGACACATAAGGTTTATGAAGAAATGCCCTCACTGAATTTTTCCCAATCCCAATCCCAATCCCAATCCCGAACCTGGCGCTCGCAGTTTTGCCACCCTAAACAAGTTGCCTCTTGTCGTCACCCTCCTCGTCTTACTGTCCGTCCCGCTTCCGCTTCTTCTGGACTTTGTCGCCATCTTTCCGGACCTTATCGGCGTCGTCGGCATCCATCACCTCGTCCTCGTCCTTGATGTCGCCCTGGAGGTTGAGCGAGGCCAGAGCCTCAGACAAAACCGAGACGTCTACTTTCAGGCCGTGTTGCTTAACCTTCTCGTCCGCAGCCGCCATATCCCTAATGATACACATCAGTTAGAAACAAATACGCCCTACATTTGACTTATTCGGGATGCATACTTCAAATCAAGGCCTGCCAGCAGGTCCTGCACGACTTCAACCTGGGCCCACTCGACCCGGCTGACCGCCTCAAAGGCATCGATGGCCTTTGCCAGGGCGCCATGCTGCGCGACATCGAAAGGAGGGCGCGGCTTGGCGTGCCAGGCCAGACGCGCGGCGCGCAGTACGAGGAACAGGAGAACGAACACGCGGCGCGCCACGCTGCGCACCCAGGCGGCGAGCGTCCGGTCCAAATGCAGGGCCGACAGGAACGTTGCCGTGCTCCTGCCACTCGCCTCGACACCGCCCGCGCGCATCGACGCCTCCGCGGCGGCGAACAGGCTGACGAGATGCAGCTCGACCGTCCGCACGCGCAGCGCCTCGTCGGAGCCCATGGCCGTCAGTAGCGCGTTGCGCACGAACATGTCATGCCGACCGCGACGCAGAATACTTTGGGCGCCAGACTTTTTTTGGGAGTAGACGCGTGGTAATTAAGTCGATACGCGTAAATAGAAGAATGATTATGCCTTCAGTAAGGCCAAAAAGACGGTTTTGCTGCTGATCATGACGATGCGCACCTGTCGTGAGGAGGTATGTTTAGTGTAGTTGCTGCGATGACTCAGAGGGTGAGGGCGATGCGGCGGGGACGAAGAAATGCGAGAACAGAAAAAGTCTGGCGAAATTTTTTTCACTGAAGTTCTAATTTGTTCACCGATTAGTCCTAGATCTGGCAAGTGAAATCTTGGGAAAGTGCGTTGACGTCACGTGTGTTCGGCTGCCTGTTTTGAAGGAAGGGAAAGATGGGACGATATCAGGTTGTAGGTAGTGTGCTTCATCCGTACCTTTATAAGGCAGCCGCCACCAAGAACAGCCCCAGTATAGCCCACAGTTTTCCAGTAGGTGACTGAAGATTCGTGGACCAGCTTCCGCTCGCCGACCGCGTGATCGAAGTCGTTGCTGTGGGTGCCCCCGAAGGCGTAGTGGTCGCTCTTCCAGATCCAGCGGTTGTCGTGGGCACAGCGCTCGCGGCTCTCGAGTCTGAGGTGAGAACGCTGGAGATACCTGGCGCGAGTATCAGCGTGGTGGGTGTATCGGTCGGGCCCGTTGGTGTTGGCAGGATCAATGCCGACTGACCCGTCTGTGTTGTAGAAGTAATTGGTGCCGCGATTTCACTGGCCTTTTCCGAGTTGCTAGCGGCACTTTGAATGTTGCTGGCGGCTGTGGTGGGAGATAAGCTGGCGGTGATCGCGAGGCTGGTTGGGATCGGATGAACAGAATCGGGCGCATCTTTCCAGGTCCCCACAACACATTGCGCCATCAGCCCGTTGTTCACGAACTTGCCACCCTGCTTGCTCGGTGTTGCGCTCAGGAGATAAGAGGTGCCGAAGCTACCCGCCGCCCACGTTACCAGCCCGATGAAGGCGTCTGAGTTGGCATTGATGAAGGCGTTCTGCTCGCAAAACTTGGCAAGGCACGAACTACCACCTGGTGCTGCGCCCGTCTCGCTGACGATTCCCTTCCTTCCTATCCGACGCAGGAACTCAGCGACCTCCCCGAATGCAGCCGTATTGTTTGTGACACATTCGGCGTGCGTGCCGCTGTTGTCGACGTCGAGGTACTTGTGGATGTCGAGCAGAAGATTGTCTGTGGTTCCATCCGGGTTTGTCAACGCCATCAAGGCTTCAGCGCTGCCGCTGGACACCAGCATCGCGGCACTGTCAAAGTTTGTTCCGGGAAGAAGAATAATCTGCGTCGTCGCACCGACGCCTCGGATAGCGGCGATAACCTTTTGGCAGGTCGCTGCCCACATCGGCACGTCAAGATCATGAGGTTCGTTCATGAGCTCGAAGACGATTTTGTCGTTGCGCGCATACTTGGTTGCAATCTGGGACCATAATGAGACAAAGTGCTCGTCCGTCACAGTTCCGCTGCTTTGGCCGATGATCGCGCCATTCCACCGGGCAAAGTTGTGGATCTCGACCATGCAGTGGGCGCCGGTTGCGAGGCAGGCTTGGACGAGCTTATCGTATTTGGCAAAGTTGTTGGCGTCTAGGGTACCTCCGAGCTTATTATTCACGAGGGACTGCCACGATATTGCTGCCGGTGATGTTAGGACAGAGGTTAAGATGAACTCAGGGGTCAGTAGGGTACATACGCAGCCGGAACATATTTATTCCGTCATCCTGCACGAAGTGCTTCATCTGGCCGTCACCGTCGCCACCACCCTGGCCAAATGAGCTTAGGGGCAACTGTGTCGAGCCGGTTGGGCAGGATCCCTGGGAGAGTGAGAAGTCAGCCTTTGGCGATGCTGCAAAACACCTCAGAGAGGCCTTGTCGAACTTACATCGATTTGACACCCAAAATCACCTCCTGCAATGCTGACTCCCTGCTCATCGTCAATAACAGAACGAATTAGCTGAAGAGAAACAAACACACCAAGAATTGCACGCCCGCCCACACGGTGTTCGAAAGTGAGAAAAAAACGAGCCACTTCATCGTAATATCAATACTAGGAAATGAATATTCAGAATGAGAGCGAATGTGAGTCGATATGATAACGTTAACGAGCGTGATATTGTGGACAAAAATGAATGTGGTGTATGATCAAGCCATATCAATGAAGATGCCACAGAGAGTCGCCGTAAGATCGAAGAAAGGAGAGGCAGATGTTGCGAAGGGATCAGGGAAGGCCAGTTGAATAAATGGGCTGCGTCGATCGACAGATGATGTGCAGTGCTTTGGCACAGCCCCATTTGCACTCATGCCGAGGTCAGACCCACGGAGGACGGTCGCTTAACTTCAAGTAAGTCGTCGTCGAATTGGGGCCGGTCATTCGATTGGGGAAATGGCCCGGCTGAATAGGTTGGGGTCGTCCCCTGTCCCAGATAAACTGACGAACACACATACCTTTCTGTGTCAATCGTTGTACAGCGGCAAATAGGAAATTGCCCCACGGGAAGGGGGAAACGAAATATCGATATGAACTTTGCCCGGTTTTCGTGAACGGCAATGCATTCTGACACTTGGGGTGATCCTGCTTGGCCCGTGCTCGATAAGATCAGAAGGGGGCGTCGTCAAACGCCCCCAAGTTTCAGGCTCCCGCACCGGGGCACCACGGACGCTCAAAAAAGGACCAGTCTCATTTTCCCGGACAATACTCTGAATTACCGGGAAACATAGCCTGATGCCCTGCAATCGCGCGCATCATGGTCTGGGGATGCGATCATATGGGCGAGTGTCGGAGATATATCGTCATGCTAGTGCCCCAAGCGCGGTAGACTGCGCAGATCGAGCGGGCAGGCCAAATGGTGGATTTGTTCCCCAGCTGGAGGTAATGGGTGGGGGGACGGATGTAATTGCTGTCACACTTTCGCGCTGAATAATTCGGCGGGTCTTGCTTGGATAGGGCGGTGAGAGGTGGCAAAATGTACTGCGTCTAGACCTCCTGCGAGCATATTCAAATCGGAAACGGGGACGGAGTGTTGCCTGGTGGATTGGGTTCCCTGATAGTAAGTCATGTTTCAATAGTGAGGCAGATCAATTTGATGATTGGAATAGAAATTCAACATTCAACCAGAGTTAGGACCGCCGCATTCATATAGCACGAAGTTGTTGTAGACGGTAGTGACCGAAAACTGAAACTGAAGTCTGACGAACCCTGCGATCAAAAAATGAGATATTCAACGTATGCTTCAATCGCCAGTTCAGGCTGGCTGGACTTGTGTTCTCTGCTAAGAAAGTGTTTCGTACAAAGGATCAGATAGTGAAATATTTATGGGTCTATTTGAACCTCGACCGTTGAAGTGGATCACCAGAAGTTTTTTTAATTTGCCCTTCCTCTCGAGTGCTAAAGGGACCACCAAGGATGCCTAAGGTCCTTGCTCTCGGCAGTTGAAGAGAACCATAAAGGACTGAAGGGATGGGAAGGGAGAACATCCGGATTTGGGGGAAGACGGCGCAACATATTCTTTGCACAGAAAATTGTCCTGATAACGCTCAGCTCAATCTCTTCGGCGGGTTGTCTGAAGCAGGGATGCGGAAATCGGAGATGTCATAAGAAGAGTCGATGGGGGATTGTGCTCAATGGCCACCCGCTTGTCACGCACACACACGTTCGCAGGATTCGTCTCTCAGCTTTGAGTGCAAAGGTCAAGAGATGGTGGAAGAAACGGCAGCAGGAATTGATGACTTGGTGTTACATCGGCAAGCAATGGTCAACCAAGATGGGAGACTACGACCGCAATTCCTATTGTCGCGCGCGATTAATATTGGCACGGCTCGTTCGGGTTGGACTGCCGACAAAGCTAAATTATTTAGAGATTGAATTGACATCCCCCATTGTGAATGTAGTGGTATGGGGGATGGCATGGGGCCAGTGAAGATATTGTCGCTGAAATCCCTCACTTAGGTTGTGTTGTTACGCCTTTGTATCGAGAGATTATTGTGTGCTTGGAGCTCTGTTCTGCGCAAAGATGCATGACAGTGCTGCGTTCACTAAGCGAAAATGCAGAAATGTAAATAGTTTCGCTAACGTTGCGTGCGATGATGGGTGGCGGGTATGGATATATGGAGCGTTGGGGAAGAAAAAAGAAAAAAAGAAAGGGAGCTTACAATGGTGTGACGAACACTGCGACTGATGAAGATCAGTTATCATCACAGGCTTATTAGACAGAAGTCTTGCCCGATTGTAGCTAGCCCAGCAGTACCAGGTTGAATTACAGAAACCGGAGTGTTATGGGAATCGAACTGACGACCTGCTGGGTCAGGACCCCCTGGACAGACGCGAAGTGAGACAGAGGAAGGAAGGAATGTGCTGTGTCAATACTTACCAATGCGTTTGACCGCTAAGCCAAACGCCCCAGAATCGTCAGACCGAAGCTCTAGGTGTTAGAAATCGCACTCGAATTTAGTTCGATATGTCTTCAGTTAACGTATGTTATAAGCGAGCTAGCCATATAAGCGAGTTAGCCACTTTCCGACGCGACGCGCCCCCCTTGAACGAAACAACAAATTCCTCTACAACTAGATATGGAAACTCTTTCGTACGAAGCTACGGTAAATCTAGCCCTCGAAGCTATTCAAAAGAACCTAAAACTCAGTAACAGAGCTATAACAAAGATCTATAGCATTGTAAGGAAGAGCACCCCAAGCACTTGCACACGCGCACCCTGTGCGCGCCCACCACCTGTCGACAACTGGCCCAGCCATCGCCAGCCGGCCATGACCTCGGCGCCACAATGTGGCACCAAGACCTCACAAGCACATGCCAGATGAAACCACCACTAGGTATATAGACCGTGGCCCTCGCCCCTTCCTTTGCGAAGACCAGGTTGAAGTCTTACACCTTTGCCAGTCATTGCTCACCCTTCTTGTTACCTGCATTGTGACCACCTTGATCAGGCGTACCTGCCTTCCTTTACATACGGCTAGGGCAAAGCGACCCACCCGCAGTAGTAGTGAGAGCAGACAGATTAAAGGAGTTGCACGAGCTCCTCATAAGAGAACTTACGCATGTTAGAAACTTAGTAGGACGTTATTACGACGTTAAAGGGGCGAAGGGACCACCCTTCGAGGGGGGAGATATAGTCTACCTCCTAAGAAAAAATCTCAATATAAAACGACCGAGCAATAAGTTGGACTATAAGAAATTAGGCCCCTTTCGGGTCCTACGAAAAATCACTAGATTAAATACCTACGAGCTTATCTTACTAAAGGGCATACGCCTCTGCTCGAGCACTTTTACGTATCCCTCTTAGAGCTAGTACCGAAAGATGCCCGGCCAAACGAAACCGAAGAGGTCCAGCCGGAGGAAAACGAGTATAAAGTTGAAGAATTAGAGCCACGAGGTAAGTAGGACGACAAAAGCAATACTTAGTTAAGTGGCTAGGCTACGAAGATGAGAACATTATCTAGCACATAACTCCCGTTCAAAACGCGAGAAATATCCAAACAGCGAAGATCTAGTGCATCGTAGGATGCAAAGCAGTCCCTCGGTGGCTAGATCCAGGCTTCGGACTCGGGTAAGTAAGCAGCGATGGCATCTAGTTGAGAAGGGCGCGCGTGGTTAAATATGAAGCTAAGCGTTAGTGATGATTTTTCTTGTGCGCCCGAAACACGCAAATTGTATATATCTATGCGCGGGAGATGTGCTCAACTGCCACTCTATCGCCATACCACAACACGTTTGAGGCAGTTGAACCGGCGGGGTGTCTGGATATGGTGGTCAAATGAGGCCACAGAAGACAAAGTTTGCTTTGTCGCTGATGTGTGTTCCTATGGGAAAGATGGGAAACTTGCGAAGCTGCGATGGGGATTTCTGGAGTCGGGCATTGAATGATTGTAGCACACACAACTTTGACTGCTGAAAGGCCCGTAATCCGTTGTTAGACCCTGGATCAAACCCGTGCACAATGGATGTGGCAACCCATGAGACTGGCACAGAGCGAATGCGAACATCGTCGCGAAAGCTTAGTAGTTAGGCAGTGTTCTGATATCGCGGCCTGGCGAGACTACTAGGTGCCAACAGCTTCGTTGCGAGTGATAAGAAAATAAATGCCGGTTTTTTATATATCTAAAAGTCGGAACAAAAGTAACACGGGAGGTGCATCGCGATATCTTTTATATCACGAGGTTGCCGCAAGGTTAGGTTGTGTGAGAGAATTGGTGACATTGATAGTGGTTCACGGGCGCAGATGCATGCGAGGTAGGATTGAGGGAGAAGGAAAAAGAGATGTTGCTTCTGGCCTGCGACCACTCCAAATGAACGGTTATCAATATACTTGAAATACAGTGGGCGAACCCAAGGGCTCAAGCACAGAGTGCTCGCCCGCCAACCTCCATAGCGGACTGATAAAGATTTGGAGTGTATGAGAATTAAACCCACAACCTGCTGGGTCAGGAACCCCGGGCGGACGTGAAGTGAGACAAGGGAAAGGAGAGGAATTTGTTGTGCGCAAATACTTACCGACGCGCATGACCACTTGACCATGCGCCTCAGACTCGCCAGACCAAAGCTTTAATTGTTGGAAGATGGAACGCGAATTTGGGCTGATATGCCCTCCTTATCGGTCATTCGCGGCTGCACTCGGCTATCTGGCGTTCGCCTATCATCCCATCCGCACTTCAGCCCGCGTAGGCAAGTAGGTATCCGTCGGTTCCAGCACTGGCCTTGCCAGCGCAAGGCATTTGGTTTTTCACCTAGTGAAGGATGCGATCACGAATTGCCAGTCCGAGCAGTGGAAGAACTGACGAAATAATTACTAGTACCTATGTCAGTTCCTGCGGTTGCTGCTCATTCCCAATGTACCCGCCACCTAAATCAAAATCCAAGTATCCATCCGGGGAACACAGTCCGGTCCCATCTTGCCCCTTCGGCGGTATGGCAACATCAATCTTTGCCTGCCACTCGTTAACATCGCGCCCCCGAGAGATATCCCCGGCCGCTGGCTCAGGAGATATCATCCTCGCTCGAGTCTGTTGTTGCAGTGGCAGCATTTGGCTCTGAGCCGCCGTATGCACATGGGGTCTCAGGCTCAACCCCGTCCCATAAGCTCCCTCCTTCCCTGAAAGAGTCAGCAACGCCAGCCGCGCTTCATTTCTTTCGCGCCTTAGCCGCTGCTCTGTCTGCCGGCTTGCCGTACGCCTGCGAATGTGGAACGCCACTTGCTCTCGCGCTTCATCCCTCTCGGCTCGCAACCGCTTCTCGACCTGCTGCGCCGCGTAAAGCGCGTTGCGTAAGGACGATATTTGCATTTGTGCTTCGTTGCGTTGCTGTGTTGTTCTTTCGAGCAGTTCGCCGCAATCTGATTTTGTGCACGGAGCTTGTTCTCTGAGTTGCGTGCTATCATAATTCAGAAAGGTGCGAATCGAGTCGGGCAAGACGATAGCATCAGATTCCGAGTCGCCAAAGAACATGAAGTTTTCCTCGGCCCGCGACAGCGTAGGAATGGAGCGGTCGTTTGCCGGTTGAGGCGCGAGGTCTTCTCCCACACTTTCGAAATTCAACACGTACCCCGACCCAGGTATTTGAGATTCAGGAGATCCAAACTTGATGGTGTCGTACGAAGGTTCCATGGTTTCAATTAGGGTGCTGGCGACCTCAAATGTAGTGTTGGTGCTGAGCCTTCTCAGATGTTGATGTCGCTGACGTGAGTTGCGATCATGGCGTTTTGAGCCAAAGTGGATGCGGACCCAAGATCTGGGGAAATACTGGAGTAGCGGTGTGGGGCGCAGTGAAAACTGAGGACGCGCTCCTTCTGATAAGATCAGTGAGTTCAATTGCGCGGGAAAAATGGTGAAGTATGGTGGCGGTAGAGCGCTGCAGTAAACGATGTCTTCGTTGGTGATTGTATGAAGATTGGTGAGCATTGGACCGCCAGACCGTGATGAGGGTCGAGCCAAAGGGGAGAAAAACCGAGACGCGATGGCACCGTCTAGGTTTGCTTGCCACACGACTCCATCGGAAAACTAATCCGCGTTCTCCGCAACTGATACTCCACCTGTCAGCCCTTGGGTTCCTAGCATTCGCTCTAAACATACTAGACTCGGGCACTATTACAGACTAGCTGGGCTCTGTCCGTCCTCGTTTTCTTCACAAGAGCGCCGGGCAGCGAGTTAGGTCAAATCATTGGAAGTGTTCGACTCTGAGTTCCAGATGTGTTCATGGTCTCCAGCAAATAGGATGGTCTAACTTCAAAAAGTACAATGATTCAATAATGCCTCATTGGGAACACTGGACGAGTTTAGTGGACCTTGAAGCGATGCTTTAATCGTGCAAGGACGAGGGAGTCATCTAGAGCCACGACCATGCCAAGGCCGTGCCAGGACAGCCGGAAGGTTGCTAAAGTCTCGTGATGCTTGGCGTGGTGTTGAGACAGCCCCTCCACGCAGTTTCTGTCACCACGCAAGTTTCTACCGCCGGGTCTGGAACTGAGATTGGTAAATAGGCACTTTGAGTACTCCCCCACATGCTCATCAGACCTTCCTGTGGAGCCGAGCGGCTGGTAATGCGTTGATCAGCTTGTGTACGGTAAAATCGTGTGTTCCATGGCGCGGGCCCAAGACAGATAAACCTGTGCTTCGTTGACTTTGCCGTTACCTTTCAAAGTAAAATGAAGTTATTGCATTGCCCTGAATGTGCATGTATCATGTTTTGGAGTACTGCCCTAAGATTTCGCCGGCGGGGCATGCTGAAGTCCGTGCATGCTGAAGTCCGTGCTTTAACCAAGTGTTATCTGCTTAAGTGGTTGAGTTCAGTTAGAGTTTTGGTATTGAGAGCTACGTAGTGTTGAGAGCTGTGCGGTGCTAAGAGCTGGCCTTGAGAACTATGAATAGCTTTGTTTTACTTGTACTCGGTGCGACATTCCTACCTTAACAATAAACACACCGGCAAATAACATCATTGGGGAGCGGGTTAGCTCAGTTGGTCCTTGCGTGCCGGGCCCACCGCCTCCACGAGGTGGTGAACTCGAGTCCAGTTGCCCTTATTTCCGGAAACCCGATGACGAAAGTGTCTCGAAGAGCCTCCCAGTCGTTTCAGTCAGTGAGATCAATCACAGAGGTTAGACGTCTCACACTCCGTAGACGATCATGCCTGTCGACTGCTTTCTCAATTCAATAGGCGCAGACCTAACACCCAATACCTTTCCCACCCAACCTGTCTGATACCTAGTATAGAATTGCACACAACGACCATCGCTAACACTCACCCCACGCTGGAAAGCTGATTGCGTACGAACATCTAACATATCCCACTTGACACATGATTTGGCTTCAGCCTCGACCAAGCATCGCAGCACGAGTGCCACTTTGTGCAGCGGGCGTGGACGAAAATGAACGAAGCAGAATTCCAAAAAATCCCACGGCAATCTTTCAATCTCAGTGAGCAGCCGAGCAAGTCTGCATACCTACTCGGAGAGATACTCCACAGTGGGGACGCACAGCGCACCTGTGCAGTTGGCAAAACCGTCTCCAGCAACAGCAGGACCCACACGCGTTCCCGAATACCAGCCTTGAACAGTAGATGTGGGCCGCCGAAAAGCATTGATGAACAAATCATGGACTTTGAATACAATCCGATAGAAAGCTCACGAGTGGAGACGTGATTGGGGAGCAAAGCTAGACTCTCCCGCTCTCCTCTCTCTCCATCTGTCTCGCCCCGTGCCTAGACGGTACTACCTGCACCGCCGCCAGCAGCAGCACCAATCCCGTCCTCGCCCCCGCCAGCAGCAGAAGCAACAGCAGCACCACCACCACCAGCAGCAGCTGGAGGACACGGCGGAGGATTTCCGCCGGCTGCAACAGCAGCAACGCGAGAAGAGGCAGGAGCAGAAGGAGGCGACGGATACGCGGGCGGAGCAGCCACAGCCACCGCAACAGAGTCAGCAGCATCAGGGACAGCAGGGACAGCAGGGGCAGCGGAAAGAAGCACCGCTGCCCCAGCGGACGCCATAACAGCTGGCGCAAATGCAGTAGCAGGCCCAGGCCCAGGAGACCCAGCTGGCATTCCTCCAGCGGCTCCAGGGATTTGAGGCGGCGAACGCTGTGGCAGGGGAGGGGGGAGGAGGAGGTGTCTGAGGAGGAGTAATCTCCGTCTGTTGTGGGCCTCAGGCCATGATTATCCCATGCTCTCATTGAAGGAGCATTGCTTTGGGCCTGAGGCCACGACAGTACCAGGCTCTTCTACAAGGAGCCTTTTTGGGCCTAAGACCACGATTATACCAAGCTTTTACTCCACGGAGCATTGTTTGGGGCTAAGGCCATGATTTGCACCAGGCTCTCCTTCTTCCCCAACCAGGATTTTTGTTCCGGCCTTGAGCCTAGATTTACCATAGACCTTTGCCGCCGTCTAGACACCACGCTGTGGCGCCAGGAGCTTTTTGCTCCATACTATACTAATGCTGATTCCCTTTGCCTTGTCATATTGACACTTGTGCAGTGTTAAGAGCTGTTTGGTGTTGAGATCTGGTATTGAAGGCTGGTGTTGAGAGTTGAGACTAGCTTCCGAGTCAATGATGGTGCCGGGCTTTGGCATATGAATAGCTTCAACCGCGCATATGTTGTTGGCGTTGAGCTAATGTAACATTTTAGGTGGTGGGCCGGTGCATTGAAATCCATGTGTTAGGTTACCATACTAAAAGTGGTCAGTGGCCTGGGCTGCCGCCAGCACCTGAAACTGGGCACAATTTGTAGTTACCAGGAGGGTGGATGTCTTTAAGAACTCCGTTGTAAATTACTCGTTCGCCAAGTTCTCGAATGGTTAACTCAGCTTTGACAAATATAGAATCAGTCGGTGTGGTTTGTGCAGTGGTTCCTCATCTATGACATGCTGAAAAGTGATCTGGCAAGCAGAGACCTGTGCAATGCTCTATCAAAGCAAGGAGAAGTCCTGCCGAATAACTGCAACAATATCTTGCTAGTTGATGGCTCAAGTAAACCGCCTCGGAGATAGTCGCCGAGCATAAAAGTAACAACCAATCGAAGAGGAGGAACCGAAGCCGCCTGGCATAGGACATGAAAGTAACGCCAATATGCCTCAGGCTACCGTCGGTATCCCAACAACCGTTTACATCGCTGCCAACATGTGACGAAGAGTTTCACTAGTGATTTTAACTGAAAAGGTAGATTATAAGAAGGAGATACCCAAGACAACAGTTGACTTGGCTTCATCGTCGTCTGTTGTTTTTCGAAGCAGATACGCGCTACGCAACAACGACGCCCTTAAGCATCCCCTCTATTCCTGACGGCAAGGGTGATGCACTTAGTGCGTGTAGGATCTCGGTGCGTTGGGAACACGAGAGATTTGGTTGTCATAGCGTTTGATCAAGCAGTTGATGTATGCGATAAAAAGACCGCACTTTTCACTCCGTTACGGCTGAAAATACTCGACACATCCATCGGTAGTTTCTGGCAACTCGGTGGAGGCACTTCCAATTTCAAGATGCTGGCTTTTGGAACGACAGGGTTCAACGCAGAGTCATAACTAGGTGGTTAAGGGAGGTTGTGGTGGTTAGCTGGGGGGTGTGGTTGTTGCATTGACCTATGGAAGAAGAAGGATCCTATCTAGTTTCTAACCTCAAACAAACATCTCCTTCCGCTCGTAAGCTTGACGAAGTCTCATGATATCGATTATGAGGCGTTTCTCCTTCGCGGTGTCAAGCTTCACGAGGCGCTCGTAGAGGGAGACCGACTCTGCAGTGGCCGTTATGACGCTCCCCACGGCAGCTTCCAACTTCCCATCGCCCTCAAATCCTCGTCCTTCCTCAAATAGATGCCCATCGAAGAAGACCTAAATCATCGGCTGGTTCGCCCTTCTGTTCTGAGGTGCGCAATCGCTTTGGAGGATGCCTAGCGCCAGTCTTGTTCCATGAAGATCCTCCTCTTGAGGGGCCACAGCAACCCCTGGGGCCATAACCATGTCATCCTCGCTCTCCGTTTCCTCGTCATCCACCACGGCCACTTCAATAACTTCGACTTCTCTAGTTACATCGTTGTCGGTCTTTACCTAGCTTAAGATGGTTCCGGACGAGCGCGATCGATCCAGGTTGTGACGGTCTCCTTCCCAGGCGAATCGTGGTTCGTCCCCACGGTACTCAGAGTTTAAGTCCAAGTTGGGATGCTTGTTATCCATCCATATCGTAAGATTCTCGAACGCTTGTGCGGTTGAATTTTTCTTCCTTGAATTTTTGATGACTTTGGATGGTAATTTTCTGCGTCGGTCTCCGACGTAGCGGAGATGTATTCGAATTGTCGTTCCTGACAATCACGATTCAGGTCTAGAACACAATACGACGGAAGACAGGTTTCGAGCTGTGTAACGACGACGGGGCCAATATTCCGGGACGATAGTGCGCGTGAACGGTGCCACACCATCGGACACAAATACCACGGATGTAACCCGTCGTTCCTGTGCCTTCCAGATCGAGCGTTGTGGGTCAATAGGGGGTTCGGATTCGTCAAAGCCGACATTCGACACCAGAACAACCTCATCAGTTCGTCTTCCTTTTGGAGTGCTCTCTGCAGCCCATCCACGACGCGCCAGGACCGATGTATCGGATCTCATCCAACATCTCGCATGTCGCGAAAAGCTGATCCCACTCGTGGCTAATGTTGATCTCTGGGAAACTTTTCGTTGCTCTCTCATCTGAAGACCAGTATTTCATCACGTTGGAGTGCAGGCGCGGAAGGTTTCCTTGATTGCTGGGGTGGTATTTGGTCTCGTATCACTGCGTACACAGGAAACCAAGAAAGGAAAGTAGGCTCAACGCCAAGTACGTGACAGTGTTCGAATATATATAAAAGATCATGAAAAACGGGTAGCACCTGATCAGTGTTGGATTGACAGGGTGAATCACGTTAGTGCCACAGTGATAGGACAGTGTGTTATTGCCAGCGAAATGGCATGGCAGGTGAGTGGTTGTTGGTTGAGTATATATATAGTTAGAGAGTTATTTTTGAGTTGTCGAGTATATCTGAGCAAAGAAGTTGTAAGGTGGATGCCCTGGGGTTTGGCGAGGAGAGACCCAGCATTGACCAGAACAGTGGGAGTGGTTGGTGGAGCACAGTATGATGCCTTTCCAGTCACTGTGCTTCCAAGCCAAGGACGCACATCTGTCAATGATGTAGAGATGGAACTTGTTGGCACGGGAAGGTACGATGACTTGAAGAAAGTGATGAAGCCATAGAGAGGAAGTGGCCCTAGACCCGATGTGAAGAGGTGGCCGGAGGCTTGAGGCAAATGACCCGCATGATTGTCACTGGTGTCGGTGAAGGAGTTGTCGACGTGGTGGGAAAGGATGACTTGACAAGACGAATATTAGTAACAGAAACAATACCATATCTGAAGAAATAAGATGATGAAACGTTGAAGATGTGATAAAGAGGGAGAAGATTTGGATTCCAAAGCTGGACAAGGACGCGGACTTTATAGACCTGGAGGGCCCAAAATTCCTAGGTAGTGTAGATGGGAGATAAGTTGATCCGTCGGGAGGTCTGCTTGCTGGAAGACGTTTGCGCCAATGCCGGGATTCATTATGTTTGTAGCCAAACAGTTTTGATTGATGCTTGTTCAATAAACGCAACACAGCATGTGTGCATATCCGTTGTTTCTGCACCTTTCCAAGCGCCATGTGTCATTCTTCCTCCTGCAGCAGCTGGGTTTGGTGCACACAATTCCGCGGAAAATGTTCCGAGCTTGGTGATTTTGTCAGCCATTCTCGTCCTGTAGCCCAGTTTGAGAAACAGGACTCTCCAGGTAGACTTTCTGAGCTTTGTTCCACCAAACATAAAGTGGATCGAGACTTTTGTTCGTGCCGCCTGTTGATATTTGGTCCAGACAAAGTAAGAAGAAACACTTAGATTGATATCATGTTTGACACATTGCGCATACCTGCTGGCTTCTTTGCATTTCCTTGCGGCGTTTGCATATGGTGCTGCATATTCTGGTCTTTTGCCATTCTGTTATCCTTGTGGTCATTCATCAAAGGCTGCAGGAGAATCGATTGAAAAGTCCCTAATTGTCTCCAGTTGGTAAATGGGGGTTCTTATTTTACAAAGAAGTTAGGATTATTTTGACAAGTTTCAGATTGATGTATATGTATCTAACTCGTAATTTCTACATATTTGTTGCCAACGATTTCGCCGACTAATCCCTCAAGTTCCCGCATGTCCCCCATGGCGCAGGGGTCCAAGCCATACGCTAGCCGAACGCATTTCCGTATCCTTTTTCGCTCCAGGTACTCCTTCAATGTCACAAACGCGTAGTCGGCCTGTTTGCTCCGGCAGCAGAAGTGGTATGAGATCTCGCACTTGTTAGCATCGCCACACTCTTCAACACGGCCAAGTAGGTGAACGAGACGTTTTTCCTTGAGAACTTGATCAATCGCTTCTCGGCTGATATGGTTTGAAGAACCGCGGATGGTAACGACTCCGCTGAGATTACGAGGCAGGTAGTCGGGCTCTCGCCGGATGCGCTTAGGCCATACGACCTTTGCGCCAAAGAAACCGGACTCGCGGTACCTGGTGAAGAACTTTTGGGCGGCCTCGGCTGTGAAAAAACCGATTGTTGCAGACGCGCCGCCGCGGTGTTCATAGCTGGACGTTATTGAGCATTTGAAGATGCGACCTATGTCACGGATGAATCCCAGTAGTTCATGGTAGGTGATGCTGCGCTTCAATCCGTATAAATGTATGGCACAGTTTGAGGAGTCGAAGGTATCAACCGAATTGTTTCTTGGTTGCCCGGGAATGCCGTGGTAGCGGGAGGCAGACGCGTCCACTTTGCGACTTGAGGGGACGTTCTGATTGAGTTTATGTTCAAAATTGGACAGAAAAGGGGACGCTGGCTTTTTTTGCGTACCTAGCACCTCGTTTGCAAATGGGTACCGTTGCTGGGTTGGCGCTGTGGTGGGACCGGGACAGTATGTGTGTAGAGATGTGGCTCGAAGCGCTGCCTTGTACAGTTCAAGGTTCGCACGGTAATAGTTTGCATATTCCTTGTTATCTATTTTCTAAACGTGGTTAAATATGATACTCATATCCAGCTCACGGTATTGATGCTTACTGATGGCCCAAAGACCAGGCAGACCATAAAGTGATGTGGTGTTTGGCGTCTGGCATTTGCGCGCCGGATCTGGTAAAACTAGCCGACGTAACTCCCTAAGCCCGCTTTACTGCGTTGAGATTCATGGTGAATGTTTCGATTTGCTGCTCAACAACAAGTAGACAGCTCTTGGGCGAGATGATGCGATTAGAGGGAAGCTTTGGGCGTTGCGGCTCTGAACGATGTGTATGTTTGTCTCGTGACCTTGCCAGGCGGTCCTAGAAAGAAGAAGGGTAGGGGCTTATAGATATACTTCTGATCGAGGAATCCAATTATCAGTGCACTGTTATACACGGTAGTTGGATGATGCAGATATTTACGCAGAGCTGAGTGACTCATGGGTTGCGAATAGGAGGTAGAGATGCGGTTCAGCAGCGGAAGTGATCGTGAGAAATCGCGAGGATCTATTTTGTTACTTAAGCAGAAACAATAACAAAACAATTGCACTGCGAAGGAACTGGGAGTGCAATGTGGGGTCGGGGGTGGTGTGTGGAAAAGGCTGAAAGCTGGCATTGATTTGACCATAGCTTCGGACAGCTCTCGTTACCCTTGCTCCAGTCCCGAGGCACGATGTTCAAAGGATTTGCATTACATGTGACGAAACTTTTCAAGTCATCATGGAACCCAACGAGTCATGTAGGGAGAGGAGCGCCTTTGTAAAACCGGGCAGGATATGGAATGGGCACCAGCAGGGCTACTGTAACCCAGCGGCGTCAATGTGGACTTGCACAACGGCTGTTTGGAAAAATATATACATTCGTGCCTTGAAAAAAAAATTAGAGGGTTTCATCTCAAAGTTATCGTACGGCCTCGGATACTCGAGAACCGGCTTATATGCGTCATTCGACCCTGGCCCTCCTCGTCCCCGGAGTAAGCTACTTCACGCTCTTGTCCCAAGGAAGTGAGTGGCAAGCAACTAACTCGCGAAGAAAAATAAGATCAGCTTATACAGAAGGAATAACTTTGCAGATTACAGTCTTGTTTGGTATCAGCCCTTTGACGGGTTTGCTTGTGGTCGAAAGAAAGTTTATATGGCGGATTGTTGAGAACTTCAAGCTTGTTTGGAGAATGCCAACCTGATCTTCTCAAATCCGACATCTTGACTGTGACGACTGCCAGCCAGACCGCTTCTGTTGTGGGTCATTTCCGAATCAGGAATGAGCACATCGCGCTCTACATCATGCAGCAGGATCGACTGGAGGTTGCCAGGAGCGAATGGCAAGGGCAATCGCAGTCAGCGTGACCCACCACAACCAGCCGCTAAGGAGCTTGCATTTGTGCAAAGCCCAAGTGCAAAAACTACCCAACTCGTTTTAAGCCTGATGGATTCCGAGTTTTCTTCAAACATAATCTTTGTAAACGCAACGCAACTTGAGGTACACGACGACAATGGAATTATTATTGATCGAAATGTCTGGCGACGAGGAGGTGGCATCGTCCTCGCTTCGCACAGTGGACTTCTCGTCCAATCCGGCAGTAATGTATGTCTCCACTATGCTGCGGCGACTTTGGCTCGTCGACTCCTCACCCATGATCGCGGCTGCCCAGCATGAGAATGGGACAGAAGGCGATCACCAAGAAGGTCCTGTGGACATGCCAGCCATTTTTCGTGGTCTTATGCAACAATTTGGAGAGTCCATTGCTACCACGCCGCCTCACGAAAGGTGGGATGACGAGTTGTGGAAGACTCGCGTCGACCTCGTCCTCCTCGATCCACCCGCCACAAATCCAATCGATGACGGAAACGATGAAGGACCCGAACCCAACAGCTCTGTCTCCTCCCGGTTTCGGAATGAGGTGCACTTTGTCTACAACGACATCTTCTTCGACGTGTACAATACCCTTAAGGACGAAGTGGAATTCGAGATCGGTGAGTTCAAGCCGCCCAGCACTGTTGTCATGGCCATCAGCGGCGTCGCCCCACACACATTCAAAACGGACACATTTGTCTACCCTATATGGATCCGCCCCAACACGAGTGTTACCATCTTTATCGACAACATTGAGAGGGTTATCATTACGCCCGAAGGACATAGATGGACATCGGCACTGTGGTTTGCGGGGGGCCAAATCGTCATCATTGTGCCCAAGGGTGAGGGCGGCGAGATCATCATGTCCAAGGGCGGTAGGGAGGAGTCCTCCGAGGTGGACGCCGTTTTTGCCATCGGCCAGTGCAAGCACTGTCCCCGGAGTCTCCCGCCGCTGTTCCCTGACACAACTATCGGACCCCTTCGCATGAAGCCCAGGGGAGAGGCGGGCTGGGACGGGAAGAAGCCACTGCCAGAGTTCTGGCCCGAAGGCGACCACTTGGGCAGGGCGGTATTTCTGAAGGCTGGTGATGCTGTCCAGCGGTGCACCTTTGACGATATCTACACGAGAGTTGAGGAGGAAGAGGAAGAGGCGGTTGACGATGATCTGGAAACCGGCGTTCGAGACCTGAATTTGAACCCAGAACTCATCTCTCTGTACTCGCCGCTGCCGGGCAATCATAGCATCCGGATCCTCGTCATTGAGCCCGGCCCGGCCGAGGATGACTTACAGACTCGGCTAGTGGTTGTCGACCTCGATGACAAGCCGACTTTCGATGCCGTCTCTTACACATGGGGGAGTCCATTGGACAAAACAGTCCTTCCTTGCAATGGCAGTGCTGTTCCTATCCCGCGAAACCTCGAAACCTTTCTCAAGCGCATCCGCGATCCAGTTCGAACGCGCCGCGTGTGGGCCGACTCGGTTTGCATCAACCAGGAAGACATACCCGAGCGGGGTCAGCAGGTATCCATCATGCGCAAGATCTACGGGGGGGCTGAACGCGTCCTCGTGTGGCTTGGGATGGACGAAAACAAGCAGGCACAGGCGGCGTTCAAAGCTGTGTGTGATATTGTCCGCTTCTGGCGACCCGAGGGTGACCCGTTCAGCTTCGAGAGCTACACAGCTCGGATTGAGCCCATGAGCGCCGATGAGCTTGCGCAGATCGCCAAATTTGTGGATAAGTCTGCCTTTGAAGCTCTGAGAGCAATGTTTGAAGTCGACTACTTCCGCCGGTTTTGGATCATCCAAGAGTTAGCCCTGGGTGGCTCAGCTGAGGTATTTTGGGGCCATCACCACATATCATGGGGACTGATCGGGGTCTGCGCTGCTTGGGTCTTGACGAGCGGATGGGGCTTCAACCACGGTGGTGCGCCCATCACGGCGGCTTACAATGCTTTTCTGATCTACTGTCTCCCACTTGCCAAGCAGAGCGGCATCTCGCCATTTTCAAAGCTGGCTCTTTCGTTGATTCTAGGCACCACGGTGGGTCGCTTCGACTCGACCGACCCTCGAGACCGCATCTACGCGCTTCTCGGCGTGCCGTTCTCCGGCAACGACCCCGATACAGGCCCATTCCTGGTGCCTGACTACAGTCAAAGCGTAGAGACTGTCTACATCCACGCAGCACAGCGCATTCTACAACAGGATCAAAACCTCCGGCTTCTAAGCGTGGTACAGCATGGGCCTGAGCTGGACGACACCTCACCCTACCCATCGTGGGTACCCCAATGGAACAAAGCCAACCACGCCGAGCCGTTGGGCCTGATCGACGAGCAAGGCTTCTACGCCAACGGCGGCGAGCTCTTCTTTCCCACCGACGAAACTTTCTCCACCGACTCTACAACCCTCACGCTCACCGGCCTCCAATGCGGCACCATTACCTCCGCCAGCATGGAACTCGAGAAGGGACAACTCCCGGGCTTCCATCGCGGCCTCAACAGCGAACACAGCGCCGCCCTGGGGACGATCTACACGAACTTAAACGACCAGGACCGCCAGCTGCGCGCCTCGTGGAGCGCAACGACCCAGAAATTCATGCTCTGGGGCTACAGCGACCCCGCCGTGCAAGCACACTACATGGCCAGCGAAAAAAAGCTCGAAGTCGCCATCCATATACAGCCGGGCAAATACGGCATGCGCGGCTCCATCGAGCCCATCTCCAACAGCGAGCGCGCGCAGACGAATCATCTCGGCGAGTTCCTGTTGTACTGGCGTGAGCGTGCGAGCTGGCGCGCCGAGGATCTGCAGCATTGGACTTTCAAGGCCTTCTGGGACTCGATTGATGAACGCGGCACGACGTACATCAAGGAGCGGGCCCTGTGCGCGATGAATACCCTTGCCGGGAGGAGGGTGTTTACCTGCGACGACGGCAAGTTTGGGCTCGGGCCTGCTGCGATGCGTGAGGGAGATGTTGTGGCAATTCTGTTTGGCGGGGTCGTCCCGTTTGTTCTCAGGCCCGTTGACAGTGAAGAAGGTGTTGCTCGTGATGGTGATGATGATGGCAGTAGCACTGGAAGCAACGAGAAGAAGAAGTGGAGGCTGGTGGGAGAATGTTTTGTGCCTGGGCTGATGCAGGGCGAGGCGGTGATTGCCGCGGGGATGCTGGAGGAGGGCATGTATGATTACCTTGGCGATGATGGGGACGAAGCTGGGCCCTTGCAGCACAAGCCCAGAACGGATATCGAGGGGAAGGATGATCCGAGGTTTAGTCGCAAGGTTGGAGAGCACGGTGTTGCTACGTTCAGGATTGTCTAGGGTTGGTAGCGTGGTTAGATTCAGCCTTTGGATAATTTTACGACGGCAATAGCGTCAACTTGCCGTATTAGTGGTTCCTCATGTTCGCTAATCCTTCGTCTTGTGCCGTTATGTAGCTCACCGTTGAACGGCGAGTTATGGCTCCGACTTCCAGATGCACACTGGCTTGGCGTTGTCGACATTTCGGTGGCCTGGTAATGAATGAATATCTCTCTGCTCGGACATTATCAGCCAAGGATTCACTATCAAAAGTTGGATCTGTGATAGAAGGTCTGCTCAAAAACTGCCCGTTGTCCGGATGACGTTAATATTATTCCAGGAGCACTATTTTCGTCCTGTCTCGAAGGCCTGTCCTTGTCACTCTGCCATGGTGTCAACACATAAATATGGACAATCTCCAGGGGAGGGCCATGTTACGTGATATCGCTTGGAGGAACAGAACCGACCTTGTTTCCGCCCTACTGGGAAATATTGCCCATTCCCGCAAATGTTAGCCGTGGTCAAAAGTGGATGTTCCGCGCCATTGTGAGGGGCTGTCGTCAGCCTGAGAGAAAGCCGTGCAGTAGATGATGAACCTGTCCCCCCGCCCACGGCGCAGCGGGACTCGCGTGTGCCGGTCAGTGGGCATGAACTTAAGTCCTCGCATACCCCCTAGCCCGCGCACCGTTTCTCATGTACGCACATAACTGGAACCCGGTATATCGTTCCAGAGGGCGGGGAACAGGCGGTGGTTGGTTGGACGGACAAAAGCTGGGGATGGGTGTGTGTGACAGTGTGTGGGAAAAAAGCGCGGCCGTCCGTGACTTTAGCCAGAAGTTGCTTTGCAAAAAAACCCCATGCCATCTCGACACTCCTCTCTGATAGGCTGGAGTCTGGCGGGTTCCCGACTTTGCCAACCCGCCAAGTATTAAAGTTGACGTTGCAGGATTCAATTGTCGCCCA
Source organism: Podospora didyma (assembly GCA_033439775.1). Taxonomy (NCBI): domain Eukaryota; kingdom Fungi; phylum Ascomycota; class Sordariomycetes; order Sordariales; family Podosporaceae; genus Podospora; species Podospora didyma. The sequence continues at coordinate 547,182 of JAULSW010000011.1, forward strand.
TATCGTATCGCGCGGTCCATGTGCTCCTCTCCCCTCCCCCGCCCCCTTTTTGTCTGGGTCATGCCCCCCTCCCTTTCTGTGATGGTCCGTGTTGCTTTTTTCCCCAGGTTCAATTTGGACTTATTACGGAGCAGTGCCGAGAATGGCCCCGAATGATGGTACACATTATCTTGGCTCGCGTACGTGGATATGAATGTGTGTGTGTGTTTGTGTGTGTGAGTGTGTGTGCTCGCGTGCGTAGAGCGGTTGAAGAAGGGGAAGGTTAAAGCAATTCGTTGTGCCCACTTTTCTGCGCGAGCGGGTCCCCCTTTCTTCCAGTCTGTTTTTTGTTTCCCCTTTCCCTCCCGCCTTTCACCTCTCGTTTCCCTTCAGGAAGGAAGGACCCTTCTTTGGCGACTCCCACACACACGCACGCACCCTGCGCAAACATCGTCCAATTCCCAATCTCGCTAGTATAGGATCGAACCATGTCGACATCACCAGTCTCAGCAGCAAATAGACCCTTTATCGACCCTGCCCGCGAGGTCGAATCCAACACGGCCACTTTTTTGACAATTGTTTGCGTCGTCTGGTGCTTGGCCTTCGTGGCCGCGTCGCTGCGCTTCTACACCAGGGCCATCCTCGTGCGCAGCTTTGGGAAGGATGATGTGCTTATGGCCCTCGCCGTGGTAAGCTCCCCCGGCCTGAAGGCCTGCCTACCCCTGTCATGGCCCATCTTGATGGTGATGTTGGTCCATGGTAGCTATGAAATCGCAAGTAAGCTGACAAAAAAATGAACGACAGCTATGCAGCATGGGGGGTTTAGTCGCGTGGATCGTGGCCTGTAAGAACGGCAGCGGCCGCCATCAAGATACCATCAAGGGGCCCAACCTGGTGGTCATCCTCGAGGCGCAGTTCTTCCAGTCCGTCATCGAGGCGTGCTTCGCGTTTGGGTTTCTCAAGATCTCCATAGCCATGTCGCTTCTCAGGCTCAGCAGAGGCACATGGTACAAGTGGATGCTCTGGGGTCTCGTCGGTACTGCTAAGCTCTCCTTCTTCCCTCGTCGCACGGTTCGCACACTCTCACTGTTGTCGCTGACAGCCACTAAGCCTTTACCTGCTTCTATACGCTGTTCGCCTTCATCACCTTTCTGACCTTCTGCGACCCGATATCCGGTATCTGGGACCGGTCGACGAGGCCCAGATGCTACAACAAGGAGCTGTACCGCGACTTTGGGCTCTTCAATGCTGGTTAGTTGAGGACTGCCGATGCTTCAGAGGGAACTAGGGAGCTGACCATAGCGCCAGCATGCAACATTCTCACGGATATTTGCTTCGCGACATTGCCGATACCATTGATCTGGAGTCTCCAACTCCAACGACGGATCCGCATTTACCTGATTGCCATTCTCAGTGGCGGGTACCTGTATGTCGCCCTAACAGGTCCGAGAGCTTGGGATCGCGTGCTAACAGAAAATTCAACGCAGTGCCGTCGCTCTCGGGATTGTGCGGGCGGTGTTTATCATTGCCTTTGTCCATGAACGCGATGGGACCTAGTCAGTTGCCACGCTCCCGACAATGTCGAATGTGACCTTGCTGACCCTATTTCCAACAGCTACCCCTGGGCCCCTTTCTTTGCATCGTGAGTCAGAAAGTGCTGTCTTTAGCTTGTCAAGTGCTGACTTCTCTCGTCGTCAAAGTATGCAACTCGATATGGGCATCATCGCCGCCTGCGCCCCCACCCTCCGGCCGCTGCTAGGCCACGCTCTCCGACTGTCCATGAACGTCAACCACTACCGCGAAGCAAATTACTACCGCGCCGGCAAGGCCCTCGCCCAGATGCCTGTCAGCGGTAGCGCCACACGAGGGTACCTCCGACAGAACACAGCGTCAGGCGAGTTCCTCAAGAAGGTCACCAGTCAGGGAGCGGAGCAGTGGGCTACCGTCAACCACACCGAGACGGCCTTCGCCGCCAAAGTCCACATCAAGGCGACGAAATACAGCGGCGAGAAGGACGACATCGAAGCCAATTTCGTGAAGCCGACCAGCAGCGAGGAGGACGTCATACTACCAGATCTCGGCGGCATCGGTCCCGACTTCAAGGGAATTGTCAAGACGACAGAGTTTCGGATTGAGAAGTGAAGAGTTTGAAGAATATCATGATGCAAAACGACACACAAAACCATATCTAGCGCTGGCCCGCCTGTGTAACGACTTTAATACGACCGATACGAGAGACGAAATCTGATCCAACTATCCGTTCGAGACAGGAATGAACAGCGAAAAACACAGCGCCTATGATTGTGGCGAACAAGGTATTTGGCTGAAACGAGGAGAACGACTTCCCCCGCCACATGATGATGGCGACCTGGTCTAAATCATCTCCAGAGACCAGGCTTGTTACACATGGGAGAAGAAGAAGCCCGGCCGCTCCTGTCTTGAACGTTGATAACGATTATTGGCATCATTGCCTTTGTCGCAACGCGCCATACGGAGATTGACGCCGTGGTTACTGCATCGCGAACCTACGGCTCGCCGGGCCCAAGTCCGGCTATTATCCGCAGCCGCCAGCCCCGCTCCGGGAGAATTGACCCGGAACGACCAGCCACACCATGCTGAGCCGCGAGACATTAGGAAGCCAGTCGTTACCGACTCGAGTGAGAATCGAGAAACGAAAGAAATGGGAAGGAATGGGAACTCCAATTAGGATAGGGCGAGGAACACTAGGGCTTGGGATGAAACGTCATTGGAGGAAGATTGATATCACGATCTGCATGAAAATCTACAAATGAGATGGTCTGGCAAATATACCGTTAAGAAACATCATTACAGAGGGCAAGACACAGCTCAATGCGTGATATCGTACCAGGTTTGTGGATGCAGCCAGCCGCCTGACAGCTGGCGTCTCGCCAAGCAAATGTTCATCTTGAAGTCGCAGTGATAACTGGCAGACTCGACGGTGATTAACTTGAACGGGATTTCAGATAATCTATGAATACCCTAGATATTCAATATTCTATTCACGTATTTGACTACTCTAAGCATCATGTTTACTTATATCCTAGGCAGACAATATCGAGAATCCGACACCAAGTGCCAAGACCCTTCATGTTATTGTGGGGCTTGAGAATACCCTCGAAACCCATGCCTTCCTCAGGACTCTAATGCAGTTGGGACCCTAGGCAAGTCGTAGCTGCATGCAGCAGAAGTCACCGCCGTTCACTTGAAAGACGCAGTCGTTGGCTGGCCCTTCCCTCAGAGGTCGAGATGGCCAGCGTCAAGGCGATAAAAAAAGGCAGGTCCCCAGATGACGGCTGCCCACTTCATTGCAGCATCATCCAACGCCCCTTCCAAAACTGCCACAATGTCAAGCCCACCGTACCCTAACCAGAATTTACCATGCCGACAAAAAGCATTCCTCAGTCGAAATTCGTTTGGATTGACGCGATTTGCATCAACCAGGATGACTTGGACGAGCGCCCAGCCCAGGTCAAGCTCATGGGCGCGCAGTACAGCCAGGCGGAACGCGTCGTTGCTTGGCTAGGCCCCGCCGACGCCACCTGCCCCGAGGCATTTTCTCTTCTCAACCGGGTCGCTTTTCTGGGCCGCGACGCAGTAGTCAACGGCCAGCTTTTACCCTGGGACAACTTCGAACCAGACCAACGGGTATGGCGTCATGCATGGGGAAGCTGCCGGAAACCAAGATGAGTCCTAGCGGTGGATCATGCTACACTGATGCTGAGATTTGTTACCTCTGCGATACGTGGAAGCTTCAGGGGCGGGGAGTTGAAGAGTATACCTCACCAACTTTGACACCCTGTGGCTTCGTTGCCATCTCTATTTCGGATCCAATTCAACTTTCCCGCACTACGAGTTGCCGACTCCGAACTTCATCGCCATTTCATGCGCAGAGCCAATGAAATGAGCTCGTTTTCTTGGTTGCTTTGTCAGCTCATCGCAGGCTGCCCAGACTTCACGGTGGGCGTATTTCAGGCATCAACCATCATATTGAGAGGGGAAAAGGCCGCCCGACCCAATTGCAACTTCCACATCACAACATCCGCTACCCACGGCAAACATGGAGTCGCTTGTCGCCCTTGGCCTCGCGGCAAACGTTTTTCGGTTTCCCCAACATTTATTGAGCAAGCGAGATATGTCTACCGCTCGGGCGGCGCTTTCGGCGAGCTCGACGAAATGCGCGATATTTCCACCAACTTGCGTGCAGTTTTGACAACAGTGCAACAGCAAAACGACATTCTGCGGGGTCTCAATACGCCTCACACAGATCTTGAATCCCGGTGCATGAAACTTCTGGAAGAATTTGTCCAATCTCTCGACAGCATCGTGGTGCTAGAAAATCCAGGAAAGCGAGATGCAGAATTTAAGCCGTGGATGCCTGTTCTCCAACTCTTTATGGCTCGGGGTGCAAAGGTCAGTAGAGAGGTTTTGGACTTGGCATTGGCAAAATGCCGCCGTGACTTTATTTCAGAGTGGAGTTGGATGAAGGGAACATGTTATCAGCCCTGCGATATATCGAGGAGGGTAAGGAGGATGCAGCGTTTCGAAGATTTGAGGCGGCACATGGACTTGGCGTGTCTGGATTTAATGAGTGGTGTGCGGAGCAGGACTATGGGGATAATGTGTGTGAGTATTAGTCTGAAACTGTTAGAGATGTCGGTTAGAAATAGCACGGCGGACGATGAGTGGTTGCCTCGCCACTGGTAGTGTTGACACACCCGCACAAAGTCGAGGCAAGGCCAGAGGCCTTCTTTGCGGACCGAGAGGCATGCCCCACCCCAGTGGGGGCTAAAAAGGGTTCAAAAACATCGCGTTGTTCTACACTGCACCTATGCGTATTTGCCAGGGAGGCAAGCTGGTGACACAGTGTCGGTTAACAGGGGATGTGGACCGAGGGTGTGGCGGACGGAAAGGAAGTGCCATGAAGGAATAAGGCTGAGCAATTCCCCAATCCCGAGTCGCATGACGGTTGTAACGTGGTCATGGAACACAGCATTGTTCCTTCGAGAAAGAAAAATACCGCAAGCTTTCAGCCGCTGTAGCGTTGTATAGGACTCGGATTATCAAAAGGGAGGCGAAGGGGAATGTGCTGAGCTCCACGCCAGATTGGGGGCTTGTATCAGTCTGGTTACCTTCACGGAGTAGAGAGCACCACGGGCCGTTACGAGTCTGGATGTGAAATCTCAACCCTGACAAATCCCATGGTTACAAAGTCTTATGGGCGGGGCAAAGCCTTGTAAGGCGTGGGAGATGACGAATGTTGATGATAAGGAAGGCACGAACCGTTTCCGCCAACGATCGTTGTCGCCCGCATCTATTTTCTTGGGTACCTTATGAAAAGCATAGCTCAGACAACGGGAGCACCCGACGGATGACGACACGACATGATATATCCGTAACGGCGACAGCGCTCCTGGGGGCCTGCCTGTATTTACCGAAACAAAACGGCACGGAAACCCGGACAAGAGACACCAGACCAGATGGGATAAACCCTTGGCGTGCCGGCTCCGATTGTGCGTCCCATGGTACCGCGCGGGGGCAAGCGGGAGTCGGGACCCGGCGACCAGGGACGGGACCGAAAGGTGGGGAAGGATTGCCGATTGTGCGCTGCGGTTATGCGGCGCGGGCGCGGGCGTGGGCGCACCATATTCGAACCACACACACAACACAACACAACACAACACCACTCATATCTTGCTGTGCGTGTGCTTTGTGCGACTCTGCGTGCCTTTCGAAAAATTTCCCAAGCCATCCCCTTCTCGGGTTGCTGCGCCGCTGGGAGCTGGGATCGCGCCACAACCACCACATCGTGGGGGCCGGCAAATCTGCATCCCTTTCCCTGGTTTTGAAGGGACTGCGACCCTGTGGGAGGCACAAAAAATGACAATTGGGGTCCTGGGGGTGGTTTCCTATTTCAGTGGTTGGTGGGCGATGTCTTTTTTTCTTTTTCTGCCAGGTTTCCCATGCGCCGCGCGCGAGCAGGTGGTGATATGCAAGCCCCCTCCCTTGCACCCCATGATGTTAACTGCCAACAGCGTAGGGCAAGAGTCCGAGGCGCGCGCGCTGTTTGACGAGGGGGATTGTGGTAGGAGAAACGGTATAAGTTTATGAGAGCCCGTTTTTTTGGGTGCTTCGTGGGGCGGCTGGCTCTGGGATGGTCCTGCTTCCTTCCTTCCCGTGCAACTCTGTTCCGTGGATTTGGGACAATTTCACGTCTGGTGGCTTCCGTCTTGGCTTTTTGTCCGCATTGCGAATGAATGCATACTTGTTTTTTTATGCAGATCGGTGATCACCTTTGGCTTCACATCCGCTTGTCGCTGTCGATAACAACGCCACCATGAGCGGTGCTCCTCAACCTTCGCCAGCCACATTATTGACCTTTTCTCGCGACTATGTAGAGTTCAACGAGGGGCCGGTGCTGACCAACTCATGCATCGCGCTGTCGGTTGTCTCGGCCGTCACTGTCGCGATCCGCTTCGCTGTCCGATGGCGCTCTGCGATCGGGCTCGGGTGGGACGACTGGCTGATCCTGTTCTCGCTGGTGAGTGATTCTCAAGCTGCGGGATAAAGGCAGAACGCTGACAATGATCCGGCAGCCACATCTGTTTTCCTTTGCTGCCATGGCGATTTTGTGCAAGTGATACGATACTGTGATAACAAGTGCATTGTCTGACATTTTGGGTAGCGGTCGAATATGGCGGAGTCGGGAGACACCTCCCCGTCGTGATGGCACTCGATCCCCAGATGTTTGCCAGGACCATGTTGGTAGGCTTTCCGTCGACCAGGCACTGGCAGTGTTTGTCTGACAACGCGTCGCGCAGTACCTCTTCGTCTCCGAGTTCAACTACTTCACCCTCATCGCCGTGATCAAGGCATCCATCCTGGTCATGTACTGCCGCATCTTCCCGACGCGCTTCATGAAGAAGAGCTCCTACATCATCGGCATCATCGTGGGCCTGTGGTGGTTCTCCACTATCCTCGCCACGCTGTTTCAGTGCCAGCCCGTGCAGAGGGCGTACAACCCCTTCATGCAGGAAGGCTCGTGCTTTAATATCTCGAGGCTGTTTGTCGGCAACTCGATCGTCAACATTATCACCGACATCATGATCATCGTGCTGCCAGCGCATGAGGTCTGGCAGCTGCATTTGCCCAGGGCGCAAAAATTGGCCATTGGCGGGGTGTTTGTGCTTGGTTTCTTGTTCGTGGATCCCCCATCTTTAAAAAACGTCATACGGTTCGGTGTGCTGACTGATATCTCAGAGCTGTGGTGATGACATGCATCAGACTCAAGTCCCTGCTTGATCTCCTTGGCGGACAAGCAGACTTTACCCGTAGGCATATCTCATCTCCCTAAACTGAATGGTATTGCGACTAACACGGTCATTGCAGAATTCGTTGCCCCGGCATGGATCTGGACCCTCGCCGAACCAACCTGCGGCATCGTGACAGCCAGCCTCCCCACCATGCGACCCCTTCTGCGCTTCGTGTTTGGCATGACGTTCGGCGTCGGGAAAGCCGGCGGCGGCGGTGGCGGCGGTGGCGGTGGCGGCAACAACAAAAACGCCCACCCACAACCAGGCGCCAAGTCCCCTCCACACTCCAACGACACCGTGGTTACCATCGGCGGCGGGTCGTTCAGCCACCGCCGCGGCATATGGGGCTCAAAGCCCTTCAACAACAAGAAGACCAAACAACAACCCACTGGGACGGCCAAGGTGACTGATGATGATGCCGAGAATAAAAGCTACCCCGCCAGCACGTTCGACAAGTTCCACGACCTCGAAAAGGGGCGGTGGCCCGAGTACCCGCCAAATACTTGGCCGCTGCCAGGAGACTTGGTTGACGTCCCGCGGAGGCCGGTCGTCATCTCGGACCGCCGGCAGGTGCAGGTCATGATCTCTGGAAACAGCGAGGACAGTCTGACGCCGAGCGATGAGATTCCGCTGCAGGGTATCTCCGTCAAGCGGGATATCTGGACTGAAACGGAGCAGGGGCGATGACGTGGCGTCTAGGGATGTTTTCGTTCAGTGATTTTCTTGTGCAACTACTTTATTTTGACGGAAACTCTACTTAATGAATGGATCTCAGAAAGGTTTCACACAGGTGGAAGAATTTACCTATTTATACGTCATATGAACATGGGAGACTCTTCTACAAAAACGTGAAACTCATCCGGTGGGAGTCGTTGGCTGTGGCTTTGTTTCCAACCACACTTCGTATCTTATCGATCTCTCGACTATGTTCAGTTCAATATTGGCTGTAACTAGGTACTAGTATTTATACACCTACCGTCGATATAAGTCATACCAAAGAAGGTAGAATACTTCTTACAAGTAGGCCATCCCCGGCACCGGATAGTCTCGATCATGACCTGGCCCACAATTGTTATAGTCTTTCCACCACATTGCCGTCCAGTGAATGGAGCGAAAGGAAGACATATCTAACCCCTTCATATCCTTCCATGTCTTTATTTCTGACGAATGTTCGCACAGATTAGATAAATAATGCTGCGCAGTTTCAGCCTGAGCCCTCCGCTCGGAATACGAGCCCTTGCCCAGACGAACCCAATGAAGCAGTATGCTAGCCAGCGATATGCTCCAGGTTTCGCAAAACTCCGGGTCTGGTACGTGGATTTTTCGAGGCAGTTTCTCGCGATTCACTTCGTTTCCACCCTCGACGTTGAAAACCTCATGCTCTGGAAGTGTGATAGCAAGCACACTGGATGGTGAGAGCAAGGCCTCCTCATAAGTCGGTACGAGTATTGTCTTCACGATCTCGCCAGCGAGGTCGGGGATGTGATGGACAATGAGACTCACAACAGTGGCCAAGTTTGTCTGGATGAGGACGGAGAAGGGCTCCTGGTTGAATGGAGGGGGGGATGTGAGGGATATGTCAATGACACCAATTCGAGGACGCTCGTGCAGCCACGAACCCTCAGGACTGGGTCGCATGAAGAATCTGCTTAAGTCTCTGGCGGCCATATCGTTGGGAAGATGATAAGCAATATGCACCTGTACACAGACCGGGACATCTAGCCGTAGTCCGGCGTTGAGGAAGGAACCAAATGTCGCCAGGCAGTCTCTAATATCCTCCACCAGCATGTCGGAGTCGTTAAACTGGAGCAAGAATGCATTGTGGACAAAGTGAATGCCCGCTCCGCGAATAGCAGATGATGCCATATTGGCCTCTTCTGCGGTTTTGTCAATAGTGTTGAGTTGATCGAGAGCTGCGGTGATCATCAGGGTCCGCATTCTGTGCGCTTTCCCTCTGTCATTGTCGATGTCACAGAGATCCTGGAGAAGAAAGCAAAGGCTCTTCAGAGGCACCTCTCGTAACCACTCCCGATGAGAAAACTGATGGCTGACAAAAGGGTCAATCTCAGACCTAAACATGCCTCTTTCAAACTGCCGTCCACAGGCATAGGCGATTGCCAAAAGCGCAGGGGGTCTTCGGTATCCGAGATCTGGGCCACCAAAGACCAATCGATCTCTTTCACACGCACTGGCTGTGAGCCGAAGAACAGCGTTTCCAACGGACTCGGACATGAAGCATTGATTAACCCAAGCGGATAGAGAAATGAAGAATGGAGCGACTTCAGGTGGCTTGAAAATACAGTCCAGTGTGGTGCTCAGGCCGTGATCATTCATCCAACTCGCAATGGAGCAGACAACCTGGTTTTCCAGAAGCCAACCGTGAAAAAGTCGAAGGATAAGATCATCATGACCGAGGGCGCAATCCTTGAGGAGATGTCCACCATCCTCCAGAAGAAAGTCATACGCTGTTCGGTGGATGAAGTCGATACTGCAGTCAAGGTACTGGACCAAACATCCGTGAGAAGTCTCGTCCTGAATTGGCTTCCACCACTCGGATCGTCCCAGATCGATCTTTCTGGAGCTTTCGCGTAGTACGAGTAGGCCGGCACAGCGAATGTTAAGGTCCTTGATGGTCTTTTCACACATCTGAACCAACTCCGGCGCTGGTGACAGAGCAACCGCATGGAGTTGGGAAGAAGGGTGAGCTGCAGCCATAAGCCGAAGAATAGAAAGGTTGAAGGACGGCACAGGGTTCCCCCGCCAACTCATGGCCAGTGATAAATATAGGGCCCCTGCCTTCCGGTAGATCGCCTCGTCATCATTCAGTCGGGACCACATGTCATTGTAGAGGTTGGAGAGTCCTCTGGGCATGGAGTAGAGGCGTTGTTCTAATTCTGCCCATGTGTCGCCGTTGTGCAAGCCACGCCGAAGACTGTCGAGCACCAGGACGACCCATAAAAAGACACCCTCTGCTGCCGATACTAGATGAGGAACGATTCGTCTCCGATAGTCGCTTGGCACATAAATACCCATCTCGGCATCAAGGTAGGCGTCGGTGAACTTCTGTATGTCAGGCTGGGTCAGATCTTGTATCTGGATGTGGGGGTATTTTTCGAAGTGGCTCTTCAGAATGTGCTCGGGCCTGCTTGATACGCAGACTTTGACGTTTGAGAGAGCCTTGAGTTCCTCGACGAGCTGAATGACCTTGAAGGGACCATCATTTGGGGAGACTTCGTCCAATCCGTCGAGGATGATGCAGCGAGGGCCAGCAACTTTGAGGTGAGAAAGCAGGATCTTTCCGAGCTCGGCAGCTGACCAGTCCGAAAAGGAATCCTTCTCCAAGAGATGAGGAAACTGCAGTAGCAATGCATCGATATCGAGTTCGTTCTCCTTGGTCAGATCGCCAAGCCCGCCGGCGCTGTGGCGAGTCACGGAGAGGGACTGGTGGAGAAGTGAAGACATAATGCCCTTGATGCTCCTCTGAGGTTCGGCTCCGGGGGCCCAAAGAAAGTGGGATAGGATGTGTGTTCTGGGGCGCCATTTATCGAGGTTGCGCTGTGTGAGCTCGCTGGCTACGACAAACTTGACGAGGGTGCTTTTGCCGGACCCTGGCTTGCCAGATATCCAGTAAACTTCTCCGTCGGATTGGAGCCAGGTGGAAAGGAGCGGCCAGAGCGGCCGTGGCTGTTCCTCACCACCAGACACGTTGCTGAAGCCTTCGAAAATCCATTGGAAGGTGTCGGGATAGTTCGCGGTGATTTGGTTTGCACGGTCGTTGATGCCGTCATACTTTAGGCTTCCGAGGAGTTTAGCGTGACGGCTTGCTCGCTCATCGTCGATGGAGAGCTGTTCGAGCTTCTGCGAGAGCTGGCGTGTTGTGCTGACGGAGGCTTTTGTGATTTCTTGGCGTGTCTGGGCTGCCTCTTGAGATGTTTGGGTTCTTAATTTGGCGCTCTCCTCTTCCACGGTCTTTGACAGCACTGCCTGACTAGAAGAGTACCGGATGATGAAGTCCCGCAGTATGGCATCGAGCTTGACAAAGTCCTTGTTGGCGATGACCTGGGCTGCCTCGGTTCGGGTGCAGATCCTGGCCAGAAGATGGGTGTCGAGCGTGGCTTGAGATCGAGTAAGCTCCTTTTCCAACCTCTCTAGTCTCCGCTTCCTCCAAAGAGTCTTGCTGACGGTGCTGGCCACATTTGCGAAGTTCTTTGTGGTCTTAGGCGTGAGGAACCTGGCTTCCTCCTGCAAGGCCTTGGCGGCATCAGCGCACTTTGCTGCAATGTCCAACATGGCTTTGTCATGCTTTCTAAGGCCGACTTGAGACTGGTGATATGCTTTGAGTTGCTGGGAAAGTGCCACCGAGAGCGTGTGGAGACTGGCGCTGTTGTCGCCAAGCCCTGGCTCGGGGTGGCCACTTTCGTGGACGCGCTTGCAAACTGCTATCGTCTCGAAGCCAAATGAGATGATCTGCATCACGTTGGAGGCGATACCGAGCGCGGCAAGGGGCTCCATGGTGGGATGACCGAGATCCGGTGTGGATGTTGGTGGCAGAACCAGGTGCGTTGACATTGGAACCCAAGCTTGCAGTCGTGCTGACCAGAGGAGACAGTATGTATCCCCGCATGGGTGAGGCGCTGTTGCCTACGAACAACCTTGGGCTCAGCGGGAGTGCGGAGCAACCTTGTCCCCAAATGAGAGTCTGATTGGCCACCGTTTGATGCGGTGCTGTTCTTGCCAAGATAAAGTTCCTACCGGCTGAGTAAGGGCGGTTAAGACTACACCAGGTAGGAAGCGACGACTACCTGATAAAAATGAGAAAGCAAGCACAGCAAGAAGCAACCTGGAAGTCAGTATCCACCAATATCAGCGCCAGCAATGCAGTCGCTAAATGCCAAGGCCACGGCCATCCCACATCAAGGGATCTGACCTAATACCTAGTGAGGCCCTGGTTTGCGATCTTTCGAAAAACAGGTGTTCCCGTCGTCATGTGATTCGGTACTCTGTGCTGATCGCGTTATTACAACCCATGTTCGTCCTAGCTGTTTCAATAGTCTGGCCGCAAGTCATCGCTTGCCGTGTGTTGGACATTGGCATTGAGTTCTACATGCTTCAAGGAGGAAATCTTACTCTATCTAGTTATATCTAGTTGAAGTAGTTACAAGCCACAGCAACTCCCGATCTTGGTGGAGAATATCTCGTCATATTGTAGGGGCTGTCTGCATTGAACGGCAGGTTTATGGGGGATTTTCCTATCTAAGTTTGTTTTACAGCGCTTGATGCATTAACGAGAGAAACATAAGCACAGCCCAGATTGACTTGAGCTACAGCTCACTGGAATTACTCTCCAAGACTGAAATAGCCTGTGCTTGAGACATGCTGTTACAAATGGCTGGGACATCGTTGCCAATGGCTGAATAAATCATCGTGCTGCTATATTCTTTTTCTTTTCTTTTGGCCGTTGCTTGCATGCTTTGTCGTCTTGCGTGTAGGTGTGTGTGTGTATACCAATACCTCTACCCAATACTTCCGCAAGAGTCACGCAAGAACCATCACGCCAACAAATCTCCGCGGCATATGATCGTCCCACTTCCTCCACTCCAGATGCCGCTGCTGACCGCGACGGCTTAAATGAGCCTAGACAAGTGAGTGATGTACCTTGTCTGAGCACCAGGAAGCTCTCGCCGTGGACGAACCCTGCCTGCTGATGGTCTCAGGGATGGCGACATTGTAAGCAATATTAATTGACCAACGCAGCATGAATGTTTATATGATCTCAAGGAATCATTCTGGCTTTCTTGCTCCCAGACCGCGTATATAAAGGCACCATGCCCCCCAATTCTCTCCAGGCTTGAAGTTCACCACTCAACACTCAGCATCCAACTTTACTACAACTCCTCCCAGGCAAGACATCCCTCGTTTTGTAACAACTACAAAGTCATTTTGCCAATGGATTCGCTAATGCCATAGTTTGTAGCGCTCAACAATTCTCGATCACCGAAAACTGTTCAGTTTGCCCGCAAAGATGACGCCAAGCTGGTTCGTCGCCGTCATGGCCACCATCACCATGGGAACTGTGGCCCGCGCCGCTGCGCTACCCAGCAAGCAGATGGAGAGCAGCCTCACGCCTCGGAACTCGTTCACCATCAACGAAGTCGAGCTGCAGGGCGAGCCTGACTACACCAAAGCCCAGGTGACGGTCAACGGCACCAGCAAGGTGCTCGACCTCACTACTCCCGACGTCCGGATCGAGGACGGCATCATCATCAAGCCCCTGGGGCCCGGCGCATTTGTCAACGCCTCCAACACGCCGCTGCACCTTTTCCCGGAGGAAGAGATTCACGCCCGCGCGCGGCTGGAGTCGAGAGACCCGGACTATCACTGCTCCATGTGGTTCTACTGCTACAACAGCTACATCAACATCCCCAGGGGCTATGGCCTGTGGTCGTGGTACACAATCCGACAGAACCAGGGCGAGTCGAACGATGGATGGTCGGGGTTGATGGTGACGAGTCCAGGGTCCACGTACAATGCTTATGGGCCCGAGGGACAGGGGTTCAGTTTTGTCGACGTCGCATATGGGTGCAGGATGAATGTCTACTCATACTATTGCACATTTGATATCTATGGCAAACTCGGCTCGTATAACCATTTCTATCCCTAGGGAATGGACGCCGCGGCAGTGTTGGGAGGTGGTGGGGTTGGTTTTTTTGGAAGGGCAGGGTTTTTTTCCCCACGAATGCGGGTTTTCCCTGTCCGACAGAACTGCTGTGTTTTATTGAACCGATCAAAGGAGAGGTGGATGGTGTTTTTAACGTTCTGTTGATGACCCAAACTGCAGTGTATCTACCTTCACTTATCTGCAAGCTGTTCAATACTGATGATCGCCCCATCGCACCTGAAGTGAGGGTGGTGTGTACCAGTAGAGTGGCGCGCCCTAAAATGGTATCAAGTCCAATGTTTGTGGTACATGAACATGCGTACTAGATAGGTAGTTGAACTATTGGCTTACCGTGCAGCACATCCTGTAATCATGCCTGAGGTTTCCTCTGACGGCCGCCGCTTGAGGCAATCGTGGGGCTCAGCGACACAGCCGCCTGTCGAAATGAGTTCCGCAGAGGCGGGGTAATGAATGGCACTCCATCTCGACATTTATTGTCTCATGAATGCTCCACTCCATTATTCCCACGGTCGGTAGGATCCTTGGCTATTCCCGTTGCCATTCGACTGTCTAAGGTGAGAAGACAATTCCATGTTCTGTTTGTATTTCGTCATCCTTTGCTGACATTAAACAATCAGTCTCCGCTTTCCAGTCAACGCTGCTCCGCCCGCCCGTCGTCATTTGAAGCTGACAAAAGATGTGGCTCATCAACGTCGACACGCTCGAGCTCGAGTTTCATTATCAGGAAGGCATCAAGTACGCCATACTGTCCCACGTCTGGGGCGCTGAGGAGGTGTCATTCCAAGAATGGAAAGCGCTGTCGCGCTGGAAGAAGACGGCCGGCTCGCACAACGGCCCAACGTGCAGCTGCTGCAACGACATTGATGTGTCGGCAGTCCTCCAGAAGTCGGGCTACCACAAGATTCTCGAGTGCTGTGACCAGGCGAAACGAGACCGTTTCCAGTTCGCCTGGGTTGACACCTGCTGCATCGACAAATCCAGCAGCGCCGAGCTTTCGGAGGCGATCAACTCCATGTTCCGATGGTACGGAGACTCCAAGGCCTGCTACGTCTACCTCGCCGACGTTCCGCCTGGCACAGCCATCTCGGACCCCGCATTTCGCGCCAGTCGTTGGTTCACGCGCGGCTGGACTCTCCAAGAGCTTTTGGCGCCGAACAACTTGGGATTTTTCGATGCTGATTGGAACTACCTATCCGACAAGTCTGGAAACTTACACCTCTTGGCGAACATCACAAGCATCCCTCCTAATTGTTTGAATGGGAATGCTGGCCACACCAGCGTAGCTGACCGCTTGTCATGGGCATCTTCTCGTGAGACGACAAGGCCCGAGGACATGGCGTATTGTCTTCTCGGGATACTCGACGTGAACATGCCACTCCTTTACGGAGAAGGCGGCACCAAAGCGTTTTTCAGGCTGCAAGAAGAAATCATCAAGACCACTGATGATGAGACAATACTTTCTTGGGGATACAAGTCAGCTGTCGGATACGCGATGTCCCAAGTACTGGCGTCCAGTCCTAAAGCGTTTGCCAGGACCGAAGGTACATCCATCGACATTATAAGGTTCGCGGCATCAGCACCTTTCCAGATGACAAACCAGGGGCTTCAAATCACCTTGGATGTCTTTGAGATCAGCTCAAACGTTGTGTACGCCCGATTAAGTGCCGCGGCGTACCGCAATGACCGATTTGCCGGCTACTTAGTACTTCCACTGATGCCACTGAGGGTCAACAATGCGGGCTATCAGGATGGCGACCGATTTTTACGGATTCCGGGAGGCAACCCGGTCGCATTTGGCAGCTGCGAGAGCAATGATGGATGGAAATCCAGGTCTATTTTTATCACAAAGTCCTTGAACGTGTCATATTTACGCACGGGCCTAGCGGTCACTTCAGCAGCAATACCCGACCTGATACTTGAGGAGATTTATCCGCCGACTTGGACCACAGATGGACGGTGTATGGATCTAAGGGGCCCATGGGACACGAGGGTGACTCAGAACCTGTTTTTGAAGTATCGACGTCAAAATGAAGAGAATGTGTACGTGGTTATACAGTACAATGGGGTACAAGACCAAGCTTTTCACACGAGGTTGACGCCCGATATTACTATGATCCGGATTCTGGACCACAGTCGGTCTAGGTTCAAGAAACACTCGTCTCTTGCTCAAATGTTCTGCACTAAGAAAGGACAAGCGTTTGCGGATTCCTTCTTCGAAACTTGGAGCGGCTATGATTCGGATGACTCGCTTCGAGTTGTCTCGCATATTGCAGAGGATAGAACGGTTCGTTTGGAGATTTGTAACGTCTGAACGGCTGTTCGGAAAAACCTGGGAACTAGGCGCGGCAACTTGTGCCCTAAACGGCTCACACAGGGAGATATGGCCTCATGACAGAGTGAGATTGCATGCTCACCGCCCTCTTACAATTGAGGGAAACCCGAGCTGCGGGGACGAGTGGAAGGCTTGTGTGATGGCGTCCGCAGAAGCTTCGACCCAGTGGGGCGAATACTACTTATAATCCATGCAAGACTTCCCTCCTTGGAACGGCTCTGAGTCTGCTGGCAGCTTCTTCATACACAGACGCTAATCCTAGTAATTGACAGATAGATCGTGGCTGTTCTCGCCCTTCCCACCTTTTGTTTTCACCTTTACACACTGCCACGCTATAAGCATTTTTCTTTAGCTCCAAAGGCGCCGTCATAGCAGTACATTAACCCACCAACATCGTCCCTCCCTTCAAATCCTCCAGCCCTTCTCCTTTCGTTTTTCCCCGTCTTACAATTTCTACTACCATGTCCACCGCAAATCGAAATACTTCCCCACAGCTGAATTGGAAAGCAGAGAACATTGACAAACCAATTCCCGTCGGTCCTGAAGGCTGGGATGCGCTGACGCGCTTTGCAATCAGCGCAAGGCGCCAAATGGGAGCCACCGCCATTAACTTCTGTTGCAACCTATCGATAGAGTACAACCTGGGCGGGCTGCACCTGGTCAGGCGGATCGATTTCGACGACGGCTGCCAGTGGCTCGCCCGACTCCAGCTGAAGCCGCCGACACCAGAATCCTCTCGGCGCCTAAGAAATGAAGTGGACATCATGGAAGCCGTCAGGTCGATGTCCCAAACTCTCGTGCCGCAAGTTTTTGCGTACGACGCAGAAGGGGACAGCGGAGTAGGCGTGCGTCCATGCTGATGGAGTTCATCCCGGCCGACACCGCCATGGACTCGTTTGGCGGGTATGACGCGCACAGAGGGGTCACGCCTGCCCAGTTCAGGGAGAAGCTCCACGCTGGCTTGGCGGACATCCAGGCCCAACCGTCCTCGGTGCGCTTCCCCAAGATTGGCTCCATCATCTGCCGCGATGGAAAGTTCGACGTGGGGCCAATCCACGGCCGGCCCATTCGACACGGCGGCGGCATACTTCGAGGCCTGGGCCGGGGTGGCCAAGTTTCCCAACAAGGAGGCGACAATCCGCGCCAGGACCCCGCCTGACTTGGTGGACGAGGTCTTGGTGGCAATCTGGTCCTTCCCCTCCCAGCTGCGGGACCTCGCTCGCTCTTTCCCGTTCCAGAGCGGCCCTTTCCCGTCGATGCACACCGACCTCTACAGCAGCAACGTTATCACAGACGCGGATTACAATATCCTCTCCGTCATTGACTGGGAAAACGCACTCGTTGGGCCGTGGGAGTTGGTCGAGTTCACCAAGGAGCTTTCCATTGTCCCACCAGAGATGGACGGTCCTCTCTACAAGGCGAGCGAGTTTGAGTTGGCAATGACCTGTTTTCGCAAACAACACGTGGAGCTAGTTCGGGGGTCGGAGGAGGCGCGTCAGGTTGACGGAAAGCTGTCCGCTGTGCTCTACGATAAAGAGGTTCAGGCTCTGGCACACGCTTTCTGGCTGTACGAGGATGGGCGCATTGGTTACTATGACAGGGTTCTGAAGCTGCTGGATGGAAGGTACATACCTTTGCTAGGGTGAAAGCCAGCAACTCCGAATCCAGTTGCGAGATGAGAGCCTGTTCATATTTTAGAGGAAAAGCCCAGGAAAACAAAGATGAAGAGCGTCATCACTTCAAGTTCTTTTTCTTGAAGTTTGTCGTCTGCAACATAGGTGAAAGACACTTCCGTACGCCTGACCATCTATCTCTGCACGCGAGGGGGGTTTTCTTGGACATGAGACAAAAGGATGTTGGTATCTTTTTTTGTGCACATTCGACATTAAATACGGATTACACCCGTGGGTAATATATGAATAAGCCCCGATCCTATCCAACCATGATCCGCCATTTATATTCCCCCTCCAAAAAAAGCCGAAATCAACCAAACGGGGTTGTAAAGAAGTGAAGCAGACAGAACAAAAAGAAAGCAACAACCATGCTTTGCCAGGGACTAGCCAACCCAAACAAAACCACTTGTGTTAGCAACCATAAGCAACCCCTTCTTTTCCTCTCAAAACCTCCAATGATCCGCTGAAATGCATCTACTGCCTCGGCGGCGGAGGCGACGACCCGTGCAACTGCGCCGGAGAAGGCGAATGCATCGACTGATGCTGCGTGGACGCGGTATCCGACGACGGCGACGCCTGGTGCTGCTGCTGCTGCTGTTGCTGGTGGGGCACAAATTGTCCCGTGTACGCTGCTGGCGGGGACGCCGGGAATCCCTGCGGCGGCGGGGATGGATACCCGCCCTGCTGGAGCGGCGGGGATTGGTAACCTTGCGGAGGGCCATACCCGCCTGGACCGGGGTACAAGGACTGTTGTTGTTGTTGATGTTGTTGTTGTGGTGGTGGTGGTGGCTGCTGCTGCTGGAAGGTCGGATATAGCTGCTGTTGTGGAGAATAGTACGGCTGCTGCTGTGTTTGAGGGTTGTTGACGCGTGTCTGGTCGGAGGCGATGGAGACGTGGTCGTGCGCGAGGGTTTGTTTCTCTGCCGCGGCGGGGGCGTAGAACCCCGCTTGCTGTTGTTGGCCTGGGACGGCGTACATCCCTTGGACACCTCCGTTTGGTGGGAATGGTTGCTGCTGCTGGCCAGCCACCAAGGGGACTCCGCCGGGGGTCTTGCCGCGGGGATCTGGCCCGAGAAGGTCGACGGGGTACTGGTGGCGGAAGCCCCATTTGAACCACAGCTTGATGCGGCGGCCGGCGGGGATGGCGGCCCAGCGCTGCTTGAGAATGGCTTTGTCTTGCGGGGTGCGCGCGGGCGACACGCGCGTGAAGCAGATGACCCACAGCGTGAGGCAACACCAGCAGATGGTGCCGAAGCGGAGGCTTTGCTTGCCCAGCATGAGCGCCCGGAACCAGAACCACGACTCGAGGAAGCCGAGGAAGAAGAGTGAGGGGATGATGACGGCGATGGCGATGATCCAGACAGCGAGCGCGGTCCAGCAGCCGTAGTAGTTGCCGCAGATCGCGTAGTTGTTGAGCGCGTCAGTGACGCTGGGGCCGTCGCCGCTGAATGGGCCACTGCCACTAGGACCGTTGCTGGTTCCGATGCCGCCGCCGCCGCTGGACCCGCTGCCAGGGCTGCCGCTGCCGCTGCCGCCAGAGTATCGGGAGTATGTTGGGGTTGCCGTGGGGTTGCTGCAGGCCAGGACATAGTTGCTGTAGTAGTAGTTGGAGGTCGGGTTGATGGACGACGGCTGGGCCGATGCGTCGATGAACTTGGTGTAGTAGGTGATCTTGGACCCGCCAGCATTGGTGTACATGGAGGTCGCCGTCGAGATGGGTGAGAGGATGTCGGTGACATAGGCGGGCGGGTAAAAGTTGGTGTAGGTGCTGACGGTGAAGGGCGTTGCGCAGGCGGGCGGAGCAGTCCAGACGACGGGGATGGCCCACGCCGTGTAGGCGCCGTAGTCGGGCGGCGAGTAGGTCGTCGTGGTGACGATGTCCTTGTCGGCCACCGCCCCGATCGGGAGGTAGACGTAGACGATGGTGACGTCCGAGTACGTCATGACATACGACGACGTCGAGTAGGGCGTCGCCGTCGGCTTGACTCCGCTGGCCACATCCGTCGTGCGCGTGTACACCCGCGTGCCCGACGTCGACAGGTACGCGGCCGAGTACGATGTCACGGTCCAGAAGGTCGCGTTTGCCTGGTGCGCGAGTGTCAAGAGGAGCACCAGCAAGGTCAACACACCCGCGAGGGGTTTTCTCGCTGCCATTATTGATGCCATCGTGATCGCTCCTTGGCTCTGCAGGCCACAGTCACACTCTCTCGCTCTCTCTGACGATGTTGTGACTTGGGGAAGCGTGTCGAAGGCACGGCGAGGAGGTGTAGAAAAAAGCGCGAAAGGAGAAACAAAACGAGTGGCGTCCAACCCTTCCTTATTATCACTTAGTTCCAGTCACAGTGGGAAAAGGAGAGACAAGCTGCCAGGAGCGGCATTGGCACCAAGCACGGCATGGCGCCTCTTAATTATTCTCGTCCTGCACCTGCAGCGCCAGCATTCCCAGCGCAGGGACGGGCAACCGGACGTGCATGGTTGGGCTCATTTCCCTTTGGTCTGCAAGGACGAAGTCAGCCCAGGTGGCTTGGTGGCGCACCGCCCAAGCATTTTGGTCACCGTCGAGCCGTGGGGACTGGGGGACTGGACTGGGGACTGGGGACCAATTCCTTTGGTGTCGTTACAGAGTCCAGACAGTGCGTTCTCTCCCCCGCCGGCCGGTGACCAGACATGGTTTGGCGCTCCGAAAAACGCTGCACGACCCTGTCCATCTCAGCCGTCGGTCGGCAGCCAAGACGTCGTACCGCGGTGGGCACCAATCACGACGCGACACCGCCTCCATGGGTGCAGGTAAGGGCGGTGCAGAGTTGCCCCGAGATGACTGCTAAACGAACCTTGACTGGCTCGTGGATAAATTACAGTGGGTGTCCGTGATGGCTTTTGGGTCCCATTCGCACGCAGCCTTGTGCTAAAAGGCCGTTTGCTGGTGTCTGTGACTCTGCTTGCTTTAGTGGGTAGCATCCTTGTCCAAATGCAGTCGGACATGAAAAGAGTGGGGCTGTGCAGCCAGCACGCACGGCAGGCACGATGAATTTATCTGCCAGATTTTGATTGGCTTTCCTCTTGGGTGTCACACACATCACTTGGACTTGCTTGGTGGGGGGCAGCTGAAGGGTTTGAACAGCACGTGAACAAAGCAACATTTGAACTGTGTATTTCTTTTCTGTCAGTGTTGAACCTAGTTTGGGGTTACATCACTGCAAGGCAAGAGGAGGACATCAAACATAAACTGTCCAGACGCTCAATTAGTATTTACATGAGGAAGTACTACTCACTCACTGTACACCTGTATAAAAAGAAAAGAAAAGAAAAAAGAAAGAAAAAAGAAAAGAAAAAAAAAAAAAAAAAAAAAAAAAAAAAAAAAAAAAAAAAAAAAAAAAAAAAAAAAAAAAGAAAAAAAAAAAAAAAAAGAAAAAAAAAAAAAAGAAAAAGAAAAAAAAAAAAAAAAGAAAGAAAAAAAAAAAAAAAAAAAAAAAAAAAAAAAAAAAAAAAGAAAAGAAAAGAAGTAAGTAAACAAATACGAAAGCCAGTTTACTCAAATTATGAAGTAGAGATAAAACACAACCTCATGCCCATCGCTCCATCCCACGTGGCCCTTACACTCTTGCCGATCGGTTCATGGCCCCAGCTTCTTCACACGCTTCCCGGTTGGAACTCAACCTCGTCCTCCTCCTCCTCGTCACTGCCGATGACGACAATGGGCCCTGGGGGCGGCTGAGGTTTTGCCTGGGGCTGAACGTTCTTTGGAAGCTCAGGATGTATCTAGTATCAATCACCGACTCGCCTGAATCATCCCGTTTTACATAGCTGGCGGCATCTTTCTCGGACTTACTCAAAATCTCCATGGCTCTTTTTTTTGGACATCTTGTCGATGTCCTTCGTTCCGTTGTTCCATGTCTGGGCATTCCGTATGCCGGATTTTTTGACCCTTTCCGTTTTGCCTCCTCATTTCCCTCATGAAGTCGCGCACCTCGTGCAGGCTTGCCCGGCTAATTTGGGTTTTGTTGACTTTATCTACCTTTTTCGACCGGACGGTGGGTTTTGTCGGTCTGGCACCCCCTGTCAGGGGGTGGGTGGTTGCCCCGCTTCAGACATGTCTGCATCTTCGGCTTCCGCTTCTGCGTCATTTCCCGCTTCTTCTTGTGTTCGAGGCGGTCTTAGTGGAATCGTGAAATCGCTCCCTTGTGAGGTATTGGGCCTCGGGTTGAGTCTGGCCTGGCCTGGAGCCAGCGGGGACGTTATCTCGCCCGCCTCGTTTCTTTCCTTTCTTTGTCGTTCCGCCTCAATTCTCTCCTTTCTTCGTCGTTTGGCATTACGATCGGCCTCGTCGTCGTCAGAGTTTTCGGCGCTGTCTCTATCATGTTTTTGCCCGGCTGTGCCCGTTTGGACACGGTTGCGCCCAGGAATGCCTGGCAGTCCTGGACCCGGGAGCAGAGATCCAACGAGGGGCCCCGTGGGGGTGTTCAGATATCTTATTGCGGTCGGAGTTGGATAGTATGTGCTGCCCGGTGTTCCGCCAGGTGGATGAACTCTCGGTCCGCCCGTTGTTGGTCCCGTACTATTGGCTTGGCTGATCCTACCAAAGAACTCGTACATAGAACGTCGGCCCAGACCACCTGTAGCGGGACGTATCGGCTGCTGTGTTGCCGGAACTAACGGTACACCTGGATCCGTCGCCGGAAGTATCGGCGGTAGTGTCGCCCCAGCTCCAGTTGGACCCGTCGCGGGACGTCCAGCAAGTGGTGTCACCGGAACTTCCACAGCTGCACCCGTTGTTTCGTGTTGGGTGGCTGCCGTGGCTGCGACGGAGGGCCGTTGATGAAATCCTGGGGAAATGGAAGAAAGCCCATGGCTCGACGCAGGTGCTGGTACTCTGTTGGTGGCCGGGCGAGCGAGGGCTCGGTGGCCGAGACCTGTCTCATGCTGGCCCTGAAAAAGTGTCTCGGTCCGTCTTCTCTATTCTCGGGCTTTGTGGGTTCGTGAGATACCAGCCTGTATTTCTGCGAGAGCTGGAGGGTCATGCGCGGGAACTTGAACTCGTACGCCAAGTAATCGTTGGGGATCATGGGTTGAAAGTGGTTCTCTAGCTGCTCTGTTGTCAGTAACCTGGATGGGTGGGAAGGATTCGACCTGCGAATGAAATGCAACCTGCGAAGTGGCACAAGCAGATGTGGCGGTTGTTGTACGCCCCGAATATTCGCATGTCGTACACACGATCTGTGTACTACGGATTGTCCCCCTTTGCCGTATCGTATTTGTACAGGACTATATATACCTTATAGACGTCGGCCGTCAGGGCGAGAATTTCGTCGCTGTTCCAGCCGCCAGGGATATGGAGACGATCCCATATATTCCGTGGCTTCAGCTTTGTGGCTCTTCCAATGCCTGTTGCCAGCGTTTCCCCTTTACTTCTGTTTAGCCGTGTGTAGTACTCATATCTCGGGTGGTCGAGGTTTTTCAAAATCGCTTCTAGGAACGCGAGATGGTCTGCCTTGACACGGAGCCAGAACTCTGCATTGCCAAATAGCGACAACGCCAACGAGGTCCATAAGCACTCTCCATTCCGAATTCTTGTCCACACATGATGACCCTTGTCATTTTGGGTAACCCAGACATTTGGGTGCTTGGCGAATGTGACGCTCTCCACCGTCGGAAAGCCCTTGAAGAGAAGTTGGGCAGGATCTCTGCCTCTATTTTCAAGGGCTATATATTTACACCAGTGGGGTTGCTGCCACATCTCATTGTCGCCGGCCTGTTCTGGTGAATAACGGAAACAGGGTTGAGAAAGTTGTACCTGAAGCTGCTGATTTCGGCCCGGTAGTGATCCTCGAAAGGCACCGGATACGGATAGCCAAGTTTCTTGCGCATCTGGGTTAAGTCGGTCGACAGCCCTGTCGTTGGCCCGGCTATGAATTCATCCTTCTTTTCCGTGTTCTTGTCCTTCTCCTTTCCCTCCTCCTCATCATTGTCGTCGTCAATCACTTTGTATGCGGCGTTCCCTGGCTCCTGGGATGCCGGTACATTGCCTCGGTCGTAGAGTTGGACGATGCAATAAGGCCGTATAAAACTCACTCTTAGCCAAGTATATACCTACGTCAGCCAAAAGTGGCCGCGGGAAGAAAAGCCTGGCAGTACGGATTACGGATAGCTGCCTCCATACGTTATCGACACTGCTGGGCGCAAGTGCGGCATAAAATGTCCACGGGGGCGTGCTGCTGCCGTGCTCGGAGCCATGGTTGTCGTTCAGAGTGTTAGGTTTGTCTTGTGGAATTCGGCTGTAGCGCAGCGCTACACCCGGGGTGTAGTTGGAGACGCGACCGCGCTAACGGGTGCCGCTGAGACGGTGGGCGGGGAGAACGATGATGAGGACGAAGATGCGTCGGACGGGGACGGGGACGAGGCGGTGGAAAATGCAAAAGTCCTGGGGTGGGCAGAAAGTTTATGGCGGTCGAGAGAGTGCAGTATGACGCGTGTGTGCAATCAAATAATGCAAATGGACTGTTTGGGCAGCACGGCCTATGTGATTGGCCGGTTAATCTTTGGGCCTCACCCCCGCCCCTGGTCACGAAGTTGGGTGGTGATACGATGACGATGGCGGCCCAACTATCACTAACCTCTCAACATCCGATGGACCACCATATCTGACCCGCTCTCAATAACGGCGAGCGTGGCGGGCATCGCCTCGTTGGGCCTTTCCATTGCCAAGGCCCTCTACGCAGTCGCTGATGAGATGAGCGCCGCAGGCTACGAAGTCCGTATGAACGCAAAGGACATCGACGCTCTCGCCAAGCTGGTCTTCCAGGTCCAGCACACCATTGATGGCGCAAGATGCCCCGCTGTCGAGATGGCCGAGATCAAGGCCGCCGTCGGGGAAATACTCGACACCTGCGGCTCCATCCTCAAACCCCTACAAGACACGCTAAAGGACTTGCAGCCACTTCTGCCCCATTTCCGCGATAGCCCGTCGAAGCTACTGCAAGTTGCCTTACGTATCCGGTAGGTCCTTGTGTGCAAAGGCACGGTCCGTTTCTATTATGAAATGCTGCAGCGGCAGCATCAGATGCTCGACACACATCTGGTGATGGTCAACCTTCTTTCCACCCAAGCAAGCTTTGACAGAAGCACCGCCTCCCAGAAGATGATTGAGTAAGTATCCTTTTTTTTTCATGCTACCTGGGCTATCTACTTAGTCATAGTTCTAATAAGAAATGTCAGGATGCTGTCAGCTTCACTTCAGAACTCGACAGCTGCCCTAAACCATGCCATCTCAGGCCCGACGAACACGGAGGGGAGAATTCACGCACAGCCGAGATTTGGGTTTACTGCTGAGCTTACGTCTGGAAACTCCCTCCCCATCCCTGGCCCGGATCAAGGGATTGCGGCGGGCATTGTCGCTGAGGAAAGCAACAGGGCACTCACCCTTGTTATTGGTGCACAGCCATCAATTTCCACCCTGGACAAGATCTCGCTCTCCACACTCTCACGGAGCAAGAGAGGCAGATGGTTTTGAATGCCACAAACCTTGATATCGACGCACCCACGATGGAGCGTCTGGAGAATATGCTCAAGACCACCGAGGCTACGGAGCGGGCAACTCTTCGTCTGGCCTTTGGCACGCCAGCGAGCGACCCTACCGAGAATTTTGGACGCAATACAGCCAACGACAGCACCCGAAAACGCTGGTGGCAGTCAAAGCCGTCGTATTCTGCTGCCTTGGCGAGACGCGGTCTTGAGGTTGTGGGCCCATGGAGCGAATCCAAGAAGCGAGTGTTTCGGCCTATCGATGTACGATATGAGGTCCCGTTTGACATCTTTACCTCTCCGAACGCCAATCGAATCTCCCTTGCCGAGGGGTGGCAGCAGCCACGGCTAGAGCTATTCTATCCTGCATACGGAGCAGCAGTTGCCGCTGTAGAGTTGAGTGCATACACCGCGATCATCACTCATATACCTAGCCATCCACCTTTTCGTGCCAATCAAGTGTTAACGACACCGGAAAGCATAATTCTAGTTGCGGGACTTTGGGGGCACTATCTCAAAACATGGCAAGCAGACGACGGAACGGTCTGGCCGCGGGACCTCCTGCCAAGGAGTATCTCCAACATCCGGGTGCTCTCCTTCGACTACAAGACCACCGTAAACGGCTCCACGAGCAGAGACGAGATCGCTAACAATGCCATTTTTCTGCTTGAATTGTTGCATTTTGATCGTGAAACCGACGAGGCGGCGGCAGCCCGACCCATCATCTTCGTTGGCCATAGTTTGGGTGGATTACTGATCAAGACCGCTATCACCTGGCCCACGGGAATCCAAGGTACCCCGGGTTGTGGGATGCTATCTGAGGCGTTGTGAGCTTGCTGACTCCTCTTCCTGGCATATCTAGGGTGCTATTGACCCTGAGCACCCTAGAGGGGTTTTTTTTTTTGCTGACAGACAATCCTGGAGGCAGATGTTCTTTGCTACTCCGCATAAAGGCATGAGCAGCTCATCCTGGCTCGCCTTTACCTCGGCCCTGCTGCAGTTGAGCACACAATCTCCAGTGGTCCCGCCTACGAAGAAGATGCTCAAAGACCTCGCGCTAAACACCGACACTCTCCTAAGGTCGCGGATGAATTCCGGCCTCTCCAGAACGAACTTGGGTTTGCGAACTTTGTTGAGGGGGACGAGATGGGAGAATCCGGAAGGAGGCCCGGCCTCGTTGTACGTTGCCATCTACACAAGTTAAGACGCATGGGCTAAAAAACGGTGCCTACCAGCTGGTAGACGAGAACCACGGGTTGATGAACGCGCCGAAGAAGAAAGAGATGGTGATGAAAGGTAACCACCTTGGAATATGTAAGTTTGGGAGATGTAGGGGAGATCGAAACGCCTTTGCGGCGGCGTCAGAAGGCATGGAATTCCTAATCAAGCAGTCACCCAAGGCTATTGGTAAGTTGACATAGTCATGATGGAGATGATCTACTAACCGTTGGGCACCCCATGCCTTCCTAGATCAAATGGACCGAGACGCGAGGAGGGCTTTCCACTCACTGTGCCCTACGGGATTTTACGACTATTCTGCGGCTAAGGAGCGCGGCGAGGGTGGCTGCGAGTGGATCAGCGAACCGCAGGAGCTCCAAGACTGGCTCGACGATGAGGCTGATAAGCAGATGCTATGGATTCAAGGCAGTCCGACCAGCGGCAAAACCACCTCGCGACGCAAATCATCACCAAACTCGCCCCACTAGCGGGCAAGGTGGTGTCATACTGCCACTTGGGTGACTCCGTGCCGGAACGCGGCGGTACATGCATTCCCGTACTTTCGCGAGCTACGCTATACCACGCCCTACGGTACGAGCCCGAGTTGGCGTATGAGATACTTGTCCCTGCCTTTTTCGAAGCAGAGGGGAACGAAAAGATGATTGGGCACGTTCGCGATGACGACATCTGGACAGCAGAAAGACTGGCCCCAATGTGGCCTAACGCTCTGGCCATAGTCTTGTCGTTCCGACCGCCGACCCTTGTCGTCGACGGGTTGAACCAGATGGGCATAGGCTGTCAACAGGGGTTTCTTGACTGCATCGCTGCGTGCAAGGCCAAAGCTGGCCCTGAGTACATGGGACGGCTGCGGGTACTGCTGCTCCCCTCGGAGGGTCAAGAGAAGGAGGAGAGTCAGGAGAAACCGCTGTTTCGTTACTACATAGGAGATACCTGAAAATTCATCGTCTCTCTGCCCAGCGAGAACCATCGTGTAGCGGCTGGACGCAGGGGATGACGTGCTGACATTTGCCAGAAGTACGGCACGCACAGTGTTAGATTCTAGTGAGATTAATGCGGCTGCAACTGTGATTGTATTGCTTGTTCTTCCTGTTGTGGTTCTGACTTAACCCGCCCCAACCAGGGCCCCACCAAAACCCACGCCAGCTCCCCGTATCTCGAAAACACCTCCTGAAACTTCTCGCTCTTCCACAACTCGTCGATTTTGCACGCAGCGTACAGCAGCGACAGGGAGGTAAGCTCCTTCGCCCGCGTCTCTTCGAAGCAGTGCTCCAGTAGCGAAACAACGTGCTCCACCCTCGCGCTCGTGAGGAAAAGCACTTTACGTGTTTTTCCCAGCTTCTGGAGCGAATCTCTCGCAGTCTAACCACGCCCCAGAAATCGACACAGACAAAGACCCGTGTATGCAAAAGCAGAGGGTCCCCGAAGTTCGGTGGATCGATGCAAGGTAGTAAGGCGCTTCAGTTGTTACTTGCAGCACGGAGACGCTCTGTTCGCGTTTTGCCCACAGATTGGTTTTCCTGCTGCCGTTGAATTCGAAACATGACTCTTCGTACTTATACACGTCAGCCACATCCTCGACTGCAGACCCCTTCTTCTTCTTGCTCTTCGCTGAACCTAGAACATCCTGGTCCTAGTACCCGCACCCTTCTCGGGCCCGAGGACGTGACGGGGAGTAGTATTGCCCCTCCAGGAGCTCTGCAAGATTAAATAAGTAAATAGACTGATGGGAGTATGTGTATATGCGCGCATACCTTTTGTAAACAAACTATAGTTTCGAAACGTTCTGACACAATGATCTTGGTCGTTGTGTTTCCCCTGTGCAGAGAGACTTTACATAGATAATATCGTGTACCAAGGCAAGTAGTTGCCAGGAATAGTTTAGAAAGAACAGTCTCCTTTATTGCATTATTACTATATATGGTAGATGACCGATTCTTAAGTGCGTGCGAGAACGCAGTATGTGTGGTAAAATGCATAAAACGCCCGTGCGCTGAAACGATGTGAAAGAGAAAAGCGGAAGCTAATTTCGCTAGCGACTGTAATGAGTTGGAACTGTAATTAGAGACTGTAATTCAAAACGAATCTGGGGCACACGAAAATTTCCGCTTTTGTTCCTAGTCCCAAACTCGGGTAATCCAGGGTGACGTGTGACTGATTTCTGTGGACGGGGAACTTTCCTTCATAGTTTTGGCGGATCCTTAGCAGTGGCGCTGTGTCGTGTAGCACCGCAGGCTGCTGGTATCGTATCCCTCAAGGCGCAAGTGTCCCGGGCCCATCTTCGGTCGCCTTGCGTCGTATATCCATGGGACTTGCGAGTAGGTCCTGGCGGCTCTCTCTCGAGAAGGCGCGTCGACTTGGGGGTTGATAGGACATCAGTTAGGACGGCATACGGCTGAGGGACAGATGCGTCTTGGACGGGGAGGCCTACATCCTCGGGGACTGAATACCTCCGTATGACCACTCATATGAAGATACAAGAAACCTGCCCCTTACCCAACTGATTAACCAGCTCCATTTCTTAACCATACATTTGGCCTAAACTCAGGAGTTTAAGGGTATCAGCGTTTGAGATTATGATTTGACTCCCGTTTGGAACACTTTCTTCGCTTCTCTTTTCCTTCCTCTTCCCATCCTTCTTCTTGAGATGTCTTGAGTGTCAGGGTCTCTCTGTTGTTCAATCAGGAATGTCCCGTCAATACTATGCGCGACTCAGTTTCAACGTGCTCTGAACAATGACGTTGTTGTGTGTGTGCTCGAAACAAGAAGGCTAACTCACACACTTCCCCAATGTCACTTGAGCTTCCTTGCGTGTACTGTTGGAACAGGCCTAATTTATATAATCACGTCGGCCCCTTCAAGACGAAGCGAAATACAAGATCACAAAAACGACTTTGCGGCTTGGTTGTTGCAGATATGAGCTTAGTAATTCGAGACACACGAGTGCAATCCCATCGCCACCAACATCAACAACAAGATGGCAACCAACCAATCAATATCTCAATCCCACGCCGGGCGAGGTTTCAGTATTCTGGATCTCCCAACTGAAATCCAGAACCAGATCTGCTCCAAACTGTGCAATCACTGCACTGATCAATACCGCGAATTTCTCCTCGTCGGCAAGTCGGAGGCCGCTCGCGCCAACAAGAATGCGCTTCTCTCCCTCAGCCTTTCTTGCCAGTCCCTAGGGCTGCTCGCCCAGCGGACGCTCCATCACGACTTCACGCTGAACTGCCAGTGCAAGAACAACCTGTACAATACCAAGTTCTTCCACTTCGTGCGGACACTTGCAATGCGGGCCGACCTTGCCCGGTCTGTCAAGAGCCTCAACATCAACCTGCACAACGTCGGCTTCAATTTCCGGCCAGGCGGACCCGGCTTTGTGTTTACGGAGCCCAGGGTGAAGAGCCCATTCCCTCTTAACGACATGCAAGATCTACTCATACTCCAGGAAAGGGGCCGCGAGTTCCGGCTGACAACCCCCGCAGGATGGATCCCGCCGCCATCGCCACCAGGTAGCGACGGCGGATTCACCGTAGCCCGGATGCAACAACATCCCAGGCAATGGCCCCTGGTTTCCGGCCGTCGCATGTTCGCCGTGAACTTGGCGCTCTGTCTAGCAGAGAACGTGGAGTATGTCCACCTCGCCAACATGCCCTGCCTCCCTACCGGCATGTTTGAGCACTTTGACAGCGTTCCTAAGGACCACATCCTGAACAACTGCCTTCAGAGGCTCCATCTGTTGAAGGTCTCCACCTTCACAGACAACGGGCACTCGGGATCCGCCAGCTTGTCCGAGCTTGCTTCACTCCTGGAGAACAGACCAAACGTCCGGACCCTCGAAG
Organism: Podospora didyma; assembly: GCA_033439775.1. Classification (NCBI taxonomy): domain Eukaryota; kingdom Fungi; phylum Ascomycota; class Sordariomycetes; order Sordariales; family Podosporaceae; genus Podospora; species Podospora didyma. Next base: position 577,775 of record JAULSW010000011.1, read on the forward strand.
TCCACAGCCTGTCGGGCCCGGTCCTCCAGCTGGCGGACTACCTGAAGAACATCAGCATCCTAGATCTCTTCAACGTGTCCTACCCGGCCACCGAGCTCTGGCACCTCTTCTCGGCGTGCGAGCGCTTGAAGCGGCTGACGTTCATCCAGGGCCGACCAAAGGAGCCCCTGACGCCCGTCATGGAGGCGCGCATGCGGGAGATCTGCGGGCCAAAAGCGTTCGGCAACTCTCTGCTGGGCCCGCACACCCGCAAGACGCTGCGCCAGCTCTACATCGAGTTCCCTCTCCGCAGGAACGGAAAGGCCGTGCTGGACACCAGCCTGTCTCGGATGACGGGCGTGCGAAAGCTGCACCTGGACGGACACGCGCTGTACAACTCGGAGGCGCCGCGGTACAACGGCGTCGGACGTCCGAATGAGCCCCTGAGCGAACGCATCCCGCTGAACCTGGAGCAGCTGCATCTCTTCAACGTGGGGAGAGAGAGCGGGCTGACCGAGGACGGGCTGAATGAGATCCTGAAAGCCAAGAAGAATGGCCAGTTCCCCAAGCTGTGGAAGATAACCCTCAAGCGGTTCTCCATCTGGGGCATCAAGTACGGCGCCGCGACCGTGGATTTCAGTCACATGCTCCTGTCGTTCTATGATGCGGGTATAGTGCTCGAGCCGCTCGAGGACGATGAACCGGTCCCTGAAATGATGGAACGAGTTCAGAAGAGGCTTGGGCTGTTTCATGATGAGTAAATAAGTAAGTTGGTGGATTATCTGGCTAGGGTTTTGTTTACTAAACCGGCATAAGTTAGGCATGGTAATAATACATGCGTAGATGCCTCTTTGTCACAATCGTCAAATAGCCTATTCAATAGAATATAATTTAACACAGCTTCTCCTGTCACCGATTGACTCCAATCCATGTGACTGCGTGATTCTCTGAACAATTCAATACTCACTGTATCGTATATTTGAACACATCTAGCAGCAGTGCCATTAAAAATGTGTCTTTCTTTCCACACCATCCTTTTTTGCAGCCGAGCCTAGGTAGGCATAGTAAATAAACCTTTGTGTCCATGTTGTGCGACAATCAAAGCTTGTTGATACAAACTCAGCCTCATTGTTCTTTATTTAGCTCCATTATGTACCCTTTGCCACATGCATTGCTTGTACCCACGGCTTCCAAAACGTGTCAATCCCCTGAGGGAACTGCCATCCCGTCCAGTTGTAATTAGTCAATCCCCACGTGTCCGCCATCCCTTGTACCCCGGACCTCACCCGGTAGCTTCCCGCCAAGCTCCACATCATCCAGCTGACATTGTTTCTTTGAGTGAAGTCGGCCAGGCATAGCTGAACAGTGTCGGCGTTGAGGGATGGGTCCTGTGAGTGACCGAATTCGGATAGGATGACGGGGGTCAGGCGCTGGGCCGGCGGACAGTCTGATGTCACATTGCATGCAGCTGGGGGAGTAATGCCCAGCGCGTTGAATCCGTTTCGGTAGAGTTCTGCTTCGATGATGCGACACGTACCGGTGTCGAGATCCTCGCTCATCGGATACAAATGCAGCTCCCACACGATCTTGTTGGCCCAGGGGTGGCTGGCTAGATCGAAGTAGACAGGCTGTCGCCGGTTCGCATCGCGGATGGCTGTGCATTTGTAGCAGGGTGCCGTGAGGAGATTCTTGCGGGTGGTGAGGGCTGAGAGGTCCTCGCTGAACTGCATTCCCGACCAGGTGATGAGGATGTCCGGGTTCACGGAGTGGATGACATCGGCACCTGCTGTCATGTTGCCCACCAGCGTCTGCCAGTTGTAGCTCAGGTTTGGGACGTTCCAGCTCTCGCGCAGCTCGTTGCGCAACGACATGGACACGATGTTGGTGTGGTTTTTGGCCCAGTCGGCGACGTAGGCAAGGCCGCGCTTCCAGTTGGTAGTATTAAAGTGTGTGTCCTCGAACCAGGCATTCCCGTCGGTATGCGAGCAACACCACTGTGCCTTGCTGACATGGACATCGGGGTGGATGAAGATGCGCTTCGACGCAGCGATGCGAGCAATGTCGGACCATATCTTGAACCGCGTGGTCTGGGGAGTCCAGATGGGATTCTTCGCAATGATTGCGGTGGTCACTTTGGTCCCATTCGCAGCGCCTAGGGCCGTGGTCATGGCGGATTCGAGCGAGACGTCGACTCCGCCGCGCGCGCGGATTTCGTCAATCATCTGAATAGCATATCCCCTAATGCTGTCAGTCCAACGACAAGGAAGACGCGAGATGGCCAGCTTACATGCGAATGACATTCCATCCAACGCTGCCGACCATGTCCAAAATCTCCTCCGCGGACGCCCATTCGAGGCCTTCGGGGATCATGGTCTCGCCACTCATAGGCCAGTTGACCCCGGCCCAGGTGATGACATCGCCTCTCGAGTTGACAATATCTCTCCCCCGAGTGCTGAACGGTCCATAAGGCCATCGCGTGGCGTTCTCTGCCCTCACCATGCCGCCATTTGTGCTGAGTGGTCCTCCGTCGGGGAGACCGAAGACGGTCGCGGAGACGAATACCATCCAGCAGATAAGTGCAAACATGATGGCCGACTGGACAGCTTTGCTTGCGTCGCGTGGATTGGAGCGGAAAGAACGGAGAGCGGATGATGGAGATGATGGGGATCGACTCGGGAAGGAATCATCGTCATCCTTCTCGACAGTCTTGTCCCTCCCCGCCCCGCCATTTGTCGACTTTGGGCCCGAGGTTTCTGCCGGCCGTATCCTCCCTTTCCACGCTGGTACTCTGGCCCAATTGTACATTAGAATGAAAGCTCGGATTTCGGCAGTGGTCGAGCAAGCCCCAGGCGCTTTGCAAGCCAAGAATGCAGAGAGATTAGCCGCACAGCCCCTGGTCGGCAATCTGTCGGCAGCTTTCAGAGGAGCAACTGCAATCAAGACCAGAGTGCGGGGCAAGGGTCTCTTGACATCCAAGCGGCCCAAATCTGGGGTGCGTCATCAAGCTGTTTGGGAGTTGGGATCAGATGCAGGAAGGAACGAAGCGTGAATGAAGTCGCTGTCGCTGACCAGGCAGGTACGCGGTCCCAAAGTGGGGCCTCGGATCTGCCCACTCGAAAGTCCACTCCCCAGTTCATCCAAAAACGTCCCCAGGTTCCCACCTTTTAATAATGGGCGTTCTTTCTGTGAAATGTCCAATGTGTCGCGTTGCCAATATTCTATTTCCTCCGTACACACAGCCACCCTGGCCACCGATTCATTTGTTTTGTAACCAAATGACCCCTCTCTCACCATCTCGGAATCCTGCCCAATCATCCCGACAAGAAAGGCCCACTTTTATTCACTAACAATATGGACTTGCCAAGCAATCGCTTCTTTAAACCACAACGTGACGTGAGTGAGTCTCGATGGTTACAGAATATTTTTTTGGGGAAAAAATTTACTTTGTTAATGTATAAGTAAGAAGGCAGTTAGTTTCATTGCGGGATGGAGACCCTTACTCTTTCATTCACTTTGGGTTCATGTATGTAGCAGTGTCACAGTCGATTTATGCAGTCAATACTTGAGTTTGAGGGGAAGGAACTCCCTTCCCCTCCTTTTTTATTTATTTTCTTATTTTCTTATCGATACTCTACCTGAACGTTCTCGCTACACTTTCTCAGGTTTGCCGGAAAAGAGCGTCGTTTTCGCTAAGAATCACGTTCCCCCACGACTTCTATGTCATGATATCACTCCAAGTTCTAAGACCCATTCAGTGGCCCCTAACAATGTTCAACAGCATCTCGGCTTCCTTTGCGGAAATCTTCGACTTCTTAGTGGCATCGGACCTAGGCTCAGCTTGAGCCTAGGTTTGAGTCGGAGCTTTCTTTGCCTCTTCCTTGTCGGGAACAGTGTTAGCTGTCCCCGTGGTGGGGCAAGACAGAGGGCTGACACTAAATGGGCGATCAGTAAAGATTTGATGGAAGTTCTCTCGTTGCACAGGATTCATCCGTTGCTTCTGCGGAGCGACTGAGCTGCCAGAGCTGGCACCAGCTCCGGTCTTCTCGTTTTGACTCATCGCTGAATCTGGCCGGAAGCAATGGAAGTTATGATTAATTAGCAAATGTGTCTTGAATGATGAATGATCTTTGCTGTCGTTCTCGTTCCTTCGGGATCTGATCCTTTTTGCGGACGGAGAGAAAACTTCACATACCTGGTGGGAGAATTTACATCTTTTTTATAAGATCCTTTTTGATAACTGCCGCTTCTGTACAAATGTTAATACGGTACTTTATTAGTTGGACACGAAAACTAGGTTGTGGGTCAGTTTCAGAGATTCTATAGATAGAGAGAATGTAAGTGACTTGCTAAGGTAGTTCCGCGTCTACTCATACTATGAAGCTGATGGGCAGTTCTATGTTGCCCTATATTAGAAAGCTATAGTGATGTATTACGCATGATCAACCTCACTTGTTAATGGAACGATATCGCTATGTTGTGAGCTCTATTGAGTTTGGAGCTCTATTGAGTTTGGAGCTCTATTGAGTTTGGAGCTCAAGCAGTGTATCACAACTTGCAATCATGCGAGACACAGAGCTCTGTTCTTTGTCTCACTATTTATAGCTACAGGTCACTCGATTCTGCTATAAATGTCTTGATTATCCAGCGGGTAGCAGGCTGTGCACGTGGCATACCCAGCGCGCGTGAACAAAAACGAACACAAGCTAACTACGTAGGTGAACAGGAACAGTATCATCACATTTCTTTACCCTTATAATCAACTACATGGAAAACAGGAAGGGTAATGCTTCAGCACCAAAGGGATGTGTGATCAGGCTCTGGAAGTCGGGATCCTTCAACACTTTGCGCTCCTTCTTGTTGTAAAGGGAGGTTGGACACTCAGGCAATACGATGGCATTTTCGTTGTAGCAGCACTAATCTATGGCCTGTTGGGAAATCTCTGCAGGGCCTGCGGCCCTTATGTGGGTGTGGCCACTCGTCCGTGCCCTCTACGGGTCCTTTGAGGGTCACGTGCTGGTCATGTGCTAGCCCGCCATGACACTTTTGTCCATTTTCGGTCCAATTCATGACTTGACAACCCTACTCGTTGACAACGACGGACCTTGACGAGCTCGCAAGGAGCTCAACGATGTAAAGGCCGAGCGTGACCAGGCTACACAGAACCTCACTCAGACGGCCACGGAGCTCAAGGTTTTCACGCGAGGGTCTATGAACTAGAAACTAAAAAAAAGCTAGCTAATCATCGGAAACAAGTCCCTGACTATTAATCAGGTCGATAAATGCTTCAATATCAGCAACCTCACGATGGACTACGAGACCTTGCTCGAGGCAGAACGCCGAGCTCGCCAATGAGTACCAGTCGTGAGCCGGTATCATTAGTGCCCTCGAAAACGACAAAGTGTGAGCAGGCAAAAGTCGGTGAGAGAATTGGCACTCTTTCAGTCAGTCAGTCAGTTCGTCGCGATCATGTTCGACAAACATTCTTTCGGCGGTGGTGGCAAACTTTTCTTTTCTTGGCAGGAGGGTTATACGGATGGACGGGATACCTAGATTTTATGGCAGCGGTTGGCAGTCGTTGTTGCTCGGGACTGGGATGCATGGTCATTTATGGACAGTTGGTAGCACTTTGCTAAGGATTTTGGCAATTGAGAACTTGATAAGGACATTGTGATGCTATTTTTTTTCTCTCCGTCTCTCTCTTTTTGGAGTGGGTTTGGTGATGATCCAAAACTTCTAATGAGGGCCTGATTATGAGGAAAGCCGCCTCCTTATATGGAGTCTTGAATTGCCTCATCTCTTTACCAAGGAGTCAACGAATTTGTCAACATCTCCAGATCTTGTCTCATTCTCAACAGCTATCCTCTCCGTTCGTCCACAATCTCATCGTGATGGCCTCTTGCAAGAATTGCAGTGATCCCAGAGTCGAACAGCCGAGCGATGCCACTATTCAAGCGCTCGTCGAAGCGTTGGAAACAAATACCGAAGCACCGCTGCATAAGCAGCCGATATCGCCATTATCTCAAAGCTAGACACCTTCAAAAATAGAGAGACGAAAAAACACAAAACCAAGATACATGACAAAGTAATGACGAGCTGCATCTCTTTCGATGACGCATATGATAGGATCGCCAAGGGGGCAATGAGAAAGGCTGTCGTCAGCGTCGTTGTTATCAGCCTCCCGATGATGTCTGCTACCAGGATCGTGTTCTGGTAGGACCACTTGCGGGGCCGCCCAGCGGTCGGTCCAAGGCCTCGCTCAGTGTTCCAGTACTTCCCCAAAGCCCTCCAGTACCGAAACACCCGCAAGCGTTTATGAAGCCAACGTTGGAACGGGTCCGTCCGGGACCGCGTTCCTAAATCGGCTCGAAGCAGCCTGGTGTTCAATATTTCATCTATGGTGAGATCGTCTCTCAAACTGGCGTGTTTCTCGTCATCAAGCAATGAGAACGTCTCCATATTCATAATACGATTAAAGGCGGCGAGTGCCTCATCTATTCGATTTTTGTTAGCCTGCATCACTATTTTTCGTAGGTTCATTACACACCGTATTGCTTGAGCAGTTCACGGAGTTTTAGGATGAATTCCGGAGTAACCACTTGACTAAAGTCTGGGGCGCCCGCGTCCCTTCTGCAATGTTTGAGGCATAATCGGTCACTGGATGACGGGCTCAGTCCCAAGCTGAGGCCAGTTTGATAGACAGCGTGGTCCATATCGGCGGTCTCGTGCTCGAGGAAGCGGAGATTTAGTAAATGCGTCGTCTTGAATCGACGGAAGCCATGAAGCGTCATATTGCTGTCGTCGGTGCTAAGCATCCAGCATTTGCGAAATGTTTCCATCGCGCCATCACGGTTGGCAGCTACTTCAGCCATGGCGTAGAATTGTTGGGAGGAATCAGTTGGGTTGACACATCGACGGGGGTGCGCTCCAAACGAGTCATCTAGAAGAGCCGCAAGGGGGGTTTCTGACTGATGGGCGGATCATCGGATCTAGGTCTAGGGGATGCAGAGCAGCAAACTGCGCCGTCCGGCTTTGCGCAAGTCGTGCAGTGGTATCCTATCCTCATTTACTTTGGGGGTTCTTTCTGCGCATCTGGGGCACACTCGCCAGCCTACAACCCATTTTAAGTTGGGCCGATTTGCCTGCGGTGCTCGCCGGAATCTGCCAAGGCTCTTGTCTCCAAAGAGGCTTCCCGCAGTAGACGAGCGCGAAGTCGTCGTTGAATGGGTGCTCGAGAAAGCCATGTGCATGCGCCCTACTCTGCGCTTGAAGGTAGTATCGACCGAAGACCTCAAGAATCTACGACCTATCATCTAGCTAAGCGAGGAAGGTGGTGTCCCTGGCGAATGCTTTGTAGCCCATCACTATGAAACTGCCTCACCAGCCCTAGAAAATCCTTCTTTGTATGGACCGACCTGCCGACCGATTTGCCTATTGCGCTGGCTGAGATCTGCCTATTGCGCTGGCTGAGATCTGCCTATTGCGCTGGCTGAGATCTGCCAAGGCTCTTGTCTTTAAAGAGACCACCCGCGCCAGGTGATGCTTGTCAGGCGATGTTTTCGTTATGGGCGAAACCAAGGTATCTCCGTTGCAGCCTAATGTCGCTGCCCGAACGGCCTAGGTCTAGACCTACTGTCTGCTTATATTAGTAGACGAGTGTGAAGTCGCGGTCGAATGCAAGCTGGGGAGCGCCCGAGGGAGCATCGACCCACGACTTCAACAACCTGCAGCCCTATGACTAACCTAACGAGGAAGGTGGTGTCCCTAGCGGACGATTTACAGCCTATCACCGCGAAGCCCTGAGGAGATGCCAGGCAGATCCCCCCCCGCATATGCATATTGCAGCCTGGGAGCCTGCATTGGGCGGGACACTTCCTCCTGCAAAAATTCACGCGAGCCGGAGGGAGCCCTGTCAACCAGCAACATGGAGGGGCAGATAAGCAAACCCAAGCAGTATCCTGCGATGAAGATTCTCGTATTGGATTAGTTGCCACGGTTTTGCTTGCCTCGATTCCTCTGTTCCCTTTCCCTGCGCCTTCCCCCCCTATCCCCCATTCACTAGCCAGTTCTACAACTATTGCTAAGCTCCGCTTTTGTTCCTCGCTGGACACATAAGGCCTTTAGGCTATACTGGGGAGCACCTCATACCTTGGCTTTCTGTGGTGCGTCTCGACCAAGATGTCGCCGCTTGGGAAATATACCGTCGGCTGGATTTGCGCCGTAAGTACAGAGTACGTTGCGGCGCAGGTTCTTCTGGACGAAAAACACAAAGCCCCCGAATCCGTTTCCGACAATGACAGCAACGTGTACACATTGGGGAAAATCGGCAATCACAATGTCGTCGTCATCGCCGCCTTACCCGGTGGGGAGTACGGGATATCATCGGCGACGGGCGTGGCGAAGGATATGCTGCACACCTTCCCGAATATCAGAGTCGGTTTGATGGTTGGCATTGGGGGAGGGGCGCCAAGCGCGAAGCACGATATTCGTCTCGGCGATGTTGTGGTCAGCAGTCCTTACAATGGAAATGGTGGAGTGGTCCAGTACGACTTTGGCGCGATGATACAGAATCAGGGCATGAATTTGTGGGGGTTTCTGAACCAGCCGCCGAGACAACTACGGGCAGCAATGACACAGCTTATCGCCGAATACGAGATCACCGGCCATTAGCTCGAGGCAGTCGTTAACGAGGTCTTCAAGAGCTACCCACGACTGCGGAATAAATACAGCCGGCCTAGCCCAAGCAGCGATAGGTTGTATTAGAGCAATATCATCCATCCCGAAAACGAAGGAGAAAGCTGCACAAATGTTTGTAGTGGTGATCCGTCAAATATCGTACTACGGCTTGAACGGACTAAAGAGCAAGATGATCCTGCAATCCACTACGGCCTGATCGCTTCGGCTAACCAGCTGATGAAAAATGCCCTGATTCGGGATAAGCTAGCAGCGGAGAAGGATGTTTTGTGTTTTGAGATGGAAGCAGCAGGCCTCATGAACCACTTTCCCTGTCTCGTCATTCGTGGTGTCTGTGACTACTCGGACACACATATAAACAAGGAGTGGCAAGGCTATGCGGCAATGACGGCTGCCGCATATGCAAAGGCCCTGCTATGTCGGATTCCGCCAAACAAGGTTGAGGTCGAGAAGACAATTGAAGAGATTATCAATGCTGGTGGTTAGTTGGTCTGCGACCCTTTTAATAGTTTTGAGCATATTCTTAATCCCATATTAGTTACTGCGGTTATCTCTAAAACAGGAGAGGCTCTCCAAGCAGTGCAATCCAAGTTGGAAGGAAAGCAAGACCTTGAAATTCTCGAATGGCTTACGCCTATGAGCTTCGGCCCGCAACAGAGCGATTTCTTCAGTCGGAGGCAGCCTGGCACCGGCCAGCGGCTCTTGGATTCAAAAGAGTTCACGATATGGTTGGGAACTAGCAAGGAGACACTCTTTTGCCCGGGCATTCCCGGAGCTGGAAAGACGATCCTCGCATCGACTGTCGTTGACAGGCTCATCACGGACTTTGGACATTGCGACAGCATTGGCATCGCGTACCTGTATTGCAATTTTCATCGCAAAGCCGAACAGACGACCGAGGGTTTGCTGGCAAGTCTGTTGAAGCAGCTCGCTCAACAGAGGCCTTCTCTGCCAGACCCCGTCAAGTCACTCTACGAGAAACATTGGAAGCGCCAGACACGGCCTTCAATTGAGGAAATCTCGACAAGTCTCCAGTCCGTGGCTTCCGCTTATTCTAGAGTCTTCGTCGTCGTTGACGCGCTCGATGAATGCCAGGTGTCTGAAGGATGCTGCTCCCGGCTACTATCCGAGATCTTCGCCCTCCAGGCCAGCAAATGTGAAGCAAACATTTTTGCGACGGCAAGGCCTGTTCTGGAAATTACTACTAAGTTTGATGAGAGCCCATCGGTGGAGATTCGCGCAGACGATGAAGATGTGAAGAGATATATCGAAGAACATATCAAGCACAAGATGCCCCGGCTACAGGAGCTTATTCAGGCACGACCAGAACTGGAGAACAATATCAAAGCGAGTATAACCAACTCCACCAAGGGAATGTATGTCTCTTGTCTTCTATTTTGCCAGCCAAATTCCAATTCTTACACGTTTATTATAGGTTTCTCATCGCACAGATCTATCTCCACTCGCTCGATGAAAAGACTACCCCTGGAGAAGTCCTCGCTGCGTTAGCCGAGTTCCAGAAGGAAGGTGCTGGATCTGAAGAGGGTCAGAGGTCTGAGCAGCTGAGGAGCGCATATCACAGAACTATGGAGAGAATTATGGGACAAGGGCCGGAGCCTCTGAAGCTCGCCACGCAGGCCGTGACCTGGATCACTTGCGCCGAAAGGGTTCTCACTGCGGTTGAACTGCAACACGCGATCGCCGTAAACGATGGCGATACAAAATTGAAAGGAGACAATATTCCCATCATCAATCGTATAGTTTCTGTATGTGCTGGGCTAGTCATCGTCGACACAAACAGCGGAACTATCCGGTTGGTTCACTACACGACGCAGGATTACTTGGATCAAACGAAAACTTCACGGTTCCAGGATGCTAAATCCGATATTCAGGAAACTTGTGTCACCTACCTCTCTTTCAATGCCTTTGCCAGCGGGATGTGCCGGACCGACAACGAATTCGAACAACGGCTGCGGTCAAATCCGCTCTACGCCTATGCTGCTCTCAACTGGGGTCACCACACTCGAAAGTCTCCCAGCTTATGCCCGGTGACCAAGGATTTCTTATCGTGTCAAGGAAAGGTTGAGTCGGCGAGCCAAGCACTCATAATTTCGGAACGCTCGTACAGGTATGGCGGTTATAGTCAAGGGATTCCGACGGGGACGACAAGTCTACACTTGGCAGCAATATTGGGGATTGACAAAGCAGTAGACTTTCTCATTTCGGATTTCAAATCTCTTAATTTGCGCGACAGCTATGGCCAAACGCCATTGAGCCTGGCCGCTAGGAACGGGCGCGAGGCCGTTGTCGAGCTCTTGGTCACAAGCTAGGCCGAGGTGGATGCGAGGGATAATTACGGCCAAACGCCATTCAGCTGGGCCGCTGTGAACGGGCGCGAGGCCGTTGTCAAGCTCTTGGTCACAAGCCAGGCCGAGGTGGATGCGAAAGATAATAACGGCCAAACGCCATTGAGCCTGGCCGCTGTGCGCGGGCGCGAGGCCGTTGGCTTCCGAGTTCTAGAACATTCTCGAGTGATCGAGCTCAGTGTCTACAGTGGCAAAGTCTCGAAAACTACGACTCTTAATAGTGAGATGTGCTAGTTTTTTAGAAAGCGAATTGATCGATCAATACCTTTTGGCTTATAGGGCACCTCCTGTTTAAGCGGGGGATTGTGGTGGACGTGAAGTAGTCGGACAGGGAAGGTGCAGAAATTGCAGTGGGTACCAGCAACCGGGGACTGGATGGCAAAGGATTTGGAGATGACCACAGCAGAAAACGATCCCGATCGTGGTGCTTGACAAACCAACAGGCAGAACATAACAGCAACAATAACACCTGGTATGCTTGTCGCCACACCTTGCTACGGAGCCACCTATCTTCAGGGCGGAACGGTGCGATCAGAATGATTAGAAAGTTGAGGAGTGGAAGGTTCTAGAATTTCATGACAGCTATAAATTAAAGGAGTCCCCCGGACCCCTCCTGTGGCACGCTATGATAGAAGAAAAGAGAGAGAAAGATCAGCATTAGCTGTCAACCAGGAAACTCATAATTAGGACACGTCCTGACGAACAGCCAATGGCAATCGTTGATGCCGCTCCGGCCGAGCATTCCGACCGGGATCCCGGAGGCAGCCACAACCAGTTTTCTGAGCTCCTCGTAATCCACCTATTATCCGAGCTTACGCCATAATATTGTTTGGTTTTTTTTTTCGCATCGCCTGACCAGGAAGCAATGAAAGACGAGAAACCCACATTCTCAAGCGTCTGCATACATGCGCCCGTCGCTGTATCCCAGATCTTGACGGTCTTATCGTATGACCCGGACGCCACGAGCCTCGAGTCGGGCGAGAACGCGACCGACATGACGCTATAGCTATGCCCCTCGAGCGTCTGCGTACATGCGCCCGTCGCTGTATCCCAGATCTTGACGGTCTTATCGTCTGACCCGGACGCCACGAGCCTCGAGTCGGGCGAGAACGCGACCGAGTTGACGTAATATCTATGCCCCTCGAGCGTCTGCGTACATGCGCCCGTCGCTGTATCCCAGATCTTGACGGTATCGTCGTCTGACCCGGACGCCACGAGCCTCGAGTCGGGCGAGAACGCGACCGAGTTGACGTTAGAGCTATGCCCCTCGAGCGTCTGCGTACATGCGCCCGTCGCTGTATCCCAGATCTTGACGGTCTTATCGTATGACCCGGACGCCACGAGCCTCGAGTCGGGCGAGAACGCGACCGACTTGACGCCATAGCTATGCCCCTCGAGCGTCTGCGTACATGCGCCCGTCGCTGTATCCCAGATCTTGACGGTATCGTCGGCTGACCCGGACGCCACGAGCCTCGAGTCGGGCGAGAACGCGACCGACTTGACGCCATAGCTATGCCCCTCGAGCGTCTGCGTACATGCGCCCGTCGCTGTATCCCAGATCTTGACGGTCTTATCGTATGACCCGGACGCCACGAGCCTCGAGTCGGGCGAGAACGCGACCGACTTGACGCCATTGCTATGCCCCTCGAGCGTCTGCGTACATGCGCCCGTCGCTGTATCCCAGATCTTGACGGTCTTATCGGCTGACCCGGACGCCACGAGCCTCGAGTCGGGCGAGAACGCGACCGAGTTGACGCCATTGCTATGCCCCTCGAGCGTCTGCGTACATGCGCCCGTCGCTGTATCCCAGATCTTGACGGTCTTATCGTCTGACCCGGACGCCACGAGCCTCGAGTCGGGCGAGAACGCGACCGACTTGACGTAATTGCTATGCCCCTCGAGCGTCTGCGTACATGCGCCCGTCGCTGTATCCCAGATCTTGACGGTATCGTCGTCTGACCCGGACGCCACGAGCCTCGAGTCGGGCGAGAACGCGACCGAGTTGACGTAATTGCTATGCCCCTCGAGCGTCTGCGTACATGCGCCCGTCGCTGTATCCCAGATCTTGACGGTCTTATCGTATGACCCGGACGCCACGAGCCTCGAGTCGGGCGAGAACGCGACCGACTTGACGCCATAGCTATGCCCCTCGAGCGTCTGCGTACATGCGCCCGTCGCTGTATCCCAGATCTTGACGGTCTTATCGTATGACCCGGACGCCACGAGCCTCGAGTCGGGCGAGAACGCGACCGAGTTGACGTAAGAGCTATGCCCCTCGAGCGTCTGCGTACATGCGCCCGTCGCTGTATCCCAGATCTTGACGGTCTTATCGTATGACCCGGACGCCACGAGCCTCGAGTCGGGCGAGAACGCGACCGAGTTGACGTAAGAGCTATGCCCCTCGAGCGTCTGCGTGCAGGCATTCCAGTCATCTCCTACAGTCGGCCCGGTGGTGATCCATCTTAAATGTTCCTGCTTGAATAGATTTCTCGTAATACTGCGGGAGGGGCTGAACACAAGTGCGGAAGCGTATACCTGAAGTGGATGATTCTCAATTAACCATCTACAGTATTGAATGAATCGGCGCATATCATAAACAAGGCTTGGTAGCTGTGATGAAATATTCCTCTGCTAAGTAATATTAGAACCATTTAGTAATCGATTAGCGGGTAGAACTAACTTGAAGAATGCTCTCGAGCTTTGTTATTAATAATACGCCCTGTGACATGCTCTTACAAAGTGAAAGAGCCTCAAGCCAGTGGAGATAGTGCTGCTTTAGGAAGTTATCGATGATACCGCCATCTTGGAAAACAGCTAGGTCCTCAGCATTATCTACCGACTGCCAATCACCGAGGTGATCAACCCAGTAAACACAAGCATACCGTATTGCGGCTAGCGGGTCTAGTTCGGGTAGCTTGGCGTCGTCGATGGAAAATCCAGGAGCGCCAAGGCTGTACATATCGCGGCGTAACGTATTGTTCATAATTCGTAGCGACCGTGAGAAGACTGTTTGGTGTATATCCTCTATTCCGGCAGAAAATATTTCATTAGCTGCCCTTCCTAGCAAGAAGTCCTTTGCGGATTGATGAATGAAAGAGATTGTGCATTCACGAAGTGTCAAGAATGAACCACACAGCCTTATGATCTCCGCCAGCACTTCGTAATCAGCTAAGGCTTCCTCGGGCATGTCGACAAAAGCCGCCACCTCATCCAGCGTGATCGGCCTGCGCACAGCCGACATGACAGCCAGTATGCTCTTGCAGAGCTCGGCATCCTCAGAATCGCAGATCTGGTCCATCATCTGCCGATAAAATGCATCAAGTCCGGGCGGGAATGCCGTCAACTTCTTTCGAGCCTTCCATCCTGAGATATTGGCGAGTTCTTGGCAGACTAACGCCACCCAGAGGAAAGTGCCGCGTGCATTTTCCGACAAATAGCTCTGGACTGCGTCTCGCGTATCAGGCTTGTATTTGTTTCGCTCTGCTAACTGATGTACCTTGAACTTGACGTATGCAGTAACGGCCTCGGAGACGGATGCTTCGTTCAACTCGAGGCATAATCGAACTTTTCGTATCGCTACGTTGAGATCCTTCTCAATATCCGGCCAGTTGCGACTGGAGACGATCCACTTGACGTGAGAAAACACCGACGACTTCTCGATAATAAATTTGAGAAGTGTCGGTAGATCATATATGCATTCGTCTAGGGCGTCAACGACTAGGTAGGTTGGCTTTAAGTTCGGATCTCCTAGCATTCCCCCTAAGATATCCGAGAGGGCGAACCACGCATTTGTATCAGAGAGGGATTTACCCGCGTCGGTGTATTTGCGCACGTGGGAGACGAGACTTGGTTGCTGGCGGCCGAGAAGGTAGATCAAGCCACGTAGCACGGCAATGGCGGTATTGGTGCGCGAGTCGGTAGCCTGGCAGAAGAAGTAGGCCAGATTGCGGCAGTGTCCGCCAGCGGCAATGGCTTCCTCTAGCTCGTTGATGATGCCGCAGAGTAACATGGTCTTGCCCTTGCCAGGGTCTCCTTTGATCCAGAGAAGGCGGCTCTCTGACTGGTCATGCTGCCATTGCTGGAAGTCGGGGCTATCGAGAACCCAGCGGTAAGCGTCGGTAAGCAGTCCGCCCTTCGCCTCTTCGATGCGCTTCTTATCAAGATATGGATCGGTGGATTGCAAGTTGGCCAGGTAGCGATCGTGCTTGCCGATTTCTTCTAGCAGCCGCTCCAATGCTCTATCTTCTCCTTCGCCGTAGAGAAGGGGCATACATACGTCAAAGATGCCGAATAGCGAGTATACCTTGTCTTCTTTGCGTGTTGTGTTGCGCTTTTTGGCCCACGACAGACGTACTTCGATGCTGAAATCAGATAATGTATTGCCTTGAAGAGCTCCGAGGGGAATTCCAGTTGCGTTGTGAATTTCATGCCTTAGGGACTTTTTATCCCCTAGCAACACGCTTTCCACAGAGAAGAATTCAACGATTGCTGGAGCAACGAGTTCTTGGAGGGTCCATCCACGCGTAAACCATCTGCAGTTCAAAAAAGCGAGTTCCCAGTTAGAATTCCCGTCAGCGTCCCGCTTCCGTATTGAGACGTCTGTGAGATAGACGTAGCATTTGGTCGCATTGCGGTACCACCGAAACATAGAGTTGAGAGCGTGCTGAAGCTCGGCAGCGTCGGACTGGTTGATGCAGCATGTGTCGACCCAGAAGAATTTCAGCCCATCACGCCTGGCTTGATCTCCACAAAACCGTATCTTTGCATAGCCTGGTTTGGTTTTGGCCGTACTGTCCGCCAGGTCTTTAAAAAGCACCTCTTCGTCTTCCCTCCATGTGTGCGAGAGTATCGCGTAGGGTGGGATCTCGGGAATCGTATCGTTGGGAAGGTTCTTTGTCAGGCGGAATTCGCCAGTATCGTCGCGTTCTAGGAGCCGCATCGCCTAAGGATGCCGGATATTCGGTGATGTGGAAGGGAGAGCGGGTGCGTGGTCGGGCTGCCTCTTAATGTTCGTGGGGGTCTGCGGGGATAGTAATTAGAAGAAGTTAGCGAGAGCCGCCTAATACTAGTTAGTTACTTACCGCGAATGATTATCGGAGGACGTAGCGGGAATCTCGGTAGGTTCGGCTGGGGGTTGTTGACTCTCGAGGTGGCTGTCACTGTTATTTTCGAAGGTCGAGGAACTTCGCTATCGGACCGCCAGCCTAGCACGTAAGGCATTTATGGAGTTGGCGCCCAAGCGGCTAGCATTGAAGCATTATCATTGGTGGTGTTTAGCGCCACGCAATACTGGCGCCATAAACGCGCTGAGCCCTACCGCTTAGGGTATAATATAGCGGCGCCAGTGGTTGGATAGCTAAGCGAAGCGAAGCGGGCGAAGCATTAACTTCTCTGTTTATGTCACGATCCTGATTGGGGGAGCCCTGTGGGGACGGGCAAACGTCATGCAGGTTGGCCTGCATGTCACGGGGCACGGACCACATGGCTCTGATGGCTCTATGCCGTTGAGGATAGAGCCCACGGAGCCATCTTTTGGGCCAATCAGGGAGTGGCTCTGTGGGCCCTGTGTCAAGGAAAGACAGAGCCAACAGAGCCACCATGGCTCTATATAAGCAGACAGGCTGAAGAGCCTTTGTGGTTCTTCAGCTATCAACTAATGTAGACAGTTGAGTCTTTGCAATTGAACCGTGATTCAGCAAGTGATCTATTTACTCTTTGATACTCTATCCACCCTTGGTTACTGTGTGTGACCACTCACCCCCTTGAGCCTCACCCCATACCCCTTGGCGAGGATCCAGATCGTCACATCCACCCGCGAACTGCCGACCGATTATCTAACACCAAGGTTATTTAGCTTTCTTTACCACCAAATGAAAAGGGTTTAGATCTACGCGCTTGTTACGGCCCTGGCACCCTGCACTGGCACTGGCGCCTGGCACGCAACGAACACACCCATTGAATGCCCTCATTGAATGATGACGGCATTGGTCAGCCGCCTTCACTACACCCTTTGTGTACAGTAAAGGCCACAGGACCTATTGATCACAGGACCTCTTGCATTAGCCTAAACCTAGATATCTTAGATCCATTCACTACAGCTGAGAGATCTATATAAAGGACCTTAGGGCCCGGCCTTATGCCACCCTTTTCTCCTCAGCTTAGAATTATACAATACAGAAGGTCATAACTGCAGCCTTGACTCAGACAACCTCCCTGCCCGTGACAGCGCTAATAGATCCCGGGAGAAAGGGACTGAGTGCCTAGCGCTCGTGAGGTTGGGTGCGTAGTATTAAGCTCACATCCGAGGTCTCCGTAATCATGACGGCCCCTTCTTTCCGCCGCTCAGCGCCGCCAAGAGGTCCCCCCCTAGCTCACAGCAAATAGCGTTACAACCCATTTGCGAGCCTCTCGCGGTGGCCTTAATGGAAGCTTCCACCACCACCGCGCCTAGCTCAGTGTTGCTCATCATTTCTACCGCCATAGTACAATACTGTAGCTTGTCTCGACCTCTCTAAGGCACATCAGCTTTGCGCATAACGCGAGCGCCGGTGAAGAATCTAAGGCCCGCCAATTCCGCCTCATTTACAGGAGATTGAAGGCCTCGAGATTTTGCCCCCAGGACTTTATAGGTGGCAAAAGGATGGAAGTTTTATTTTCAGAAAATAAACCGGCGCTACTGTCGTGGGGCTAGGGTGGGGGTAGGCTTAAAGTCATTTAATGACACACCCTCGAGACGGTCAAACCGGCAGACAATTTGCAAAGAAACAATATTACGCGCCAAGGAGATCACGCTTGGCACGTCAGGTCTTTCCTTGATCAACATCGTGTGGCTGCAGGCCGCGCCGACAGCCTTCCAAAACACTGGCTGGAAATTTTACCTTTGCTTCATTATCCCCAGCAGCATGTGGCTGTACTCATTCTTATGTATTGGCCGATGGGATACCGCTGGAGGAAATTGCGAGGCTGTTTGGAGATGAGGACGAACTCTCTGGCTCTTTGGCAGGCGTCGAGCCCCAGGATTCAATGGTTGGGGACGAGCAAAGCGGCAGCACTTTTGGGGAATGAGATTTATCATTTAGGGCGCACCGGGTAATGCGATAACACAGGCGTGTTGGTTTAGGAGGCGTTGCGCACAGCAAAAGGTTTGTAGTGAGGGTACCGCGCAAGTACTACTATTCTCAGTAATAATATACATGGGATGTGCTTGACTTCTGATCGGAGAACTGCATGTCGAGCACGGGACGATCCGACAAATTTCTGCGGCTGTACCGCGGCCGAATTTTCGTTGGGGTTCAGTCCAAGGATTGGCATTCAAACAGACCAGCTACTTCCGGGGGGAATTCCCGAAACCCGCAAAGAGGAGCCAATATGCTGTTTAGCTGTGTAGATACTTTGATTTTAGTGATATGTAAAAACCCAATCAAAAACCACTGAATTACCGTGCATGACGATCGCCTGACATCGGACAACAAGGCACTCGCCCGGTGGCAAGCGGCAAGCCGAGATACACGCACGTTCTCTGGTTGTTTTTCTTGGCGCGCAGTGGCGTAACCAGAGGCGCTTGCTGTGTGGGTGGGTGCATCACAATTTGGGGAATTGGAAGTGCGGTCAGCATATTTGACCCAAACTGGAAAGTCGGCGTGAGCCTGCCGACACCATCTTCCGTTCCCAGCAGGCATTTAATACCTATGAACCCCCGGCACTGTTTTCTCTTCTCTCTTTTCTCTTTTTTCTGCTCCGTGGACTCCAGTTCCACCGCCCCGCCCTATTTTCTCTTCCTACATCCCGGTCTTTCATTTTTCTCTCTTTTCCTTCTCACCACTCCGCAGTCTAATCACCACCTGTTATTCTGGGCTATTACTCATCGTTGTTTTTTCGACACCCTTTTTGTACTTTTACCAAGATACTAACAGAGATGTCTTGACCACGAACGCTTATCAATCCATTGACCGCACAGCCTCACGCACTGTGGGGGCACTGAGTTGTGCCAGAAGGGTGTGGGATGTGTTTCATTTGGTGGTCACAGTGCCGTCGGGGCTATGCACGGAAAAGGCGCCCTTTTTATTGGGCCACAGATGGCAGGGCTACGTGGAGGTTGTGACCGGTCAAGTCT
This sequence comes from Podospora didyma, assembly GCA_033439775.1. Lineage (NCBI taxonomy): Eukaryota > Fungi > Ascomycota > Sordariomycetes > Sordariales > Podosporaceae > Podospora > Podospora didyma. The sequence goes on from JAULSW010000011.1 coordinate 596,924, forward strand.
GAGAGAGAAATTGCGGCTCTGCTGCGGTGCTGTGGAAAAGATGCTCCGGCACACAAAGTCCACAGTTCTCACACTTGTGACCGGTGAGAGACGATCCAATTACTGATCCACGGATACCATGTGCAGGTTGCCGTGCGAATCTAACTTAAATGACCAGCGGCCTTGCCCAGCGTCTCACAACCGATCGCTCACGGTGTGATCCGCAAGCCCTGGATGTTTGCTCTGTGCCTCCCTGGCTGGCTTGATCCGAAAGTCTCCGGTTGCTTGACACAAGGCTTCGGGGGGTTGCTTGGGGGGTTTCCGCGTTCTAGGGGAGAATTTTAATGAATACTACTCGGATGCCTCGCAGATACGCGTTTTGCTCAACGATGTCCACGTCGCACATTTGTTCTCGGGCCCAAATCCGTCAACTTAAACGGCCAATCAGTCCCCTTGTCGCCATTTTGCCCCTCCAGCCCGTTTCTGTCCGGTCGGTTTTGCTTTTACCCCGCCTACCTTCTAATGGGCACCGTATGGTCCCGCATCTCTGGCCGAGGCCGTCACAAAAAAACGCGACTGTCAGCGGGGGACCAACAGCCACAAAATTGCGAAGAACCTGCAGCTGCGACTGTGGCTCAGGTTCCAGACGCTCTTGCGGCAAATGATGATGGACTGGTAGCGGTACCCGAAAGGTCAGAGCCCGACAGACTGGACGCTGAAGTGGACCTAGTGTGGGAAAACATGGGCAAGACGGGGAAGCAGAGACCCACTCGTACGGACAGCTCCAGTCTTTCGTTCCTGTTTTTAACCTTCAATACCTGACCTGTGAACCAATACTTCTTAGGAAAATACGCCAAGGGCAGCGTTTTGCCAAGCGTTGCGGCCGAGCTTTTCGACGACATCAACCATGGAAAATAACAACCCGACGAGGCCTCCACTGGCTCCCGACACTGTCCTTGTCGATCGTATGTCTTTTGCGCTCGTATGTAAGATTTTATAACAGATTATATTTGGGGACAAGGACTGGGAGCGGGGAAAAGTGGGCAAAATATCACCAACTTTTAACCGCCTGGGGAAACATCAGAATCTCAGTCTCCAGGGGGGGCAACTGTGTTTGTAAGATCCGGTCTGAGGCCACGTATGGTCTTGGGGACATTTTTGAGGCATCTTCCATTCGACTTCTTTATGGGGGAACGGTGAGATGGTGGACAAGGATCGTGGCCAGTCTCCATGCCGGCGACTGTTCAACTTCCTTCAGCACTTCAAATTAGACTTCTGTTCCATATTCTAACCAGTCTCCAAAGCCATGCACGAAAGGGTGTGAAAAGTAAATTGCAGCAAACTTCATTACAAGCACAATGAAATCCATCCAGCGCGCGAGCCTACATCAAAACCAGTTTCACAACGAGTACATGTAACCTAGAATACAACTCGAAGCTCATGTTAACATCCCACCACAACCCCTCTCACCACTATTGCCGGCTGAGAGGTCACTTGGAAGTCCAATTTCTTCTAGCGCGTCTAGTGCTCTTTGCGATGGTCTCAGCGTCCGCGACGCACTTCTCGTTAATCCTCTCGGACTCTTCAATAACCTTGAACGCCTTCGAAGGGAGAACAGACCCGGGGGTCCATTTATCTTGTCTTGTTCAGCAAGTTTTCAGAACCAGACATTAAGATTGGACTTACCTTTGTTCGACCTGAATTTCGTCGACCTTTCGCCCCTCGCAATGCGCTCAAATACGTCGTCAACCTCATTGCCAATCGGATCACTATATACTGATCCATTCTGAGAGGTTGCTCCAGTAGTAGCATTTGCACTGGGGCCGGTGTCGTTGAACAGCATGGCCGCCGTGCTGTAGGTTGCTGCTGGCTTGGGTGCCTCGGTGGCCTGCAACCATGAATCTTGCATGCGGATATCATACGAGTCCATGACAGGATAGGATTCTCCCTGCTCATAGTCATTGTCGACGGGTGTGTATTGTTGGTTTGCCGCGGTGTATTGAGCACTTGCATCGTACCCCTCGGTTCCGCTATCCCACCAGCCATGTGTGTAGGCTCGAGTCGAAGTCATGCTGTTCGGAGCGACAGTGTTTCTCAAAGCTGGATCAGTATTGAGGGCGATGACTGGCAACGATGGTGCAGGGTGAGGGGAAATGCATTTGGTGGGGGGGGCCGGCGGCTATTGAACAAGAATGAGAAAGGAAAGACGAAAATGAGCCGGCCGAGGGGGTGGGCTGTGTGTCGCCTTGGCTAATGACACCAAAATCTGCCTGGGCGGCGTATGATGACCTGGGCAGGACTGAGCAAAGCCTCGTCTGTGTTCGTTGATGTGACATCTATCTATACTTTGGACTCTGCCCCTTCCCTTTCGCCAACCATAAACCGGCACGTTGCCCAGTCCCCCGCCCCAGATCGCCCGTCCTTTATGACACGCTTTCCATTGGCACTCGCCGGCGCGCATTATCCATCCGCCCCATTTCTCCGTCGTGGCACTGCTATGTCACTCAGGGATACTTCTTAAAGCTTTCCACGTAGTCGACATCAGACCCTCGTGTTCAACTTTTTCACCATACCAACCCCACTCCTCAAGCCCACGATGAACCAGCCGCCGACACATCAGGAACTGCTCAATGCAAGCAATGACGAGTGGATGCAGGCGCTCAACGAAGGGCCACATACATCGTTCAAGATGGTCGAGGCAATGATGGCGGCGACGCAGGTCTCCTACGAAGACTTTCTCAGCCACCCGGAGACTCTCAAAGCCAGATTCCGGCAAAACCCAGTAGAGCCCCATGATATAAACCCAGGTGGCCGTTATTACGATACGTGGCACTCTAAAACTGGACGATGCACATCATTTGCCATCAAGGTCGTATTCAATCTCAACAGCCATCATCCCGACTCTTTTCAATTTGGCTTTTACAATCTCGGATCACACCGCGTCGCACGCTGTGAGAACACGAACATCCTCATTGATTCGAAATCTAACAACGGCGTCAAGGTGCAACCCGACACGGTGCCGTACACCTTCCCCAGAAGGAACGGGCCTAACATTGAAGGATATTGGACAAACGGAAATTTCCAGAACAGTCAATCGGGACAGGTATTGAACCGTACCCCACCTCACAGCGCCTTAGCAGCCTGCCTCAAACAGACTGCGGACTACGCAGTTCTGGTTTGCGCATTCCGGTAAGTGCGCTATTTTCGGCTGGACTGAAAAGACACCCGTTAACCATTCATGATTAGATCAATCGAGTACAATGCCAATGGCATATGGGTCCCGAAGTACCGCGGCATGATCAGATGGAGGATTGCGAGCCATCGCATGGAGCTGACCCCAGACATGGGAAACAGACACAAAGTGTCCTGCATAACCTTTGACCGGACCCGAGGGAACCAAGACACACACGTGGAATGCGCTGAAGAGCTCGATGATTTCATTGAAGAATGCGGTTTCAGGTCGCAATGGGAAGCTGATGGCATCCACCTGTTTAATAGAGAACTTTGGAAAGCGGCGATCCGACTGTGGGGATATCCAGTATGGTCCAAGGAAGAGTTGCCAGGCTAAGGAAGTTGGAATTTGAATCGGAAAGAAAGGGCTAGTTACGACTTCATTGAGCATTGTATTAAACGGCTGATTTCATCAATCAAAACCATAAATACGGTTCTTTCAAGCATTCCCTTCCTCGGTTACCGTATTCATTTTCATTGTGAGACAACAAAACTTCATCGAAACAGAATTGACAATCACTGGTCAGTGGTAAAAAAGTGCAGCCATCAGCTAAAAGTGTCGAAGGCCTGGATTCTTTTCTTTTCTCTATCCAGACTGGTTGCACATATAAAGGTGAACTCCACTGTTCGTTACTCAGAAGTGCCTTTTCACGCTCCTGCAAACCATCTTGCCAGCTCCAAGGATGGACTATTGTTTTACCTAGCCTAACATATACGAATAAAATAAGGCCTACAGGCGACTTCGAGAACCCGGATACCAAGGTACCTCAAGCGTAGCGATATCGGATGAGTTCCGACAGAGTACCCGTAGGCGCGCACCTCTACTCGTTGAAACAAGCATTGATCGATAAGTGGTCGAGACGTGCACTCCGCATCTTGGTGGCATGGCGTGATGAGGCTCAAAAGGTCGGTCATCAGACCAGGAAACGCAGCAATTGAGCAAAATCCTACTCGACACCCCCACAGAAAGTCGAATGAAGGCTGGAATGGTATTACATCGGTGTGGAAGATGCCCAGTAAAAAAGAAACCGGCGAAAGGCACCACACCCTCTTCCAGGCTTATCTGTGGCCAATAAGACGCCGTGGGTGACTAATTTTTCGGCCCATCCGTCTCAGTGTTCCGCAGATGCGCGGCACGGCATATGATCGGGCCTCTATTGATGCACAGCCGTCTGATACATTGGATTTGTACTGGGAGGCAGAAAAACGCAGAGCCTCATCAAGTCGACGAGTATTTGATAGCTCGGGGTTTCACAACTTTGAGAAACAGAACCTGGAAAATCAGGACACACTTACAGCCTGCATATGATGAGTCCAACACTTGTTTCCACGGCTCCGACTGGCCTTCATTCTTTGGATGTCCCAGGCAGAGCAGGATGGGCGTCCTTAACTTCACAGAACGAGAGAGGGTCCAATCGTCCCATGCACTGGCATGATGCAAACTTCTTTGCTTCCCCAGAGATTGAGTGGGACCCAAGCCACGATACATACCTTCAGCGAGTTGAAAGACTCGGAGCGTTGTCTGAAGCTCTGGCACTCTCAGTCCCGCGGGGGTTTCCTGCCTTCATCCAGACACCTCGTGCTTGGAAAGGCTCTCAGTTCTATAACCCTTCCAAGCACATTTACATCCTCTCCGAAGACGATTTGAATGAAATCAATAGTGCCATTGGCAAATTCTCCGGTAAGAGGTCAACATATATTCTTCTACATTGAAAGAGTTCATTGTCAGAAAAGATGAAGCATTCACCTAACCTTGGCAAATACCAGAACGGTTCAACGGTACCACAAGCCCTGACCCTGATCAATTGACTCCAAGAACATTTCCGCTTCCCACTCTGGCCAGGAAACTGGAACACCTCTCAAACATCATCCACTTTGGCCAAGGGTTCTTTGTCATTCGAGGCCTTGACCCCCATCGCTACTCGCCCTCAGAGCGGGTTTTGGCATATGCTGGCATTACCAGCTATGTTGGCAGCACGAGAGCATGCCAAGACGCAGGAGGAAGCAAACTCAGTAAGAACCTGACCTCTAAGAAAACACGCTCCCGAGTAGCTGCTAATACTTGCAAGTCCATATCAAGGATCGAGGGATGGCTTTTGTGGGAGCTGAAATGAGGCAAGCACCTTATTCCAACGTTGCACAGGTATAGCAGAACAATCGTTCAAGTTTGGTACCCAACATTAATCCTTTGCAGCCATTCCACACAGACGTCTGTGATATCTTGGCCATGTATGTCCAAGAACTTGCGGCAGAAGGCGGCAACTTTCAGCTCGCCTCCTCTGGTCAGGTATACAACGACATTGCCAGGGACCGGCCAGACGTCATTCACACGCTGGCAGCCAATGAGTGGGTATTTGACAAGTAAGCCGCGGCTCTTTCAATCACAAACCCTGCAATGCAAAGCTGACCAATGGCCAAGATTCTCGGAGAGTCCGACCTGGGACGTGCGCCCGATCCTCCTGCCTTTTGGCTCCCATGGCCCATCCTTCTTCTTCTCGCGCCGCCCCCTGACAGGATCTGCTGTAGCCCCCCGGACACCAGGCGTGCCTCCCATGACGGAGCGGCAAGCAGAGGCACTAGATATGGTGCACTTCACCGCCGTAAAACATCAGCTTTGCCTCGATGCCCAGAAAGGAGACATCATCATTGTTAACAACCTCGCCGTCATGCACGCACGGACTGCTTTCACAGACGGTGTCCCAGAGAAGAGCAGCGGTAGGCATGTCCTGCGGATGTGGCTTCGAAACGAAGAACTGGCCTGGCCAAAGCCCGACATCGTCAAGCCAATTTTTGACTTGAAGTACTCGCCCGACTCGCCGTGGTGTGAAAAGCCCGTCTGGCACCTGGAGCCGCCGACGGTTCCGGAGCGGCTGTTGGCGAGAAAGTTTTCTTGTTCTTAATCACCAACACATAGCATTAAAGGAGTACAGCCAGACCCACGGGATATTGGAGCAAAAAGTGATTTCCTTTCTGCCTCTTTCGTTAGCAACATTGTCCTGCTTCAGATTGTTTGCCCATGAGCTGGAAAGATGTAAATGTTCTTTCACCCAATCAGTATGACTCAAGCCAATTTCAGAGAGTAGTAATTACCGTCCGGGACAAAATTATCACATTGTTTGGAGAAAATTGGCAGTAACCACTTATCATCAATGGTCAGCTGACAAGGTCCACACACGTGCACAAAATCGAGCGATAAGCCACCTGCAGTCGATGGCATCGGTGAGTGCTTGTCTTTGCGGCATGTACGTACTGTTTCGTCTCGTTCTAGAACTTGGAGGAAGAACTGCCGACAGCCTCGTCCTGAATGATTGGATGTCGAGATCTGCAAGCCCTTCCACCGCCCCCCACACCCTACCAAATCGGGGCGAGACTTGGAAGATGCGGGTGTGCAGCATTGAAAAGTGCATAGAACGCCTAATGATAGCCTAAACGTAAAATCCCTAATTGGTGTAGGACCTGAGGCTCATCCAGGCAGCGAAGGTCAACTAGATCCTTCTCCGTCCTGGTAACCACTGTTGGACCCAAAACCCTGCCAGGAAACGCATGCAAGGGCCAAAAGATCACAGTAAGCCTACCTCACCGCACTCACCTTAGCATCCGAGAGAGCATAGTACGGCCATCAGCTTCCTCAATTGGTGATGACCCTCTGGCGAGGCATTCATCGTGGGCAGACTGCTCCGCCCCTCATCCGCTCATCGACAAACGAACCCTTTGGACTCGACGTGATCTTCAATGGAGATAACCCTATCGCCGAGTAGGTTTGACCAGCGCATCAAGTTCAAATAGCACCAATGCGGACCTCTGACTCTGTGCTTCTCAGTATTGTCGCTGTACATGGTCTCAACGGTCACCGCGAAGGCACTTGGACCGCGGAAGCTTCTCAGGCGAACTGGCTTCGTGACCTCCTGCCCGCCGACATCCCTAATGCGAGGATATTATCGTATGGTTACAATTCCCGGACACATAACGCAGAAAATCTTTCCCTCCAGTCTATATATGAGCACGCCATCACTCTGGTCCAGGACCTCTGCACATACAGGAGAAATACAAAGGTGCGTCTTTAGGGTTCGCACTGTGGCCTCGATGGCATGAGCATCGAACCACTAACATCCAATTGCTAACTACTTATCTTGGACTAGACCGAAAATCGTCCCATCATCTTTCTCGCACATAGCCTTGGTGGCATTCTGGTCAAGAATGTGAGTTGCAAAAACCCGGAGTAGCGAGCATGACACACTACAGTAGCTCCACGTACGTGAAACTGACAAAGAGGTGGCGCGACAGGCTCTGATCCATTCAAAGCTCTCAAAGTCGAGTCACCACAGCATAAAGCGTTGTACAAGCGGAGTAGCTTTCTTTGGAACTCCGCATGTCGGGACTAGTGCTGCCAACTTTGCGTCTATCGTCCTGTCCATCGGCTCCATATTTACGAGAACGAACAGCACAGTAGTTCGACAGCTGCGCGAAAACTCGGAGAGCTTACATACACAATTGCAGCAGTTCAATCCAATCAGCTGCGACTTCCAAATTGTCGTGTTCTACGAGACGTACAAGACCAATATCAAGTTCGGGAAAAGGATTGTCGTGAGTTTGAAGGGGGAAAATGTGGCTGTATCTTCATACCATTTGCATTTTAACTGACGGTTCGATTGATGCGAATTCAAGATCGTCCCGCTCCACTCAGCTTCACTGCCAGGCAACCAAGGGGGCCTTTGCATCCCCCTCCGAAAAAGCCACACCGAACTCGTCCGATTTTCGTGCCCAGCAGATCCAGACTATCTCGTTGTTTCTGATCAGTTGAAAATACTCGTCTCCGACGCAAGCCGTGTCCTCGAAACAAACTCGGTCATGTCTACAGCAACTTCATTGACTGCCATGTCTGGAAGCTGTAAGCGATTCAACAACATTACTATCTTAATTACCCAGGCTAATGGGCGCTCAAAATAGTAACCTCTCTCACTGTTGATTGCAAACAACCAGTCATGAAGCTCCCCTTCTCGCTGCCCTTGCAGCCAAACTACTTCGTAGGCAGAACTGCTGAACTCAATACGCTGCATGACTCTCTCTTCGGAACCCCAAAGACCAAGGGCTCGAGCGAGGAGCAAAGCAGGGTAGTTGTGGTTCATGGTCTTGGCGGGGCGGGGAAGACTCAGCTGAGTGTGGCATATGCTCAGTCCCACAGGCACGATGTTGATGCTGTTCTGTGGCTCGATGGGTCAAGCGAAAACAACACTCTTCTGTCCTTTCGATCTATCGCCCAGCGATTTCTCGATGCAGCAAGACAGGCTAACGGTGGTGAGGAGTCCATCAACCCCTTATCTTCTAGGCTGCCCATTGGCGAGTATCTGTCTGCCACGGGCCAAATTTCGACTGATGAAAAGACACTCCCCAAAATCTCAAAGATCGTGATGGACTTTCTAAGATCGGAGAACGAGTCGTTTACGTGGCTTATGATTATGGATAATGTTGATGACCTTCCTCGGTACCCCGTTGCTTCGTTTCTCCCCCAAAGCGCCCGGGGGAAGATCATCATTACCACCCGAAGGACAGAAGCGATACAATTCGGACAACCTCTTGAGATCGGTCAAATCGAAGAGGAGAGCGGGATACAAATTCTCTTAAATGCCTCTTCCTTGCGAACCAAAGCTCCCACGGGTTGGTGTTGTCTAACCATTCCCTGATCAACCCCAAGACTGACAAGGAAACAGACCCAGAAAACGCCAAGACAATCGCAATCTCCCTGGGACTTCTTCCGCTCGCACTCGAACAAGCCGGTGCATACATCAGCAGAACGCAGATGCAGCTAGGGAAATACCCCCATCTTCTCGAGCGCCATCGTCGTGAACTCCTCAGCTCCCCAAACACTCTCGGGTACAACCAAGTATCCGTCTTTGCCACTTGGGAGCTATCCTTCAAACAACTAGTTGAGGAAGACAACGTCGCTGGCAACCTTTTGACTCTTTTGGCCTTTTTCCACCACTCCAGCTTCTGGGAAGGACTTCTCCTCGCGCCCTTCGAGTCAAATGAAAGCTCAGAGACTTCGGAACCCACAGTGGGTTCGCCTGAGGGGTATAAATGGCTGCACGAGTTGTCCAGCAGCGAGTTCAAGCTCACCAACACGCTGGGCAAAATCTTCTCCGTGTCTCTGGCCAAGCGGAACGCACCCAGCGGGAACATCCATCTCCACCCATTGGTTCATGCATGGGGCCGCGAGAGATTAACTCCAGTCTCACGCAAGGGAAAACTCGTCGAAGCCGTGGTTGCAATTGGCAGCGCTCTGGAATGGGCGTACAGACCGAATCGGACATCGAGCAAGGAAGTTCGCGAGTTCGTATCGCGTGTCGTGCCCAACGCCGACCATTGCATCGGCCTGGTGACCCAAGAAGGAAGCAAAGAGATGTTCTCCACCATCCTGTCTGATCGGCAATCCGCAAAGGCTCTGTTTTATATCGGCGTCCTCTTTGAGAACGTCAGTAAACTGAGGCAGGCGGAAGACATATTCGCCGCCATTGTCGCTGCTTACGAAAACGACCCCTCGATACTGTCGCCCCTGATGGCAGTCAATGCGCAGCGTCGACTTGCTCACGTCGTCAACCTCTTTTCTCGATACAAAGAGGGCGAGACACTCCTGTTGCAGGCCATCCCAACCCTGATCAGCCTGGTTGGGAAGGCCCACCCAGACACACTCGCCGCCCAGCTGGAGCTCGGAAACGTGCACCACCGCTGCTTCAGGTACGCCGAGGCCGAGGGTCTCTTGCGGGAAGTCATCGAGAACGACACGGATGCTTCGACCGGCGGCAAAATGGGGCGCATGGGCCGCGAGGCAACATCGATCCTCGGACTGGTGTACAAGCACAAAGGGCTCCACCAAGAAGCGCTTGCCCTTCTCAAGCGTGTCCTCGACCAGGCGTCCGAAGAAAACCAGGATGGGGCAGCCCATCTTCTCACCCTCAAGTACCGCCACACGTTGATCCTGCAGGAGCTCGGCCACTGGAATCTCGCCATGCAGGCCTACGAGGAGGCATTCGACGGGTTCAAAGCCACGCTTGGATTCAACCACCCACTGACACTGCGCACCGCCAACGCGCTGGGCAGGATATACTGTTTTCTCGGCAAGTACGCCGAGTCCCGCGACATCCTGGACCTGGTCTGGAAGGGCCAGTCAGCGCTCGGGTTCAGCAAGGAGAACGAGACGGCGCAGCTGCGCACGCTATTCAACATCGGCGTGCTCAACCGCGAGGAAGGCCGGCCGAACGAGGCCTTCGAGATGCTGGACCGCGCGCTGCGAGCCGAGCAGGCCCTGTACGGCGCCCGCGCCCACTCGACGCTCCGGTGCCAGGTCGAGCTCGGTATCCTGCAGACTGTCAGGGGCGACTTGGAGGAAGCGGCGCGCAATCTAGAGGAGGCCTTGTCCAACCAGCTGGCCCACTACCCCGACAGCCCCATGGAACATGCGCACACGCGAACTGCTCTGGCCGAGGCCTTCACCCAGCTGAAATCCCCGAGCCAGGCAGACGAGACGCTCGAACCGGCTCTCAGGTTCGTCAGAGCAACTTTGGAACCTGACAATCCTGTCAGATTGAAGGTCGAACTTGCTCATGCGACGTCACTTTTGGCGGGTGGTCGTGGCGGGGAGGCTTTCGCTGAGACCAAAAAACTAGTGCCGTTGCTTGAGTCGACTTTCGGACTCAAGCACCCGATTTCCGTCCGAGGGAGGGTTCTTTTCAAGGATAGTAGGGAGAAAATAAACGATATTGAAGGAGATGGGGTAGTTTGATGGATTTTGGGGGGTTTTCATTCACCGGCGCGATAATCATTACAAATAATGAGTTTTCCTTTTTCAAGTGATGACAAATGTCTTCTTTTTTTTTTTTTTTTGGACGGGCAAGAGTGTCAGGAATTATTTACTTGATGATGCACGAAACAAAACTAAAATAAATAAAAAAGGGTTCCTAAATCATTTGGACGCTACAATATCGTTTTCAAGGAAATACCTATATTAGGTCTCCAGGTGACACTCCGCTAACTCAATGGCGCGAAAGTTCATGTTTTATTTGAGTGTTAAAATTCACGACCCCTGAGGCCAGTTTGTCCCTCTTTCTATCCATTACGAATTCCACCAAAAGCAGGACAAACACAGAGCAAAGACCCTTCCTGATCCATAGCAACGACATGGATGTGGTTGCCTGCCACTATCACTCTTTGTGTTTTGGCGCTGATGTGATTATTAAACAAACCTTCAAAATGCTCAGTCAGGTAATCATTTCTGGACATCACAAATCCATCAAATTTCTAGACCCCCGTCGGACCATTACTCATCACAGTTTGCATGGAAACAATCACTTGACGCGTACCAACGTTACCTAGAACTGAAATATGGCCAAGACGAGTAGAAACGCCCATTCCGCTACAGACTGTCCTCATAGATATAAGGAGACCCACGGCTGCACCTGATGAACAACTCAGTCACTCCAGTTTACACGACTACAAATTGCCATTGACACACCTTGAATCATTCTTCACAACAACAGCTACCATGTCGACCCAAGAGACAGCCAAAACACTCTTCCTCGAAGCAGATGGGACTCAGTTTGCCTATCGCCTGATCGGCAACCAAACCCCGGCAAACTCCGACAGCCCGCCGTTGCTCCTCTTGAACCACTACCGCTCCACCATTGACCTTGTCAGTAACCTATAATTCCGCACATTCTCAGTGTTCATGCTAACTAACCGCCGCCAGTGGGATCCTCTGGTAGTGAACGGGCTGGCAACAAGCGGCACAGGCCGGCAAGTCATCACATACGACTACGCTGGCATCGGCCACAGCAGCGGCGAGGTCAAGCTCTCCATCAAGGGCTTCGCCGCCGATCTGATCGCCTTTCTCCTGGTGCTTCTCCCCACCCTCGCCGGCAATGTCACAAACGTCGACGTGCTTGGCTTCTCCGTCGGCGGCTACGTCGCGCAGCAACTCGTCCTCGACGCCCCGGACCTCGTCGGCAAGCTCGTCCTCTCCGGCACCGGCCCTTCAGGCAGCCTGGGGGGCGATACACCCCACCGCCGCCCCATGGCCGAAGTCCAAAGCGGCATCATGTCTCCCACCCCGGACGGCAACGCCACCAGCGACGCCTTCTTCCCGTCCTTCATCGGCGGTCGAGACATCGGACAGGCCTGGCTGGGCCGCATCTTCAGCGCGCGCGCGGGCATTGCCGGCACGAACGGCGAGCCCCCATTTGCCTCTTTTCTCACGGGACCGGGGCTGTTGAACATGACGCAGGCGTATCTGAGCTGGGACGCCGACTCGCTGCCGTATGCCCTCCTGCAGACAATCCAGAAAGACGTGCTTGTCACGGCGGGGTCGAATGACCTAGTGGTTGCGACGGCCAACTCGTTCGAGCTGGCTCGGCAGCTGCCGAGGGCCAAGTTCTTCATGTACCCTAGCTCGGGCCACGGGCATCTATTTCAGTATGCCAACTTCTACGTTCAGCAAGTCTCGAGCTTCTTGAGGGGGGAGTTTCCGGAGCCTCGGGCGTCGGCGGGCGCGATCCTGCCCTTGGGACGTTCTTAGAGAGGTCGGTTGGGAGTTGGGAAGCGAATGATATCGGTCTCAGGGGTTGATCTTTATCTTTTCAAATGCTGGGGTGATGATGACTTGCTGCTCTGGCTCTTAGCGCAGGAAAAACCAAAACACACCTGGGATTAATGGACGTAACACTAAATCGAGGCTTTTGCTCGTCGCGGTACTTCCACAGGGCTCTCTCGGCCGCCGTCTTGCTTGCCTCGTAGATAGTGAATTCGGATGCACTCTTACCCTGCGCTGCAACGGTGGCCTCTGCATACGTGTTCCAGTCTGCCTCTGTGTATGTCCTCTCTTGATCAAGATCTGGGAGGCCTCGGACTGTGGCAATGGAAGACATGAGCACAAAGCTCTTGACTGTTGGCTCCCTGTTTGCAGTCTCAAGCAACCGCTGAACACTTCCGACTGCGACGTCAATGATGGAGAGCGGGTCGTTCCCATCCATAACGATCGGCGATGCAATATGTGCAACGGCATGGACTCCTGGAATTGTTTGCATTATCAGCTCTATGTTGCTCTATGTTCCCGTGTTAGTATTAAAGGAGTAAACTAACCTCTGATAGCTTCATCAAATGCTCCAGCAGCAGTAATGCCAGAGACTTCCACTATCTCGAGCCTGTCGAAGTACTTTTGCAGCGCATTGATCAGGCCTTCAGCTGTCGAACTTTTCCTGACAGTGCCACGAACTGGATATCCAGCTGCGAGGAACGACTCCACAGTGCGCGCAGCAATGTACCCATTGACGCCCGTGATCAGGACGAGCCTGTTTGACGCCATGTTGCCAAGTCTCGAAATGGTTAATGGTGCGACTTTCTAGGACATGTATATGAAAAGGTGGAAAAGAATCGCCAGTGACCGCCAAAATGAGGGGAAATGCGACAATGGCGAGCGGGATATGGCAAATTCGGCTTACGGTTGAACTTAGAATCCACCTGTCCCTGTACAACCGTTGCACAGCATGTGACGTCGACAACAATGGCGTTTCCTCGGCATCGGAAATGGGTTGTAATACGGCTACGTTTTCCATACCACCATCGTACAACGGTACGAATACGCATCTGCCGACAACAGCGTATCTGTACCCCTCCAAAGAGTACAAACCGATATGTTTTCACATCAGTTGACAGTTTTGAACCCGGCGCGCTGTTGGTGGTTTTTGTTACAATGTTGCACAGCACTGAATGCCTGCGAGTTTGGGGGGTCACTTAGCCTCCCCTTGGGGCCCATCAGCGATTGCAGTTTGTTTGCTTCAAAGGTCTTCTTTGTCTGAGAAACGGGCTAATAATAAGTCTTCTTTAACGACCTGGGTAATATCGCCATTGTCAAGTGGTGTGCCCCGCCAGCAAAGCCGAAGCAAAACGGACAAACAACGCGGTGTTGATGGCACGGCTGGTTCAAGGGGGTCAAGGGTCGACAGCCGACACGATTGAGCTGAACTTCAGGTAGTGCGTAGCAGGCACAGATAACAGGTGTTTTCATAGTCTCATTGAAGTTTTCGGAAGTCTGAACAATGCTAGTAACAAGTTGTCAGATGCACACGTTGGAAACATGGCCATCCGAAAGGAAGGACCTGGAGTATCCCGACACGTCGCTCATTTCCCAAACTTCTTCAGCTCCAGCCAGCGCAACGGCGGATAAGAGACAAGCGCGAAGCCCGACCCCACCCAGACGCCAATATCGCTGGGCCCAGCCAGCTCAGCAAGCGGGCCAATGTACCAAATCTGGTACATGCCCATGATCGCGCCTACCCAACCCAGCAGAAACGCCACCAGTGCAGCCAGTCCAATAGGCAGGTACTCCTTGTCGTCCCACCGCGTCCAGTCAAACGCGCCTGCCGTCTTGCGGCGGAAGAGGAGATGCTCCATCAGCACGATCATAATCATGACCATGACCCAGTAGCCCATCAGGGCCAAAAAGTTCTGGAACACCACCATCAGATGCTCGCGTCCAGCCAGCGCACAAACAAGCTCGATGACAAGGACGACGCACGACCACACCCAGCGCGGCACTGCTTCGCCATACCGACCCATGACTTGGCACCCCAGCGCCGCCGAGTACGTGCCAGGGATGGAGTTGGCAATGATGCCCAAGGCGACAATAACGCCGCAGAACTTGCCAAACCCGCCCAGCCCGTCGAAGGCCGCCACAATGAGCGCGCCAGTGGAGGTGGCATATGCATCCGTCCAGACCTGGTTGCTGGCCAGGCCGGACGCGAGACCAATGCCGAGCATGTATACCAGTGTGAAGGATACCCACAGCCCCGTCAGGGTCAGGAGGAAGATTTTGAGCCGCGACGTCTTCTCGGGGTAGTAGACGTAGTAGTCGGATGCCGCGGCCGCCCACGAGTTGGGCACGTACAGGCAGAGCGAGAGGAACGAGAGCCTATTGGCAGCGAGCACGGCGCCTTCGCCGACCGATTGGAGGGTCGCGTCGAAGTGTGGGCCGGCGGATCCAACGAGAACAAAGAGGACGAGCAGCTGTGGGAGCCAGGCGTATCTGCTCGTCGAATTGGTTAGCAAACCCCAGGGAAATTGCGAGGGAGGGGGGCCGTTGTTTACCTCTCGTAATGATGAAACAGGTACATCCCGAACACAGCGACGAACCACGTCACAATAGCCACCACAACAATCCCCACCGCGATCGTCATGCTTCCGTCCGAAACCGCCGACAGCATCTGGCCGGCAATGATGAAGCTGAGCGTGATATACCCGACCATGAGCACAATATTCAGAAAGCACGGGATCTTGGACGGCCAGTAGCCCATGAAGTAGCGCAGCACGACCATGGTGCGGTTGCCGCTCTGCGGGCCCCAGATGCTCATGTAGCTGGTGGACATGCTGCCGAGCAGGCCGCCGACGACGGCGCACATGACGCTGTCGCCGAAGCCGAGCCCGAAGACCAGCGGGCCGAACAGACCAGTGATTAGGTTGTTG
The DNA here is from genome assembly GCA_033439775.1 of Podospora didyma. Taxonomy (NCBI): domain Eukaryota; kingdom Fungi; phylum Ascomycota; class Sordariomycetes; order Sordariales; family Podosporaceae; genus Podospora; species Podospora didyma. Next base: position 612,641 of record JAULSW010000011.1, read on the forward strand.
GCCGAGATGTTGGCGCTGAACCACAGAATGGCAACTTGCACATCGCTGGCCAGCGAGGGTGGCTGGCGCTCCTCGGGCAGCACGCGCGTGATACCTCGCGCCTCGAAGCCGGACAGGCTCTCGATCCAGTCATTGAGCCGCTGGAGCGATGGCGGCACGCGGATGTCGACCTTTTTCCGAGCCGTTGGTGGCCGCAGAGCTGAGTGTGCCTCGTCGCCTGACGACGCGTCGGCCGTGTTGACCTGCACGGCTTCCCCGGCCGACGTCTTCTCGAGGTCGGGTGGCGATGATGCCATGCTGAGGGGTGTGAGTGTGAGAGAGAGTGTGTTTGTGTGTGTGTGTGATGTTCGTGCTCTTTTTTGCTTGTTTTGGTCCGAATGTAACCCTTAGCAGCCAGGAGATCCCACCTCGTTCTGCTTCCAATCAGTAGGTCTCGTGGAATGTTGCCAGCCCGCTCTGCAACAACCTGAAAAAAAAACAAAAAGAGGAAGAACAAACAAGAAAAAAGGGTGATCTACCCACCAGGTTATGGCAGCGGTGAGGAAGGGGGAGGCTGTGGCAAAAGGAACTTATCATTTATCTTTCCCCAATGGCCTGTTCGAGCTCCCTGCAGACCCTAAGACAAGACGAGATAGGCACCATGCACAGTGTTCCCAGATATCACCAAGCGTGACATCAAGCGAGCCCCGAGCGGGGTACCGGGTCGGGGCGTGTGGAACTGCCGGGGCAGGCCTAGTCTCCTCTTGGCACGGCTGGCCTTGCTGCCCTTGATTGGGACCTGGGGGCCAGGAAGCTAACTCGTGGGCGGCCGGGGCTGCATGTTTTTGTCACTAATTACTGCATGTCAGACGCGTCTGTTGGAACTTGGGCAGTTCATGCTTCTACACTATTGTTTGTGTGACCCGAACCCCGGAAATTGGCGAGAAAAGAAAAATCCATTATTCATTCATGGGAGTCACACGCAGATCCCGTCTGCTCAACATTCATTGGCTGCTGCGTCGTTCGACATGTGCATGATCTCTCGCCTCCTCCAGTCCACCGAAGTCGCGTATTGGAGACATGTCTTTGCCCTCCACCACCTCCACATTCCAGCTGGAATTCTTGCGCAGCACCGGTGACAGCTGGATGATGTCGTCCTGCCCGTCAGTCGCGACCTCTTCGATCCCCCCGAAGATGGCCTCTTCGCTCCCCGTGTTGCTGACCGCCGTTCCGTTCCTCGCCCGCGCGGGCTTTGTGCTTTCTTGAACTGTCCCCCCTTGCGTGCTCCAGAGCGAGGCCGGCAGCATCGAGTGGATGAAGCGGTTGCGCTTGTTCCCGCTTGGGGGCGTCCGCGGCCGATCCCCCGAGTTGGCAAACGTCGACCACGACCCTGTCTTGAAGACGTGCGAGATCAACTGCCAGCAGAGCGGGATATTTCCCACGTAGACGGCGGTGGCCATTTCGGCCACGTACCAGTGCGTGTACACGAGATCGTTGGGGTTAGTGAAGTTGTAATATCGGTTAAGGATGGCGATGAGCACGTTGAGGGTCCCGAGCGAAAAGATAAGACCGAGAACAATTTTTCTGTGGATGATTCCTCAGGGTCAGCCGTGATCGAGTAGGTGTATGACAGTGAGCTGGAACTGTCTCTCTCCAATAGCATTGTAGCCATCAACTGCAAAGAACTTTTGTCCGTTTACCTTTTCAGGGGCAGTCGACTCCCAACGATGATGGAAGCCGAGATGACAAGCAACATCAAATCGGACGAAATGTTGAAAAAGGTGGCAAATATCATGTGTTTGTAAAAGGACGCGCATTCCGCTGTGGATGCAAAATGTTAGTGTTAAAATCCGACCTGACCTGCACGAAGTCGGTTGAATCGGGACGAACGCACGATATAAGACGGGAACGCGCCAGTACTCCTGGATTGGGCTGCACCAATACGTCAAGCAGAGCGTTACCACGAGGATGTAGGCGATGACGCAGTACAAAAACAATAACTTGACTGCTAAGTGCTGTTTCTCAAACGCCACACTGTCCCAGAGTCAATGATGAGCAATGCTTTAATGGGTGGAAGGCGTAACTCACGTGAGTCTGTAGTACATTATCAACAGGGATAGCTTGACAAACCAGATGGTGGTCAAAGAGAATATCTCGAGGACCAGAACCATCTTGCTGCCATATATCGCCATGTCGACCTCCTTGGGTGTGAGCGCCGCCGCAGCTTCTGGAGATATAAAGTTGCTGCCATTCTTGGCGACCTCATTGATGGCGAACATGTCGATCGTGTATGTAAACTGAAGCAGCGGTTAGAAAACTCACACCACGTATCATCGATATGGGGCAGCTCACCGTGACAAACACCATCAGCCAATCCTCGACTTTGAGCTTAGTCCAACCCCCAAGCTTCATTCTACGAGACACCCTGGATTACTCGATATTAGCATCAGGAGCTAGCAATAATCATGACTGACTCAGACCACGCACAGCAAGAGAGAGAAGGGGGAAGCTATGAAACACAGGCGCGCTTACATCCTGCAGGCAATCAGCACGATGCCAATGCTGTAGAGAGTCCATGTCTCTAGGGTCAAGCTCTCGACAAAGCCGAGCATCTCGGAGCCGGGACAAGAACAAACGAGCCGAGTGCGGCGCCGAGGGACAACAACAACAGCATCAACAACATGCGAGAGGAAACGTAAAAGAGTGCGAGCTTGGCCATCTTTGAAATTGAACACAAACCGTGCGGAAACCAGCCGCCCAAACAGAATTCCTTTTTTGCCCAGGACGGAATCGCCCCTGAAAATCACGACAACCAATTGGTCGTAGGTCCTTCAGGGTGCCATTGGCTAAAGCCAAGACTATAGTGTGTCGCTAGGGGACCATGTCGCCATCTAACCCGTCGCGGCACGCGAAGTGCGCTGCCATTGGCTTGACGGCTGCTAGTGTTGCGTACCTTCCCGGGGCCTCACCAACAGAGGTCGCTAACCCCCACCGAAAAAGCAAACAACTGTGGCATGACAAGCACGAACCCCGAGTTGATAACAAAAGGCCCCCTCTCTTGGTTCGGGAATCAGCGGTTGCACGCGTACCCAGACTCTCATCTCCTAACCGTCCCCTCCCACGAGACAACGGCGATACACTGATAGCACCGATAACACCATGTCCAGCACCACTCTCCCGTCGGTTACCGCCGACGGCTTTGCCAAGACCCAGTTCGACTTCCTCATCGTCGGCGGCGGCACGGCTGGGCTCGCGGTGGCAGCCAGACTGTCGGAAAATCCACGTTTCACCGTGGGCGTCTTGGAGGCCGGGTCGTCGGGTTTTGAAGATGCCGCCATTGACCTGCCTGGACTTGCGGGCCAGGCGCTCGGGACAGAGCGGGACTGGGGGTTCGAGACAGTGCGCCAGCCAGGTCTGGGCGGGCGGACGGTCCCGTGGGCGCGGGGCAAAGTCCTTGGCGGCTCCAGCGCGCTCAACTTCATGACCTGGAACCGCGCCAGTCGGCACGATTATGACGATTGGGAAGAGCTGGGCAACCTCGGTTGGGGTTGGGATAGCCTCTTGTGAGCTTCATCGTTTTTTTTTTTTTTCTTACAGATCAACCACTTTCTCTTTTACCTTCTCACTGCGCCGTCTTCGAATCTGCTTTATCCCTCTCTTTTCCTTGTATTTCGCCACCACCTTATTTCCTTTCTTTTCTCGTATTTCTGCCAATATTGTGACCACCGCCACCACCCTTGCTTCCCGCAACTCGCTGATGATGTGACCATATCGCTCTGACCGCCCCTTTCCAGGCCCTTCTTCAAGAAGAGCGAGTCCTTTTTCGAACCCTCCTCCGACGCCCAGACAGCGGCCCGGGTTGCCTCCCACACGGGATTGGTCGGCCATGACGGCCCGGTCAAGGTCTCGTATCCCAACGAGTACAGCGCCTCTCACGGCGTCTGGCACAAGACACTGGAATCGGTCGGCGTCAAGACGAATGACTCTCATCTCGGAGGAACGAACACGGGATGCTGGACAAGTGCCTGTTCAGTTGACCCGTTGACGGCAAACAGATCGTACGGGGCCACGGCGTATTACTTGCCCAATGCGTCTCGGCCAAACCTCGTGGTGCTGACTGACGCTGAGGTGCTTGAGATTCTATTGGCTCAGGGGGAAGATTCAAGTGGATGGGAGGCGAAAGGGGTTCGCTTCGCTCACCGTGGTGCTGAGTTCTCGGCCTTTGCCTCCCGGGAGATTGTTCTCTCTGCTGGCTCAGTCCAGTCACCCCAGCTTCTTGAGTTATCTGGAGTCGGCGGCGCTGCTGTGCTCACTGCTGCTGGGGTTTCCGTGAAAGTCGACAATCCCAATGTTGGCGAAAATCTCCAAGACCACCTCAGTATGCAATATCTTTGTCCCTGTTCTTCTCAAACAATGAACTGACGAATCTTTCTTACCAGCAACAACGTCTGTCTTCGAGGCCGACCCGTCTCTACCCAACCCCGATGACTTGAAAACTCCCGAGGGCCTGGCCGCGGCTCAAGAGGAGTACATCAAGTCACGGACAGGCCCGCTCACCGTCCTCCCAGTCTCCATGGCCTACGTACCCATCTCCCACGTCATGTCACAAGAGACAACCGACACCATCCTCTATTCGTCCCCCGCCGCCGCACTTGCATCCTCCCCCGATGACCCAGCCTCGCAACGCGACGCTCTCCTCCGCCGACGCTTCTCCCCGAAGGCCAAAGACGTCGGCCACGTGGAGTACGTCTTCGACCTCGGCAACTGGAGCCCCTGCTTCCCACCCGCCCCCGTAGAAGGCAAGAAATACGCCAGCATGCTGCAGATCATGCAGTACCCGTTCTCCAAGGGCAGCGTACACATCACCTCCGGCCCGTCCAAAGGGCTAGCCATCAACCCGCAGTACTACGCCGGTGCCCACGGCCACCTCGACCTCGAAATCGCGCTGCACTGCCACCGCTTCGCCGAGAAGATCTGCGCGGCAGAGCCCCTCGCCAGCATCCTGCGCGGACAGGTGCATCCCCTGCCGTCAGACTCCAAGGACGATGAGTACCTCCGCGCCTGGCTGAAGAAGAATCTGGTCACGGACTGGCATCCCGTCGGGACATGCGCCATGGGCGGTAAAGCGGGTGCGCGTGGAGGGGTTGTCGACGAGAGGTTGCGGGTGTATGGTGTTCGGGGCCTTCGCGTTGCGGATGCGAGTATCATGCCGCTTCAGATCAGCGCGCATTTGCAGGCGACGGTGTATGCAATTGCTGAGAAGGCGGCGAGTATGATCCTGGAGGACGTTGGGGTTGATATTTGAATGGAGGGGATCATGTAGCGTGTGTTATTGCCAAATTGATATGTGATATTTCTGTTTTGATTTTCCCACTTTTCCCCTTCCATTCAATTGGCGCATGCGATCATAAACTTTTGAATAGGATTGGCAATGACCAAAGACAAGTGGGCGTCAAATTCCACTGACACTCATAACCCCACGAGCACAACGGAGCGGACAAGTGATTCATGTGCCGTCAAAGAGAAAGATGAGGCTCCGTAGGCAGCAGTCGCAAGGCGCTGTCGCGAAAGGGACGTTGCAGCAGACTAGACTAAGAGATGAGACATGAGAACGGCAAGCATGATATCAGATGTTCTTCTGGGAGTCCAGTCCCCATCGCGCCTCCCTGCGTCTGCGGTGCTGCACCTTCCCTCTCAAAGACGTGGCATGTTGCCGTAGTCAGTAGCGTGATCGTCTACGAAGTTGCGGAACGAGGGAAGGAGCAGTGGTGATGAACAGGTTGAAAAAACGAAGGAGCCAAATAATATACCCCCCCCTCGGATGCCTTTCCCACCATTTCCATCTCAAACAATCTCTCAACCGCAAATCAGTCAATGGGCAGGCTGCAGTTGTTCAGATGTTATGCAGATAGAGTCGCCAAGAGAACTCATGCGTCTTCGACTCCCATGCTGTTTCCACAATCTCGGCAACTATTTCAGCGTGGCCGCTTGGCGAGCAATGCATTGTGCCGCTTCAGATTCTTGTTCAACTTTCTTCCAACGACAACCGTCCGCTATGCTACATTGGGGTTACAAGATGTGGCGGGTCGGATTGGATTTGAGGTGACGTGAAGCAGACCGGAACACGGCATCGGGCGCTCTGCTTCCATGTCCACCGTGACTTTGCACGACTCCCAGCCCTTGCGATTCATGGCACTTCCACCAATCCAACAATCCCTTCACGGGCAAAATTGCAGGTCGCGATTGCTTTTGATGGCTCTCCACTTTCCGCCCAATTGTGGTGGAGAAATTAATTGACGCCCACCACCATCAGGAAGGTGCATCTCGGCGGGGTGTCGAACATTCATGCCCTTGCAATATCTCTTGGCACTGATGGTTGCACAGCATTGGAGAACACGAACTCGGCTGCTTCGATCCACCAGTCGGTGGACAGCCGTTGTGTGATCCAGGCAATTTACACAACCTGGGGTCAGGTGGGGAAGGACAGAAATTTGTGCACTTCGCTTCCGGCATTTGATGACACCCAGGGCACCTTGTCGTCCGCGATGGGAAATGACCATGGAAGCGAGTGGTGAGTGCACCGAATCGCAGTGGCCTGTGCACTTCAACGAACCCCGCGCCTGAACGCCCCCGGGTGGTTGCCCACATTCCAACTTCAGAAGGATGGGGGTGGAAAGTTTGTCTCAGATCTTTGGCATCTTCAAACCCACAAAGTGCAGGGTAAGAGACTTCCTAGTCAAGGAGTGATTGCTCATTTTTCTCCGAACGGCGACCCCGAATTGGGGTCAGGCAACGCGTCACCGGAGGTACTAGTAACGGTCGTGGCATGTTCGTGTAGCTTTTTGATGGAGAAAAAAAGAACGAGAAGGTGAGAGAAGGAGCGGCCGACGAGTCTTAAATACTGTCTAGCGCATGCTCCACTTTTGGTGCAGACTCTGCACGCCCAACCTTCTTGCTCCACTTGGCGACTTGGCAGTCCGCCATTTCCGTCTTATCGACGCTCGAGGCGTCCTTATCGGCCACAATGACGACGGCTCCACAACACTCCAACATGTGTGGACATCGGTGATGAGGTTCGAGATGAGTTATGGTCTTGGTGAACTGAATGGTTCAAACTTGTGGGCCAAATTTCCCAGAGCTCTCATCCGCAACCGAATCACATCTCTGGCTTTTGGGTGGTTGCCTCGCCTTCTCTTCGCGTCAACCATTTGGAACCAAGATATCCAAAAACCCTCAACTTTCAGTGTGCCTGGGTCTCAAACGGAACTCTCCGGCCACACCCCGCAAGGTAACGCCTCAGGATGCAGCACATCGGCAACTCATCCGAGTAATTCCATTCCTGGCTGAATCGTTCCCATTACTTGCAACACTGCTATTGGTAAATGTCATGCCACCAATCTCCCACGGTCTGTTCACGATATACCGCTTAATCTATGTCACCCCTATTAAATCCATCATCCTCCATAGCAGCTGCTTGGTGGTTGAGATCCCAGAATCGAGGGGGCTGCAATATGCAGGGACAGTTCCACCGACTTCACAACACCAAAGCTATCTGCCGATAGTGGTGAGATTCCAAAAATGGAGGTTCGGAAGAAGTCTCGACATGAGCTCGGTGGTGGGCTTCGTCATTCCGAAGGAAAAACTCAGACATTAAAGAGTCCACCACTCGAGTCGAGGCACATGCTCGCCCCCATATCGCCAAAATAGACAGATAGAGGCCAATGACTCCGTGACAATATGATCTCACTCGCCTTATTGGTTCTGCTCTTCCGACATGGACGCCGTGCCCACTTGCCGAAATATTGGAGGTTGCCAGTCTTCGTTCCCTACCTTCCTCCACGTACGGCTGCATGAGTATAAGAGAAGAATGCTCCGCAGTCAAAGGCCACCCACCATGCGAGGGGACCCATGACTTCATCTCACCGAAATCGAACCAGAAACTAGGAACACCATGCACTCCAAGCTCGCTGTGCTCACATCTCTTCTGGCTACGGCCGTCAATGGCCAAGGTGTAGGAACCCAGCAGACGGAGACCCATCCGAAGATGACCTGGCAAAAGTGCACTGGGAAGGGCAGCTGCACTAACCAGAACGGCGAGGTCACCATCGACGCTAACTGGCGGTGGCTGCACGACAAGGGAGGTTACAGCAACTGCTACACGGGCAACGACTGGAACACCACGGCATGCCCCGACAATGCCAAATGCGCCTCTCAGTGTGTGGTTGACGGCGCTGACTACAAGGCTACGTACGGTGCTAGCACCTCGGGCAATGCTCTGACTCTCAAGTTCGTCACCAAGGGCCAGTACGCCACCAACATCGGATCCCGCATGTATCTCATGGCCAGTCCAACCAAGTATGCCATGTTCACCCTGCTGGGCAACGAGTTCACCATGGACGTCGATGTCAGCAAGCTACCATGTGGCCTGAACGGTGCCGTCTACTTTGTGAGCATGGATGAAGACGGCGGCATGAGCAAGTACTCCTCGAACAAGGCAGGCGCCAAGTACGGCACCGGCTACTGCGACTCACAGTGCCCGCGCGACTTGAAGTTCATCAATGGCAAGGTACGCACCACAGAGGCCCTGTTTTCTGCCACTGTCTAACGAAGTGATTGTGCAAAGGGCAACGTCGAAGGCTGGAAGGCTTCGTCCAACGACGCGAACGCCGGCGTGGGCGGCATGGGCTCATGCTGTGCCGAGATGGACATCTGGGAGGCGAACAGCATCTCGACAGCCTTCACACCGCACCCTTGTCAGAACTCAGCGCAGCACGCATGCAACGGTGATGACTGCGGCGGCACCTACTCGGCCACGCGCTTCGCCGGCGACTGCGACCCAGACGGCTGCGACTTTAACCCCTACCGCATGGGCGTGCATGACTTCTACGGCCCTGGAAAGACGGTCGACACGACCAAGAAGTTCACCGTCGTGACGCAGTTCAAGGGATCTGGGACCACCCTGACTGAGATCAAGCAGTTCTTCGTCCAGAACGGGAAGAAGATCGAGATGCCCAACCCCGCATGGCCGGGGCTCACGGGCAATAGTCTCACCCCCGAGTTTTGCAAGGCCCAGAAGCAGGTCTTTGGCGATACTGACCGATTCAGCGAGATGGGCGGGTTTGATAACATGGCCAAGGCTCTTGCCAAGGGTATGGTGTTGGTGCTCTCGCTGTGGGATGATGTGAGTTGTTGACTATGCCCAGCCTCTCGATGATGTTTTCAAGATGCACTTAGCTAACACCTTCGTCTACCAGCACTACGCCAACATGCTTTGGCTCGACTCGACGTACCCAACTGATGCCGACCCAAGCACGCCCGGAAAGGGGCGCGGAACGTGCGACACCAGCAGCGGCGTTCCGACTGACGTCGAGTCTCAGAACGCGTAAGCAGGAATGGATGTCAGTCATATGGAAGAATACCAATTACTGATACCTATATCAACAGAGACGCTACAGTCATCTACTCGAACATCAAGTTTGGTCCACTCGATTCAACATACACCGCTTCTTAAGATCGGTTGACACTTAAGAGCTGCATGAGTTTGTCTTGAGCCACGATGTCCATGGCGTCGGCTTCTTTTTTGTTTGGGACCAAAAGGAGAGTTTGGAAAATGTCATTCGTGTGGATTCTGACATTTTTTCTCACTGACGAAAAGAATTTTCAAACGTGTTGCCCACAATGGCTACATGTAGCTTCTGTTGAGTACTGGTATTGCAATGACAACTCTTTGTTTGAGTTTGAACTCAATTCAGCATCCACGTCATGAGCCTGAATCTGTGCTTCCATATACAACTTCGCTCCACAGAAAAAGATTGGAGGGGACCGGATGAGATTAGCCGCTATTAATAAAAGGAACGTGTGTTTAACCTCTCACCCCGCTCGCGTCACCTAAGTATCTACGTAAGGAATGTAATCAGAGGAGATTTCCCCAGCCATCCAAGTCAATCACTCACTCACCACCAGAGCCATGTCTGGAATCAGCATCTACGACATCGCCATTCCCACCTTCACGAAGGGCCTCAATGCGCTTGAGCACATCCTCCGCACGGCTGAAAGGTTTGCCGAGGAAAATGGCCTCGACGCCAACGCGACATACCCAAATGCCCGTCTAATCGAAGACCAAAACCCTCTCATTTTCCAAGTCCAAAATGTCACCAAAACTATCAAGATCAACATAGACCGCTTGACTGGCGTTGAGTCGGAGCCCTTTGAAGACGATGAACAGGCGTTTAACGACCTGTATGCTCGGATAAATGCCACACGTGAGCTGCTCAAGACCGTGGAGCCAGGCGTCTCCAATGCTAGAGCCAATGTTCTGGTCGATCTGTAAGTACTCCTATCTAGTAGTATCCTAATGTGGTATTGTGCGATAATAATCAGCATCTATTAACCTTGATCCACAGACTCGCCGGAGGGAAACCCATCCAGCTGTCGGTGAAAGACGCCATTATAGGACACGGGATTCCGAATTTCATATTTCACATCACTACTGGATATTCCATTTTGAGGGCAAAAGGGGTCCCGCTAGGAAAGGCGGATTTTATTTGCAGCTTTGTGGGCCTCTAAAACTGGCCGGTGCATCCTGGCCCTTTGGCTAAGCGGACTGGCCGTATGCTAGCAACCGAATACTTGAAAACAAAGTGCGAGGATGCCTTCACCTTTTTGGGGTTTTGTTCTTTTTTGCTCATAGGTTGCCCTTTGTGCCGCGGCTGTGCTCAAGAAGGTTTTATTGCTTTGTCACAACATTACTGGGAGGTAACTCCGAAACTTGGACCCTACGGGAATTCCCTCAAGCGCATCCCTTAGTAGTACTTACCTACTCCTTTTTTGCGCTTCTTAGTGACGGTGGCATTGCTTTGTGGCACAGCGCTGATCGGCAATGATGTTGGTAAGACCAGAGTTGCATTAATCCACATCACACCTCGCATGCTGGCGGAGTCATTCAGAAGGATTCAATCCGCCAAGTCCGCTCAAATTCTCGAACCTTGGTAGGCTTGGTAGGAGAGAACCAGAAATAATATTGTCAACCCAGCGCCTTAAAAACTAATAGTGAGAGTGATAGCCTGGTTGTACGGAGGTCGCACCCTATTGATATGATCTTCCACTAGGCTTCATCGCCTGATGCCAGTGCTCTTGCAGTCCTGTGGTTGAGGTTTCATACATAACCCCACCGTTCTCCGGCAGCTGAAGGGGGCCCAGGGAGTTGGATGTGCTAGCTAGTAGTAGTGCTGGTCAAAGTTCCTTTCGGCCTGCGAGAGTTTGTCAAGCCGAGGCTTCCGAGTATTTTGACCTAACAAGGAAGGAGTAAGTGAAGAATTGGAAAGGATGGAAATGTGGAGCACTGACAGCGGCGCATATATGTGAAGGCCCAACGGATTAATATGCTGCCTTACTGTCTAGCCCCCAATGTGTTCGGGTTTAGCATCGGGTTGAAGATGTCTATCATGTATATTATCCGAACAAACAAACAGCTCATCTTCTACTTGTCAACTGTACTCAGAGCTGGTGGTCAACTGATAGGAGTGTTTAGGCAAAACTCAATAAATTCGTTTACTGAATTTGCCGATCTTGTTGGAACTCACTTCTTTGAAAGGCGAGTCATTTTTGGTCAGTCCTTCTTACACTACAAGTGACAGTGCATTTCCATGTTTCTTAAGAAAAAGTTTTGAATAAATCCTACAGGTTCGCCGATTCCAAGCACGAGAAGGAATCAGCCGTCACAGCCAACTGCATATTGATGCCAAGGCGAACATCAGCGCGTTGGGACTTTCGGTACCGCGTTGAAGTGAAGCGCCAAGTCTGTTGAACTTCAGTAATGACCCATGTAGCGCAGGAGACTATGCCTGAAATTCGTAGCTTCCACGTATAAAGACCTCTTCACCTTCTCTTCCAGCTGAACACAGAATCAAACTCAACGTCTCAAGTTTCACCACACATCTCTGCCAGCAGCACCCAAGTTCTTACCGCAGCTTCTATCAAACTTCGACTCAAGACAACATGCATCTCTCCACTTTCATCGCGGCCGTAGGATTCACTGGTATGAGTCTTGCGCAGGCCTGTCGACCTGGTAAGCAATGCTAAAAAAAAACATGATGGACTCACACCATCAGGAAACAAGAGACGAATATCTAATAACATCTTGCGTCTACCAACAGGGGAATACTTTTGCGGGACTCAGAACAACCGTCCCGTAATCTGGCAGTGCACACTCCAGCGCGAGGTGGTACTTATCGCTGTTTGTGGTACAAATTGCGTGAATAGAGGAGGCACTCCGTTTTGCGTCTGAAGGCTGGTAGTACCTACACTCTAGCTATACGCAAGTATACTACTCCGCAACATGGACTTGGTGGTCGAAACGGAAGAGATTGTGACAACACCATGGCGTAAATGAGAGTAGGGCAAAGGCAATCAACCATGAATAGGAACTAATACATTGCATAAATCCCCCTGTGCCTAGCTTCCCGAGCCATTGTTTCCTTGAGGCGGACTATCTCCTCCTGCCGCGCCAGGCGGTACATTTTGGAATTTCAGCTGGTACGTCTCATAGCGTGTGATATGTAAGCCACCATGCAAGTTAGTCCAATAATCACAAGCCAACTTCATGATCGAGAACCACAAAACAGCCTTACTTAACCATTTTCGACATGGTAGATACCGTTTTCATGTGGAATTTTGACGAGGGATCATTCGAAAATGTGACTTGGCCCCATAATTGCCCTCTTTTCTCCGATGACTGGCGTATTGAGGCTACGGCTGACAATTTGTTGAGCGAGCCCTGTAAATTGGATCATTTTCCATGCCAAGACGAACTCATAGTGTGACCCTGTCCCTCCCATGGCACTGAAACGGATTGTACTCGTGTCGTCGATTCATGTCCTTAGGTTGCCAGTCTTTTTGTTACTAGTGATGCAACTTACTCGTACCCGGAGCAGGACCCTCTGGGTGGTCCTGCTATTCCTCCACGTCCTTGTCCCGCTTGTTTCCGCCCAGTCCTCCTCAGCAGCTCCCACTTTCCTCGAGCCAAACAACAGCACTTCAAAGGCAAACTGCTCGATAGATCGCGACCCCAACGCCATACCTCCTGCTCCACCATGGGCGTTCCCGAACTTCTACCCCGCCGCTCCAATGTGCGCCGCGACGTCGTGCCCCACGCGCTTCAACCGCTGCTGCGCAGCTGAGAGGTGCACCGCTTCCTTCATCGGCGCGTGCTACCGGTCGGGCACGATGGTCAGCAAGGAATGCGGCTGCCCCGACTTCAACTCCAGCGACTGCCCGAACTGCGACAGGTCGCCGCTCGACAGGGCGCTGTACTACGGCTGGCTGAACTTGACGTGCGGGGATGTCAAGGGCTGGAACGGCCTGCCCAGTGGCTGGGAATCCGTCTTTTCGCCCTATGATTTCGTAGGGCTCGGGGGTGTCCGGTGTCTGGACACCCGGTACGAGCCGTGCGCGAGGGTGTGCTCCGACTCGACCGCCTACCATCCAGCCGACAGTTGCAACCTCGACCCAGCAGAAAGCAGTAGCCTGAGCAGCCTGAGCGGCGGCAGCAGCGCCGCTCAATATGATGGCACCGCCGTCCTGTACAGTGCGGGCGCCTACGTCCCTTACCTCAACCCGCCGCCATGCACGGCACGGGACTGCCCCGCTCTCCTGGCGGCCTTCAACCAGTCTACTGTTGACTGGCTGGAGGCCCAGCTTCTGGGAGCTGATGCCTCCTCCGCAGGGAAAGATAACGTAGTGTTTCTCGAACGCACCCACTTCTGCTCCATGGCAGCAACCATTTTGAACTCGTCGTGTCCGAGCATGTGTTCCAACCCGGCCGAGCGGGCGGCGCTGTATCTCTGGCTGAACAACACGTGCGCGGGGAGCTCGTCTTCAGCGTCCTCTCAGCTCCCTCGTCTCCTCCCCTCAAATTGGACTGCCTCAGTCGCAGAAGTCCAGCTTCCCACCAACCTGTTCGGCTACGGGCTGCCCAGCATCATAGCCAACTCGGCCTCTATCCCCGGTTGCATCTCGTCATCGTCGTGCACGAACGGCCCCTACAACTTGATGAGCACTGTCAACACGACCTTCTGCGACATTGACCGTCCCTCAGGGGGGCGGTTCTGCGCCCACAGCCCCAACTTGCTCTCGCGATCGCGGTTCTGTTCTTCGCTATCGTACGCCGCCACCTGCCCGGGGTCGTGCTCGTACCCGTTTGATCGCCGTGCCTGGCTCGAGTATATCAACGCCACATGCTCCCCCACCGTGAACAACAGCTCGTCATCATCGTCATCACCACTGCCGGCCAACTGGACTGCGCTGCTGTCAGTGCTCACATCGGATTTGCGGCCCTGGCCCAGCGTGATTTCGCCACCGCCGCTGTCGCTGTCTAGCTTTCTAGCGGGAAACAATTCCCGGCATGAGCTGGGCGAAGCCGCCGTGGTGGCGGTCAATTTCGATTCCTGTCCATCCGTCGTGGCCAACTTGGGCGTGTTTGCCGCGGTCAACGTGGCCATGCTGGTACTGACGCCCATATTGGGTCGCCGGACCGTGGTTGAGACGCTAACATTTGGCATCTTGGGGAAGCCGCATTCCCGGGGGTGGTATGTTTTGGGTTTTTGTTTTGTTGTGTTGTTGGATTTCTGTCTCAGGATATCTGCTCCCTTCTTCCTCCGTTAAGTTGGTCTTCCCGAGATTGCCTTTCACAATTTCCCCTCCCTTTCTGTCCAATCCTCTGTCCTGCGGGTTAGTGCTCTTTTCTCCATCCTTTTATTCTTCTCTCTTCTCACAAACCCATGTTCACTTCCGTCAACATGCCTTTATCATTAAAGCTGAGGTAACTAATCATCTTTGTCTTCCCTCGAAAAAGGATGTTAATGGGGCCCATAATGGCTTGCTTAAACACGGCGGCCAACCTCATCAATGTCTTCCTGATCAAGTCTACGCCGGGATACGAGTCGACTGACGTCGCAACGCTCATGCTGCTATGGTTCTCGCGCCCGCGACTGGCCTGGCTAGCGGTTCTACTCGTCCTGTTCCAGTCCGGGAGGGCCATGTACCTGTCGTGCGTGGCCTCGGCACTCGCAGCCGAAATCATCCTGCAGCTCCTGTCCGCCTATGCCATGGGCTTCGCGGCCAACCATGCCCGGCTGCGCGGGTTTTATGACTTCCACCGGCGGGATGACATAATCAACAGTGCTGGCACTGATCGTGGCACCGACGCCATGATCATGTATGCTGGCGCCCTGCTGTGGCTGACCTGCGTTGTCGTCACGGTTGGAGCCGTTGCTGTTGCTGTTGGTGACGTCAATGCCGCTATCGGGAGCTTTAAGAGGCTCGTCGGCCTCGCCGCCCGGGTCGAGAGGAGGTTGAAGCGTAGGATAGCGGCGCTCGTTCAAGAGGCGGACGACGCGTTCGTTAGATTAAAGGATGAGTTTGATAGGCTGGTGCAAAGCCCGACAAGCAATGGCGGCGTCGGTGGACAAGAAGGAGGCAGTGGCGGTGATGGCGGTAGCCATGATGTTGGCAAGGAGCAGGACGCCCTAGAGAAATGGAGGATGGCGGCTTGCGAGGTGGCGCCGTTGCCTCCAGTACAGATGGACGACAAGCCGAACCAGCAGTCTCCGGCATGGTGCCAGCGGTACGCGCTAGAAGACCTGTCGGCGTCCTTCCAGGCGCTTCAGGCATCGGTTCGGGGTCCCGAGGCCGAGTACAGAACAGCCCTCGATCAGCTGGGGCAGGGTTGGTTTGGCGGTCAGCGACAAGGGGACAACGGCATGTGGGACCTCGGGCAAAGGGTCGACGAGCTAGCGGCAACTATCAACGCAGCGGCTTTAGCCAAGTGTTCAAATCTGCTCCAAATGGGTGCTCTGGTGGAGAAGCGGGCTGGGGAGATCGTTCTAGAGCCTAAGACGACAAATAATAGGTTACGGCGCATCCGAGATGCGAAGAGTCGCAGGAT
This sequence comes from Podospora didyma, assembly GCA_033439775.1. NCBI lineage: Eukaryota > Fungi > Ascomycota > Sordariomycetes > Sordariales > Podosporaceae > Podospora > Podospora didyma. Next base: position 628,563 of record JAULSW010000011.1, read on the forward strand.
GACTCTTGAAGAAGAGCTGGTCGCGATCCGCCGCCGCTGGAGAGATATTGCCGCTTTGGCATCTGAGCTTACCACAGCGTGGAGCCAACGGACACAAACACCGACGAGTGACGAATGGGTGAAAGCAACAAAGGCGAGGCTCAGCGCGGCGGCCGCGAACACGGTGCAGGGAATGCTGGCGTGCTGGATATCTCAGTGGCTTTTTTGGGTCGGCTTTGTCCGGCTATACACCCCAGATGCGTGAGTGTACCCTTCACCAAGCGTTGAGCGGTTGCAGGCTGACCTGACTTAACTTGCAGTTACTGTCCTCCCAAACTGGCCTACATGGCTGCTACCTGGATTGTCTTTGCTGTTTTTGGTAAGTTTTTCATCAAGTTTACTCCGTGCTGGGATATTGGATGAGGCACTCACGTTCATGTTATGTTGGGTGATGTTAACACACACCTAGGGGTCCCTCTCGGAGCCAGTTACTGAGGCGGTATGTCTTTGGGCTGGAGCCATTGCCCGTGTGAATAATAAAAACGATGGTTCAGACGAGTTTGATAACCGGATATAAATGAGGCAGAACCTAAGAGAAAGAAGAAGAAGCAGTTTTGTTGTCTTAATTTCTTTCTTTACTCATTTGCCCGTCTCAAGGATCAGCAGCCTGTCATCCAGGAATTATTGCTGGGCCTCGGGGAAACTCAGCGGCCCCATTGCCCCTATACCCACGTTACTGATCGAAGCTCTATGCCAAATAACATCTGGTCGTTCATCTGGGCTCTCACGTTCAGTTTCTAATGGTGGTCACTGTTCGCTCGTTAGGATTACGCTTGAGAAACTTTCGCCCACCTCAGACCTCGTAAGCTTGTAAGAGTGGGGAAAAACCTAGGGCAAACTGACCTTGATCTTATCTCGTGGCGTGCCGCCGATATTCTGGCATGCCGCTGACCTCCTCCCTGGCGTGACGCCGACGCCAATGCAGCCAAGGCGTTCGTTGGGACATCTATTGACTCTATTCGGCCTCTCCGCTCCAAGCTGAATCGGGTATTCCGCAGAACATTCCTAAAGGAGCTTTTTATCTTGCTAAATGTCCTTTAGATCGCTTTGTTCACTCATCCGTTCATGCGGCCGTAGGTTCAAGTCTCCCCACCGGCTCAACACTTCCGTCTCAGAATGTGTTGGTTGTACGAGAGAAATTGGTTGGCACGACACAAATGTTTGAACCACCGAGCCGTGCGTTCCTGTCTCGCATATGCCCCACAAACGATTGTCTTGCGCCTCTTGGGTACAGTACCGTCAGAACTGCACTGTGCTAAACGCGGTCAGATTTTGTGGCAATCCAGTGGTGCGTACGTACGAAGGCCGACCTGGCAGCGCAGGACTGTCGGATTTTCCGCTGTCTGTTGCCACCCGGCTCCGATTGGATTCGACAGAACCATGGTTTCTCCTACATCCACCACCATTTCATTCCCATATACGCACAGGCAACAGTGGGCCATTGCATACACAGCCAGCCACTCGGATACGCCATGTGCGTATCCCAGGGGCGGAGTTTGTCTTCCCCCTGCGTCGGGTGGAATGCGATCTCCGCCGAATGTCGTGCTGACCAGAATCCCTTCGCTCAAAGGACAGGGAGATGATGTGGCAGCATAGGCCCTTCTCGAATGATATTAGAAGGTTTGACATACTGCCTTCCCGAAGCAGCCGAGCGTCAGGAGTCGCCTAGGTGGAGCCGCATGATTTTTCCGAGCTGCTCAGACGTATTAGCGAGCGCAACCTTCCTATGCTGGCCGGAAAGTGGACTGCCTCGGGGTGCATGGTGTATGGGACGGTAGCAAATGAAAGGGCATCACGGGGTGCTTGTGTGGGAAATACACTGATGCATGCGATGCTGGGCTGACCGACTTTCGAGAATTAAGTCTGTTAGAGGACCAGGCTGACTTATAAATCAGGACTGTTGGTAACGACGGCAAGTTCATATAATCTGGCGGTTTTCCACCTCGTCAGGGAAGGCGCGTTTCGCGAGTTCGATGTCAGCTGGTTAAGTTGACCAGGAAGGCACATCTTGCCAGTCAGTTTGTCACATCATCCGGCCCGTCGCGCCTTCCGCCGCGAAGCACAGCGCTGCTTATAACTCCCAATTGGCGGCCTTTCCACAAGCAGCATTCCATTATTCGACCACCCCCAGCGGCCCAACGGCCCAACATTGGCCTTTCTTGTCAACTGCAGACCGTTTCCAAACCATCTTGACACAATGGGCCTCAAAGTCACAAGTCCGCTGGACTCACAACTCCATGTTCAGCCCAAGTCGCCATGGGACTTGATTACATCGTACCTCCAGTTCCGCAGCAAAGATGCCCAATTCTGGTGGGACACGACGGGGCGCATGTTCTCCAAGCTGCTGCAGGGCGCCGGATACAGCATCGCAGAGCAGTACCGTGAGCTGTTCTTTTACGCCGTCTGGGTTGTACCCGAGCTCGGCCTGGCGCCCGACCTCAACGGAAAGCCTCGCGGGTGGCCGAGTGTCTGGGCTCCTGGCGGTACACCGATAGAGTTCAGCTGGGACTTTGGCGTCGTGGGTGACGGCGCCATGGTCCGATACTCGTGGGAGCTAATTGGGAAGCATGCTGGCACGTCGCTAGATCCCTTGAATGGGCTTGCTGCCGACGACTGGATTGATCGAGTCCAGAAGCAGGGTCTTGTACCCGGCCTTCACCTGGACTGGTACCGACATTTCACACGACAGATGCTGCCGCCGCCAGACATGAAGCGTGTCAAGACAGCTGACAGCATCATCGAGGAGACGACACCTAAGGCTGGCACCGGCGTCGCCCTCGACATTGAGCCATCCGGTCCGGTCATGAAGGTGCTTCTCTACCCTGGTCTGCGGGCTCTCGAGCTCGGTATTTCCAACCTTGACATGGTGGAGCGCGCCATCCGTGCTCTGCCCACTGATGAGTTTTCCGCACTCCAAGTCGAGCCACTACTGGAATATTTGCGCGAAGCCACGGCGCGGTGGGGCATGGAGACGGGCATTGTCTGCATTGACTGCCTAAAGCCCGGCGATGCGAGGATCAAGATCTACGTCCGCGCACCGCACACCACACTCGACTGGTTGATGGACGCAATCACACTTGGCGGCAGGATGGATCTCAGCGCATACGAGGATTCTGTGCAAGATCTCAAGGATCTCTGGCAGGCATTCCTGGGAGATGGCCCTGACGTCGTCCCAGCCGACGCCCCTGGCCGAGCCAACCCGGGATTCTACTTCACCGTCGGCCGTGGGAAGCCGGCCTCGCCGAAGATGTACCTGTCGCCGGGCTACTTTGTCAAAAACGACCAGGATGTGATTGATCGGCTGCGCAACTTTTTTGCCACCCGTCGATCTGGCAACGCAAAAACCGATGTCGTTGACAACTATGAAAGGGCCCTTAAGAGCACCTAGTAAGTTCCACACCCTGACAAACCCGCAGAGGAGGCAACTGCTGACCTTTCATTAGCGGCGGCCTTCTCGAGAAACCAGGCTGCGGAACGCTCTTTTATGTCGGCGCCGCCATGACCAGGAAAGACGGACTGCGTGTTGTAACGTACCACGACCCTCAAATTATCGGCGCCAAGAGACAAGATCTCTGGAGGATGGCGAGTACAGACGGCGAAGATAGGATAGAGAAGCGGGCAAGCGATGGCGAGGAAAGCGATGGGAACAAAAAGGCAAGGAAAAGCGACTGCTGATACCTCAGCCAGGTAGGTGTTTGCGGGATTGTTGGGGTAGACAAAAGCCATCGTGTCAAAGAAGTAGCAAACTCCGTCCTCCTAGACGTTAGAATTAACATGGAATACGAGAGAAAGCCAAGCATCCGTTTTGTGGTTGCCAAGAACGCGGAACACGGCTCAGAAACCTTGGAATGCAACCCGTGCTTGGCACTTTCCTGATTATCGCGTAGTTTACAGACTGTATGCGAAAGTGGTTTTTCTCCGAATAGGAAACTGCAGATTGGAGACTCAAATATATCTCGGTGCCGCGTTTCAACGGCTGGTGCCGTCAAGTTTTACCTATGAGCAGGTGCGTTGTGCGCAGGAGAATTCCGAATCCATAGATGTGCGCCATCCACAACAGGTCACCTTGAAGTTCTCAATGCCAGCTCGCAACTCATTAGTCCACACAGCGTCGCCCCAATCCTCCTTTGATCCCAACCTCAGCACAAGTCACTGAGCAACCTGCAAATCCTGCTGCACGAGGCGGGTTATTCTAGATGGAATATTTCTCAACTTGCTGATTTATTATTACATGCATTTATATTTGCAGCATCACCCCTCCACCACTCCAGCCCCTCGCATTTATTTCCGCCCCTCCAGCTCGTCGGACTTCTCAGCCGAAAGCTCTTCAGGATGGACCACCTCCCCCTTGTCCAGATCATCCGGGAGGGTTCCCAGCGCGCGGTCGCCAAACAGCAAATCAATCTCCTCGAGCGACAGCTGCTTGGTCTCCTTGAAGAAGAAGAACACCACCGGGATTGTCACCAGGATGTTAAATGCAACAAACAGGAAATAAAACTTCCACGCCAGCGCATCGAGCGCGATGGGCGAAACCTGCGACCAGAACGTCGACACCAACCAATTGCCAATGCCAGTGGCGAAGGCATTACCCCGCGCGCGGATCTGCATGGGCATGACCTCACTCATATAAACCCATGAGATGGGGCCCCACGACAGGCTGAAGATGACGGTGACGCAGAAGATGAAGAACACGCCCGCAATGGACAGCCCGTTGCTGGGATTGTCCAAGTTGATCTGGCTGTTTACCGCTGCCTGGCAGATGAGGGCGATGCTGATCGCCGCGGCACCCCAGAGGAGCGGCCTGCGGCGTCCGACGCGGTCGATCAGGAACACAATGAAGAAGAGGTTCGCCAGCGGGCCGACGCAGTTGTAGATGCCCGCCACCAGCAGCGCGCGGCTGCCGACGATGCCAAGAGACTCGTACATGATGGTCTGGTAATAGCCGATCACGTTGATGCCCGTGAACTGCGTGAACACCTGGACGGCCACACCGTGCATGAGGCGCGTGCGCCAGACCGGCACAGTGAACATGATCATCCAGCCCGGGGCGGTGATGGCCTTTTCGGCCGCAATGGTGGTCTTGATCTCGTGGAATTCCTGCGCGATCCACTCCTCGTTGGTGCCGTCGTAGTGAAGCTTCTTGAGGATGCGGAGTGCTTCTTCTTCTCGGTCCGTCTCCATGAGATGACGGGGGGATTCGGGGAAGAACATGATACCCGCGGCGAGGATAAGCGCCGGGAGGGCTTGAAAGGCCAGCGGGAAGCGCCACTGGAACTCGCCGAGATCCCCTTCCGCGTGAGCGGCGCCGTAGCCAACCCATGTCGAACTGTGATAAGGGTCAGCAAAGATCCGGTTCACGCCCCGTGTCAGAGGCAAGGGGTGGAACATACACAATGAATCCAACACCGATCATCTGCTGAGTCAACCCCACAATCAACCCTCGAATCTTAGGGTGCGCACACTCGGACTGGTACACCGGCACCGCCATGCTGAGCAAACCGACAGCCCAGCCGGCAATGATACGACCAACGAGGATCATGGCAAGATTCTGGGCCGCGGCCTGGAGAATCGCACCCAACAAACAGATCAGCGCGCCGATGAGAATCGTCATCTTGCGGCCAAATCTGTCCATGGTCAAACCACCCATCAGCGACCCAAACACGGCGCCGCCGGAGAAGGTGCTGTTGATGGCTCCAATGATGGGTTCCTTGTTGCTGGTATGGAAGTATGCAAGGAAGTTCGGCGACGCAATCACATCGGTCATGACACCGGCATCGTAGCCGAACAGAAACGACCTGTTTTCTTGTCAGCGCGTGGGTCAATCATGAAGGACTGGCGGGAAGAGCACGTACCCCGTGGCTGCGAACACCGCAAGGGCGACATTGAACACTTTGCCCATCTTGACAACGACGACAGGAAATCTCGCTCTTTGTCCTGGTGAAGTCAATGATCTGTGGTATCTGTGAGGGAGGAGTTCAACCAGTTTCCTGGGACACATGCCGATCCCTTATACATATCTGCCCGCTCAAGTCCACAACAGCCCCAGGGTTCCGAACCAGACCAATGGTTGGCAGGGTTCACTCCGCATTGCCTCTCTCCCGAGTGGCAAGTTCCCCATACCCCAGGTCTTTCTTTGATCCATCGCCAATCCAGTGCCGCATCCTCGGAACTCACCACTAACAAATGGTTCGACACCCGCCCCTCGTGCTATTCGAATCTTGCTAGCTCAGTGGATTCTTTTGTCTTGGCTGTCGTCTGTCTAGAACTGCTGCCACATGGCTAAAGGCTGACCCAGTTCCCCCCATTTCCCCAATTCCCCAACTACTCTAGGGATCGTGTTCAGGCTGAATGCAAAGAACAACGCCATTGGAGGAAATCCACTGTTTCTCCGACGCCTTGCTAGGCTTGGTGGTGACGGCCGTTGGTAGCTTCAACGTTGCGGACACCCGTTTGCGCTAGTGATATGCTTGATTCCCATTGGAGCGCCTACGAATTGAGAACCAGCGAGAGACTGACTCGAGACATTCAGCAATGATCACAACATACTATCTACACAGCTGAGGTCCGCGCCTCAGTCATTAATGGTGGGCTTTTTGATGGGGCAGAACTACTTAATAGACCTCGAACCCTGCGGCGAGAACTAAATAACATAGTTCCAGCTCCTAAAGGAAAGAGAATACCCACCTAGAGCATAAAAAGGTCTCCAACCATGGAAAATGTCCAGCACCTTTCACATGCAACCAAGTGCATGTTGATTGTCCTACATGGGAGCCATGTGTGCAGGGTTCGGGAAAGGGACGGATCTGTTTTTTGGGGAATGACATGATCATCAAGTTGTGGCAACTTGAGCAAAGGTGGCTGACCTCGGGGTAATTGACACCGAGCCGGTAAAATTTGTAGCGTGCTGTAGGATCCCGAAGCTTGTTGAAGGCTTTTACTTGGCAGCAGCAGCGTCTCGAAAGATGCATACGCTTGAGCGTGAGTGTGTTTTGTTATCCACACTCGGCGTCAAGGTTTATGGACCCCTCGTACCAAGAGGTACGAGATTTTTCGTCCTTTTTCGTCCTTTTTCGTCCTTTTTTTTTTTTCTTTCTTAAGGCTTGAATATGCCGTTTCTTACTAGGTGGTTAGCAGAACCGTTCATTTAACCGACACTGTGGCATGTGCCAAATCGGTGTCTCCACCGAGACCTTCGGCGTATGGCCGTTTAGGGACATTGAAGCGTCAAAGTGGGAACCGAGCTAAAGGGGGGTGGGGGAGTACGGGACTTGTTGGATGATGCAAACAAAGCAGCTTGAGCGGCATGTGGGTTGACAGTAGTTTGGTGCTAGAAAGTGTGGTGCAATTCCGGGTTGAAGCCTCGTGGTCCGGCTATTTCGCTGCGCAGCTGCAGATGCAGATGCACGCGCGTCCCGCTGATCTCCCGTGGCGGTACCAGACTACCATTTCTTGGCTTTTGGCTGGGGAGATCGTGGGTGGGGGTAGCATGATAACTCGAACGTTGGGTAGAGAAAGACTTCAGGGAAAGGGCGAAATAAAATAATACAAATAGAAATAAAATATAAGGAGAGATTCTGTGAGAGACGGGAACTAGCTGGGAAAGCACGAATATTGAAGCAGTGAAATCATATAGTAACTATCATCAGACCGTGTTATGGAAAATACCCAAGAAATAACCCAAAGAGACCATGAATCAGTCCTCAAAATTCTAAGCGTTCACAACAGTGACAACAAAATCCCCTTTGAGAGCCTTCTTTCCAGTGACGCCACCGCCCTTAACCTCCAAAACACCTACCTCCTTACCCGTGTTATCAACCAGCACAGCCTTTGTCCCCTCGCCGGCAAAGTAGCTTCTGACCTCAACATCCGTGTCGTAGTCGTAAACGGTGCGTTTCTCGCCGGCTTTGCCGAGAACGAGCAGAGTATTCTCCCTGACATACAGCGGTAGCGTGCCAAAATTATGAGTCTCAGTGAACCAAGCAGGGCCAGCCTTGACCTCGCCGGTGAAGAAGTTTGTCCACTTGCCCTTAGGGAGGTAGAACTGTACGGACCCGTACTCCTCGAAAATAGGCGCAACCAACAAACTCTCTCCAACCATGAACTGCCTGTCGACGGTCCACGCGGTCGGGTCGTCAGGGAACTCGATGCACAACGCTCTCAAGCTCAGCGGGATGCCGTTCTTGGTAGAGTGCTGCGCTTGGGAAAAGAGGTATGGCATCAGGCGTGCCTTGAGGTGCGTCCACTTGGCGAGGGTTGCGGAGCAACCCTCATCGGAAGAGTCGTCTTCATCCACCGTCCACGGGACGCGGTACGAGTTGGAACCGTGCAGGCGGGAGTGCGAGCATAGCAGACCCCATGCCACCCAGCGCTTGTAAATCCAGGGCTCGGGGTAACCCTCGAAGCCGCCGATGTCGACACTCCAGAAGGCAAAGCCAGAGAGGCCGAGGGACAACCCGCCGCGGATTGACTCGGCCATGGCCTCGGGGGTAGACTCGCAGTCGCCGCCCCAGGTCAGCGGGAAGCGCTGGGTGCCGGCGGTGGCAGTCCGCGCGAACAGCACGGCCTCGTTGGCACCGTAGCGCGCCTGCAGCGCCTCGTACACGAGCCGGTTGTAGATGAAGGCGTAGTGGTTGTGCATCCTCTTGGGGTCGACAGACTGATCGAACCACTGCACATCCTCGGTGGGGATGCGCTCGCCAAAGTCTGTCTTGATGCTATCGACGCCGATATCGAACAGCTTGTTGAGGCACTCGACAAACCACTTGCAGGCGGCCGGGTTCGTGAAGTCCACGATGCCCATTCCGGTCTGCCACAGGTCCCACTGGAACACGTCACCGTTCTTGCGCTTGAGGAGGTATCCCTTTTCAGCGGCCTCGGCAAAGACTGGCGATGCTTGGCCGAGGTATGGGTTTGTCCATACGCACACCTTCTTGACCGTGCCTTCGGCCTTCAGGCGCGCGATCTGGCCCTTCGGGTCGGGGAACATGTCCTCGTCGAAGACAAAGTCGCACCACTGGAACGCCTTCAGCCAGAAGCAGTCGAAGTGGAACACCTCGACAGGGATGTCGCGCGCCTTCATGCCAGCGAGGAAGGTGTTGACCGTGTTCTCATCGTAGGAAGTTGTGAATGAAGTGCTGAGCCAGAGCCCGAACGACCACGCTGGCACGCTGCCAGGGGCACCCGTGAGGATAGAGTATCTCTGGAGAACCTCACGAGGTGAGGGGCCGTAGATGATGTACCACTTCAGGCGCTGGCCCTCGACGCTCGTCTGTACGCGGCAGCAGCGTTCGCTGCCGATTTCCAACTCGACGCGCTCTGGCGTGTCGATGAAGATGCCGTACCCTCGTGACGACAGCCAGAAGCTGATGTTCTTGTAGGCTTGGTCGGACGAAGTGCCGCCGTCAGCGTTCCAGAGATCGACTTTCTGACCGACCTTGTTGAAGGCGGTGAAACGCTCGCCCAGGCCGTGAACGGATTCGCCAACGCCGAGCGTGGTCTGGGTGAAGATGTAGTGCTTGATCTTGGACATGTCCTCGGTGGCTAGGGGCGTAGTGGGGCCCGGGTTCATGGCGAAGCCGACAGAGCGGTTCAGCAACGTGGTGAGCTTCTTGCTGCCGTCTGTGGAGTGAAATGAGATGTCAAAATCGTGAGGCTTGCTGCTGACAGTGGCGGACAGGCTGCCAGCCGAGAGCGTGGTGCCTTTGGCGGACTTGGTGATCTGGGCGGGAATATCTGGCTGACCGGCAGGGAACAGCTCAAAGTTGGGGCCACGCTGCGCAGCACCCTGCCAGTGGGTGGTAGTGACCGAGATGCAACCGTCAAAGGCGGCCTCGATGTCGACGCTGAGGGTAGCCAGGTTCAGGATATCGCCTCGTGTCATGATCTTCTTGGTCGGGCAGAGAAGGCTGATGCCCTTGCCTGAGGGCGTCTCGGTGATGCGGTACACCTCCTCGGCGTACTCGGCGCGCACTCCCTCGGCGGGCAGCCATTGTCCTGGCTCTTGTTAGCTCCTATCTCGAGTCCTCCAGGAGGAAGGGGCCACACACCATCACGAAACCTCATTGTAGCGACTGGTTGGTAAACTTGCCAGAATAAATTTGCAATGCCACACACATGAAGCTCATGCGAAGAGACTCGAAGTTAGAAGGGGTATACTGGAAAGCCAATATAGAGAAGGCATCACGACCCCCGCACAATCCGGGTATTTGCGTCGTGTCGATTCCAAACCCTAGAGGCACCCTCGAGCTAGCTGCAGCGGTGCGCTAGCCAAGACCCTCTTGGTGCCGCAGACCGAGCAGTACCTTCCCTAGATTCTCGAGAGTGGCCTGAGTTTGAAGAGACGGTGGAGTAGTGGTGAGTGGGGGGTTTGGTGGCTGCTCCACAAAGCGTTCCACTGGTGGGATTTTTATCCATACTGCGGAGAAATGGGGAAATTGTGAAGTTGGGGTTGAAGTTGGGGAAGCAGGATCAACTGAGGGGAACCTTGGCGTCTCTCCAGCAGAGAGCATCCTTCGCTCCTGCAACCTTCACAGCTCTCCGGTTGAATTCAGACTGGAGGTGATATGGGATTGGGTTTTCTTGCGCGGTCAAGGTCCAGGATGTGGAAGTCGCGGTGGATGCCGGCGAAAATTCAAGCGACGACGGCCCAACATGCTCCTTTCGACTTGCCATACAGCAGAAAAACCCACCTGCGTTCTCGAACCCACTGCTTGTCCTGACGAAAACCCGGTTACTGGCACTGTGACGGCATTGCCATTGCCGCTGCCGATGAAGCGCTCACTTGTCGTGGCGTGCGCTTTGTGGTCGCGATGGTGATGGGGCCACAGAGAAGTAGGTAGGCCTATGGTATATATATATATTCGCCCTTCGTTAAGTGGCTGCCATCACGTTGTCTCAGCCTCTCTGGTGCGTCTTGTTTTCCATCTTATCCCGCAGTCATGAAGTTCCCAACCTCAACTTTGCTCCTTGCAGCAGGCTTTGCCTCTGCCGAGCTATCTGCGACCGACAAGGCACGCCCAAGCCTTAAGAATGCAGTCTACAAGAACCCCAAGGCGTCCGTGGATGCTCGTGTTGCTGATCTGTTGTCTCGGATGACCATTGAGGAGAAGACATCCCAGCTCGTCCAGGGAGATATCCGGAACTGGATGAACGAGACGGACAACTCTTTCAACCAGACCGGCCTCGAATGGAGCACCAAGTACCGCGGCGGCTCCTTCTACGTCGGCATCGCCGTGCCCCAACAGTGGATCTCCGAGAACACCAGAAAGGCGCAGGAGTACATCCAGAAGAACACCTATCTCGGCATTCCGGCTCTGGTCCAGACTGAGGCCATCCACGGCTTCCTTGCTTGTAAGTTTACCGCCCCTTGACACAGACAAGAAATTGTCCATTCTAAACGCGTTTACAGTCAACGCCACCATCTTCAACTCCCCCATAGCCCAGGCTTGCTCATGGAACCCATCACTGGTCGAGAAAATGGCCGGTGCCATCGCCGTCGAGTCACTCGCCCTCGGAGTGAACCAAGTGTTCGCCCCTCTCGCCGATCTCTCCCGTGAGCTGCGTTTCGGCCGTGTCGAGGAGACATACGGCGAGGACGGATTTCTTGTTGGAGAGTTTGCCCACTCATACGTCCGCGGCGTGCAAGCTGGCGGTGTCAGCGCCATGGTCAAGCACTTTGCGGCCTTTGGCAGCCCCGAGCAAGGCCTCAACGTTGGCCCGGTGCACGGTGGCGAGAGAGAGCTCCGCACCACGTTCCTCCCCTCGTACAAGCGTGCCATCGTCGACGGCGGCGCTTTCTCCATCATGACCGCCTACCACAGCTACGACGGCGTGCCTGCTGTCTGCGACGCCCACCTTCTGACTGACATCCTCCGTGATGAGTGGAATTACAAGTACTTCACCATGACCGATGCTGGCGCCAGCGACCGGATCTGCCAGGCCTTCAAGATGTGCCAGGCTAACCCCATCGACAAGACGGCCATCGTCGACTTCATCCTCCCAGCCGGCGGCGATGTCGAGATGGGCGGCGGCTCGTACTCGTTTGAGACCATCCCCGCCCTCGTAGCCAGCGGCAAGGTGTCCGCCAAAATTGTGGACACCGCTGTCGCCCGCGTCCTCAAAGCCAAGTTCGAGCTCGGCCTGTTCGAGAATCCGTTCCCGGGCCTTGCTGCCGATAAGACCAACACGGCCATCCACACATCTGCGCATATTGAGCTCGCCCGGAAACTTGACGAGGAGTCCATTGTGCTGCTCGAAAACCACAACAACGTCCTGCCGATATCTAAGACGGCCTCCATCGCCGTCATCGGCCCCATGGGTCACGGGCTCATGAACTATGGCGATTATGTTGTGTACAATAGCTCGCAGCGTGGCGTTACCCCCTACGACGGCCTCAAGGCGGCAAGCAAGGGCAAGGTCACCTACACCCAAGGCTGCGAGAAGTGGTCTACCTCTCAAGGCGGATTCGCTGCTGCCATCGCTGCCGCGGAAGCTGCCGATGTTGCCGTGGTTGTGGTCGGCACCTGGTCGCGCGACCAGAACGAGCTCTGGATGGGCTTGAATGCCACGACGGGCGAGCACGTCGACGTCGACAGCCTGAACCTGGTTGGCGCTCAAGAGGCGCTGGTCCGTGCCATCGTCGACACGGGCAAGCCGACCGTGGTTATCTTCTCGTCGGGCAAGCCAGTTACCGCGCCATGGATCTCCGAAGACGCCGCAGCGCTGGTGCAGCAGTTCTATCCCTCCGAGCAAGGCGGCGCCGCGCTTGCAAACGTTCTCTTCGGCGACGTCAATCCTAGCGGCAAGCTTTCCGTCAGCTTCCCGCGCAGTGTCGGCGCCCTGCCCATCTACTACGACTATCTGAACTCAGGCCGCGACTCTGGGGACGCCGGCACGGTCTACGACAATGGAACACTTGTCTTCGGCCACCAGTACGTTCTCGGCAGCCCGCATGCGCTGTACGAGTTTGGCTACGGCCTTAGCTACTCCCGCTTCGCGTACTCTGGCGTCAGCGTGGATAAGACTAAGGTCTCTGCCAAGGACACCGTGACCGTTAGCGTCACGGTCAAGAACACGTCGAACAGGGACGGCCAGGAGGTCGTGCAGGTTTACGTCAAGGACTTGGTGGCCAGCGTTGTCGTGCCGAATATCCAGCTCAAGGGGTTCGAGAAGGTGGCGCTCAAGGCGGGCGAGAGCAAGAAGGTCAGCATCAAGGTTAAGATGCAGGACCTGGGCGTGTGGAACTCGCGGATGAAGTATGTTGTCGAGGCGGGTGATTTTCTTTTCCTTGTTGGTGCATCAAGCGCGGACTTCAAGGGAAATGTTACTGTCACGCTGAAGTAGGCTTTTGGGTTAAAATATCTTCATGTATCTAGTTTAATTGAGGAAGTCTTACTCTTCTGGTTTGCTAGGGGAGTACGGATAGTGTATGACATGTTGTCGTCGAATTGGTCACTCTACGGCCCGTGCGCCGTCTTCCTCGGCTTATGGCGGCTTATGTGAACTTGGTGTGTTCAGTGCGGAAAAATTGATCAGTACAATGGAATAAGCAGATGCGCTGTTGGGAAGGAAGCCCAACAGTCAGCCTAACTGGTCGTGGGGGGCGAAATATTTTCTGACCAGGCAGGATATGCGTCCTTTGGCAGGACACGTCAATCTCGGTCTGTTATCGGCATGGCAGGCATACCATTTTTTTAGGGCGCGGTTGTCGTTTGGTGGTAAACGTATCAGGGCGCAGCATGCCTTAGCCTCCGATACCAATCGCATGCGAAACAAACTCATGTTCCTTGTTTTGACCAATTATAGGTCGGAACTTGCAGAGTGCCACGTTAATCGGGCGTCGATTGCCTAATTGCAGCCTGTCGTAATTTATCATGGTGGCCCAAGGCAATTGAACTTATTGAACATAGTACATGCTGGAATCGACGGCTTCAGACAGCCTGGAGCAACTCGCAATGTACAAAGTACATGTACTGTGCAAACCTGACATCGCCCACAGCCATGGCTATATTTTCTGCTGTGTCGCCGGTCCCCTCCAAGTCAGCCAGCCGGAGTCTTGTTCCCACACGATTCCAGCTCGTGGTGCCAACTGCTCTCGGTACCACGCCCATATTCTCTTCTCAAACAGACCCTTTTCTCAAGCTCGTTTGCCGTCCATTCCACTCAACTTGCCCCCAAAAATGCTCAAGCGTCCGGCCCTGGGTCAGGGTGCGTCTTTAGGGCGTCTCTATGATGCTCGCAAAGACGATTTCGTTCCTCTGTCGCTGCTCAAAGCGGCACCCCCCGATGGCGCCATCGCGGCAACAGACATACCGAGCAGCGATATTAAATACACCAGATCAGACAGCTTCAAAGAAAAGTTTCATCAGCTGGACGTCGGACCAGGTCTGAGTGCAAGCTTTCTCGCCGGTTTCTTCAACGTTGATGGGTCTGGATCTTACCTCAACGAGAAGCGAGACACCAACTTGGCAGTCCATGCATCCTTGATTTACAATGTCACCACTGTCAACGAAGTCATCAACTTCCTGGCCCCTGGCATGGAAGACTGCCTCGCTCTCGATGTTCTGGAATCCGATCTCGCCACACACGTCGTAGCCGAAATCGCATGGGGCTCCCGAAATGTTGTCACCATCAAGCAGAGTCTGTCACAGCGACAAAGCGCACGCAAAGTTTCCGCCCGACTCAATGCCCAAATCAGCCTCCTCGGGTCCAAACTTTCAGGCGGGGGTCAAGGTGACAAGATCAGCGGCAGTCAAGACCTAGACAACTCCTTCGAGGTCGTCATGTGTGCTGATGTCATGGCAACGGATGGGTGTCTCCCTACAGATCTCTCCGGGGCAGCTCACTTCCTCAAAAGCGTGCCAAAGTACGTAGCGAATGCCAATGGCGGCAAGGGAAAGCCCCTCTCGTACACACTTCTCCCTGTCGCTGAGGTTGCGGCTCGCCTGAAATTCCAAATCTCCCGAGCCTTCACGCTCAAGCAGCTCAGTCTCGACTGCTCCGAGAACTTTGTTCGCATATTTGATGAGATGGCCATTGTACGCCGCGACCTGAACGACTACCGCGCCACGCTCCTGGAGCATCGCGAATACATCTCTCAGGCTCACATTCGGACCATTGGCGATCGCGTCGTGGAAGCCAGAACTGCCGAGACCCAACTCAAGGCTAAATACGCCGGAGCCTTGATCGATGTGCGCAGCGGGAAATCTGATGAAAGCTTGCTCTGGAAGATCCTCGAAGATTTCACAAAGGGAGAGACTGCCACGCGCCGTCTGGCAGAAACCAATTCAAGGCCACAGAAAGAGAAGATTGCTCTCATCCAAGGGCTCATTGCCAAGGGAGCCATGTACATCGGTTTCAACGGCGAATCCTTTGACCTCGCCATGGGGAGTTCTCCAAACCTGGACATCTACGTCCTGTACCTGAGCGACGAGGCGAGGCGCAATTCCAGTGTCTGGCAGCAGAATACGTCGCTCATTCACCAGCTCCTGGATGATCAGACCCGTCAGTCTCAGGTCATCGTGAAGGACTGTGATGCCTTGGACGAGCCCCTGCCCAAACCAAGAATCGCCCTGTTCCGGAATGCTGAGGAGATCATCGACGATGTTTTGGAAGATAGAAAGGCGTCGTCCAGCAAATGCGGCGCTAGATACATCAAGGCGCATCTCGACCGCAGCGGCGCTCCCAAGCCACCATCGAGAATCCCCATCAAGATGCCCTGCCCTGGTCCCAACTGCAGCATCAGCACCAGCCATGAGTGGATCTGTGCCAAATGCAACTGTCCCATCGAATACGGCCATGTGGACGAGTACATCTACTGCGACTGTGGTCGATGCGACTACCGACACTGGACGTTTAGATGCTCAAACCAAAGGCACGGCTTAGACTACCACGTCTTCGCCGACGCACGCCTCAAGGGCATACTTTCTGCACTGGAGCCTTTTGAGGAGCTCAACATTCTCATCCTTGGACGAACAGGGGTTGGAAAATCGACATGGATCAACGCATTCGTCAATTACTTGATGTTTCCATCCTTGGACGACGCGTTGAATGACAACCAGAAACTCCAATGGATCATTCCTTTTGCATTTCGCACCTACAACTTGAACGCCCAAGACGAGTTCGAGGATGTCAAGATCAAGGTTGGCTTTGAGGATCCTCGTTCTCCAAACGGCGGCTCAGATGCTACGAAAGTTGGCGTCGACGAGCACGACGGCACAGCCGGTGGGTCAGCCACTCAGAAGACCGCAGTTCACCGTGTTCAAATCGGGAAAATGCTCATCAGGCTCATTGACACGCCCGGCATCGGCGACACCAGGGGCGCTTCTCAGGATAGCAAGAACATGGCCGACATTCTCAGCGTTCTCCGATCATACCAGAACATCCACGGCATTCTAATCCTGCTAAAGCCCAACGACCAAAGGCTTGACCTCATGTTCAAGTTCTGTATCCAAGAGCTGTTGACACACCTTCACCGGGATGCCGCCAAGAACATTGCCTTCGGCTTCACCAACACCCGAGGGACCAACTACCGGCCTGGTGATACCTTTGATCCTCTGAGGGAGCTGCTGCAGCGATTTGAAGATGTCGAGATCACCCTCAGGAAGCACAATGTGTACTGTTTTGACTCGGAGAGCTTCCGCTACCTGGCGGCCCGGAAGCAGCAAAACCAAATGCTTGGTGAGCTCGAAGAAAACAAGGCGAGCTGGAACTACTCCGTCAAGGAATCAAGACGATTGATTGATTACTTCCAAAGTTTGCCACCCCACAAAGTCACCAGCACTGTCAACCTCTACGAGACTCGCCACCGCATCGTCCGCATGACGGAACCCATGGCGGCGATAGCGGAGACGATTAGGGCCACCATCATGGTGAACAAGGATGAAATCAACGACCTATCCCAAAGCGAGACCAAGAAGAAAGACCTGGAGAAGATTTTGCGAATCGAGGTCAAGACGCTGACGGCCGTCAGAGTCTCCATGCCCAAGACGACGTGTTCGGATGAGAGCTGCATCGAACGCTCCAGCACGGGCATTGAGGGCTTGGATGGCAGGGAGATCCTCAAGACTGTGTACAAGAGCATGTGCCACAGTCCTTGCTACCTCAACAACGTCCAGCTTGACAACATTGGAGATCGTGGCCTCAGGGGTTGTTGGGCAATGAACGGCACGGAATACTGTCGGATCTGCGGCCACCCCTGGAACTCGCACCTCCACATCAACTGGGAAATCCAGCACGGAACCAAAGAGATCAACGACCCGGAAGTCGAAGCCGCCCTACGGCTGAACGCAGACTTCCGCACCAAGAAACAGGCCGCCATCTCGGGAAAGAAGCGGCTGATCGCGGACCTGGAATCCGAGCTCAAGAAAATCGGAGACGCGGCCGCCCAGTTCAGCATCTTCCTGAAGCGCAACGCCATCATGCCGTACAACGACGCAACCATCGACTACCTCGAACGGTGCATGGAGGAAGAAAAGGGCAAGGTGGCCGTCGGCGGGAGCCGCGACAAGCTCGACAGCCTGACCCAGTACCGGCGGCAGTACGAGCAGCAGGTCGCCATCCTGGTCGAGTACATGAAGAAGGGCGAGGACCACATGCTCCTCAATCAGGCCGGCATCGAGATCCTGCTCCAGGAGCTGCACGACCTGAAGCACTACGGCCAGACGCTGCGCGACATGGGCCGCGTGATCCACTCGTCCCAGACGGTCGTCCATCGCGAGAAGCCGTTTGTGATGCGTGCAAGGTCGCATTGGACGGGCGGGGAGGAGGAGCCAGAGTATGCCACGGTGAGTAGAAGTACCACGGCGGCAAAGATGGCCGAGGAGAGTGCGCGGGCACGTGGTAGAACAAAGTCATGGAAGGAGAGACTGTGGCAAGCATGGAGATAAGTACTGGTAGGGTTAGATGGGTACGGATGAGAAGCAGGTCCTAGAATAGTACACGTTAGCATACGATACATGTATTGTTGTGCTCCTATTCGCAAGATGCCATGCAGTGAAGTACAGGAAATTCACCGAACCTGTCATGATTCATTCATCACGATACGAAAGCTCAGGTTTTCTTTGGAAGGGAAGTCCTGCCAAACCCGCTTGTGCTAACTGAAACCAAATCATGAGCTTAAACCGTGGTAGAAAAAAATTTTTAATGGAGGGAGGCATCCGCCAAATTCTTTTGCGTCGAGGTTCGATGAACCCGCAAAAGTTCCGATGCTTAGCAGCGACTCGTTTCGATCGAGTGACCTCCGGGTTATGAGCCCGGCGCGCTTCCACTGCGCCACGCAGCTGTATCAGCTTGATGCTTGTACGATGGAGAGGTTGAACGGATAGCAAGTATGTCAAGGCAGGGCGGAACCATAAAAGGGAAAGCAGGTGAAGATTTTAAAGATGGTGGGGCCCAAGAGTTTGTTGCCAAGGGTCTGGCCAAGAATCATGTTTGAGAGTCAAGGCAAAACTCTGCTTATAAGGTGGATATGCAAATGAAATTCCACAAACTTCGACTGCCGAGGTGAACGGCTCCATGATAACTCTTTGGGCATTCATCCTGCGTGCTGTTCACTTCTGTCACATTCCCCATCTGATTAGTGCATCCAAGAGACAAAGCACTATTGTAGCATGTGAGGAGCAGTGGGCAAGTGGGGAAGGCGTCAAAATGAAATCCAGTCCATGATGTATGGAGTTTATAGAGAAGACCCTGTTCCTTTCCGCAAGTCCTTTCTCTTCGAATTTATCGTTTTTGCATGGTTGTTGACTTCCAATCTGAGCCCGTGGGGCAACGAATGCCGGTTTACGGAGCCCACATGATATCGAAAACAACTCAAATCGGGGCTGTAGCGTAGTTGGGAGCGCGTCAGACTGAAGTCCACTTCATCATATATCTGAAGGTCACCCGTTCGATCCGGGTCAGTCCCAATTACTTTAAGTTTGTTTGTCCAAATTTTTTAATTTTTTTCCTTTGTTTTAGGTTTTCTGTCCCCCCCCGCCCATTTTCCTTTTTCAGTTGAACGCTTTCTTAACTCAGCCACTGTATCATATCAAGTTACAATGTTCTTTTCCAAGAGGAAGATGGATATCTCAGCATTTCAAAGTAGAGGGAAGTCTCGGGAGCGAACCAAAGTGATGAGGTACTCCATGATGCCCCAATTGCTTCAGAAGCCACAAAAAGAGTGCACTGACAAGAAGGTTGGTGAGGGTTGAAGCTGAGAGTATTTTCTAGAGCTAAGATTCCAAATCGAACCGCACCTTCCCTCAAAGCAAACGTCGTCAAAACACCGGGCCCCCAAACAAAGGGGGGGAAACACAAAAATATCCCCAAAAGGATGAAAGCCTGTAAACATGTGACTAGCTAGACTCCGGTACGGGGAATCGAACCCCGAGCTTCGCGGTGAAAACGCGATATGTTGACCGTTACACTATACTGGATACTGACGAGGCGTATGCCTCGCTTTGGTTGTTCGTCTGATGCGGCTGTGGGGCATATCAAGCAGAGGCTCCCACAAATGATCACTGAGGACTGGATTCTTGTGGAGCGACTGGAAAACTCTTCCACATCTGTCTGACTCGTGTCTCCTTCCCGCTCCGCTGAAGCGAAGCACCGAGGTCGGTGTGACTCACCGAATGGTTACCTCACGGGCATTTTCCGACGAGCCATTTGTCTTTGAAGAGGCTTCTCCATCCATTATCCCGTGGACGTAACAAACTCCAACAAACTCGTACTCATTTTGGTTATTCTGACATCTTCTCAACAGCAGAGGCATCTCAAACCCAGGCATCACGCACAGTACGTCGCCGACTTTTGTCCGTGGCGGCGCCAGGCCCATCAACCCGCTCGCCATCAGTGCAAACCTGCGCCCTCGGCACGTTCGGCCAAACAGACGTGTGTACCTGTACGTCGCAGCGAACTTGGACGAGGCTGTCTGCATCGCTCGCAGCTCTGGATGCCGGGCTATGTGGATGTCCTCGGCATGGGCATCGGGCGGGCTCATGTACAGCTCAAGACAGGCCAAAAAGCAGAGCTCAAGCTCTTGCGAGGCTGGGCGCTTGTACTTTGTTTCCTCGAGCTCGTTGTCCGTTATCTGGCGGTCCTCGATGAGAGTTCGCCACAGCGCCTCCTGCGTTGTCTGGGTCTTGTTTCCCGGGTAGCGGAAGGGAAGCGTCTGGACTGCAAGGTTTCGCGCCTCCCGGAAGAACTCCCGCATCTCGTCTGCCATTGCATGAATGGATGGTCCGGCTGTGCCCGATAGTGGGTCAATGACCATGATTGATGAAGTGATATGCGAGACCTCTGATACAATGATAATTTCTGCGGTGAGCTGCGTCGCTGATGAGGGCCCGGAGCCACCGTGCTTGAGTGATATGCCAGTGGCGTTGTCTTTCATAACGCCACCAGCCCTATATCTGAGATCTGGGTCGATGGTGTGCTCAAACATGTACAGAAATGTCGATCCGGCAAAGTCAGGGACCCAGGTTGGGAGAGACTTCGTCAGGCGCTGGTGTCCGATACCTGCAGCCATCAGGACATAACGCAAGTCTTTGAGCAGGAGATATCGAGCAGCGTTGGTAAACACGTCCGCCACGGCCATCTTGTAATCTACCTGAATCTCGGGCGCACCATCAGATGGCCATTTAACGAGATGCATGAGCGAGAAAATGCGGTCGCGGGGATCGGTGGCGGCGCAGTTGTAAGTCTTCTGAAGACAATCACTAAGGGACTGCCGCGTCTCGGCGTCGTGGAAAGACCCTCGGATAGCGGCTATAAACAGGATCCGAGAGGCGCCCTTGACGATGTGAGAGTCAGCCAGGTCATATTCGCGCGTGGCCGTGGCCACGACGACGTTGCCTGGATAGATCAGAAGCGGAAGCATCATCCGGACGAGATGCGTCCAACCGATGTATTTTCGTGAGCAGACGATGTGAATCTCCTTAGCCAGGGCAACTTCTTGTACGATCCACGCACGAGTCCAGTAGTCATGCTTGAGAAGACTGTTGAGTGACTGCCAATGACTCCGATGTCCCACGATTTCTTTCGCGTAGTTGTGCTCGTTGGCGGAGGGATCGACGGAGTTGAAGTTGATGACTTCGAGCAGGTATGTTGCCTCTGTCACCTGCGTGTGCGTGAGTTCCTTGTCGTCCAGCCACACGATAACACGCTCTGCGGTGCGATAGATGGCTCCCATCATATCGACCTGCGTCTTTTTTTCTTCCAGATCCTTCTGGTTGATGCACACCGCGTCAATCCAAATCCACCGGGCTTGGGAATAAGAAGCCCGATCGTTCAAGATGCGATGAACGTTCTTAGTGGTGGGCAGCCATCTACCGTCAAAGAAGACAATATGATCCTGTATGGAAGAGCCCCAGGTGTAGGATATAGCTTCGTATGGCGGTGCTTTGTCGAAGGGAACAGCTACCAAGCTGCAGCTGATCTCGCAGCCTGGCCATTTTCTTCCCAGATGTATCAACCGAATTTCCCCCTTCTCCTTCTCCAGGGGCTTATAGTCGTAAAGCAGCATCGGCCTACGTATATGCCACCGTTCGAATGACGACCGGAACATCTTGGAAGCACGTCCTCTCAAAGTTCTGAGAATCTCCACGACCAGAAAGGGCGTGTTGTACAACGCGAGCCCAATTCTGGCTAGCATGCGAAGGAAGGGGAAGGGGGACGGTACCGCTTGTGGTTCCCCGTTCCACCATCCAACCATCTTGCTGCTGAGTGAAAATGCAGCAAAGAGAACAGCGGCGAGCGTGACAATCCAAATGCCGTAGCCGTACAGAAAGATCACGACTGCATCCAAACGGTGGAACATGTAAGAAAATACGATGTAGATAACAATAATCAGGCCTTTGGTAATAACATCTGCGATTTCCTGTCCTGGAAGACCCTCTGGTGGTCGATCGCGGGAAATAAGGGCCCAAAACCGTCTCCACCATTCTTTGGTGGTTTCAAGGTCAAGAAAGAATTTGATGTGACTTATCACAGCCATACGAATGTAAAGGTCGACGATCCATTCTCTTGGTGATTGGTAGTACCAGCTTGCCGCATGTGAGAGCAGGTACATAAATGTACGAGTGCCAGCTGCATGAATTGCCGCGAGGACAATATTCGTGATGGCGAGAACAGAGATGTTGGCAATGTCCTGCTCGGCCGCCCACTCGCGCGCGTTGGCCATGGCAGTGTCGTTACGTGAAGGTACAAGGCATGTGACGGCCGCGATAGGAAAGAGTGGGGGAAAAGGGCGGGGTGAGGTCAGTTTCAGATTTGGAGGTCATCTTCAGCGGTCCAGATTACCAGCCGCAGTCAAGTACGTTTTTGGGCTAGTGGTTGGCCTCACACAGACCACAAGCACAGCCACCTCAAATCCAATGTCGTTCAGGCGCAAATGTGCTTTTTGCTATAAAACTTATGAGGAAACCAATCAGGAAAGCCTTCTACTTCGTATTTGTCCATCGCTACAGTCTGAAATGAATTTCTCGAAGTGCATACTTGCTGCAAATGTGCAATTCAATTCAGCAGGTGACTGAATGAGGTTTTTTTATTACATTTACATAGAGGCGGGGTCGGCGCCAAGATGGAGGGGTAATAATGCGTTTAACGACCATGCATCAATAGCTTTATTGCATAATGCATCAACAGCAGCAGCCAAAGAAGCAGCAGGTACTCTGTACAGCTGAACCTGTGAGGGCTCACCACTTCGGCCAGAATTGATGCTCAAAACTCAATGACCGATGTTAATATGTACAGCCTTCTGCAACTTTGCTCTACGGAAAGGTGCTTGGCATGTCTACATTTTACCGTAGAGCTTGAGAGCCGACAGTTTGAGGCCGTCTTCCATCCGAGGAGGATCCGATTGTCATCACCCTGAGACTGTGGAGAAAACTAAAACCTCCCCGCGCCACCAGCGCCATCTACCCCCCAAAAAGCTGCCCCACAGCCACAAAACTTAAATAAAAATCTTATTGACTCATGCCAGATCCCACCATCCATCCATCCAGCAAGTCCACACCACAGAGATGAGCTGCTCTACGCCGCCAATATTACATCAACTCAATAAGGGCCGCTGGTCTAGTGGTATGATTCTCGCTTAGGGTTCAATCCTGAGCACAAATAATTGCGAGAGGTCCCGGGTTCAATCCCCGGGTGGCCCCTATTTTTTACCCTCACGCCACTGACGATCCCCCACTTTCCTTCATCCCTCAGTGTGGGCGAAAGGTCAATTAGAAATTTCTTAAATAACTTCCCAACGCTTCATTTTGAAAATGCAGACCGAAATTTGCTTGTGAAGTAGGAAATGACAGCTCCCAACAACATGCAACTCAATAATGTCGACACTGCAACTTTGAACACCATCTTGCTGCGACATGGACAGCATTGCGCAGCGAAATCTAGAGCAAATGTGAGAGCAGCAAACACAAAGGGAGCGAACGCCAATAACACAGGGAAAACGACAAAAAACTCCACCCCGCCATAATACCCGGCACCCGACCAACCCATCTTCATGTCGATGGCTATCAAGATGCCAAGCAAAGTAAAAGCTTCCGCAATGGCAAAGCATGTGATGCGCCCCGAACTTGGTTGTCGGCTTCTGTCATCAATATTCTCTGGGAAAATTGGACGAGTTGGGACATCTGCGCCGTCTGCACACCAGAATCAGTGATCAAGATCCTGTGGTTCAGGCTTCTTGCGATAGGTCATACCCGATGCCAGTTCAACGATGTTGAGTGCTGGAAGAAGCAGCAGAAACACGACCAGATACTGCCCAAACGACATCACATTATCGTCGACGAGATCCTGAAAGGCCAACTTGTGACAGACGAGGAGATATGCACTCCAGACGAGCACGATTTCGAGCCATAAAATCTATATCTACATCAGTCTAAGGCCTCTTCGAGGATGAGGGTCACGTACGTTCCACAAAAATGACTCGAATAGCCGGAACAAAGCCTGGGTGGTTAATAAAAAGGTGTACCCCGTCAACGTTAACACGAGCAGAGGAAGATGAGACCATGAAATAGTCGGCTCCAATGGCGTGCTGTAGTTATCAATTCGTCGCCTGAACCACAACCTGGCACGAGCTGAGAAAGTTGTTGCTCGTGGAGTCTCCACCGTGTCTAAGTGCATATTCTCTCGGATGTGTGGCGTGAACAAACCAATTAACCGTCGAACATAATTAGCAGTGACCAATAAGACTGACCATACGAAAACGAACAACTTCAAGGGACCTCCCCACTCGCCGCCCATGTGTTTTGTGTCTGACCAGTCGAAAAAGCACAGGGCCGGAGATGCAGACACGTCAGTGTCGGCAAGCCAGGAGTCGTGTCCAGTGGGAACGAGTGCGCCAATCAGCAGCAAATACATCACCGTGGTGAAGATGACGCGTATCCAGAACAGATTCTTCCGCTCCAAAAGGTAAGTGGCAAGGAGCGGGAGGGTGGCAATATGTGGAGTCGACGTGAACCAGATGCCTGACAGCATGATTTGCCAGTGATAGGCGGAGACCTCACAGCCGAAAGTAAAGCTACTGAGCAGAAGGGCGAGCCCCGTGACGAGCTGGATGCCGCTGAAAAAGAGGATGAACTACTTCATTGTTAGTCAAGTCAGCTGGGCTGATGTGGGCTGCGGAGGTACTGGCCCTTTCATGCAGCGCTGGGTTCAAACTCCAATCGCAGACGTTGAGCAGACGCGTCCGAGTCCACCTCAAAAACTCTCGCTTCCTAAGCCACCTCAGGAGAGCTGTGTCCAGGTGGGAACACACGGCAGGGTTGTTGTAGTCGACGCTGAGCATATAGTAGACAATGAGAAGAAACAGAAGACAGAAGGCTGGGGTCGCTAGCCCGATGAGAACCTAGAAATGTTCAGTTAGTCTTCTCTGTCTTTGTGATGAGGCAATACGTGGCGGTAAACATACCCCTATTCCCGCGATATCCGGGTTCGGGATGTATGCGAGCTCCGCGGATGGAAGAACCAATCGGCGGGAGCAGTCGCATTTGTGCCACATAGCTTGAAGTTGATAGGACGTTAGTCCATTCCCGTCTTCGTGGAGTCAAAACGGAACAAGGGGTTGGCGGGCGTATGGCTCGCTCGGATTGGAAGCAACTTCGCCAGGGCAGATGTCAAAGATGACCGATACCACACCGCCTTTGACGCAAGGGTCACGATAAAATGGAAGGCAGCCACATGGTGAGGCTGTGGTTGACCAATGTTCGGTGAGAGGGTGTGTTGGCGATGGCAGTCATTGGGTGAAATGGTGTGGGGACGGCCGAAGGTGTGCGCCGATTTGACGCCTACCCCGGGGACCGCCCAGTAATCAATTCACCTATGACAAAGAGAAAACTCAGTCTATGGTTCAATTTGGCAGAATGTCGAAAGTTCCAATCCAAAACCTGCCCATGTTGTACCACGAAGCTTTGCGAACAATGTGTGTCACTTCCATGAACTGATGCTTTGTTGATGCGGACTTTATATTCCTGTCTTGGCAACCCTTGCGCTGAACTTCAGCAATACATTTTTCTTGCTCACACACTGATTGCGAGCACGATAGTTACCTACCTCGGCCACCAAATCTTTCCGTGCTTTCCGGGAGATGATTAAACACCCGAAGGAAACTCACACCCCCGGCCCGACCGCAATGGTCACTGGAATACGTTTTGCCTACTTCTAGTTATAATATCCCCAACGGCGCGAAATTCAGCCGATAAAGGCACGCGCCGCTGCTCATACGATGGCATTGCCACAAAGGAAAAAGGAGGGCTGCCAATCGGAGGCCGATCCATCCTCCCCGCATGCCTCATGTCACCGTACCCTTCCGACCCGCATTACTGCCCGCGACGGTGCAAGGTCCTCTTGGACGCTCAGCACAGTTCCCTATCTAGGTACCCTAGATAATTGCCTCGAAATCCGAGACCATTTGTTGTATTGCAACTTCAGCCTCAGCGGCCCGATAACTTGCACGTCCTGGGATCTTTTCCTCAACCTCTGCCAAAGTTTTAACTGGCTTACTTGCGCGCAACCTGCAAGAACCTGCGCGGCACTTTAGGGGTCAAATGATTTGGCGGCTGTGAGGCGGCAGTGCCATTTCTTAGGATTACAGATCAAGAACACGTTCAAGTTTGCTTCATGTTATGGTTGAGAATGCATTACCCCTGAAGATCCTAAATGGCAGTACCCGTTGTTTCTTGGCCATTGGCTGGGGGGCCGATGAACCTGTGCTTCGCGTCGCATCTGCCTCGCCTTCCTGCTGTACCCAGGAAATAACTTGCTATGTTTACTTCGCAAATTTCTGACAAGCATCGCCTTTCCTACTACAATGAAATACCCGCTCGTTCCTTCCAGGCACCTCAGTGGTTCCATTTCCAGTTAGCATCGCGAACAGTGTCTGGAGAGAAAGCAAAGCACCGGAGAAGAGTGTCTCCATCTTTATGACCTACGACGTGACATTGATTGAGGCTCAGAATATGAAAGAACTAAAGCTCGAGATACAACATATTGACATGTACTCACCTGCATTTCCTGTCAACAAGGACAAATAGCGTCAAGCTGGCGAGAGCAAGACCGTAAATATCGACAATCCAACAACGGTTTGCGCGCCCAAATTACGATAAAGTTACTACAATCAGACATGACATGTCCTGTGTAGAAATTTAATCTATAAACAGTCCCCCGAGGCACCGGACAGCACCGGACTTCTTTCCCAAATTTATGGTACGACCGCGGTGATGGCTGACTTTCCGCTCCACCGTATCCCAACTCGGCAAGTCGTACAACAACCCATTCGACGCCCTGCTTGGTGTTGCATGGGAACTTTCATCACATCCCAAACAAAATCATCAGCCCTCTCCGAAGCAAAACAGTAATTAGATGGAATGCCTTCCAAGAGGTGACCATGTTGCTGATGTGGAGGAGTATATTAAGTCCCAACCTGTCTCCTGCTTGCAAAACTGGAATCGTCTTCACCACCACATTTTCCCAGGCGCAATCCTCACCCACCGCACAACTTAAGTTTTCCTTTCCAACTTGCCAACTTGCCAACATCGACATCGCCAACATGAAGGTACATCCCCCTCGCATCCCTCAAGGCAGACATCCTTTTAACCAGCCACGCAGACCATCACCACCATCACGTTCCTCTTGGCCATGGCCAGCGGCTTCGTCTCAGCCGCTCCCTCCGCCGCCCCGGTTCCAGCACCACCACCCACAAGCCCCGCGTCCAACGCCGCCTTGATTGAAGCGCGGAGCATCTTCGTCTACCGACCCATCAAGTCCGCCGCCAACACGAACCTCTGCCTGGAGGCCGTGAACGGCAACGTAGTCCTCAACCCGTGCGCCAACACGGCCACGCAGTTCTGGGGCCCCTTCCGCAACTCGGACAACATCTACCGCTGGCAGAACCGCGGCACGGTCGACTGCATGTGGGTGGACGACGCATCCACCAACAACGCGCCCGTCCATACGGGCGGGTGCACGCTCTCGGACGGGTCGGGCAGGTCCGTCAGCAACTCGGAGTGGGACATTGGCACCAACATCCCGCCTAGCGTGATTAGCACCATGCGGACTCACGTCGGGGGCTCGACGAGGAACTTGTGTCTGACTGCTGTTGGAAATACGGTTGCTATGCGCACTTGCCCGAGCTCGCCCGGCAATGACCAGCGCTGGCTTATTGGTGCGGACTAAAGTGGCGGCTCGTTCTGGCAGCTTCAAGGTCTTGGGTGACCGAGTCTATGAGAACAAGAGTTGAGGGCATGCGAGGGTGAGAATATACGACGGAGGGTTTCATTATGAGTGTACGCCAATTCGATTTTTAGTGCAATTCAACATTGCAGAAGTAGTGATAAAGTCGGGAAATGTCTTTTAATCTTCGTGTGTCAGAGACGAGTCGTGGCTTGCTATCTCTTGCCCTTCTTTGTTGTTCACAAGTGAGCCTGAACCCTTTGGACTTCCTCTTCTGCCCGAGCCTCTGCATTCAGTCTCACCCACATGACCCTCCTCAGCTCGTGGCCTTCAGCGAAAGCTTTCAGCCACTCTTCCCTGAACTTGGGCAGTTTCCTACCCACCTCATTTTTGGGCTCTCCAGCCAAGAGCCTCAAAGCCTCGAAGTACTCCTTGAAATCAGGGTTAATGGTTGCGAAACTAATCCCGTCGCCGCGATGTTTGACTCTGTCCAATTCCCACGCCTTCATTTCCTGTGCTTGGGGCAAGGTTACGCGACCCGCCAGCAACCTTGCTGCGAGCACAGCTTGCCACTCAAAGATTTTGAAGGTTAGACCAGCGCCAACGGCACCGACGAACACCAGCGACGGGTCATCTTGCCAAACAACGTGCTGGTAGAGCCCATGGACACGATTGTTACGCACCTCCACCTGTGGTAGAAACGGTACTGTCCAGCTGTAGCCTGTGCCGAAGATAATATGATCGACGTCAGGGATGGAGTTGCCGTCAATGAGATGCACAGTTCGCCCATCGACGCGTGCAATGGACGGGTGCTGCTGGACCCTTGGGTGCAGGAATGCGCCATCGCCGAAGTAGGGGTTTATAGTGTGGCCAATAGTGATAGTGTGGACGGGAGTTTGGGCCGTCTTGCTATGTGCGAGATCGAAGGCGATATCGGCTGCCGAGACAGACGCGCCAACAACGACAACGCGCTTTTTCTCGAAACGCGTTGGTCAGCCAGGAGATCACAAGCAGTAATACAGGCGTTTGACTTACCTTTCCCTTGAACTGATCTCTCCCCCGGAAGTGCTTGCTGTGAAGCACACTGCCTGGGCGAGCCTTCTCAAACTCCTCCAGCCCGTCGACGTGCGGGATGTAGGGAACCCAATAGTGCCCACTGGCGACGACGACGGCGTCAAACCATTCCACCCACCAGTGGTCGGTGTTCTTGCCCGCCTTGCGCAAGGTCACCTTCCACTCAGCGCCGACTTTCTCCACGTTCTCAACGGATGTGTTGTACGACATCAAGTCCTCGTACCCGTTGCGTGCCAGCAGCCCCGTGACGTAGTCCCGGAAAACTGTCCAGTGGCGGAAAGGTGTGTCTGGTCCGTGGAGTGCCACGGAGAACTGGCTGCGCTCAGTTGGGATGGGCTCCTGGCTGAACTCCATGGCAAGGTCAACAACATTGCTCTCCAGGTATGGGTAAACACTGGACTCGTCGAAACGCGGCTGGTCCGACTTGGCAGTCTGCGCCGGGAGCGTTTGCGGGATTGCTAGCGGGGAGTCCGCAGTGCGGTCGGCCAACAGCGCCAAGCTAGAGAGGTGTGCGGGACGGACCGTGTCGCCGATCCTAAGTCGCCAACGGTGAGTTTTTGGAACGGGTTCTGCGAGTGGATGAAGCCATACCAGCATCCGCCAGGTCCCTCGCGCCTCTCAAAGACGCGAATGAGGTCAAACGTTTTTTCCTGAGCTAGCGCATCCACAGCAATGGCGCCTGCGGGCCCGGCTCCGATGACGGCTACGCGCTTGACTGGAAAAAGCGGCATGGTGGTTGCTGATGTTCTGTGGATGCCCGGGACTCACCGCCGCGAGGTGAAGCTGGAGGTGACGATGAAGATAAATATTTCCGCAATCGGGCTGGCTAGTTGGGAGGAGCTGACAGGCCACCCCTTTAATAATACTACCCTGGACCTGACTTGCGATGCTGGCGAGTGGGTCAACTGCTTCCCCGGCCTCTCGAATTGACTAGGACGCATCCCAACCGCAATCGTGCTATATCACGCCATTGGCGAGAGAGGAGTGTTTTGGTGGATTATGGTCAATTATGGTCAGACATGGTGGAGATGCGGGGCAACAAGAAAGTCCTGTCTACCAACGTTGCAAGACGTGGTTGGCGAAAGATGGAGAACCGGGAGACAAGGTGCATGCTGAGATAATTGCGTGCTCAACTTGGATTTTGAATGGCCGTTCGCACTTCCTGTCAGTGAGTCAACGCTCCTTCTCAATCTGTCCCCTCCATCGCGCCCGCAATCTCTGCCTAATCCAGGCGGGCCAACTGATAAGCGTCCCACATCGCTCCCGCCCAACCGGCTCCCTGGATCGCGACAGGGGCAGCTATCGAACATGGCTCTCATTGAAGTGCCCAATCACAACCATTGCGATTTTCCTTTACGGCTTTTTGACTTTCGTTCTCTGGCTCAACACTTTGTGCCACCGGATGCTTCGGCGCGAATTAGCAAGTGCAATAATAAAGAAGTTTAGCAAACCATCAAGTCTGCGCAGCATGTCCTCTCCTTTTACCACCCATGTCATGTCCTCCATTGCGTTTTTTATCTTGATGGCGGCCTCGGCATCCATGGCTTGATGTTGATGCATCAGATCGAAGCTGATTGACGCAGTCTTGGCTGCCAAATATTAGCCAGGTTACCCACAAAAGCTGACTGAGAAAGCAAAGTGATTCCTATCTTTCGACATCTGTAATAATAATGCGGCTCGTGCGTCGCTCAACCAGCACTGGATGAATGAGCGAAGGACGATATGGGTTGGATGAGAAAACAACTTGTCATAAAATAGATGCTGGTAGCCATTGGAACGGAGTCCCTCAAGTCATTCGCATTCCCTCCATCTTAAACGTCCAGAATTAATAATAGGACATGGAGCCCACGGAGGAATGTTCGACAAAAATCAAGTTCCCGAACCTGACTCCCTCCTTGTGATGGTGACATTCATGTGCTCGTGGACGGTAAATCCAACGTTGACCCATTCGAATGGCTTTGCTGGATTGGTCATGGAAAAGTCATAGCGAAGAAAGAGCTGCAGCAGACGCATGATTAGCGCCGTAGCAAGAAAGACATGGGATGACTCACTTCAAATAGCACCTTCCCCAGTTCCATGTATGCCATGGATTTTCCAAGACACTCCCATCTCGTTCCTGCCGCGAATACCAGCCCTTGAGTCGCTTCCATTTCCTTCAACCTGTCTGGATCTGCTTCCAACCACCTTCGTGGCTCAAAAAGCTCGGCATCTTCCCCAAAGAGGGCCTTGTTCCTCATCACCCCAAAGGCCGTCCACGCGACATTCGTACCTGCGGGCACCTTCACGCCGCAAATCACGTCGTCTTTATTTGAAGTCTTGGTCATGACTCCCGTGATAGGCGGCCAAATGCGGAGCGCCTCCTTGATGCAGGCCTGCAGATACCGCATCTGCTTTGCCTCACTATCGGCAATCACAGGGCGCGTGACCGTCTTCGCGACTACCTCAATTTCTTCCTGCAGTCTTCGACAGACGCTGGGGTTAGTGCAGATGAAAAAGACGGCGGTGCGCATTGCCATGGCTGTGGTATCGGAGCCTCCTAGCAAGTGCACCATTGACTCGGCCTCGACCTCGCTCTGCGTCAAACCCGACTCGACAAACCGCTGGAGGACA
This sequence comes from Podospora didyma, assembly GCA_033439775.1. NCBI lineage: Eukaryota > Fungi > Ascomycota > Sordariomycetes > Sordariales > Podosporaceae > Podospora > Podospora didyma. Next base: position 659,940 of record JAULSW010000011.1, read on the forward strand.
TCGTTATTTTTGACCTTCGCATCGCCATACCGCTCGGCAACTCTCTCTTTGATGAGTCCCACCAGCCTCCCAATACCGTGCTTGTCCGTTGGTTGCGGCAGCAAAGACTTGACGAAGGACGTGTTCATAAGCGTTGCTAACTCGGGGACCAGGCAGACGAGTGCGCAGGGGAACATCATTCCCTCAAGGGCTTCAATGGCACCGTAAAAGTCAGAATCGGCCTCGACGTAGCCGAACGCTTTCCCGAACTCAACGGCTGACGTGGCATCCTGCGTCAGGTACTGAAAAGTCTGACCCATCTCCATGGGGCGCACGACGGTGCGGTCAGAAAGATATTTGCGCTCGACGAGGGCGATGAATTTGACCATCTGTTCGTCGATCAAAGTCTCCCGATCATTCAAGCCTTTGCCGACGTATGCCGGCAGCACTAACGTTCGCCGCTTGTGATGTTCTTTGTTGTCAACGTTTGTCAGGATGCTGTCCTTCCCCGGATCAAAGCGAAATCCCTTGTACCAGTCCGAGCGCCGGTAGCCAGAGTGAACGCTCCAGATGCGACGGACCTCAGCCGGGTCGTTGATAATAACCCAGTCGGGGGCTATCCTCGTGATGGGACCTTGAGGTGACCAGCGCGTAAGTAATATGGACAGAAATGTCCAGTTGCCTAGTGCTAATGCTTGATAAGAGGAGTACAGAGTGTATTGCGTACCGTACTTCTCACACACGGCCTTGGTAACCAGGCATAGATTCCCCGCGAACGTGTGCCGGAAAATCCACAACTTGCTCCATCCGACTCCGAAAGGTCCGGGGATATGACGGAGACGATTCCATGCAGTTATTCGCAAGGCAACAATGTATACCAGAAGGGACGCTACGCCGCCCCAGAGCAGAGCGAGGCTTAAATTTGCCAACGCCATCTTAATAGGCTGCGCATGAGCCACTGGCAAGCTGACGAACCTTGCCAGACGAACAGCAGTTCAGGAAGGACGAAATTGCGGGGGAGCGCTTTTAAGAGCAAATTCTTACTAGGAGACGAAGTTGCACTGCCCGATCCCTAGAGTTGTACAATGCACCATGTATGCTGCACCCCCATCTTCAAGGCCATGGATAAGACTCACCGAAGGCCAATGATAACCAGCATTATTTATCACGAAATGCAGACGAACAGCCAAACCACTGAATGGGGTTAACACACCGGCTGATCTAGTGCCAAATCCAGTTAGGTGTGTGGGTTGCTGTGATCCGGCTGCAGAGGTGTGGGAGATGGGACGGCTCGTCGTGGGGCCCGGCATGCTGCAGCATGAACGTGAAAGGACTTCTGATATTGGCACCCACCCATTAATCGCCCATGCCTAGTAAGTCTAGCTCATGGAACCTTCAGCTCGCAACGCCTGTTATCTCCCGCGCTACTGTTTTGCCAAGATGCCTAGCGTTCTTGGACTCTCATCGAGGTTGCCCGCCATTTTTAGTCGTGCACGAGGAGCTCACACACATTCACCCTCTTCTCCAGGAAGTTAGTTATCTCAAGAGAATTCCCGAAAGAAGACTTTGCAATTTGATCAGTGGATTCACCTTGAGTTTGGCAGAGGAACGACAAGCAGGAAAATGGGGGGAAGGTTCCACAAGCCACTTGGAGCTGCTTCCCCGCCCAGAAAATTTCCGTCTGCCCTGCAGCAAGGAGGGGGAGCCCTTGGACGAGTTGGAATCCTGCAGCTACCACGTTTCATGGTGTCTTGACCGCCAAGCTGCGGGGCTTGCGACAACTAACGAATGCCACTTGATGACCCTTTTCCCGCGCCATTGAGACGCATTTGGACTTCAGCTATCCTAGGTAAATTATCAAGGCTAAGTCCAGGGATATCGCTGCTATTCAAGCACAAGCGACGATGGAATCAGCTCTGGCTGCTGGCGTTCCCCGTACCGGCAGTTGCTGTCCGCGGTGTTCACGTATGCTTCGCGAAGTGTTCACTGACGAAGCTTTGTCTCTGTGCGAACTGGACAACCCGATGGCAATCAAGGACTCAAGCAGCGACTGCGCCATGTGCAGTCAGGTCTGGAACGTCATGCAGAGCGATCTCGTCCTGGTTGACCAACTGCGAAAATACGCTGATTCCACCTTCAATCCGACCAGCATGTACCATGACGACGGGATATCGGACGTCGAGGAGTATATCACGCGGACCAAGAAGGTGTCGTTTACTCTGCAGCTGAATCTGAAACATGAGGAGGGCAGGCAAGGCTCCGTTATGATTTTGAAGTTGGCCGCTGTTTTCGGGACAAAGGGTACCAGCCGCTCTTTGAAGGAAAATGATAGAAGTGTACAACAAGTTTTTATGCCTTTCTCAGACCTCAGTATGTTTTTTTCGTTAACTGTCTTTGCAAATATAAGCTGAGCATTGTGTTCACAGGCCGACTGGTATCAACTCACACCATTTCTCCTGATGTCAGGCTCAATGCCCATCAAAAATTCGCCTTGATGGACTCGTGGCTGCGGAATGACACACAATCCCCAGATTCGACTGGTGATGCCTTCATGCCTTCTCGAATACTGGAAATATGCGGCAATGGCGTCGTCAAAGTGGTTGACACATTGTCGTCAGTAAGGGCATTTGAAGACCAACATCAGGTTCCCTTCGTGTACATCGCCCTCAGCCACAGGTGGGGGAAATCGCAGCACTTCACTACCACCAAGTTTACCCTGGAAGACCGACGGAGAGGGTTCAAAGTGGAAGATCTCCCAGGGACATACAAGGACGCCACGTTTGTAGCTCGCAATTTGGGCTTTAAGTTCCTGTGGATCGACTCGCTCTGCATCATCCAAGATGACGCAGACGACTGGAGAACCGAATCACAGCAAATGGGGGACATTTTCAGGCATGCCAAGTTTGTCATTGCAGCTCACTGTGCCGACGCCGACAAGGAAGGGTTTTTGGCGAGGGCGATGAGGAGCCGCGATGCAGTGGGGATCCGAATTGACTCTAGGGCCCCGTTTTCACTCTACCGTCAAGGGAATCTGGCCATGGACGTCACGGGGAGCCCTCTTTCGAAGAGGGGATGGGTTCTTCAGGAGAGGTTTATGGCATCGAGGACGATACACTTCACCGACGGCCAGATATTTTCCGAGACGACAGATGAGCTGCTCTGCGAGGATGGCTCATTGAACACTCATGACCTGGGGACCTCGGACATGCGTCAATCCTCTTCGACACAGGGGCTTACCACCTTTCGCAGCCCTGGTTCTGTTCCGCAGCTGCGGCAGATCTTTGGCCTCGGTTCCAGCCTATCCATTGCTCCAAAGACATCCGAAGGACACCTTTCGGTCCCATTGGAGTGGCTTGACTTGGTTGAAATGTACACCAACTGCGAGCTGACAAAGCAGAGCGACAAGCTGATGGCTATTGCCGGTATGGCTCGGAAGATCCAGTCTCGGACAGGGAGCGTCTGGTGTGCCGGACTATGGGGTGACATCCTCGCTCCGAGTCTTCTCTGGATGCTTGGGTCGACCAAAAGAGAGATACGACCACTGCCAAGCACAGCTCCCTCCTGGTCGTGGGCAGCGTGGGACGGGCCAGTCCACCACCCGGAAACGGCAAGAAAATTTACCCCTGTTTGCTCCCTTGTATGTGTGAATACTCCTCGAGACTACACCCAAGCGACGAGAACAACATGGCTGGACGGGCCCGGCACCTTGACGCTCAATGCAGCCATGGTCAGCTTTCCAGACGGCGCAACCATCGCCTCTTACAGCACGGAGCTTGGCCCAGGGCCCGCCCGAAAGGGTGCGCTGACCGACGGGACAGGTGCTCTGGGACCCGTCGAACTCAACCAGTTCATCAGGGCGCGGGCCATCACGACGAGTTATCCTGAAAACGAAGTCCTAGGCTGGATCTGCATCGATGATGTGGCCGCGACGAGGTTAAATTTCGAGCAGTCGTATTGGAATACTAACAGTATGCGTCAACCTCCTCCCAACCCTCTACACCCTACTGCTCGCGACGGTAACGGCGAACCGACGCAGTGGGGAATAAAGGAGCTTCGATTTATCCCCGTCGGTCGCACCAGGACGATGAGGCCCAGCTTGCAGACGATACCAGCGACGTGTCTGGGGCTTTTTGTCGTGCCCAGCGGCGGGGCTGTAGGGTCGTCGTCATATAGACGTGTTGGCGTGGGGCAGGTTTCTGCGCGGCATCTCAAAGGCACGCTAGTGCCTAGAAAGGGTCCGTTGACTGCCGCTGAACTTTTGCGTTTCACCAGACGGATTGGGCCGTTATCTTTGGAGACCTTTGATCCATGGCCAGTGGAAGATATCAAAATCGTGTGAAACCTTTACTTCACATTTCGATCGAGATCATTGATCTTGGAGAAAAGTGTCAGGGGAGGAACTGGATGCGAGTACAAGGCCATTACGCGATATTGATATGCATCCCACGGCTGGTTGTTTGGGGAAGTTAGCCGTTATGGAGGCACAATACCACCTCATTCGCTCACGATTTACTACTGGTTCGTGATATGCAGCTCCCCTGTTTGAAACAACCTCCCGTCATCTCATACCAACCAAATTGTCTCTCTCTTTGCGCCCGATAGCCATGGGGGATTTTCGCCAGCAATTTCTGCAAGATGAACTTCATCCAACACGTTGCCCGAGTTGTCCAAATACACCATCGGCGTGACTAGTGATTCCGCTTCCCACCTCCGAAGGTTCACTTTAATGTGCCCAATATGACAAAGGTCGATGATTCCCACCCGCTCGTAAAGGCTCGGAGAGGAGCCTTTTTCCACACACTTCAACACAATAAGCTTAACCTGCGAGAAACCAAACTGCCGTTGATCGAAAATGACCAGTCCTCGGATCCCATCTGCAAGAAATAGGACGTCCGTGTCTTTATCGTCAAGATAGACAACTGTAGCTGCAATGAGGTTTTCCGAGACTTTGAATGTCGCCAGTCGACCTCCTTTACGTTGTCTTTGGAACGATACACTGTTAGAGAATCCTAATACCTGGTCCTTCAGGTTGCCGTACACATGGGTCCCAGAAGATTGTTGGGTCTGGGATAAACAGAGGTTCTGAAAAGACAAGTGAGTAATAACTGCTGAAATTTGTAGCTTCCTCGGGAATCGTCCGACACTTTCAAACGTGGCCGATATCTCAGGGATCGCTTCTTGTAATGGAGCTATTTTCCGCCTTTTCCCTAGGTGGAGGTACACTACGTGACGAGTAGTGACATCGTAAGTGGGATATAGTATAGGGAAGTAAACCGTTCCCTCCCAACCCGCCCATGCCCAGGTTGGAAATTCGGGTCGTCGGACCCCTGGAGAGTCATGTCGCCATTCTAGCGCAAGATAGTACTCTTGCCGATGTCTTCCCAGGATTGGAAATAACGGGGCACCCCAGATATGATAAGAAGGTGCTTGTGTCGCTTTCCCCTTCTTGTAGATATCGAGCACACCAAGGAAAGCGTTGAGTGAATCCGTGCCATACGTCAGACTTCTCTTGCTGAACTCGGTAATTTGTACAGTGAGGGGATCAAGGTCGCTCGGCGGCGCGGGAAACAACCCTGGTATGAGGTGAAGCAACGCTTGGTCTAGGTAACCAAAACGATACGGATACCTCGGTACAAATGGCAGCTTCACACTTTCCGAGGCGTACATAGTATTGCACAGGAATATGACTTCCTGGTCTGTGAAAACGAGGCGTCTTTTGGAGAGATAACATTCCTGGTACGTCCATGCTCGTGAGGCCCATTTCGTAGAATCCAGCGCGGCAGGGCCATGGGGAAATATTTGTATGAACAAGGCGTCTTGGACCTGGCTCTCGTGTTGGCGATTGACACGGGGCGCACTGATCCCTGGCAGGCCGTGGTTCGAATCTTCGCCAGCGGCCGCGATAATGGTCAGAAAGGCATTTGCGTAGATTTCACCCATCTGGCGAATCATATCATGCTTCATGTCCTCTGAAGTTTGGTCGATGCACTATCACGGTGGTTAGATATAAGCGCCAGTTCAATCTGACTTTGAGATCATACATATCTATCAACCCAGAGGTATTGGAAGCCAAGGGCGATTGTGACTTGAATGGCGTCTGAAATTGTCGGCGGAAATTCCCCGCATCTTTCACCAGGGGACGGAGCTTGCGGCTTCCCCCATACGTAAGACAATGCGAGATACTGGCAATCTTTTGGAGCAGACACGACGGTCTTCGTCGAACAGTCAATAACAAGAAGACCGAGAACGTTGGGCTTGCGAGACTCGGACTTGATGAAACAGTCCCCTGGATGACCCTGATCGCAGAAGGCTATCAACTTTTGGAGGTCGCCAAAATCTATAGCATCTGGCAGGACTTTCCTTGGCCCGACGTCGAAGCCCTGAAGGTGTAAATCTGAGGATCCAACTAGTGCAACATAGCCAAACTGAATGCACTCTTGAGCTGTAGTGAATTTCCTATCCTCGGGCCAGATACCAATGACGGTGCATGTGCGTCCACTCGGGCAAATCTTGTCTGTCGCCAGCGCGATGTCAGATCGAATTGCGACCAGGCGGCATGGTTGACCGTCCAAGGACGGGGGTTTGATGGTGGCGATGGAGCTGCAAACCCTACAGGAGGATCTCAACAGTTCGTCATGAGTTGCCCTCATTTCGGGGAACAATGATACAGGAATGTTGGGTAGCTGGTCTCGGGCCAGTTGGGCCCAATCGATGGTACTGCAGGCCACACAGAGCTCTGACTGGTGGGATGCATTAGAGGGGATCAGATGTGCGGTGGAGTCGGGTGCTGGATCGTTCTCGTCCGGCTCGCACTGAAGTATTGTCTGGAAATACGACATGATAGTGAGATGATGATAGATCGAAGGTGGGCTGAAGTACAACCTTGTTCTGGGAATTCTTTGCAGATTGAGAAGGAGGGGGGATGAGCGGGAGAAAACTGGGTTGCGGCGAAAGCGACTGTGGCGAAGCTGAGGCTAAATTGAAGCCCCTCCCTCACTGTCAAAATGGTTGGACGGTGACTTCCCTCCATCAGGCATCCACGTGTACTGTACATGCATTTGACACAGTCACCACACTTGCCCCGGCCCCGACGACTTAAACTCCCGCAATGGAAGTGGCGATAACATCTCCAAGTGAATTGTGTCTTGTTGGACAAGTGCGTACCAACTTTCCGATTTTAGTTACCAATCACAGCGGAGTGCGGCAAGTCTCACGAGGGTCATACTTCTCAGGTTGCCAATGAGATAAGAAAAATACGAAGTCAACCGTGAGAGGCTGCTTTTTGCTTGGCTTTCTTCTACCGGGAGAATATAGAGGTTCCACAGAGACGAAGAGGGACGGTAAAACGGTTCGTCCTTGACAAACAGAGTAAAGAAGGCAAGAATCCTAGAAAGAAAAAATAGGTAACTGCTTTTTGTACCCCCATAGATTCTAAATGTACATCTTTTTATCCACTTTGCAGCTGGCAAGGCACTGACCACTCTTGGTACGGTAAAATCCTGTATTTCATGGCGCCGGTCCACCACCCAGTTAACCTTCGGCAGGCGCCGTCAACCTGTCAAGGTAAAATGAAGCCATTCAAATGCCTTGAGTGTTTTCGAGTGCAGGCCTGAGATGCGTTCTTTCCCTGCCTGGTATGACAAAGTCCACACCTCGTACTGAACTTGTGATGCCAGTTGTGTGGTGTTGAGAGCTTGAGAAAAGTGTAGGGTGAGACCTGTGTAGTACTAGTAGCTGAGAGCCGGTGTTGGGAGTTACGAATAGCTTCATTATGCGCTTGGCAGCGGCGAGCTGTGGCACGTGAATAGCTTCAACTGCGCATGTGTTGGTGTCGGAAGGTTTATTAGGTGGTGGGTCAGTGCCCTGGGCGGCTGCCAGGCACATACGTTAAGAATCTATTGGGGTACAAAAAGTAGTTACCAAAAAATAATGGCCGAGGTGTGACCCAAACAAGTACCTTTTGCTACCAATGGGACCTCTTCCGTTAGTAAAGAATCACGAACTGTGATTCGCCGTTCCATGGATGCCCGCTCAGCGCCTAAGGATGGTGATACAGTTTACGTTTGACCGCCTCACCACTCAGCCGTTATGATTTGTGGCAGACTGGCCTGCGCAACTGCCTCATCAAGTTCCCACCGCGTTCGCGCAACATCGCCCTGCCCGTGTCCACAGCGCAATCACACCCCAAAAAAACAGCAAAACCTCTGTGCAAGTTCTTTTTGTGCCTTGCGCGTTCCACCTCCAACGCACGCCCGACCCGCCATGTCAAATCGCTGGGCCAAGATTAAAGATTGAAAGCGCTGAATTCTCGCTATGTACCTAAGAGAAGAGACCAATGCGATCTATATACAAGCGTGCAATTCCACCATATATTCATGCAGCAAACCCCCAAAAACGCCGCCCGTTCAGTGGGGATGAGTCCTCGATGTGTAAATGCTGATGCTGGTTGCCGGCACGAACCGAAACCTCTATCTTACTAATTAAGAAGAATGTCGTACCCGTCCTTGTTGATCCTCACGGGTTCTCCGCCCATGCCGTATTTCCGTCGAACCAGTTCAAAGATGATAAGCCCCGCGCTCGTGCTGGGCACCTGTCGTATTGTGTTCCACCAGAACCCGCGATATAGCCAGCGCCGCATGCTCAGCTTTGCGGTATTCGCTTCGGCGAGGCACGTCGCCCATGTTTCTTGGTAAGCGGCGCAATACGCGCGTAGCATGCGCCAGGTGGGCTTTGGTGTCAACGATTTCGGCGATGACGATGCACGCAAGCGCGCGTCGCTCCTGAACTTGCGTGCCTGCGCATCGAGCGCCTCCAGTCGCTCCCAGTGCTCGACTTGGATGTGTGATAATGGATGAAGGACCGTCTGCTGGGCGAAGGACGCGCCCATACCTGCCAGAAGCAGAAATGCGGGCTCGATGGCGTAGTGCGGCCTGATGAGCGTGGGCATTCCTGGGCCGCTATGGGTCTTCTTGATATCAGCCGCTGCGGTTGGTCTCCTCCGCGAGAGAAGGACGATGGTGTCCTCGTTCAGCGCGCCGTAGTACCATGTGACGAAGCCGTAGTAACCTTGAGCTTTGAGATATTCAAAGGTGGTGAAGAAGACAGCGCTGCCCATGCTGTCCTTGAGGAAGGAAAGACCCCAGCCTGCAAAAATGCCGCGGACGCCAATCTCGCGCAACTTGGCGGCGCCAAACGCCCACATGCTCTGTGGCCTCCCATGGCCGTTGGTTCCAGGTACTGGATTACCGTTTCCCGTCATGCCAGCTGCGCTGGTTCCCAAGTCGTATCGTGCCTGGACGGCGTCCAGGGGGGCGGCTATGACGCTTTGGATGCTGCCAGCAAGGAAGCCGGCAGTAAAGGCCTGGACGGGCTCCGGCGGAGGGTACACACGTTTGCTGGCCAAGGCACTCTCTGGATGAAGGCGACCCAGGATGTGGAGGTAGCTGGTGTAGAGCACGGCGCCGACACCAACGTTGGCGATCAGCGGCGGCAGGACCTGGTCAGGCACGACGCGCCAGCCGTAGTGACGGATGGCCGAGGTGAGGAGACCCGGGGTGCTTCCGTGGGCACGGGACTTCATCCATATCCAGATATTGGACCAGGTGCCTTGAGAAATGCTAGGAGCTGGGAGATGGTTGAGATGGCTCAACAGGCCCTGGTGGAGGGCGGCCTGCTGTGCTTCTTGGAGGGCACGAGCATAGGCCAAGTAGTCGACACGGGTGCGGAAAAAGGCCTTGACGGGAGCTCGAAAGTAGAATGCGACGGCCTGGGATGTGAGAGCGCGAGCACTGGCAGCGGTGGCTCCGGTGGCGGCATTGCTGCTGGGGCCCTTTTCCGGCAGTTGCGACGCGTCGGGAACAACGGGCAGGATGCCAGGGTAGAAGACCGAGCTCGACGTGACGGCGCGCTTCGGCGTGTCGTCAGGAGACTCCGTGCTGCTGCGCGTCATGATGCCGGCACATCTTTTTGCGCGAGCGGGATAGGGAGGGCGGGCTGAGGATCCACGTGACGGCGAGCTGGGCTGTCGTCAGTCCAATTTTCAGGTTGGACGTCAGTGAGGCTTTTGTGATGTCAGCGCTGGGTTTCAGTTTTGCAGGCTTAGCCCCAACAGCCGGGATTAGCCGAATCCTGCCAAGCGTGGGGTAGTGAGCCGAAAGATCTGGCTTCGCTGCAGCTGGAAAGATCCGCACGTTGACCCTAACCCTCAATGCAACTGCCATGACTGACGCTCTCGTGGTCCTTAAATCTACCATGAAAACAGTGAGAAAGTAGAGAAAGCCAGACATTACAACGTGGTAGGCTGCCAGATTACCGAATCGAACGCCTTCATCTTCGCATGAGCTTGATAGAGCCAATCTCCGGCCCCTGCGACCATTTGGGTGTCGGTCAGTGGCGGGGAACCCTGAACCCCTGAAGCCTTGGCGCGGCCACGACCGCAGGCACCCATCACCCGTTTCCGAGGTCGAGCTCACCATTGGTCGCGCCTCCCACAAGCGACATGAACCAACATGCAAACCCGGAATCCTGCCAGGGGGCGCGTCCTTCCCGCACCCTACAAGGTCGCAGTCCCCGGAGGATGGACCATCTCCAGTCTCCCAAGGCACGTGTAAAAAGTCGCCGTGTTTGTCGACAAGAGGAAGGTCTGACTGTGGGAGAGAAGAGGTGGCTGTATAAAAATCAGGCATCTTCCTCTCCATCGTGCCTGCCTTTGTTGATATTGCTCCTCAGCCTTTCTTTACCACAATCGCCACCTCCACAATGGCAAGAATCACCGCCGCCCTGCTCCTTGCAGCTCTTTCCAGCTCTGCCATCGCGCTTCCCTTGCTCGAGGCGCGCGCAGTGAACCCGCCAACTGCCCTTCCCCAGAAAGCCACAGCCAACGACCTGAGATGGCAGCCTTCGCTGGACTTTGACACAGATGGCTGCTACAACGTGCCTGCCATTGACAGCAATGGCAACATCGCCCAAGGCCTGCCACACGAGTGGGTTGGCACGGCGTCGAACTGCCGCGACCTCTCCGACCTAAACAACAATAACGTCTACTCGCGGCAGCGCTGCAATAACGGCTGGTGCATCTACATCTACGACTACTACTTCGAGAAGGACGTGTCCATCCCCAACTTCTTCGACCCGGGCCACACCCACGACTGGGAGCACATCGCCGTCTGGGTCAAAGATGGGAAGGCCGAGTATGTGGGTGCGTCGCAGCACGGCAACTACGAGGTCAAGGCCGCGAGTAGCGTGCGCTGGGACGGCGAGCACCCCAAGATGGTGTATCACAAAGACGGCGCCAGCACCCACTGCTTCCGCTTCGCCGACGCCGGCGACGACAACATCGAGAACGCCAAGGGCGTGTGGTTCCGTGGGCCACTCATCTCGTACAATGGGTTCCCTGCCGGCATCCGCGATCTACTGTACGCACACGACTTCGGGTCGGCCAGCATTGCGCTCAAGGACGCGTCGTTTCCCGGCCAGATCACCAAGGCCAAGCCAGCGGCTATTGCGACGTTTGATATCAACCTTGATGCCGATGGGTCTCCGGGAAACCCATAAAATGGGGGATTGACGATAAATAATTGGCTTGACGAAACAAATGGGATTCAATAATGTATTATACCACCTCTGTTTTGAACATATAGTTGAGAGAACAGCTGCCCAATTTCCCATGTGAAGTCTTGGTGAAAAGGCGATTTCTCCTTTCTCTTCAGGAAGCTCATAAAAAGACAAAGCCATGGCCCATAAGCTACAAATTGAAATATTCTGACTCAGTCCGCTTTTAAAACCCCCATCAACAAAAGCACCCTTACAGACCACAACACCTTTCGCCGATTTTGCTCAGACGACACCCACGAAACCATGAACCTTGGCACACAAAAGGTGAAAGACGCCTTCATCGGGAGTCTTGTCCCCAGGTGAGTGCTGTTCTGATAGTCACGGTTTGGGTTAACATGTGTATCGTTCAAGGTTTGGTCTGGTCCTAGGTAGTGTGTACAGCACTACTAGTCTGATTCTGATGACAATTTTGCCTGTTCGCTATCGTCTGGCTCCGTTATTAGCTTCTAACCCGGTACCTACACACATAACAGCAACTTGAGCTGAGTTTTACCCAGTTTCCCATATCTGTCGCTATGAAAGTATCAAGACAGGTATAATTACCACCGCACTGCCAAGAAGAGCTCTGACGTTGGAGACTGCATGCGATAATGGCTACTAACTTGCCAATATTGCAGAACTTTCTTATCCAGGACACCGGATGCATATCAAGACTTGGTCTAATGATCCTTGCAGTGCCTGGGGTTGCCAACCGACAAACATACCTAGCCTACCAGAGAGGTTGAGTCCTTTTACAGTAGATTACGCCGCATTTGCTTTCCAATACGCGTTGCCAAGCTGCGTCCACACTAAGTCGGAACCGAAAAATGCATTAACTGGCTTGAATTATACGACGCAAAGGTGCCATCAATCCCTGCCAAGTATCAATCCTGGCCGGAAGCATCGAACCACAAATCCTAGAAGCTGAGAATGGCTTAGAGAAAAGAAGAACGCTACCTTCACGTCGGCCCGTGGAAGTAACATAGATTCCCGATCCCTGCGCATCTGGCCGTGTTCAGCGGCGAATATCCTAAGCCCCTGAAACCACCAGGACTTCTCCCCGTCTATTGGCTTAACATATTTTGAGGCGTTGTTAAGCGGGCCGTCACCGCGGTTGTGTACACTTGCCTACGCATGCCCCCACGTGGCCCGGCATAAGAGCGGGCAGGGAGAGTCGCTTCGTGCTTACCCGTAAACCAGGTTTGCTGCTGCTCGGCGTATATGCAGGCCAGCGGCGCAGCGGTTTCGCCCGTCAGCAAAGAGCACTTGCATGGCACTATCAAAAGCCACATACCGTCTCAAGCTTAATGTCCTGCACTGAGCCACACAAAGCTCGTAACAAGCCTGCTTGAAGACAACTTAAGATTGATTCACCACATCGCACTGACCGCACCGTTACACCAACCTTTTAGTCATGGTACGACATGGGTACAAATCGGTGAGCGGATGTTTTCCCGTCGAACCGTGATGCCATCACCAGTCCACGTAGTGTGGGGGTGCATGTAAGCATTTGCGTAGTTGGGCCGATCACCTTTCATGGCTGTTGTCGAGGGCCGAGTCTGTGTATAAAGGGCCAGCCTCGAAACCTAGGTTAACCAAATGCGTGGGAAGTGGCAAGCAATTCTCCCTACCTACCTTACACACCCATCTTCACTAGGTATCTGGACTTGTGTGTTGGATTCCAACAATGGCCATTCTCAAAGGTTTCCTCCTCGCCCTCAGCCTTGGAGCGTCTCTCCCGAGCGCGCTAGGCTACCAGCTCCATCCGCGAGATACCAGTAGCAACGACCCCTACCCGTTCTGCAACCCGGCAACCAACGCCAACTGTATCGTCGGAGGCAAGTACCTGGTTCCCCAGCTCGACTTCTCCTTGGAGAACGATGTGGGCGACCAAGCCTTCCGGCAGTACTTGCCAACGCACACGTTCACGCTCTCGCAGTGGACAAACGGCAAGATGCCCGAGCGGTGCTACTTCTGGGCCGTGACGGCCGACCACTGGAACCCGGCGGACTTTGTCATCTACAACGTCACCTACTCGGACTGCAGCATCCCCTTTGTCATGTGCTACAACGTCAAGGCCGGCAAGACCGCCAGCCAGGTCGCCACCGAGATTAGCAGACTGCCGGTGAAGATGAGGCAGTCGACCTCGTAAGGATTCCTGAGCACTTCAACTAGGCACAACACTAATGTGAAGAGCATCTTAGGATGTACCTCGTCTATGGCGATGCTGCCTCTGATAACCCGTCGTACACGGGATTTATGGCAGCCTTGTGCGGCGACGGGATCATCATCGGTCGTTCGTCCGGCTACTTTACCACCTCTCTTATTCACGAGACCGGCCACGTTGTCGACTGTAAGTATCTACCCTACCTCCGTCGTTCGGGAAGAAGGAAAGAAAGAAACAAAGTCACTCGACTTACCCATCCGTGTTGATGCTCAGGCACCCTCGCCAGCCCAAACGCAGCACACCCGCTGCCCGGTTCGACCGAGTTCTCCAGCACATCGACGTGGCACAACGCCGTGATCCAGGACGGCTACGCCGTGACGGCCTACGGTGCAGGGTCCTATGTCGAGGACTTTGCCGACACGGGCCGTGCCGTCCTCCTGGACGCCATCTACCCAGGCGGTTTGGCAGGGTTCGCGCCCAACAACCCCAACCTGACCCAGATCACCCACCAGCTGGCCGCCTTCAAGGCCGTCGCGGGGCAGTACTACGTCACGGGCGGCAGTTGTGATACGGGGCACAAGTTCCCGTTCCCGACGAGTTTGGTCACAGTTGTGGCGCCAACGACAACGACGTCTGCGAGCCTCGGGACCGCTACGCCGTATGGACAGTGTGAGTTCTTTGTGCTTACCCCCCTCTTCGTGTCATCTTTTTCTCTCCGAGACAGATGGATACCTTTACCCACCTACCTTAGTACCTTGTGGCAAGTTGAAATTCGTGATTGAGCTAACACGATGTTATCTTTGTGATCAGGCGGTGGATGGTCGACTTATACGGGCCCGACGCTCTGTGGCGCAGGATATTCTTGTACAACGCTGAAGTGAGCACCTACCTACCTTACGCACGACGATATCCAGTTCGGGTCTTCTTTTTTGGGTCGGCTTGCTAACCTGGAGTGTGTGTCTGCCTAGCCCGTACTATGCCCAGTGTACGCCGGCTCCGTGATGCTGTCTCGATGCCTAGCAGCGGCGTCTCGTCCGTGGAAATTAGGTACTCTATATAGAGTACCGGCGGCCTCTAGATACTAGAGATCGGGCACGAATGTTGGAGACGCTGACCAAGTGGGGGAATATTGAGCTGCCATCTCTTTTCTTTTGTCTTCTGTATTCAAGGACAGATCATGATTTTGGTAAAGATTCTGCAGATTCATCGACAATTCTATTCAAGGTGGATGTAGGTGGAATATTGGCTCATTCCGGCCCTTTTTAGATTTCCGTGATATTTGTGATTGGTCGCAGAGGAGACTTGATTGAAAGGAGTGCTCAGCAGGTGGTACGATACTACTTTGGAGGCTATTCATTAAAAAGCGGTGTCCTTGTTCCAAAAGGTCCGTCGTTCCCCCCAGTATCACAGTAAGCGCCTTCCTGCATCCAAACACTACACCCATCTCGTCAAAAGATTTGCGAGTCGCTGAAGCCACACGCCCAGCTATGACACAGCTTGGCTCGATGCGGCGGCGCCGAATCAAAAGACCTTTGAGTACTTGAAGAGGCCGACGCATGACCCTGTTTACGAACTCGATAATCGGTCACTCTTTAACGGGACGACCCTAGATTTCGAAAGGATTTGGAGGCGGAAAAGTGCGAATCTTCGTTATATTAGATAGATGACGTATGAAGCCTTGAAAAACGTGCGTGTGTGGTTGGTAGTGGAAATGCTTAGTGAAATATATGCGAAAAGGAAAAACAGCAAAAACAAAGATTCAGCCAGGATTTGAAGGCATGAGGTCCCGCCGTTCGGCGCATTACTGCAGTTCCTAGGCAGACGTTCGAAGGCGACCAAGCGCTGTCAATTACGTCCTTGCGCCGACCGACTGAATCTTTGTTGAGAATCCTACTCCGCAGGGTTTCCTTAGTAGGTACCCCAAACCGATGACTTGATTCAGATGGCAGGATGAAGGGACTCAATCGTAACTTGTAAATCCAACGGAAGCGAAAGGGGCAATCGGATTAAGGACGCATGTTGGGCTTTGCGACGCTCCCACTGGCTCCGACCGCAGCGTCCTCGTCACCGTCGTTAACCCTTGGCGCTTTTAGCCCGAAGACTCGACTGTCTTGCAGAGCTCCGTTCCAACGCGTCTGGGTCGCCCCCGGTAAATGACCGGGTGGGCAGAGACGTGGCATGGGGGCTGTGCATTACACACACGAGGCTCACCACAACTCATGGTAAAGCAGCGGCAGCTCAGGGCCATGCTTGCCTATGATAATTACTGACGGCAACATTCAGGAGGCGCATATGTCTGTTACCCATCCATTTTCTAGGAGGACTTAGAGAATTATGCCCTGTATACGTGAACCTATGTGAATAGCATTTTTGTGGTCGCTCGTTGACGGGACGCTGATGTTTGCCGGGCTTGTGCCATGTCTATATCCCCAAAGTCACACGTGTTCTTGACACTGTAGTCCAAGAAAGCCGCAAATTTACCGTAGAAAACGTAGCCAGTGCATACGTGAGAAGATGTCAGCCAGCAGCTGTGCACCAAGACACCCTGTTACACCGTCATACTTCGATATAACGTTGCGTCTGGACACACTTGGTCGCCGTTCTTTACCCGTTAGATGGTGCCCCTGCACCTCCAGCAGGAAAATAAATTCCAAGATCTTCGAACGCGTGCAAAGCGCATATCTAGAGCCGTCTTAGTGATTTATTACGCGTGAATGAAACTGATGAATGCAGAGTCGTGATCTGAAAGGGGTTTATTGGTGATCGTCAAGGCCTCATCTTTTTTTTTCCGGCTGCCGGAGCTAGTAGAACTAGAGGATGACCCGTGTTGCAACTTTCTCGCTAATATCTATTTCCTAAGTCCTCTGTAGAGGTGTCGAACATTCATGTGTGGAATCTGTAGGCCCCTTAAAAACTTCAAAGCTTAGACTCAACGAGGTGGCGCTTTTGGGCAGCATCCCAACTCTAAACGAACCAGCCCGTGAAGACATACATTATAGTTCAAACCTAACCGAGGAATTCTCGGTGTCACAATAGATCATTTGAAGCTTGTTTCTACCACGACTTATATAAAGAAGAAAGATTTCCCGATCAATTCAAGTGTCAGACTCACTCCTCTCAACAAACTTAACTCGTCAGTCACTCCCGACACTACAACCAAAAAGTCACAAAATGACCTCGTGCACCACATTCATCGATTACCTGATGCGCCTTTGCCGCCACGAGGGGAGAGTCGCCGAGTTAGAAAATCTGCTCATCATGGCAATCTACGGGTCGAACTACATCGAGTCGGCAGGCAACAACTATGACATCACGGCCCAGCTGTGCAAAGCCGTCTTCCGAGACGAATCACCCGATCCCGAGATTACGTTGACAGTGCAGAACCTGAGCGAGTACTACCCACAGGTCCGATACCTCCGACGGGAGAACCGCCCAAGCGACCACGAATCCGTCGTCAAGTCGCGCCGCGAAATCATCCAGCATGCCAAGGCCTTTGCCGCAGTTATCCGGTTCATCATGGACGGTAACGAATGGACAGAGGACGCAATCCTGCAAACTCACGAGATCCTCCACGACGGACTCGACGACGACGTCCTGGCGGGCACATACCGCCACTACGAGGTCGCCGTCAAGTACGAGGAGCCAGGCCAGCGGAGGGAGAAGGCCAGCATCTGCCTGCGCGCGAGAGCCGTGCCAGCGTATATGAGGGACATGGTTGGCCGGCTGAACAAAATGGGCGCTGAAATGGCGTCTGACATGCCACCGTTTGACAGGGTCGGTTTTGCGGTGCGATTCCACCACCAGTTCGTCAACATCCACCCCTTTGGCGACGGAAACGGGCGCATGGCGCGCATCATCACGAATGCGCTCCTACTGACATACGCCGGCCGCATCCTTCCCATCGGGATGACCAGCTATGAGAGGAGGGCATATCTCATGCTGTGTGCGGAAGCGAGCAGGATCTTTCGGGAGGAGGACATGGAAGTCGACTTTGCGGAACAAACCGGACATCTACATTTAGCTGAAGCCGTGGGAATCTGGAGCAGGCAAGCACCGTTGCCAGCTGGTTACCACTAATCAGGTAGCCCAAAAAAAACTATCACGAAGATTGGGTAAAGGTTAGCGTCCAACTCAGGATTGGTTGGGTTATCGGGACGTCGTGAAAACAAAAATGCTGGCTATCGCTTGACAGACGTGCAGAAAATGCAGCGAGCCACGCACCCCAGAGTGGAAATTGTGGAAGGGCTGGTACCGAGGACGCTCCCCTTCCAGCTCCCGGGTTCCGAATCGTGGAGACGTGGCTCGACAATCCCTCCAATCTCGTTGCGGCAACCGATATAGTGCCAAGACCTCATCGTCACGGCATGCACCCCAGACTCGGTAGCTTGCCCCCAATCGAGCAGCACAGACTCGGGCCATCGTGCCGCGCATGCAACCCTCTCGACGACGAACACTCGCCAGACCGACAGTTACGCAACCGCCATGGCCTTGGCTCGAACGCCCAGTTGGTTACAAAACCGGGTTCACTGCCTCGATCTGCTTCGACCTCTCATTCTACTTCATCTATATCCTAGTTTCGGTCTGCGTGCTTATGGGTTGCCAAGGTTCAGGTTCGCGACATCTGAGAATTTCCGTCCACTCGGTGCCGGAGTTTCAAGGCACGCAACATGATTTCGATGGTAGCTGACCACTCGCGAACCCGCACGGACAGAGGAGATCTACCTCCCGGGTGACACTCTGGCATTGAGGAGATGTCATGGGACTCTGAGCCAGTGTAACATTACCTTGGTTGTCCATTATGTACTTAAGACCATAAAGAATCACACAATCCCCCAATGTCGTGACAGGCGTGTACAGGTTCTGATTTCGTCCCCAAATCACTCAGATTAATCCACATTAGACACAACCAAGATGAAGCTCACCATCCCCCTCGCCCTCCTGACCGCAGCCGGCGCCCAAGCGCACTGTAAGCCTCCCCCATAGACCCCATATCTCACAGACCCCAACCACATGTTCTAATAAACCTGACACAAACAGACACCTTCCCCAAAAGCATCGCCAACGGCGTCACCTCCAACGAGTGGGAAACCATCCGCCTAGCCGAGAACCAATACTCTCACGGGCCCGTACAAGACGTCACCTCCGCGGCCATGACATGCTACGAAAAGGTTCCCGGCACAGGGGCCGCCAAGACCGTCTCCGTGGCCGCCGGCTCGACCTTCGCCTTCTCGGTCGACACGTCCATCAGCCATCCCGGCCCACTGCATTTCTACCTCGCCAAGGTCCCCTCGGGCAAGACAGCGGCCACGTTTGACGGCAAGGGCGCCGTGTGGTTCAAGATTTACCAGGACGGGCCGTCCGGGCTGGGCACCAGCACGATTACTTGGCCGAGCGCTGGTTCGTTTCTTTCTCCCTCTTTCTATCTTCCGCCATGACAAATAAATGGAGTCTAATGAATGGGCAGGAAAATCCCAAGTCGAAGTCACCATCCCCAAGTGCGTCGCCAGCGGGGAGTACCTCCTCCGCGTGGAGCACATCGCGCTGCACTCGGCCGGCAGCGTGGGCGGCGCGCAGCTGTACATCTCGTGCGCGCAGATCAACGTCACGGGCGGCACGGGGACGCTGAACACGGGTGCTTTGGTGTCGTTCCCTGGCGCGTATAAGGCGACGGACCCCGGTATCTTGTTTCAGCTGTACTGGCCTACCCCGACGAGCTACGTCAACCCTGGGCCGGCGGTTGTCAAGTGTTAGGTTTTGTTCACGAGGCCTGGGATGGAGAGCGGGGAGAAATAGGTGTCTGTTGGCTTGGGTGGGGATTTTAAGCCACAACACCCCTTAGCTTGGATTGATCTATTTTCATGGGTGTGAGGGTTCAAGTTCCATCTCTGTATCTACATATATCAACCAACAGTGGTTGTTTTATGGATAGCGTCGAGTGTCTATTTTGATAAGCGAGTCCGTATGTTGTACGATGGCCCTTTTCGGTTTCACTTGAGAAACTTCACAGGCGAGGAAATCAAGTCTATGTCTGCTGACTGACCATTGTGTGTTTTGTTTGTTTCTTCTCCGTCAGGGTTTCACAACGCCTCCATGACAGCTGGTGACTGCTGTGAGGGATTTTTCCTGTTTGTAGCTCGAGCTGGGTGTATTTAGCTGACAAATTCTGGACGCCATTCCAGCGAAGTAGCTGAAAAAGAACGCGCCTCAGGCATTAGATCCCTCGGGCGGGGGGTTGAGGGACCTGTTGGTTCTATACGCAACTCCCTGGGCCTTCGCTTCCAACCCTTCTTTTTGCTTTTCTATTTCCATTTCCTTTTTCTTTCTGCCACCCCTGAGGCGACCAAGATGCTGCAGCTTCTTCAAATTGCAAATTCCCCGACTTTGTGTCTGGCTCAGTGGCAGTTTCATGCACGCACCCGCACGCTGGGCAAACACTCTCACTTTCTGAGAGAAAGCGAGTTCGAAACAGGTTGGATCCAGTTGAACAATTTTCTCTTTTCAAGTTCACATCGGCGACGGAGTCTTTCTTGCTCAATACTCCTGTGCATCCACTTCAGTCGCACCTCGATGTCGCTTGCAGCCTACATGTATGTGCCTTGCCTTCCATCTCCTACCAGGTTCGCTGCCCATAGATGTGGTTGCACCCGGACGCAGGATACGGCCGGGGTGCATGCTTCTCCACACATGGACGGTGTTTCTTCCCTGCTACCCCGTGCGCCATTTACATGTCATGACGGGGTGTGTTGGCTTGGCGGGAAGCATTTTGTGCTGTTGATTCGGTCCGGACGACCACCTAAACATGGCGGCGGCGGCATTCTTCATTTGCGTCATACATCTGGCCACCCCAGAATCTGCCGTGTCAGGCTGCAGTGAGTTGGGCCGAGCGAAGTTGCGAGGAGGGAGGGGGTCGGGTCGGGTCGGGTCTTGGGTTTAAGCTTAGCACCAGCGGCTATACCTCAGGCGCCGCGGTCTGGAACAAATCGACGTTGATGAGCTACGTACAGTGACCGTGCGAGCAAAACAAGCGATCTGCGATGCCTTGGCGCGATTGCAGGCACACTTTGGCGGCGGGCAGTTTCATGACGATGTGATGGGAACCCGCGGCGCCCTTCCCGCTTTGCCTCCCCACTGCGATTCTTCACCAAGGCGGAATTGTTCCCGTCGAGAAGCCAGAAATTATTTCAGGGACTGGTGGTGTCTATATCGTCCACGGCTTGCCAAGAGTCCTTTTGTTGGTTCAACGGTCCATCCTCCCGAATACCTCCCCGACCAACGGTTTTCATTTAGCGCGTGCAAACACAAAAACCTCACCTCCCAAAGGGGGCGGGGGTGGCTGAGGCGAACCATATGTTGTTTTTATGTTTTAAACGAACCATCAGCTGGTGTTTCGTTCGTGGGGATCGACCGTCAGTCCACCCGCAGTGTTACCACATTGAGCGATTCGGTCCGACGGTCAGGGCTGGCCGGCATGTGTCCACATGCTTCGCTCAATTGGCGGGTTCCAGAATCCAAGCAAATTCCTGATTGGGAAATCCGGAACCTTGCTTCGGATTCTCTTAAGGCTGTCAAGCCCTGGCCCTGCCGCTCAGTGTGCACTGCCCACACCAAAACGTCCCTGTTCTGGACTGGTGTGCGGGCTCTGCCGCTTGCAACGTCTAATAAGCTTTTTTTTTCTGGTTTGGTCTGGTCTTGTCTCGTCTTGGACTTGGGTGCGTGCCAGCTGGATCTTGGTTCTCTCCCACCCCAAACGCTTGCTAGAGGTGGCTCGAGTAGTACTAGACCAGCATCTTATTATTATTTTCTGTCAGATGTGGTTCATTCACACAGTGGTCTCGTATAAAATGCATTTCCCAAGAAAACCGATTGATTCCCCCGGACTGGCCTTTATTTAGCCATTTGCAGATGACGTCCCCCGAAAAGGTGGTGCCCATTCCCCTATCATTCTCAAAACAGCGACTAGTGCGATCGATCATCAGGGCCATCACCTCCTCCCCTCGTCCGAGTAAGAAGCTCACTGAGCTTTTGCATCAGGCTCTAGGCAGTTCCGCTAAAAAATCTGGTCTCCGGCGGATCCCACGTGTCACATGGTGGAGGTGCAGCGTCCGCCTTGGAATCCGGGGTTAATATGGATAATCAGGGCTTTAAGGGACATTTGCCCGAGGCGCGGAGAGAGAGCCACCTAGACGTCATATAACAGCAGAGTCGCAGGATGTGGGGAGCGGCACGTAGAATAATAATTTCGCTTGATCGTCCAACAACAGCAGCCCAATTAGGACTACGGCCTTGCTGCGTGCTGCGCTCTACAAGGTGGCACTTCACCCGCTCATTCATGACCAACTCGGCATATCTGTCTGCCACACTGGACCCATGAGCACCACACCTTATTCCAGGCGACAGGGGTCAGCTTTCCATCATGGAGTTGGCTTGGCACACGCCGGTATATCGACACAGCTTGTCTGTGGTGAACCTGGCCTGTCAGCCTTTAAACGCCAATGTCTCGTTGCGTGCATTCCAGACACAGAAACCAACCCCAGAGGCTCCGACGGGATCTCAACCCTCCAAGTTCCGACTCTCCCTCGATCCTTGGTCCCACTTCACTGCTCGCAACAGGCACCACCCCTATACCAAACTTACCCTCCCCCACTGGGTCGTTGGGATCGACGTTGCGACTCTGAATCCGGGATCATTGTCTTGGGAACTCGGGGTGTGTGAGTGTGTGCCTCCCTTATAACCAACCCTCCCTCCTCTTCCCTCTCATCTTTTGGTTCTTCTTCTACTCCTTGAAGACGACCAACAATCCTTTTCCCGCGTACTGCTTTCCCTGGCTCTCCGCGCCGCGCGCAACCTGGCAACCTCGCCCGCGGGCCCAGTCATTCCCGTTCCGGTTTCCTTCCCTTCCCCCCTCGTCGTTTTCGTCGTCTCCCCCGTCAATCTCGATAGAGATGTCTCCATCATGGCCTCACGGCGAACCGACCAGCCAGACTCAGGCCTTCGATGACGCTGAGAAGGGCATGTACGACAACTCGGAGAAACTCCCCACCATCCCGGACCTCGTCCACCACCACAGCAGCAGCCTCGACGATGAGAAGGCCGTCCTGCAGATCGAGACCGTTCTCCCGGACAGGCACCTCACCGCGTCCCCGGTCCACGAGGGCATCACGCCCTTCTCCAGCGTGCCGGTCCTCTCCCTGCTCTGGCCGCAGGGCTGGCAGGCCCCCGCCAACGCCACCCCGGCGCCCGACCCGTCCACCGTCGTGGTCAAGAAGACCCTGCCCGACCGGCCCAAGAAGAAGATCAGCCGCTGGATCTTGTTTCAGCTGTGGTTCAACACGTACCGCAAGTTTTTCACCTTCGTGGTCACCCTGAACCTGGTCGGTATTCTGCTCGCCGCGCTGGGCAAGTTCGCGTACGCCGAGACGCACATGGGCGCTCTGGTGCTGGGGAACCTGCTGTGTGCCATCCTGATGCGGAATGAGCTGTTTCTGAGGTTCTTGTATATCATTGCTATTTATGGGCTGCGGAGCGTACGTTGTCTTCCCTCCCCTCTCTTCTTTGTTTACATTTTTAGCTTGGGTCGGGCGCTGACAGTCGGGATGGGGGAAATCAGTGGGCACCCATCAGCTTCAAGCTGGCAGCGACGTCCGTGTTGCAACACGTCGGTGGTATCCATTCGGGCTGCGCGCTGTCCGGAGCGGGGTGGCTGGTCTACAAGGTCGTCGACATCATCCGGTACCGTGCTGTGCAGCATCCCACTGTGATTGCCACGGGCATCATCACGAATGTGTTTGTCATTATCTCGGTGCTGAGCGCGTTTCCCTGGGTTCGCAAGTGAGTTTTTGGCTCATGCCTGATGGAAGTTTTCAAGGAATCAATAATGCTGACTTGACCTAGCACCCATCATAACGTCTTTGAGAGACACCATCGTTTCATTGGGTGGCTGGGTCTTGCGGTCTGTCACCCTTTTCTCTTTCGAGTTATGATGTGGAGACTGGAAACTGACAATTCCTGTTAGGCGACCTGGGCGTTTGTCATCCTGGGCAATTCCTACGACATCAAGACTGGCGAGTGGAGAGCCGATGCCAACTCGCTGCTCAGCGCGCAGGAGCTGTGGTTTGCCGTGTTCATGACAGTCTTTGTCCTGATCCCCTGGGTTACTCTCCGCGAAGTTCCCGTGGAGGTCGAGATTGTATGTTTGCTCTTCCTTCAGTCACATGAGATTCTCGCTAACATTCCCCCTTTCAGCCATCGCCAAGAGTCGCCGTTCTCCGCTTCAACCGCGGCATGCAGCAAGGCCTGCTGGGCCGCATCAGCCGCACCTCCATCATGGAGTACCACGCCTTTGGTATCATCAGCGAAGGCCGCAAGTCGCCGTACCATTACATGATCTGCGGTGTGCAGGGAGACTTCACAAGGGGGCTGGTTGCCGACCCACCCAAGACTGTTTGGACTCGAGAGCTCAAGTTTGGTATGATATCTACGATGGCATCCCTGAAGTAGTCATCCGCTAACACAAGTTCTCGTAGCCGGCGTTGGCCATGCCTCGGCCATGTTCAAGCGCGGAATCCGCATCTGTACCGGAACAGGCATCGGAGCCGCACTGTCAACTTGCATCCAAAGCCCAAATTGGTAAGCTCACTCACCTTTTTCAAAAACAGTATATCGACCATTCATCTAACGCTGTCGACCGCCAGGTTCCTCATCTGGATTGGCTCCGACCAAGAGCGCACATTCGGACCCACGATAGCCGGCCTGATCCGCAAACACATCGAGCCGGAACGCATGATCCTGTGGGACTCAAAGAAGCGAGGCGGTCGGCCTGACACGGTGCAGCTCCTCAAGGACACATGGACGAGCTTTGGGGCCGAAGTCATCTTCATCACGTCCAACATGCAGGGCAACGATGAGATGATGCAGGGTTGCCGCGCTGGTATGTTTCCTCCTCAAAACTCTCTGAAATATTTGTTGGCAAGAAAAATGTGCTAACCCTGATGATGCAGCTGGCTTGCATGCCTTCGGCACCCTTTGGGACTTTTGAACGATTAATAACACAACGGCACGAACACAGACACCAACACACAAACATGCATCGCCTGGGTAGAGAACATTTTTGGCTTCAGAGACGATGGTACCAAGTGGGTGAGCCACTGCAAACACAAACACGCACACAAACAGCATGGACGGATATGAGTAGAAGGGGGTCTTTCTAGGTATCATGTTTTGGATAAAGTCATCTGCAGCATTTGTAGAAAATCATCTGCAGCATGGAAAACCTCCAAGGGTAGTAGAGGGATTGGTTTGGAATAAAGCAAGCATACGTCGAGAGTAGATGCGCTTCCCTTTTTTGGTCAACGCATCAACGTACAAACGAATACATGCAGCATGGGGTCGAACTTGTAGACGTTTGTGGATCCGCTATAGCCGCATGGCTGGAACAGTTCAGCATACTTTTACCAGATAATTTGAGATTTATGATTTTCTTCTTTCGCAACAATCGTGCTCTCACGCTGTCTGACTTTTCGTGTTGTCGTTCATCACAGATTTTGTTTTGTTTACTTTTCCAAATCTCAACTTGTGCCAAGGCCCCAACTTCTGTTCAAACTCGGTGAGCGATACAGCACCTAAAAGTACTCCGTGCAAGAGCCGGGCTTGCTGAAATCAGCCGGACAGCATCGTAAATCGGCCGGGCAGCCGAAAGTTGGTCCCGGCTTATTAGCCCGGCTTTTGTCCGAGTGGTGCCCCCAGTGACCGCCTTCCAACGGCCATGGATGGCACACACAAAAAGCCACACACACACCCCTGTTGCCTGTCTTATCCTTTTCCTCCTAGCATTAGCCGTTCGTGTTCTATTGGACCCCCACCACGGCGGTGCTGTCATCAGTCAGATACCCTGGGGGCAATCCTCGGGGATTTAAGTAACGCCATGGCAGAAGCAATGCAAGTACCGAGAAAAACACCAAGGGGTATAAAACTTGCAAGTTGGTTTCCCCCTGAACTTGCGGGTCATGACCCGGCTGGCGGTGCTGATCTTGTCGCCCCAGCGCGAAAATCACTTTACTGTTAGCGCCCAGATGCCATTTAAATCGTGGAAAGAATGAGGGATCGGGAAGATGCAAGATCTGCCCACTATAAGCAATACTGTCAGCATGTACGCCGAGATAAGTCCCATTGATTCAGGAGGCAGCCCACCAGTTGCCGGCATGCCGCCGAGCCTCGAGGATGCGCAAGACCCCTTGAAGCTATCGTCGCACTAGCCACGCCGAATCGCACCAGCGGGACGGCTGATGGCGCGAGCTGCGGAACGAGGTGAGATGCGAGAGACTAGCTGAACCCATCCATAAGCCGAAACTGATATAACCTGGGGAAGGATCCATTCAGGGTATTAAATGGCGGGGGCGGCGGCTGTTGGTCTTGGAGGCGACAATGGGGCGCAGTGTTGTCGGGGAGAGTAGGAGAGGCAAGAAACATCCTAGGTCCGATTCGTCGGTTTTGGCCTGTGATACTTCCACCTGTTTGCCAGGCGACCTATTGCGCGGACCCCATCCCTGCTGCAGATTGTGACATGACAAATGATTCTGAACTGCCCTCATTTTTAATAGGTACATGGACGCGCATGGATGCACTCGTGTCCAGTGTTCTGTGTTGAAGCTGAACTGGAACGGTTCTTGGCCACGGTCTGGTTTCCCAGAACCGATTCACCGAGTCTGAGCAGACACCGTATCAGTCTTGCACTTCTTCTCATTGTTGGGCTTGCACTTTAGGGCGCGGCGGCGCGACCCTTCGGCACGTCGGCGCGAGTGAAAGATAGAATGGGTGTGTTGAAACAGTCGCAGATGGTTGTCTCGCTTGATGACATGCAATCGTCGGCAACTGGATGATTGACGTCCGACGATGACACCCGGGCGAGAACGCTAGTGCGGTGCGCTATCCCAGCCATCAGGCTCAAATTCATAATGTTTGCGGGCGTACGGAGTGGGCGAGTTGAGCTCGAGCTCCTCGGTGCACGGAAAGAACTGGCGCGCGTAAGATGCTGCTGATGACGCGGGCGCTTTATGGAGGGAGGCCGGCTATATTTTCGTACGCGCAAGTCGCTATTGAGGACAACTGGATGTTGGCAGGTCGACGACGTTGAAGTGAAGTTCCGAGTGTTGGTCATGGTCCTGTCCTGTAGCACTGAGGCGGCTGGCTTCATGGAAGCTACGTGCGCGCGAACCTGGGACGATGGATACATCAAACGTACCGCCAACAAGCCTTGGGCTTTTACGGGCACTCCGGCGGGGCCAATGGGTTCAGCCACGGGATTCTCGCCGTGGCGATGAATCCCCGTACGTTGTTATCATGCTAGTTCTGTTGCCCGACCTTGTTCTTCATTTCTTTCCGCGCCTGAAGATCCTCCCCATCGTGGCTCGGCTTGTCCTAAAACTACGAAAGTGAGCGGGTGATGACAACGCCGCTTCACGCTCCCTTGTCCCCTTTTCCTGTATACGTGCCTTTGAATTCAATTCGGAGTGCCAGAGGGAGGTTTGTGTTTTCGGCCACTACGAGCAGGGTCGGGGGAATTCTCCCATGCTCATCGTTGAGTAACGGCTCAATGACCACTGTTGGTCAGGTTCCACAACATTGTCATGTTTGCTTGCGCGCAACAATAGCCACTTGTGAGGAAATGCAGTGCGCGATGGAGGGGCATAACCCTGCCTGATGCGGCTGGTCTGGGGTCGCGATGCCGCTGATGCTGATCTCGAAAATGCCGAAAGGGAAAATGTTTTGAGATTAAAAAAAGCTAGCATTGCGTAAGAGGTTGATTGCAAGAGAGCAGATACGACTTGACCAAACGCAACTTCCATTGACCTGATCAGCATACTGGAAAGACCGACCATGACCAACGAAGTGGGGCTGCAAGCGAAGTGGAAAGCCGTGTGGGTTTGGTATAAGGGCATGCCCAAGTGTGAAGATCTCTTCGAAGTTTTCACATTGTGTCTTCTCAACTCTGCGATTTCTCTGACAAGACAAATAAGTGGTCTTGGAATTATTAAATGTATGCAATTATATCAAGAAAAATAAAGAAGAAAAAGGAAAGAAAAAATTAGCAAGCGCGGCCGGTTGAAGAAAGAGTAGCATCAATTATTTCCGTTCGGCTCTTTCCAACAATTCACGTTCGGGCCTTCGAGATTTTGCGATACGTGAACAACCTATTCAAGTTTAAGTTTTCACTTCAAAAATTTTGTTCCATTACAGAACATAACACAATAGAGCCAGGATAAATTCAAATCACAACCTAACTGTAAATTCTAGGTATTTTTCTGAGTGTGTATCCCAGTTGGCCCCACCTGGCTTTATGTGCCTGGTTTGGTGATCCTGTGTTGACAGGTGTCATGACAACTTTCAACTCTTGTAAGACTGTGCAACCAACCAATTAAACTTGTCTCAGCAGTGACCATGTAATAGCTGATACCTCGCGTCTCTCCCCTGGTATATGACTTGCTATTTTTGTGGTTCTTCATGCAATAGGTGGGACTTCAGAGTGACTTTCCCCATCGAGAGAACCACCAGGGAGAAAAAGGCAGAAGCCGAGACGGAAAGGCACTCCAGAACTGACCAGTTGCGACGCTTATGCTACGCACGCAGCCAGCTCATTCGTATCGCGCCTGTGTAACATGTTGGCTGACCACCACCCCGAAGGAGAGAAATTTCATCCGGCCTATTCCGACCCCTCACCGCTGCCGCCGTGGCTGGGTCTAGGCCTGATGCTATCCCGATCATCCCGTAGGGCTGAGAACGCCGCTCCAATAGCCCGCTTCAAAGGGGAAAGTCGGCGCTTTCGGCTTGCATCGCATGTTCACCGGTCGCTATTTGGCCAATGGGCTTTAGGCATTCGGCCGTAAGGCGTCTTCGAGACTGCTGAACGGTTGTTCTTGCCTTCCGTGGAGAGCTGGATGAAAACTGTCAGCCAGCCACACCCTCTTCGCTCCGCACTGAAACGATGACTCAAAACCCCACGGATCCCTGTGGCAATGTTACGAGTCCTCAACTTCCCTCTTCTCCTCCAACTTTCATTTTCCAGTATCATTTGCTGTTTCCCACGTCCTTACCATCACGCCTTAGTTACCTACGATGCCTATCCCCCGCTACGGAGTCTGGAAAGGAATCCCCAACAAATGGGAGCCGACCAGTAAGCCTGGGCACGGCCACATTACGTTCAGCGATGGCGCGAGCTCGCATCTCGATGCTGCCGTGAACATCCAGTCGCAGTCGGCAGACTCGCGCCTTGTGTATTGGTTCCTCCGCGACTTTGACAAAACGCACCCGATTGCCCAAGGTTTGCAGTCGTTGAACCAGGGCTTCTTCGCCCAAAACGGACCCTCCAGTCTCGGTCTCGACTTCCTCCGCGGCAACTTCCTCGACGTCAACGACGGCATCCTGCTTTCCCACGATGCGCCCGGCGAGAGCCACGACATCCTCGACTACCTCAATCCGATCCTCAACCAGGCTGTCACCAAGAAAGCTACCATCTACCTCTTCGGCCAGAAGTACTCGGGTAACGATGGCATCCACGACATCCACATGAACCAGGGCAACTCGGGCCAGTGGAAGCGCGACAACGGCACCTACCAAGACGGCGGCATCGTTCTGGCGTTCCCCGATGGACATTGGGAGGGTATTTTCCTCGCCTTTGCAGTTCAGACATACCAAACCGATAGCACGGGCCAGCCGGTGGGAAAGACGTTCGCGGATCTGTTGTCTGGCAAGGCGGGCCCCGCTCCGGGACCGACGCCAGAGCAGCCAGGCCCAGAGCCCGAACCCCAGCCGCCGACGCCCGCTGCTGGGATCTCGATCCAAGCGGCACTTGTCAATCCCTTCGGCCCTGATCAGACGCCGACACGCGGCGAAGGTGAGACCGTGTATCTCCTCAACCGTGCCACCGAGGCCGTCTCGCTGGAGGGCTGGAGCATCTCAAATGGCGCGGGGCAGACCCAAGCGCTGCATGGCATCAGGCTGGGGGCGCAAAGCAAAAAGGCTGTTGCTGTGCCGAACGCGCCGCTGAGCAACAGGGGTGGAAGCATTGTCCTGAAGGATAGCAGCGGCAAGGTGGTCGATAAGGTCACGTACACAAAGGAGCAGGCGACCATAGAGGGCACGCTCGTGTATTTCCAGCAGAAGCAGCTCAAGAATTGATGGGTGAGGGCAAAGCGTTGGGCACTTCGAGGTCTCTCGGCCTGTTTAAATCTAGTGAATGAAGAAAGAATGGCCCGCATTGGGTTCTTGCACAGAAATAGATCAGATGGATCGGACTTTTGCTCTCGGCAGGCACATCTGCCAAGCTTTCGCTTCGAATTGAGCATGGATGCTAGGCCGCCACTGCCGCTCCCCCCATGGGTACCCGGTTTTGGCCAAGTGAGCACGGCAGGTACGGTGCGCATGGTGCATGGCGCCATTCTGAAGGTTCGTGAGCTGTTCGTGCGACTCTGAGCTTTTCTTGCATGGAAAACTTCCCAACTCTTTTCCATGCTCAGGTGTCTACGGCTTTGTGAATGGTGAGTTAACAATGACGACGATGCAATGGCGTGCATGGCATATCTGCATCCACATGCGTATCTGCAAATGAGCTTAAATTGTTTTTAAAGGACTGAACTGCCGTGCGGCCGCCGCACATTCAAAAGGATTTAGATCCTGCCATTTGGACGAAATCCTTTTCTTTTTCTTAAGTGGATCTCAAACCACTGCCGCAGCCCAATCAGTGTGCACTTGTTCTGGCTTGCTCAAATTTCCGCGCTTCCTGGGGGGTTGTCGGTGCGTCATAGGACTGAAGGAGGTCAGCAGGAACGCAAGTATCAGAAAGAGGGGTTATCACGGCGGGTGAGGCTCATCGGCCACAACAGCGATAACACAAGCTCTGAAAGCGAGGGCCAAGAGTTTTAGTCACCATTCCCGGTAACAAAGAATCGACAACCCCTCACGCACTTGCAGACCAACAATGGCAACATCGTCACTCCATTGTGCGCTTATCACGTTTCCCGCTCGTTTAAAACGCCGGACCGATCGACAAATGCAACGCTGATTGCCTCAACACCCGCGATCTTCTATTTTCGGGAGCAGCGTCCCCTGCTGGCGTACACCCCTCCCCCACAAAACCCCAACGAGCGAAACGTTGATTGCATAAAGGCATCGTTTGTTGGTCTGTCGGGCTGCGGCACAAGCCGACTGGTTGACCAACAAGACGCTGCCAATCCCAGCCGGGCAACCCACTCCAGCGGGCATCGCAGGTGTCACCTCCCGAATGAAGGCCAAGCGCTCACCCTAAGAAATCCGAAGCTTGTGGCACAGTCTCCTACCATCCGGCAAATACGCAGGCAAAATCCATCCATCTTACCACATCTTGCCAGAACTTCTTTCGTCCCTTATCCGCCTTCTCGCGTGGCCGCCTGCAGCTGAAGTGGCCGCCGGTTCGTATGCCTCCAACATGTTCTCACAGCGACAGTACCGCATCGGCGATCGCCAGTCCCTGACGGTGACAACGGCACCAGTTGAGCCGACTCACGGAACACACATCTCCAAAAAGCTGCTGGTCCAGAGTCAGATGATTCCCGTGAGATCTGTCTCCCACTACGAAAGCATCGATTCCCGGCCTCAAACTGGCACCGCGACCGAAATCTCCAGCCTTCCTCCCCGAAGCGCCTGGCGACCGACATGGCTCCGTAGACGCGTATTCGTTGTCTTTGCCATCTGGTTCGTGGCTCTTCTTGCGACGCTTGAGGCTCTAGCTGCGACGTCAGATCGAGTTACGGGGATCGCAACACCCGGGGAATACCTATATTATCTCTGGACATTTGTTCCAACTGCTCGTAAGGCGGCCTCTTATTCTGTGGTTGATGGGATCTTTGCTAACTTCTTTTTTAAACCGTCAAGTCTTCATCACCACCGCCGCACTATGGAGGCGCGTGAACTATCAGGCTCAGCGATTTATGCCCTGGATTCAGCTGAGCGAGGCTCGGACCAGCCCTGAAAAGACGGTCTCTCTCGACTACGACTCGATGCTCGCGCCCATGGCAATTGCGGCGTCATTCAAAAACAAGCACTTTCTCGTTATGGGCTCGTCCATCATCAACCTTCTCCTCAAAGTCCTAGTTATAATGGCAACCGGAGCCTTCTTCCTCCAAACCGTTGATGTGGCGGTAGACCATGCTTCATCTCCTGTGCCCGACACCCCTAAGCCGGCGAATGGCACCGAGTCAGACCTCCAGCTTCCAAACAAACTTGTCATACAATCCGCAATTGCCCATATAATGACTGCAATTCTCGGAATCTCCGCCATCATGCTTGTACTAGCCGTCGCATTATTCGTGCCAGCCAAGAGCTTTGCGCCGCGAGACCCCGAAACAATACCCGGGGCCCTGATTCTTCTCAAAAACAGCCGGAACTTCCTCCGCACCATGTCCAAGACCGCACCGTTTCCTACTAGGGGTTTGAAGCCGCGTGCTGGCGGGGCTTGCTGGACCGAGACACAAACAATATCCAATCTGCGGCTGCCGGTGTTTGTTCTCTACGTCGACCAAAACGAGAAGTCGGATCGTCGCCAGTCGAGGTACATCCCCGACTGCGACATGTCATGGTACCAGCCGGAAGTACTGCGACTACGCTCCCGGGTCGCCATAGCGGCGATTCTTCTGGGTCTCATACTCGGCTTCGCCGCCATGCTAAGCGTATCTCTTCGAAACGATGGCCTCGGAGCCGTCGAGGAAACGACATATCCTCATTACGCGCCAGCTCTCCTCGCCCTGGTTATGGTAGGGATTGGGTTTTATCTCAGCTACGCAGACAGTAAAACTCGGGCATTGTTCCCATTCTTCTCTCTCCGGCAGGAGCCAGTGTCGTTTGAGCGGTTGCGCACCTCGTGGGCCGACCAGCTGGCAGTAACTGCGCTGCTGAGAGCAGTGCGGTACCGGGCTGTCCCGATACTCCTTTCCACAGCCACATCGATATGCGCTGCGTTTCTCGTCATCTTCTCTTCGACGGTGTTCACCGTAGTTACGGTAGATGACGCAGCGACAGCAGCTCAAGGTACAAGCAGGTGCTTCACCCTGAACACGGTGTCTGCTGGATTCATGCTTGCATTGCTATCCGCCATATTCATTATGAACATCATCTCAGCATGGGTCGTTCCGCGCGGTGTGGTGCCCAAAGATCCAGGCACGGTGGCAAACATGGCGAGCTTGACGGCAGACTCGAACGTCCTCGATTCGCTGCCTGCCGGGGCGGAGTGGATGTCTGATGCAGAGCTGCTGAAGCTGTTCAAGGGGACGAGTTTCCAGATGGGCTGGTTTGCGGCGCCGGATGGGGACATGGTGTATACTATCGCGCTGGTGGTGACGGATGTAAAAGAGGCAACCGCTCGGACGATACAGGAAGCGGCATTGAGGGGTGTAGCGTAGACATATTGTGTTCGCCGGAGTTGTTAATGTAATTTGAGAAATGTAGATTTAACAGACAAACGAACATGTGGGCCTCTAAGTGCTAAAACAAATCTAGCTTTGCTGTTGCGAAGTTGCCGTATGTAATGACTATCTATTACTAGTGGTTCCTAGTTATCAATTACCGATGATTATAAAGACTTAAATGAGTTTAGAGAAGAAGAAAGGATATAATGGTATTAATTCAGCGTAGAAGGACTAGTGTGACGATCTGGATCCTCGTCAAGGGGTATGGGGTGAGGCTCAAGGGGGTGAGTGGTCACACACAGTAACCAAGGGTGGATAGAGTATCAAAGAGTAAATAGATCGCTTGCTGAACCACGGTTCAATTGCAAAGACTAAATGTCACAATTTCCTATGCAGCTAAGGAGCGGGGCATCTGCACCTCCTTGACCAATCCAGTAGGTCCCCACTGGCAGGGAACACACCAATCACAGAGGACCCGGGCAGGTTGACAAAAGCCATCGGGTCCACGGGAAGCTTAGGCCAATTAGCTTGGACCCGGTCATCTCGAGGACCCGGGCCGGGTCCTCGATGTCGTCGGGTCCACGAGGATAATAGTCTAAATAAAGCAGCTAGGTCGAGCTCTCCTTATGAGACTCGACAAGTAAGCAATACACATTCATCTGCTTCATTACTTGTGAAGGCAATTCACCTTTGTGTACCAAGACAGTTCCCCCTGTTCAAGAGCTTACCCTTCTTACGTGATCCCAACCCAACAACTCCAGGCATCCCGCCTTGCAGTTCAGACACTCTGTGTGTGGATTGTAATACTAAACTGTCTACTTTGGTTGATAGCTGAAGAACCACAAAGGCTCTCCAGCTCTCTTGCTTATATAGATCATGATGACCCCTCTATTACAATCCACACACGGAGTGTCTGAACTGCAAGGCGGGACGCCTGGAGTTGTTGGGTTGGGATCACGTAAGAAGGGTAAGCTCTTGAACAAGGGGAATTGTCTGGTACACAAAGGTGAATTACCTTCACAAGTAATGAAGCAGATAAATGTGTATTGCTTACTTGCCGAGTCTCGTAAGGAGAGCTCAGTCTATTGTATATATAGACCATAGGTGCTCCGTGTGCTCCGTGTGCTCCGTGTTTGAAAGACGGAGCAGAGGGAGCCATCGTGGGGGGCTCCGTCTCTGAAAGACGGAGCAGACGGAGCACCGCCTGCAATGGTCTGATTGGCTAGTTTGCGCGGAGCGATAGGATTAGTTGGCCCGTTCCGGCGGCCCACCTTGGTGCAGTATTACAATCCACACACAGGGTGTCTGAACTGCAAGGCGGTACGCCGTGGATTGGGTGGGTGCGTCACGTAGGGAAGGTAAGCTCCTTGAACAATGTAGATGGAAGTCTTGATACACACAATGTAGATTGCCTTCACAAGTAATGAAGCAGATGAATGTGTATTGCTTACTTGTCGAGTCTCATAAGGAGAGCTCGACCTAACTGCTTATATAGACTGTAGTTCTCATGGACCCGGCCATATCGAGGACCCGGCCCGGGTCCTCAAGATGACCGGGTTCGAGCCAATTGGTTCAAGCTCCTCGTGGACCCGATGGCTTTCGCCCAACTGCCCGGGTCTTCTGTGATTGGTTAGGGAGGTGCAGATGCCCCGCTCCTTAGCTGCATGAGAAATCGTGACATGCAGATAGAAATCGTGACACCCTCTGGGACCCCTCATGGCCCCCTAAGGGGGCCATCGTTGAGTAGTGGGGGCCACTTGGCCCGTGCGCCAGTTCCTGCGGGGGCCCCGCATAGTTCCTCCAATGAGGATCGTGACAACTAGGGACATAGTAAAAGTAAGATGGATATTAATAATAACTAATAATAGATATGAAAGGAATAATAATATTTTTATTCGAAAAAAATTAGACGGAAAAATTGCGTCAGCCGCGAATCGAACGCGGGGCCCATCGATGGCAACGATGGATTTTACCACTAAACCACTGACGCCTTGTTTGTCGAGGCTCCTGTGACAACTTAAAAGTCCTCCAGAGAGACCTATAGTGGGGCCGAGCGGTGGATTAATTCTGAGCCTAACAACACGCCGGAGGAGCGCCATCGAGCGGCGGGTTGTTGGTACACGCACACACGTATTTTCGTCGGTGATGCGTGATCGGGATGGCTGTTCGCCTTTTTTTTTTAGGTGGTTCTTCTTCTCCCATATTTTCTTTCCAAATAATTTTATTTTGAGCGAACATTTCTGCACCTTAGTTGCCATATATATCCCTAACCCTCCACCTAATGCCCAAAATCAACATTTCGAGTAACCCCACGCATGCTCCCAAGACTCTTGTAAAATTACCGCCCAAATTTACACTTTTCCATGGCGCTACACGCCGGAAGCCCGCAGCCACGATGCACCTTCATTTATGGGTCCTAACCCGCCTGCCCTATTGGCCGCCAACATTCCATCCAAAGACTATTTTTACCCACCTTCCTTTCTTAGCCACCATTTGAAGTGAGCGCCCTCAACATCACAACAGTACAGTTTTTTATTTCATTTTATTTAGCCTTATTACATCAGCAAACAAATAGATACATTATTCAATGAAGTTGTCTTTTTTAAGCGATTTGAACGCATTCGCGACTGTGGCGGTAGGTCGGCTTCAATTGACGCAGTTGGTGGGCACGAAGTTATCAATGCGGGCCTTGCTTTATATGGCTTGGTTGGAAGGTGCCCGGGTGGCATGCGATTGTTGTTTTTGAGTGTAAAATATAGTAAGATAGATCGTGGGGCGTGGAGTCGTTGAAGCCATTTTACTTGAATGGTGGGGTAACCTACGGTACAACTGGATTCTAAGGTGCGGAAATGTTGGCTCTTTATTTTAGGGCTTCAAGGGGTCATTCGAGTATAAGCTGTGGAAACGTAGGTACACTAAGTGATCAAATATGCTAGCCCAGTCTGCGGTTAGGCAGAATTTAAGGTACTTAGGGAATTCGTTTGCTGTCTGTGTTTTGAGACGACATGAAAACTCGTGTCAACCCTCCCGTAGATTTTTAAAAAAGGCAAGAAATTCTGAACACTTTGGTCTTTTGAATGCAGTTCCACCATGATATTCAAAGTCTATGCCATGATTGTTTTTTTTTTTCCTTCTTCTTTGTTTGCTCTCCGCATGTTCTTGCTGCTTAGGCAGGTAGGCTTGGTTGCCAGCCAGCAACGTCTGAGTGCCCGAGGTCGGGGACTGCAGTGATCTTTCTCTTAAGTTTCATTCTAAATCTATTCATTTTCATGCATGGAACGGACTTTACAGCTCGCATTCTTCTCAAACGCCATTAGGACAACCTACATACCTCATAATCTCGCAAACGAGGGCGGAAACCACAAATAGGCGGCCCGCACAAGACGCACATCTGCCCACCGACTGTTCCTTCAAGACATACTAGTTGGGGCTTAAAGCCCTTAGTTGGGTCGTTTATAGTCCCAACGAGTAGATAGTCTTTTCCACCATTCATGACTACGTGTCTATTGCGTCTTTCCGGTCCCCTAATCTATCGTGGCAGACCCCCATATGATCTGTTTCTCTTCGATCCAATTCCCTTCTGGACAAAATACAAATCGACCCAAGAATGGCCGTAAACTTGTCAAAAAGAAATGGGCCCTGCAAAATGCTTTCTTCTCCTTTCCCAGTTCATCCACACGAGAACGAGCCTTGATCGCAAAGAATCTTCATCTTCATCCGGATTTATTGCCTTGTGGTCGTGAAAACACTTCTTAAACCATAGGTTAAAGAACGGCTGTTTCATGAAGCTTTGGTAGAAGAAACAAATTCCGATTGACAATCTTCTTTCTATATGCAAGCAATCATTCCATGCAGTCCTTGTGTGAGCCCCTGACCAAAAAAACAAATGTATAACACCGGGAGGATCAAACACCATAGACAGCAGGGTGTCCAATCGTGGCATTGACCCAATCCCTTGCCATAAACAGCCGCGACGGCGTATTATATCCACCACATGAATCAGTGGTGATGCAAACATTCCTTCCGCAGCAGGTTCCCACAGCACAGACACTGCCAAGTGGACAGCCGGAGCTATCGCCGCAATCAGCGAGGCCTGCGCACGGGGTGTTGCCGTTGACGCAGAAACCATTACCCCCCGTGATGGACGCGCAGACACAGTCACCTCCTGGACCGCACGGTCCAAAGGTGTCGCACGTCTTCCCCGTGCATGAGTTGAAGCTGCAGGCGCCGTTGGTGCAGCTGCCTGATGGACACTGTCTCAAATGTTAGATCGAACTGCAGAAGTTATGCAAAACTGGGGGGGTTCAAATTGCTCACGTGAAAGTTGCACTGCCCGCAGTTCTCGGCGTCCGTCTTGGTATTGACGCATTTGTCTCCGCACGCTGTCAAAGTGGTATCGTCACACTTGCAGTCGCAGAAATCTTGCATCGACTTGGTGAATACTGCGGCACCGGAGGGCCCGGAGACCTTGGAGTGGTAGTATTCCGCAAGGTTGCGGCAAGCGGCCAGGACCTTACTACCAGCAGCATGACGAGCGTTGCACGTTGCAAGCATCCCGTTCAGGAAGGCGGCGTTGCATGCACCCATCGAGGCATCGCACTGAGCTGTCAATACGTCAGCATGACAAAGATGTTAACGACCATAAGCGCGTGGCAAAGACTTACACCAGCAAACATCATGGGCATTGCATGAATCCTCAAACTCGAGGTTGGGGACGAAGTACTGCCTCCAGTCCTCGGGGCCGCAGCCGTTCGACGTGACAGGACGAGGTGGGGTTTTGGTTACAGCATGCTGAACTGGCGACGGACACTTGGAGCCGGGAGGCGTCACAACGGCCTTTGGCTTGATGAGGAACCCCTTCGGAACTGGAATGTCTCGCGCCTTCCTCAGCTTTCGTAGAGCCGGGGGCGACGTGATGACGACAATGTCGCCGCTATCCTTGACGCTGAACTGGAACTCAGCCCCTCCGAGAATCCCGGCTGTAGTGAGACCATCGCATTGGAGCGACCAGACCGAGGTGACGTAGTCATCTCCAGAAGGGTGCGGGACATATGCCTGTCCGTTGGAGCTACAGTGGATGTTAGATGAGCAGGGCAACGACATAGCAGAAAGCTTACCTGGCATCAACAAAACCAACTGCGCCCGATTTGAAAATGGCGAGGTACAATGGACTATTTCCAGGAATAATGATGTCGTATACATTGACTGGCGCAGCCGGAGGATGCGAGAACACAAATTGGGTCACCGCGGCGTCTGGGTCTGTGGCTTCGACGGCCTTGCCATTTTTGTTGATGATGGCCAATGCGTTTGGGTCAAGCAGCTCAAACTCCCCACCCTTAGCTGGGTCAAGATCGCAACCGGCGTACGAAGACGGGGTAGAAGGCTGGTATCCGGGTCCTGTTTGGGAGGGGACGGGAGGGGCAGTTGAAGACACGGAATTGGAAGCACCGGTCACAGTGACGGTAGTAGTCTGAGGACACAGGGTTAGCAAGCTTTAAGGGTGGACATTAAAGCGGAATGTGATCCACGCACTCCCTCTGCGTTGCTCACGATCTGACTCGGGATGCCATAGCAGGAGCATGCACTGGCATACGCAGCTGAGCCCGAGCAAGCGGAGGCATATGTCGGAATGATCCTGTCAACACTTGGGGCAGCTGGTGCTGTCACAGTCCTATAATCTTGTCAGATCACTTGCAGTCTTAAAGGGCAGTGGTATGAACCTACACAGTGTGACCATACTTGGTGGTCACCACAAAGCTCGAGCAGTCCTCCTTGGCTTTGGATGTAAAAGCAGGCCCCTGTCTTGTGCCTGTCACGGCACGAGCACAGTTATTGGAATTGCATTTGGTGGTCGAGTTGGTTGCCTGAACAAAGCTAACCCCTAATAGGGATAGAGAAAAGAGAAAAGCACCGAACGACTTCATGATGGACTGGCACTGCGGTTTGAGGGCGTAGTGCTTGTTTAGTGCCAAGGATGGTGATGGGAACATGTCCTTGGGGAAAAAGCAGCTGGAAACGCCATCTTATACAAAAATGACATTACCTCGAGTAGAGGATTCGCAGTTCGTTGCAAGACGAAGAATATTAGCCAAAGAGCCTCACTGCTGTCAGTGTTTGACCACGGGTGCCACGAGAAAGCCTGACCAGACCGATAGATCGATGCAGTCGCCAAGCATTAGCGTTGCGCCAAACCGTTTTGGGATGTATGGTGGTGCTGGTACGACGCGCTCCGCCCAGCTGAAGCGCAGCATGCGACACAATGGCCTTGCGGGAAGGCGGCAGTCAGGAGTCCGTAGTGTGGTGTATTTTCTCAGGCCTGCCCAGGTTCTGAAGTCCATCTCCGCTGCTCGTTCCTGCAGGATGGCTGCAT
The DNA here is from genome assembly GCA_033439775.1 of Podospora didyma. Lineage (NCBI taxonomy): Eukaryota > Fungi > Ascomycota > Sordariomycetes > Sordariales > Podosporaceae > Podospora > Podospora didyma. Next base: position 699,478 of record JAULSW010000011.1, read on the forward strand.
CAGAGCTCAACTAGAGCCTCCAATACCGAGTGCAGGAGCGGGAGGAGGGCGGTGTGACGGAGCACTGCCCTGGCTAGCGGGTGAAAAGATCGGCCCAACTCAAGCCCATTTGCGGGGAAATCGTGCGTTTTGATGCTGGGGCTGAGAGGCCTGCAGAAGCTGAGCTCGCTACGGCGCCTAAGGAACAGCGCACTCGATAGTTCGATATGCCAAGCCGCAGTTGTTCAGTTCGGCGACCGTCAAACAAATTGTCTTACTCGATATTTAGATGTGTCCGACAGGAGGGAAAGAATATCAAGACATGCGATTCCCCAAAATGCCAGGCTGGAAATTCATTCAGCCACTGTGTCATTTGTGAGGCGGGCACGCGAAATATGAGTACACCCCAGGAAGGTGCAATGAGCAAAAGCGAGATGTGGTAAGGAAAGAGGGGCGTGATCGTGTCCGCTAACATCTTCATCACAATGACGTCGTCCTCGCAAGGCTGCCCCGACATGGAAAGAGCACACCGAAGCCAATAATCCACCTCATAATTATTGACCGACCGACGGGTCGCCCCGTGTCGCACAGCTGATTATTTCCCCCACGCAGTGGCCTTCCTCTTTTCAAATCAATGAAGTTAGTGGCGACAATTCTAGGTTCATTGATGACGTGGAAAGCTGCCGACGGACCGCTGCGAATTTGAACCGGTTCATTTTTCCTCCCGGTTCAATAATCTCCAACATTCGAAGGGTTGTCGAACGCAGTGACGATGAAACATGTCGGCCCAAGAGAGTTTTCTAAAGCAGCAACATTCCACCGAACGAACGAGGCAGCGTTCGGACCAGCCAGCGGTGGAAGCGTGTTCTTTGGCTCTTTTGCGAAGTTGAAGATACTGGAGCTTCGCACAAAATATCCGTACTGCATCATTTTCCATTCCCACAGGCTTTGATAACACGACGTGCAAGCCTTGAAGCCAAAGCACGGGACATTTATCAGCTCACATAATTCCTCGCTGCATTCCTCAGCACCACGGTTCAGCTCGCCCCAACTTAATAGGTTGGACGATAAATCGCATAGCTTGCCCAGGTCCTCGCAATTAGGGTGAATTTCACCTACGCATATAATCTACATGTGTTGGGGTTTACCACTTCCACCCATTCAGCCCAACCCATCTCCTAACAACATTTCTCGCACGCACCTAGGAGACGAGGACATAGGACGCAATCCGTAATGGCTGCCAATACCAGCCCTTCTGACTTGCTCTATTCCACCGTGGCCGGCCTTGCCGAGCATATGGATGTCATCTCTCAGTAGTGGGAGCAGTATCGCTACAAGCCCCTAGGACCACTCGATATCCGTCTCTTGAGGCTGAAGACGCCCGCATGGGGCATTGTGGAGCGTGAACTCCTTGAGGTGGACATGGAGCACCATCTACTCGCGAGCCAACTCGGTCCGTTGTATCTTTGCTCCCATCTCTGTCTCGCCAGCCGAAGCCTGCTGACGACGGAGAAGTCGGACTCGTCGGCGACATCATAGACGAGATGACGGCCATCATAGACGCTTGGATGATTAAAGAGAACGCGCGGTTGCAGCTGGAGGACAACGAGTATGAGCCGATGCAGGCGCCGATTGATGTCTATGATGTGATCTCCCATGCAAGCCTAACCGCGATTTACCACTCCTTCAACTGCGAGTGGCGGGAAAGGGCGTGGGTGGTGTAGGAGGCTGGGCTCGCAAGGAGTGTGTTAGTGTATGACGAAGAAGTCGAGCTGATGGACTGGGATTATGTCGAACAGTTGTGCATTACTATGACGGTAAACGTGCTTGTCAACACCCTCACCCTTGGGTGTATGAACTTGTCCCGGGCCGTCTATGCGGGCCGCAGCACCGCCATATCCGTGAACATAGTGGACGACTTGGCAAGGGTTAGGTATTCCGCCAACTTCCACTCCTTCTGTGGTCTCTAACCCTGGTGGCGTGAGCGCTTCGTCACGCGGACGCTTCAGACAGGCCAAGACGAGGAGACAGCAAAGGCCGAGATGAGAGAGACGTTGGAGCATTCGTTCGAGAGTGGGGATTGGCGGGCATTCGACAAGGACATATCTCTCGCGTGCAAGAACCGACGTTTCTTCGTCACCGAAGACGGCCCCAAGCCATGCTGGATGGCGACTCGTGCGTTGTGATTGTTGGACTGAACATCCCCATGATTGTGAGAACCGTGCAGTGGGATGATGAAAAGCGACAAGGTCGGTTTCGCAACATTGGTGGGGCGTATTTGGGGCAGACGACCGCCCCGGAAACCTTCAATTACTATCTCAATGATATCGAGCGTGTTCCAGTCGATGGGGCCATGAAAATGATCCTGGTATGACCAGGACCAACACTCCTCACTCCTCAGAGGTACTACATACATCATTCAAGCAGACCAAAACATCAGAGCAGTCATCGTGAGATGAGCAGGTCGCCCCAGCACAATGGCCCTCCCATTCGCACGATCCTGAGGCTGTCCCACCATTTTTCTTTTCCTTCTTTTCGTCGGGGACGACAACAGGGAGTAGCGCTGGAACTGTTACCACATTCTCTCGCGATCCAGATCCCCCGCCGCCGATGCGAGAGATCAGGCTGTTGCCCAGAGTCTCAATACTGCTCTCGAAGGCGGCATAGTTGCCCGCGGCCCAATCGGCACCGCTCGCGCCCGGCACCGCGTTGGCGCCCGTGAAGGCAATGTACAGCACGTCGTCCTCGTCATGGCCACTGTCACCCGATATATCTGTCCCATAGCAGGCCGTGGCCAGGGAAATGGACGCCTCGCCCACCATTGGGTTAGGGTCGTCATCGCCGTTCTCGTCGGCCCAGACGCCGTAGATCTGGACACTCGGTTAGCACACCAGTCCTGTTGAGGGTCTGAGAGCAGGGACCTACCAGTTGATTCCCACACACAACAGCCATGACGCTCAGCGGCTCGATGCCATATTGCTGCGGGCTGAACGTCTTCCACCCAGGCTTGCTGCCTGCGTTGCCAAATACGACGTATGGATGAACGTTCGCGTTGACGTCGCTGATCCCTTTGCCATAACCAGCGACGGTGTCTTTGAAGGAGGTAGTCGATTGGGTGTCATCGCTGTTCTTGCACCGGCCATCATCAGCTGGTCCTCCTTGGGCGCCGTCGCAGTCGATGTCCATGTTCACGAAGGCGCTTCCTGCGCCCTTCAGGTACACGATGCCGTAGTCGGCCAAGTGGTCGCCACAGTAGGAGTAGGCTGGTGGTAATCGGGTGGTTAGCAACCGCCTTCTGTTCAAGTGGTCTGAGGGACTGAGATGTCCACCTACTGTTAGGCCCGCCTTCACTGCTGAAGAAGCCCGTCTCGAGCGGGTTCGAACACGCCCCGCCGCTCTTCAGGGCAGCATAGAAGCTCTGGACATTTGCGGGGACATCTCGGGCAGAGACGCCGAGGAAGGCAAGATAGGACAGGAGACAGATGGCTTGATTGGAGAACATGTTGACTCGTGACTGGATTCAAGGTATTGGGTCTGCCGATGTTGACCTGCAGCTCTACCAGAGTGTTTCAGGGACATTGCCATCTTATAGAAATTCATAAGATCATTGTACGAAAAGCCTTCAAGGTGACAATAGGAAGCTGCCCCTGAAACAGATCTAATTGCAAACTTGGGATGGCCAAAGACGGACATGGAATCAACACCACTGTGTCACCATCATCCTGTGTTCTCATTTCCCACCTTCCGGGGTCTGAGAATGAGTAACCCCCAGAAAATTGCAACTCCGGCCGCACATCACGCTGCCGATGAAGCGGCCTCAGCTTACTATCAGTCGTTCGTAGTGCTACTGGGGTCGGACGGCCATCGTGGTCGTGCGGCGCGGCCGATCGTGGAACGTCTTGGCGGCTCCTTCATCAGGCCAATTGCTACCCAACAAGCATCCAAGACTTCTCGAAATAACACAATGACATGAAATGGCCCATGAAATGTCAATAGAATCCACCACCTACGTTGATCTGGGTCGTTCATTTAGGGACCACGCAATTTTTTTCGGCTCGTTCTATTCCATTAGTACCGAGCTCAGTCATGCGGGAAGAGATGATGGACGTGTGACCACCCCGTCGGTGTTTTCAGGTTCCTATTCTACGCCTCAAATTTCTGAACCTTGACACTACAAAACACCAACACCCCTATTCCTGGTGACCTTTCTGGGGGTTGACTGTGTGGAGCATGCAGACAGGGGTCACTCCATGCCATGATGACGATCCGCACGCGCGGGGGCGGTTTTGCTGACTGCCGATTAACATCTCACCTTCCCGCTGAGGGGACTTGTTATGAGTAAGCTTCTTATATCTCATTACAAACCTTGTACGGCAAACACGTCTATCACGGCAAAAAAGAAAGTCCTTTCGGGCCGTTCATTTGTAGCATGAAGCCACTGTTTGTATTCGTCGAAACTGGGGTGGCAAGCGTCACGAGATGCCAGGCACCAGTAAGAGCGAATCCTTGTCAATAAAATCGAGATGGTAAAGTGTTTGTTTACAGGGTCGGCGTTTCACATTAATCAGAAAGGAAGGCTTCCCTTTTGAGAAGGAATTTTATAACGTAAGAATGAGTGCGCCAAGGGTATGCGCATGATATACTGGAATGGTGCCTGGGGAGTTTTGTAGCCTTTTGAACTACCAGTTAATTATTTTCCTAGTGCATGCCCTAGAAGCCGAAAGATTTTGCCTTACGTTTTGAGCTTTGATTGGAAGCTCTCTTTAATTGGCCCTAGAGATGTTTCTCTGCTATTAGTGAGAGCTTCGCTGCCTCGCCTCTTCCTTGTTCAAGTCCACACAACGTCTCCACCGAACCCCTCCTAGGACCCTGCAGCGCACAAACATCTCCGTACATGATCTATTCTCATCGAATAACTGGTCGGATGGTGTAGTTGGTTATCACGTCAGTCTAACACACTGAAGGTCTCCGGTTCAAGCCCGGGTCTGATCAAATGATATAGTATTATAAGTATATGAACTATCTTTTTGCCCAGTTAGCATTTTCATTTTGTGACCCTTTTACCGCATCAGTCGTAACCCAGATTCCTTGCCAGCCATCCATGCATGAGATGTTGCGTTTGGACATGAGGCTTGCAACAAAGTGTCTCCTACGAAACATGGCACTACGTAGTGGCTGTTTGCAACGTTCTCGGCGAATGACTGACAAAACTTTTCAATCGCGCGGTCTGCTTCTTTGCTGGGCTGAAAGGAAACAGACTATCCAGCCATTCATGGCTCATGCATCATGAATATGTGGACACTTAGGACTACGTGTCTCTCATTTTCCATTCCTTTTTATTTCCGTGTCATCAAGTTCCTCTGTTGTTAATCTATGAACCAACTGGTAATCACGGTAGTCGTTGAGTGATTGAAGCAGGGCACCCAAGACCTGATACAACTCGCATGCAGCCGGATGAAAATGGCCATCAGTTGACAGTGTGCGAAATTATTCCCGTGTAATCACCAGAGCATAAAGCGACACACGCCATCGATGCCTGGGCCGTAATACCTGAGCTGTGGTACGGTTGGTAAGTGCCTGATTGCCACTAACGGTTGGGTTGCTCCCAAATGGAGTTACAGGCAATGTCGTGAATCATGTCGCCACAGTTATGTAGGTAGTACCTAGCTACTCGACTAGGAAGGAAATCTGTTTAGTACCTTAATCTTCGAGTGTAGGACTTAGCTGCACACGTGGCTAGATACCTAGACTTGTGCTTCCTGCATCAACCTGAGAATAATATTAATATGATATAATCGTTACAATGATTGGGAAAGGTGGTCCGCGATTGCCGGATATCCCCCCCAAACGACGTCATACGGACATAGCGGCTAATTCTTCGGTCAGATAAGTATTCATAGAGGCTAAGCAGGGTATTGTGGCGAAGTAGTCAGCTGCGTGCGTTCACCCGGTCACACCATGTAAGGCAGTGAACATGTGTAACGCAGCGCAACCTGTGGTGCCTGGGCAATTGTTGAATACGTAGGTTGAGGTAACAGAATCGCAAAGAACAATCCTTTATTTCTCGCTTCGTCTGCCGTTGTGTGCGTTCTAAAACACAAAAACATCTCAAATCACCATCATAAGTTCCGTCATGGCCGACATAATCGCCTTAGTCGGTGGGACAATAAAAATATTGGACGTTCTCACTCGAGGCTCGATGGGTCTCTGGGAGATCATTCAGACCTGGAAGAGTGCACCAGACGCACTGCTGGCACTTCGAAACGAAACTGAAGCGCTACGGATTGTTCTAGACACAGTTCGAGAGGCGCAACAGCTTATTGAGTCGGCCGCCGCATCTGATGCGGCTTTCGCCACCACTCTTGCCCAAGAAATGGCGACGGCCGAAGTAAGCGCTCTGGAACTGACCACTGCTGTAGATAAACTGTCTTTCGGTAGAGATTTCAGAAGAAAGGCCCGGTGGCTACGACATCAAGGAAAGATAGACCTCCTCAAGACACGCTTCAGGGATGTGCGGGAACGGATACAGGCGCTGTTGGTTGTTCATAATGTGTAAGTGAAAGAGGCCAGTTGTGATAGATGAGTATTAATGCAGGGAAAGATTACATTGCTCTTCACTAACCCGATTTCTTGCAGAACCAAGACCAGCATCATTGGCCTTGATATTCTCTCATTCAGGGCAATGGCTGATCGCCACCATGAAGAGCTTGCGTCTATGCTCAAGGTCCTCGCCTCCCAATCGAAAGTCGTGGGAGAGAATATCCTAGACGTCCACGACCAGCTTCAGAACTTCAACCCGCATAGCGGCGTCAAATCGACAACGCGGAACACACCATCAGCCATTATCAACATGGAGGTGTCACCTATCGACAAGACTCAGGATGGTCGGCAGATGTTTCAAGCCCTTTCAACACACGTCGACGTCAAGCTGGGCGAGCCTTCCGGGCACCAAACCCCATCATACCAGGTATCAGAGGCTGGTTCGGATAAGTTTGACCAAGGACATCTATCAACTCCCAATCAAGAAAATTCCTCCTTTCATCACCCATCCGAAGTCTCCGAAATTGTCAGCTTTTCGACAAGTCGTCAAATCCATTGCCGACCAAGTTGCATCTGCCGATGTCATTCCCTAAACGTCAAGCCATCCCAGTGGCGGTTTCCTCACATCTTGACAGGCATCGTGGGGACTCTTCTGATCCGCTACAGTGGATGGCCAGTTGCGCAGCCTAGTTGCGACTCGAAGACGTGTTTCCGCTGGGAAGCGACTCGTCTGAAAGCAACATTCATGTTTCCGTCCTGGTTCCTCCGCATCTCTCTCCAAGTCTACTTCGAGAAGTCACATCACCGAGGGCCAGAGCTCGTGCTTGTGGTGAAGAACAGGGTCCGATGGCCGGATAACCCTCTATTCCATGCTTGTTTCAGTGGTGACACCGAGACAGTGCTTCGGATGTGTAGAGAAACCCCTTGGCTTGTCCGAGATGCCAACATTGTTGATGGGCTTTCGCCCTTGGACTGGGCAGTGTATCGAGATAACTTTGACATGGTAAAGGCTCTCTTGATGGCCGGAGCCAGCCCTGATGATCAGGACATCTTTGGAAACACCGCAAGGGCTAGACAAGCTCGTAAGGCCTTGCGAGATTGCCCCAACGAGATGTATTGTGGCATCTCCGGATTGCTCAATATTGCCGGCTACCTTGAGAATATCTGGTTTCATCCACTTGTCGGCGCGATGCTCAAGCGTCCAGGATATCCGGCCCTGGACTGCTGTAGCCAACAAAACCTGTCCCACCTGGGAAGGCAGGAAATTAATGACGTCGACGAGTTCGACATGACACCGCTCCAATGGGCCTGCCGTCTCGGCGATGCCCGTACAGCTCGGAGGCTCTTGGAACTTGGTGCTGATCCGAACCAGACCGACTCTAGAGGAACTGCCGCCATCCACGAAGCTGTTGAAGCAAACAAGGGGACAAGTTGCCTCGATGTGCTGTTGGAATTCGGAGCAAATGCCATAGCATCACGGAATGCCGATCGGGATCCGCTGCAGAAAGCCTGCGAAGTTGGCAATCAGGCCGCCATTCAGCTACTCGTCTCTCGGGGCATTTGCGACATCAACGCTCGGAGGAAACTGGACGGAAACACGCCACTTTTTGCGGCCGCAGCATATGGCAATGCTGAGGTGGTAACGTACATGCTGGACAGAGGCGCGGATCCCGACATCCTATCAACACACCGATCGACGGCACTACAGTTTGGCGTTGCTTTCCATGCGCACGATGCCGTCGATGTTCTTCTTTCTCGCGGGGCAGACTACCTACCCGTGGACAGTGACCACGAGAACATTCTACACGTTGCTGCTCAGTTCGGCGATGAAGAAATGCTACAGCTACTGGCTCGGCATAGCCTTGCTGGATTGGATGTAGACACCAGAAACAGGTTCGGCCAGACCCCCCAGGAACTGTTCAACAATCGAGCTCAAACAACGGAGGGACTCGAACAGGCATTCCACACCCTTCTTGCGTCAATCGAGAAGGCAAACCACGACAGCCTGGCCAGCGGGGATATGGAGACGGACTGCTTGGAGAGTGGTGATGAAGTCTTTTATGATGCTGATGAGCCAATACTCCTGGAAGAGAGTTGACGTGTTGCGCAAGAGGAATAGTTCTGTGGTTTTATCTCCGACTGGCGTGGTTCGGACTCAATTGGTACTCATTGTGTTTCAAGTAGAAGGTCTATCAGTGCAAACACAAACATCACATATTTTACAGCATTATTATACAGTTTTGTCATCGTCACCGTCGTCCCAGAATGACATCCTCCCTTCTGTTGCCGCCACTCAAAGGGAACGCCTGTTCGCGGACGGTGCTAGGAAAATGCACAGAATACCCCTCATACCTTGTCTCAGTCTTACCAACATCATTGAACGATTGCGTCTCAGTCCGCTGCCGGCTCGGCATATTAACCAACTCCACACGAGACTGGGAGTCCACTCGGAATGAATCCGAACGAAACACCTTGAACCCCTTGGGTAGCCTCGACTCAAACACCCCTTCCATACTCGCTGTAAACGCACAAATGACAAATTAGACAAACTATCCTTTCGTATATGACACATGATCGGAAGAAAAGGACTTACTGAGAAACAAATGCATAAAAGTCAGAAGCGGCGGCAGCCAGGTAAACACAGCGAGATACTGGCCAAACCCCCAGTTCTTCAACCCCTTCGTAAACGCCTCCCCATACGTCTCCTTCATCATCTTCCAGGTATTGAAGAAGTAAATCGCGTAGATGACGAGACCAATGAAGCCGAAAACACTGGCCAGCGACTCGCCCATCTGCCACATGACGCGTGCAAACCGCCTCTCCTTGTCGGGCTTGTACTTATTCACGAAGGGGTGGTGAAACACAGCGCCGATGAGCGCTAGACACCACGACCCAAACGCTACGGGGATGAAGCGGAACTTTTTGATGTCGAATGGGTCTCCTCCCAGGACGCCGACACGACCTTTCCCCGTCCCGCAGGCCAACTCGGCGGGGCTAGCATGCATGTTCGCCACGGAAGAGTGCGTGGCGAACAGCACGATGGTGAGAATCGCGATGAGGCAGACCGAAATCGTGGCGTGGGGACGCTGCTCGTTGTGCGCCCAGTATGACGCGGCCAACATTATCACGGCGGTGCTGCAGAACATGGAGAGCCCGTCAGCCATGAGGGCGTCGAAGCGGGCCTCGGTCTTGTACCGGAACACGAATGTCGAGACGAGCACTGCGATGGCAAACACGAACACGGCGCTGAAGAGCTCGTCGACGGTGCCCACGCACGATGCGCGGAAGTTAAAGTGTTTTTTCCTGTTGCGAGGCGACGGGTTGGCGACGATGTCGACCAGTGGGCCAAGCGACATGAGCGAGAAGACAAAGGCGAGGAAGAGAAGCATTCCGACTGCGACAAGCATCTAGAAATATCCAAGTCATCAGTTTCCGGCTACAAGGGCACAGCCTCAACAAGCAGCAACTTGAAGTTTGTGATGTCTGGTGGGTGCATGACGACTCAACATACCCCTATCCCCACAATATCCGGATTCCCAATGTTGATGTACCCCGAACGGCAATACGTGCCACCGCACATGTTCACGACCGCGCCCAGGAAATTTTGCGCGCTTTCGGCATCGTTCGTGGTTGCGTTGGTCCACCACTCCGCAATGTCGCCGACGCGCGAGCCGTTGATCGGGCTAGGAAATATCTGGCTGGCGAAGCGCTTCAAGTCCAGCAGGCCGACGTCGAGACTCGCGGGGTTGAGATTGACGGTGAGGTTCATGTCCTTGGCGTTTACGCCCGGTTCCACGATGTGGAGGATCGTGAGATTGGAAAGGGGCAGGATGCTAGAAGCTGCGAGACACCCGCTCCCGTCTCGTGTGACATTGTTGCCATAGTTGAGAAGGAGCTCTGTGAGATAAGAGATGCGGAGGTCGGCGAGTTTGGTGACATTGTGAGGATTCAAGAGCGTGAGGTCGGTCAGGTTGCTGGCCATCATGGAAATTTGACAGTACTAAGTTAGTTATCGGCAAAGGTACGCCTCCAAGGCGTGGCAAAGGGACCGTGGTTCACTTGCGTAGAAAGCGAATGTGGAGAAAGAGGCCAAGGCCAAAAAGGGGCGGAGGGGGGGTTCATCAGTCAGACAGAACCAAGCGAAGCCAGAATCCGAAGTGCGCGGGACGAACCGCTTAATTTATTCCACATTGCGGCGGTGCTGGACTGGACTGCCAAAATTTAGGCTAGGGTGTGTGGCACACACGAGGATTCCGACGACTCTGCAACCAGCAACCATCCGATAAGCATTTCAGCCAACCAGAACATGTTGTGGAGGCTGAGCCATAGCACCCGCCGCGGCTGAGCGTTCTGTCGCACCATGGTATTTTCGGAGTTTACTTTGGCTCTGGCGCGCAATTGGGCAGAACAGACTTGGGTTTTCCGTTGATACAAGCCACAAACCCTTGGCCCACGCAATGGACCTTTGGAAACATGTGGAGGGAGGAAAAGGGGTGTGGGGTCATTGGGCGACTGAGCGAAGCGTCGATGGCCTTCAGCTGCGGCGGCTTGCAGGAGGCAGGCACGATTCATGCACCCGCAATCCATTCCAGTTTGAGACGCTTGGTAGTCACGTGGTAGTGTCTCCCATTTGACCAGTTCTTTGCGTTATTGGGAAGTGTCAGGTGCCATATCACCAAGAAAAAAAAACGTCCTTCCTCACGTGCATGTTTTATCGGGTTTTGTAAGTGTTTGCTTTGCCACCTTTTTATTCAATCATTGCTCGCTGTTTGAACAGCCCCCAAGTTTTGGTCACATAGCTCAAGTCGTCTGAGTTTCAACTCGCGCTTTCCCAGAATCCATCTGCAAGCCCCTGCATGATTTTGCCACAGAAGACGGTCACATTTTGGGCTGAGATAAGCAGTTGGCTGCGACGTGCTGTCCCCACGGTTCTGTTTGGAGGTTAAGAACACCAAAATGGCACGATGGAAGTGTCGCACCGAAAGAGCAATCAGCAATATCTTCCGAAAGGGGCCACGATAGGCGACTGTTTTGGCAGATGGTAGTTGGACAAACTCGGTGTCAAGCTTTGTCATGGCAACACAGAACACGAGTCTGGCGGCACGGAGGAGCCTCATGGACAGATGTCCCACTGTCCCGTTCAAGCTGAAGAAAAAGATTCTGGGAGAGGAATCCGAGGGGGGAGGTTTATACTATTTTGGTTCCTTCTGTTTTGTGGATGGTTGTCATATTGTTCCTTCCCGATTTGTGTAACTTTGCACCATATCACGCCACAGATCGCTGCAACACGCCATGTTGACGATCAGCAACGTCGAGCAAAGCTGAGGAGGAAGGGACTCTACAATTCGAGAACTGAATATGGATATATCGACCCTCTGTCTGCCCACTGCCATCACAAGATCCCGACAACCGCGAACTCAAGCTCAAACACTTTCCGTCCGGCACTCCAATGGGATAAATCTGGGGCAACCCAAAATTAGATTCCAGCATTTGTTCATGACCGCTTGTATCCCCTGATCCACAAATCCGACTGGCGAAAGATGCCCATGTTGTCCGACTTCCAGGGATGGGAAGGATCAACCAAGGTGAACTCAAAGCGCCGGAACAACTTTTGTCATCATTAGTACCATAACAGCAAGTGTCACCCACGCCCTCGGTCGGGAGGAAATAAAGAAGAAAATATGAGCACATACCTCAACGAACACCTTATTCAACTCAATAAACGCAATGCTCCGTCCCAAACACTGCCAGCGCCCATGCCCAAAGATGAGATCCGTCGTGCCCTCCATCTCCTTTATCTTCTCGGGCTCCGAGTCGAGCCATCTCTCCGGCCGGAACTCATCCGCATCCTCGCCGAACACATCGCGGCGGCGCATCATGCTGAACCCGCTGTATCCGACTTCCGTGCCGGCGGGAAAGTGCACACCGTTCCAGTTGTCGCCGCCCGGCGGGACGACCTTGGACATGAGCGGCGCTATGGGCGGGTGGATGCGCAGACCTTCTTTGATGACGGCTTGCATGTAGGGGAGAGCTCGCGACGCGGCGTCGCTGATGATTTGTTCGTCTGAGGCGGTGTCGGTGGGGGTTAAAATGCCGGCGGCGTCGAGCTCGGCGCGGATGGAAGAGACCACGCGCGGGTTGGTGATGGCGTAGAGCATTGTGCTCCGAATTGCGGTGGCGGTGGTGTCGGAGCCGGCGAGGCTGTGAAGATCATAGGTATCAGTGATTGCTTTGTATGGAAAGAGCTAAGTAGCAATGGAAGGAAGTTGTTACATTTGCAGAATGATTTCAGACTCGGCCTCGGTTTGGTTGAGGCCGTGTGCTATAAAAGACCCGAGCATGTCTTTCTGGACTTTCTTGTTTGGGCCAAACCGTTCAGCAGCAGTCTCCTTGACGATTCTGTGTAATGTTAGTGTGATGCGGCGAAAGATCGGCATGAACGGCAAAGGAAGTGAGCGAGGTAGTGAGCTTACCCCATGATCTTGCCAAATCCAACAACGTCCTTGGCCGAAGGAACCAGACCCCTGAAAATGGGCGAGCCGGCAACATCGATTATCCACGGATAGACGCTGCCCCATATGACAGAGGCTATGTTGGTGTGCAAGGTGTGGATGTACTCATACACATCGGCATCCTTGGTCAGGAAACCAAATGGCTGCCCATAGGCTATCTGTGAGATGGCATCCATGGTGAAGTACTGTGCCTTGGTCGCCAAATCAAAGGGCTTGTTAGCCGCGATGTACTTGTTTTCGAGGAGCTTCATGAATGCGAGCACGACCTGGTCGAGCTTGGGCTGTAAGTTCTCAACTTCCCTGCCCGAGTACTGCAGGACTGTTAGCCCCTGTTCAACGACAATCTCTGCGGCAATGAGCAAGAGATAATTACCCCAGCGGCCATCTTGGACCGAAGTTGGTTGTGGAGGGCGTCATCTCTAGTAGATAAAATGTTATCTCTTTTCGGGTCGAATCGCATCCCATAATACCAATTGGAGCGTTGGTAGGTTGTTCGGACATTCAGCACATGCTGTTTCCAGAACTTGGGGTCATCTGTGATAACGAGGTTGGGGGCGATGCGAACAAACGACCCTGCCATTGTCAGTGAAACTACCACAAATACCAAAGGAGATCAAGCACCATATTTATTGGTGACATCCGCAAGGTCGGAAATCATATTCCCGCCCAGCTCATGTCGCAGAAGCCACCATTTAGAGAAGCCGGCAATGGGCGGTCCTGGGAAATGGCGAAGGCGAAGCCACTGCCGAATGTTTGAGACAACCAGCCATGTGATCAGGGAGACTGCAATACCAGTGGCAATGAGAAGCCGTGGGTTTGCACTGGCAAACGAGTTGACTTGAGTTGCCGTGACGTGGTAGATATTAGGCATGATGGTAAGGCTGTGATGAACACCAACTTGGGAAAGTGTGGAATTGAAATCAAACTCGGCCTTCCATCTCCGTGAACGGGGGGAAATTGTTACGAGCGGAAACATATCTGATATTTATAATTATCAGGTTAGCACGACTACTACACTACGGATACCTACCTAACTAACTACTCTCGTGCGCCGACCGCAATCACAAACAGCACACAAGCACACAAGCACACAAGCACACAAGCACACAAGCACACAAGCACAGGAAGTCCACCACCACTTCTGGACAGAAGAGCACGTTTTGCATCCTGTCCCATGACTTTCCATCACACATCTGCGTAGCTGCATGGCGCCGCCATGGCGCCGCATTGGCATCAAGGAGTGCACACCGTTCATTCCAGGTCCGGAGAAAAGGTGCATGATTTCACCATGTTTTTCTGGGTAAGGATCAGGACTACTGCCCAAAGGAGCCAGAGTTGGAGAGGTCATATCACACACGGTGTTAAGTTGGTCACGAATAATGGCTTATCCACCAATGCATGCTCTCTGAATTTTCAACACGGTCTCTAGCCTCCAGGCATAATTCGGGGCGGTTAGAGTTTCCAGTGGTGCAAAAATGTTGCCGAGGGTTTCCCGTCGTCTAACAAGTCGACATGAGATTTTTGGTTCCCCGTCAATGTTAGGTGCTTATGAGGGATATCACTGGGTTAAGGTATCAACAGAAGTGGAAATTCGACAGAGAGGACGGGGACCTAGCTTCAACGTAGAGGCATGGTCAAGGCGCAAAACGACGACCGAACCCCCCGAAATGTATAACACAGGTGATAATGCCTGCCGAGCTGTGGACGAAACGGGGAAAATCCGAGTGGTTTAAATCCGGAAGCAAGCCGGACCGTCGGAATGACCAACGCGCATGCGTGACTTGATGCCTTTCTGTGCATTGTTGGCGTGACGGAATGTCCTCCAGCGGCGTAGCATATTGTAGGTGACCAATGATGACACAAGATAGAGCCATTTTGTTATCTCAAAAGATGTCATCCGCTCACTCAACAGAATGAACTTGAATCCGCCAGGCTCCTAAACCCGAACTGCAAGGTTGCTTGGCAGTTAGCTCGCGACGTGTTATACTACTTCGCCCAGTTGTCAGTCGTCGAACGTTGAAATGTTGACGTGGCGCCAAACAAAAACTGTGTCTCTAGGCACAGCATGTGTGATTTGGCATTGGTCGTGCATCAGATTGCAGGCAAAAGAGCATGGATCAGTTGTGAGCTCGCTTTGGCTACCATCGCCATCTAGTGTAGGCAGAGTTCCAGTTGAAGTTTTTCGACGGAGATTTGGATGAGATGATACGTTTGTGTGCGGTCAGCCAGATGGCTTGAAAAGAGTTGTATGCCCCGGTCGTATGTTTTCGTCGGTCCCACTGTTGGTTGGATTTGCAGGATTTAACCCCACGTCTGACGAATGGCGAACAAAACGTCCAAGCACGGGGTGGATGAGAGATGATACTTGATTCGGAGGGATTCTTATGGCTCGTCCCCACAATTACGGGGTTCAAGGAGACACCGACGCGTGAGGTGGAAGGTGCTGACGACGCACGATGCCGATGCCCCTTTCAGAGAAAGTAACATGCTGTTGTAAGACTGGAGTTTCCAGGCTACCTATCTCATGGTAATACGTGGCAATATGAGATTTTTAATTGAAGCGCAACAAGAACTTCACTACAAATCTATCACCACACATTTAGTTTTAGCTGTAGAAGGAAAGAACAAAAATGACAGCGCCAAAGTAACATCATATTTCAGCACTTGAAGATGCCGGTGAAAACTGATAACTCGCTGGGCCCCCGCTGCAGCCTCACAATGGCAGTGAAGGACAAGCAAGTTGGCCTGGACTGCATGCCCATCACGCTGCATGACCGGAAAGCACTGAAAATAGCTAGCCTCGGGATACACCCAACAGGCTTTATTCCGACTCGGAATTATTCTCATACGTAGCAAGGAGGACGTGGTAGGCAGTGCGCATCCTACTCCAAAACAGAGATGATAATGCAGCTTGAACCTTAGCAACTTTCCGTTCGCCCACAATCGTTCGTCAACAAGGAATATTGGACACAAAACAGCCCAGAAGAAGACAAAGAAGAGCAAGAGGTGCTGTGACTATTACTAGTAGGGGAAAAAAGGCAAACAGAGAAAACAGCATCTGATCCTCAACACCATTGGGATTTTCTCGACAATCTGGACAAAGCTGTTGTCGGAAATCGGCACATAGTTCTAAAAGGGCGTCTGCCGGTTTCGGTGCCGGGATGGCCAGAGAAAAAGTATTCACCACGGGCCATAACACAGCTACGGACATCCGGAAGGCTGAGCTCCGGCGTCCCTTGCAGCATCCCCATCGCCGTGGCCCGGCGTGGGCAAAGATGGCAATTAAAGGGGGCAGTTGAAAGAGTGGGCAACGCGTGGAACTTGCTCCAACTCATATACGACTTCCCCAACGACTTGGATGACATAATTACCATTCGGCGCTTGAAAACCCATGGAAGAAGGTGGGCAGTGCTATCTAATTAAAGCCCGACATGTCCCTAGAGGCAA
Source organism: Podospora didyma (assembly GCA_033439775.1). Taxonomy (NCBI): domain Eukaryota; kingdom Fungi; phylum Ascomycota; class Sordariomycetes; order Sordariales; family Podosporaceae; genus Podospora; species Podospora didyma. Next base: position 715,956 of record JAULSW010000011.1, read on the forward strand.
CGAAGGGCCGTGTGATAGGACGACATGTCGGCACTGGCCCTGGTTTCCCCGCATGGGGCCCTTTGCGCTATATCACAATTAATGTAGGGTGCAATTAACCCACATGGCATCTCCGCATTCACGGGGAGCCGCTTTCCGCGGTATCCTTTGATCCCTGTTCTGGGTCTGGGGCACATTTGCCGACGGTATGAATTAGCCAGAAGTCCAGACAAGCAACACACCGAATCAACGACGACCGGACAAATGGCAATGGAATTCCCCTGAAAATATATATAAACTTGGGCCCTGACCTGGGAGGGAAAAGGAGATGCCGCCGTCGTCGACACGAAAACTCCTTGCCAAGCATTCACGGGATAACTTGAAGTAAACAGAGAAAAATGCAGTTGACATCTCTCACGGGCCTGGTGGCTCTGGCCACTCTTGGCAGCGCCCAGATCACCAAGGTCAACGACTTCAATGCTGGCCCGACAAAGCTTGGCATGTACGTCAAGGTTCCCAAGAACCTGAAGACCCCTGCGCCCATCATCGTCGCCGTCCACCACTGCCAAGGCTCCGCGTCAGGCTACTCAACCGAGACCAAGTACCAGAACCTGGCCGACCAGCACAACTTCATCACCATCTTCCCCAACTCGCGGTCCAGCGGCGGGTGCTTCGATGTCGCGTCGCAAGCCAGTATGTTCTGATTTCTGCTCACATGAACTCCAAACACGACAATCTAATTCATGTTTCCAGCCTTCACCCACAACGGCGGCGGCGACAGCCAGACCATCGTCAACATGGTCAAGTACGCCATTGATAAGTACGGCGGCGACCCGAAGCGCGTGTTCACCGTGGGCACGTCGTCAGGTGCCATGATGACCAACGTCCTCGTGGCCGCGTACCCGGATGTCTTTGCCGCCGGGTCCGTCTACTCTGGCGTGCCGGCCGGATGCTTCGCCGTCTCTGGCGCGACCGCCACCCAGGACCCTCCCGGATGGTCCAACTCGTGCGCCAATGGCCAGAACATCAAGACTGCCCAGCAGTGGGGCGACCTCGTGCGCTCCTACTACCCCGGCTACAACGGCACGCGCCCTCGTCTTCAGATGTGCGTGCCACCACTTTGCCTCATTCAAACCTTTGGATGACATGCTGACAATAATTGCTACAGCTTCCACGGAACTTCTGACTCTACCCTGCGCTACCCCAACTGTACGTTGTCGCCTCTTGATCTGCGAGTCAGGAGAAGCTAACCCCCTAAAACAGACGCCGAGCAGCTCAAGGAGTGGTCCAACGTTTTCGGTCTTACCACCTCCACCAACAAGACCAACACCCCCCAGAGCGGCTACACCCAGACCATCTACGGCGAGGGCACCGCGACCACCGCCCAGCTGGTTGGATACAGCGCCCAGGGCGTCGGCCACAGCGTGCCCCAGCACGAGAGCATGGATCTCGCCTTCTTTGGCATCGAATGAATTTCCCCTGGGAATCATGTAGAGCCAGCCTGAGTTGTGAAAAGTGTATTGTTGGGAAGAGGACGAACTTGTATATAGGACCGAACTGAGTACTTAGTCAAAGGCTGTACATTTGGTAAATGTTTCATGGACTCAATACTCTGCGAATCATGTGATATTGCGTCTCTGTCAGAAAGGATTTTTGTGTATTTGATCAGACTCAGTTTTGCCTTGAAGAGGTTGTACTAAGTCTGATTGCAATTGCTCGTTTCAATTTCTTGTCTTTCCCTGGCATACCTGGTTGTATGAACATGGCGGTTGCCTCCAAGCCGAAGAGCTGAAAGTCCCCTTTTAAGGTGAATTATCAACTATTAGTCATAGAGACAGACAGGCAAGTGTGTTAGAAATATTGTCCAAATTAAGTTCACGGAATGGTCAGAGACCCAGCTACCTAGCCTCCGACAGCGAATTAGGTAAGGCCCTTTGACCGTCCCCCTTTTCACTTCTCACAACACTACAGCCGCAGCCGCAGCAAGACCAGAATCCCCCAGGGTCTTCAACCGCGACATTTTTATCCCATCTCTCCTCGGTCTCAAAACTTTATCTGCTTTAAAGTTAGCCCGCCCTCTAAAGCAGTGAATGAGGGTATATAGGGCAGGTCAGCAGCCCTATTCCCCAAGTTGAGCTTAGCAAGGGGAGCGCCCTGTCCGAGATGAATAGCGCAGCGGTCTCTGCCTTGCCTGTTTTTTCAACTATGAAAAATCAGGCCTGTTTTTCGTAGGTATGGTATTCGATTCCAGCTTTGGTCGGGGCTGTCGGAGATCGAGGGGGAATGGAATCCATACCCAGCCTTTTTGCCTTTTTTCCCTCTTTCTTTTTTTTTAAAATATTTTTTTTCATTGATTGATTTGGCGAGCAACATGACCATCTCCAACATGAGAAAGAAACCCCTCCTTTCTTATTGATATTAAAGCTATCGCCATGTACTCACCGTGCCACATTTGACTGGACCCGCACACGTTTTTATATCTTGCGCACACAACACTTCCTGCCCTCCTTGCGGCCACCTCGTGCGCCGTGTGCAATGCTTTTCGGTGCCTTGAGCTTACGAGAAGGACCACACCAAAACACAACATGCCCTTAGCAAATCGGTTACTCAACTATCTGACCCAGACCAGTCTTTGCAGTTAAACTGTTACTGTACTATTTTATGCAAAACCTCCCCCACCACAGCTGAAGTTCGCGCGACCACAGCAACCAACCAACACCAACACATCCACCAACTCCCTTCTTCTCACTCCCTCTGCCTGCATGCAGTTACAAGAAAATTCAGTTCCCCGGCGCGCCCAACCGATACGACAGCCCGATCAACATATCCCCATTATTCGAAAACTGCGGATCCTTCATATCGAACACCCCACCCCCCGGAAAAATGAAACCCGTCTTTTGCCCATTCAGGCCCGCCACCATAGCCGAGATCAAATCCACCGACTTGAGGTTCGTCGTGACAGTCGACTGCGCAAGCTCCTGCACGCTCGTCTCGGTGGTCATGCTCTCGCTCCCACAGAAAAGCGGGAACCACCCACTCGAAATCTCAATCTTGCAAGTCGGCGTGCCTTGGTCGACCGACACAGTCAGTTGCCCCGTTTGTGTGACTGACGCGAGCTGCACAGTGGTCGTCCACTTCACCGAGATCTTGTCCGTGTACGTCTGCGTCGAGGTGTACGGGATGCCGTCCGAGACGGTGGTCTCGGAGTCGGTCTGTGTGTACGTGATGGTCGCTTTCGTGTGGATGGTGATGGCGTTGCTGCCCGCCGACCAGGCCACGTCGGTTTTTATGGCGGATTTGGTCGTGATGCCCGTGTCGATGCCGAAGCCGCTCGTGGCGATGGTGTAGTTGCCGCCCGACCAGACGAAAGAGCCTCCTGTTGCGGTTGGGCTGAAGCTCAGGGAGGAGGCGGCGGGTTTGGAACCGGAGTCGAGGATCCACGAGACGTCGGTGGCGCCTGCGGCGGAGGTTCCTGCCGAAGGGTTGAGGGTCCAGGTGAGCACGGCGTTCATGGTCGTCATCATGGCGGGGAGGTAGGGCGCCATTTGCGGGAGGAGGTAGCCGGTCCAAACGTTGGCGTGCGCCATGAGCAGCGTGCCGTTGAGGTCGCCTTCGAACCAGTTGCCGGTCCAGGTCATCATCTCGGTGGTAGGCACGGTGTCTTTGCCTGTCATTTCCTTGATCAAGAAGGCGTTGTTTCCGCTGACGCCCGGGTTGACGGTGTTGGGAGTCCCTTCGGGCTGATAGTACATGATCTGCAGGTGCGAGCTAGTGGGAATCAGGGTGGGAGATGGCTCTGCTGCCGTTGGCGATGACGGTGGGGAATTTCCCGCGGTCAGAGCATATCCAATGATGTTGTGGGTGCCAGGGCCCTGAAGCAGCTGGATGTATGACGCCATCAGGGTCCCGAGCATGCCCTTGGCGTCGGCATCTTGTCCTGGCGACGTATTGATTCCGGTTATGGTGCTCTGGCTCCAGACTGAGGTGGCCAGGGTGGCCGAGGTGAAATCGATGATGATCTGCGTGATGGTGTACGAACCGGGATTCTCGACGGTCTGCGCCACCTCGGGCGGCACCTCGGAGAGCTCTTGCGGGTCAAAGCGGACTTCGATGGGGATGGCCCAACCGGCGACGGAAATGTTGACGGGCTTGGGCTGGCCGCTGCTGAAGTCGTAGTATGTGAAAGAGCCCGACTGGAAGTTGAGGTACAGAGTCGCGCCAAAGTATGAGTTGTCAGGGGTGGTCATGAGTTGTACTGTTGGCGGGTTCATGACCCCAACCAGCGACGATCCCGCCACTGTGTCCTGAACGTTGAAGTGAGAGACGTTGGCGTTCTCGGGCTGGGTGAAGCGGTACTGGAGGCACATGTCGACGGCTGCCTGAGAGATGGCAATGACCTGGTCATATCCCTGGAGCTCAAGTTTGAGGCGAGAGGCCGCGTCAAACTTGGTGTCTGGGTCATCCGACACCGATGACGATGTTGTTGACATGTTCGATTGGTTCAAGCTGTTTGCTGAGAGGCACGAAGCCGGCAATGCTTGAGAAACATAAGAGGTGATGATTTTCTCATTGACTTCTCAAGGACGCTGGAATATTATGTTCTCGGTGCTATGCAGAGCTATCCTGGTTTCAACGCCCTTGTCGCGCTAGTCTCGGCGGAGAAAGTTCCAAAACATGGCTGGCGTCGGTCTAGAACATCTCCGCCCGCCGAACTATCGAGGACTAGCATGCGATAATCTACAACTAACCACATTCACACCAAAGATGCATTAAATTGACAGATAGTTGTTTCTTGATTTAGCGATGAGGACTCAGCTGAAAGCTGACATGTTCTGGCCTGGGCCGACATCCACCGCTTTTGTCTGAATTTGCGGCTCCGAAATGTCGTGAGAAACTGGGTGGTGCTGGCGGTGAAGTTGAGGCAACCCCCACCCAAGTTCCAGATTCTTATCCGTACATGTATCAATTCCCCGCCATTCAAGTCTTGATAAAGCAAGGATAGACCACATAAGTTCATTTTGCCTCCTTTCATTCGGCATTGCCACCTGTTCTCCATGCCAAATAACGACACCCCAACACCGGCAAAGATGGATTCGCTCACAGCCCACACTGAGCTGATGCACAATGCCGTGCCAGCTCGCTGCATCCAGCCTGGAGGGGTCTTCTCGGCCGTCAATGGTGCCAACGACAGCCCTCTCATCTTGTCCATCGGGTCCGATCAGAACCTCTACGCTGTCAACAAAGACGCGACCACGCTAGAAAACGTCGAGCTCAACCTCTCGACGGCGTTCAAGCTTCCGAGCGGCCATGTGATGCATTCCATGGCCGTCAACCAGGATCCTTCCATGAACATCCATCTCGTCTTTGCTGCTGGTCCGGCTGATGGCGCAAGCAACCTGTACATTGTCAAGCCCCTGGCATGCGATGACATTCAAGGCTGGACTCCTTCGTCTGATTTGAGCTCGCTCGTCCTCAAGGGTTCAGATAAAAGCGATGTCCACGTTTCGCGGATCTACGTGGCGGGCTCAGCTCAAGCCCTCACCACGTCACCCTATCCCGCCATCTTCGTCCAGTACCAGAAGCTCTCTCAGTCAACCTTTGACTTTTGCCCCGTCATCGTCGACCCCACCGGTGTCAGTTGGTCGTACAACCATGATCTACAATCGCCAATCAACTCGCAGAAGATCCTGGATCTGTGCGCCGCCACCATCAATGGCTCCAGAAGCCTTGTCGCGCTGACCCAGGAGGCAGTCCCGACGGGGGTTACTGCAAGCAGCACCGCTCCGGCAGCGCCGCAAATGCGCGTCCTCTCTTTGTTCGAGGCCGGGGGCGAGTTCACCCTGATGGACATTGTGCAGAAATGCCCTCCCAATTCCGCCATGGTCAGGACACTGACCAACTCTGATGGCAACGACGACCTGCTCATTGCCGGCGGCGGCATGTATTTCATGAGCGGCAGTGGCTGCGCGCAAGGGCAGCAGGGCCCAGATCCTCAGGTCGTGAGCTCCGACACGACATACCAGACCCCTCAGCAGTTCGAGGTTGCACAGCAGGGCGAGCAGGTATCCATCTGGGTGCGGACCTCGACCCAGGACGTCAACTACCAGGAGTACCAGTCCCAAGCGGGCGCAGCCCCTCTCCAGTCGTCTACTCCCATTGTGCCTCTCCTCGTCCACGGAGACGGCGGCGGTGCATTTTCACCCATCCGAACACCTGGAGGTGTCCAGCATGTCTTGGTCTCGGGCATTCGCGATGCCACACCAGTCCTTACTCAAGTAACGCAGAATGTCAGCACGCGACTTTGGCAGCCCACGCCCGTCATGGTCCCCGCCCTGAGTAGCATCGTCAAGTTTGTGTCCTTCACCACCCAGGTCCAGCTCAGTGACACAAACGGCATTCCCCTACATGGGCGAGACGTGATGATCTCGACCTCGGTTCCCGCTGACTTGATCGTCAATGGCATGCGCCTGTCGACTGATTCGACTGGGACCCTGGCCACGGCAGACAAGGCCGGGACTCTGACCATGATCCTCCAGGGCACTGACAGCTCGACGCCCACAAACTGTCCCATCATCACCGTGGCTCCCGTTGCCGGGTCTTCTAACACTTTCAAGGCGGATGACTTTCTCGTCAACCCTGCTTTGAAAATGTCCGACGCCACCACAAAGCTGTCGTCGGTGGATCACCTAAAAAGCCTGCAAAAGAAGGGCGTGATCTCCGGCAGCGTGAGCACTGACAACTTGCATAAGGCAGCCAAGGGCTTCAATGGCCTTAAGAATGCAGCTGCGTCGATGAATTCCCAGGGGCAGGTTGTCCCTCAGACTTCGTCTCCGCCGTCCCCGTCAACACCGCCATCAGCACCCTCAGCCATGGCAGGCCAGGAGACAACCGCGACCCGGTCACATGCATCACCCATCTTCCAGCAACGTGAAGCCATCCAGCCCGTTTCCTTCATCTCTGCGGGAGGCGAAATAGGCGATGCATTCGACGACCTGTGGACACTGATGAAGACCGGCTTCGAACACATCGCCAGCTGGACGGTCGAGCAAGTCGAGGACGGATGGGCTTTCATCCTCGAAATCGGCGGCGAGTTTTACAACCTCATCGTCAAGACCATCTCGCACATTGTGCAGGCAGCCGTCAAGATCTTCGAGTTCATCGAGATGGCCATCGAAGACATCATTAAGTTCATCGGCTTCCTGTTCGAGTGGGAAGACATCGTCAAGACCAAGAACATCTTGGTCAACATTACGACGCAGGGCATGATCTGGGGCGCCGATAATCTCGATGCAATGCAGGCGGCGAGCGACACCTTCTTCGGCGACATGAAGGCCATGGTACTGAAGCTCAAGACCAACCCCCTGCCGACCAATATGCAGGGCGCCGGCGTCGGCACCAATTCGGCCAAACAGCAGTCTGCAAGCAACGAGAAGGCGTCCCGTGTGAACCGCGCCAAGTCTCCGGCTGCTTCGTTTGGGCAGTACCAAATGCAGCACGGCGGCAAAAGCGTGAAGTCACAGAAGCCAGCCAGCAGCGGCACAAGCCCAAGCTCCGGAGGGACGTCGGTGACTGACATCGCCTCGGCCATCTGGACCGACGTCGAGGAGTTGATCAGCAGCCTCAAGACCGACTTTGCCAACTACTTCAGCGACCCCGACATCTCTCTCGACAATCTCCTCGAAAACATCGGCCTGGATGTTTTGGCGAGCATCATCGACGTCACCGCCACGGTGGTGTCCAAGATGATCCAGCTGCTCAGCCAGCTGATCATCCAAGCGGCCGGCGCCATCACCACGACGATCGACATCCCCGTCCTCAGTGCGCTGTACGAGCTCGTGTCTGGCTCGCCACTAACCGTGCTCGACGCAGCCTGTCTCGTCATGGCCATTCCAATGACCTTTTCCTACAAGATGTTCATGGACCAGAGCCCGACCGACATCTCAGGCATCTCGTACCTGACTGCGCCGAACTTGTACCTCACCCAACTCCAAAACAAGGTCGCAGCCATGTCATCATCATCTGCATCCTCATCACCATCCAGCCCAGCGATGATGCTAGCATCCTCCATGCCCAGCGCTGCCCCTCCAGCCTTTGACCCTCTCGTCCTCCTCCAACAACCCACCTCCCCTCAACCCACCACCCCTAGCAGCGGCGACAACTCCTCAGGCGAATGCGGCCCCAACGACTCCTCGCAATTCTCCGCCGACACCAGCATCACCACCCAACTCTTCGACTATGGCGTGCCCGTCGCCTCCCTCCTAGCATTCAACCTCTACACTGTCCCGCACTGGTTCGACGTGGACCCGTCTGCGCCCGACAACGACATCTGGTTCACCATCACGGGGCTCATCTGGCTCTCGCAAGCGACCCGCGTCGGCGGCGGCAACGTCCCCGGCTTCGGCTGGCGGCTAGCTACCTGGTTAATCGGAGTAATCAACGTCCCCGCCGAAAGGTGCACCAAGCCCATCCGCACGGGTCTGAATTTTTATACCGGCGTGCTGCAGCTGGTTACTTCGATTGGGAATTATGTTACCCTGTATGAGAACAGCGTGGATGTGGATGTGTATTTCATGGTGGAGGATCTAGTGATTGTGGTGGGGGATATGTTATCGGCGGGCGCAGAGGGGACGGACGGGCTAGTTCCGGGGTTCACGGTGCCGGCGTGGGTTTTTAAGAATGCGGGGTATGTGATGCGGCTGGCCAAGACGACCAGCCAGGCTTCCCCGGAGGCGTATCGAAGTGGGATGGATTTGAAGCCTTGAGGGGTGGTTGAGATGTGGTCTGATGTCTTGTTGGAAAGGAGGGCAATGATGAGGTTTTTGTTTTGGAGACTTCAAAAAATATAAAAGGAACTTACTTAAAAAGGGGTTGGATTGGGAAAAAAAAAGTGCTAGAAGTTTCTCGGTTTCTCTAAAAAGGAAAATTGGATGGGACATGGAGGCTTTGCAAGTTTTTCCATCCCATTGTGAAGCTGTTGATCAGTGGTGGAGCGTGTTTGCGTTACACATGAATTCGGGATTCCGTTTGGCCGGTGCTAACTCGGAGCCCGGAATTGCGAACCACGCGGCGGTTGTGACTCGGGAAGGGAATACGTGGCACCAATGTCTTGGCATTCTTCTTAGGTGCTGCCCGCCTTTTGAGGGGCAAATCGGGCAAGGGTTATTCCGTATGTCGCTGGGCAGTCTCCGAGATGTCTCACCCCTCCCCGACAATGCTGACTGACCACTTACCACGGAAGATTTGCAGGTGCAGAGAACCTGTCATCGCTGCTCGTGGTTTGCGGTGGAGGCGCGGTAATGCAGATGGTGACGAGAACTCTCGAAAGTGGTTTGCTATTGTAGCAGCTGTGTGCTCATTATCGCATTACCGCTTCCCCACTCCAACCCACGAGCAAGCTACGACAGGTGCCCACACCTGCAAATCTCAAATCTTCCGTAGTATAGTGGTCAGTATATGAGCTTGTCATCTTTCACCGGATTTCGCTCGGGACCCGGGTTCAATTCCCGGCGGGAGAGACTCTTTTTATCATTTCCCTCAAATACCATGCGGGGGGTTTAGGCCTGTTGCTTACCATCTTTTTTTTTCTCCGGATTTTGTTGATATTCATTCCCCTTTCAGCAAGGTTTTTATTTCTTTATCAAGGGGCAACAAGGTTTTATCTTCTCCTGTGATGCCCTATCGGGATGAACTACGACATTTTCGTAACTAAGCATAACGGCAGCCTGCAGAAAGTATTGGTTTTTCGCGCATGTGCGTGGGTGGTGTTGGTTACTCGGTGTGGTGCGGTGCGGTGCAGTGCATGTGTTGGCCCGGCTCAGCTCCAGAGCCTCGCGAGGCAAAAAAGGCAAACCATGTGTCACGTCCAAGTAGGTAAGTCGGCATGTTTCTTATGTAATCCCGACCAGTCACACTACGCCCGTCTGTGACGCCTCTCATTCGGCAAGCAGGTTAGGCAGCCAGCCACGGTGACACAACGTGGATGCAGTGGAAATGAATTTCGCGCAGCGCTAAACTGACCCGACAAACTTTACTTTGCAACCTCACCCGTCAATCCAACAACCGGCCTCACCGTTCGCGACGGACCATTGCGGCTATCAGCGCCAGCTGCTGCAGTTGTTGCGATGCCCATCTGAAGTCGGTTGGTGCCAAAAACGCCACAGCCTTGTCTTCGCTTCTGGAGCCAAGATGAGCGTCGTCCAGTGGACTGCAGACCCGGCAGGGACTGTCAACCCAGCCAAGCTGTACTGGGGAGAGATGATGCCCGAGGTTATCGAAATCATCGACGACGACGACGGAATCTCACCCACTCCCACAGATCCCGCGCAGGTTCCAACTGAGGTGATAGACCTGACGTTTGACGTTCCCGCACCAGTCCCGACCCCGCCACCACCACCACCGCCACCTCGCCGACCAAGTTTTCCCCTTCCACGCATATCGACCGATTGGGATCTCCAAAAGGATATCGTATTCCACACCAACTCGCCGAGCAACACTCAGGCCCTACGCAAGGAGTTTGAGACTTGTCATGTCCCCATGCAGTCCCGGAGACCGACAAGCGCAGGATATCATGCGTCCCCCCAAGGCTACTTCCTGGACCAAACTGCACATGAAAATGGGCCACGTATTCCCGTTGACCCAAAGGCAGCTCCAGGCTCCTATGTCGTGGTAGACCACACCTCGCGGACCATATATGACGTCTATCTGTTGCAGGCCGACATAATGACAAACGTGAACCGGTTTAGGCGGCATCAGGTACGTTACCTGCAACACTATATCCAAGCAAAACTACTGACTCTTTTCAAACAGATAGTACATAATCCCGCGACCAAGACGTACAGCCTCATGATCCGCGAGGGCCGCGTGGGCCTAGAGGGCACAGCCAAGCAGGGCAAAGCCTCCAAAGACATCAAGAACATCGCCCCGCGATTCCGCTCACTCTTCCGGGACAAGACCGGAATAACCTGGGACAAGCGGTTTGAGCCCTGCTTTCCGCGAGACGGGAAATTCACCTTCATCGCGCTCGACTACCGCGGCACCATCAGCCGGCCCCAAGAATTTCCCGACTACTCCATGCTCAACCCCAAAGTCAACGACGAAGTCCGCGACCTGATGGAGTTCATCATGTACGGCGGTCCCATCCAGCAGACCCGCGACCCGGCCGCCATCTGGTCCATCTGGTCGCCTTTCACCGCGCCCTACGAACACCTCAGCCGGTGGGCCGTTTTTTCCGCGTTCAAAACCATCGAGCACATCCGCAAGCACCTCGAGTCACCCGCCAAGCAGATCCACTGGAAATCCATCCTGCGCGCGTCGTCTCGGTACAGAAGCCAGATCCCTTTCTGCGCGGGGCCCAAGAGCCGCGCACCAGTGATATCATCGTACTACGCCATCTTCCTGGAACTCAAGTTCCTGCACTCCCTCTGGCCGCGCCAGCAAACCGCTTCCTTACTCGCCGAGATCTCCCGCCGCGCGTGTCTCCAACTAAGCGAACACAAATCCCTCGCCCAGCCGCTCTACCAAGCCTACAGCTCGCTCCGCCACGGATTCCGCCGCCTGACCGATTCGCAGTCCATCGAGTTCATCCACCTGAAAGCGTACCTCGAAACGTCCACGAACCGCACCGCCCACAGCATGATCATCGAGCTCCAGGACATTTACAGGGTGTTCATCAAAGCCAACCTGCCGAATCCGTACAGGGATTGGATCGACTCGCGCAAGTTCAAAGGGCCCGAGCTCTGGCCGAATGACCTCTCCACGGTCGACGACTCGGACCGCCGGCTGCTCTGGCACGGTACCCAGCTCGACAGTCTGATGGGTATTCTAGACATCGGTCTGCAAATCCGGAGGCCAGGAGCGAATTTCAATGGCTCCATGTTCGGCAACGGAATTTACCTGGCCGATACGGCGAGTAAGAGCGCCGGGTACTGCAAGCACCAGCACTGGGGCCAGCCGCAGGGCGAGGCGGTCTTGTTGCTGTGCGAGGCGGATATCGGGGCTGCGCGGATGAGGAAGAAGGAGAGCGTGCCGAATGCGCACGAGCTGGTGAAAATGTCGGGCGGGGCGACGCGGTGCGTGGAGGGGATGGGGAAGACGGGGCCGGTCAGGTGGACTGGTGTGTGGTGGGATATGGGTGGGTTGCCGTATGCGGGTGGGGGTTGTGTTACGATGGTATGTACGGTGATTGTTTTGTTCATTTCTTGCCCGGTCCCTGGTCTGTTCCTTTGGGGGGGACATGTGAAGTCTTTTTTGGCATGGCAAGCTTTGAGCCTTTGCTTGCATCTGGCGCGACGGGGAAAAGGAAATTTGGCGTCTGACTTAGTAGAAACCGCCCTTGAGCGGGCTGGTTTGATGAGCCCCCCTTCTTCAGCGTCAGGCTTGATGTACCCTTCTTTGCTTGCACTTGGCTTTGATGAACGGATTTGCTCACTATCCCTCCGTTCTAGCCCGACACGACAGTCCCCTACGGGATAAACAACGCCGACGCATTTCTGGCCTTCAACGAGTACGTCATCTACGATCCCGCCCATTTGCTTATTCGGTATCTGTTTCGGGTCAAGATCAGGGAGAGTTATCGGAGGTGGTGAATAAAGCTCCTAGAGGAAAGGGGTGTGTTTTTGTGCTTCTGGTGAGCTTTGATGACGTAGAATGATGCGGAATGATGCGGTGAGCGTGGTTGACGAAAACTGAAAGAAAAAAAGAAAACTTCACGTTGAGCGAGGCATGCTGGTGTGCCAAGGGTCATGGATGGTCGGTTGGGTTAGAGGTTCTGGCTAATGATCGTAACGACAAGCATTCAAGAAAGGGCGGGTTGGACATTTGCAGTCGGGGGTTTGATGACTGACGAAGTGACGAGGGAGTCTGATGAAAGCAGGGGCATGGCGGGGACTGGGTTGCATTGCGCAGATAATTATACAGGTACCAGATAATTGCATACTACTTACTCCACCACCTAGTCTAGGTGCTTGCGCCTTTCCTACCACTTATTCCTCCTCCCGCCCCTTGTCCTCCTTTGGTGGGATATTACCACCAGTCGCGGGGGGGTATCTCGAAAGCTCCCTCAGATGCTCCGGCGTGCCAAACACCTGCGGCTCCTTCTCATCCCACCGTCTGTGGGTAACCCTGCGACCACAGTTTGCACATTTGTGGTCGATGTGGTAGTACCAGTGGCACAGGCATGGGAGCATCGTTCCCAAGAAAGTTGTCAGGAAGAGAATCGTGCCGAGAACACTTTTCCACCACTGTCAACATTCTTCTTCTTCGCCTGGACCGGGTCGGGACAACTTGAGTGGGTGAGCTTACTATGTCAACGCGGAAGGGTGGTTCTCGACATTTGTCGCCGCGCGCCGCTGGCAGAACGGGCAGTCGATAGTGTCGGACTGATCGCCAAGCAGATGCAGCGGTGTGACGGTGCTGGGCATTGCTGGAGACCGAAGGGGTCTATCCATCATCCCGTCCGCGGGTTGATACTTATCAGAATCTGGCTGTTGGGATTGCCGGCCCACGATTTCCTTATCGTCGTCATCGCTGTTTTGGGCGTCTTGTTGCTGCGACTCGAGCTCTGCAAGGAAGCAATCGTGACCAGACGGGACCAACCCCGAGCGCTTTCTCCTGTGTTTGTGTATCACCTCGGAATGATTCTCTTCTCCCGGGACCAGCTCCGGCAACGACGCATCACGATCGTCCTTGTTAAACTTCGTGTCGCATCTATTCAGGTGAGATATCAGTGAATTTATGCCGCAGTCTACGATGACGAGTGTTGGCGGAGGTGGTATTTTGTCACCTGAACGTGATGGATGGGGGCTTTGTCCTTCTTGCCTCGGATGAATCCCTCCGAACAGCTGGTCTGTCCGATGGGGGCTCGCAAGCGATCTTATCCTCTGGCTTCCAGGGTTTGGCGGGCACCTTGGGCACCTGTGGTGAAGCCATCGTCAGCGTGAGAGCGTCGCTAAATACTCGGAAAGCAGGTTGCGATGCGCGCCCAGATGTTGAAATGGTGTTTGGACAAGAAATGAAAGAGGAGTCGAGAACGAAGCGGGGGACGGGAAAAGAAGCGAACGGGGAAAGATGCCAATGAATTGGAGCCTATCCTGATTCATTTCATCCCTACTGCCACAGCCCGCCCCGTGATAGTGGCAGTTAGCGAGCTTTAGCGTATCCCAATAGGATGAAAACCGACTCATACCACCGGCTAGTCCGCCAAAGCCAAATTCTGGAGAGGCAGTGACACCCCAGCCGAGGTGACCAAACGTCTTCGCAGGCACGCAGCTGCCAGCCAAGAAACGACACAAAAAGAAGTCTTCTCAGCGACCAGTGGAGACAGTTGGGGACGGAAAATGTTGTGGAATTCTGGGGCTCAACGGCGGAGGGGTTCAATCTCGTGTGGCATGTCTATTCTCTGTTCCGTGTTTGTTTACCCAGCATAATGGACACCTTGGAATAAAAACGAAGAGTAAACAGAATGGAAGAATAGCAATCTGTGAATTTACAACCATAGAAAAAAGAAAAAAGAAAAAAGGGCCCCTTTTCATACCCAAATGCTCTCCGGCCATACCTGCAGCGTTCGACATTCATCCAAACCAACCCTCGAATTATTTGCCGCCGACAACTGTGGTTACAAGTCCCACGAGTGTCCACGCACTAGTGTTGTTCCTATCAATACTATACTCTCGTACTTGGCCGCCCTGAACGCAGTACGCCTTGAGGCCGTCGTGGATAGCGAGCGCAGTCACGTTCGTCGGGGACGGGAACCCCGTGCTCCAGGACTTGGCTCCGGCGTCCCAAGAATGCAAGACAATAGACCCGTTACCAAACAGCAGAGCGACCAAGATGTTTTGCCATCCCTGGCCTTCATCCTGACGCCATGACGTGGCGGAAATGCGCGGCGAGGTGTAGTTGTCTGAGCCGGATGTGCCAGGGTCGGTCAACGGCCAGCTTTGGTCACCTAGGAGTCATCGGAAGTCAGCACATTTGTCTTTTCTCGCACTGTGATGTAGAAAGATTGGTATTACTGTGAACCCAGTCCCTTCGTCCTCCTCTCCAGGTATACTCCTGCAGCTGACGTGATACATCGACGTACAGCCGCAACCCGATCGGGCTGGGGTAGTATCTACTGTCGCCGAACATGTACTCTGGCGTGAACCTCGTTGCAGCCAGCCCAGCCCCCGGCTCCGGTATAACGCGGATTTGTGAAAGGTCGTCAAATCGGGTCCAGTTCCAGTTTCTATCCCCAACTCGATTCCGAAGCGTGATGAGATTCTGGCCCATGTCCTCGTAAAGGAAGACGCTGGAGTTTGAACAGCCCGATAGACAGGTGTCGGTAAGCGACGTGAGCTGGCTGGCCGCCCCGACGGTTGGGATATCGGGATAAGTTGAGGTGGTCCCCAAAGACCACTCTCCCGGTCCCACGACGTAGTCGGGCTTGTTGGCGGTGTTGACAAATCGAACGTTGAGGAAGGCGCCTTTGCTGCCATCCGGGACTCCAGGTGCGTCAACCGCGATGGAGGTGCCGTTCATGGGTACGATAGCTCGTCCGGCAGCTTGGAGCGCGGTGCTGATGTCGGTTGCGTTCCAGCCATTGCTGGAAGAGTTCCATTGCGACAAAACCAAGCCGCCAGATGCACCTTGGAAAACGATGGAGGAGACGTTATTCCTGTACGCATCTACCCAGCTGACAGCGGCCAGCCTGGAGCTGCGTAGGATGTTGGATGTGGTATTCCAGTCATCGGCTGCGGCGGCGCTGCTCGAAGAGTCTGACTCGGAGTTTCTGCGCGAGAGAATGCCGCCCAAGGTGCCAGCAATAATCGCAGCGATGACAACGGCGAAAATAAGACCCCACGTCCACAGCAGGCACTTTCGGTTTCGTGTCTGGCGCTTCACGCTCGGGTGGGTGCTCGCATGTTCGGGCTGGTATTGGCTGTGCGCGGTCTGGTGGCCGAGACTCCTGACATTGCTCCGACTGTCTTCGGACGGCCCCCCTTCGGCGAGGTCACCTTCCCACGGAGGATACCCGCTCATCTGTCGTCAAGGTTTGGTCAAGCCAATGAAGACCGCAGGGTTCGATCACGGAATGGTGCGCAATCGCATCCCAGTGCTGGCTGGTTTTCGATAAGGTTCGGACGAAGGATGAGGCTCTTGAATTATCGCCTCACTATGCGGGGTTTCTGGCAAGGCTTTCAGCAGGGACGCAGGTGACCCGAACCTGACCATGCACGTCGTCCTAAAGGGGAAAAACTAGCGACAGGCTGGCTTGGCCATTTCGCCATGATTGGACGCCACCAAATCCCACCCTCACCTGGGATGCAACTGGGCCTTAGTGTATGCCGTGAGAATGATGCATTAGCGTTTTCGTTGGTTGCTCAGCTTGGTGTCGACCTGAAGCAGGCCTAGAAACCTGAACTGTTCGTTGGGGTCGGTGGGGCTCTGGGATGACACTTGGGTTATTGTTTGGGCAGGCTGCGGTTCTATCCGAGTCCGCTTTCATTTCGAGCCACCATCAACAACGCTGTTCGGTGGTTCTCGGATTCGACAATATCTATTCGATATGTCGTCGCAGTGGCGGTTCTGTTTGGCCAACCTGCTACGGCAGCGACGAATTAGTTCCAGTCGTGGTTTCCTCAACACGACAATTTGTTCACCATCACCGTACGGGAAACCTGCTCAGAGCCATGTGTCCAATATCTGATAGGCATCAAAGAGAACGTCACCATTGACTAGCGCAAACGCGGCAGCCAGCATTCTGCCTTAGTCCAGCCAGTCATCACTTGCATCCTTGAACATAGCAGCGATTATGTCAAAAGCGCCATGTCCACCGCCCAAGTGGCGCTCGGCATCACTCAGACCATCCTGGCTCTGCTCGGTCCCAGCGCGGACGGGACGGCGATGCTCGCCAACATTGCCAGGCGGCCATTTCTTGCCTTTTTGCTCGCTGCTGGCTCTCCATCGGTTTACTTCAGTAGAGCGTTTCAGTATCGAGACCCTATTCATATGCTCGAGCCAAAGCCAGGCCGCCATCTCCAGCCCCGTCCCAAAGGGGGACTGCAAAGAGGCATCCTGGTTTAGAATATCTTCTCGCCATTACTGCCGTTGTCAATATTGTTATCATGAACTGGGAGCTTGGCTTCAAGACGGTCTGCATCTTCTGGTCCCACAGCGTCATCGGCCCTTCGCTATGGGCGGTGGGGGCAATCCTCACTGATCTCTTGAGCAACGTATCGCTGAGTCTTCAGATGCGCCGGTACCCTACCGACAAGCCAAAGCCTGATTTTGTCAGCAGAGTAGGACCCGTCGATTGGTTCTGTGGATTGCTCAGCCGCTTCCGGGACTTGACCAGGACCGAGTTTGAGCCTGCCAGTGCGCAGGTCCGGATGGGTGTCAACATCGGCATTTTTGAGGAGGGCAAAGCCCTCATCATCGCGGACTGAATACAGTCTGTATACTCGGTTCTCCACATCATGATTGGGACCTATCTCCTTTCGGGCCTGCTCTTCGTCGGGCCGGCGGATGCCATCATTGTAGTAGCCCGGAACATTTCTTCTGTTTTGGTATGTCGTGTCATCCTCATGTACGAGCTAGCTGGCTTGAGACAGTCTTGATCGATTCGGGTAAGCACTTGTGTTTGCCATGTCCGACGAACGTCGGTCCAGCAGTGCCGATGACTGAAGATGCAGCGGTCGCTGGGAAGAAGCTGAACAAGGCGGGACAGCCAGCAAAATATCAATCAACATGCCATTTCATCGCCGGCTACCCAGCGCAGACAGTAAGCAGTGGACGATGCAAAGTTCGGTAGCATCGAGGGATGAAGTGGCCTTCAACGAGACCTCAGTTTATCATTATTGAGGTCAGTGTCGTTCCATCTTGGCTTGCTTAGTCGTCATCGGCCGCCAAGTTCTTGGGCTGCCGGTTGCGCATGCTGTGCCGATGTGCATGATGAAACTCGATTCAGACGTGACTAGAGCCGTTGGGTGGAGTAGTGGCGGAAGACCTGAAACAAAGCGATAACTCCGAGAAACAACTCTGGAGTTTGCCAAAAAGGTCAATCGATGCATGACAGTTGGCGAGATTGAGCTCTGCACGCCTCAAGGATGCTCTCCATGAAGGACGGGATTGTTGCCTCGCTTCTCGAGAAGGCAACCAGACTGAGATCTCATCTTTAAGATGGCGATGTTGATTGTTCCTTGCTCTGACGTCAGGCGAAGATAAACAGGGAGAATTACGGATTAAAGGTGCGGAACTATCGTGTCGGAGTGGAGTTTGCGGAAGAGTTGGCATTTGCGGAAGAAAGGGAGGGCAGGTCCGGTGCTTCGAGCTCGGACTGGAGCGAGACCGGACGATACAGCCAGACATCGACGCACTAAAACGTGCGATGAGAGTTCCCCGGATTTACTGCGCCCTTTATTAAGATCCGAATGAGCCGTTGAATCGACCTGGTAGTATTTAATTGGAGGGGATAATGGTTGGTGTTATTGAAGCAACGCTCAAACAAACGTGTGAGCCCGCGGCACAAACAGTCAAGCACAGGCCAGTGGTGGTGCCACATCGCACGTGGGAAGCATGGGTCCACACAAGGAAAGTGGGAGGCACACAAATTGGCATCGAAAGGTCAAAAAGAACTTGACACCAGAGGGAAACGTCAAACAGAAAGAAAAGCCGCTAGATGGTCACTAGCTCTTTAGGAGTGGACCCGATTCGTTTAGGAACGCCAACCAAGCTGAACTGGGGAAAAGAATGTGTGCGTGCTGAAGAGTGGGCCAGTTTCTGCACGTTCACGGAGCGAGCTGTGCTGGACAACAGGGTTCCGAGCAGTTGCCACCTGTGCAGCATGAAGACGTTGCGGAGGAGGGCGGCGCTTGCCTGGGCCTTCGATGTAGAAGAATATGCCACCCAACACGGAAGGTGCAAAGACGCTGGCAAAAACCCCTCTTCCATCCTTCTCTTCCTTCTTTGGGCTTGCATATGCATGCAACTCGGGGCACGCGAGAACGCTTCGATTTTTTCAGCGACGAGTTCTTCCAGCGTGCTGCATATTGCCCCTGCGTCATTAGCCTCCTGCCGCTAGGCCAGACTGGCGCCAGCGCTGTGGTGGTCACAACGCTAACGCTGCCACACGGACGTTGCCATGAGACGCCATTCACTCAATCCCAGCAAGCGATTAAAATGCTGTGGGGACTCGAGCGAGACGAGAAACAGCGGCTGGCCAACTGGAATCGCGTGTGCCAGCAGTCGGTGGGCCTGCACCAGTCCACTGGCCCTGCACCCCTGCCGTCCTCGACGCGATGGCAGCCCATGTCGCAACCCGACAGCTCGCTCCGAGTCCCATTTCTTTGGCGACTTCCTCACCAGCCCAGCTCCCTCCTTTTCTTGCTTCCCAACCTCCTCCAGGACAACCCCTCGATTCCCAGCCTGGTGACGGAATTGCTCGCGCATTGCAACTCCAGCATTCATTCTTTATCATCTTACACAGTAGTCCCTCTTTAATACTAGCTACCGTCTCCCACAGCACAGCTGCAGCTACGGAAGCAAATCCCTCCACCAAGCACGTCCACGTCGATCCCCCGAGCGAGTCCGTGGGATAATCCGAAACTCATCAATCAACGAATCCACCACGGTCTTCACCACCAGAAACACTTCTTCCTGCTGAAGATTTGACGCGTCGTCCTTGCATCCTCTCCCCGATAGATCCACAATCGCCATCATGGGCCTCAGCATCATCGACCGCATCCAGGCCAAGATCGAGCTCTTCCGCCTCGAGCAACGATACACACGCCGCCGCAATCGCCGTTCCACCTTTGTGTCTACTGCCGTCTATGTGGATGGCGAGTACATCTACAACTCGCCCAACACGACCGGTTCGTCTGCGAACACGAGCCGCACCAACAACTCTCCCGACAGCGTGACGCCGCCGTCGCCTCTTTCTGCCTCCTCCCCCGTGGAGAGTGAAACGGCCACCAAGGCCCAGAAGCGTTTGCACAGGTGGTCGTCCATGCCTGGCTTTGGGTCGATGTCTAAAGCGTCAGCTGGCGGCATGCCCACACATCGCGAGCAAGAACAAGAGCAGGACTGGAGGACAGCGCGCCGGGGGAGCATGGATCGGTAAAGAGGAAATGCACAAAACGACACAAGAAAATAAAAGAAATACACACGCTTGTGGCGGACTCAGCCTCCTGGCTCTTCGCGAAGCTCTTCGCGAATTGCCAGGGTGCTGGAGAACTCACCAGCGACGACGATGAACGGCCTGTACAACAAAATTAGCATCCGACGATCGCTTCGAAGCCACCTTGAACGGCTCCAGCGGACGCCACGCAGCAAGCATTCTTTTCCAACATAACGACAACGGCACAACTTTCCCTCACTGGGCCGGCTCAGCATAGAAGGAGCATGTTTCTTAGTTTCTATACTTTGCTTCTTTTCCACACTCGCACTGAAAAGCATTGCTCGGTCTACTTGTTGGACTTTTGCTGCTGCATGGTGGCTGGATACCCGGGACGATTAGACTTTCTTTCCATGCACTCCACCACGCTACAACCATAGCGGCCAAACGCTGCATATGGTTTGAAGGGCATACTTCACTAGGATCCGGAAGGATTGAGAGTTTTTTTCTTTTGGGACGGGTCATTGGGGGTGTCGGGCGTTTTGCATATGCGCACGTCTTCATGCTCCCTGCCGCGCTGTGCAGTGCAGTGCAGCTGGGGCCGTGGCCCTGCGCGGCGCCCCTTGGCCCTCCCGTCTGTTTATTTTACCGTCATGTGTCGGCTTTTATCTTGTAATTACAACAGGGGAAATTAGAGACCGCACTTGCAACGCAAGACAGAGGAGACGGTGTGCGCGAATAGGAAAAGCCAGAATACGGCTGGCCAAGGTCACAACCTGTCGCCGTGCTTGAAATTGTATATATGGTCAAATCACGGTGTTTTTCTGGTCTGTGCCCCCTTTTTGCATCTCATGTGTGACGCGCCGCGGGGATGAGGCTCAGTATTCGTGTTGGACCAGGATTTCTTGACCTGTCGCTTGCCTTCACGTGCTGTGCCGACATAGTACATGCAGCGCCGTCCCAACTTCGTGACGACTCATCTCTAAAGGCTATCCTCACTTCCTGATTAAGCCAGCCACGATCCGTAACCCACGACATTCTTCAGCTCTTCCGATATCGTCTTCATTTAGCTTCATCGTCTAATCCTCACTTCCCCGTTTACAAACTTTACGATTATCACACATGCATACAAACCTATTCGCGACTCCTTCTATTTCGCAAAATCATACTCGTTCGTGCATCCCGTTAAAACCGAGACCAGAGATGCCACCAACATGCTCTTCCCCTCATGCATTTCATACTCGTTTATTTTGAACACCATCGCTATCAACCCTTCAGCTATCAACCACATACGCTATTCATCACTCTCCAAATAACCCTTAGCTTCCTTCGTCAGCATAACCAAAATTCCATGAAGCGTCAGCCAAAAAGGAGTTCCAACCCAATGAGTTGGAATTGTTCGATGATCCCATGCCCACAATCAGAATTGAACTGATGACCTTATCATCGACCTAGATGGATACTAGTGATACGCTCTACCCCTGAGCTATGCGGGCAATGGTTAAGTGGATGTTTGTTGATGGGTGCATGTTGGGTGGAGGGGATTATCAATATCATGCTCGAGTGGCTGGAGAGAATGGACCCTGGTATGGAGGTACAAGCAGGGAGTCATGAAGAAGGAACTCCAGTTGTGGATGTTTTTCTCCACAGAACTAGAGACATTGCTACCTGAACCGTGCACACGAGAAAGATCTATTCTTATAACAACCCTCCCCTCCCCCCCTCTCCCCCAAAAGAAAAAAAAAACAGGAATCCCGGTTTATCCAGGGCAAACCACTGTCCGTTATGGGTTGATTCGTTCTCGCTTGTTTCTGTGACCTTGGGAACATGACATGTGCAAAAAAAGGAAACTTGAATGCCCACAATCAGAATTGAACTGATGACCTTATCATAAACCTATTGGACTGGGATAGCTACTAGTGATACGCTCTACCCCTGAGCTATGCGGGCTGATGTTGTGTGGTTGTGTTGAGAGCTGCCCTGTTGGAGAAGACTTTGCTGGTTTGCTTCAGGGAGATCCTTGGCGTTGAAAGCATCGGGCTCCCCCTCTGCTTTGTTGAGACTCCACCGCACGCACACGACAATTTTGCAGTGGGGACTCGGCAGTTGGGGAGACAAGAATATGGAAGGGGAATCGTTTTTCTAAGGTTTGGAACTTCGTTGAGCCAGAAAAGAAACCTGCATCGTCTCGCCACTTGTGAGATTCGGGGAGGTTGTGGCGGAAAGGAGCAAAAAATCACAATCTGCCACACAATCATATTGGGGATGAGCTTGGATTTAGGAACACGAGGCAAAGGTATTATATTAGGCGTTGTCCTGTCCTTGTTATTAGCGCTGCTATTGTTAATATTTAAGACATCTGTTAGTGTCAAACTCATTTGTAGAACACAAGCACAGTGTATCACCTTTTTTCCTCGAATGACTATCTTGATGGTCTTTA
Source organism: Podospora didyma (assembly GCA_033439775.1). Classification (NCBI taxonomy): domain Eukaryota; kingdom Fungi; phylum Ascomycota; class Sordariomycetes; order Sordariales; family Podosporaceae; genus Podospora; species Podospora didyma. The sequence goes on from JAULSW010000011.1 coordinate 738,461, forward strand.
TAACGGTGTTCGGAAAGCGGCAGGTGTCAAGACGTCCAGACAAGAAAGCGCCTTGCCATGTGGTCGAATGATGTGGCTGACGAAGGCAATGCAGTGGCCGCGTGGCAAAGGTGTTGGAGCGGTGGCTGGTCGCGTTCAAGACGGCGAGCGGAGCTGAATTTCTGGACCAATAGAGCTGAACTGCACTGCAACTTTTGGCCTCTCTGGACAGGTTGACCTGCCCGTTTTCAGGTTCTCAGGATCAAGCGGCTACAAATCAAGACGGGGAAAAATTAATGCTCCAAAGTTCATTACATCAGAGCTTCTAACTGCATGCGGGAGTCGGATTGATCAATTCCATGTGTCGGACATTGACGATACAATCCAAGCCCTGAACATATGTAATATGGGCCTTGAAAACGCTACGACATACAATTTTTCTATATTGACACGAGATTATCTAATTAAATAAGTGGATGTTTCTCGATTTTCGAATTCTTTGTTAACCTTTGCCATTGCTGGCTCTTTTGTTGCAATATTGTGACCCGTGGCTTGAGGACCGGTGTCAGCAACTGCACTGCAATTTTAGCCTCGCAAGTGAGCCACCACCATCAACATCAGCCAGGAAACCAACACTAATCCGAATACGGAAACCTCCCATGGCGTGCCAAGAACCATTCAATCCGCGAGAAACTTCTTCAACTCGGCACGAGCACTGCAATTTTGGACCAGTCGGAAGGTTTGACGGCCATCAATCACTCTTTCCTACATACCTGATGAAATTAATCTCTTTAACAAATGGGACCTGCTAAATGTATTCGCTTATTTACTAACTCTCCCTTCATTTTCCACAATGAAATTGGACATCGGAATTGACGTCGTACAGAATATGTTGGTCAAAGATTGGATTCTCAGGCATCCATCATGCGCCTGTTGATTGGATTACGGAGTATTCCGTCCATTTTTCTCAACAACTTTCAGCCCCTTGGATGGTATGTGACCTGTGGACCCCTCACTTCGGAAGACGCCGTTGATGACTGCGCCAACTCCCGACGCAGAACAACTCATATTCACTCAACTGCTTTTTGTTTGTAGTTCTATTTGATTTCCCGCTGCCCAGCTCCCGGAGAAGAGAAAAATGACTTCCTCTGCCGACAAGAACTGGTTTCTCACCCCGTCGCAGGGCTTCGAGCCCGGGAAATCGCTCGTGCTGGGACAGGTCCTGAAGAACCCGCGCCAGCCAGGCGACGCGGTATTCTCCACGGCTTCGGACCTGGTGACCCCTGGCATCGAATACTTTCGCGACAATGCGGAGCACAAGAAACGTGACCATCGACATGTACAAGAAGCTGGAGAACTCGTTCAGCATTTGGACGCAGATCCGCGGCGCGCCCCTGGCCGCCAAGGTTCAATCGCAAAAGACTCGTTCGGCCGAGGGCGAGTGGAAGCTCAAGACGCTCGAGTCGGAGATGTTTGTCCCGGACTTCAAGTACGTCAGACAGGTCCTGCAGGCGGGCGACGTGCCCGAGGAGACCAAGTGGTGGCGCTTGAATTGGAGCCTGTACCTGGTCACGGGCGTGCGGATTGCGCGCGGCGCTTCCGTGTGGACGAGCGATGCCGACACGTCGTCGACTACGCTCGAGGGCTCGGGCGATGGGTCGGCGCACAACGTCCCCGTGAGTGGTGGTGCTGGGGTGACGCGAAGCGCCGAGAACGTGCGGCAGACGACGGTGGAGGAGACGAGTGACTTTGTTTATGCGTACCGGTTGCATGAGATCAGGTGGATCCCCTGCGTGAGTAAGAAGGTGGCTACGTTTGGGGATACGCAGGCCACTGGTGGTCATGGTGGCGAAGAAGCGGGGCTGAATCCGGACGAGCAGGCTGAACTGGATGAGATGGAAGCGGACGAGGAGGATCAGGAGGTCGAGGGATATGATATTGAAGGATTGGTGCCAATTGCTGGCTACGATGGAATGGTCGAATAGGGTTTTCTTTGTACTACGGCTTTGGATGCTTGCTATGATGGTTGATCGGGCCTCTTTTGTCTCTCCTGTTTTGTTTTGGAGGATTGGCACTCGTTAAGATGGAAATCTGTCTACCCAATAATGCAGAAATAGCGCTACATACAATCTTTCAGTTGCTGCGTAATTTGAAAAACCGCTACCTCCCGTGGTGCCTGGGGGTGGAACAGGACCCACGGCTTGATGTTGCGGTACCTGTCTGGTGGGAGTGTATAGCCCCCCACCATGCAATGCTGCAAAATCGCCATCATTCCCTCGTTTCTCAGCAGGCGTTCAGCATTCTCCACATTGCTTCCCCGTGTTGACGTAGTCCGCGCAAACTCCAGCACTAGCCCTGCGATGCCCGCCATTAAGGCTGTAGAACCGGAAGTTCCCGACAGCCGTTTCCGATACGAGGGCCTTGAATTGTCGTAGTTCAGCTCTGTGAAGGCCGCATAGAGCTCCTCGCCAAGCGTGGCTAGATTGTCCCGCTCCGTAAACCCAGGAGGGCTGAATTTCGAGGGGTGGCCTTGCCAAGTGCACGAGTTGACTCGGATGGCTTCCGACATGCGTGCTGGGAAGCCGACTGGGTTCCTTTCATTATGTCTGTTGTTTGATGCAGCTGCAAAGAAAAGCACATCCCTGGTTGCCTTGGCATTCACAATCGCCTTGCGGATCCCGTCCTGGGTGTCGGAGAAGGCGAAGGCCATGACGATGATGTCAACGCCTATATCCATTGCCCATTCAATAGCCTGGGGGATTCCGGGTTAGGTAAGGTGCGAAAAGTAATACAAGGACGACATATCTCACCTGGGGAATTCGCTCAGCAGCCCCCTCGTCGCCCCTATCGGTCTCAAAGACTTTGGAAATATAGAGCTTGGCTGTTGGGCACACCTTGAGAAGCAGGTGCGCACAGTGTGTGCCATGCCCGGTACTGTCACTGATTGGGGATTCCCCTGTAACAAAGTCGCGACAATGCGCACCGTTGATCTGGTTCGTGGCGATGTAGCGCTTCAGATCAGGGTGGCGAAGATCGATGCCGGTGTCGATGATGGCCACGTTGGCGTGCGGGACACTTTCAATATTAGTAAACGTCCTCCTGTTTGCCTGGCTCTTAAAGAATCTGTTAACGCCGTTTATTCCAAGCCCATCTTTGCTCGCGAACCAGCTGTTAGCTCCGTCACTGGAAGGATGTGTTTATTAGCTTATGAAGCCAGCTTTCCTGAAATGTTGGGCAAGTATTCAAGATTTGCACTCACGCGGACGCGCGATCCTGAGGGTCGCTTGCCATTGTAGATGCTGAATCAAATACAATTTCAGCTCGACGAGTGTCTCTCTCCTCTATCTCTTGCGATTCCTCGGAAGCTGCCGTCATTTCACTGTCTTGTCTTTGGTACTGAGAAGGCGATGGATGAACATCAACAGCCGGCAGACGCGATACCTCAGTATGGGTGCTCGTCGGAAGAATGTGTCCAGACTGTTCAGGGGCTCCGAATACGCTTGCGATGGTAGTTGGCCCTGCTGTCGTTCGATATGGTTGGACATCCTGGTCTTGCGGTGCCTGGGAAGACCCGCTGAGTTGTTGAGAGGAACCTCTAGGGTTCAGTGTGTCAATGCTGAGTCTGCCCATTTGGCTGCGGATGTCTGAAGAGAACGACGTTCGAGATACTGAGTGACTTCGCGACAAGCTCTTAGGAGACTCGTTTGGCATCAAGTACGACCCGGAAGGAGTGTAGTGAAGAGGTTTCGACGATCCACTCTTCGGAGATGACGCAACGGGGGACACATCAGAAGACGTGTCAGCACCAGCCACGATTGTCGGGACCGATTGATTAGCGGAGAGAACCGCTGTTTTCTGCTCCTGTTCATGGTTGCGTATTCTTCTGTATTGTTGTAACACTCTTTGAAACATCTCCCAACTGCATATTGTAAGTAAGTCCGAGACAGTACTTCGGGTGCAGTATTCGTTCAGTGTAATGAAGGAATTGACTCACTCGTCGAAAGTGTCTTCTTGCCGCAAGGGAATCGTCTCATTATTCGCCATCACATCCTTCCCCAGAGTGCGTTGCACTAAGGCCTTGAACCCGTGTAGTTTCGACTTAGTCTGTGTCGGCGTAGGGTCAATGTAGTACTGAAATGTCTCCCAACGTTCGACGTCAAGACATCGAAGTTGTTCCACTACAAAGCCAATTATACCGCCCGCCTCGCCGTGACTCTCGCCCCACGAAATAGTCCCTGGTACCGATCCTGCCGAAATGCCTAGGGATATTGTGGTGGAAATGTCTCCACCAACCCGGTCAAGTTGCCCGTGCAAGAGCTTCCTGATCTTGGTAACTAGGTAAAGATTTGTCCTTCTATGATCGAATTTGGTGTTGAGGTAAGAATAAATCTCCTCCTCTCGTTGCATCAGGCACCTGAGGAGATCGGCGCCTGGGTGTATGGACTGCACGGCGACGAATGGGACGCCATCCCCTCCGGGCTTCATGTTGAATAAAATTGGGCTTCGAGAAGTCAGGTAGCCTGCACCCAAAATACTCTCCAGGGAAATGGACTGACAGTAGACGCGAACTTGACAGTCGTAATAGGGTACCGGCTTTCTTGCGATCGCATACTGCTCAAGAAGCTCGAACCCGTTGAAAGGCCCTCGAATTTTCAGCAAAGCCGTCTGAGGGTCGTCTGGGACCGTGAGAACTTGGCCCACCTGAAGAATGTTGTCAATACCCCAATCGCGGGGGTCGACCTCGACCCAAGTCTCTGGCCTGGCCATGCTTCTCGCCATTTTACTGCTGTAGATTGAGAACGACCGATGTTTTCTGCGATCCTAACCAAGAGCGCGACTTGTAGCAATGAAGCGGTATGGGTGCTGCGACAAACACAGAATGAAAAGATGAGCGACATTTGAAATTTGGGAGTTCAGCTCTGCAGCCTCTTTGCGCCGATGTCTCACCAAATCATGTGACTGACGCAGTCCAGCGACTACCCCGCCCTGGGGCGGAAGATGCCATAATGAAGGCTGGGGTATCAGATGACTAATCCACAGAGTTGAAGCATCAGCCAGACACCGGCTGTACTGCAAGTTTGGCCGTCTGATGTTTTGGCCTCCCTGCCAAACTGGAGCTCGCTCTGTCGGCATGTAACACTGGCATCTACACCATTCCCTGCCTTCACATAGAGATTGCAGGGCGATAGGGTCCAAACTCAGAAGTTTTTACCTAAAAACCGAACGCTGTCCTTGGCCAGGTGATAAATCCCCGTGCGTTAGAGAGGTTTCCGCCCATAAACGCTATAACTGTTCGGACACGATGATTAGCAACGATACTCCCAGAATACCAATAACCAAGAGCCTGGAGAACGGTGAACTTACAGAACATAATAAAAGTGGATATGGCGATTCCGCATGTCCTTCCTGACATCCATCAGAAACAGCTCCACCTCCTCCCGCGACATGCCCAGCACCTTGTTAAACAGGTTCATGGACATGCCCTGGATCCCCTCCATCATATTCTCCAGCTGCATCGTCCCCAGCATCTTCTCCTCCGCACCCCTGGCCCAAGCATTTCCGGGCAGAGCAAACCTCTTCTCCACGACATCCACAAACCCGACATCGAGCATCTGCTGCTTGAACTTGTGGCAGCAAAGCCCGTCCTTGCCGGCGCGGGAGACGGCCTCGAGCACCCGGTTGCTCCAGAGCTCGATCGCGGTACCCTTCAGGGTGTCGTCCACGGCCTGCAGCCGGGCCGAGTACTCCTGGAACTCGATGACGCCTCCCGGCGCCATGTTGTCGTAGGCGGACTGGAACACGCGTGGGAAATTGCTGAAGGCGCTGACCATGAAGCGCGAGTGCACGTAGTCGAAGGGAGAGGAAAAGAGCCATTCGTCTTCGGCGTCGTCGATCAGGAATTGGCAGTTGGGCGGTACGCTAGCGGGACGAGGGTCAGGGGTGGACGGATGGCTTTTCTTGGCAGGCGCGAAAAAAAGAAAAGAAAAAGGCACTACTGCTTACTAGTCGGGCTGGATAGGGCTGAGATCTGTGCCGATGACCTCTGATTCGGGATGTTCGGTCGCGAATTCGATGGCCCATATCCCGGTGCCTGTTTGTTAAGAAAAAGTCGTCAGGTGGTGCGGAGCCTCAATTTGGTCGTGATGCCAGCTCACCTGTGCCGATATCGAGGACTCGTTTTGGATTTTTGAGGGGCGCGACAGCTAACCCTCCAAAGAGTCGCACTGCTATTGAGTGTTGAAGATCTGCAACGCGTCAGAAGCTTGTCCTGCCCCATGTTCCGGGACACATTCGGTAAAATGTCTCACCTAACCGTTCTTGCTCGGGCTAGGACTATTGTCAGCGCCTGGGAAACAAGAGTACCGGGAGTCCTTGCGTGTGTCTTACAATGTCGTTGGGCAGAGGGTATTCTAGACCAAGCGTCAGCATTGTGTGGCGCCACAAACAGCCAGGGATCAGAGCAAACCCACTCCCTTCCTTGTATGCGTGATATGTCCTCCCATACTCTTCAACGAATTTGTATATGCTTGAGGTGACCGAGACGCTCGAAGATCTTTGGTCGGTGTTAGCTCGTGGGTTTGGGTAGGGGCTTGGAAGGCGTCGGTGGTGCAAAACATACGGGTGGCCAATGTCGCCCAGTGCCGAGTCGGCATCACTGGTGTCAGCATCGCTGGTGTCAATCTGTAACGCCACGAATCAGCCATGTGGTGGGGGTTGAATGCCAATTGGCACAAGGGCCCTAGTGTCCACTTACACTTAGGTCAACAGAAAAGTGACTGCGCGCGCCTGCTGAAGATGACGAGTCGCGATGGCCATCAATGTCGTGATCGCCGACCTCGTCGCGGTTGTCGTCCTCTTGGGGCCTTGCGGTAGAGTCGCCGGGAATTGGGTCTGTGTCGTTGTTGGGAATCAGATCTGACTCTTCAGTCTCGCCCTCGGGTGTCGCGTCTGTCGTGGTAGGAGCATGCTGCTCGTGTTGTTCTGTGGCGGGTGATGGGAGTTCGGGTTTTGGCTCTGTTGTCGCAAGTTGCTCCTCCTGCTGTGGTAGGGTGCTGTGGTGATCGCCCATTTCTGTTGCTCCTTCCCAGGCCTGGTCGGTCAATCCCTGGCAGGGGGCGCGACAGTTGCGGGGAAAACGTGGGCGCGCGCGACTAGGGTGCGTGATTTGTTCGGTGGAAGTCCACGTGAGTTGATGTGCCAGTACCGATGTACTGCAACGTCCAAAAAGTGTTACAATGCCGATGTTTTGTTCTCAGAGCTCAATAATGGGATTTTGCGACGGGACAAAGAAGAGGGGGTGCTGCCAGGAACTTTGGACCTCGGACTTCCAGGGGCCTGGTCGGGGTTGGGAAAATTCCCCAACTGAAGAAGCAGAGAGCCAACGCAACGCTGGGCGGGAAAGCGGGAAACGTCCCCCCGCGTTCTCGCTAAGATCGAACGGGAAGGATCCCGTTGGTACCTTGGTAACGCACAAAGCCTTGGTTCAAGTGTTTTCCTCTTCCGGTATGGCCACCCACCAGGAGATAAGGGGTTGCAGGGGTATTGTTCGCCCGGCTCGGGAACTTAAGAATGGTGTGATTCTAGGAATCGGGAATAGCAAGTGGAGATATGAGTGAGGGCTGGGAGTGAATTTCTGGGCTGACATGGAGGAAGGCATGAATTATTCATCTTCCGTTATAGAGAGTGAAGGAATGGTACACGTGTGTGGTTTTTACCACGTAATCCTCCTTTCCAGCGCCAAAGAGGCACGGAGATCCTTCTGTTCTTGTAATGGGAGGAAGAGCTTCTGATGTGCTTATGTTGCTCTCTGGTGCCAAGGTGTTGCACAAACTCCTTTGCATCCAATCTATCGCACATATTCTATGTTGGTGACACCAACTCGGATATGCCGTCCCCAAGTTCACCACCGCCAAGGCTGGGGATATATGAGCAAGCAAATACGCAATTAGTAATCATAATCAATGGAACATGGTTATTTTTTCATATCTAGTCTGTACTCTAGGCGTAATATTTCCAAATCCCCAATCTGTGGTCTCAACGATGTACCCCTAGAGATGGACCGCAGTCTCCTACAAACCCAAAACTGTGGCACTGTGCCCAGGCACCTCCGACCAGCCTCATCACGAAGCACTGGAGATGGGCGCGCAAAATATCAACAGCAGGCCCAGCGCTTACTTTCCCATGCCAAATGCTTCTCCCAACATGCCCCAGATCCGACCCGCCATGCTGCTGTTTGCTGGCTGCTCTGTGGCGGGAGTATGTTTGACGTCCCCGGCGGCAACGGAACGGCGGGTCTTCAAGGCGACATCTCCCCGCTGAGCTGTCTCCATTTCACCAATGCGGTCGACGTCCTGCAACGCCGGTGTCGGTGGGAAGATGACAATTGTGGGAATGGTGGTATCCTGCACAGCCATTCCATTCCACGCATGCGGAACAGCCCGAGACTCCATTGGCTGCCGGTATGTGTTAGATTTACGCATGACTGGCATTGGCTCCATGTTGTAGAAGCCATCTCGAGCAATAACCGGGATGAAAGGAACTGGGACTGGAGAGTCTTGCTGATGGCGTTGGCCGAAGGCTGGGATTGGTGGCTCCGGTTGGCGGTACTCGACAGGTGCAGTCCATTGGCCGACTGAGCTTGCCATGGGTTTATAAGCATACGCAGCCGGCTTCGGTGGGACGGGCGGTGGGTGCTGATGATTTTGGAGGACGCCAGACTTGTCAAATGCATCTTCGAACCAGCTTCCAGGCATGCGCGGCATCTCTGACACAGGCTCGGCAGGACGGGGCTGGTGATAAGTCCCAGCGGGGAGTTCAGATGCCACTTTAATGGCGGGTGTCGTAAGCACAGTGCTGTAGTCCGGGTTTCCGAAGATGTCATACATACCTTCTGGTTCATCCCGACAGTCTGGCTTGTTGGCAGTGCCCACTATCCTAGGCTCCTGCTCTGTCGCTGCTGTGATCATTGAACTGCTCAACGCTTTGGCAAGGTCGACCAACTCACGTTCCTCAACCCTGGCCTTCTCTTCAGCCAGTGCGCGCCGGGCGACTTCGTCTTGCTTTTCAGCCTCCGCTTGGGCGCGCTTCGCTTCTTCTGCTGATACAGTGACAGCAGAGTTAAGGATGGCTTCGGCGATATCGTCGTCATCCCTTGTCTTGGGAGCTGGGGCCTCGTTGGCTGCAACATCGGGCACTTGAGAGACAGTTGTATCGGTTAGAGCTTCCATTGCCCTCGGCTGCTTGCTCCCCGACGACTCGCCGGTGACATCGAGGCTTGATAGTTCCCTGACTGCTGCAGAATTCCCGCCAGCTCTGGGGGCAGGTGTAGACGCTACGGCAGGGGACTTGATACTGTGCACCGGTCGGGGCGACGGTGAGTCGCGAGGGGTTACCGAGGCCAGTCTTCGGGGTGCAAGGTCTGGGAGAATGGGCTCCTGCCTTGAGAGTTGCTGAAGAATCTGGGTGGGTAGATCTCCAGGGGGCCTCGGTAAACCAATGTCAGCATAGAGTGGGCAATTCAAAGAATGGTGGCATAAGACTAACCGTGAGCGAGGAAGGCTGATACTGAAGCGCATTCGGATTTCGTCGGGATGCCGCGGCCCATATAGGTACCTGGCAACGTCGGGCGGAAGCGGGCGGTAATTCGGGCTTCGCGGGTTTAAATGCTCCATTCCGCGCGGGAGGGGACCACGTCCTTCAAGGTAGTCCTGCCACCCTGGAACTTTGGAGCCGTTAGCTGTTAAGTGATAGCGCAAGCATGGGGAACCGAAACCTACTGTTACGGCATCTTGATACCGAGGCTGCGATATTGTCGCGATATGCCATTGGATGGGTGTGGAGGGATAAATCTCTGAGGGTTCTCAGTCTGAAGGCGGGGCACTCGCGAGAGGAAAGTCAAGGAGCGCGGAGGATTTCTGAAGACTTGCAACAGAGGGTGATGGGAAGCAAGAGTTGCCGTCGAAGATCAGCGGGAAGAAATCCGTTCCGCAACTGTAATGTCAAGTCGAAGAGGAAGAGGAGGGCCACAGGAGTAGCAGTGTCCCTTAAATACCCTTTTTTTTGGGACACGGCTGTCTGTTACACCCACAGAGCAGTGAATTTCGGCAGTAACAATAGCCCGCGACAGGCCGAGACAATAGGGACGGACATGTTTAGTGTTTTTCCTATTGTGAAGTGAAGACAACTGCCACGATGACTAACAAGAGGGGCTTCGTCTGGCGTGCGATGAACCGAGGATTCCGACGAGGCTATCAGAACAGTTAACTACAGGAACAAATTGATTGGACGCCCCCAATTCGCTATAAGTGAGCAACGGATAAATTGCTGCGGGTGGACAATGTAAGTCACCAAACTCTTCGAGAGAACGGCTCGTGGGTTCGAGGTGAATATTTTCTACCAGAGCTTTCGTGACACCGCAGCCACCTCAGATTGCCTTCGGCGCTGCGTTGATGTTCATTATCCAAACGTGGAACCCTCACTCTAAAAATAGGCTCGAAATCGGATACGCAGTACTCTATCTATTGTCTTGGATTAGCGCCTTTGTTTGATATTGCAGCTGCATGTAGCTGAACCGTAAGAATGCGACAAAGGCTCTGGAATTGGGTTGACGTTGACAGCATCCATGGCGTTGGTTTCGTCTTCCCAGCTCTTGCTAGCCTCCTGTTCTTCTGAAGTCATTCGGCATGATAAAAAGTTCCTGGCTACAGCTCTATTCAGTGTCCCCCGCTCTTGGGAAAGATGTCGTATGCTCTGTCAGCCAGGTGCCCACAGCCTTCGATGCTAATTCCTTTCTGCTTCATCGTTGAATGGTTGAGCGACGAGGTTAACTGATCAACACCACTCCCGAGTACTAAACCTATCGTTATGCAATGTCTCAATCCACTGACGCTACTAAGTGAGAATGTCATTGCCACGCACGTGATCTCTTCTCGCCACTTTTATAGCTGGAAAGCTCGTAATTTTGCCCTCTGGCTGGCTTCCGTGGAGGTACGTACATCTTGTAACTCGTTCCGCTCATCGAGGTCCTTTTGCGAGATTTTGACTGTATTTTCTTCGTTGTGGCCGATATGATACCATGGGAAAGGGTAATCGACAACTCGGATTTCCATATCCTGGTTTGAAATCGTGGGAATCAATGCCTACTTTTTGGCATCGACCAGGGAGGTGTGTGCTGCGCTGGCCGTCCCTCGCTCAACCACTGCCGTTTGGATGTGTTGAGGAAGGTAAAGGATGTGCTGCCGTATTAGCAAAGATTGGATGTATGGAAGATATACATACTTATGTGTCATTCGTCACTTTTATTCCTGCGCCATCTCGGTTGCTGCGGAAGTTGGGCCTGTGCTTCTCTCATTCATGGACACTCGCTCGACAGTCCCATCCACACCTTATATACACGGTCTTTCCGGCTTTCTTGTTTGGCGTTTCCAAATTCTGGGTTGGATAGACTGTTTTTCATACTTCCCAAGTCTGAAACGACATGGATGCTGCTCTATCACGCGCCCACAGCAAACTTCAATCAGCGGCCAAGCAAGCACGATCGGCTTCCACAAACAGGAAAGAGCGGACAACCAGGAAAAAAAAAATTCCGATTGCCAGCAAGCAAGTAGCAACACACGAATATGGGGTAGGTAGCCAGCTCAGGTTCCCCGCAAGGCTTCACGATTGGATGAAATTCAGCTCAGCCAGCTGGCCAGCTGACGAGGCGAACGACAAAGGAAGGAACGATCAGACGACACGGGCGGGTGTTTAAGCGTAGTTACTGGGTCGCTTTCCCAACAATGGATGCATCCGATCGCTTGAGGCTAAGCCGGAGATTAGCTACTCGACGAGGTGCTGGCTCAATGGTTTGGAAACTGCGCGAGTTAATGACCGTCGGTCGTTGGCCAGCCTTAAAAGTCGGTCCCTTCACATCGAGATCATAATTTAGTTTTTACCATTATTGGCAAATGCGAATTTTGCTACTGATTTGTGCAATCTAATTCTCTTTTGCAGAAAATGTGCGCTCGATTTGCAATTGCGGAAAATGCAAGTGAATCCGGTTGGCGATCGTTGCCAGTGAATCCTGCGCTTAATAGAGCTGTCGTATCTCACCAACATCATCTAATTGAGTATAGCAAAGTGCGGGGGCTCAAGGACATTTCTTGTGACATTAATTGCAGCTACTACCTGATTCAAGCTAGAATACTCTCACGACCTGAGGGAAAAGGTGGCTCCAGGGGAATGGGAGCGGGCCACTGGGCGGGTGCCCGGCCTATTCGAAACCTTTGCAACGGCGCATTCGACTTGCTTTCACGAAACGGCCGGGACCGGTGTCCGACGCTGCTTAGGTACTCGTGCAAATGTGCAAGCGCCTCACCACCCATGATCCCATGAACGTAACACTCCCCCACCAGGATATAATCGCCGTCCGCCTGTTTTCGCAAAATGTGAGGGACTGGTGCGCCCAAAAGAACTACCACCAGGTCACCTGGGACTGTGCTGGCTGGTGCGAGTCCAAGGATCCCCGACTTGGTGACGAGCAGTCGCCGGCCGAGGGAGAACTTAATACTCTCGCTTGGAAGTTCCAGCGCAATGTGTTCGATTTCCGGGCCAAGAGAAAGCTTGATTCTTTCGCTAAGCACCGTTTCCGTAAGGTCTTCAGGGCTAAGCTCAATAGTGAAGCTCGGCTGTGCAAGTATTGTAGGCCACAGCGTTTTGGGGGCTTCTTCCGAGAATTGACGAGAGGAGTCTTTGCTGTTCCTGGGAGCCTTGAAAGAGCCTAGTAGCCTGTGTTGAAATTTTGATGCCTGGACAGCCGGAATGTTAGAAGTCATTCACTTCTAGATCCCGTTATATCGGTGCCAGTAATGCTTCCGAGCTGTGCTTGCTCCAGAACTCACCTTCATGCTCGGCCTACTAACCAAACCAGCCCACTGGCAAAATGTAGTGCCAACCTCCTCTCCCAATGTTACGGGGCAAATGTCACCCAGCAGCTCTGCCGTGTCATATACAATGCCAAGGCAATCCAAGGTCAGTTCATACGGCCCCGATGTCTCCATCCTGACACTCCACGCGGGGGAACCACCGGCATCGTACGGTTCGAGAAAGTCGTTGGATAGCCCGAAGGAGGACAAACGAGGGCTGTAGCTCCAATCTGGAACCCAGGAGGGTAGCTTCGATGAATCCAACAAGACTAAGGATCCCGGCTCGGGCGGGTCCAAGACTCCGGAAAGAACTCGAAGAGATGACTGCCGAGCAATTATCGCTCTTGTAACATGCGTATAGACGGCCCACACCGGCATATTGTAGTCGACTAATATGCCGATCCTGTCTTCTTTGGACAAAAGACCAATGAGAGCGTAGACCTTGTCGCGAGAGTCCGTGGCTCTGCTCCGTCGTGTATTATGCAGCTGATGCAAGAGAGACGCGCGCTTTTTGACTATAGGATCATACGATAATGTTGGCGGAGGGTCCGCCAAACCATCCAGCGCCACCGCATTGCGCGCCCACCAGACTGGAAAGCAGGCCCAGGGCACGCACTGGGTCCCGCAGATGACAAGGGCGACCTCGGCCAATGCAACTTCCTGGAGGACCCAGACACGGTTGAACCAGGGTTGTGTCTGAAAAAACTCAACGACAATCATCAGCTTGTCTAGATCCTGGACAATTTCGCGTCTGGCGATGATATCCATGGCTGCATCGGTGGTACCATATGCATCGCCCAGATGGATCAGAACACGGCTAGCTTGCTGGTAGATGAGGTCCATCATTGAAACTTGCTGCCCCCTCTCCTCAATGTTCTCCTGGTCAATGCAGATCGCGTCCACCCAGAGAAGTCTGTGTCTCAGAGTCAGTTGGACATTCAATGCATAATGATTAGGACCAGATAAGTAGGCAAAAGTACCGCAAATTATCAGAGAAACGCAGTCTTTGCAATGCTCGCGCGGCATTGGGAAAAAGAGACATTGTCATGCCCGAGCACTTCACATTGATCTTTTCAGTAGCGGGGGCGCCCCATACATAGGAAACGGCTTCGTAAAAGGGAAGGTTAGGCGGATCCGGCGAAGATGTCATGAGGTCGAACTCGATGGGGTCATCCCAGTGGCCTGGCTGGAGACGTATCAATCGGAATTCTCGCACTTGAAGTGGTGAGTAAAGATAAGAGTTCTCATCCTGCACGGTCTCGAGACTCATTTTAGAAGCAAGTGGTCGGTGACGCGAAAAGGACCGAAGAAGTGCGCCAATTTTCATGGTCAAATAGAAATGGAATGAATCGCGCTACACGCAGAAGGAAACAGGATGAGCGGAAAATATTGCGATAAAACTGGGAGCAGGTCGAATCAGATGAAGAGGGAGGAATGAGTCTTGTCACACAGAAGCGGAGGGTGATCCCCAAAGTGATTTAGTACACAACCATACCACTAGGAAGGTGTGGGGGCAGTGCTGTGCCACGGAGTTTTCCCCAACCCAAATGGATTTCCAGACCAAAGATCCTTGATAAAGGCAACTAAGATAACCACACCACAGAAGTCGATATGACTACAACATCACTAACTCTAATTTTCGGCCGGTAACTGTAACTTGACAACATAGGACGTAGGAAATGTTCAACGAACACCGTTCATTTGTTCTTGTCCCTCTTTTGCATCACGTGCAACTGGAACTAGGGCAAAAGCCACCAACCACACCTTCTGCATGGCGGGGCTGCTTCGGCATGCCCAGGCACCCAGCGAGGCAGGATACGGAGAAGAGACCCGGAGAATAAGACTAAGATAAGGAAGCAAACTAAATATCCACCATGTGGCTCCTTCCGGGTGCGTAAGACTTCCAGCGGCAATTAGCATCAGCTGTAATGGAGTAATTGACCACTCTCACATATCGACCTTTGGAGCTTGAATCGACCACAATCTGACGCTGAAAAAATCGATACCTCCGATGGCTTACCAACTCTTGGCGCTTTTTCTCGTCTCCCTTTTAGCGGTCTCCAGCGCCTCAAGTCTTCCTCACGTATCGGAACCAATCTTCACAAGAGGTCAGGACCTCTCTCTTTTACCCATTTCGAACTACTTCACACAAATAAAAACGAAAAACCTTTCATGAACTTCTCATGAACTGAAGGTGAATTTTGAGCAGATGTGGTCGCATATCTCGACTTTTGGTTCCCAGCCTGCGGCCGCCATAGCATCGAGCTGCCCGGAACCATCGAGATTAGCAATGTCGAAGTAGGGAACCAGACATAACGCGGCATCTATGCGATCACCGAGTTGCAGAAACCCAAGCTAATCGTCAAATCCTCCGCCTTCGTCGTCTTTGCCCAGCCCGACAGTCCCATCTGCGATCACCTCTGGTGCCTCTGCCCTTGCGAGAAAGGCAAAAACTACGCGCGTTTTACGGCCCGGGATACTGACTATGAAGGGCCTTGCATCAACTAGGGACCCCTGGAATACACGGGTGATCACGACTTCCGTCGGTTTAGGAATAAGATCCGCATCCAAGCCTCTCCGAGCCGAAGGTGCCGCTCCGGCCTCGACATCCGGACCGTCCTCCCCAGCCAATCGACAGTGATGTGGCTGGGTGATTACACCAAATGGAACGAAGACGCGCTGGCCATCGAGTACGCTAGCGCTGCCACAGGCGAATCAACACTAGATAGAGCACAACTGGAAGAAGGGTCTCCGATGCCCATCGACCATTACATCTTCCTCATGATTGGGAGTAAAGATGGGCTGTCAACCTTGAGGTCACGAAAGGATGCGACCAAGATGATATCATCCACGACCATTTTGAGCACTATGCAGACAGCCTCCGCCGCGAGTCAAACCACTCATATCTTTGAAGATACCTCCCTGGTCGCCCCCGAAAATTGCTTCCTCAAATCAACAGCTTTCAGGTGCATCCTAGCCGTGGCCTTGACAGTCCTAAGCCAACCGCGGGGCTCGCTTCTCCACCGCCGCAAAAACCCACCTTAGTTCTGGCGACTGGTCTCGTTGTATGGTGTTCTCGAAGCCGTGGTGATCATCTTCTTCGCTCTCATGGTCCTCATACCCCGCCGGTCACCCTCCGGAAGAAACTTCAGCGCCTTCTGCGCCGCATGTATGGTCCTCCGTGACCCGCAATACCTACCCTTAGAGGGCAAAGAGTCCGCCGACATCATCAGGCGGGTAGCCCATCGGCCTGGTTTCCAAACAGGCCGGCTGCTGAGCGCGATCGCCGTAATCCCCACAGCGTTTGTGCTCTTCAAGCTCGCGGTCGTCGAGGGCGCCGCGCTAGTGCGGGCTCTTGGCCTTGTGCTCGTCGCGCCATACGTGTTCCTTCAGCTGGTCATCGTCATGCGGCCGCACGACATGTTGGAGCAGACGCATCCTCGACGGTGTGCGAACCTCGCTGGATGTGATGCGCAGAATAACGAACAGGTCGCCGCCCCAACAGACGATGACGTGGCTCGCCCTTATGAAGGAGTCGACGAGCAGGTAGTACCAGATGTCCATCTAGAGTGGTGCGTCATGTATGTTCTGGCGTTCTGCTTCTCTCTGGGAGCGATTTTTCTTGGCGACCAAGTGCCATACTTCTGGTACGTTTTTACGTTGCCGTATCCATGGAATCTCTACGCGGATCTATACCACTTGGTGATATTCGCGCCACCCTTTTACGTCGTCTTGTATATTCTTGGCTCCCGTGGTAAGACGCGTATCGAGAGGTGGCGATGATACCCAAGGGTCTTGTTTTGGGTGATGAATGTCGTGTATTTGGCGATATGGGCCCTATGTGCTGCGATCGCAATTGCAAGTTTCGACGAGCTTGGGACGTCCAGGCCTGATGTGCTTGAGTGGCTTGGCTGATTGTACCTGAACAGGCCCTGCGGTCATTCTTGCTGGAAAGATGTTAGAACCTGATACAAATTGCCGATGACCAAGTTCACATTTGTCCAAGGCAGGTCAGATCTGAGTGATATCATGGGATCAGGAGAAGATGTAGGAAGGTCTTGCATGACTCGTGAATTGAGATACAGATATCTAGAATGAAGGCTCGTTATGAAGAAAGAATATCTATCCCGCCCCGACTTTGATCCTCACTTCTTGAGAAACTTGGGCATCTCGTACATGTCATCCGGATCTGATATGTGTCAGTAACTATAAAACGAGCCGCTAGAAATAGGTCACTCACCTTTTCCATTCTCGGCAATGAAAGCTCTCACGTCCTTGACTCGTGCACTGATATCGTTAAGATACGTGTCAAGTTGCTGCTTGACCTTGTCACTTTGCTCTGAACCAGCTCTCAGCGCCCGCGAGGCGACGTCAAATCTGCTGACGCGATTGAGAAGCATCATGTCGAATGGCGTCGTCGTCGAGCCTTCTTCTGTGTATCCCTCAACGGTCATACGATGCAGTCCCTCCCGCCCAAACAACAAGCCTTGAAGCTCGGTTGGGTACCCGTGATAGTTGAAGAGTAGCGGCTTGTCCGCCGTGAACATCTCAATAAAGTGGTCCTTGCTCAGTGCGTGGGGGTGCTTAGACTCGGCGAACAGAATCATCAAGTCAGTAACATTGATGACCCGCACGTGGAGCTCAGGGCACAAATCCCGCAAGAGTTCGGCAGCTTTGATGACTTCGAAAGTCACTTCAACACCAATACCAACAAGGACAACGTCTGGGTTCGTGGTCGATGGTGACGATCTAGAGGGTTCGGGCGATGAGGCGAAATGCCAGACACTCGCACCTTGGCGGCAGTGCTCATGGGCATCCTCCTGCGACAGGTACACGGCAGTCGGCTGCTTGGATCCTATGATGAGGTTGGTGTAGTTCTTCGATCGAAGACAGTGGTTGACGGTGCTCAGGAAGCAGTTGGCGTCCGGTGGTAGATAAACCTATTACTGTTAGGCATGAATCTTGTTCTTGGATGTATTAGAAAAGAGATGCGACTCACCCGAGCTGCCTCAGCCTTCAAGTTGAGAACCGCGCCAATGAAGGAGGGGTTCTGGTGCGAGAACCCGTTGTGCTCTTGCCTTGCCCAGGTGCTAGTCTCAATATAGTTGATCGAGGCGAGATCACCCCTCCACCTGACTTCTTTCGCAATCTTGATGAACTTGGAGTACTGCACCATCATTGTGTGGACGATCCCCAGAAAAGATTCGTAGCTGGGGAAGAGGGCGGTTCGGCCTGTTAGCGTGTACCCCTGCATGAACCCTTGGCAGTCATGTTCAGAAAGAACTTCGATAACCCGGCCACCATTGGCACGCGAGTATTCGTCCCACTGGAAGTTTCGCTGTGTGTGGTTCAAGATAGCATTGAGTTTGTTGCTCTCCAGCTCGTCAGGGGAGAACAGTCTTATGGTCGTTGGGTTCTCCTGAAACACTTTGTCAAGGTACTCCCCAGTAACTTGCATGCAGCTCTGGTCGGTGCCTTTCTCAACTGTGAAATCTTCCCACTCGACTGCCTTCAGCCCAGTATATGGATCATAAGTCGATTTCAGTTGGCCTAACTTCTTCTCGTCATTTTGTGGGAGGATACTGAGCACGGATTCTGTTGGTTTCCCGTCTTTGATGAGTTCTCTGATGTTGTAGCTCGAGAGCCAGTCCTTGAGTGCAGCAAGTTGCGAGTCATCGCTGTTGGCTTTCGGCAATGGAACTTGGTGTGAGTGGAAGGACCCCTCGATGATTTTCCCGTCGACTACCTTTGGACCAGTCCATCCCTAGATTGATGTCAGAGATGTCTTCATAATACGGGCGTTAGCCTTCATACCTTGGGAGTTCGCAAAACGATCATGGGCCATCGTGGTTTCGCGATTGGCTCACCAGACCGAGCAGCCTTCTGTATTTTCTTGATCTCGGCGAGCGCCCATTCCAAAGCACCTTGCAAGTCGTCGTCGATATTTTCAAGGTCTTCGACGATCCGAACTTGATAGCCGTAGCCACTGAACAGGCATACAATCTCCTTGTCATCCATGCAGCCGAATATTGTTCGTTCGCTAATTTTGAAGCCGTTCACATGGAGGATCGGGATGACTGCCCCAGATTCGCGAGGGTCAAGGAACTTGATAGCGTGCCATGCTCTAGTGTTGGGTCCCTTGTCAGCGCCAATGGGGCAACTTTGTTCAAGAGTTGTTGCTTGTTACTCACGTCGCTGTTGGGCCGGTCTCCGCTTCGCCGTCGCCAACCACACATGTCACAATTAGGTCGGGGCTGTCCATGACAGCTCCGAATGAGACCGCAAGGGCATAGCCCAGCTCACCGCCCTCGTGGATTGATCCGGGCGTCTCGGCGTTGATATGGCTGGATGGAAAGGTTAGCGAACACTAGGGCTAATAGAAAGCGGGCGACTTTTGTTACTAACCTAGGAAATCCTCCAGGGACCGAGAACCTGGTGATGAGATTTCGCAGACCATCAGCATTGCGATCGTACTCGCCAGGGTAGAACTTTTCCAAAGACCCCTCCAGCCACAAAGCAGCAAGTGCAGCGGGTGCTCCATGGCCAGGGCCAATTACGTAGATCATGTCCAAATCGTGATTGCGGATCAAGAGGTTAAGATGCGACTGAACGATGATGAGGCCTGGGCATGTTCCCCAGTGGCCTACCCACAATCAGCACTGGTGTAGTCAAGGCGTGTGGAGGGGGGCAGGGAGGCGTTACCTAGCAAGCGTGGCTTGACATGCTCATGTTGGAGGTCGGACTCGAGCAGAACGTTGTCCCGAAGGAATATCATCGCTGTGGAATCTTTAGCATCCTGTCATGTTCGCATCGTTGTCGGGGGCGAGCGCACCGGCAGCGAGGTAACATGCTGCCTGTTGGAAGTCTCGCAGCGATTTCCGGACATTTTCTGGCAGGGGCTTCCTCTGGATCTGCACGGCAAGTTCCAGAACACTTTCTGGGAGGCGCGAGGGCAATGCCGGCGGGTTGGAAATCGGAATCTCGCCGTTAGCCATTTTGGTGGTGGGTGTGGCGCTGATACAATCGCGAGCCGTTGTCGTGTAACTGCCGAATTCCGATCGGAGATTTGATGTCCAAAGTTCAGCAGAGTTTAGAGGTGCGGTTGGTTGATCCTCAAAAATCTGGTGGTCCTCTCTGCCAGGTCGTCAGGAAGGACCAACCCCGATCGATGACGTAGGTTGCTCACTTCGTACCCCACGCGCTGATGCCCCCACATTTTCCCTGATTTGGTGACGCCCACAGGCAGGTACGTCGTGAAAGGTCAACCACGAGAAGGAAACAAAATCTGTTCATGTTGACGAGGAAGGGCTTTTCTTACGCAGTTATGCCTACTTTTGGTTGGTTTTTTTTAAAATGAGCACAAACAAAGCCATATTGAGCTTTTCTATGGACAAGGGCGCCGCGATGAGCCTTATCCCCTTCAACTTCAGTTTTCAGCGCAGATCGTACAACTGAAGCCGCCCTGTACAAGTCATTGTTTCAGAAACCTGTATTGTAGGTCCTCATCTGATGAACGTCTAACTACATTTTCCGCAGCGTCAACCATGCTAGCACGATGGAAATAATGGTCAGCACGCCGCTCGCCGCCCCAACACCAATGGATGTCTTCGTTTCTTGGCTCATGCCTGCGGTTCAAGACCTATATGTTAGCCTATTTGACAGTGATCACAAGGCACTCTCAATTCCACATGAGCATGTACCAGTCTCATGCTGGAACCCAACCAGCGTGACAATCCACTCGCCCAGGACGAAGCCCTCGGCTGAGCAATAGTCGGCAAGCATGGTGATGGTTAGCTCAAACCCAGGGTTCGATGCGGCGCCCTCACACGGGAAGCCGATGCTGCAGTACAGGTCGGCGCGCTCGTACAGCTTCTGGGTCGAATAGAAGAACTTGGACCCGCCGCAGACACATTCGGCCGTCTCGCACTGCAGGTACGCGCCCAGCCCGCACCAGATCTTCGAGTGATCACCGGGCCTGTCGGCGTGGCAACTGTCGGCGTTGTCCTTGGAGCTCTGGCAGTTGTTTAGCACCCATCGCACGCAAGGGCTCAGAGCGTTGTACGAGCTGTCGGGCTTTTCGATCAGCACGGGCTTAGTTATCAGGCCAACTGTGGCAGTCGGTGCTGCGGGAATATTGGTTGCCTGAAGGGTTGCTGTTACTGTGGCAATGACCGCGATACAAGAGTTTCCTAGGCTGGTGAAGTACGGCACCTCATAGATTGTCTGGAATGCATTCAAGGCATTATTTACACTAACCTCCCCAAACTCTGCACAGTTGTTTCTGACGCATTGTTGGATATACTTGACGCCGCTGAGGAAATTTTAGCCTGGAGTGCTTTCAGAACAGACGCACCCATAGCTTCAGCACCTCAGAGAGCGGTCCACGCCAGATATGGAGGGCTGCGTGCACGAGGGGAGAGCATCGTAAGCGGGGGTGTTGAACGCACTCCAGGCTCGAATTTATGGCGGCCGCTGGGGGGATCCAAAGCTGAAAAAGAATCAGAATTACGACATCGCTTAAAGTGGTTTGGCGAGATAGTGAAGATCTCGTCGAAGACATGGGCATCTTTTCGTTGAGACTTTTCGTTGTATTGCGTGGGCAGTACCGAGACAACCAAGTGGAAGAAGGATGAGGGGGAAAGACAGAAAAAGTAATCCGACTTCTTTCGAGTCAGCTGAAGTGCGGGGAGTGATTTTTTTTTTACACTCTTCATACTGGCTCATGACTGAGCTGGTATATGGGCCGAGTGTAGGTCGGAAGCCTGGCGCAAAAAGAAGACGCTCAAGTTATAATTGGCTTAAACCCCAAATTCCAATTGAGAGCCTTACGTTCTGCCTGGGTCCGAGTTTTGTGAATTTCATGCCGCCCACGCCGAGCTGATACTCTTGGTCCAGCCTTGACATGAAGTGCGCTGTCGACGCCTCATTTCTTGGCAGCTTCAAGGGCGTCCTCAAGGCAGCTAAGACATTAGACTCTACATGCAATGGGTTACATTCAATGAATGTGTTGCGGTCGTGCTAGCCAAACGGCTGGGATTTTACTCCTTGTCAATTTGAATTCGTGAAAAATAAGTATCAAATCACACCAATGCACTTCAGACCTATCCTCATTGGGCTTCAGGCGTTGTGCGCTCAGGCAGAGCGATAAACAATAAGCACAGCTTTCACGGGGCTTATCTGGAACGTTAGCGCTACGAGCAGCAGTGCAGTCGAGATATCCTTGCCCACCGCGCTGCCAAAGAAAGAAGGCAAGAGAGGAATAATGGAACTTGAAAGAGTGGTGATAACTGACCATCTCTCTCATCCAGAACTCCCCGTACCCCTGATCGAACCAGGTACTGCACTCCATTGACACACTGCTCTCCTCTCCAAGTAATAAGCCAACTTCAATACAGAGCACAAGACGATCGAATACCGATTTCTAGCCATCATAGCGCTGCCCGCCATCCTGGCGATTCTCTTTTTCGCCTGGTGCAAATGGCGTTCGCGGCGGTTCCCAGCCTGTCGCTGTTGGCGGTGTCGGCTCGCCATTCCTCACTTCTGCTAGCCGAGGGATAATACTGGACACTTTTGTTGGAAAAGCCACTGCTGTGCGATTTGTCGTCGTTGTGTAAGATCAAGGGCGCCGGCCACTGGAGAGAGCCGTCAGGATCTTGGGGTTGCGGGTAGGGCTGGGATGTGAGATGTCATCCCTCTAGTCGCCACTCGTGACTCTAGGGTTTTGTTTATGTTGTTAACAGCACAACTGAGAACTGATAGCGTACATCAATGAATTTAATCCCGTGGTGTTTGATCACCGGTCCGTAGCTACTTATCTTATCGTACCTACTTTGCCCCATGCTCATATTCTGCATCTTGTGGAATTGGTCACTTTGTTCCAGCCATCAGAAGAATCGAAGGACGAACATTGGAGACACTGTAGACTGATGCTAAGAAATAATAGGTCATGAGAGTATGGCTGTTTTTGATGTTCATGGACAATATCTGTGGTCGGAAATAAACGGGAATTACACACAATGCGGATTCCGCACGTTGTTGCCATGGAGCCTGGGTGAACTTCCACTGTTTTCTCCAGGCATTTTCACAGCTGTCTTTTGGGCCGGGGTTTTCATGAAGCCCGACAAGGCGAAATCGCATTAAACAGTGTGCGGATGTTTAATACCATGTTACCTAGGTGATAATGTAACATTTAACAGAACCGTACCTTCAATGCTCATCAACAAATCACGGTCCATTCTATGCGTCGCATTCGGAGTTCGGATGCAGGCAGGTGCCACAAGAGCTCCGCACAGCAGCGGAATTCCACTGGCATACGCCCCCAACAGCCCATAATCAATCCCCCGTTTGCGTCATGCGGCGTGCCATCAGCAGGCCGCAGATACGCGTAACGCCCTGTAAGCCAAGGTGGGTAGGCCGATTCCTTCTGGAAGCCCCGGCCCCCACACTATACCTGAACTGAGAATGGGACCGCAGGAACGCTCCGCACGAACATTAAGAATGAGTAATAACTTCCCGGCATGGTAGACCGCGGCCCGCGCGGATTAGCATGGATGTCGTACTAGTTTGTGATGCCTGGGTACACCCCCGAGACCTCACGGAAGAGATGCCGGCTTTTGCCTGTTGGTAAACACAAAACCGCGCAACCATGAGCAGGCAATCGCTTACGAGCATGTTTCGTGTGGCCTATATATCTGAAGTCAAGCCGCCACGATAAAACTCACACACTGGAAGCATTTCACAATCTGTGACAAAGCCGCCATGGCGACCTCCCTCGCAGCGGCGTGCGTCCCCGCCACCTTCGGCAACCTCGCCCTTTTTGGCGCCGAGATCCTCTCCCTCCAAACCAACTTGGTGACCAATTTCAGCGCGTCAGTCCCAGGCGTGTTCCGCTTCACGCAGCCATCTACCGAGCTCAAAGAAGCAACGTTCTGCAACGTGACCGTGACATACACGCACCCAGGCCAGAATGACAACATCATCGTTGAAGCATGGCTGCCCGCCAGCGAAGACGACTGGAACAGTCGATTCCTGGCCGTCGGCGGCGGCGGATTTGTCGCGGGTCGTTTTGTGCTCTCGTACGCGAACATGCAGGGCGCGCTTGCCGACGGATACGCGACCATCACGACCGACGCTGGGCTCGGAAGCACCAATGAGCCGAGCAGCTGGGCGCTGCTCAGCCCTGGAAATGTCAACCCGTTCAACCTGCAGAACATCGCTTATGTGTCACTCAACGACGAGGTAAGCACACCTTTCCCTCCTTTAAGTTACTTGAAACCCCTGACAAACCGTCGTCCCAGGCCATCATCGGCAAATCGCTCATCAAGAGCTACTACGGCAAGCCACCCTCCTACTCGTACTGGAACGGCTGCTCGCAGGGCGGACGGCAAGGTATGATGCTCGCGCAGCGCTACCCGACCGCATACGACGGCATCTCGGCCGCCGCGCCGGCCATCTTCTGGACCGAGCTGTTCACCACCGTGGCGTGGACACAGCACGTCATGAAGAACGTCTTGGGTGCGTTCCCCCACATGTGCGAGCTCGACGCCATCACCAATGCAGCCATCGCGGCATGCGACGCCCTGGACGGCGTGGTCGACAGCATCGTCGCCGAGACGGACGCCTGCCTGGCCACATTCGACCCGTTCCAGCTCGTCGGCGCCGCAGTTCCCTACTGCCGCGACGCCGTCAACGGGGAAACCGTCTCGGTCACACGCGCTGCTGCAGCGGTAGCAAACGCCTCCTGGCATGGTATTACCTCGCCCGACGGCACGAAGCAGCTCTGGTACGGTTTCAACCCGGGCGCCAATCTGACCAACGTGATCTCCGACCCGCGGACGGGTGCCACCGGGCTCGGGCCAGCAGCGACGAACTGCACTTCGGGAAGTTGCGTCGGGCTGCCCAACGGCTTGGCGCTACCATGGTGGAATTTGTTCATTGCTCGGGGCGATCCAGGTCTGGCGTTCAATGCGATCAACACCACCGCTGAGTTTGACAGCATGATGCATCTCAGCAAGCAGCTGTACTCCCATATCAACACGGACGATGCCGACCTGACCGAGTTTCGGGACGCGGGCGGAAAGATTGTCAGCTTCCATGGCCTTGTAAGTTCCCCCCAATTTCCATCGCCTAAACGTTGACCCCCGTTTGTTGATGAAGAAAACAGGCAGATACAACCATCCCCCCCAACGGCACGCGCCACTACTTCAACAGCGTGGCTGCAAAAGTGTCTAACATAGACACTTTCTACCGCCACTACGAAATCCCCGGGATGGGCCACTGCTTTGGTGGTCCGACCGGACAGCCGAGTAGCCTGTTTGAGCAACTGCGCGCGTGGGTGGAAAACGGCACAGCGCCTGGGAGCACGCCGATTCAGGTCACGAACCTGGACGGGAAACTCGAGGATCGCATCTTGTGTCCGTATCCGCAAAAGGCCAGGTTGCTTGGGTCTGATTCTGGGGTTGTTGGAGGTGCGGGTTATGGGAACTCGACTACTTGTAGTCAGAAGAAGTGGGTGTGTGTTGACTCAACAGACGGGTTGAACGCTTCGATTCCGGATCTTTAATGGAGGATTGTGGTCACGTCGGCTATGATAGCGTTGGATTGGTTCGGTTCGCATCAACATTTTAACTTGCAGGCCAAAAATTAGTTGGACATTCATAGCTATACTATCTAGAAAACAGTTTCTACATACCCTTTCGTGGAACTTGACACCGTTCCTTAGAACAATTGGAACATATACAATTCAAGTTGGCTGAGACCATTGGACTGCATGTCCTCAAAGTTGAGAGTACCCATGCGGACCAAAAGAAAAGCCAAATCTAACATAAATTTCCAAACTACTGGAAGCCATGGTCCTCCGCTCCAACTACCGAAATGTCAGCAGTCAAGTGATCTAAGTGGGCATCGTTGCACCTCTATTTTCGTTCAGATCCGTCGATTCTTGATGCTGCGGTCAACCCTAACCCTGGAACTGGAAAAGGAACTTGCCGAAATCTTCATATTGAAATCCACTGACGAATCCACCGCGCGTCACCATCATCATGGGCAGCATATCTCGGGCCGTCTTGACGGGAGATGAGATCTGCTCAGCCAGCCCTACGTCCCACCATGCAGGTGGAGTTGTCCAGGCGTTCCCGAGAAACGTTGAAACTTGACTTGGGAAGCCCGTACTCTGAAATGCCCCATTGGCTGCGCTCACCAAAGCCCACTTTAAAGATGCAAGACCCAATCGCATAAGCTCAAGTACGGCAATTCTCGTATCGCGCCCCGCATCAAGACGCATTCCATTGGCCCTCGTTTAAGACGCCCCGTTTTATTTTTGGGTTGACCAATCGCATTGACAAGAGAGCGAGCCATATTAATGGAAGCCTTAAAGAAAGGTCTCGACTCAGGGAAGGGGGCTGTGGTGAACCACGGCGATACGATTTGTTTTGGCATGGCTCGGCGCTTGGTTTGGTCTTCATCGTGGCCTTGGACTGTTAAAAGGGTGATGTTCCCTCCCATAAGCTGAGTTTTGCCAATCGTCATCATCGACAAACAAACCATCCGAGTCTAACAAGGGGAGACAGCTTCCACTCCGCAAACCACAATCCCCCATCATTCGTTCAGTGTCTGTCAGCGAAGCAACTCCCAAACCACTTCGATAACTTCGATCGCCAGCCACGCAATGGCAGTCCTCGAGCCGTACAAGGGCGGGTACTACCTCTGGAAGTTCCTGCCCTCGGTCCCGGGAGCCGTCATCTTTGCCATCTTGTTCCTCGCCATAACGGTGCCGCACGTCTGGCGGATTGTTACCAAAAAGACGTGGTTCTGCATTCCATTTGCCCTTGGCGGACTGAGTACGTCTCCAGTGCCAAAACCCCAGCCTCTGGCCCCCCTCTTTTGCTTCTTAGCGACTCCCACCTACTAACACATGAGATGTGAAAAACAGTGGAAGTAATCGGCTTCGCAACCCGCGCGTCGGCCCACGAAAAAACAGGCCAACTGATGCCTTACGCAATCCAAAACACCATGATCTTGCTCGCCCCGGTTCTACTCGCCGCATCCATCTACATGACCCTCGGCCGCACGATCCGCAATGTCCACGGCGAGAAGCACTCCCTGATCAAGCCGTCCTGGCTGACCAAGATTTTTGTGTCCGGGGACGTGTTCTCGCTGATGATCCAGGGCGGCGCGGCGGGATTAATGGTCACGGGCGGCGACAAGGCGACCCTCGGCCAGAATATTATTGTGGGCGGGCTGGTGTTCCAGGTCCTCATCTTTGGGCTGTTCTGCGCCACGGCGATGGTGTTCCACCTGCGCATGCGCGCCGACCCGATGGTGCAGGCGGCGGAGCGGATGCCGGAGTTGCAACAAGAAGGGGTGCAGTGGAAGCAGACGGTCAAGATGCTGTATGTGGTCAGCGCACTGATCATGGGCCGGTCGGTTTTCAGAGTGATTGAGTTTTCGATGGGGCATGATGGGTATCTGCTCAGCAACGAGTGGCCGCTGTATGTCTTTGACGCGGTGCCCATGTTTGCAGTCATGGCGATCTTTTGGTGGTGGTTCCCGTCGACAGCCGCCGGCGCGAAGAAGAGGGGGACCTGGGGGTCGGTGACATCGATGAGCGATTTGCAGCCTGGGATGGGGCATGCTGAGTCGCATGGGAGCAATAATAAGGCGGCTGTGTGATGCTAACGTGATGGAACATATTAGTTGTTTGAGAGGCATCTCATCAGAAGAGAATTCTTTTGTCTTTCATTTTCATTTTCATTTCATTCCTTTTTTTCTTTTCTTTTCATTCCTTTTTCATTTTCTTTTCATTTTCTTTTCTTTTTCGGTCGTAGAATGCGGCGTAAATTAGAGGCTGCGGGTAGTTGGCGCTAGATGTGTATAGTGTAGCTGATATGGGTAACTTACCAGCGTCGAAAATCTGGGAATTTATTTCCTATTAGGGTGCAAAGTCCGATGTGTTTCTGAGTCCGAGGTGTTTTTTTCACTCTTCAGCTTCGTCCCTTCCGCCAGACAGAATGTGTATCACAAATTTGGGGGCCGACGCGCTCTAACACGACATTAGCCCGGAGCAACCCCCCCTGGCTAGACACCGACAAAAACTGTTCAGGGGTATCGATCGTCCTCATCTTTGAGACGCGCCCCGCGTTTTACCCTTCAAATATTTCCGCGAGGCTTTAAGTGTCGCTCCTTCAATCCACACGCAAAAAACACCAAAGCGAGAAAAAGGTCCCAGATAAGAAAAGAGAAAGATCGCAGTTAGGGCTCGCTAATAATCCCACTGCATCCCTCATCCTTCTTTCCCTTTTCCGCGATGTCGGGCCAAAACAATGGATGCTACTTCCCCAACGGCGTCCCCAGCACCGACATCCCCTGCGACTCGACCGCGCCCGTGAGCATGTGCTGCGGCGGCCGCTCGAGCTGTCTCTCCTCGGGGCTATGCCTTCTCGAAAAGACGACCGCCGACAGCGGTATCAGCTACGCGCGCGGGACGTGCACCGACGCGACCTGGAAGAGCCCCTTCTGCCCGCAGCACTGCCGGCTCAGCCAGGAGACGGCGCGCGGGAACACGTCGGCGTACGACTTCCGCGCGGGAGGCGTGCAGGTGTGGGAGTGCATCGGCGAGGGGTATGCCGAGCCGGCGGCGTACTGCTGCGAGTCGATACAGGAGAAGACGAGGTGTTGCCAGACGGCCGAGGCGGTGTTTTTGCTGCCTGGCGCGACTGTCGGGAATGCGGCTTCCGTGCAGACGTTCAGCAGTACTAGTAGTCGGAGCTCTACTACCTCGCAAAGTACTACCAGTCCAGGGAGAACAAGCTCTTTTACCGATAGCTCAGCAGCTAGTACCAGCTTGTCGTCGACGCCAGTCACGGGTAATAGTCTCACAGGGTCCGGCGCGGCGGTGGATTCGGCTCAACCATCTGGTGGAGGTGGAGGAGGGCTTAGTCGGGAGGCGACGCTTGGAATTGCGATTGCGATACCGTTGGTTCTTGTGGCTCTCGTGGCTGGTCTGGTGTTTTTGTGGTGTCGGAGAAAGAGGCAGTCGGCGGCGAACTACGCAGCCCCTTCGGCGGCGGCGGCGGCGGCGGCAGCTCAGGATAGACCAGAAGGATGGCAAAAACCCGAACTTGATGGGAACGGAATGCCGATTAGCGGGCCTCCGAAAGAGCTGGCTGCGAACAATGAGGCTCAAGAGCTCGATCCCGGCCCGGAGACCATGATTGCGAAGGCACCTGGAGGGGCACATGGCTATTATGGTGGTGTGTATGGGAATCAGCCTGTTGAGCTCGAGACGAGACTGCAGCATGTTGAGCTCGATTCAGCAAGGCACCATGTTGAGCTCGGGACGGGAAGGCATTAGTGATATTTGCCGGAAATCGCTTATCTCTGTACCATTATATATGTTAATAATACTAATGATTTTCGACGGGAAGCTTTTGATTTGGCACTGGCTTCACTAGACCGTCAAAACGCGTGTTAAGTATGTCGTCTTGGCGGCAATGAGGGCGAGGGTTAAGCGCTTTACTTGAAGTGAGAATGCGTATTTTGGAGGAGGAGGCTGAGCAGAGCTCAAATTTTTTTGGGGGCCGTCATTATAGTAGAGTGGCTTGAAAGAAAAGAAACTGCGCCTTTGTAGTTCGCCTCATGCGATATTACGCGTCCCGAAATTCAGCGGCTCCTTCCCTGAAAGAAAGCATGTAGCGCTGTTTCAATTTCGCCAAGACTTCCCCACCTCGACCCTGTCAACTTCATTCTCTCCCCCACCATCTTTCCAGCGACAACTTGGAGCCCTCAAGCAAACCCCAACTGGACACTCGACATGCGGCGAGCACACAAAAAGTCGAGGTATGGCTGCCGCGACTGCAAGTTGCGTCGGATCAAGTGCGACGAGACGCGACCGACCTGTGTCAATTGCTCGAGCACGAGCCGTCGTTGCTCGTATCTCGACTCGACCGCCACTCTCCCCTCCCCATCGCCATCAACCTCATCTATTCTTCAACACTCCAGTCCGCCAGTGTCTATCAGTATCGAGTCCCCACCATCAATACCTGGCGATGTTTCCCCCGAAATTGAACCCATGTTGAGTGCACCACCACCTCCACGGTCTGTACCCGACCAATCCTACCATCCACCCTCCCGCCGGCATCATCTCGATGCTGCCGACGAGCGGTACAGCCTTTTTCATCTGCAAATGCTCCGCCACTTCCAGCATAACCTCACACTTGTCCTCCGATCGAGCCAACAAGGGGCGGAGTTGATGCTCAAGCTAGCCGTCGAAGAGGCCTTCTCCTGCCCGTTCCTCATGGATGAGATCATGGCCCTGTCGTGCGCTCACATGAGCACAACATATGCATCTGAGTCGGATGACGCAATCTTCTACCGCACAGAAGCCACGCGTCTACAATCTCGTGGGGTCGTACAGTTCACCGCCGCCCAGGCCAACATCTCGGAAGATAACTGCCTAGCCCTCTTTTTCTACTCGGCATTCCTGGGCCATCACGTATTGTTCGACACCTTCTCTCCACATACGCATTACAGTAACCTTGCCGCTATGCTTGACAAGTTTGTCCAGTGTCTCGGCCTGCACCGCGGTATCCGGACCATCGCGGGGACGTCGTGGGAGACCATCGAAGCCCAGATTCATGCGCGTCTCGGGGGCGCGGCCTCCCCCTTTTCCACAGCGCAATTGAGGCCTCCCGAGCCTGTAGCACGCGAGGCATCGGTAGAGAGAAACGAGTGCAGTGCTCTCCTTGAACTCGTCGCCACGAGAGCCGAATTTTGCTCGGCCGGCCAAATCACGGCGTGCCGCGAGGCCATCGACGCGTTGCAGCACATGTTTGACGCTTCGCGGACGCGTAACACAGGCGTCGCTATCCAAGACTGGCCCGTCCGGGTGCCTAGAACGTACATCGACTTGCTGAACCAGCGACAGCCGGAGGCGCTGGTGATCTTGGCCTATTATGCTGTCCTGCTGAATCGTGCGCGGGACTACTGGGCCGTGGGCGGCGCAGGCAAGTTCCTGATCCACTCGATCACGGACCACCTCGGTGCGTACTGGGCAGAGTGGCTGGCCTGGCCGAATCAGATGCTCCTGCAGGATCAAGAGGCGGTGACTGGAACACGGCCGCCTGGGAGGGTATGACCCTGGGCTATACTGGCATTTTCACCACCCAATCCAATATACTGCTACAACTATCAAAACATCACCACCATATTATATCTGCCACAGCAAAGTCTTCCCAGTTTCTGTACTTGGACCTCAAATCCATGCACACCATTACAGCAGCACTCTACTCAGCAGTCGATGACTGCCCCCGTCAGCCCATCTATCAGTTGCTCACGAATCCTCCTGAACAGTGAACCTCTCCCCTCCATCCACGCCTTCCACCTCCCTATCCACCGGCTGTAAGCTCTTCAGTCCAAAGTACCCATTCGCATCATCAAACGCAACCTCAAACCCTCTGTAGAAAAAGCGCCCGGTATTCACAAACGTCGGGCTCTTCAACGACACCGCCACCCAAGCCGGCGTAATGCTCTTCCTCGACACCGCCCCGACAACAAACGACTCCGTAGCAGCAACCGTCCCGTTCGGCTCGCCAAACACAATTTTGACTCGACTCCCATCACGCAGCAGAGTCTGGTTCTTTGCCGTCTTGACCGTGTGCAAGCCAACCGTCCCGGGAGGCAGGCTGAGGTAGCTCTGCACCAGGCCCGTGTCGAGCAGCGCGGTGCCGCACGCGGTCGGAACATCGTCCACCGTGATGCACGCCTGCGCGCCCTGCCAGTCGGACACGTTTTGCATGGGCTGCAGCTGGTAGAATTTCGTGTGTGGTCCCGTGTTGGCGTCTGTCAGACCGACCTGGATCCCCCGGTTGGAGATGACATAGCCGGCCGAGAACTTGGCCATGTCCAGCTCTGTGTTGTCGTGGAGGCGGATGCTGGTGATGTTGCGCAGGGGGTTCTTGTCGCGCGTCACTTGGGATGCTGAGTCGCTCGATTCCCTGCCGAAACCGATGCCCAGCATGGCGACGGTGGTGGAGTTTGAAGTGATGTTACGATGCGTGTCAAGGCATGGCGGGTCGTGGGTGGCGCTGTAGTTGGCGCAGATCGACGTGTTGACCATGGCGAGGATGTTGACGTGTGCCGTGACCACTGCCAGGTTTCTGTCGTCGTCTTGGGCATTAAAAGACACGTCGCGCGGGACCCAGCAGCCTTCGTAGAAGCGGTGGCTGCTTGATAGGTATTCCCAACCCTTCTTTCCGCCTTGGTCCTCGCAGCTGACATTGAAGTCGTAGTCGATCAGTTTGGCAGGCAGGACGACACCCTGGCTGCCCGTGTCGGCTAGGGGCCTGAAGATGTGCCCGGTTTCCGTGCCTAGGATGTGCACCCGGAACGCGAGATGCACGGGCAATTCCCAGTCAACGGTACCGTCAGGGCCAGTGTGTAACCATGGGATGAGTGCTGAGGTGGTGAAGCCTGTGTAGCGACTTACGGCTGCGAGGCCGGGAAAAGCTGTCGCCGCGGCGAGGAGTGTGACGAGACTGGACAACATTGTCTCTCAAGTGTTTGCTCTTACACTGGTATGTTGTTAAAGGCAAAGTGAGGGAGTCGCCTCACGTTCAAGTCTCGGATGGGTGACGGGGACGCTTGATATCCCCTTGAAGTCAAGTGGCGATCAGGGCTGAGCTGAATTGTGGGTGGGTCCAAGGCCTAGACCATTTCTCGATGCCGCTATCATTTCCATCACGCCGGAGGGTAATTTCCTGGCCTAGCCCGGCATGGTCGTCACAGATGCGGCGGGCTGAGAGTCAATATGGACACACGGTTGCAGGGGTTATTTCAGAAGTGGGCCAAGACAAATCTGAGTCCGAATCGGGTGATAATCAGACGTGCAAAACCCTGAAAGAATATGCCAATATTCGGGATCCGAAAGTCGTTTGGAGAACGTCTGAGATTGAAGCAATATTATTGATCCATCACTACTTCTGGATTCGTCACCCCAGCCATTTCCACGTAATCGACCCATACCATATTCTGACCCTCACACCTCCGGCTTAGACACCTTCTCATCCAAGACCTCTTCACTGTCCGTCAAGGCAGGCGACGCCACACCAAGCACCACGTTATCCCTGGTCACCCGCTCGCCATCAAAGAAACCCTCGCGGCCTTCTTTCGCAAGATACTCCCACTTGGGCGGCATGTCCTCAAAGCCAGCAGGGTACACGCGCGGAGGGAAAACCTTGATGCCGACAAAGTATACCGCCGCGGCGGTGCAAAACGTCAGAATCCAGCCCATAGTGTACATGCGCTGGCCCTCCACGCTGACGGCCTTGGGCTGGTACTGCGCCACTAGTCCCGGGAGACCCATTGACACGCCCGCCAGCCAGGCAAACACGCCGAGCCAGTTAACGCCACCCTTGAACCAGTACAGGCTGTGCTTGGACCCGTTGAAAAGAGAGGGGACGTGGATATTGCCGCTGCGGGCGAAGGCGTAGTCGACAAGGATAACCTGTAAAATGCCTCCTGGTTAGATTTCAAGTTCGTATAAAGTTCGATGGAAAATGTTCGGATGTTAACTTACAGCGCACAGCGGAGCCATAAAAATGTTGTAACTTCCAAGGAAAGACAGGAATGATGCCGCGCTGGCAATGAGCTCCCATGGAACCACGCAAATGCCCAGCACCGCACAGAGAACCTGACCACGGCGGATGGTGAGGTACTGCGGAAACAAGCCCGTCATATCCGCGCCAAAGGGGATCGAATTGGCTCCAAAGTTAACGCTCATAGCCGAAAATAGGAAACTCAGCGAGACGAGAAAGACTGCAGTCCTGCTCCCCGCAGTCCAGTGGTGGTCGAGGATGGCAGTCAGCAGGTCCCAGATGTTCCAGTACGCCTTGCCCCAGACGCCTTGCATGGACGCCGTGGCAGCCAGGCCGAGGAAGTACACAAGCACCTTGGACATGAAGACGGAGGCGCCCTGGATCCAGCCCGCGTCGCGCGTCTTGCGGCAGTATCGCGCCAGATCGGGCTGGTTGATCAACATGGGCGAGAGGGTGCCCATGATGACGTTTATGCCGGTCATGATGGACCAGACCAGCTGGGTAGAAGCCTTGGCTTTGGCGGAGGAGGCAGATGCGAGGTCGATGGCTGCTATTCCGGAGCCATTGGCCATGCACCATCCGAACAGACCCAGTGTGGCGACGGGCATGATGAAGCCCTTGACTGTGAAGAGGTAGTGGATTTTGGTTGGGTGGACAAACATCTTGTCACAAAGATGTTAGCTGTATTGCAAGAACATATAATGAGAATCAGAGAAACTTACAAAAGGCAACTCCATCAACCAGACCAGAAAGAAGCACAACAAAACTGGCCCAGTGACATGCGCCGACAAAGGCAGACTGTTCTTAAAGTCGGTCCAGTTATGCCCAAACACACACCGAAAGCAAACAGCCAAGAGATTCGCGCCATAGTAGGACTGTATGCCGTACCAAACGATACACACCACGGCGCGGATGAAGATGAAGAAGTACGAACCGTACATGCCCATGACTGATCTCGTGAGGGCCGGGAATCCGACGTGATACTGCACGCCCGGGCGCGCCATGGCCATGACCACGGCGCCGGCGATAAGAGATCCGATGATGCACGAGATGAAGGCCTGCTGCCACGTCAGGCCGACGTTGATCAGGCTGGCGGCGACGTTCCAGCCCGTGGGACCAAACACGGTGAAGCCCCAGTAGAGTGGGAGGTTGTACCACGTCCATGTGCGCTGCTGCGGCGGGGTCGGCTCGAGGTCTTTGTTGGACCACTTGGAGTCGAATTCGCAGACGGCGACGCCATTGGAGTCGACTGCTTCGGGGACTTGGATGAAGGAGAGGAAGGCTTGGCGGGATTGGAAAGGGGCGGTTAGGCCCGCTCGGGTGGAGAGCTGGACCATATTTGGATGCTTGAAGGAGGGAGATGTTGGTGTTGATTCTGTTCAGCTTCGACAACATTTCAAAACTTCATGCTAGGGAGATCGTCGTCTTCATAAGGCGGCCTGATGTTTCTGTCTGATTGATGCATTTGACTGGCTATCTGAAGCTGTCACGATATTGTTATTGGGTCCCTGGAATCTGGAGTGCCAATCGTCGATAACAACGATCTGCTAGCCAACCTTGGAATGGTGCTGGGGTCATGCCAAGGATCGAGGTGTGGATCGGATGATTTGGAGCCGATGGTGGAAATCGGGGAAGAGCAACCTAGTGAATCCACCTGTCAGGAGAGATAAGCAGTTACGCTATTCGTATTTGTTCCTTCCATGATCAGCAAGATCCACCTGGTTTATCAGCGTGAGGAACACTAGCAGCTTCCCGCCCAGGCAGAAAACCACCCTATCTCTCACCCCTTTTCATTATTCCCGTCCATCGGCTCGATTTGTTCCACTCTTCTCACCCGAGTGAACTCTTCGTCTCACCAACCACCGCACGATGCAGCGCTCACCAAAGGTCGGAGCTCTCTCCGGCGAGGAAGTCTCGAACCATAACATGGATGCAGAGAGCCCCACCGGCACCAGACAGTCGGGTCCCTCTTTCCAATCCGGTAGTCGTGGGGGTAGGGTGGCAGTTGCATGCCAGAGATGCAAGCGCAGGAAGCAGAGGTGCGATGGAGTCCAGCCTGCATGCAGGGGCTGTCGGAAAGCAGGCCTTCAATGTGTCTACGAGCGTGTCATTCGGCCTCAGTATCCGGGCGGCAAGTCGTTGTAAGTGGAAGCCGATTACCTGACCCAGTCAGCGGCAATCACCTTAATGCTGATGACTTTTGCTTGCAGGTACATCAGTGCATTGGAAGAGCGGATTGCCTTTCTGGAGGCACGCATGCCGGAGCATGGCCAGGATCATTTGGACAACTTGAACTCGAATGTGCCAGCGGCTACTTCCAGCCCTCCAGACGCAGCCCATGCAGTCGAGGTCTCAGAAGAGGAGGACTCGTCGCTGGTTGATGGGGTCGCATATTTGTCGTTGTGTGCGTCCGGGACAACAGACGCCCCTCCGGAGCCTTTTTACCTTGGTTCCAGCTCAGGGGCGACCATCGCACGGATGATACAGTCGTCGGTATTTAGATCATCCAAGCTGTCTCTTTCCAACCATGACCCGCTCTTGTCTAGCGGCCAGCAAGATGTACTGCAGCCATCACCACAGCCGCCTTCAGTGTCAAGGCCCGTATCACCACTGGAGGAGCGAGTGCAGTCCGAGTTTCCACCTCTACCTCAAGCAAAACTCCTCTTCGATGTCTTTTTCGACAGACTGCACACACGATGGCCCATTCTGGACCGAAAGTTGTACTACCACTATTTTGAGCAGCAGTGCGACCGAGGAGCGCTCCCGCCGGTTCAGCGAAGCATTTTCCACCTCATCTTTGCCATCTCGTCTCGGTTCCTCCAACTGACCAAGAAAAACCAGCATGTCGACCCACAGCAGCACTTTGCCGCCGCCATCGAGCCGATGGACTACATCTTGGAACAACACAACCTAGCCACGGTGCAGTTCCTTGTCCTCCTCGCTATGCACGGCCAGCGGTCTCCCTACGGTGCAGGTGCCTGGTCGCAAGTCCGGTACGCCCTCACTTTATGCGTCGAGCTTGGCTTCCACAGGGTTCGGACAATGCACGCTCCGTCCCAGACCGCGCGGGACCTCGAAGTTCGACGGCGAGTGTTTTGGGCCTGTTATTGCCAGGACAGGACGACCAGCCTGCTGCTTGGAAGAACATTTGGCATTGCAGACCGTGATATTAATGTCGAGGTATGTTACTGCACTTGGTCCGTTGATCAAAGCAGGTACTTACAAGATAACCCAACAGCTCCCCAGTCAAAGTCCCACATTCTGGGATCTTACATCATCAGGCCAAACACCAGACTCGATACCTGGGACCGAGACTAGGTGGTCCAACATGCTCCCCTTCATTCATATCATCAAACTCCGCAAACTCCAGTCCAAAATCCACCGAACGGTCTTCCGAGTTGACAAAGATCTCTTCTCCCCCTCATCCATGCATCCATCGGATCGGTCGAAGCATGACAACAAAATAGCCAAGATCTGTGCCGAGCTAGATGAATGGGTAACCCAGACCCCCACCCCGCCCCGGGATGCAACACATATCACGTGGATGTACGACCCCGACGAAAATGCATACCACCACGACTCGCGCGACTTTTTCACACTTCAGTACCACAAAACGCGACTCTCGCTGTTCACTGCCATCCTTCCGACGTTAATGACTTCAGACCCGCGATTTACCTCATGTGCAGAGTCTGCATCTCTCGTCTGTACCGCGTACAAACGCCTCAATGCCCAGAAGACGCTGAGTTATACCATCACCGCGCTGCACAGCTGCTTCATTGCGGGTTTGACGTTGGTATACTGTCTCTGGCGGAATCCGGGTCTCTTTTCGTCTGGACATGGGTGGGAAGGGGTCAGCGCTTGCTCATTGTGTCTTACAATCTTTGGCGAGAAGTGGCCTGGCGCGGTCAAGTATCGTGATACCTTCGATGCCTTGTCTGCGAGTCTTTTCAAAATGATTATGGATCCTACCACTCGGGCCGTTCCTGGCGGTGATCATCGAGCCGCGACTGGGCCAGGCACGAAGTTGAATATGTCAGGTGATGGTGGCAGTGCGTCAGATTCGACGTTGGACTTTAATACTCAGTCTCATAATGCCGTCAATTTCTCAGACAGGAGAATCACGTCGTACGACGGGGGCAGAGTTTCAAGCAATGCCATCCTTTTGCCGAACTCAACGGTTCTCGGGGCCATGGAGGGAGGGCTTATGGAAGTCGACGAGGACGCGCCTGGGGGGTGGCAGGGATGGCGTCTGTTCAACGAGATGGTCACGGTGCAAGGGCAAGGGGGCTTCCTTTCAGCCAATTATGCGGAAGGTGATACTCCCATAGTCTGGAATGGGGACAATGATGGTATGAATATGGCACAAAGTTGGAATTTATAAATATTAATTACTGCTGTACTAATCTCCTGTTTTTTTAAATGTTTGTATGCATTATTATCCACAATTATTTACGCCAAGTACCCCTTCCGGTACGGATACTGCTCCCGAAAAGCCTCTGCAATCTCCGTCCGCGTGGCAACCCAAACCCCTTCCTTCTGGCTGATGTACTCCACAAACTCCTTCAACGCAGCGAACCTCCCCGGGCGCCCAATGATACGACAATGCAGTCCAATTGTCATCATCTTGGGACTTCCCTCCTGCCCTTCCTCATACAGGACATCAAAAGAGTTCTTGATGTGCGTGAGGAACCCGTTCGGATCCCTGAACCCCGAACCCGGAACGTGGAACTTGAAGTCGTTGTTGTCGTACGTGTACGGCAACATTAGCAGTCCCTTTGCCGCCGAGGCGGGGAGTGACCGCTCAGAGGGTAGGTCGGTCCAGTACGGCACGTCGTCGGCGTAAGTGTCGCTCAGCCAGGAGAGCTCTTCGCCCATCTCCTTGTACACCTCTGGCACGAGGACGCGGGACTGCGGAGAGGGACGGCCGTAGTACCACCCCTTTGGCGCGTAACCGGTCAGAGACTTGAGCGAGGTGATAGCTTTGCGGATGAAGTCTTTTTCTTTTTCGACCGAGAAGTCGTGGTAGTCTACCCATCGGTAGGCACTTGATAATTCATCGTCAGTCGGCTATACACTTTCCATCTCACCCATTTCGGATATTATCGTTAAAAGGAACATACTGTGAAGCAACTTCATGTCCCTCCTCCACACAGCGCTTAGCAACTTCGGGCTGCTCCTCGACGGCCTGCGCGACAGCGTAAAGGGTAAACTTCATGCCGACTTTCTGGAACAGGCGGAATAGCCGCCAGAAGCCGGCCCTGCTGCCGTACTCGTACTCGCTCTCGGTGTTGTAGTTGCGCTCGTTGATGCGCGGCGCGCTGCCCGGGTTCTCGCGCAGATTTGTTTCTGACACGCCGTCCCC
Organism: Podospora didyma; assembly: GCA_033439775.1. Taxonomy (NCBI): domain Eukaryota; kingdom Fungi; phylum Ascomycota; class Sordariomycetes; order Sordariales; family Podosporaceae; genus Podospora; species Podospora didyma. Next base: position 777,295 of record JAULSW010000011.1, read on the forward strand.
GGACAGGACGCTGCGCTCGCCGCCTTCTTCGTAGTTGATCACGAAGGAGATGGCGATCTTGGCGTTGTTGGGCCACTGGAGTTTCAGGCCGGCCTCGCCGTATCCTTTGAAGTCGCGGTCGAAGCCGTAGTCGGGGTGGGCGACGTATATTTCCGGCATGTTCGCGATGCTGCTCGCCGTGAGAGGATATTTGCTATTTTCCAGAAAAAATAACTGATTCAAGTATGAAAATGAAGACTGAAACACCCTTTGGAAGCAAAACAACGCCTTTTTTATCTATCAAGTTCTCAACCTCTCAAGAGTTCCATGCCTTGGGCGATAATCCACCATCATGAATCCTTTGACCCACCACCCTTTGTGTCCTCTTTCGGAGCTCACAATCCGTTTGATGGATCTTTTCCCATTATCGGAATGCGTTATCTGTTTGTCGGCAGCACCATGTCATCATCGGCTTTGGTGCCCCAACGGTACTAGCGGGGACTCTCGACGATTGCGGGTAAAATACTGCCGCTCGCTCCTTCGTGGGTCAAGTTGCTTGATAATCGAACGTTGTAATAGCGGGGTCTCTCCGTATCTGCGATAAGATAGAGGCTTCATGTCATGGAATAACGGCTTCGATAACGACTAACATCAAGGGGAGAAGATAGGTAATTCTCACCATTGGAAATCTCTCGTGGAACGAGTCACGATTTTTTTTGGCCCATCTGTAATGGTGACATCTGGAAACATTGACAAATATTCAAATGGTTGAAAAGGGTTAGGGTTATCAAGTCTCGGGCCATCGGAGATCAGCGTAATGCACCTCCACACTGCGTTGCGTTGTGTGTTTATCGCGGTCCGTTGGCGATGGACATCGTTGAGGCGTTGCAACCCTGAGATATCCAAGCCCACATACTCCCAGAATGCATCTGGTGATTCTTAAAATGCAGGTGAGAGACTTTGCACAGGCAGGTGATGATGAAAACGGCGTCCAAAAGCATTGCAGTTGGCAGTGGAAGGACGTAAGACGCCAGACAAAGGTTTTAGCGCATCTGTGTTTACACCTCTTTACACTTCTAATCGTTTCTCTCCAACACTGTTTCCCAATCCTCCGGAACTCGCTGTCGCATCCCCTCTAAGTTGCGGCTCCACTTTGTCATCCTCCTGTGGCCCCGGTGCTCTGAGGCTCGTGTTGCCCACCCCAAGGCTCATGACAAATGCCGAGCCAATACTGGCTACAAAGAATATGAAAATATAGTGCAGACCCTTCATGTACACAGAAAGAACTAGGTCTTTCTCGCCGTCGCTTAAGCTAAGTTTTTCTAGTGCGTACGTCGATGATGACAGGCCGGACACAATTTCGCTGGTCGTGAAAGGTAGGTCAAGCAGCCGAGAGCGCAGTGTATTTGATAGGATGGTGCCGGATACTATGACGGAAGGTGTGAGTGAAACCAAAATGAGAGTGCAGGAAGCAGTGAGATGGAAACGTACTGATAAGACCCAAGGCGCCGCCTATGGTGCGGATAAAGTTCCGCAGCCCCGTGCAAACGGCCCGATCTTCGCTTTTGGAGTTGGCCAAGAGACCGACAAGAACTGGAAGGTGTTATTATCTCATTATCTGACAATGAGAACGGGAGATGGAGAATCCTGACTTACCAGGCTGTAATGTCAGCCCCACGCCCAACCCCTCGACCATGAGAACGACGATGAGCGCCCACAATGGGGTGCTCTGGCCAAAAGTGCATTTCAGCCCAGCACCGATCGTCCACAGTCCAAACCCCCCGGCAATGCAAGGCATGTATCGACCCACCCTGGACATGAACTGACCGGATAATATCGAGCAAATGGATGAGGAGATGATAAGGGGGAGGATTAGGGCACCAGATTGTAGGGCGGTGTATCCTAGGACGGACTGGAAGTAGATTCTGATATCACAGTCAGTGACAACAGTCCCGGAATTTTGTGTATGTCAGCTTACGGCACTGGTCTTTCTGTTAGAGGCTTGCACCTGCAGACGGCTAAAGATTTATCTTGTTACTCACAATAGAAGAAGTTTCCATAGAAGCCGATTCCAGACATAAGGGATTGTCCGTACATGTACGTGCACCGCGGATCTTGGAATAGGCGTACTGTGATGTTGGTCAGCAGGAAATGCGACGAATGGCACCAGGTCTTTGGCAAGACATACACGGCATGATGGGAACTGGGGCTCGTTTCCACTCGTACAACACGAAGAGTACTGCGAAGACACCGCCGATGGTGATCATGGCGATAAACTGGGTCGACGACCAAGAATATGCGTCACCTCCGCCTGACAGGGGGATCTGCGCTTGCGGTTAGCACAGAAAGAACAATCTGAACTCCTGACGGGGAATAGCAAAAGCGAACACGACACTCACAAGAATGAGGAGAACAGCAGCCAGGTTTAGAAGGATACCGATGTAGTCAATCATCTTAACTTTGGCCACGTAGTTACCGCTCTCGTGGCGCACCGGCAGGAAGAAAAGGATGGCAATGGCCGCAGGAACAGCCAGCATTGGGATCAACCAAAACACCCATCTCCAGCTGAGACTTTCAACGAGTGCACCGCCAAGAAATGGGCCGCTCCCATTCGCCAGAGCAATGACGGCGCCAAGTATCCCTTCATACCCATTTTGTCAATTTCGCCTGTACTCATTCTTGCGACGACAAGGAAAAAACCCACCTTGGTATGTCCCCCTATTCTCCAGCGTGGTAATATCGCTAACGATGATCATGACAATACTATTAATCCCTCCGCCCCCAACACCGGCAATGGCGCGGAAAGCAAACAGCTGCCCTTTAGTCTTGGCAAACCCTGACAGCACATCGCCGAGGGCGATCAAGGCCAGACACAACAACAGACAATTCTTTCGCCCGAATATGTCGGACAGTCTCCCGTTGATGAGCTGGAATGCCGTCGAAGCGATTAAGAACGAGGCCCCGATCCAGGACGTGGCACTGCCGGTGTCAAGGTCGGCCGAGACGGCGGGAATGGAGGTTGACACGCCCGTCTGGTCGATAAATGACACGAAGAGCGCGACGGATAGCGCAGGGATGGCGATCAGGAGGGTCTGCTTGGGCATGAGCATCCGCTGGTTGCCGATGCTGCGTGTGTCGCTGTTGTTGTCATCATCATCGTCGGTGACCATGGCCGTTGTTCTCTCAGCTTCGGGCTGGGAGGATGGTTTGCTGTCCTTCATGATGCCGTTTCCGGAAGACGGAACAGCGTAAACTTGGACTCTTGGTGGATGATGTCAGCTTGGAAAAGGGGCATTTCTTAGGTCTTGATGAATCTCTTTAGGAGACATCAACGAAGTAGACAAAGAGAAGCTAGAAAAAAATCGTTGCTGGCAAGAAGCTCAAAATGGTAAGCAGACAGCTGTCGGCTTTGGAAACCCGCCGATATCATATCGTTGCTGGAATGCACGACCCGTGGTGGCAAGGATGGATGATTACGCCATGTTAACTGTTTGGTGTCGACGGTGTCAATCGAGACACTAAGACGACGACGAGGAAGGACGGGCTCCACTTTGCTCAGGGGGTAGGAATTGCAGTGACTGTTAGAGTTCGGGGAAATTTGGGCCGACGAAGTTGGGTCGGATCGCGATTGCCGCGCGCTTCTCCATCAATGCTTAGGCGGGCGGACGGCGGGGTCGCGAAGATAATGGGCACCAATGTGACAAATACGTACCATGCGCGGGTATCTACATGATGGGCTCCACTTTCAGAATGACCCAAAGTCAGTTGATGGGCATCGGATCAAACTTGGGGTCCTGCTCTTGCCCTTGCTGTCTGCCCTGACCTTTTTCTTCTCTTTTTCTTCTTCATTTGACACCAGAGAGAAAATCGCAGAGACGCATCACCACATACAGTTCGAAAAAAACACCATGTCGAAACTTTTCACGCCCTTGAAGTCGGGAAGACTCGAGCTCGGGCACCGAGTCGCTATGGCCCCGCTCACTCGGTACCGAGCCGACGATCACCAGGTGCAGCAGATCGTCAAAGGTAAACCTTTTTACACTCTTTTTAACTTGGTCCCCGTCTGACAAGAAGCAACAGAATACTACACCCAACGCGCCTCCACCCCCGGTACGCTCCTCATCACCGAAGCGACGCAGATCTCGCCCGGCGCCGGCGGCAGCTACCATGGACCCGGCATCTGGACTGGCGACCAAATATCCGCATGGAGGATGGTCACGGATGCTGTCCATGCCAAGGGCTGCAAGATGTTCTGCCAGCTCTGGCACCTCGGCCGCGCTGGAAGACCAGAAGTGCTCGCCTCGTACGGCCGCAAGCTCAAGTCGTCCAGCCCCATTGCCATCGACTCGACTCGTGAGGTGCCAGAGGAGATGATCGAGGAAGAGATTTGGGACACCATATCCGACTACGCAACAGCTGCGCGGAACGCCATCAAGGCCGGCTTCGATGGCGTTGAGATTCACGGTGCAAATGGCTATCTGCCCGATCAGTTCCTCCAGGACGTCTGCAACCAAAGGACCGACATATGGGGGGTCAGCATCGAGAACCGAGCACGTTTCCACCTTGAGGTGGCCAAAGCTGTCGTGGCGGCAGTCGGAGCAGAGCGCACAGCCATGCGTCTAAGCCCCTACAGCGAGTACCTGGGGATGAGGATGGCGGATCCCATGCCGCAGTTTGAGTATCTAGTGCGCGAGCTTCGGACGCTGGGTCTGGCCTACTTGCATCTAGTAGAGGGCCGCATCAGCGGACACAGCGATACCGACGTGCGCGAAGGCAACACCAACGCCCCGCTGGTGAGGATATGGAATAACGCCAGCCCTGTTCTTCTCGCCGGTGGTTTCACTCCCGCCTCCGCCGTGCAGACTGTTGACCAGATCTACAAGGACTTTGACGTGGTCATTGTGTTCGGGCGCCACTTTCTTGCGAACCCAGATCTTGTCTTCCGTCTCCAAAATAGCATTGCGCTCAACAAATACGACCGGCCAACCTTCTATACGCCGCTGGTGTCAGAGGGATACATCGACTATCCTTTTTGTCAGGAATTCACCATTTCCAAGGCGGAACTGTACACGCTTACAGCGTCTCAGGTCTTGCGCCGACTGAAGGAGGGGACACTGACGGTCGAAGAATACGTAAGGTCACTCCTGGCGCGGATAGAACAGCGAGATCCAGCAGTGAAGGCGTGGGCATTCCTTGATGCCAACCAGGTTCTGAGCCAGGCCAGAGAGCTGGACAAGGTTTCCATCGACCAGCGAGGACCCCTCCATGGCGTCGCTGTGGGCGTAAAGGATGTCATACACACTAAGGACATGCCAACACAGCATAACTCGCCCATCTACCAGGGACACTCGCCAGCAGTGGACGCAGGATGCGTTGCGATTCTTCGCCAAGCTGGCGCTCTGATCCTTGGCAAAACGACAACCAGCGAATTCGCAGCGACAATCCAAGGTCCAAAGACGCAGAACCCCCACGATCCTCTCCGCACACCGGGAGGCTCCTCATCTGGGTCAGGTGCAGCTGTAGGAGACTTTCAGGTGCCGATGGCGTTGGGCACGCAAACGGGTGGCAGCACGATCCGACCGGGCTCCTTCAACGGCATTTACGCATTCAAACCAACTTGGGGAGCCGTGACCCGCGAGGGGCTCAAGATATACTCGCTCATGCTCGACACGCTGGGCCTGTACGCGAGGAGCGTCGAGGATTTAGAGTTGCTCGCCGATGTCTTGGCTCTTCATGATGACGACAACGACGACAACGACACAAGAAAAGAGCAGCAAAAAGCAGAAGGTGTCAATGGCATGAAGTTTGCCCTCCTCAAAAATCCGCAAGACGTCTTCCCCGAACCGGGACCCGGCAGCAAGGCGGCAATGAGCAAGGCGGTCGTATTACTCGTGGAGAATGGTGCCGTGGTGGAGGAGGTAGATATGGGCTGCCCCGAATTCAAGTCCCTTCCCGACTGGCACCGCTGCATGATGGCCACGGACGGACAAGCATCGTTTCTGCCCGAGTACCGCACGCACAAAGACAAGCTCTCCGATTTCCTGGTCGGCCATGTGGAGAATGATGGTGGGTACACACGCAAAGCGCGTCTGGAGACGCTTGACGGGACCGCGGCGCTGCGGCCCAAGGTCGACGCGGTCCTGGCTGGGTACGATGCTTTGCTCACTCCTAGCGTGCCGGACGAAGCACCTCTGGGGATTGGCTCGACGGGCAGTGCGGCGTTCAACAGCATCTGGACGGCGTTGCATGTGCCTGTGGTCAATATTCCTGGGTTTCAGGGCGAGAACGGCCTGCCGATTGGGGTTTCGCTTGTTGCGCCGAGGTATCGCGACCGTCATCTTCTTCGGGTTTCAGGAGAGGTGGGCAAGATTTTCGAGGCCCAGGGAGGTTGGCGGCGGGAAGTCATTTCGTAATACTTGGACAGAACGGTACATACATCAATGGCGCGTAGTAATAATTCTCAAATCGAAACCAACACTCTACGGAGATAAATCCCAAGCGAAGACAAAGAGAAGAACAAAGATTGATGAACCGCGCAAAGGCTACATGATGATAGTTCAAAGGAGACACAGTGAGCTTGAAAGAAAGATCCTTTGATGAAATTACTATTATTGTCTGATTTTACCCAAACTTTAGTCCGAAGACTGAACAGTACAGGAGGGACCGAAATCAGTGTCCAGAGTTTTCAAGTTCAAACTTTCTCCGCACGGGCCACTTCCGCTCTTTGCTGCAGTTGGCACTGTGCGCTAGTACCGGCTCCCCATGGTTACAAGGGGGCTCCAAAAAACGGTTTCAGCTGACTGAAAATACACTAGCCGCTTTTAGCGTTAGTAGGAATGCTCTCCAGCTCGTTTGGCTGCATGACTGCATCGTTTCAACCGCGCATGATTGCTGCCCAACCTCGGTTCAAATGTGAGGCGCTTGTATCTCTCTGCTGACATGCAATCATCACAGCCTTCAACTCTTCGCGATGGAGTGGTCACACACAGTAACCAAGGGTGGATAGAGTTGTAAAGGAAGGCAGGTACGCCTGATCAAGGTGGTCACAATGCAGGTAACAAGAAGGGTGAGCAATGATATTACAATCCACACACAGGGTGTCTGAACTGCAAGGCGGGACGCCTGGAGTTGTTGGGTTGGGATCACGTAAGAAGGGTAAGCTCTTGAACAAGGGGAATTGTCTGGTACACAAAGGTGAATTGCCTTCACAAGTAATGAAGCAGATGAATGCGTATTGCTTACTTGCCGAATCTCATAAGGAGAGTTCGGCCTAGTTGTTTATATAGAGAGTGTTTTCCTAGACACGGGCCCTCAAGGACCCGAGCCGGGTCCTTGACTTACCGGGTCCTTTCTTGCTGGTTGACAGTGTTCGTAGACCCGGCTCCTTCTCCAGGATGCCCGGGTCCTTCCTAATTGGCTGGCGCTTTGCACCGTAATAACTGGTCTGGGCGCAGCTAGGGGAACGGCCAAGCTGGTCCCACTAGGTCACTTAAGGAAACCCACTAGGCTACATAGGGGATTTGTGACAGGTGCCACATTGTGGCGCCGAGGTCCTGGCCGGCTGGCGATGGCTGGGCCAGTTGTCGACAGGTGGTGGGCGCGCGCAGGGTGCGCGTGTGCAAGTGCTTGGGGTGCTCTTCCTTACAAGAGTATCAAAGAGTAAATAGATCGCTTGCTGAACTACGGTTTAATTGCAAAGACTAAACTGTCTACTTTGGTTGATAGCTGAAGAACCACAATGGCTCTCCAGCTCTCTTGCTTATATAGATCATGGTGGCCCCCTAGGGGGCCATCCTTGTGTAAAGAGGGCCACTTGGCCCGTGCGCCAGCACATGCAGGGACACCCGCATGTGTTTCCACTGCCCCCACAGCTCCTCCAATGAGGATCGTGACACTATGATATTCTAGCTTATCGGCATAAAGTTTGTCAAACTTCAAGCGGCCCGTTGATTTCTGAGTCATCAGCTGCGCCACACCCGTTGTGGCTTAACCATAACAGAGGCTGAAGCGAGCGATCCAGCCCCGCGATGGGTAGATGGTAATAGGCTGCTACAATCGTTAGGCAGCAAATATTCAGCCGCATAAACTTCACCTTCATAGCAAAAACGTCACCGGCAGCCGTCACTCAATTAGATCATATCGACAACAGACTCGATCGCAGCGATGTCGCGAATACCCTCCACGTCTTTCGGACCCGGAAACCGGGGACAGCAGGTGGGGCAGAACTACGGGACGATCAATGCAGAGTTCCACCTCCTGCCAGGTAGGATTAGTGCCGCTCAGACTGCCGGATGCCCCGCTAACGATCTCAGAACGACCAGAAACACCACCGATACCGTTCGCGACTATCCCCTTCTCGCGAGACCCCGATTTCGTCGACCGCGGTGATATTCTCGACCAAATCGACAAGCAATGTTCCAAGCCGGCTGGCCGGGTGGCCCTCGTAGGCCTCGGCGGCGTGGGCAAGTCACAACTCGCCATCGAATACGCTCATCGGATCGCTGAGCAACAGCCTGACAAATGGGTATTCTGGGTCCATGCCGGCACGCAGGCGCGCGTCGAGGAGGGGTTCAGAACGATCGCCGACGTCGTCAAGCTGCCCGGCCGCAACCAACCAAAAGCCGACATCCCACAGCTTATGTACAGCTGGTTATCTAACGAGCGAAACGGCCGGTGGATTATGATCCTTGATAGCGCCGACGACCGCGACGTATTGTACAACGCGAATAGGTCTCTCAGCCCGACGAGTAGCGATGCATACGATAGGCGGTCGTTTGCGACATACCTACCACAAAGCCGAAATGGATCGATTATCGTTACAACACGCAATAGGGACTTAGCTTTCAAGCTGACCGGCCGCCGTCAAAACATGATCGACGTTGGACCGATGGCGCAGACGGATGCACTTATACTCCTAGAGAAAAAGCTAGGATCGCCAGCAAGTTTAGATGTGGCGGCCGATCTCGTAAAGGCACTCGATCTTGTTCCGCTGGCCATCAGCCAGGCGGCCGCCTACATACAGGCACGGGCGCCACGGACCTCACCGGAGAAATACCTGGCCGAGTTCCGGGAAAACGAGCGTAAGAGGGCCCGGCTGCTAGGGTACGACGGCGGCGACCTGCGACGGGATGGAGGTGCGTCGAATGCGATTCTTACGACATGGCAGATATCCTTCGACCATATCCGGTCGAAGCGGCGCACTGCGGCGGACCTCCTATCACTTATGAGCTTCTTCGACCGACAAGGGATCCCTGGGTGGGTTTTAAAACCTCCTAGAGCTACTACGGATACGGCGCGAGTACAAAATGTTGACCTAGCAGGAGTCGGGGAGTCGGATGCTAGCGGCGATGCCACGGACGATGGTATAGACGATGATGCAGACGATGACGCAGACGAGGCTTTGGACGACGGGTTCGAAGACGATGTGGTAATGCTAAGGGATTACTGTCTTATCGCCGTAGACGTAAATAAGGACGAGTTTGAGATGCACGGGCTTGTGCAGCTATCGACGAAGAGGTGGCTAGAAGCATCGGGCCAGCTGGGGGCGTTTATACAACAGTATATCGAGCGAATCGCAGCGTCATTTCCGACAGGAGACTACGAGAATTGGGCGACCTGTCGAAAGCTTTTTGCACACGCTCAAATGGCCGTTAGTTACCAACCTAGTGAGGATATTATCGAAATATGGGCGATACTTTTGCATAACGGGGGATGGTATGCAAGGTCGCAAGGGATATACGAGGTTGCACAGCAAATGCTAGCTAAGGCAAGAAAAGTTCGTGAGAAGAGGCTAGGAAAGGAGGATGTGGCGACTCTAGCAAGCATAACAATGTTTGCTCTAGTCCTTTTAGACCGAGGCCAGTGGGAGGAGGCCGAGAAGTTATTTGTGCAGGTAATGGAGACTCGCAAGACCAAGCTCGGGGCCGATCACCCTTCTACGCTAACGAGCATGGCGAACCTGGCGTCGACATATAGGAACCAGGGCCGGTGGGAAGAGGCCGAGAAGTTGTTTGTGCAGGTGATGGAGACGAGCAAGACCAAGCTCGGGGCCGATCACCCTTCTACGCTAACGAGCATGGCGAACCTGGCGTCGACATATAGGAACCAGGGCCGGTGGGAAGAGGCCGAGAAGTTGTTTGTGCAGGTGATGGAGACTCGCAAGACCAAGCTCGGGGCCGATCACCCTTCTACGCTAACGAGCATGGCGAACCTGGCGTCGACATATAGGAACCAGGGCCGGTGGGAAGAGGCCGAGAAGTTGGAGGTGCAGGTGATGGAGACGAGCAAGACCAAGCTCGGGGCCGATCACCCTTCTACGCTAACGAGCATGGCGAACCTGGCGTCGACATATAGGAACCAGGGCCGGTGGGAGGAGGCCGAGAAGTTGGAGGTGCAGGTGATGGAGACTCGCAAGACCAAGCTCGGGGCCGATCACCCTTCTACGCTAAAGAGCATGGCGAACCTGGCGTCGACATTTTGGAACCAGGGCCGGTGGGAGGAGGCTGAGAAGTTGTTTGTGCAGGTGATGGAGACTCGCAAGACCAAGCTCGGGGCCGATCACCCTTCTACGCTAACGAGCATGGCGAACCTGGCGTCGACATTTTGGAACCAGGGCCGGTGGGAGGAGGCTGAGAAGTTGTTTGTGCAGGTGATGGAGACTCGCAAGACCAAGCTCGGGGCCGATCACCCAGACACGCTGACGAGTATGGAAAACCTCGCTTTTACTTGGACAGATCAAGGTCGACATGCAGATGCTTTAGCTCTGATGGAGGACTGCGCCCAGGCTCGGCGGCGAGTGCTTGGCGAATAGCATCCATATACGCTATCGTCTTTAACCACCGTCTCCGAGTGGAAGTAGCTAGAATACATTTCGTCGTTTCATATATATAGCTCAAGCTAGGGAGTTCTGTCACGATCCTCATTGGAGAAAGCTGTGGGCCTAGGGGGAACACAGGCGGGGGACCCCGCATGGGCTGACGCACGGGCCAAGGGGCCATGGTTGAGACAAGGGGGCTGTATAGGAAGGCAGGTACGCCTGATCAAGGTGGTCACAATGCAGGTAACAAGAAGGGTGAGTAATGACTGGCAAAGGTGTAAGACTTCAACCTGGCCCTCGCAAAGGAAGGGGCGAGGGCCACGGTCTATATACCTAGTGGTGGTTTCATTTGGCATGTGCTTGTGAGGGCTTGGTGCCACATTGTGGCGCCGAGATCCTGGCCGGCTGGCGATGGCTGGGCCAGTTGTCGACAGGTGGTGGACGCGAACAGGGTGCGCGTGTGCAAGTGCTTGGGGTGCTCTTCCTTACAGGGGCCACCATGATCTATATAAGCAAGAGAGCTGGAGAGCCTTTGTGATTCTTCAGCTATCAACTAAAGTAGACAGTTGAGTCTTTGCAATTGAACCGTGGTTCAGCAAGCGATCTATTTACTCTTTGATACTCTATCCACTTTTGGTTACTGTGTGTGACCACTCACCCCTGTTACGGCCCTGGCACCCTGCACTGGCACTGGCGCCTGGCACGCAACGAACACACCCATTGAATGCCCTTATTGAATGATGACGGCATTGGTCAGCGGCCTTCACTACACCCTTTGTGTACAGTAAAGGCCACAGGACCTATTGATCACAGGACCTCTTGCATTAGCCTAAACCTAGATATCTATTACAATCTACACACACAGAGTGTCTGAACTGCAAGGCGGGACGCCTGGAGTTGTTGGGTTGGGATCACGTAAGAAGGGTAAGCTCTTAAGGGGAATTGTCTGGTACACAAAGGTGAATTGCCTTCACAAGTAATGAAGCAGATGAATGTGTATTGCTTACTTGCCGAGCTCCTTAAGGGAGACTCGGCCTAGCTGTTTATATAGACTATTGGCTCCGTGGACCCGACCACATCGAGGACCCGGCCCGGGTCCTCGAGATGCCCGGGTCCCAGCTAATTGGTCTAAGCTCCTCATGGACCCGATGGCTTTCGCCAACCTGCCCGCGTCCTCTGCAATTGGTGGACCCACCCCTGTCAGTAAGGACCGGCTGGATTGGTTTGGAGGTGCCGCCCCACTCCTTAGCTGCATAAGAAATCGTGACACCTTGGCGAAGATCCAGATCGTCACAAGTTCTTCTTTTTTATTTTTATTATTGCGATAAATACATAATTATATAGCTACCGAGTCGTTATTATATATACACATTTAACTAGCTCGCATTTTGGGTTGCTAACTTGGGGGCTTCCTTCCAAAAGCGGCTAGTGCAGTTGTGCGCAACCGTCCTAGGTGCAGCTAGTGTCAGCCGCAGCCAGGGCCGAAATTGGCCCGTGCAGAGAAAGTTTAAACACTGAAATTATGGACACTGATCGGCCTCGACTATTATTTTTTGGTGGCAAAAGAATAAACTTACCACGAGCTTGTGTTCAACTTACCTTTCGTAAAGATCATTTCCCTTGTTTCAACCTTCTCCTCCTCATAGATCGGGTCTCCATATTGTGATCCCCAGTATTGATATCCCCCAATAGGGCATCGTGAGATACCGGACTAGCCTTCCTCTTCTTGCTCTTTTCCCGCTCGGCAGAAGGCTTCTGATACGTGCCATCTTTCTTGGATTCCTCTGAATCCGCTTCGGGCATTGCCTCCCACTCCTGTTCCTTTCCTTCTTCTTCTTTGTTTTTTGGTAGCGGGTAATTAACAACAATAGTATCCCAATTAACATACTCCGCCGTGGGCAGCGGATTCTCATCATACCGATGCTTGTGCGGCTCCGGTTTCCACGAGCACTTACAGTACTTCCCTTTGAAATACCACGCTCCGTAATCGATAAAGAGCTGCTCCCCGCCCTTGATATCTTTGCTCGCGCGGAACACCATGCTCAATACCTTACCGATGTGTTCCTGGGCGCCTTCCACGTTTGGGAAGCAGTGAGAGTTCATGAACCGGGTCCAGTTGCCGATTTTCTTGGCGTCGATACGTGTGTCGATGGTGAGGCCGTAAATGTAGGGAGAGATGTTGGTCGGGGCGAGGGAGCTGGGGATCAATTCGCCGAGGTAGTCGCCTAGGAGCATACCTCTGGGGACGGTTTTATTGGGTTGGACAAAGATACCGTACCCCATGCCAGCTGTGGTGCGGATCTCGAGATATGAGTCGAATATGTGGCTGAAATGGGCGTCGCGGAAGGGGGCGTAGCATGACGAGAAGGTGCAGGTCATAATGGAGGGGTTCTGGTAGCAGTTGATGCAATCGAAGATACCGTTGCGTATGATGGATTTTGGGGGACGGAGGATGGAGAGGATCTTGCGGGATGTGGGGCTGTCGTTGAGTCGCTTGAATTTCTTGGAGGAGAGGGGTTTTCTGCTGATGTTGAAGTTGTCGGGGTTGAAGTATATGAAACTTATCCTTTTCACGTTTTCTACGGGGGCTTGGATGGTCCGGTTGGCGTCCCACGCCCAGAACGTTCGCTGGCTGGACTGCCCTAAGGGTTTGGAGGGCTTTGATTCCATTGTGTTTGTTCTGTTATTGAGGCCTTTCCACGGGTAGGGAATGGTGGAAAGTTAAATCTGTCACTTTGTAAGCTTTGGTGGCGTGCAATTATAGGACGGTGTGTAATAATTGATAGCCTGGAGTGGGCACAAAAAGGGGGACGAAGAACTATATACCTGTTGCACATCAATAAGGTCAAGGCATTGTCGATGATCACGGTACCTAATAGAAGAGAACAAACGAGCCGTTGTATGAAATGGGACTTCTTTGTTGTGGTTCATTGTCGTTCAGGACTTCTTTATGTTGAACCTCTTGACAATCCGTATTATTAGTAGAATCAATGCTATTATATTCTTGCCTTTGTGGACTCGACGGCACAAACATAGCCCATAACACAAACCTATGATCCTTCGGTCTACCATGCTGTATCTTTGTCCGAGGAACTCATTTTCTCACATGATTTGTCCTAAGCTTGTATTTGTGCCTTTAGGTAATATTTTTTCTATAATTCGAGTGCAGGTATCAGCTTGAAGTTGATTGATGGCATTATGATAACCCTACGTAAGATAACGATGCACGGTAACAAGTCATAAACACGAATACATCCGTGGAGATACAGTAGTTTTATTGAGATCTGCAAGAAGACAAGGCACTGAGACCGCATGGTGTCTTCATGTAGCAAGTTTGGCATTACCAGCACGAGGGCATTGCGGCATGGGCCGTCAGACGGGAGATGCGACAGCAATAATGGCCGAACAAACATTTTAAACCTTAAACTGGACACTGGCTGTATCATTGAGGCTCAGGCTCAAGCTTGTGGAACTCCCATAATGCCTTGGTCCAACACAACTATGGGCTTGGAACCATGAAGCCGTATATTGATTACCAGACAGACATAGAATATGACAAGGCAACCGTTGAACTATTTTTTCGCTCTGTCTCTCCCTGCAAATCAGTGCGACGCTATCGCCAGGAAGATTTATCCGGCCGTCAACCGTTAATGTCCATCACAGTCACAAGAGTTTACCAGCTCAACAAGAAGTTCAAGTTAAAACCGGATTAGAGTTCTGGCCTGGCAGGCAACTGAAACTCGAAACGAAACGACCTCCGAGGTTAAAAGCCTGATTTGAACGTCAAAGAACCATGGAACTGGCTGCCGCAACATGAACGCGATGAAAAGTGCTGTCGGATTTGGTCTTTCCCATTCACTACAGTAACCTTTTGGACGATCGGAGATACAGTGAATGTTTGAGAGCCGGAGAAACAGCGAAGCTTTGGAGTCAGTGAAGGGAAGTTCCGAGGCATCGAGTAGACTGCTGGGAATAAATCCCGGGGCAAGGACGCCCAACAACAACTGCCATCCTTCATCAATCTTCTCATCATCCAACTTGCAATACTTCGACCAACCACCATCATCCAATCAACCATTAATCATCATCATCCACCAGAATCAACAAACAAAATGCAGTCACACCCACGCCCAGTCTTCATCAACGGAACCCTCTGCATCCTGCCCCTGCTAGCACGGATCATGACCGGCGACGATAAGAGAATCAACGAAGTCCGCCCGCTCCTCCGAAAGGCAGATGTCCACGGCTACAAACTCTGCCAACTCAACGTCGGGCGCGACGGCCCCTCCGAGTCTCCAATGCCTGAGCCTGGCTGGCGCGCAAGCTCGGCAGTGCATAGATATCTCCTCAGCCCCAAGACACTCTCGCAACTCTGTGAGCTGCACGACTTTATGGGAGCGGGCTACAAGATTGTACCAGTCGCAGCCGCTCTTGACAATCGCTGTTCCACTGGCAACATCGTCGACGATGTCGTTGAGGCGGAGATGTATGTCTGGGATGAAAAGATCAAGAACTTTGGATACGGATACTTCCGTTGAGAAAAGACATAGCCGACGATAAAGCGATGGAAATCTTTGGGCAAATACAACTCGCCGGGGACGGTTAACGACGAGCGATAGACACGTTCGTTCAAGGTAAGCTTATTTGGAAAACCAACTTTTGATCGTCATGAGGGGGCTGATTATCCATAGCGTCAACTTCATATTCTATTCTTGGAGAAACAGCACGAAAGCACCACTGGCGGGGACAAGATGATAGTAGGCCAAACTTATTTTCTTCTCACGCTGGTTGGTGCTTCATTCGACCCCGCCTTCGACAACATTACCGGCCTCGGCACAAGCCGGAGGAGGCTTTCGGGATCTTGTGGGGCATTTTCGTCGCCACATTGAGGAAGTCTAAATGAGAGGTTGCGGCCAAAACAGCGGTGTAAGATTTTAGCTGTATGGGTACTTGTAACGTCATTTTTCAGTGGGTTATGGGAGCAGAGGTTGACATGTAGGATAGGGGGCATCGCCGTCACGAAACGAGAATAAGATCATTATTTACAAGAATTCCTGTGAAAACACTTCAAAATCACCTGCTTCATAGATGCTATATGACAGTGCTCTGGTTTCTCCAGTAGCACACCACGAGACATTTTCCTTTATTTTGAACATCGAACTCACATTTTTGAATAACACTTGCGAGGCTGCTCAAACCCCTGACCCTGGTTCGATAGATCGAGGAAACCACGTCTGGGGCAAAGTAAATTAAGAAAACATGCAAAGGCAGGGATTCGCTGAAGGTCACCCACCCACACTTCTGGTGGTCACGGCGCAACTGGCCGGAGGGATGTGACTAGCGTCGAGATGCGATACTGACGTCGGGGGCTGTGGCTACAGTGCAAAGCTTTAAGAGCGAGGTAGTGCGTATGTCTTATGACCCACAATTGCGAGGTTGACACCTTGGCGTCCTGTTGGTTGTTTCCTATCTCGTGTTCGTCCGGGCATTAAGTCCTTTCCTACTGGACATCGCTCAGCGCCAGCGAACGAGACTTGTGTGAATGTAACGCTCTACCTAGTACCGAGTTAAATAACACGTTGGCCTCTATCATGAGCTGCGAAAGCGGTAGAACGTAGCTGGTTCTCGAAGAAGTATTCAGTACCCGCTACTACTTAAGTAGTCAGTGGCCTGGCGGACGTGAGGGAGGGGCCTGGCGGACATGAGGGAGGGGCCTGGCGGACATGAGGGAGGGGCCTGGCGGACATGAGGGTGTGGCCTTGTAACGTGGGGTTCAGCTTCCACGACGGCACCTCGAATGGCATAAAACCGTTTGTTTGAGATCTGATAAATACACTTGAGAAACGGTAGCTGCATGTGCCAGGGTGCTGCACGCATTGCAGACCGTCATTGCAACCTCGGCCGTTTTGAGTCTCACAATTGACCGTTACCACGACGCCACAAATGGTGCTCAGCAATGTCGGAATTATCTCACCAATCGAGCTGAGCTAACTTTCGAACAAGTGACCAAGGCGAGACTGGGCAGGGTCAACATGCTGCTCTCGTGTCTCCCTGACGCGAGCAGGAATTCGGTCCCATGGTCAGCAGCTCGACTGACCGTCGCATCTGCAGTCGCAAGTGTGTCAAGCATTCCACACTGTACGTCGTGCACATATGTACTCGTCTGCTGCCATGAACAGTGAAAGCACTAATGCTGACAAGGGATGGTTCAACCAACCATGGAGATACTTTCGCTGGAGCTGAAGTCGCCGGGCAACACTATGCGACTCGCAGGCCGAACCAGATACGAACAAGCGTGACTCACCACCATTAACTTGAATACTGTCAACCCGAATACGCAAAAGTGCTGGAAAACCTGTGCAATTGACTCAAGTCCTTTGCCACGAATTCTCCTCTTTCCTAGCTCAAGTGATAAGCATAAAGTGATTCGATTCCCCCGACCCTCACTCACCCCTAACCTCTGTCGGATATCCGTTGCGGAAGCTCTTCCAACAACTTACGCCAACATCGTCCCAAAGCTGCTCAAGTTCAATGCGATCAAGTTCAAGTCTGAAACAAGAAATCCGCTAGTAAGTTATCCGTACTAATAACCGCATAATTCCATCTAATTCCTCCATGTCAGTGGCTTGCTCGAGTACCGCCCCGATTGTCAACGAGAACAAGTGTAGCAAGTGTAGAAAGAACCACATCAGCCCTACCTATGTCTGCCAGTGCAACAAATGAGCAAGGTAGCAACATGGTTGGATTGGTTGAGCACTATTCGTAGTCGCACCTGCTCGGTGATTTGCTTCTTGGGTGGCGGAGGCGGCGGTGGCAGAGCGGGCGGGGGCAGGGTCATTCCTTTGGTACTTGTCAGAGTTTTGAATTTCTTGCGATTGGAGCAGGAAACGGTTTGATTGGGGATGGGTGGCACCTTGTCGCTCATCAAGTTTGAACAGTTTTATTTTGAAGTGTTTATTAGTCTTGTTTCTCGCATTTGAGTAGCGCGTGCGGGGCAAATGCACAATCCCACCTCAAACTGCTTGTTGACGTAAAATCATGGTTCTTGTAATCTTTGCCTGAGGCAGATTATGATCTGTGCTGGTTCAAGGGAGCGAGAGGTGGTCTGTCAGGGTTTAAACAATTCCTCAGGCCACCCACCAGCATTTCCTTCCTTCTTCTGCTTTCCCGTCCCTCCGAGCACCGTCACATTTTGGCCACAAAGATGGCGTCAGTTAAGCAACGAGATCTCGTCCCCGACGACAAGATTCTCTGTGCCCTTTTCCCATGTGCTTCTGGTGTCAAGCTCACAAGCTGCAACATCCTCTTAAACACATTCGACACCTGCACGTTTAGCATCTATCTCGACGCCGCGCCTCTTCTCAGTTATCCCAATGACCTCCTTGTCCGCCTAGAGACTTCGAAAGGTCGTTTGGCGAGAGTCGCATCTCTCCAGCGACTTACTCACGCTCAACTGCCCAATCTTGTCCCGTTGGTACTGGATGTCGGCAACACGAAAACCGCAGACGGAAAGCCGGTCGAGTACTTCGTGACGGCGTATTGTACGGGAACAATCACACTCGAGGACGTCTGGGATACAATCCACCCAACCCATCAGCTGGAGTTGATGGATTCGATTGTTTGCGCGGTGGAGAAGCTTCAGACACTGGACTGAAACAGGGAGGACGGTGTTAGAGGCTGATTGGACGCCCACGACGGCCGTTTAAGCAATGGCTCTTCTCCATCGGACGACTGTCTGCAGTCTGCCAAGGTCATGATTGGTGGACCAGATCTTGGATACTTTTCAGACATCAAGCAGTTTTTGGGCGGAATCCTCCAGGCGAGTAGTAGTAATCGAAAGCCACCCAATTGCACACTCTCGGAAACCGATGAAGGAGGCCTCATGCTGGGATTGACATTTGAAGACATAGGCCGGGTTGCATTTACTCACTCGGATCTGGATGATCTTATTACAATCCACACACAGGGTGTCTGAACTGCAAGGCAGAACGCCTGGAGTTGTTGGGTTGGGATCACGTAAGAAGGGTAAGCTCTTGAACAAGGAGAACTGTCTAGTACACAAAGGTGAATTGCCTTCATAAGTAATGAAGCAGATGAATGTGTATTGCTTACTTGCCGAGTCTCATAAGGAGAGCTCAGCCTATTGTATATATAGACCATAGGTTCTCCGTGTGCTCCGTGTCTGAAAGACGGAGCAGACGGAGCACCGCCAGTAATGGTCTGATTGGCTAGTTTGCGCGGGGCGATAGGAATGGTTGGCCCGTTCCGGCGGCTTACTTTGGTGTAGATAGAAATCGTGACAGATTTCCAGCATCATGTCGTCTTTTGTCACAACGACCTCGAGCCCCGCAGCATCCTCGTCAAGGAAACGTCGTCGACCACCAAAAGCCCGCGCCACTACGAGCTGGTGGCGATCATCGACTGGGAAATGGCCGGCTTCTACTCGTTTGCCTACGAGTATGGCGTCAAGGATACCATCCTCGGCATTTCGAGCGGACCCTTTATGTGGTATTCAGGTTCTTGTACCGTATTAGAAACAAATCTTAACTCTGATCATTGCCTTATTCCCAACGGCGAGTAGGAATCAAGTCTGCATGTTTCTTGCTCTGCTCCTGCGTTAATAATACCCATAATTCCTCGCTATTGTCGTCTCCTTTAAGACCAAGCCGAGCGGCGATTAGTTCAGGAAGAACTGGTCGAAATTTCCAGGAATGGAATGATCCACCGCCAACGTAGTAGACATTGTTAGTCCCCTCCACTTGCAGAATACAGAAGGATTGACTGTCCGTCAAAGCATCCCTATTAATATTAGACGCGTTCTATGAACGGCGTAGTCGGAACGTACCAGCAAATTTTGGAGATTACGGCCGGACGATCCACCAAGTCTGGGAAATACTTCCCCAAGAAATCCCAGTTTTCCTTAAAGCAGATATGTGTCGGGGAAAGACTAGTCGGTGCTGCTGAGCTAGAGTTAAGGTGGAAGGACCTAGGGTTATTAACTCTCATAATCCGCTGTGCTGTCGGGGGGAGAATTTCGCCTGATTGAAGGTTAGGCTTTGGAATTGAGGAAATAGGGGTTTGAGACCTACCTCTTCCCGGTTGACAGAGGATTGGCATATCTCGATACTTCATGTACTGTTCATCAGTGAGTTGGATGCCCAATACCGGCACACCAACGACCTGATAGTCAACCTGTGCGAGGTTGTGGGACGCCAGAAGTCTATTAGTCCGCCATCCGGTCGCTAAGACAACCGCCTCACCGAGTATATCCTCGGTACCCAGCCGTACTCCGCGGCAGAATCGACCGTCAAAGATCAGGTCGGTCACTGTTCCCCTTCGTTTCTTGACTCGAATTTCTGCATTTAAGGCCTGCTGGAGGTTGTTTGCCTCCACCCAACCCACATTCTCTGTTCGCGTAATGAACAGATTATCGTCAACATTAGCAGCTGAAAATTTCCGTCGGAATTCCTCAACTGCTACATCCTCTGTCCCGCTAGGAATGCTTCCATGCCGGGCCTGTTGCTCGTCTTGAATAAGGAACCACCCTGTCTGATGGAAATATTTCGAATACGGTTCTTGCGTCTTGAATGATTGGAGAGATTCTTCCGCTAACTTTCGGTACGCCGGGTCAGAATACTCTGCCCGAATGATTCTGGCGATGTCGGCCGACGCTGCGGTTGGGTGTTCATCGTCGTTGTCATCAATCCATATCACGGATCGGCCTGCCTTCTCATATGCCTCCACAGAAGCAGCGCCCCAAACCCCAGCGCCTACAACGATAACGTCAAATACCATTATCGCTTAGAAGTAAAGTGGAATAATGCTGATTTCTGAAGTGCGAGTTTGTTCGGCGACGAAATTTGCGGGTTGCGGGAAATCTGGAACGGATGAGTTGAAAAACGTGTGGTTTATTCAGCAAATCCAGAGCATCCGAGAGTGGCGTGATCTGATGCTTTCTAGGCTCATGTGTACGTCACTGCTTTCCTGAGACTGGTGCTAAGGGTTAGGGGTCAGGCGGACTGCATGTATGGTCACGGTCCAGAAGGATAGGAACTGTCCAACCGCTGTTCAGACCGTGCGCACCACTGCGCCCCACCAAATCCACTCCACCAAATTGCCCTGCATCAACACCACCACATCGTTACAGAAGTTGTTCGACATACGGCATCAGACGGTTACCTACTGTCACGTCGTGCAAATACCAAAATAAGGGTATCCATTCAAGGATTCTCAAGGTGTTTCGGCGTTTGCTTGTCGATCTTATGAAGTGAAATCGCCAGCCGACATCGCTGTCTTTACGACGACGGCGGGAGCCGCCCTAGCACCTGTTGAAAGCGGCACCTATGTATTGTCCATCCAGTGCTGAGACTGCCTGTTCAATTTCTTCCTTTAAGAAGTGCCACCGCCAAGGTCAGCGAGAATTTTCCCCACCTCACCCGTTGTCGCATTTGTCAGCTGCCCCGTACGCGGCCCTCAACTCTGGCGGCTGTCCGCGGACATGAAGGGTCACCGTGTGGCACGTGATTACAACGCCCCCTGCGTCACCGCGTCACCGCGTCACCGCGTCACCGAGCTCCATGTCAACATCCCGCGCTACTTTTTGTAACCGAGTGAGCGTCGTATGCGAAGACCTCAGCGACCCAGAGCATGTCGTTCATTGGGACACTGCCGCGATCTTAAAAGGCCATTAGGCTGATGGGTGGGAGAAGAATGTGTTGCGGGATGAATTTCCTGATTTCCGGGAACTGTTTGGGTCATTGGTCGGCGAGACCGCACAGGTGCGAATCACTCTGCGGGCGCGGAGGGCATGTGAGGGAGTCGCATATTCGGGGCTCGGTGCCTCAGGCTAAAAGGTGGGGCAACCCCAAATGATTGGGAATAGACATCCTCTAGTGCGGAGTGGCCTCGCCGTAATGAGCACAGGAACCTGGTCGGATATACTAATATTCCGTGATCAAGACAGTCCCTGATCGGTCGCAGTGATTCAATAATCGACCTTGACCCTGGTTGCCTCCCCTCAGGCCTTCGCTCATTTTGGGCGGGCCCTGCTCTCCCTCTGCTCGTCGTCTCAGACCTTATCCCAACGCTACCCGTATCCCGTCGTCACGATGGACAGTCTCAAATCGCTCTTCATAAAGCCCGACCCTCAGGCATAGGTAGGCCTGCCTTTCAGCCTCGTCACACGTATGAGCATCGCGCGCAATCTACGGGCTGTGAACGTCAAGCGAATCCCTCCGGCCCCAGTCTACTGATACAAACCTTGCTTGTTCCTTCCCTTCAATTCCGCTGACAGATCGTGTGAAACGCAATCAGCTCCGAAGATGCAACGGGCCCGTCCGGTCCAACGCCCGCGAGCTGGACCGTAGGATCGCGAACACGAAGCAACTGGAGATCAAGGCGAAGAACCTGATCCTGCAGGCGGACAAGCGGGCAGCGCGGGACCCGCGGCGGCAGGCACAGGCGCGCTGGGAAATGCGGGACGTTGCCCGGGAACTGATTCAGCTCCGCAAGACGTCGGCTCTCCTAGTGACGTCCAAGGCGCAACTTGCCAGCGTGCAGATGCGGGTCAACGAGGCGTTCGCAGCACGCCGGATTGAAGGCACTATACGCGCAAGCGTCGGCGCTATGCACGACGTTAACTCACTTATCCGCCTACCCGAGCTAGCGGGCACGATGCAGGAGCTCTCGGTCGAGCTGATTAAAGCGGGTATCATCGAGGAGATAGTCGGCGAGAACCTGCCTCAAGATGACTTCGCCGAGTTCGAGGAGGAGGCCGCCAAAGGCGAGGTCGACAAGGTGCTAGGGGAGATCCTCAAGGACCGCATGACTACCGCTGGGGAGGCCCCCGCCGCTCCGATTGCCCAAAAACCTATCGCTGCGACCTCTCAGCAGGAAGAAGAGGAGGAAGACGGCGAGGCGATGGTGGACCGGATGCGATACAGACTGGAAGCCTTGAGGAGCTAGGCTATTTGCTTGCCTTTCCAAGCTCATAGCGCCGACGCGTCTCTTCAGGTTCTCGGGTGGCTCCCTCTCCTAAGGATAGGTTTGGGCTTATCGAAAGTCTTATTTGTATTGCTGGTCTATATTCTAAAGTATTTGCGTTATTGGAACTTGCTTAACTCTATCGGAGGTTCTTAATGGTTCTTATGCTTGCGGTCCTTTATTCTTGTTCTTTTGGAGGCATCTTAAGTGAAAAGGGTCTGGAACTGTTTTAGTGTTAGCACTACGGAATTCGTCTTTCAAGCCAAACATCAAACCTGCGCTCTTTCATGCTCTTGGTGATTATCTTGAGTCTAACTCGATGGTTGTCCAGCAGCGCATACCCCTCCTAGGCTAAGGCCTGGTGCGTCAGGACAGTGCTGGTGGCCCCACCGGCTGCCCGCCGCCGGCGGTAATGACTGCGGAGCCGGATTCACACGACGACCTGGCGCATATGTGTGCTACGCAGGCTGCCTCGCTCTGTGGTCAGGTCTGTGTTTTTGCATGAATCACTAACGCTGTGGTATCCAGAGGCGGCACTGACGTCTGGAGGGGTGCGACTTCCGCGTTGCACCACCGAGGTGGTTCTGCTTCCGGGCTCGGCGGCATCCTGACGGGCTTCTCTCCGTGCGAGGTCCACTCTTCACTATCAGTCACTTGGAACGGCACGGGCACAGATCCTGCACTGCGGCTAAGCCTTGTCAGGCGGCGCACTTTGCCGCGACGGTTCGCGATGAGACTGTCTCTTTTGCCTCGATCCTGTCAGAGGGTTAGGACCTTTGTGGTCTGGCCATTGGGCCAGACTGGTCTGTGGTGCCAGTGCCAGCCACCTGGTTGCCGGGGGTTGGAATGAGGCGCGCACGGACCACCCACACTGTATATAAGCGCCCGCAGTCCAGGCTGCGGCTCTCTCGTCCTTCATACAGCATCTCATAACCCGAGCATTCTCCAACTCGGGCTTTGGCCATTGTAGAACCGTTACAGATTCATCCTTTTCAAAAGGCCTCCTACTTTACAAATGCATAGTTTCGATACTTCGCCGGAATTCCAGAATAAGGCTTAGGAAATCCGTTACCCCGCTGAAGGCTTGGAAACTCTCTAGAGAGGGCTGTACAGATATTCATACCAATCCCCGTTTGTACAGCTCCCAAATGAGGTCGTAGATCTTATTTGACAATATAACGCAGACGATATGGTAAATCTACAATAGTTAACTCCAAATCCAGTTAGCTAACTGGAAAGGGGACTAAAATTAGGCAATATGCAAACAGTAGAGGCGTAATCGTTGGCGTAGTTACCCTCGGTCCAGACTTAGTTTGGGTTAAAGATACTTGGTATCAAACTACCAAAACCTCCGTTCGGGCACTCATCGCCGTCCCGCCGCCACAGCAAAATGATGCCACCACCGACAAACCTCTACCCACCGAGATACAACAGCAAAAGCCCCGGGTTGTAGTAAAGTCTCACCGCCAACGAAAATCCCGAGACTGCGCCCGATATCGAATGGTGCAGCGGCAGAATCTATATATTGCATGACGACGAGCAGATTCATGTAGCTGGCGGTATCGGCTTCGTTGGCATTCAGTACGCGTGCTCACTGGTCGAAAATATTTGAATATCCCTAGGGGAGAAAAGTTGCCGACGAAGGTGGTTGTGAAGGTTATTGTGAAGGTGGTTGTGAAGGTTATTGTGAAGGTGGTTGTGAAGGTTGGGGAATATCTGAAGATGTTGAGAACCCGAAGTAATTCAAGTCCATCGTGTGATTTTTCAAGCCCATTTCGTAACCTTTTAGCGCTTCATATACTTCATATACTTCATATGGTCTTCCGTCCTCGCCTACCCCTCCCAGCTCTGATAGAGCAGCAACGAATGCGTCTAGGTGTTGGATTGTCGTAGACTCGACAGCAACCCCTAAACAGACGGACAACTCAGAATCGAGAGTCGGCTCCGAGAGATGCAAGGCCCCAGAGAGTGCAAGAGTCTGTCCAGCGCTATTTGACAGAGTATGGTCTGCTTGCACAGTTATTTTCTTCGACTTCTTCCTCGCCGGCGGGTCGCCCGACGCCTTCCGAGCGCCCGTTGTTCTGGTCGCTGAACTATTGCTTCGCGATGGTATATCTTAGATACGTGGGATTAGGCCTATGTTAGAGGCCGCTGGTTGATGGGGATTTAGCATTTTAGATGTTGCCTAAGACGCTGGCTAACTATCCCCTTCATCCTGGCTAGGATTCTTAG
Organism: Podospora didyma; assembly: GCA_033439775.1. Classification (NCBI taxonomy): domain Eukaryota; kingdom Fungi; phylum Ascomycota; class Sordariomycetes; order Sordariales; family Podosporaceae; genus Podospora; species Podospora didyma. The sequence goes on from JAULSW010000011.1 coordinate 802,304, forward strand.
CATCCGAATAAAGTCGACGGCGTCGGGATTTACCGCTAGGGACGTTAAACGATTTTATTATTGATGTTTCGAATGAACCTCTATAAAGCCTCCAAACAATGTCGTCGAAATCTTCGCTGCCTTAGATGGTGCTAATATAGCGTACTAATTCGTAGACTTTACTATCGGAAAGCTCTTTTAGGATGGGCACTAACGTCTTATTGTCGGTTGATACAGCAAAGACTACGGCGAGAGTACGTTTTCCAGCCTTAAGAGTATGTCCTCCAACTTCAATAGACGTTTGTTCTCCGGCGTCGAAAAACCTGCGCTCTAGAGATGTATTCTTTAGTTCGCCCCTTTGGCAGGCTTCGGCGGTTGCTGAAAGGCGGTAAGGACAATTCTTCCGATGTGCCTAGATTGAACGACGAAAGGGGGAGTAAAGACCGACTGAAGTGAGAAGATTTTGCAGGGACGATGCATCTAATACGAAAGAAAGTAGCAGGATTTTTTCTCGCGCCACGAACTAGTAAACGATTTGACCATCTCCGCGGTATACTGCCAGGAAACGAGGTAACTACTATACTACAGTATGAGGCTATTCCTAAGCCCAGGGATTCTCAAAAACCATGTTCCAATTGGGGCTTGCAAATATATCTCCAGTCTCGACAAAGCTTACACCCTGAACCACTGCCTCAGAGTTCTAGCTACTTCCACTGCAAAGTGCGGCGCCCTCGGGATTTGTCTGCTTGGACTTCTTTCTAAGGCTTTCAACTAAGATCTCCGTCTAGAGGAGAGAAGCCGGATTCTGTAGAAAAGTTAGTATTCTTCCGCGTATCCCACCCGTCGGCCCGCCTCGAGCTAGACTTACACACTCGTTCTTTTCATTCTCTCTCCTCCTTTTTAATCCATTTTGCCCCTTAATATCGCCGTAGTCGCGGTATCACTGTCAATAGGCGGGTGATAGGAGCGGTCAATGTCCCGCGTATTAGCCGCATTATCGCTAAAGAACAAACTCCTATGGGCTATATTTGCATCATCCTCCCATCGTCTCTTACTGGCCTTCTCATCATCCCTACTCTCTAGAGATAGATTAGAGGGTTCGCAACACTCGTCGCCATCTCTGCTGTGAACCGCCTTCTCGTAGCGTCGCCAGGCCTCGATGGATGAAATGACGGCGGTCTCCCAGCCCGCCCTGGCGGCTACATTCGAGGCACTCTACGCGATGGCAGGCGCCCTTTTGAAGTGAAAATTGGTGGTATGCAGCGAGCGGCTTCTCGAGGATGGGAATGATCGTTCGCACAGCCGGCAAGGGAATGGTCCTTCCTTCTGGACGATCTTATCGGCGTCTAGGGATGGATGTGAAGATTGCCCGCACTTATCGCCGTCGTCATCGTGAACTGCCTTCTCATGGCGTCGCTAAGCATCGACGTCTTCGATAATCACAGGGGCCTCCACGCCCTGGCGGTTACATTCGAGGCGCTCGATAGAAATGGTGGACGGTACCATGCTTGAAGTGCGACGAAGTGGCATGTTTCGAGCGGCCCTTAGCGCTCTCGAAGGACCGCTCACAGAGCCGATAGAGAAATTGATTCGTATTTGGCTTCCGGGCCCTTGGCCGCTTTGGTACTGATCGCGCCGAGTGGGATGGCAAATAGGGCACATCGGAGTGCGGTCTATGTTCGGATTGGTGGTGGGTTGCGATGTGGGCGCTTTATTCTGATGGGGCTGATATAATGGTAATTGGCGGCTGGTTGGAAGTTTGTAGTACTGGAGATAGAGGCATTCTGGGCACTCAAAAGAACGGTCAAAGGTGCTACTAACAAGGTGATATCTCCGATAATGCTTTATTAGGTTCCGGGGATTGGAATAGGATGAGCAACCAAGTAAACATTGTAATGATCTAGGGGGAGAAATTCCGCCAGCGTCGAGGCTTAGCGCCGACCCCAGCTCTAGTGCCACGAGCAGTACCACTGACGCGGGACGGTGGCTGAGGTACGCGGAATAAAGTATGCCGAACGGCGGATATCCCCTCTAGGCTCTAGTCTCTGCAGAAACTCACCGACAGCTCTGGATCCCCCACCGCTAGTCGCGGGGGGGGGGGAGCGCTCGGTGCGGCACGCAGCGCGGTAGTTTCCAACCCACACCATCGCGCTCTTCGAACGCTTCCAGATCCTCCGGGGTTGGGTTAATCGGGGCAAACTCGTCCCGTCTCGTAGATATACGACGGTGCAGCTAGCATAGAGCGTTAGTTTCCCTAGCCTTCTCCCCAAAAGCGATCTTCGCAAGATTTGCGTCGGTAAAGTTCGGCCGGTAGCTTTTGAGATATACCTGGTCGCTGTGGCCTAGAATCCAATTGCGCACTACTAGTTCAAGGTTACCTACGTATATAAGTATAATTAATAATATAGAATGGCGGAATAGCGCCTTTATAGTAGCCGCTTGGAGGAGAACTATACCGTTGAGGTTAACTCCCGCGCCTACTCGGGTTGCGTAAGGACGCAAGTCGTCTCGGAGGCCCAACACCTAGATCGCCCGATCCTATAGCTCCCAAAATCGGTGGTAGCTAATAGCTATAAGTAGCCGTCCCTTTACCTCGTCTCTCCACTTCAACCGGATATAGTTGATATGCTCTAAGATGGGCCGCTGGAGCAGTTTATCCATCGATTGGTAGCCTGCTTCGAACGCATCCTCGCTTAGTGCTCGCGCGGAGATGTAGCTAGCTAGGCAAATGGTCAGGTACGGCATGAAGGCAATGCTAAACTGGACGCTAGAGATTGGAGATTGTAGAATAGATGAAATCGTAGCATACCCCTAACCACCCTCATACGATACGGAGGCCTTTTGGGGAGAGGGATCGGTACGCTCGGAGCTGGGTAGGCTTATATATTATCCTGAGTCTTGCGAAGTGCTCCCGTCTTCAGCTTGTTGGGGTATAACGTAGGTGTAACTATAATCTTGGTTTGACCCGGATCGTTTGGATCCCGGACAACAGCTAGCTCTACCTGATCATAGCCTACTTCTACTACGGTACCAATTCTGAAGCCGGTAATACCGGCAAAGAGAAGGGCAGTGCAGAAGTCAACCCGGGTGTCTAGTTCGCAGGGAATCAGGTCGGGACGATGCTAGATTGTGTTTAGGATAAGAAGGATCTCTTCGTCGGTCGCCTCGTGCTTTTCGAATTTTTAACGAGTCGTGAGATTGTATTCCTTCGTCAGCACCTCCCCGATCCACTACCATTATATAGGCAGTTAGCATTATACTTACTATAAGTTATTTCGAAAACAAACGCTAAACGTACTATGCTTATCTCGAATGTAGGGCCTTTGGCGCACGGTTCTTTATTTTCTACACCCAAAGTCTATTGCTCCCTGTTCTCTGGGTCACGGTTCCTCATCTCCTGCAAGACGTTTGTCTCCGCGTACATAATCAGCGACTTTCACATATCTAGCACAGTAGTCGCCGACGTGACAGTAAGCACCCATACGACCCCCTCTAGCCCAAGAGTTGGGCGCTGCCTCTCAGAACTCTCAATATAGTGCTTGAGAAATTTTCGATACTGAAGCTTGGCGGCTGCCTGTTTGTGGGGAGCTCTGCAGAGGTCAAGTATGGTCTCGTCGGGGTCGATCTTTAGTATGTGCTTGGAAAAGCTGCCGAAGAAGGGCGGCATTAGTATTATACGAGACTATGATAGGATAAGGAACAGGATAATAGAGCGATAAAACTTACTTGGTCCATTCTGCCCAGGCCTGCGCGCGGGCAATTTTTGCCGCGTCAGAAACGCCATGCCTGTCGTGGAATTGCTGCTGTGAGAGCAATTGTTCGTTCTCCTCAGCCCTTCGCGCCTGCGGCTCTAGGTCCTTTAGGTAGCGAGGTCCACCGATCGTAGGCCTCGGACCCCGTTGTTCCTTAATCCGTCTCACCATTCTATTCCAGGGATCGAAAGGGTTTGCGCGACTCTAGGGCGGGCGGGAGTAATGGAGAAATGTGGAAGTTTGACTCGGTAGAGAGTGTTTTATTCACACAGGTAGGCGGTTAACAGGAGAGGAGTAGGGATGCGATGAGTCTCAAACAGGCACAAGGGTTTGAGACCGTCAACTGGGGGGAAGAGAACTCATTTAACCAGCTTGAATTTTTATTCTCCCTTTAACCCCTCTATCCAAGATATTTGTAGCACCTTTCCAGCGGGTCAACTACCCTTTCAACCATCAACTTCCTCCAAGACCCGTCGCCGGCCTTTGTCCTACATCCTGCCAGACACCACTCCACGGCGTCCGTGTAGTCAGCGCCTGCCTCGTCGTTCACATCTTTCAACCATTCTAGCGCGGCGATCAAGTCCAGTGCAGCTCGCATCTGCTCGCCTTCGACCGCTCCGTTGGGCAACACCAGCCGACTGGGATGTTTTTCGATCGCTCGCCCAAAGCACAGCTCCAGAAGCATGATCCCTAGGCAAGCAATCCCTGCTACATCATGACCATTGCTGAGGGTGGTAACCTTCAAGGACGCCTCATTTCCCGGCTCGGACAAGGGTTCAGGACAGAATCGACTCACAATAAATGGCGCGTCCAGAACTGGCTTTCCGGTGGTAGCAGCAGGAAAATACACGCCATACTTGTCCCACGGCGTTTGTAGCCAAGAGGTGTCCTTGAGCTGGACGAAAGAAGATGCGAGGACCAGTGAGAGCCGGTATCGCTGTCGACGTGTAAGAGGAGGTTTAGCTTCGCCTAGAAAGAGCTGGGAGAGGCTGATGTGGTTGTGATTGGAGACTTTGGACAGATCGGGATGGATTTCGAAGCGGACGTCAGAGTCATTGAGCGTTAAACATCCAAGGGGGGTCGGTGCTTGGTTGGTAGACTTAGGCGGATACTCATTGTCAAGTGTCCGGCAGAGGTCGGTAATAATAGGGAGTGCTTCAGGTGCTTTAAAACTGCACTGCGAGTCAGTTGGTGGCTGGATGACTGATTTAAGCGGCGGCGGTGAGGAAGCAGTCTCTTTCATTAGTATTGTCAGAGTCTGGCTTTTTGTTCTGCTTAAGCTGTCAATAGAAGTACAGGTACCAGATAATAAGGCAGTCTTTGAACCCACTTTGTTTGCGTAACAGTGATACCTGAGGATTCTGTGATGCGCACTCTCTTTTTTGCTTTGCCAGCCATGGACACTGCTGCCTTTGGTGCAGGCGTTTTATCATGTTGTTGTGTCGACATGGCTATTGAAACCTGTTTTTCCGAGTCCCTGTTATCCAGTTGACGAAGGGATCCGGGTTTCGGCGTTGTTTGGTCCAGCGTCTTCACTCTAACCGAGTACAACTTCCACGCCTTCCCTAACCCCGCGTGGTTGGTCCCGGAATCGAGATGTAGGTGAAAATCTTGGTCCGTCAGCGATCTGTGCTGCAGTGTCAAGTGGGCACAATGGTGGTCTCGACAGCGGCAACCCCAGGCGCCAAGAAACGCCCGATATAGCTTCTCTGCGTTTCCCCAGAACTTGCTCATGGCGGTGTTTGTGGTAGTGAGGTTTGATGACAAATGTTGCTTTTGGCGGCTTTCCTCTAACTGCGAAACCACATCACTTGACGCCATTAGCTTCTCGAGGCGATCGTTGTACGTCTGAAACTCGGCGAATAGACGCGTCCGAGTTCGCTCTCCTATGCTGAACTTGGCCCGGAACACCTGGTATCCCCGGCTGGATCGATCAAAAGACTTCCTGAATCGGGAGGCGGCACCATCTGGCCGGCATCGCTTCTCCTCGTCAACTTTTGACTGAACCGCCTCGCTGTCCATGGCCAACTCATGGTTCAAGTCCTGCATGACGCGCTGCATTTCGCCCAGGATCTCCAGATAGAGGCTGTACGAGTCCTGTAGCCTGGCCTCCAATGCGTTCTGGATTTTGGGCTCCTTCCAGGCGTCGCCTCCTGGGTTGCTGATCAGGCGCTGTAATTGAGCGTCGTCGGGCATGAGGGGAAGTAAGAGCTGCTTCAGGTTCCTGAGGAAACTTAGACGGTGGAACTTAAGCTCGTTGCTGCTGCGCTGGTACTCGAGTCGGATCTCGTACCAGAAGCCCATGACCCTGGCCACGTCGCGATACTGTTCCAGCGCCCAAATTGCGACCGGGAAGGCGCCGAGGACAATGCCTGCAACCTCAATACCCGACATGACTGCTGGGCGTGATCGAAGCGGGGTCACTGGATCGTAAGGTCGGAGAATAGAAGTGGCGCAATTGACAGAAAATGAGAAAGAGCGCCAAAGAGGCTGTGCTTCATCGTGCTTTGGAAGCAGCGTAAGCAGAAGTCACGGGCGGGGTTTGCATGCACGTCAAGTTGCCCCTTCCAGACCGGGAGTTGGTCACCGAATCCCGGTTGCCTGAGGTATCAAAGGAACCTAACGAACTGGTGTGGTGGGGTTGCTGCCTGTTTGCGCCTTGCTATCTGCGGGGGTGACACCAGGTTGGTTGGATCCTGCCCCAATACCCTGATTCATGCATCAGCAGTTTCCAACTCCAACTTAAACGGCTTCGCAAGAAGCCAACTTTCTCTCGAGTTGAGACTGGCGGAGCGTGGGGCCGACCGTCCCCGCTCTCTGATTCAGCGATATGGACATCCCGACACCCATCGCCAACAGGGCAGGAGACGTCGACCGCCTTTTCAGCGGCATCGTGAGCCAGTTGCAGGTCAAACTGGGAAGCAGCGGGGACCAAGCTATATTCGTAAGTTGCACCGCCGTGTTGAGTACTCGTATCCATACTCAACCACCTTCCCCAGACAACGATCTCCGTCGATGAGATAGGCGATGTTCGTGACAGGTTCCGGCTCTGGGCTGGCAATATCGGGGCACGGAATCCTCCCGAGTCGAAATTCTCCTTAGAGTCACGTCTCGCCTCTGCCAACGAACTGTTGGAGCAAGTGGCAGACCTCCTCGGTGATTTGGCGGATGCCCTGGATGACTGTAAGCCCCCCAGCACCTCTATCGCACACCCATCCATGTGCTTATGCTCATTTGTCAGTGCTTGAAATCGTCGCTGGAAACCACGACAATAGGACAATACAAGGCTACGATATATCGGAGGAAACCAAAGAAAAAGACGAAGCCCACGACATCCTTGACGTGGCGTCAGAATGCATCCGGAGCCTTCTTCAAATTTCCATTCTGATCCGCAAGGCGACCCCTCGTGATCGGTTCACCAAAGCGCTTCAGGCGAACAGCGGCAGGAGCAGACCGTTCATCGACCAGTTCGACATCAGTCATGTGGCAGAGCGATACCCTAAGCTGAGGAACAGTGCGTCAAAGTGGCTGTGCGAGCGCCTGGGCCGAGCCATCACAACGCGCCGTCAATTTCTTCGTTATGCTCGCCAGCACGGATCTAGGGTTTCTGGTGCTACGGAGTGGAGCGAAGAGGTGGAGGAAGAGAAAGCAACACAGTCCATATTGGCCCGGAATGCATTTGTGGTATCGCAGGATGCGACAGGCAGATCATCATATTCCTCCGCTGCCGTTTCGGGACTCGGAAGCGCTTCTGAGGGAGCGCACACACGACCGTCTACCAAAGCCTCAACTCTAGACGTGGGGATGCTTATGCTTCTGGAAGGGGCCAGACGAGAAAATGAGGACAACAAATCTTATGTCTCGGCCAGCTCCTTCCACCTCACTGGGAATGGAGATGCCACCCTGCGACTGCCCACCCTCACCGAGGTCAGCAAGGGCGAGGCCATGTTCGAGTGCCCGTACTGCATCGGCATCCAGATCATATCCAAAGAGTCAGAGTGGCGTCAGCACGCTTTCGCCGATCTTAGGGCATATGTTTGTACGCTAGGCGGTGGTCATGCTGAGTGCGACACGTCTTTTTTTGGCGACAGCCATGCGTGGTTTGACCACGAGGTCCAATGTCACCGCGGGAAATGGGTGTGTCTGCTATGCCAGGAGGGTCCATTCAAGACGAGACACCAGATGGAGGGGCATGCATGGAGTAACCACAGGCACATCCTCACTCAGGATGGTCAGTTGCAAATCATGGTGGATGCAAGCCAACAGTCTGTTGACACACTTAACGCCGAGGACTGCCCATTCTGTGACGACTGGGCCGAGACACTCAAAGCAAGTACACCAGTCCCGGAAGGGGTCGCCGCCTCGGACATCGTCATTACGGTGGATCCCACCCAATTTCGTCGTCACGTTGCCTTTCACCAAGAACAGCTCGCCCTGTTTGCACTACCAAGGACCTCCGATGATGAAGACATAGAAAAGGCCCCGGATGGTAGCCTAAGCGGAGGCATTTCCAACCATAGCCAAAAACCCGAGTGTGAAAATGAAATCGAAACCCATGATACGGAGCAACGGAGCCTTTGGTTTTCCGATCCGCCCTTGCATCTTGCGGCAGCTTCGGGACACACGGCAGAGGTCGAACGACTGCTTAAAGAAGGGGCGGATCCTTTGGCTCAAGGGGAAACCTGGAAAAATATCTTCGAAGCCGCTCGGTCATTTCAAAATCAGATGGAGGGATTTGGCCACGTCTATACGCAGAAGATTGATCAACTTGTGCGTTTATATGCTCGGTCACACTGGGGGGATGTCTTTCCAGGGGATGGTGTAATACGCATCCGTACTTCTCGCATTCATCGTTTCTGGGAGCTTGATAAGGGACTCGAAGGTTTTGGGCAGCCAGCAGATGAGGAGCCATCAGAGGAGCAGCCAACAGAAGGGACAGAATCTCCAACATCGTCTCGCACCATACCAACTCGTTCTAATTGGGCCAGGCCGCAACGAATCATGCCGATGTCCGAAGAGAGCGACGGCGATGACTATGAATACACCAGGCCATCAATCCTAGCAAGATACGATCTTGGCTTTCCTCGTGAGCGGGGATCACGGCCGGGCGGCTCCCACCCTGGCCCTCGCCGAGATTGGGACAGTGAAAGTGCCGATGGGGTTTCAGCACGTCCAGATGAGCGGCCAAGCACCTACACGGGGTTTGAAGATTGGAAGCGTCGTGGCTGCAAGCCTCACGATGAAGGAAGCCGTATACCAATTAGAGGTTCTCTTAACTCTCACGACCATGATGCCCTCTCTAGCGAGGGAGAGGGTGACATAGAGAGTCATCAAAGCAGAGACCGGACGAGAGCGCGACCGAACCCGAGCAGCGAAACTGCCATGCCGCCCAGGCAGGACGGTGAGGCTGACACCCCCGCCAAAGCCATTCTCAAAGCGCACAAAGATGAGGTAAAGCAGCCTGTTAAAGGCATTCTCAAGAAGCCGACGCCCAGCTTTCCAGAAGATCCTCACCCCTTTCGGGAAGGGGTCACTGTTCACATGGACAATAGAGCCAAAAAGGAAATCCCCGCTGGAGCCCGATGGACCAAAATCAACCGCAAGTTTGTCAACCCAGAAGCATTGGTAATTGGAAAAGAGCGGTTTGAAGTCCGCGACGATTTTGTTATTGTCTTACGCGTGTTGAGCAAAGAGGAGATTGAAGCCTACGCTGCTGCGACTGTAGAACTGCGAGGTATGTTGGTTTCTCATTTCATGACCAAAGAATAATTAGTCGAGATTTCCCTGAGTACCAGTTGGTGACCGAGCTGACATTTCCCACAGAAAGGAGGAAGCGGGCGCGCTCGAGGAAGACGGTGGTTGACTGGACTATCACGGACGATGAAGAGACCGTCCAGCCTCCTCCTGTCGAGCAAGGTCCGGGCCAAACGGAGTTGGATGAGACAACTTGACCAAGAATAGACCCATCTAATGAACTGGAAATATTTTGATTCAAGTATCATGAATGTTGACCCACAAGTCCTCTGTGGCTCGTCTGTGTCTGCAGTTATTCGAGCTCAAATACGTTTGCTTCCTCTTCAGACCACCAAATATGCTCGCCATGCATCCATTCTTCCAAATACGCCTGGCCTAGAACGTGATACCGCCCCAACATAGTGGATCTGCGGAGTATGATGGGGGTTCTCGAGCCATGGATAACACAGACCAGATCTCCAGTCCGTGTCAGGGGCGGTGATAGGCCGAGAAGTCCCCTCTGCTGCGTGGCGTATAACGCGCGGACAGATGTGCGGTTTGTCATGCTCGCGAATCGTCTCAGCAGTTCAGTCTCGGCTGTCTCGCCGCCAGGGCCCCGCTGCTCAACGTTCGCTTCGTGTGTCTCCAAAATTCTCAAGGCTTGCTCAAGCTGCTCATCCCACAGGCCATCAGCATTATCTAGCGCGCTGTCGAAGCAAAGCAAGACTTTCACTACCTTTTGGTGAAGCACCGCCCCGGACGTAGTCTGCGCTGCTGCAAGATTCCAGGGCTGATCAGTCCACAAAGTCGATATCATCTCCAGGATCCAAGACCATCGCAGGTACCTCATCAAGATGAATGGGTCCCCGGTTCTTGGAAGCTCGTTCATCGTAGCAGTAGCACCAATCACGTCGATCACCTTGCCACGCACTGGGAGAACCTGGGGCGAAAGTTCATGTCGCTCCAAGGGCATGATGGGGCGGTACTCAAAGCTGCCGCTCGCACGAAAGCTCGAATCAACGCTCCTCGTTAGCCCGCTCATCGTGCTGGGTAAGCGCCAGTCTATCGCCCAAGAAGGCACTTTCGAATTCTCGCTGCCAGGTCCGATGGGCGGATACCGCGTGTACGCAAAGATTTCGAGGCACCTACTCGCTGCCGCGAGCTCGGCCGAGCATCTCATAAAGACTTCCTCAACCGTCAGCGCATAGTCCGCATTACTAAGCGCCCGTGCTGGCTCATTCTCCTGGAGGGACAGATACGCGTAGACACGATCCCGGGGATCCGTGCAGTCCATGGTTGGGCTTAGACGTCCCAGCAGATGGAGGAAGTCGCCTTGTCGCATCTGTGCCTTCTTGCTCGTCCACGTCTTCCTGCAGTATTGGATATGACGGATTGCGGCCGCGGCCATTGTCTTGAGTATCGGCGCTCCCGCCAAGGTCCCTTTCCTCTTTTTAGCCATAGATGCGAATGCGAGGATGGCAAGATCCATCGATTCCCATCGAAACACGTTGTCGGAGACGCGGACCGTGCACTCCGCCGCCAGGGCGACTTCTTGGATGACCCACGCTCGTGTAAACCGGTTTAGAAAGTTAGATGACTCGGTAAATGTTGTGAACAAAGTAAGGGTCTTACCAGGCACGGTTCAGCACATCGAGGAGAGGTTTGAACTCAGTTTCGTCTTCTGCCATGGCACCTATTCCAGACTGCGGGCTAGACGTATCGCCGAGCCGTGCCTCGATGGTCTCAACAACCTTCGGCAGGACCTGGCGGAGAGGGTCGGCCCTGGTACAACCCAGCAGATCAATACCCCGGAGCAACTCAAGTGCTGCCGAGTCACCATCACCTGCTCCAGCTTCCCCGAGCCAAACCAAGGTTCTGCGGCTTGCACGGTATATCGAAGCCATCATTGCGACCTGGCTGTTTCGCTCAGGCACATCCTTCTGGTTGATGCATATTTGATCAGCCCAGTATGTCTTCGAGCAGCCATTTGTGCAATCGTCTTCGCGGAGGCGCCGGAGAAAGCTGTGCAGATTTGGCGTGATGGTCAAGATCTGATCTCCAGGCTTGACTTTGATGGACGTTCTTTCATTTTCAGTCGGATTGCCCCATGTGTACGAGAGCGCTTCAAAGCCGCCGCCGCTGACGTCGGACAGCCGCGCCTCGATTAGTTCGATGGAAAGGAGATCGCTGCCATTTGGGGTTAATGAGGAGTCAAATCTTATCAGGCGGATATTTGAGTCGCTTTGCAGCTGGGAGTATTGGTAGACGTTCATAGTGACAGATAAGGGCTTCTCGGTCTTGGGAGAGGGATTCGTGAGGAGCCCAGACACACTAACGGGGAAAATGTGGGGGGCAGATGGTGTCAGAAGTGTCGCTGCAAGAAGACAAAAGAGCTTTTACCGCTGTTCGAATGGGCCCCAATCGTTGGCTGCACACTCATGCAGGTGGCGGACACCAATGGAGAAGTTGCATTTTACAGGGTTAAATGGGATCCCCTGATGGCAACGGTCTTGGGGCTCCATCTCCGTTACACACAGAGGATTCAACGTTATGCAAGCAAGCTGAAGATGGACGCCGACGATGTTGACAAACTAAGTGCCCTCGAAACGCACACTCAGGCTCATTTGGAGCCTTTGGATAAGTCACGTTCCGAAATCCGGTTAGCCACCATCACACCGCCATCAGAGTCATCGCTTAGATTGATCCAGTGTGCTCTGCGGAAAGTCTCTTTGGACGATAGCCCGCAGTACTGGGAATTGTCCTATATCTGGGGCGATGCGAGCGACAAGACATCCATACTGCTCGACGGACGGCTATACTAGGTGACTACAAACCTGCGCGATGCGCTCCATCAGCTGTGCGGCGACAGGGCCCGAGGATCCTCGGGTGGTGTCTGGGCGGACGCCATATGCATCGACCAAGAAAACGACGACGAGAAGGCTGCGCAGGTGGCCTTGAGGGACTGTCTACGCAAATGCGCACGAGGTCCACGTCTGGTTGGGCCAGAGCGAGAGCATGGAGGACACAAAGCCTGCTTTGACTTGATCCATCTCACTCACCAGTGGTACAAGGAAAGAAGAGAGCTGTTTGTGAACCGAGCTCGTTGCATTTCTGCCCTAGAGAGTCACTTGATGGGGTTACATTAACATTGAATCCATCCCTGTTCAGTCAAGTACCGAGAATTAGCACCGGTATATGGTGGATGTTATCGAATACGAATGGTACCTGCTTTCTCAATGAGTGTAGATGCACAGTTGCGTTGCATGCCAGCCCCTTACAAGTTATTTAGCGGTACTTCGCCCCAGCCCTTGGCCCTTTGAGTGGTAATGATGGCTTCGACGCAGAGTCCCTGATTGGAATGTGGTTCGCGCGGTTCGGAAAAGCAGCTTGAATACCCGTCTTGATGGAGAGGCGTTTTTTTGGGGGTTTTTAGGATGGGAAAGCCCGTCACCCGTTTTGGGCTCTACAAAGGTGCGTTGCATAGCCCCAAAGTTCGTTAATCAAGGGAATGAGACAGTTTTCCTTTCGCCGAGCCAACCGCATGTAACGCAAGGTCGTGAATCTAGATGGTGCGCAGCGGTTAAGTGTCCGGGTGTTTACCAGAGCCGCTGTAGTAGCGAGGCACACGATATGAAAGGTAGAGTGACCATAAATGAACTGCATACGTCCACTTGACACCGCTGACCCACTTAACCGCCACCTCGGATAGCGAGTGTCCTTCCCATCTATTATAGAAGTTGACGTTGGTGTTACCAATGTTCTCTGATTCGCATGGATTGTCCAGGCTTTCAAGTTCACCAAGCTTCTCAAAGTCAGACCAGATGGAATCGGAGTCCGGCCAAGACAGGCGGAGGAGAGCCTCGATCCATCTTCGAATTTCCTCTCGGGGATTGCAGTCTGATTCCCCAGCTTCGAGCAGACCAATATCATTGGTCGACTTGCCACCCCATCCAACTCTTCAATCGCCAAGTCTATTCCGCACCTCGTTTAACATTTCCGAGTCAGATTCACCTCCATCCCGAGCTTCCACATGCTGCCCACTTCTCGATCCAGCGGCTTCAGCTTCGTATCCCCACTTGCCAAGCCCCCCGGCTCCTGCTCACAAGCCTCCCCATGCGAATTCCAAAACGTTGAAATTCGGATCCAAACTCAACCTGAGCAAGAGGTTTTCAGAAAGGCGGCCTTACAACAAGTTCGACTCGGGCTACGACCACAGACCTCTCCCTATCAGGACTCTCTCAATTGTTGGTCTTATTTTCTTCGCTGTTGGTCTTATTGGTCTCATTGAGTACTCCCGTCATCAGCTGTCAATCTTCCAAGTCGGATCAAGCTTTCCACCTGGGTTTGTCAATCCGGGGGAGTTCGATGAAGACGCCCGGACCAAGGGTGAAACGACACAATCACCAGCATCGACCCTTGCAAAGCGTCTTCCAGCTGTCGCAGTCCCTTCCTCAATTCAGTACCCTAAGGTGGCCACGTCTACGTACCTGTCACTGGCCGTGGCAACGTGGGCTGCCGGAACTCCAGGCTGGGGGCTCGTAGCTCCCGGAACTGACGCGAGCAGTGACTGCGTCGAGGCATCCGGATTCTGCCGCGTCATTGCCACCAACAACACCTCGGCATGTCCAGTGAGTGTACTGGATTTTGAGGACGACGTGTGGCCCAATGTGCTCTCGTCCGAGAACCCCTGTCTCAGCAACGTGCTGGATGATATGAGGAACGGGAAATGTACGAACTTCGAGGTCAACTGGAGGCTTCCCAGAATCATACCGCCTGGCCCAATGATGCATCTAATGTACTACTGGAGAGGCACCACTAACCGATGCAAGAGACTCGGAGCCACGGCTCCCTTGTCTCCGGGTGCAATTACGCTTGCAAAGGTTTCAACGGCGACTGTTGTGACGAGGGTCGGTGGAACTGAATCCACTATTACTACGGCGAGTCCTGTGGCGACCCAAACGACGAGTATTGTCAGTCCTGGGAGTCAACCATCTTCTTCTCATGCTGCGTCGACAGCGTCAGAAACATTGACTAGGATTACGAGTACGGAGGTCGAGGCCACTTCCTCCACAGGGACATTCTCAACAGCACCCTCAGCAGCATCTTCGACACTGCAATTGGCAGCATCGTCGAAGGAATTTTTATCCACATCCTCATCCACGGTGCAAGCGTCAGTCACCTCCTTCGCTTCGATCTCGTCTGCGACTTCAAGTTCTCCCGGAATGTTCACAATCACCTCGGTTCGCAGTCCTCCAGATGTCCAAACCAAGGCCTCTCCACTACTAACTACTATTGGAGGCACACTCATTACAACCCAAATCCCGGTTACCATCCCCTTCTTAACTCTGACAAAGAGCGGATGGGGCAACGTCTGGGCCTCCGAGATTGTGAGCGCTAGTCGGGCCTCCCTCGCAACAAGCGACGCATCCAAGACTACCTCTTCAACCAACTCCGCCAAGCTGGAAAATGTGATAACAACGGCCAGTCCTGTCCACAAAGCCGCGGTGTTCACGGGACCCGTCGTCGCCATCAAGGACACCACATCTCTCATAACATCTCTCACAACATCTCTCACAACATCTCTCACAACATCTCTCACAACAGCCCTGACAGCCCCTAACACAATATCCATCAAAGCCCTCACAACAAAACCCACAAACCCAGCACAGACAGAAGAAGGCCAGATCCAGACAACTCTATCACCCGACTCTCTACCGACCACTGTCGTCACCCTCTTCAACCCCACCGACGGAAAACCCACAGCAACGATCGTCGAGTCCCTCCTGGTAATCAACGACCCCGCCGGCTCCCCCTCCCTGACGCTCGCAAAATACGTAACCACTGCAACTGACCCGATAGACGGCACGCCGACCGCCACGCAAACACACTGGCTCACCTCTCCGGGAATCCCAAACCCCCGGCCCCGGCCGTTCACCTCCTACCCGGACATGAAGCAGTACGGATCCGCCCGTCCCTTATCATCCAACGAGAGCTACTTCGTCGGCGCGTTCGTTCCAGTCCTTCTAGCCGTGCTGCTCGCCATCCCGATTCAGATCCTCAATGCTAATGTCAAGCGCATGCTGCCCTTCAAGATGCTCACCTCCCAGAAAGGTCCAGTCAAGGCGCAGGACTCGCTGTGTTTGAGATTAGATGGCTTCGCTGGGCCGCTCGCGGGGCTCAGGCTTCTTCTGAGACAGGGCGAGCCCGCTGCCGCGATGGGTGATTTACTGGCATGGTGCTCCGGGTTGCTTGTGGCGGCGTCTCGGGATGTGATGTACGTCAAGACGACGGAGTTTTGTAACAAGCTAGTCAGCGGGGACCGGTCACGACAGGGTTGTTTTTTGTATCTGACCACCTGGACGAGCGCGGTGCGGATCACGGAGGGGTTGCTTGGAGTGATGGTGTTGCTGCTGGCTGGGCTGGCGTGGGGGTTTTGGCGGTGGAGGGGGGTCAGGTTGCCGACTGATCCGTGGAGTATCGCTTCCCTCGGGGGGATGTTGGCCGCGGGTAGGGATGATGGGTTGCGTGCGCTGTTAAGAACAGAGATGGATGCGCTTCTGGAGCAGGGGAGGCATATCAGCCAGAAGAAGATTGTTGATGGTTTGAAGGGGCGGGTGTTTTCCCTGCAGGCTTTCCAGTGTGGAGAGGTCGGGATTGTGGTTAAGGGACGGCCTCAGGGGGTGACCATGCCGAGCTATTTGCCGGCTCATATTGCTGCTGCAGAGGGAAGTGCGAAAACCCAACAGGGCGGGTCGCAAAGCCAGCACGAAACAAACCGGCCTAGCAGGACAACGAACTGGTTCAGTGGCGACCTCTACAACATCACCGACAGCCTAGCCCTCGTCCTTCACATTGCGCTGCTCATCCTGATCCTGTACTACGAAACCACGATGCTGGACACACCCTTCGAGGCCTTCATGGATAGCGACACCTTCGGCGTGCACTTTCTGTTTGCAGGCATGGGTGTGCTCATCACCGTCTTCTGGGACGCCACCTTCTCGCGTGTCGCCCAGCTAAGCCCTTACCGCCGTCTCTCGTGCCGTCCACAGATTGCCCGTGACGTCCTCTTCACCTCGCCCGCTACAAACGTGTTCACGGGTCTGTGGACCGCCGCCCGCCAGCGCGACGTATTTACGGGGATTGTCGCGTTCGCGGGCGTGTTGTCCAAGTTTGCGCCCATCGTGCTGGCCAACGTGCCGTTCAGCTCGACGGTGACGTATCGCTCACACGAGGCGTGCACGTGGACGGCCGTCGGGATTTTGGTGTTTATGATTCTCGTGCTGGCCGGGTCGTTGGTCCTGGTCAGGTGGCCGTACATGCCTGTTGAGCCGGGGACGATCGCCGGGTCCATGTACTATATATGTGACTCGAAGATGCTAAGAGATATCGTCGGGCTGAGATCTGGTAGTGTTGATGGAGGGAAAGAGAAGAGGAGCGGGTCTGACTGCTGGGGGGCTGGGGCTAGGGCTGGGGCTGGTAGGTACACGTTTGGCAAGACAGTTGGGGTTTCTAGGCAGGCGAGGATCGCGGTCGACTATACGCGCTCTATGTCTGAGGCGTAATAAGTCCTCGTTTCGGGACAAACAATAGGTTTAGATCATTACCACTTCATAAGTATCATTCATGTTTAAAGCAAAGATGTCTAACGGGGTGGGCTGCGAGCATGTCTTCCTCAAAATAACCACTATAGCGACGAATAGTTCAATAACAAACAATGCCCGTATAGCTCAGTGGTAGAGCGCATCACTCGTACGTTCGCTTCTGCGACATGATGAGGTCCGCGGTTCAAATCCGCGTGGGGGCAAAACCACCTTCCTTCTCTTTTGCCATTTTGCTCCTGCACTTAGCACCATGAGAGCCGTCTCTCTACATTGGAGAACTGTTCCTGATGTTTTTTTTTATGTTCTCAGTAGTGTTTACTACCAATTCAGACACCTTGAATGATCGTCTTACATGGTAGGAATATTGAGGCGTTTGATGTGGTGGACCCGGTGAGGATTTCGTTGTGGATCTTTGTGTCCATCCGACGTGATAGCTACACCTCCACCGCCGCGGAATATACATTTCACACCCCGTTATTCTCAGCTTCGTTAGAACTATCCTGGTCAGATTTTGCCTGTCCCGAGAAAGAAGGAATCCTTTTTCTCTTAGAGACAGCCCCTACATACGCTGCTTATATGCTATTTCGACCCTGCCTAAATGCGTTCTGTTTTTGATTTATTACTTCTTTACGAATGCAAGGATTGTCTCCGTTTCAGTATTATCAGAAAACGTACCCCGTCACCAACCTCTGAACTGCGGTGTGGAAAGGTGTATTTCCTGCATCTCCTGTCTGGGCAGGTCATGATGCGTCTTGAATATGCGCCTGCACCCTGCAGTCGTAATGAAACGAGTTATCCGCGTCTGAGGATCTTGAGTCCCTGCTATAAAGTGCGGTTGGGACTAATGTTGAGAGAAAGAAGCAGCTCTTGATTTGCTACCATGATCACAATTATAAACCATGAAAAGCGTGGCAAGCTTGTTAGCCTGAAGGTACAAAGACCAAGGACTACGAGACAAAATGAAGAAAGAAGAAATCCGAACTAAAATTCTATGACAGAATACTCCAAGCCCCATTATGTACCTGCAGCCGGTTGCCCTTTTGTCTTCCCCCGGTCCCCGGCCCATTTGTCTTTCCCATCACATTAACTTACAGGCTTGCTTGCATATCCAAAAACCCATTTTCCCCTTCCAGCCAACCCAAATAAAGTCTTTATAAAAAGGTACCAGATTGATTCGGGGATAACTGGTATCCCAATAGTCCCCCCAAAACGTATTCCTTGCATTATCTTCCTCCAAGTCAGACAAACCTGCTTCGAATGAATTACTGAGACTGCAAGCGGTTATTTATGACGGGCAGGGTCTTGCCCCCAAGCAAAATGCCGGCAAAAAAGAGACTGTGGAGGAGGGCAAATGCCATGGCTGTGAGAGTCACGACTGCCATGACTTCCGATCGCCAAATCAGCCCTCGTAGGCGCTCAGAGTGCTGCCTCAGCGGGTGCTCGCGCTCGTGATTTAAATCAGGACCCCTTGGCATCGAGGGACTGGCCGCTAATCTCTCGAGTTCGTGGAGTTCCAACTCGAGCTCTTGGCGACTCAGCCCGCGATTATGTGCTAGAGCGCTACCCAACGATGTAACTGTTTCTCTCGCCTCGCTGGGTTCGGAATCGTCGAGATATTTCACAACCTTGGCTGGTACCCCTAGTGCCAAGGCCATGGGCGGAATGTTCCTGGTAACAACACTGCCGGCCCCAATCACAGCGCCGTCTCCGATTGTCACACCATCTCTGCAAGCGAAAACAGTTCATAGTTAGCAGTGAGCCCAACTGGTAAGAACAGGAATCGGATCGTGAAGGGACGAGCGCGGGCCCGTCCGCCATTACACAACTCACAGGATGGTAACATTGGCTCCCAGCCAGACGTTGTCCCCTATCGTGATATGCCTCCCCATGCTGGTGCCCTTTTCCAACCGGGCCTTGGGATGTGTCTCATGACTAACACCGACCAGAGTGCAATGAGGACCAATATTGCAATGATTCCCAATGCGGATATCAGCAACGGGAGTGTCCATTATCATGCAACCGCGGTTAATGAACGTCGAGCCACCGATAATAAGTCGTAGACCATAGTCGGCATGAAACGGCGGCTTAACAAACGGCGTCTGGGCTTTGCCCTTTTTGTCCGGGTTGCTCAGCGCCTCGTCATGAGTGATTGTCGGCCCGTCAATGTTTCGATCGCGCACTGGGCGGACGATGCTAGAAGGGAAAGGACATTAGCGTGGACGCTCTCCCACGAGAAGATTTCAGGCAAGCTTACTCGAGCCACAAATTGCTCCGCTGCGCTGGGGCTGCATCCTCTGGAGTCTCATTAAAGCGCCGACAGGCCTGAGCGCAGCGGTTCCGCACAGCTCGAAACTCGACAGTCCCAGCAGGGAAAGCAACTCTGGCCGGCCCATCATCATTTCCCGAACCCTCATACGACGCCGCAAGAGCACCTCCTTCGTGGTCATAGATGCTGGGGTCTTTGGACGAATCCATAGCAGATTGGCAAAGACTGTTGGCGAGATTGCCAGGAGTCACAGGAATGGTGAGTCTCTTCACGCCTCGATCGCTCCTAGTATCTAGGTCATCGGCGATGTCCAGCGTCAGATCAGGGGTGAGCTCAGCAGCGAAGGTGGTGCAGCTCGTCAGAAAGGCGGAGGGAGTCGAATTAGTGTACTGGAGATGAGGATTGTCGACGCGGCTGTTGCCGGGGCCCTGTTGACTTTGGCGAGATTTGTGCCAGTCTGTTGGCAATCATTCAAAGCCTTTCCCGATTTGAAGGGGCAGGGGCAGGCTAAGGGGCTATGGGCCCAGTAATGACTAGCCAAGGGGTAAAAAAGCAATTTCTAGACCCAAAATGAAATGGGGGATCAGTGAACGCGTCTCGGACGAACGATTCCGGTTGTCGGGTCCAGGTAAACTTGTAATCGGATGTGTCAGCGATGTCGAGAGGTTCGTTGACGGGAAGTAGAGAGCGACGGGGGTTAGAATGGGTATTCATAGTAATGAGCTGACAGATGCACGATAACGGAGGGTAAAGAGCGTGAATTGATGTTTCTAAGCGGTCAATTGACTGCCGAGATGGGATGGAATTGTGCTTTATGTCGGAGTGAACGTGAACTGGGGTGACCAGGCAAGATCAGCGGATTCGGGGCCTTGGAGGGGCACCCTGCGCACCCTGGGCTTCCGGGAGCTGGGGTGGCGAGCCCCGGTCAGAAGGACAAGGCTTCGGGCGAATAGCGCCTTGGACGGCGCCCGTTATGACACGCATGGGCCGGGTGGACAGCTGCTCACCATGTGTCGAGAGGTGAGTGGGCATACCAACGAGGATTCTCCGCATGGCCTAGTGCAAGATCTGCCCTGTTCGCACTTGTGCATTCATGACCGGAATCGATCCCAGAGGCCGGATGAGCCAGGTGGTCCACCCTGTGACCAGCATTCGCGCGAGTCGATGCCCTTTCTGGCTTGGGCCGCATGCAAAAGGCTGTTTGCGCTCACGCCATGTCTGTCTGCGGTCCGTTATAGGTAACTGGGCATTCGCATTTCTGCGCCGAATGGCTTGCCTCTCCTGGGGGCACTGGCTCGTGCTCGACGTGCACGCAAAAATGCTGAGATGTGATGAATGCTGACCGAATTGATGCGCACTCGGCCAGGAGCCACCCGTCTCGGTGAGGCATTGCCAAGCACGGGGGAACCATTGGGGTGGGAGGTGTTGCCGGAAATAGAGATTTCGTGGCAGTGGCCTTGCCAGTTGGTTCGTTCTCCTGTCGCGAGGAGCGTCGGCGGTCGCAATTATTTCCCCAAGGGTGATTCCCAAGCCGAATCCTTCGCCCTGGTGTAATTATGATGGTGGTGCCACCCCATGCGCCGTCGTCGACATCCCGCACACTCCCCACTAACCCCGGACCATCCGACCATTCCGATGGCTCCGTGGGTTCCCAGTTATGGGCATCTAGGCCGGCAGTGGTGGGGATTGGCCCGGCGGATTGGTTGCCGGCGGCTAGCCCAGCGAGCCTTCGTCCACTTGGTCCCGTGCGAACCCCCGCGGCCTTGACGCTAGGGATCCCAAGCTCAATGTCATGAAGAAAAGGATCGCGTCGCGCCCGGGACATCTCAGAAATTCGTAGTCCGCGCCGCTTTGCGCTCGACGACAATCGCGCTGTCGAGATGCTCAACGCACCATGGCTTCACACGCGACAATGGTCTCCAATGCTTCAGTACCCCACATCCACAGGCTGACCAATGCCATGGACAACCAGGGTTTCCCTATCGCTGCGACGTGTCGGGCGTGTTGCCGGCGGGTGCTACCTCATGACATTTGTGTGCCTGTCATTTGTCGTTCGGCTCCATTGGGCGGCGTCGTGCAGTTGAGGTGGGGAATGGTGCCTCAAAGCTCGCCAACCCCAAATGCCATCATTATGTCGTTGTTGCAGTATGCTCAGCCATGGGCTCAGGTGCATACACCAATTTGAGGGAAGCCGCAGCCAGCGGTTCGTGTCCAATCAGCCACCAATTCGCGACGGACTATGGCCCGTTGGACGCATCGATGTTATGCGCGGAGCTTGGTTCTCGCCGATGTTGGGCGTTTCTCCAAGGCGAGACCAGCCGGAGAAAGCAGGTTCAATGACGGGTCACATCTCACATTAATGGATGGCCAGGGTATGTATATGTACACAACGTCGAGTGAGAGTGGGTCGTGCCGAAGGCAGGGAATGTCCCTGGCCCTATTGGGCGTTGGGGGTTGCAGCTGCAGACGGCGGGTTGACGGATACGAGGAACGGAAGCCGCCCTGCAAGGAAGAAGGTAAGGGGTTTCTCGACGAGTGAAATGCATCATGGTGGAACTGTCTGCTGGAGATGCGTCGGGAGAGGGTTGCGCTTCGATTTGGCTTGTGTGGGGGTAGTGTTTGTCTCCAGAATGCGACTGCAGCGCAAACAAAGGGCGGTGACCAGGGCGACGGCATTGGGGCAAGGCAACGGTGGGATTGGAAGTGCAATTAGCGGCGGTGAGAGCCAGCTGGGGGAGAGAGAGTCACTGTCTGACAAGCCGTGGTCGAATTCGCCTTAGCGGAGTTTCCAACGTAAGGGAAGGGATGACTTGACGTCGAGATTTTAGAGGGTTGCGAAAATTAATTCTACTACTGGAGTGGCTGGTCCATGGTGTGGGAAGGGCGCTCAGACACAGTGTGGCAGTCGAATGAGCTGCTCCCGCCTCGCCTACTGGGTGCGGCGGGTACCTGCTACTGTACTGGGGGTGTGGGGCGTGATTAGATGCATCTGATTGCTGACCGGGCTGTTCAAGAAGGAGCCTCGGGGTTACACAGGCACGTACTTTACCTGACACAAAATCTAAAGTTGGATGGAGATCCACTTCCTGACTTCAAATGGAAGCCGCGTTCTTCCGGTTCATTGGCTCCTCGACTGTCTATGGAGGGTGATTCCTTCCTGGCATTTGAGTTGTTGGCACGGAAGGAGTAAAACCTGCTCATATTTGTCAGTTCAATCCGACATTTCATATTAACCAGCAGCTGTTAGCGGACTGCATCGGACACGGTGCGAGTCTCTTCACCTCATCTGTGCAGCTGGCTCTCTTCGGGCTTGTGACGGAGGAATGGGCCAAACAATCAGACCACTTCCCTCTCAGTCTTTCGGGGTATGCCGCTCTGCCCTTCCCTCGCTTGAGTTGACTAAAGTAGGTAGGTGTCACAGGCTCCCGGTTCCAACATCAAGACGCGGTTCAACATGGAGCCACTCCGCAGAGCCAGCGATAAGATGAGGAAGGTTGCACCCAAAGCAATTCTCCTAGGTCAAACTAGAACTACGCAATGATCCGATACTCCACTCGAATCTATCGGTCTTAGAAAAACCATCGCATGCCTTCGGGCCAGCATGCAAGGCCTCAATAGAGCAATGTCTTCAATTTATCCTACTTCTTACGACTTAACTTGCACGAACATTGTGTTCACTAAGTCCTGAGTCTTGGTTATTTTACTCACTTTCATAAATATTATGTACCTAAGCTTTGTGTGGGACATAGCATATTGTTATCAAAGTCACCTTTCATTCCTTTCAAGGCCTCGATGATAGCAAAATACTGGACTTCGCAAGAGACTCAACTGCTCTGGTCTCTATGATTTTTTGTATTTTGTTTCCTCTCGAGTCAAGTAGTTCAATATTGTGTTGTCCATGAGGGAGGTATTGAACTTGCGAACTCATCTTGCCAGTTTTGATTGGTTTAGTTTTTGACATCTTTACTCGACGCTAGGGATCGGGCAGTCGCAGCATTTCTTGTGCTTGCACGCAGAGCACTTGGACTCATTCTTATCGTTTCTCTCCTAGTTGCACTTCCAACACTGCCACTTACCTTCCTTAACGAGAAGCATGTTGAAAGAGTTAGTTAGTGTTTGGAATGAGATGAGTTGGTTGGTGTGGGTTGTTGAATGGTATGGGTGGGGTTTGTGCTTGTTCCTGGCTGTGATCCAGCAGATGAGTAACCTGTCCTGATGGCATGAGCTGGTGGTTAGATTTATAACAAAACCATCCTGTGCGAGAACAATAGAGGCTGCGATGCTCAGAATGGTTGCATCCTCCAGATAGCTTGCATTCATCAACTCAACAAGGCAGTTGTTCTGATAATATTTTGACAAGAACCTATCCTCCTTTGACTCTTTGTCACCAATCCTGTGAATCCACAGATAACACCGTACGAGTTTATCAGCACTGCTTCATGATCCTTTGTCTGCAGTGGTTTCGGATAGCCTTTCTTGAAATCTTTCAGTGCATTCTCCCACGCATTTATGAGCAAGTAGCGCTGTGATGCATGATGCAGTGTCCAAAAGTCTTTGAGTTATTGCATAGCTTCAAATATCCTCGTCCTAAGCTAGCTTGAGATGAAAACCTCCCCAGCAGCAAGACGTGACATGTTGAGTCGGCAGATGAGCATACGGTATCTGCTTCGGGTTCTTGATGTTCTATATGGAGTCAGGGGAGAGAAAGGTGCGACCTTATCACCTGGTTCGCTAAATGCGGTGGTTCCGAGCTTCCAAAAATGTATGTGGCGGGTCCCTAATTCCTCCTCGTACTTCGATAGCACGAATCTTTCACGGCATTGAATGAGGGAAGTGCCGAAAGCTGTAAATGTATTCAAACTGTACCTAATCTGACCCGTCGACCTCTGTAACTCTGGATTTCCAGCGTCTGCGAGACGTGGATGCCGCCTGGATCTTTGCGATCACCAGTCAGCATAAGGCCGCTGCAGAGACGGTGCACGCAACGGGTGAGCTCTTGTTTGTAGCCCCCGAAGACGCCAGATCCCATGCCGACTTCTGCCGCTACGAGCGCCTGGTCAGTCACGTGCACTGCCTGCAACTGCTGCAAAACGACTCGGCAGCATCCGACATCATTACAGGGGCCGAGCCTCCACAGAATGTTCAACGACAAGGTTGAGTACCAGCAGGACTATACTGGTCTGCAGAAGCTTATTGGCGACGGAAAGATGAACGAGTCTGCAGGTAGGATTGTGAAGAAGCGTGAATGGAAGGCCTTCCTTGACCCCCTTCAGGAGACTTGCTTTGGGCAGGTTGCGACCATGTGGGTGAACATGCTAGGGTCCTCCAGTGTTGAGACTGGGGTGTTTATGGAGAATGGCTTCGAGCTGTCCATGCGGTCGCCCAAGGCGGTCAAGCAGTTTTATGACGATGACCTGAAGAAACAGGAGCAGTGGCATGTTCTGGCGCGGCACCATGCTATGAAGGCGTAGAACTCGCTGACGAGTGATCTGTTCGTTTTTGATGCTGCCACCGGGGATATGGTCGAGCGGTTCTGGGTATTACTTTCACCAAGGTATCAGCGGGCGGCAGGTGAGTCAGTATACATGTAGGCGGAACAACGGGGACCTGAATCTAACGCTGGGTATTACAGACAAACGTCTGGGGATGAGCTGACCTCCTCGACGCCTACAACACCAGTTGTCAAGCCTGCTATTAATCAAGCTAAGAGCTCTGCCCCACCTCCCGAGGTGGCATCCAAACCGGCGAATGCCCACAGCCCTGTCGACGGAGCTGCCAATGGCCCGGTGAACGGCCAAGCTCCGTTAAGCGCCCCCGAGACCAGCCCGGAAGAGCTCTTCGCCAAACTCAAAGCCGGTCTGGACGATATCGCGGGTGTCGAGGTGAACAAACTCGCTGACGACGTCGACGTAGCCGACATTGGCATCGACTCGATGATTTCGATGGAACTCGTCAAGGAGATCCAAAGACCTTCAACTACACCCTCGACGAGGATGAGTACATGACCGCCAGTGACCTGCCCAGCCTATTTGAGTGTCTCCAGTCGGCTCTTGAATGCGGTCCAGACAGCGATGATGACGGGTATAAGAGTGCTCCCGAGCCTGAGACCCCTCCCACCTCGACAAAAGATGGTGCTATCGGGTGAATACGAGCTGCTCGGCAGTGTCTTCAATGCTGACCACGCCAAGCAGCTGCGACTCGGAGGGATATAAGGTCTTGCCGCGGTATGATTCGTCGGCGAGATCTGCGCCTGCTGCATGAGGTGATGGGAAAGGGTTTGTGGTGATAACTTTCTTTCTTTTGTCCTATTTTGTGAATCTACATAACTCCCGCCCGTTGGAATTTCTTTTGTTCGTTTTGGATTCAACTTGAAATCAGGGCTGGGCTTAAAGACCTTCACATACATGTATGAATAGAATCAAATTCGTGGATCGGACTGGATTCGGAAAGAATTCTTTAGACAAACACAATCCACCTTGCTCGTTTGTTTATTTCATTACGTCCTGTTCACATAAATTTAGTCTCCATTATCTCGCCCGAGAAAGGTGCCATAGCGATTACTGGCGGGATGATTGAAGTAGGCGCGACGACTACCTCAAAACTTGCGTTACAACTTCAAGAGGAAAGTTGGTATACATGTGTAAAGACAACCTGAAAAAAGAAATTTGAAAGAAAAAAGGGTGGTGAGTGTGCCGGAATCGAACCGGGAGCTTCTCAGGGCGACTTGAAATGCATGTGGTGAAAGAGAAGGCGAAAACTGGCCACCGTTGGGTTATCAGAGGTGTTCGTCTTGAATGACATTTACACCACACCCACCGTGGCTCGGGCTATTTGTTACTTTTTGAAGCGCGCATTCAGACTTTATACCCTCACCTATTCACCAGCCAGTGACTGTTACTCGCCTGGCCGCACGATATGAACCCGACCACCCCAGTTCGCTTCCCATAACGCGCATAGTGTTTTTTTTTTCTCTCTTACTTTTTCACATACATAGTTTTGACGCGATGAAAATGAATTCCAGAGGCGCATTCATTTAACATCGGCAGGATCACGAGTTGCTCCAGCCCGTATAGTTATTGCATAGTAGTACCTATGCCCTTGCTAGTAACACCGGCAGCAAATTTTCAATCTGAACAGCCACGCTAGCCTTAACACCGTCGCAATCATTACCATTCCCACCTCTTAGAGACTTGAATACGTTACGAACAACGAATCTTACAACTAAGGACGATCGGCCATCTTTTCCAACCCGCAAATTAGAACGTCTGTCCTCATTTTCTTTGCCATTAAAGTCTGCCAAATCCGCGTGCCGCCAAGGGACGAACGAGCACAACCGCCACCCATTGAATGGAAAGTGTCGCTCACCCGTTGCTGGCGAAAAATGAAAAATTGGCGTCGCTCGGTATGATAGGAGCGTTTCTGTACAAACCTGTTGTGGTACTGCCCTTTATTGAACCGCAGCTAAATATGTTGCGCCAAAACCGTCTAACGACACTCTTTGCGAATGCGGGCTTGTAGGCGTAGGCTCCCTTGTCTTCAACATACTAATGCTTCGCGGTCAATTATTATGGAACTTGTTGTTTGCCGTAATATGCGCGTTGGTTTCTGCAGTTGTCTAGACTCGCAAAATGGCTTTGCGAGACAAAACGATGCGATATTTTCTTTTAAAAGAAAGGAAAAAAGACGGCGAGCTTGCGCCCAGGTTTTGTTGTGAAAAGTCACAACGGTGGGTTGTGCCCGGATTCGAACCGAGATCTCCCAGGCCCGCGGACACCTCAAAATTTCAACGCGCTTAGATATGTTGTCACCTTGTTGACGTTTACACCACGCACCCACTTTTGCAACTTTTCACAGACTCGACTGTTTCGTGGCCAGGATTTCGGCCCATCACCACCCTCGCTTGGCCCTCACGATTCGGCTGCGTGCAGTCACATGACCTCGCAGATTTGCCGTTGGGGCTTCTGCCGTTGGCATTCCTACAATGCACGTCTATTCACGGAAACGGACAATCTTTCTTCCCTAACGCCCATCTTCCATGCTGCCTGCCCAAAACACGTGTAGAATGCGAGGAATGCGACCACGCTCGCATTTGTGTCACCAATCGCCCCACTTTCTGGCTGATAATAAATATCTAGCCTCGATGTCCAGATATCTTTGTCGTCTAGAGATCGCGTCAGGCAGAGTATGTCAACGCGTTCACGATGTAATATAATAGGTAGACAAGGCCATCCCGTTCTCCCACGTAATTGAAATTATTTTGACAGGAACATCACTCCCTGCCACCATTACCACAAACACCACCACCCATCAACCCTTTCCGAGTCATCCGTTGCCAATACCACCCACAGCAGCCATGGCATCCGCACCGCTAACCGCCACTCCCCCCCAGAATACAGCCGCGTATCTCGTCTCCAAGAATGCGCAGCCCCTGGAGGTCAAGTCAGCGCCGTACACCCCGCCAGCAGCCAACGAAATCGTCATCCAGAACCACGCCATCGCGGTCAACCCGGTCGACCGCGGCAAGCAGCAGGCCGGCAACAAGATGCTCAGCTGGATCCAGTACCCCTTCGTGCTGGGGAGCGACGTGGCCGGCGAGGTGGTCGAGGTCGGCCCGGGCGTTTCTTTGTTTGGGGTAGGCGACCGCGTCGTCGGCCACGCGGTCGGCCCCGACAAGCGCAGCAACAGGTCTGCCGAGGGCGCGTTCCAGGCGTACACGGTCCTGCGGACCAACCTCGCGGCCAAGATTCCCGATTCGTTGGGTTATGAGAATGCGTGTGTCCTGCCGCTGGGGTTATCAACGGCCGCGTGCGGATTGTTCATGAAGGAGTACTGTGGTCTTGAGCTTCCTACCTCTACTTCGAGGGACGGAGAAAGCAAGGGCACGTTTATTGTTTGGGGCGGGTCGACCAGCGTGGGGAGTAACGCGATTCAGCTTGCGCGCGCGGCGGGGTATGAGGTTTTCACGACTGCGTCGCCCAAGAACTTTGAGTATGTGCGTGGTTTGGGGGCGAGCCAGGTGTTTGACTACCACGACGCGGACACGACGAAGAGTATGGTGGCTGCGCTGAAGGACAAGATTTGCGTGGGTGCGATCGCCATCGGCGCTGGGTCGCTGGAGACATGTATCGAGGTTGTTGCTCTCGCAGGAGGAGGAGGAGGGAAGAAAAGGTTTGTTGCGCAGGCGAGCTTGGATCTCGAAGTGCCCAAGGACGGCGGTGCGCTGGGTATGGTGGGCGCGCTGGCTGGGTTTGTGGCGCTGAGTGCGAAGCTGGCGGTGAAAGCCAAGGTCAAGGGCGTGACGACAAAGTTTATCTGGGGCAGCGATTTGATGGCCAATGAGGTGGGCAAGGCGATCTGGACCGAATTCCTGCCGGCGGCGCTGGCCGAGGGGAGGTATCTGGCCAAGCCTGACCCAAGAGTGGTGGGGAAGGGGTTGGACAAGATTCAGGAGGCGATGGAGATTCTGTTTGCAGGAGTGTCGGCTGAGAAGATTGTGGTTACGCTGCGAGTGTGAATGGCCGGGCGGATGAACTGTATCGCTGGGCACGAGGGAGTTAGATGAGGGAGAATTCAACATTCTTCGCCTTGGGATGTTGGTAGAGCCGAGTGCCTTTCCCTGCGAGACTCGTGATATCTGTCGTGACCCCGGGCCCCGTCTTTCCACAGACTTTTGGTGCATTCCTGTTTTTTGGTAATCGTTGTAGCGAACCGCTTATTAAGACGAATTTAATCAAGCTTCCAACTCTCTGAGAATTCCTCAGCTGCAAAGATGAAGCAGATCATTGAGGCTGATGCTAATGGTGTCCGACTGTTTCTACACAAGCTCTCAACAGGGCAAATAATCTTGCGTGGTTTGATGGCTACAATGCTGACAACTCCCCGTCGCAGGGTGTTTATGGTCTTATTGTTTCTAATATCTAAGCAAGCAGATCGCAGCCAACTCGTTAACAAATCGTTTTGTCTGCTACCTATGTAGTTACTGCTGTTTGGGTTTACATACAATATACTCTTCATCTTGTCCGACATAACTCCTCTTCTTTCCTTCAGCGCACAAAGGTGGTGTCGTAATTTTCCCACAACCCACACCAGCTATCCGGCATCATGAGCAATCCGCACCGGAAAGATCAGGCCTCATGATAGAGGTTTGATACGCTAATGATAAAGTGGATGCAGCGGAAGAGTTTTATAGGTTGACTCATGATTTTGTGTTCATTCAGCATGGCCACCTAATAATCCCGTGTATGTATGTATATAGTATAACTGCCTTACTGTGAATGAGTGTGGAGTGGAGATGGTGGTAGTAGTAGGACCAGTAGTAGTGAGTGACTTGCGTCTTGGGTATCATTGATAGTGTGTATAAGTAGGTAATAGGGGAAGGGCATCATCGCTTCATTCATTCCTGCTCCCGTTTCTCGAAACAAAGGGGGAAGAGCAATCATAAAAGAAAGACCACCCGCTCGCCAATCCGAAATTTTAGCACCAATCATTACACAACCTGCTGATCTGAACTAGCAAACATCATACCTACAATTTGCGTCTTTCAGTACCTCACTGTTGTTGGACATGGTCACAACCCTGGAACATAGCACCGAGAAGTCGCTGCAACTTGCGCCGCATCCGAATGTCGAGACTGGTTAGGGGTGCGGGCTGGGAACCAGTTTGATGCTGAGTAGAACCAGTGGCCGGGGAGGCTGTCTGAGGAGTGGTTACGGAAACATCATCCTCATTGACAGCAGCAGCAACAGGGGCAGTTGTGTCCATGGAAATATCCTCCTCATCAGCGGTAGGAGCAGCAACAACGGGATCGGTTTCGTCATCGGCCATCACGGAAACACTATTCTCCTCGTTAACAACATCAGGGACGTCGGTTTCGTCGGTTATCGCAACGTCCTCCTCATCGGAAGTGGCCGTCTTCTCGTCGTCGGAAGCAGTCGTCATCTGAGGCACTTGAACATCAACCCGGGGCCATTCGAGGAACACGCGGGCATCGTTGCCTCGGCGATGTGCCTCCTTGATAGTCTTGGCTAGCTGTCTGTGTATCAGAATCTGGGCTTTCGCGTCGGTCATTGGTTTGTCATCCGAGCCCTGAACCATGCCAGTGTCGTTTCCGCCGGTGGTGGTGGTGGTGGTGGTGGTATTGTTTCCGCCCTGAACCGTAACCGTGTAACCGTGTCATTTCCGCCAGTCGTTGTATCATTCTGGCTGACGATGGTATTGTTCTGGCCTACGCCGGTGTCGTTCTCGCTGACGGTCGAACTGTTCTCGCCGGTGTTGGCGTCGTTCAGGTCAGCGGCCGTGTCATTCTCGCCGGCAGTTGGGTCGTTTGCGCCCTCCATATGGGAAATAAGAGGAAGATCTCGGATGACCCCCCGAGCATTTTGGTTGTCAGAAGGACGGCTAGGCGCAGGCGGCCCTTGGGATCGGCTCCAGAAGGATGAGCAGGCGCCGGTGGAACGGGAAGACGAGGAAGTGACGGTCGACCGGGAAGACGAGGTGGTGCCGGAAGGGCGGCACTGTCAGCAGGACGACTCGGGCCAGAAACAGCAGGAAGAAGTCTTGGTCGTGCTGGGCCGGGCTGTCCAGTCCGGGCGGCAAACGAGGCGAGGAGCTCATGGACACATCTTTCTTGCTGCATCTCGGCCCGCAAAAGCTGCCAAATTTGGGATTCCTCTTGCCGCACCCAGTTGTTGCCGGTACGAGTGGAAACGATAAGTTGCGCCTTCGGGCCTGTCTCGACAGGAAGTCCACTCGGATGTGGTGGTGCACATTATGATCATGGCTGGGCATCCAAACCAGGTGAGTCTTAGCGCTGAACGTGGGCATTCGCAGAAGCCTGTGCGACATGTGGTCGATGAAGTTCATCACCGGCTCCGGGAGCATTGCGTGGTGCGGATCCATGTCTTCCTCGCCGTTGAGACCCCAAAGGCCCCTATGGCTGTCCGAGATGATGATAAGAACAATAGTCTGTCCGGCGAGCGCGGGGTTGTTCTGCAGTCAGCATGCCCTGGCCGATCGCCAGCAGCTTGGTAGGATCAGCGTCGTAGGTCAGCCGGGTGGGCCCGGCCTCCTCTATCCAAGGCAAGTTGGTCGTGGTGCCGGGGAGCCAGTTTGGGTTGTAGGTTGTCGCGAACCCGCTCTCGTCAATTAGCTCGAACTTGTGGGACCCATCACAAAAGAAGGTCAGCCAAATCTCACTGCTCCCCGAAACGTATGCCGCGGCCGTGGAGCAATAAAGATTGTTCGCTCTTTCGTTCATGTCAACTTATAATCGTTCTGCCAACACCCCTTTTACTTTCCTAGCGTCTGTTACGTTCCTTAACTTTAATGCGGTAATGATTTTATTTTTTCCCAATAGCGAACGGAGAGGTTCTGAGTCTCAGATATACGTGTCTCAATATCAATCGGTGTTGTCTGGAATTCGTTTCTGAACTGGACGTTTGCATCAGGTGGGGGAGCTCGTAAGGCATGTCGACAGAGGTGGGGTATCCAAACTGTATTCCACGTCAAACTTAATGTGTCTCTCTGTTGCTATCACGCGGTAGGCCGGTAAAGGTAATATTGCTAACTAGACTGAATTGGGTCCGTTGCGCTGTCGACTAGACTAGAGTCTGTTGTAAAAGAATTTACTTGTCAACTTGTACGCCATCTCATTGGTGATAACTCCGTCGTTCTAGTTGGCTTACATTGGTTGATCTTCGGCAGTTAGAATATAGGTGTTGATGGGCACTGACATCCATAACACCATATCATAACTTGAAGAGCAACTAGTTTAATATGCTATGCAACCATTGCTAAAATTCATGGAGTAACATGACAAAAGTATCGCTTGTAGAAATAGGTGCGGCGGGAGGAGCTATGCGTTCAAATACGCTGTGACGAATATCATACGGATCACGTGCCTTTGTGACCGTTTACTTCAAGGTTCGTGAAGACCATCCACTGTGACAATGACAGCGTCATCAACGATTGATTGCACAAGTTCTTGAAAGACAATTCAATTGATTCCAATATGTCCGTGTACACAAGTTGAACAAATCGAGATTCAGTCAATCCATTCAAACACGATGATCTTGAGCCACGTAAAACCAAACGTGGGGGATTGACTATTTGTCTCCCCTGCATGGTTTGGGACGATGGATGTTGGCGACTGCATATGTATCGCCTGCCATTAGGGTTGCGCTGTGGTGAGCGTTGTGTTCATAATGATGCCATTCAAAACGTGTTTGTCCTTCCCATACATTGCGACATACAAAAGAGAAAAGAGTGCCTTAAACTTACGCAGTTTCATTCCCAGGCAGCCGCATAATGATTACCCTGGAAGGAACGAAAACATATGTTGAAATAATAACAGCCAATCTTGCTGCTGACATGAAGATTGTGCCCGCCCGTCTGTGGTAGAATTGCGGCACTCCGTTTTCCAACGAGGCAACAAGATTTCTTTCTGCCACGTGGGAGACATAAAAAAAGTTGCCAGGCACCTGAAACAGCGGTGACTCTTATCTGATGCACTACGAACATCGGGGCGCATTGTTGCGCAATAGAGAAGACACATTTTAATGAAAGGTAGAAAATAAAAAGAAATCTCTTCATAAGAGAATTTAGAAAAATGAGGGTGATTCTTAGGGAAGTTAATCCAGAATCGGTGAGAGGATTGATCTCCAAGATTTGACTCCTGAAAAACCAATCGATGAAATTGGCATCCTATATACATTGACGTTTGGAAAGCGTCAATGGAACACACACACGAACCTCCAATGATGCTTGCACTTCTAATTACCCCACACTTTGCCATCGCACGCGCGTGGGGCCGAGTAAGAGGGCGATGCTCCCACCGTGGATCTGGAAATACTAATCCTTAGAGAGAATCGCTACACCTGTCGATTCACGGTATCGGCGTGGGGCATCTGACATTTAATATATATTGTTTGATGAGTACCTAAGAATCATGCTCTTCTGTTACAGCTGCACTGCCTTTCTCATCTACACCAGCTACTCAATATGTGCCATCTGAGCCTGAGTTGTCGAACGGGAACAACAATTCATGAAAAGGGGAATGAACAAAGCTAGCAGCACGGGCTCATGTAGGTTTACATAATAAATCCATTTATCGGATTTTCGGGTGATGTGAAGAACAATCCGAGGAACAACGCCGATATTGAGCGTATATTTGGCAGTAGGTAAGTAAGTGTCACTGCGCATTATGGAGAGAATTTGTTATGATACGGATATAAACAAGCTCTTCAATGAAGACCCCCAAAAAAAACCCCAAGAAAAGGAAGAGAAAAAAAAAACGAGTCTCTGAAAATGATTCTTAGGGAATTGACCAGATTCCAGAATCGGTGAAAAGGATTGATGAATCGCCAATCGGGCTGGCGTGCACTCGGTTTCGAACCGAGACCGACGCCGAGTATGCGTTTCAGCGAATGTGCTAGCTCGGGGCTGTCTGCGTCATCTACACCGTACACGCCAACTTAAACCTCACGGCGTTGGAAATTTACCTCAAGGGGGTACCTACCGAGGTGACCAAACTTAGGGAGGGCGTGGGGCCGGCATGTGAGGTGCTTGCGTAGGCAGTTTCGAACGTGTCTTTGAAGTTGCAGGACATTTTGCTAACAAGTATTAACCTGGCTGTGCTTGACCGATTTCACCTGTTCCCCATTCTGAGGTTTTTCGTTTCGCAAAGAGCTGAGCCTGGAGAAGCTATCTGGGTACCTACAGTACTGCGTCAAATCTCTCACCCATTAAGAAAGAAAAAAAACAGAATGCTCTACTTCCATTAGAAAGCGGCCAACGAGACACAAGGAATAGGAGAGTCATGCCCTCTTCTTCTCGTCTTCTTCTCGTCTTCCTTTTGATCTTCCCTCCTTCTCTGAACAATGCCTCCGGCGGCCCTTCCGGGGAGGCCCCTGCGGGGAGCTGCTCGCTTCGCTCGAAAGGCATTCATTTTTCATTTTTCATTTCTATTTTCTTTTTATTATTAAACCTGACCTGCTAGTTATGTTTGATCTACGGCTGGTACGTCCCATCTAGGTTATCAAATAAAAACTGCGACCCGGAAAACGACGCGTCCATAAACATATCCATGTCCATCAGCCCCGGCCGCGTGTTGTGAAAGTCCAGCGTCTCGAAGCAGTCAAATTGCAAGCCGTCAATGTTTCTGTTTGTCAAAAATATCAGCCCATGCATTTCCACCATCATCACTTCAAGAAGAGGAAGGGGAAAAAAAAAAAAAACTCACACAGCGCCATAATCCCACTGATTCCCCGCCGATGTCTGCGACAAAGGCGACACCCCGGTGCCCATCCCTCCAGTACCATCATCCAACATCTGCCCCGCACCACTAGACGTTGCCAGCAGCGCATTGTTGTCCGCAGTCTGTGCCTGATGGACCAACTCCAAAGCAGCCTGCTGCTGTCCACCCCCACCGCCGACACCCAACACACCGCTCTCATTCACCCGTGCTTCAAACTCAGGCCACACCTTTTCGCACCACCCAATTCTCTCCATCCCCTTCAGCGTATCCAGACAGAACCTTAGTAGTTCCTGCCTATGCTCCACATTGCCCGACCGACCACTACCTCGTTTCTGCAGCGCGAGGATAAGAACCCACGCGACCTCACCAATGCAGTGACAGTCCAGAAGCATGACACTACTCAGCGTCCTTTCGTCACGCATCCGGCGTAGGATTTGGACGGCTGCTTCGGCGCCCGAGACGCACGTGTTGCTCATCTGGTCGTACAGTTTTCGCTTGGCGGGAATCATGGTGTTGGACGAAGACCGGTTCGCAACGGTGAAGAGCAGGAATGGGCGTGTGAGGTGAATGACTGAAGTCCAGTACCGTAGATGCAGGGTCGACACGGCGCGACGGTGCTGTGGGTGCAACGAAGAATCCCAGCGCAGGTGAGAAGGGACGTCTTCGTCAAGCCAGCGGCGCAGTTCTGCCAGACAGCGCGTTACTCGTGAAATGGGAAGACGGCCTCCCACCTGAGCGGGCTCGAGGAAGCACTCATGGGATATTTTCTTGCGGAGTTGAACGAGAGACACGAGAAGGGCTTGGAAGCCTAGGGGCGTGTTGGGGCCTGGGTCGAGGATCTGCTTAGTTTTGGTGTCAGACATACACCTCAACTAGTCAAGGCCCGGCGATGAGACATGGAGAAAAATTAGAAGGAACTCACTTGCTCCGTTGCGGGTGGGCACCGCATAAACACCGCGTCCTCGATCACCGAACAGGGATACCCGAAACGGCTCGCCATCTCGTAGTCCAGCACGTAGATGGTCCACCACAGCCGGCGGCCCCATTCTCGCTCAAGCGAGTCTTTGCTCTTGGGTGATACGTCCCTGTGCAAGCCGAGCGAGAACCCTATCCTCACTGCGGTTCCAAGGTGCAGGTATGCCGTCACGCTGTAACATGTTGCGTGGGTCGCCAGACTCTGTATCGCGTCAGCTTGTTTACACCTGGGGGGGCAAGGGGGGAGGCAACCCACCAACAACCCAAAAGCCTTGATACTATCCACATCCGCCTCGTCCGCCGCACCCGTTGACAGCTCTCTCGCCATGGACAGGTATTCCAGCGACGTCTTGGCATCCACCGCCGCACCGGGATGATCCACCGCATCCCGTGGCCGCGCGCTCCCCATCGCAAACACAGAGTACAGCGCGCACAGCCATGACGCGCTGGCCGTGGTGCCACGATCATCGAGGGTTTGGTCGAGCCTTGTATAAAACTGCTCGGCTGAATAGAACCAGTACAGGCAATGCACCTGGTCGAAGAAGCGCGCCGCGTACGCCATGCAGAGTTGGCGCGGCGCGAGGTACATCTCGCCTCGCCGCCGGCTGCCCGGACGGCCGCTTTCTGGTGTTGTTGGCGGTAAGAGGCCGGTTTTGAGGGGCCGGATGATGGTGAAGTCAGACCCGCCCCGGGGGGATGTGTCGGCTCGTGCCATCCGCGCGGCGTGGTTCCATCGGATGGATGAGTCGGGGCCGACGTATCCTGCAACACATCAGCCATGAACATACACACCCATAACAAAAGAAATGGTGATGGTGACGGCGAGAAGGAAATACGAACGATATTTCCCCATGGAATCCAACAACATACAGCCCAGCTCTTCCTGGAGAAGCGGGTGATCATCCGCCTCCATCATTTCGTTGTTACTCCGGGCAGCAACGCCATCGCCACCAAGATGATGGTGCACCGGCGCCGAGCCGGCCCCGGAGAGTTCATCGCTGACCCCCGCCGCCGTTAGTAAAGCAGGCGGCTGGTGTCTCGCTGCCGTTGATGCCGCCGACGCCGGCAGCGCATTGCCAGTGCTACTACCGTTAATACTCCCACCGGCCGCCAACTTCTCCAGCAAGCCCTGGATGTTCTCGACCGTCAGCTCGGGGAGTTCCTCCTCGGGCACGAAACATCGCAGCAGCTTGATCGAGTACTCGTACACCTCGCCCGACACGCGGTAGAAGGGCCGCTTGCGCGACTTGAGGTCCACTTCGCAGGGGATGCCCAGGGAGCGGCAGTACTGGCACGCTCCGTCTTCTACATCATGTGTAAGCAGAGCGGTGATCGGTTGTGTTGGTCTTGGTACACATGTGGAGTTTTATCTGGGTGCGAGCTTACCTATGCCAACACACTTTTGAGTCCAGAGGTTAGCTGATTATCCCAGACCCCACGTATAATATGCGGTTGGTTGGTCGTCGACCAGCGGAAAGAAAAACTTGCCTTGGTCTTGCGGGCCTTGCAAGTGTTGCAGCTCAGGCGGGCCCTCTTGCGCGGCGGCTCCTCGGACGAGTTGTACTGCTGAGGACCACCAACCCCCTGGGTGTCATGCTGCAGGTCCGACGCGTGCTGACCACCCTGGGTGTGATCTGCTGCGGTGTTGGTCGTCACGTGATCCATGTTTGTTCATCGATTGGGTGGTGCTTTGCTGCCGACTTGCAGGGCAGAAACAAACGGTCTGGAAACAACGAGCCGAGATTTGCAGTTTAAAGGGGGCAGACACAAAGGAAAAGGGCAAGTGTGGAATCAACTGCTCTGTTGGGTGCGGGGAAATGGAGAGACGGAGGCGGGGATTCGGGGTTCATGCCATATGAGGAGTCATCATCCATGTTTGCCTCATTTTCCCCAGCTAGTGAGGAAGGAGCTAGCTTGTCCCGAAATGTTGATGGGGTCCCATCTGCTCCAGGCGTGGCTTGTGAGCGTGGGCTGTGGAGTTGGTAACTGAGCTAAGACAAGCAACAAGCATTTATGAACGGGCATACCCGCTTGATAGTTGGGGGGGCTGGGGCCTACCCCTCAGGATAATGGCTGAGCCGGGTGGCAAGTAAATTTTTTCCATTGTGTTTTTTGTCTTCTGGTGCATTGGGCTTGATGCTATTTTTGCAATGCTAGTACTATTCTACTTCTTGGCATCAAAGATCAGGTGCAGCGGCGTCACGCCCAGCGTGAAGTGGTCCTTGGTCTCGGTCAAGATGGAGGTGCCGTCCTCGCCGGGGGCAAATCTCACAGACTCAAAGTTCTGGATCCAGTGCGTGATCAGATCGCGCATCTCCATCACCGCGAGGGCTCTGCCGATGCAGCCGTTTGTGCCTGTACAGTAAGGATGGTTAGAACTTCCCTCGTGTGGATCTGGAAAGTATGGAGGGACTAAGCAACATACCAATATTCCAGGTCAGGAAAGCATCCTTGTTGCGGATGAGGTCGGGCTGCGAGTACCACCGTTCAGGGATGAACTCGTTGGGAGCGACATAGTTGGCGGGGTCGCGCTGCATGGCATAAACGGGTAGGACGACGATGGTGTCACCAGGAATAAAAGTTCCGCTAACGGTGATGCCCTGGTCAGGGGTGAGACGGGGGAAGCCAGAGGGGATCGCAGGGTGCAGGCGCAGGGCTTCCTGGATGACTCCGTTGAGGTGAGGGGCCTTGGACACGTCCTTGCCCTCAAGGCGGCTCTTTCCGTCGAGCAGGGGCTCCAGCTCGGCGCGCAGCTTCTTGACCTCCTCGGGCTTGTTGGCCAGGTGGTAGAAGAGGAAAGTGAGAGTGGCGGCCGTGGTGTCGGATCCACCGACGATGGTGAGTCTGGTGTCGCCGCGGAGCCATTGGTAGTCGACGTCCTTCTTCTCGCTCTGGTTGTAGGCATCAATGAGGTGGGTCAGGACCTGGTTGTTCTTGTCAGTATCCACTCGTCAAGAATCTTGAAGGGACGAAAGGTCCTCACATCAGCCTTCTTAACCTGCTTCTCCACACGTTCAGCCACTTGAGATCCAACAAAGTCGAGCCACGCTCGGGAGTTCTTGCCAGCGCCAGGCATTCTGTGCAGAATAGGGGCAATCCAGGGCAGCGGCGTCGTCGGGCCAACATCAGCCATGCTCGTCTCGAGAAGGGTAGGGATCCATCTGTTTTGCGGCGAGGTCATCATGTGAAACTCCTTGCCCAGGCCGAGATCGCCCATGACATCAAAGGCAAAGTACTTGAGCCAGTCAGAGGCGTCAAACGGCTGGCCGGCGATGCGCTTCATCTGACGAACAAACTCCTCGGAGTGGGCGCTGATGCGGTCCTCGTACCCCTTGAGTGCCGACGGCGAGAAGGCATACGAAAACATCTTGCGGCGCGCATCGTGCGTCTTTTTGTCCCGCACAGTGTGCAGGTTGACCACGGGCAGCGAGCGCTCGTACCACGGGCTCTTGACGCACTTCGACTCATTGCTGAGCACGATGGGGATGGCGGCGGGATCAATCACTGAGAGGTTGCTGGGGCCTGCGGGATGTCAGAAACTCGACTCGTTCATGATCTCTGGGAGAGTGTCGTGCATACCAGTTCTGACAATTGGTCCGTACTTCTCATGCAGCTGTTGCATGACAAGATAGTTGTCAGACTTGCGAATGATGTACGCATGGTAGCCATTAGACAGCCGCGCCCAAAAGGGGCCGGGAAATTTCCGTAGGGGGTGGAAGAAGAGACGGTAGAGCGCAATGCTCGTGTAGAGGCCGGTGAAGTAGGATGTCGAAAAAAGCGACGTTAAGAGGATCGTATGAAGGGGGTTGAAGTTTGTGAGACGGAGTACCGCAACAGCGAGGACGGCGATGCCCGTGAGCGCGCGGGCGATCCATCGGTGGGCGAACTTGTTGTGGTTGCCCCTGATGAAGTAAACAAGATGGCTCGTGACACCCACGGCGGCAAATAGTGCAACGCCTTGTGCAAGGCACTTGCTGTCGGTGAAGTCCGTCATGTTGGATGTGTCACAGTCACACAGCCAAGGCACCTTCACCAGTTGACTGCTGATATCCCAGGGCAAAACGGCCAAGACTGAGCTGATAGCGGCGTCTGTCTTAAGGTGCACATGGTACGACTCGTGGAAGCTATTTCGTGCCGGATCTGGCCAAGTGCATCGGGGGTGTTTGGTGGTGTTGCCGACTTGCATCCGTCCTGTGCTTCGGCTCTAAGCACCCGGGCACTGTTTTGAGGGACAAAGGCGGGGTGGTAAACCCGACTTTAGCGCCTTGTTAGCTGAATCCTGCCACCCATTTTGTACCCGCAGCTAAAATCTGGTTGTTTGCTGCCGGCAAATTTCTCAGCGGGTGGGCAGTCGCCGCCCGCTTACCGAGAACGGCACTGAAGCCAAGCCGGATGGAACATGGCGACGCGAAGATCTTGTGGGTTTTGCCAGGTTGAGGCTGCAACCTAAGCGGAGTTGGTTTTGCTTGGGTGGCAACACTTGTGTGACTGTGGCAGCATTTCAAGTATGTGGTGAGCCAAGAGGCATGCCCAGACGCCATACAACAGAGAGGGTGCTTGATGTGACGTCTCCATCACGAAGAGATTCTCCGCGACGTTTTCTGCGGAAATGGCACGATCTCGGGGCCTCGGAGAGTTGACGACAAGAGATGACAACAACAAATGACTATGGGGGATGATACCAAGTTCAATTTGCTATGTCTTGGCCTTCAGTGCTCGTATCCCTTGTACCCGGTCAACAGGATTTCAAATGGGGTGGTGAATGGAGGAAAACTTAGTATGAACGAAGATCAAGAAAACGAGAAGATTTTTCGTTTGGCGAGGATGTTACGATCTCTATTCAGCTGACTTCAATGTTCCCAACGACAAATATCTTCTGGTGCAAGTAACATGTTTAGGTTATGATGAAAAAGGAGCAACGCGGCCAGCCCGGTTTCTGGCCAGATCTCTCAAAGACATCCCACCATATGCACGCGCACGTGACACTCACAAAGAAAAGGCTGCATGTAGCGCCGTCACACTACCGAACAACAAGCCGGCACAAGGGGCAAACTCTCGCTGCAGTAACGATCTTTGAGTTTGGAGAACCAAAGTTGGGGAAAGCGGTACGATGAAGTGAAAAGGGGTTGTATTTATGACAAGCAAGAACTAGTAGTACTTCTTGGCATCATTATCTTTATTTTTGGTTTCTATCATTCATGCCTGCTTGCAAGCACTGTTCAGTCAGACTTTGAGCTTTGCCAGCGCGTCGTCCACGCCGTTCACGATTGTATCCACCACCCCCCTCACCGTGCCGTTGACTCCATTTACGGCAGGACCTTTCACAGGAGCAACAACAACACCCTTCCCGTTACCCCTGTAGCTCTCGGGCCAAATACCCTGCTTACCAGGGCTCAAGATTCCGTTAGGGTCGAGGGCATCCTTGATGGTCTGGTTGAGCTGCATCAGGCTCTGGCCGTTGAAGTCGAACTGCTCGGCAACCAGGTCCATGTAGTCGACGTGGGCGCGGTACTCGCTGTAGCCGTGCTCGCGCGCCAGCTTGACCAGCTCGA
Source organism: Podospora didyma (assembly GCA_033439775.1). Lineage (NCBI taxonomy): Eukaryota > Fungi > Ascomycota > Sordariomycetes > Sordariales > Podosporaceae > Podospora > Podospora didyma. The sequence goes on from JAULSW010000011.1 coordinate 843,415, forward strand.
CGAAGAGCTTGTTGGCCTCGTGGCGCTCGGTGGTGTTGGTGCGGTCAAAGTACATCATGTTGATCATGGCCAGGTGGCGCGGGTACAGGTGCAGCCCGCCAAAGTACTCGAACCCGTAGGCTGCGCAGCGAGCCTTTGCCGCGTAGTAGAAGGCCACGGCGGCTTTGCCGTCGGCCGGGAGGATGGGCGAGAAGGAGATGTGGCCGCTGGTTTGTGGATGTTATCAGTCTGGTGAACAAGATCCACAGAACAGACGAAAGAGGGGAAATTCACTCACCCATCCTTGCCACGGTACTCGACCGCCTTGAGCGCCATCAGGCTGGGCGTGCCCGTCTCTACCGTCCGGTCCTCGGCCGGCATGTCCTCGGGGTGCACGAACTCCCTCCCCTCGCCGGGGGTGAACACCTTGCATGACACCTTGGCCCCAGGCAGCTTCTTGAACGCAGCCTCGACCCGCTTGTAGTTGACCTCGTTGATCTCCTTGGGCCCATACAAACTAAACCGCGCGGACCACCAGCCGATGCCGAGCTCCTGCTGCAGCTCTTTCAGTCTGGAGTCAGGGATGGCGCCCTCCCCGCCGTAGAACTGGCTGCGGGGGCCCCGCTTGACCAGCTCGCGCGGCAGGTTGCCGATGAGGGGGTGGTTCTGGATGGCTTCGCGGATGAGCAGGTCCTGGAAGATGTCGATGAGTGGCGCGAGATCCTCCTCGTTGTCGACGTCGACGCGGCACTGCGTGAAGCACTCTGGGCTGGGCGACGCCCAGAGACTCAGCTTGGTCACGACGCCAAAGTTGCTCTGGCTGTGTGTGTGTGTGTGTGTGTGATTGGCTTGTCAGTCATGTACCTGATTTAGGACGAGTGGTAGGCAAGAGGAAAAACAACAAACCTGAACATGGACTCGTACGTGGGCCCGTACCCGCCCCGGAACAGGGGCCAGCAGACCGACTTGTCCAGCGCGCCCATGCCTGTCCTGACCACGGTGCCATCGGCCAACACGACCTCGATGCCGCAGATCTGGTTTGAGTGGTCACCCGCCGGCGTGTAGCCCCAGCCCCGGTCAAGTGCGTTCCCGACCACGGAGCCCCAGCCCAGCGCTGGGACCGAGCACCAGATGTTTTTCTTCTGGTCCTGGATCGCCTTGTAGATGTCGAAGAAGGTGACGCCCGGCTCCACTGTGTAATACGAGAACCGGTCGTTGACCTCGAGCACCTTGTTCATGCGCTTCATGTCCAGGATGATGGAGCCCTGGTTTGGGAGTGTCAGCCCCCCTGTGCTCACTTACCCCACTATATTTTTCTCGGACGCCAGATAAGTCTCACCTTGACTCTCGGTGCTGGCCCGCCATAGCCGAGGTTCTTGCCCTGGGAGATGGTCCAGATGGGGATCTTGTGTGTGTTGCAGATCCTGAGGACTGCCTGGACGTGCTCGACAGTGATGGGGAACAGCGTCGCGGAGCTGCCGCGCTTCTCCTGCTCCTTCTCGTCCTGGTGCTCCGCGTACGGGTCATGGTAACGCACGCGGTGCTCGTGGCTTGTGAGCACGCCGTTCTCGCCCAGGATGACCTGGAACTCTGCCACGACCCCGGCCCAGGTGGCTGCATCCAGGCCTGGCGGGACGATCTCGAGGGTGGGGGTCTTTTCTGCTGACGCCCTCCATGTGGCGAGCACCGCATCGGCCATGCCGTTTTGGCGCTCGTTCAGCGCCAGTGTGAAGGGTTCCAAGGCGGCCATGGTTGCAGAAGCGGTGTAGTGCGTGTGCCAATGTGGTTGGGGTGTGGTATCAGAAAGGATCTGTGGCTAGGGAGGAGTAACTACTAAGGGTAGGGCACATGTAGGGGGGGGGCGGTTTGTCTCTGCAGCAAATTGCCAATCCCCAACCCCAACCATTGGCAGCCATCCTTATACTGGATGGCTCAAAGTGCGTCGCTGGTTTGGGGAAGAGGGGTCGGCTGTTTGGAGCCGGACAGGGGGGTGTGTTGCTGCCGATGGTGGAGTTCTGTGCTAGCGTCAGCTAGAATCGATGGTGGCCGTGGACTGAGAAAGAAAAAAACTGCTCGAGCTTTCGTGGAGTTCTGGGCCGCCCAGGCATTGACCCTGAATCTGTCTCCAGCAAGAGGCCTTGCATTCCTGCGCGTGAATGAGATGCATTCCCAAAGATCTTGGACCGAACGGCAATTGCTCGATTGGCTGTGGCAAGGGGGTGCCAAGTTGTCGGTTTGTTTACTAAAAATAAGGGGCTTGGATCGAAGCAAGGGCCTCCATCATTCCCCAAGCTAAGCTGAGCGAACACGCTGAGTGGCCTACCCCGCATTTCCCCAGACTTCTCCAGACTCCCCCGCCATGTCAGTGCCAGACTGTGCGGCTGGAAACACTTGCGCAACCGCGCAAGGAGTACTATAAGACGGCCAACCCACAATCACCATCCAACCGACCAGAAAATCAGCAGATTCTGGGATCATCTCACGCCACCAAGAAGATCCACCCCCTTCCATTCCTCCGCAGAACACGGTCAACTCCGTGCCTTTCTGTGTCTTGTTTCAAAGTTTTCTTCCTGCCCCGCCCGGCAGCAGTAACCCTTTCGCCGACGACACTCACCATGCCGCCGGCGCTGGCCACCGATGCCGTCGAGAGGGAGGAGCGGGGGAACTTGGGGATTCGCAAGACCGGCCTCCGGGCTAACTGGCGAATCCTCGCCGTGACTTTGTACTTGGGCATCTCGCTCTTCGAGTATGGCTTCGACAAGGGCGCCCTCGCCGGCTTCCAGGCCATGCCAGGCTTCCTCATGGAGTTTGGCTACCAGAACCCCAAGACCGGAAAATGGGCCATCGAGGTATGTGGTCATCACTCCTATAAGCATGAACATGGCTAACACATCTCAACCAACCAGGGAACACCTCAGCGGATTATCTCGTCGTTCATGATTCTGGGCGCCTTCGTCGGCGCTCTCCTGACCGGAACGATCGGCGCCCGCCTCTGCCGCCGCTACTCCCTGATGCTCTCCTCGCTCATCCTCATTGGCGCCCTGCTCATCATGACCCTGACCACCTCGTTCGGGGCCCTGTACTTCTCTCGGTTCCTCTGCGGTGTGGCCAATGGCATGCTGCTCAACTTCACCCTGGTCTACCTGCAAGAGTCGGCCCCGCCGCACTACCGCGGTCTGGTCTTTGGGCTGGTCACGTCGTGGATCACCATCGGCACGACCATCGGCATGATCATCAACAACGAGACGGTCAAGATCATGAACCGCTCCGCCTACCAGATCCCGCTCTACGTCTGCTTCCCCGCCCCCGTCATCCTCATCCTCACCCTGCCCTTCCTGCACGAGTCGCCCAGGTGGCTCATCAACCACAACCGCCCCGAGGAGGCTCTGAAGAGCCTGCGGTGGCTGCGCGAGGGCGCGTACGACGAGGTGGCCCTCCAGCAAGAGTTCGAGGAGATGCGCGTCATCGCCGCCCGCGAGGCCGAGACTTCGCAGGACTGGAGCCTGATCCTGGAGCTGTTCCGCGGCACCAACCTGCGCCGCACCATCATCTGCGTCGGTGTCGGCACAGCCAACGCCGGCGTGGGCGCCATGTTCATCCTCGGGTTCGGCAGCTACTTCTTCTCCATCGCCAACGTCGGCGAGCCGTTCAAGTGGACCATCATCAGCAACTGCGTCGGCCTTGCGGGTCTGATGCTGACCTGGGCCTTCGTCACGCGCGTCGGCCGCCGCAACATCATTCTGGCTGGCTGCCTGATCTGCACCTTCTGCATGATCGCCATGGCCGCGCTCTACACGGCGCCCAGCCTCACCCACGACCAGGCCGGCATCGGCCTCGTCGTCGTGACCAGCATCTACCTGTTCGGCTTCAACTTCGGTCTCGAGCCCTACGTGTACCTTGTTGCCGGCGAGATGCCCGCCCAGAACCTGCGCGCGTACACCATGGGTCTGGCCTCGGCGACGAGCTTCGCGTTCGCCTGGCTGTCGTCGTTCACCACCCCGTACTTCATCAACCCGACCGAGCTCAACTGGGGACCCAAGTTCGGGTACATCTGGTTCGTGGCCGGCCTGATTGTGAGCGCGTTTGTGTACTTCATGCTGCCCGAGGTGCGCGGCCGCACTCTCGAGGAGATCGACGAGATGTTCCGCAACAAGGTGCCCACCAAGGACTTCCCCAGCTACGTCTGCACCGAGGTCGAGGAGGCCCGCGAGCGCGCCACCATGAACGTGCTGGCTTTTGAGAAGCTTGGTGCCGAGCATAAGCCTGTGGGAGCTCACGTCGAGGATGTCAAGGCTTAAAGAGGCAGTGTGTGCTGTCTTTGACTCTGTGGCGAGGTTGGGAAGGGAATCAGTTAGATAGTAGATCAGTAGATCTAGTAGGGAGCGTTGCAAGTGGCCATGGCTTTACTGTTATGGCTGACAAGAAAGATGGAATGCGATTAGGTTTGTTCCATCCAAGCGACCTTTTTTGGAAGTCATGGAGTCGCATGTGTTGGTATCGAGTTCGTAGAGTAATTATGTTGAAACTAAATCTTTGATAAGGGGGGTAGCACCTTCGTACATTTATAGACCGTCGGGAGCTTTTTGTCCTTGATTCACACAAGCTTTTGGTATCTGCAAAAGGTGTACGATTGCTATGATGGCATGATATATAAGTTGCCTACCTCATTACTAACGAGTCCTTGCATCGCTATTTGCACTTTTTTCTAGTTTGAACTAACAAAGCGCTTCATCCACTCTTTGTCTGGGAATATGCTAGCACACCTTTGTCTGCTCTCCGTTTAGGCAGCCGACATATTATTTCCGATTTGGGGTTCTCGCTTTGACTGAAGTCCAAAGCACTACTGCCTCGGCCCCCCACAGGCTTATGAGCAACCATGAATGCGACTCTCATGCTTCTTCAAACACGACGCTCTTCAACATTTGCTTTTGCTTCAAATGCAAGTGCTCTTTGCTCTGTGCCAACATCATTTGCTTCCACAGTATCCTAGTTTGGTTCTGCTTTGAGATTGCTGCACTTCTGGAAAACACCATGGTAGATGCTATTGCATTTCTATATCCGGCCCGCTCAGATACTAGCTTACTCTGTCAGCCTCATGACTAGGTGCCGTGTACATGGTCTGCACCTTTTGGCTCATCGGCACGGGAAGCGGTGGGACGAGAAAAAAAAAGAAGTCTGGAGGGAGGGAGACGACGACAATGAATTTGTAAGGAAGCAAAAAAGAGAGGGTAAAAAACAAAGGGTGCTCAGAAGTAGTCCTTAGACCATATACATTTAGGGGGGCTGATCTCCGTCATGAAACACGGGAAAACCAACCGGGCTGCTTGCACTCGGATTTGAACCGAGACCTTCCGGCGCGGCCGGACATACCCTGGGATAGGCCTTGACCACCGGTGTGCTTCTTTGCCATTGCGTCATTACACTATGCCCGCTTGCTTGCTATCCCTCCACCAAAATCTACTCTAAATACGTCTCCGGTGACTTTAGCCGTGAGGTTGAGGGGGGGTAAGCGCTGGAGGAGGGGAATTAACTCGCATGGCTACTGGCGCCTGTCCTCGCGCCTGCCCACCATGCTGCCCCGGATGCCGCCAGACTATCATCTCCTGCACTTGCTGCCGACTTGGATTCCGCAAAGTAACCTATTGGACGTTGTCGAGCCGCCACAACCTGCTGTAGCCAAGCTTCTGCGCGCCCCTGTGTGTGTTTGTGTGTGTTTGTGTGTGGAAGCGTGCGTGCGTGCTTGCAGTCCTTATGCTGAGAGCTCCGCGTGTCATTGCCTAAAATGGCCGTTGTCCGCTGTCGCTGTGTGCCGCCGTTGTGCCAACAGGTCGTCGGTCTTTGAAATGGTTGTTGACGACAAACGATTAAGAACAACAAGGCTGAAGAGAAAGGCCTGTTTATAGCTGCTCCTCTTTCTTGCACGTACTCCCTATCTTAACGTCCCCGTTCTTTTGCTCACTTGTCTTGCGGAGTGTGCGAATGAGACTTTTTCCAAGAAAAAAAAAAGAGTACTTAGAAGCAGCCCTTAGACTATATATTCAGGGGGATTGACCTGCGTCATGAAGCACGGAAAACCAACCGGGCTTGCGTGAACTCGGATTTGAACCGAGATCTATCCGATGTCGCTGATATCTCACTAGCAATAAACATCGGTGTGCTTCTTTACGACTGCGTCATTACACCATGCCTGCTAAACTTGCCATCCCTCCACATAGATTTGCTCTAAATAGGTTACCTCATGCGTGGGGTCACGGCTGGCACCTGGGTCTATCTAAGGGAATTCTTAAAGTTGAGATAGTGAATGGGGGTTAGATTTGGAGTTGACATTTGCAGGCACAAGGAGGGGAAAACCTCCACCGCATTGCGCCTCACTCCCGTCCGCAGACATACCGCCAGCCTTGCGAACGCAACGCAGAGACTCTTCATTAACAGAGCTATCTAGTATGCCTTTGTAACCAAGCGAAAGATTGTAAAAAGTAGCAAACTTAACCCGCAAATCCAATTCCCATCGCTAGATAGACTGCGTAAGTCCTGTGTGCACCCGTCTCCTTGCTCACTACCTGTCCTGAGGTAGGCTATTGCGGCTTGGCCGATGTCAACCTGAACATGACGCTGAAAGTAACGCAGCAGTCATGATAACACAGGTAACGAGACTTAATGCCAGTTGTCGTAAAATGTAATTTAAACGCCGAGGGAAAGTTGATATATCTCGTTGAACGAATGAGTAGGAGTCCGGTTTATAAGACGTCCTTTTCTCTGAAAAGGTTTCAGATTGGTTGAAGAGCCAATGAAAACAAGAAATGAAAAAGAAGAGGGTGCTCAGCAGTCTGTGTGAGGAGCGGGGCCGATTTCCTTGCAAGTCCGTCGGGCATTTGCGGGCACTCGGATTCGAAACCGAGGCCTCGGGGTCTCCTCTAATGGTGACAGAGTTAAGCCGTTAGGGGACCAATGACTACACCATACACGGGTTACATCTTACACACAAAGTTTGAATCTCGAGCTGGGAAATTTACCCACGTAGATGCCTTCGGGCAAGGAGGGCTAGTGTGTGGAGTTTTAAATTTGAACCGAAGAACCGCAGAGCACGCATTGATAAAAAAAAGATGGGAAAGGTTGTTGGACATCCCATCCTTGTGAATAGAATCTAGCATTATCATAAAAAACAAACTAAAACAAGACAAAACATGCAATCTACAAAACATGCAATCTACAAAACATGCAATCTACAAAACATGCAATCTACACCCCGTTACCAATATGCCCCTCCGCCTTCTGCCAAGGCAACGGCTCAACGGCCGCCCTCACAGGGCCCAGCTCCTTCGCGCGCTTCTCCTTCCACGCGTCAATCTCGCTCTGCTCCACAAAGTTCCCGTGCAACCCCAGCCGCAACTTGAACGGCAGGTGCACCACCGCGAGCGGGCCCTGCGCAATTTTTCTTGCATCGAAAATACACACATCGTTCCTCAGCTCGTCCAGCCGGTTGAGCAGCACAACCAGGTACCCATCGCCCTCCTCTGTGCCACCAGCGCGCGGGATAAACGCCGGTTCTTGGAACGTCGAGCAAGGGCCAGCCCAGTATGTCTCCGCTGCTGAGTTATCCCACGTGAAGTGGCCCAACGTATTAAACAGCCCGCCGGCGGGGGACCCGCACTTGGGGAAGTCGTACGGCTTCTGGCCGTCGATGACGCACTGCCAGTAGTGGTTATACTTCATCGTGGTGAACCGGTCATCCACGCGGGAGAACTCCCCGCCGTATTCCCCGCGCTCCTCAACCGGGTCAACCCACGATCCAGTCGGCAGACTGGGATCAAAGATCCAGCGGGTGGTATTGTTCTGGAGCTTATTCCTCTTTGCTACCGTGCCAGCGGGCGTGTCGGGCGATGGCCACCAGAAGAACACGTTCCCGTCCGCGATGGTCAGATCGAAAACGACCTTGCCGTCGGGCGCCTCGTAGCAGCTGACCGTGTGGCCCTGGAACGCGTTCTTGGAGCGGAACCAGCGGATGTCGGACGGTTGACCGCCCCTTCGAGGAGCGAGCCCGTACCATTGGTCCTCGTTGGGGTCCCAGGCCCAGTGGTTCTCGCCGTTCTGGAGCCGGTCCGGGTCGCATTTCAGGGGCGTCATGGGCAGGACGACCCAGTTGTCGGACACGCCGCAGTCGTGGATGATGCCGCAGAAGGGGGCCTCGTACCAGCACTCTTCGGTCTTGATCCCCGCGGAGTTGATGGTGTAGACGACGATGTCGCGCGAGCCGTCGTTGCCGTTGCCGCCGGCCTGGAGTTTCACGTCAGTCCTCGGGCCATGTTTAAAGGTGTGAAATGGTGGCAGCGGGGGATGACTCACCTCGTAGCCGTAGCAGATCATCTCCCCGGTCTTGGGATCAAACTTGGGGTGGGCCGTCATCGTCGGACTGAGCACCTGCCCCTCAAAGTCATACCGCCCGATCGTGTCCAGGGTATCGGGGTCCATCGCATACGCGGGGCCGTCCTCCTTCGTGGCCAGCAGCATGCCGCGCCAGAAAAAGATGTTGGTGTTCGCCGCGGTGCGAATGACCCCCTTCACGGCCTCGTTGTCCGTGTACGGGTTGCGGTACTTGCCAAACAAGGCCTTGTCGTGCTTGGTCTCGTGGTCGTACCGGTCCGTGTGCACGTACCGCTGGCGGAAGTGCGCCTGGCCGTTGGACAGCCGGATGGCGGTCACGTTGCCATCGCCGTTGAAGTGGATGTCTGATTCGTAGACGGGCGCGAAGCGGTGGTCCGGCTGGATGCGGAAGAAGGTCCCGTCGATGTCGGCGGGGATCTTGCCTGTAATGTCCAGGTCGTGGATGTCTGCCTCGATGCGCGAGGGTCGGTTGAAGCCGGAGAACGCTTCTGTTGAGGGAAACTGGGACGGGTTGGCGCCTGTCCGGACGCCGTTCGCGTAGTTGGCTCCCGCGCCGGCGGAGAGGGACTCTGCCAGCTCGAAGATGTGTGCCATTTTTGTTCCTTTGCCTGGCTACACCAGTGAAATGTCTCGGAACGTTGCCAGGTCTGGGCACAAGGGGGCGTAGCTACAAGTACCCTACGATGGTCGCCATCGTACCGGAACGAGACGCACGCACTCGCATCTCGGAATTCCGAGTGTTATGTCATGAGGCCATTCCCACGCGAATGGACCCCGCACCCGGAAGGAGCTCGCCGATCGAGTTCTTGGCCGTCAAAATCCGGGGATCGGCCGAGGGGAGGAGAGGCGGGAAGCTTTAGCGTGGAGGGGTGGCGGCGTCGGATGCAACAAGCCGATGGTCGATGCGTTGACCTCGGCAATGGGGAGCGGCAGCGGGCCTCTTTTTGGCAGTCGCCACTTGATGGTCATCTCTGTCAACTTGTATGAACAATTCGAGTTCAACTGAATACAATTTTTGTGAGTTTCATGTTTGCTGAATGATTGTTTGTGGAATGTTTGTGCTCTCTATCGAAGGGCTCTTGGGGGTTGAATGAAGGTTGTGTGGGATTTTCAGGGGCATGTAAACAAAGAAACGGGGCTAGGATAAGAAAGCATCGACATCAATCCCACGGGGTTTTTCTGTGACGTCGCATATCAGAAAAAGTGCGGACTAATAACTTTTGCTTGTCTTTATGTATGCGTTTGCGATTTGTTTTGCCTTTTGAGTTGAGTATCTCCATGGATAACACTACATTTCACTTTTTGAGCGAAGCGAGCAGCCCCCCGCAGGGGCCACCACGGAGTGGCGGCCGGAGGCAACATCAAGAAAGAATGAGCAGCGTTGAAGGTTTTCTTGACGGCTCTATCAATGCTGTTTAAGAATATGGGTTACCATTATGAACATCATGCGTTATTTGAACTATAAACAGATTGCCAACATTAAACCATCACAAAAACATTCGTCTTTAAGCTCTGATATACCACCCGAGCTCCTCCTTGGTGATATCCCTCAAACAGAGCCCATTGCCCAGATACGAGAACCTGTTGGGCGTGGCATACACAAACTCAAAGTCCTGGAAGCGCGGGTTCTTCACGCTCTCGAGGAAATGATTCACCGACCCGGGCCAGGGCCCCACGATTCTTCCTCCCGTGCTGCCGCCCTTGTACCAACTGCTGCAGTTGCCCGAGAAAGTAAGCGTATCCATAATGGCGTCCTTGTGATCGTTAAACTCCGCCGTCGCCTGCGTGCTCACAGTGACAGATTGAACCCCCTGGCGCTGGATCGTATCGATAAAGCACAGCGCGAACTCGAGCTGCGCCTCGATGGACGGCATCAGACTTCCATTCGAGATGGGCGTGTTTGGCCCCACGACCATGAAGTAATTCGGCATGTCCGGGACCGCGCAGGTGAAGTAGGCCTCCGCGCCCGTCTTGGCCCATCTCGAACCCAGGTCGACGCCATTGCGGCCGACGATCGGGAACGCGGGCACGTAGGACGTGTCGTAGCCTGTCGCGGCGATGATCACGTCCACGGCGCGGGTCTTGCCGTCCGTGGTGACGACCCCCTGGGGAGTCACGGACCGGATCGAGGTGCGAACGATCTCGACGTTGGGCTGCTGCAGAGCTTCGAGGTACCCTTCTCCCGGGGTCACGCGCTTGCACCCGACGTCGAAATCGGGGATGAGCTGCTCGCGGAGGACGGGGTCCATACCCGCGAGACGCTCGCGCATGTGTTTTCCGACGAGATCGCGCGAGATCTTCTGGGCGGGCGAGCCCTTGTAGAAGTTGGGGAAACGAGAGTTGAGCTCGTGGTCGACTTCGCGGCGGTATTGGAGGAGGGCGGCTGGGTCGTTGCGGAATTTCTCTTTGGTTTCTTCGGTGTAGACTGTCGCGCGGCCGTCTGGCGCGAGGCGGCCGACGAACTGTGGTGCGATCCAGGTTGGGGAGCGGACGAATGTGGTCAGCGACTTGACGACTGTGGCTTGTGCTTAGTTTTGCGCGATGTGAGGGGTGGGGCAAAGGGAGGCTCACTCGGCTGGATGGTGGGAATGACTTGGATGGCGGAGGACCCGGCACCAATTACGGCCACGTCCTTTCCTGTCAAGTCCAGATCCTGGGGGTAAGCTCCGGTGTGTACCAGCTTCCCCTGGAAAGACTGCAGGCCCTCGATGTTGGGGAACTTCCACCGACTGTCTTGTGTCAGTGACCATTCGAGTCCCAAGCTTCCGTGGAAGGACTTACTTGAGCACGCCAGCGCAGTTGAGGACCACCTCGGCCGAATCTTCAGAAATCTCGCCCGTCTTCAAGTCCTCGACTGTGACCGTCCACCTTCCGTGGGCATCGTTCCATTCCGCGCCAACGACTCTGTGGTTGAACTTCGCGTGTTCGTACACCCCGTACTTCTTGGCTTCCCCGCGGTAAAAGTCCCAAATCTCCTCTGCGCCGACATATCTGAGACAAAATCAGTCATCCACCACAATGGCTTTTCTGGGGAACAAACTTACACCTTGGACCAGTTGGGATTCCCCACCCACGGGTAGCTGTACGAGTGTGCAGGGATATCACAAGAACAGCCGGGATACCTCGACTCGAGCCAGGTGCCGCCCACGTCGGCGTTCTTCTCGTAGATGACAAACTCGACGTTCTCGAGAAACTGCGCCTTGTAGGCGAACGCAATGCCCGAGATGCCGGCACCCACGACGATGACCCTGATGGGCCGCGGCTTGAAGATGGGCTGGTCCAAAACGATGGACTCGGACCGGTCTGCCACAGCGAGGGAACCCATGATTTCTTGGAGGAGGAATTAATATGGTGACAAGGTTGGGGAGTGCATCAAGTCGCGTCCATGGCAGGCCAGTAAACGAAGATGGATGGCTCTTGAGGCGCTATATGACAGCACCTTGTCCCCATTTCGATGTCTGTGAGAGCAGCGGAAGTACGTTGCCGACAGTGTGTTTGCGGGGGAACTGAGGACATCCCGGAGACGCATCACCTGGCTTGAAAGCGGTCGCATGTTTTGCCCAACGCATCTTCTCGGGCCGGCCGGTGGTGAACCCCTGAAGGGGCCCCCACAGGGAACGTTCCCCGCTTGGCTCGGATGGCGGGGGGCATCGGACAGATGAATCCGGGAGGTGTGGAGACGTCGATCTCCCCCGCGTCTGGGGAATCCGGGTCCATAGTCTGGCCTGGGTGCGCAGTGTTGTCGGTGATGGTTCGGGGTCCGCGAAGGCCGAGGTTGATGGAACAGCAAGACTGAGAAGATAGGGATCCTGAATGCAAGGGATAATGTAGAAGAAATACAAGATGAAGAGGTAACCGAAGACTGAATGAACCATTTGCAGCACAATAGTTGCCGTGTGATTTCCCGAAAGCTGGGGAGCCTTGTGGGGAAGACGTGAATAATCATGTCACGGCATCGAGTTCGAGGTAGGATCAAATATGGTGCTCAAGTAGCATCGACACCGAAACATGAGAAGACGTCGCGACAAATGCAGTAAACAGTGCAAAGGGGATATTGTGTATCATTATTGGTTGATCGCTACTCTAAATCTATATCACGTTCATATCTCTCGCCCATCATCATCTACTTCTCAAAGACAATCGTGTTGGACAGCACACCAATAGGCTGCACCTCGACCTCGACGACATCGCCATCCTTGAGGCTCGTCTTGGGGTCCTGGAACCAACCGACACCGGCAGGGGTGCCAGTCAGGATCGCCGTGCCGGCCGCGATGGTGGTACCCTGGGACAAGAACGCCAGCACCTCGTCGATGGGGAAAATGAAGTCGAAGTGGCTGTCCTGGACGGTACGGCCGTTGACACGGGTAGTAATGCGCCCCCGCGCGTCGGGGGTGATGTGGCGGGGGTGGACGAGCCGGGGCCCCAGGGGCGCAAACTTGTCGAAGCCCTTGGCGTACGTGTACTGCCCGCCGCACGACCGCTGGAACACGCGCGCGGTCAGGTCGTTGCCGATAGTATACCCCAGGATCTTGGAGGGGGCTTCGGCAGAGGTGATGTTCTTGATGGAGTCGCGCAGCACGACGGTGAGCTCGCCCTCGAAGTCGGGGAAGTGGTTCTGTGCCTGCACGGGGAAGGGCACCTCGGTGGCGGGGTCGGCCAGAGATGCAGCTGGCTTGTACCACATGGGAGGGGTGGCGGGAATCGGCAGCTGGAAAGGACGTTGCATTAGCTTGTCCGATCTGCCGCGCTAGCATGTTCATGGGGACCATACCGATGCCTCGTTGGCGTGGTTTCGGTAGTTCAGGCCAATGCAGATGATGGGGATCTTGGTGTCTGGTACGGGGGCGAAAAGCTGCAGGGGAGATTCATGTTAGCCACTTCCATGGTCTGCAGAATATGTCTGACCGCTCTTGTGTACCTTCTCTACGGTGACATCGACGCCTCCAGAGCCCGACTCGAGCTCCTCGATGGAAGAGAACCCCTGGACGGACAGCCCAGCGGCAGGGGCGGTCTCTAGCGGAAGAGCAGCCCAGAACTCCCTCCCGTCGGCAGTGCCAAATCGGATCAAGCTGTCCCACGCAGCCATTTTAGCGTCGATGTGAGTTGACTGGGGGGATGTGTGATGTAAAGAGAGAAGAAAAGTGTAGATGTTGCTCAAGCTAGAAAATATTGAAGCGTCAGAATTGGGAAATGAAAAGCAGAAGACAGTCACCGACGACGTCCTCCGTCTTAATATACCAGCCCTCAATGATCACGAAGGCAGTTGAGAAATGATGCAACACCCCGCGTGTCCGGTTGCGGAGGCGAAACTTTCGGCACCATGCTTCCGGCCCGAAGCCCGAAGACCTCCGCACCCTCACGGGACAGGACTCCGTTGCACCGGCTGATGCAGCATTGCCATCGATGAGAAATAACCCGAGATTATCTTGGCAATGCCGACTTGCCTTAGAAACTCCATGAACCCCTAAATCGAAAACATACCCAGTCTCACACTGCTACGCCAGCTATATCCCATACACATAGTCACTGTCACATACCACATCACAACACCATGACACTCTCATTCACACCCGGTCTCATCGGCACCATCAAAAACTCCCCGTCCAAGATCCAACTCGGCCGCCTGGGGTACGTGCACGCGTCTCATCCCAACCTCGAAGAATTCCACCAGTTCGCCATCGACTTCGGCTTCGTGGAGTCCTCCCGCGACGATGACAGCATCTATTACAAGGGCTACGGCCGCGACGTGTGCTGCTACATCGCCACGCGGAGCACCGACGGCGAGAAGAAGTTCCACGGGGCGACCTACGTCGCCAAGACGGAGCGAGATTTCATCCGGACGTCGCAGCTGAAGGAGAGCTCCGAGATCAAGCAGAGGCCCGCTGGTGCTGGTGGCGGCTCTTTTGTCTCGTTCAGGGCTCCCTCGGGTTTCGAGGTGCACGTCGTCTGGGGAGTCGAGGAGGGTGCCGAGCCCACCAAGGCGACCACCGCGACGGAGGTGTCCAAGGGTGGGTATAACACCGCGCTCGAGAAGACCAGGAAAGGTTTGTCATTTTCCCCCTTGTCTTCCTCGCTCAATAAAACACCATGAACTGACAGTCCCCCGAAAGGCGAGTTCCAACGCTTCAAACTCGGCCCAGCCATGATCCACAAACTCGGCCACCTGGGATACATCACCAACAAGTTCGACGAGGACGTCGCCTACTTCACCCAGACATTCAACTTCATCCCGTCCGACGTGCTCTGGGAAGACGTCAACAACCAAGAAGTCGACTCCCTGACCTTCATGCACCTGGACCAGGGACAGGAATACACCGACCACCACACCCTTTTTCTCTCTCGTGCCCCTCCCACCTTTCCGGGCCCCGGAGAGCACAAGATGCACCACTGCTCGTTCGAAGTCGAGGACTTTGACACCCAGCTTCTGGGGCACGAGTACCTCCTCAGCAAGAAATATACGCCCATCTGGGGCGTCGGCCGGCACGTGCTCGGGTCGCAGATCTTTGACTACTGGAAGGATCCCAGCGGGTTTGCCATTGAGCACTATGCTGATGGTGACCTGGTGAACGAGGACAATGAGACCGGCCGGGGGAAGAGCGAGGGTGCGGCGTCGATGTATATCTGGGGTCCTGTCAGGCCCGAGGCTGGTGTTGCGTAAGACTCCAAAGAATAACAGGGGCATTGTATTAGTTATTTAGAGTACGGACGAACGGAAATGATTTTTGCGCAGAAAGTAATAAAATGGTTCCAGATATTTAATTGGTCCCTTTTGCATAGCTTTCAAGTGAAGTATACCAAAATACCTAGATGAACAGCGTCCTTTGAGAGAAATCCTGAAACCACTCGTGATGTCTGCTACCTGCACAAAATGGCTTCTTTGGTGACGAAGGAAGTGAAAGAAAACAAGTGAAAAGAAGGAAAAGAGGAGAGAGGGGGGGAGTGTGGGGACCAATCAAGTCCCCGCCCATGGTCTTGAACAGTGACAGTGCAAAAACAGTTCTGAAAGGTGTGAATAGCTTCACAGTTCAACAATGGACTTCGCTCAAGATGTTCCCTTCTAGATTCAACCAGCCCATCAAACCATGAAAGCAAAAACCACGAACATTTGCCGAATATCTCAAAGGCGGGGGCTGGTGCCATTGCCGTGGCTATCGCAAGGAAGTGGATCGGCATCTTGCCTCCGAAACAACCCCTTCGCAAAACGCCATCCGCGGCGCTAGGCCCAAAGCGCCGGGGTTCAACTCACGGCTCCACCACCTCTAGCGCCCAGTTATCGGGCTCATGAAGCCGACCCCTGGCCCAGTCTTTGTTTTCCCCAGAGTGTTTACTTGGGCTCTGGGCATTAAATGGCCCATCACACACCTGAGCGTTTGGCCCCTTGACTGCGGTCGTTCAGATACCCGGCCCACTGAAGCGTAACCTTTTCAAGGCCTTTTTATCGTCACACACTGCATCATGGAGGAGACTTCGGTCGTCATTGTTGGGGCTGGCCCCAGCGGGCTTGCCCTCGGGGCGCTCCTTGGTCGTATGAATGTCAAGGTATGTCGCCGTCGCTAATGCGTCCATAATGGGGAATGATTATGCTAAAATGGGTGACAGGTTGTAATTTTGGAGAGAGATACTGAAGTCTGCGAGGACCCGCGAGGAATCGTTGTCAACGGCGATGCCGTGCGGATCTCGTACCAGATTGGCATTGGCGAGGGTCTCACCAAGAGGATAGGAAAGGGCACGTGACGTCCTAGATGTGTTGCACATGGACCCAAGCTGACAGCGGTGTAGATATCGGTGTTCTCAACTTCCATAGGGGCAACTTCCACCAGTCCCCGTTCATGAACTTTGACATTCGCGTGGATTGGGCCCAGCAGGCCGTTTCCAACAACGTGACTCAGTTTCAACCAAATTATGGTACGTTGTTGAGGATGTCATGTTAAAATGCTTTCGGTAGATTGACCATCTTCAGAGCGCGAAATCCGTGCTCTTCTCCCAGAGTTCCCCAGCTGTGCGCTCCGCACAGGCTGCGAGGTGATCAGCAGGACGCAGGATGAAGAACACACAGTTGTCGAGTACGTCGGACAAGACGGCATAAAGCGCTCCATCCGAGCTGCGTGGCTTGTCGGAGCCGACGGAAAGACAGGGGTCGTGAGGAAAAGGTTTCTTGAGCCTGAGGCGGGGATCAAACAGGAGGAGAGCGACTGGAAATATGTCGGCACTTGGGTGGCCGCGAACTTGAAGATCACAGACCCGACGCCAGAATCTCACCCGGAATTCCCTTTGTGGAAGCTCGGGTATACCCCCGAGCAGGTCCACGAGGCTTTTTGGCCGAGTGGCTTCCAGTAAGTTTTGTTCGCCCGGAAAGAGGCGCGAAGATTCTAACATTCGTCAGCTTTTGCAACGATTCAAAGAGACCCGCAGTGAGCGGGAGATTTGGGCCCGCCGGCTCGGGATTCTGGAGGCACGAATACTCAGTCGAGCCAGAAGACAGTCTCGACAATGTGCAAAAGCAGTTTTGGGAGCTTTTTGGGCCGTGGATGATCATCTCTGGATCCAAGTTCTCCAGAACTCTCCGCAAGACGGCGGTTGAATTCCCCAGAGAGTGCATCGAGATCATCCGTTGCCGCCCGTTCACGTAGGTAAAGACCGAACCGCCGTGTCAGCACAGTTTACTGACCATACTTCACGTCCAGATTTGCCACCAAGGTTGTGAACCGATGGTTCTCCAGGAAAACGCTGCTCATTGGCGACGCTGCGCATGTCTTCCCTCCTTTTGGCGGCCAAGGCATCGCAACGGGTATCAGAGACGCGCAATCCCTGGGTTGGCGGTTGGCCATGATGTCGAAGCTCAATGTTTCTAAGGAGACTCGTGAGAAGATCCTCGTTGGGTGGAGTCAGGAGCGCCGCCATTCTTGGCAAGTGGCCATGAACGCGACCAAGCTGAACGGCAGCATTGTGAACCAGCGATCGTACTGGGGAGGCTTCCTCTACAGGACATGGATGCGCCTGTTGTGGGCTTTCCCAACCATTGTGCGGTTCAGGACCAACCGTTCCTTCAAGGACAAGCTGGCTTTTGACCACACCACTTGCCCGGATGGCTTCTTCCTTGGGAATGCAGGCGGCGGACGCAAGATTCCGCAAATCTGGGTCCGGAAACACAAAGAAGAGCCGAGACTCTCGGACAGCGGACTGCTGCGCAATTTGTCCCACCTATCGCTTTTGGTGCTGGCCAGAAACGCATCCGACTTCGACCGCACAGAAATCGCAGGCGTCCTGAAGGTGTCCGACCTGTCCGACGACATTCTCACCATGGAGGATGTGACCTATTACGACATTAACAACATGTACACCGAACAATCTGACTCCGGGATTGAGGCGTACCACCCCTGCACGACGGAGGAGCTGAGAAAGGAGGGCATCACCCCCATCAATGGATACGAACACACCGCCATGCAGGATCGGTTCCCCAGATCGGCGAAGTTTGTTCTCGTGCGGCCGGACTTCTTGGTGCACTCGGTGGCCGCAAACGGCGACGAGCTGCTAGCAAATCTCCAGCAGGCGAGGGCCTACTGGAGCTGAAGACAGGTCAGGCGTGTATGAACAATATCCGTGTATTCTACCTACAAATTGAGTTGTCTTGTTAGACTGCTGCAGCCATAAGCTGGGAAAGGAGCGGTCCCATTATAGTAATATCAGCCGCTTCAAGTCTACTAGTATTTCTCGAGTATTTCGTAAGAAGAAAATGGGTAATTTGTAAGTTCGAAACCAGCTGAGATCGAGGCCTTTGCTTGTTCCGGAGTTAAAATACCTACGGATGTCGGCTTTCTAGTCGCGGTTGTGGTTCAATGTTGATCGTGAAAGAGAGGAACTCTTGTAGGGCAGGAAATTTTGGGAAATAACGAGTCAAAGGGGATGGATTGCGATCGAAGGCGCCTCGGTGTGTGCTGTCAACTCTTCAAGGAAGACGCCATTGGAGCCTTGAGCGAAAGCACGACCCGACGCACCCTCCGTCCCTTCCAAAAGAAACTGCCCACGACCCACTCCACTCGTGAAGCATGATCACATCGGATGGCAGCCGCCACCAACTCGTCCATGCACCTCGAGTCGTACAAATCGAAATTTTCGTCCCAGAACAGCCCGCAGCCCATCTCGAAATACACAACCCCCAACCTCACGCGCTTTCTCGTCGTTGCATCTCCCCGTTCCACGAGCCTGCGCCAACTAACTTCGGTTCCGGAATGACATGTTGTTGGTCATCAACGCATTCCTACCATGCAATCCTTGAGCCCAATCCTGCAACTGAGATGGGGAGCTGCGGGCCTGATTGGGCTGCTGCAAGGGTCCGTCAGCGCAATTCTGTTGCCCACATGACTGCGCATCGTAGGGCTGCGCTCCGCCCTGGGTAAACCAACCACGCTACACCACACCGTCTACTTTGAGGCACAGCTGGTATTCAGTTGAGGCTCTACCCGCGCCGAAATTAGACCTAGCCGGAGCGTATAGCTAACCGATAGAGAGAAAAGGCAAATCCTCCCCCCCAACCCCCATGCTTCCCGGCATTGAGTTCACGCCTAATGACTGTCAACACCACACCATCTTGAATCTCCACGTTGTTGACAACATCATTC
This sequence comes from Podospora didyma, assembly GCA_033439775.1. Classification (NCBI taxonomy): domain Eukaryota; kingdom Fungi; phylum Ascomycota; class Sordariomycetes; order Sordariales; family Podosporaceae; genus Podospora; species Podospora didyma. The sequence goes on from JAULSW010000011.1 coordinate 862,395, forward strand.
GCAACCTTGCGTCGACGACTCGCCTCTACGCCACCGTGAACCCCCTCTCCGCCGCTTCTAGCATCGCTGGCTTAGTTTCCATTGCCGAGTCGCTGTTCAGACTTGTCTTTAAATATGTCAAGTCGGTCCAGGCAGCCAAGAATGAGATCGTCGAACTGGCAGACGAGATGAAGACGATAGCCGGCATCCTTCACAGCCTGTCTCTCTTGCCTCGAGTTTAGAAGACGAGCCTGGCCCGACGTTTCTGCTTCACCATGTTCACACTTGCCAGCGAACAATGTCCCGAATTAAGCAGCCGCTAGTGAAGGCCGAAAGGGACATCGAGAGCTCTTCCAGGTTCGACGCGTTTCAACGAAGACTCAAATGGCCCTCCTCGTCCAGCGAAACGAAGGATCTGCTAGCCGAGTTGTCCCGTCACAAGGAAACTATCAGTTTGGCCCTCGCTGCTGACTCAGTGAGCGCCATTGCAAAATGCCTCTCGCGCCAGGACGAAATAGTCCGGCGGATGTCCAACATTCAAGGACTCATCGATCAAAACCTGGACATCACCACTCGAATTGCCCTGGATTCAAACCACAGCAAAGTTCTCGATAGCTTCCTTACGGTCAACCCACAACACAACCTCGAAATGAGCTTGAAGCTCCGCCATCCCTTGACGGGCCTTCGGCTCACGGAGGGGGAGACATTTCAACAGTGGCTCGAATCATCGCCATCAGAAAACGCCTCAAGACTCTGGCTTAGCGGTATTCCTGGCATCGGGAAGACATTCCTTGCCGGTGCCATGATCGAGAGCGTCATGAGAAGCGTCACAAAGCGAGAATCAAAGTCTTCTGCCATCGCCTTCTTTTTCTGCGATCACACGAATCCTTAGAGTCATGACACTGCAACTATTCTTGGCGCATTGGCGTCTCAAATCGCGCGACAAAACGACGAAGCCTTCGCACTTCTGCAAGAATACTACGACCAACTTCATCCCACAGACAAGCTGCCGCGTTCGCCAGATATCAAGGAGCTTGTCAGTCTCCTCAAGCTCATGTCATGCGAATTTTTCAAAACCTTCATCATAGTCGATGCACTGGATGAGTATGGAGACAAGCTTCAAATGGCCAACGTCGTCCACACCCTCAAATCTCTTGTCCTTCCAGTTGGTCATATGCAGAAAGACGACACGCCGCTCACCGGCATGATCAATCTCACCCTCGTGAGCCGTGACAAGGATCCGATTCGCAACCAGCTAGAAAATAACTTTATGCAGATGAAGGTCGAGGCTCATGCAGAGGATCTGCAAATATACACGGCGGCTGAAGTGGACAACAGGATTCGCAACCAGCTCTTGCGAATCAATAAGCCCGGTCACAAGGACGAAATCATCGATTACCTAGTCTCCCCATGCCGATGGAATGTACGCTTCCCCTTCCTTCCCATTGCCCCTGATCGCAGTTTCTGACAGATACGCATGTTTCGGTGGGTCAGCTGTCAAATTGACGAGCTATGCAAGTTCCCAACCGACAAGGCGCGCATCAAAGCGCCAAGGGAGTTGCCACCGAGCTTGAACGACACCTACGAGAGAATATTGAAAAGAGTCAGTCCGACGCGAGCAATCATATTCGCAGCATTGTTCAAAAAAACACTTTTGTGGACTGCTTTTGCCGACCCGCCTCTCACGATCAAGCAGCTTTGCGAGGCCATTTCAATTAGTGACGACGGTCTTATGGACAGCAAAGCCCCGGTTGTGCTTGATCCCGAGGAAACGGTTGATGAGCGAGAAATTGCTTTCAGTTGCGGTAGCTTGATCCGTAAATCCAGCACAGGCGAGCACTTCGAGTTCGCCCATTTTACCGTCAAGGAGTTTCTCGAGACTCTCGATACGACGAAGCCGCACCTTGCTTTGTTTCCTGGGCCGTGGAGTTTAGCCGCCACTATGCTGATTCGAGATGGGCAATGCATTGCCACAAGTTGCTCCGTGAAGCTCCTTCTCGTGAGCCAAATCCTCCGAAGCTAGTTATGACTAGGGTTCGGATCATTCTTCGGAGAGACTTCGGTCCTCTTCACATGGCAGCTCTTCTGAGAATTCCACGAGTATGTGAACACCTCCTTCAGGGTGGCGCCAATGTTGATCTTGGAGGGCCCGTCTTGGAAACACCATTGATCTGCGCCTTGGCTGGGCCTTCTCTCTTCGATGAAGTGCAGCTAAACCCACTACATATCAAGCTTTCGCTCAATAATATTAAAGAAGATACCCTGCGGAAGGTGGTCAATGTCCTACTATCATCACGAGCGACGATTACCGCTCGAGTCCGAAGACCGCTTGCAACTTTAGCCCTGGTATTATGTTTTTACCTAGACGACTTTGCTGTCTTCTCGAGTCTCATTCGCGCAGGGATGGATTGCAATGATGCTCTGCCGGAGCTAGAGAGGCTTGCCAGTGAGTGGTCTGCAAGGCTCAGACGTTGACTTCGCCGACCCATCCGGAGATGACTTCATCAACTCATCGCCATTACCCGTCCTGAGAAATCAGATGAAATTTATGTTCTCTACAAGGCCGCCAAAAGGATTGCCTATGCCAATGGCTGGGAATCTGCGGACTCGGCCGACACCCCTGAACTCAGCTCGTTAGGTGAAGCTGGAGAGGATATCATTGTTGAACATTTTGCCAAGGCAGTGCGATTCAACGCTCGAGATGATCTTCTGACACAAATTGAGGACTAAAAGGTCAAGTCTTTTATTGCTCGAGACCCGCCACCGCTTCTCCATCAGGCAGTCAAAGACATGTCGAGCTACGTGATCGATGTCCTTCTGGGTGCTGGACCTGATCTTTCTCGCCTGGATGGCGATGACAAAACACCTTTACTTCTTTGCGAGTCCGACCAGTACAGAGATATTCTTCAGGTGCTCGTTGAACACGGGGCAGATAGAACAGTGAGAGATTCTCAGACAAACTTGATTTGGCATCTCGCCGCCTCCAACGACTCGACGGCAAATCTCCAGTATCTCTTCAGTGTTGCATCTGCCGATGAGATCAAAGGTGCATCGCGAGCCACAGGTACGGCAGGACGGACCCCCCTTACAGAGGCACTCTGGAGCTCCAGCCTAGGTTCTATACTTGCAATTCTCAAGCACTGTACGCCGGAAAGCATTAACTCTTTGGACAACAATGGCAAGACGCGTGGGAATATTTTTGTTCCACGGCACTCATCAATCATGCTGCCCAAACTTCGGACGGTAGTATGAAGAACTGGTTGAGCAATGCTGCCAGATGCCCGGCGGACGCAAGGGCTTTCAAGCAATACGAAGAGCAGTCGGGCCGTTCGGGTTTCCTCACCGTTGCCCAGCACCTCAGTCTTCATCCACTGGACACTGTCTTCTGTCATCTTCACTGGCTGGCGAATAAAATCCTTCTTTCCCTTCAGGAGACGCAGTATATTGATCAGGTTTTCAATGACGAGTTAACAGTCTGGCTAATCGAATGGCCTTTCAACCAAAGCTTGACAGGGGTTGTCAAAACCTTACTTCAGCGAGGTTTTGATGTACAAAGACGCATTGGATCAATGTCCACGCTCGAGCACCTTTGGTTCACTCGTAGCGACTTAGAACCGCAGTTCTTTCGTCTTATCCTTGATCACGCAGACAAGACAAAACTCGATCAGGCATGTTCTAATCTTAGGGAATGGTGCCCTATCACGTGGCACTTGGCAATTTCCGAAACGCAGTTTCGACTCGAGAAACTCGGGATGTTGCTTGAAGCTGGGGCTGATCCCAACTCCGTCAGCCCTATAGGATGCCCTCTCCTCATCCACCACATACTACGTGGAATTTGCCACATGTCTCCCATCGCATTGCTTTACTCAGGGGCCGACCCCACTTTGGAGTGGAACCATACATGGAACGCGGTGCGAGCCGCAGTCTGCCGCAACAACGTTCAGCTTCTGGAAGAACTGAGAATCATCATTGCAAATCCGGATGACGATACCTGGAATAGACCTTCTCGTGATATCCAAGCCGTCAATACTATGCTGCTTGGCTTGAGGGCTGAAGCCATCCATTTTCGTCCTATCCACTTCGCCTCTTCAAACGGACATGTCGACAGCCTTAACTATTTAATCACTCACCGCTTCTTGGGAGACATCGAGGTGACGATCAGTACCGGTGCCACTTCAATGCATCTCGGGGCGCTTGGTGGTCACGTTGACATAATATCAAGCTACTTCATGCGAAAGGTGCCAATTAAAACGCCCGTGATCTCGACGAGAAAACACCATTGCACTACGCTGTGGAAGGGGGAAAGCTTGAATCAGTGCAGGTTTTACCTGAATTCGGAGCCACGCATGACATCGAGGACCCCCATGGCCTAGCCCCACTGATATACGCCTACAGGAGTGGCTTGGATTCAATCGTATTACTTCTCAAATCAAAAGAAGGCCACGATGACGAAAGCGATAGCGACGACGAGGTTAAAACCACACTTGACAGACAAAGGATTCAAGCTCTAGAGGCTGCGCTTGAGCACTCCGTCAGACATGGCGACCTCGACACTTGCCAAGCGGTCGTCTGTCGCCCTCTGGGCCCTGGTAGGTGTGGATCTGGTGCAAAAAGTCAGTGGCAGCTACCAGGGGCAACAGAATGACGGCAATGAAGTCAGCTGTGATGGTGTCTTCGCGCGAATGGCTTAGATTCAGCGTCCAACTGACGAAGACGGATACCAGGGCAGAACCAGCAGATCATGGCACCGGGTCCGTACAATCCCGACACTAGCTTGAAGCGCTCCGACGTTGGCATGATTCGCACGCCGCCGCTATCTGCATCAAAGACTGGCAGATCGTGTCCACCTGGGAGACTTGTCCATTGGAAACCATTCTCCTTGAGTGTTGATAAATACTAGTCTTCCGGACTGAGAATGAGTGGCATGATGATTATGATGATGGTGGTGGTAGAGCAAGTACTGGAGAGCTTGAAAGCGATGGCGTCTTCTCCTGTCTGCAATCATCGATGATTTAACCATGAACAGAAATACAGCGTGGTTCAAGAGTAAAAGGAACAGTTTCTATTTCTTTTTTGCTATCGATATTTTTGACCCTGATTTCATGGTGCTGCACAGCCTTCAAGGCGGCGGCAAGCTGCATGACACCGCATGCGCCCAAACTCACTCTTCGCCAATGAATGAGCCACATAATGATGAGGCTGCGAGACTCCCATTTTTCAATGACGATCATGGAACCTTTTTGACAGCCTGCATAAAAAACTCAGCTTGTTCGATCAGAGGATTGTAAGCATTTAGCGCTGGGCTGCCAGGCAGAAAGGACGGCGACGAGGCTGGCTCGGTAGGTGCCATTTATATATCAACAATTGCCGATCCAATGCCTCATAACCCCAAGCCCCAAGGCCATGTGGCTAAGATGAAGGCATGCGAATCTACTTAGTATTGTTTTGTTCGTTTGTTCGACTCTGTAATGTTACCACTGCTTTTCTCCCTCGATTGAGGTCCCAGCTCTCTCGCTGCAAATCACCTTACTCACATTCAAGTCTTTGCCCCTCGATCCCACCCCTGGTGAACCAATAAAGCTACCCTTCCTATGTCACAAAACATTCCCACCCAAAGGACCATAAGCCCTGAGACTTTGAGAGGCATAGCTGGTTTTCCCATTCTTGCGTAGCTAGATAGTAGCTCCATAGCTTTGCATTACTTGAGAATCCCCAGGTCTAATGATCAGGTATTCATAGAAGAAAACTCTCGACTTTATCGAGCTCCTTGGTCAAATATGAACCCAATTATTTGTCTGGTCATCAGGTGCCAACGGAAATTCTTTGTTATAAGTCTGATTCGTGCAGCTAAGTATCCGTATCCATTTTTCTGTTTCTTCCCCTTTACATTGCTACCTTGTTTTGTAATAATTATACGATACTTGCATAATCTCATCTCAGCGGAGATGTTTTATACTTTCGTCAAGGGCTTTGAGCTCGGTGTCTGAACAGCCTGGAAATCATTGACGCAGACGCTGCCATCAGCTTATGCGGGAGTGTCATTAGTTGACAGAGTGTCTCCCTTTGACATCCATCAGAGATGACAGATGATATCAAGATATTTCCAGGAGCAAAAACCATCAGTTACAATAACAATAAGAGGACCCCGTGTCCATAGTCACTTAACATGAGCTTCCACCAGATCCCGGACGGTTGTCCAAAAAATTGGCAATAACTCATCACTCAACGAAGTTACCCACAATCAGTCTCTCAATGGTGAGAGCTGGATTTGAGCTTGCATTACAATGGCGGTCAACCAACGTTGGACAAGCGGTGTGCAATAGTCTGTGCTTGACGGATGCTTGCTGCAACAAAATGACGCAAGCAATAGTCTAGTTGTCAAACCCGCTTCTTGGAAGAAGCAATGCCCTTTCCCATTGACAAAGGAGCGGCAATAGGATGTTACCAGATTAAATTAGCAGATAATTCCATTGCCGGCCAGCAGCCTGTGACCGCGTGTCTGAGCGTATTCCCAGAACGTCAACTGATCGTTATTGAGTGACTTGGCTCCAGGGGTGTTGAACCTCACGATAAAGCCGCCAGGCAACCACCGACAAAGCCTGCCGTCGAAGAGAAAAAAGATTCAAAGAGTCATACCAGGGGCAATGCTGGGTCAAAGGAAGTCAGCAATGCGACTTTTATGCCTCTCTCTCTCGTCGTTGCAATGTGGCTGCAGAGCCAAGCCAAGGTGGACAGCAAGGCACTCTTCCCCCTCCTTTGTGGGAAAATGAGCCCTGATCCATTTTTCTTGGCAAGTGAGCAGAGTCGAGCGGATTGGCTGCACCGGGCTGTCGGACTCTTTGGGGGTTCGGCGCATGCGCTGTAAAAATAATAAGCTCGCATCATGTTGTTCCACTGAGAGTAACCGGCCCGATGCGACAAAACTTGGGGTGTCGGTGAGTCCCAAAGTCAACCCAACCCGTCTGTTTGTTCAAAAGTTCAGCCGTCGTCCCGTTGAATTGAGGAGAGTTCGAGACTGCACCGGCGCTTGTTGTTCCAGAAAGCCCCGAAACAATGAAACTGAACTCAGCCACAGTCGAATGACGAAACCAGCGCACTGCGGGTTGTCTCCTTCCTATTTGTCGCTGGGAAGGTCTTGGCGCCATCATTTCGATCCGCGATACAAGGGAAGAGCATCTTGGCAAATACAGACTGCAATTCCATTTTCACTCCCTTTTCGCCCCGACGGGTACAGCCGAGTACGAAGTGTTTCGGGTTCCACTCTGTGGCGATGGCATTTGGGAAGGAAGCGCCTTGAGAACGCCTTGCGCGTGTCAGTCAGTTGGGGCATCCAGGTTGTGTCCAAACTTTAAATAGTTAGCGAGTTGCCGCAGGAACGCAATCCACGACTCAAGAGGCATAGCAAAGCGCTGTGTGGGCTTTTAGAATCGAGCCAACACACAAAACATGGGGAGACTTTTGGGGGCGGGCCTGACAAAGGTGAGGCACAGACAGACAAATTTACGGAACGCCAAGTACTCTGGGTGTTTTTCTGTCGATCGGTGCGGACGTGAGTTCCCGTTCTTTGGTGGAGGAGGCGGGGAACGTGCCAGTTTAAAGTCGCACCATTGGCTGCAATAGACCTACACTTTTATTTAAGAGGTCTTGGCTATGGAGGCCTCCCGCCGCGATGGGAAAACACAAACGCCAACACAGTCTCATGTAGAAGAACTCAGGTCTGTACGGAAGCAATTGTCGTAAGGCACTGATTGTTTCACCTTGTCCGCCTCACTCGTGCCATTCCCCCCGGCCACCTGCAGCTGCTGAATCGCTCCACTGTGGCCGCCAGATCGGGCGCTGAGGAGGAGGCATTTCCTGTCGCGGGGCGTTCGCCCAGTTAGGTTTCAGCAGCCATTGACCAATCGCAACCCCTCAAACACACCTTGTGTGCTGACCCCTTTGGGCTTCCATGTCGTCCCAAATCCCAATCCATCGAGTGGGGAAAGCTGGGGGAGCCGCTAAATTTGTACCTTTTTTTTCCATCAGATGATCGTGTATTGAAGCGCATGCGTACATTACACAGGGAAACTACTGCAAGTGTAGCAGCAAATGAGCTTGCGTGCCTTGATCTCTAACGAGCAGCGGTTCCCTGGGTTCGCACGTGGTTCGATGCCTGGGTGGCCAAAACAAGGCTTTCCACGATTCCCAAGGCAACTCGGGCGTTGGCTCTCAGCCAGCACATCGCGCGCCAAGACTGGTCCACGCAGGCCTAGATTTGTTGTTCCGTAGACGACTGGTCAGCCAAGAGTCGCCAAGGCTGCTGTGGCCCGCGTGTTGGTTGCACTCGGGAGTCGTCCCACAGTGCGCCTCACTGTGCTCCCGGCTGCTCTTGGCGGTCAGATGTGCTGTGCCTGCGGTGCGCAGCAAGTTTCGGCTCTGGAGCACAGCGCTAATCTGCCCCCTCAGGCGCCAACCACTTCAAACCACACAGTATGAGGTGCTGGCTGCCGTGGTACCTGAGGAGCTTTGCTAATGCTGCCAATGTTGCCAAGCTCCAAAGACATGGCAAGCTTATTTCGGGGGAAATCATAATCAGAGACTACCTTGTTTTCATCTTGTTTTGCACTTGGTTGTTCGTGCCTTCCCTGCCCAGTGCCGATGCTGCAGTGCGCCCCCAGGTGACGACACGACGACACCCGCGACCCGCGACAATTGTTCCTTCTCTTTCTCCCTTTCCTTTCCCCCAGATCACGCCTGCCAAACACGCGTGAGGAGGCCTCTCTTTCACTTCGCACTTTCCTTTTTGCCTTTACCGGATTTTTGAGGCTGTGCAAACAGATCGAAACGTCATCACCCAAAACAGACGCCCCTTTGGCTTCTCTTTAGCTGATTGCCCTGCGCGGGCCAATTCCCCTTTCTTTCGTCGCTTTACATTTTCACCCTTTTTGTATGCCCAATTGAGTACTGTTTTCGTCCGATAACTTTTTTATCTTTTCGAACGAATGGCCGACCCAGACCCCGCGCCAATGGCCAATACGGAGCCAGCAACTGGCGACAAGGTTTGTGGTTTATTTTTTGGGCTTTGCGCGTTCGAGCTTCCCCACGCTCGGTTCACGGCACCCAGAGCTGGATAACAGTCATGTCGCGATCGCCCGCAGCCTTGTTGTCCCACCGTCCTGACAAATAACTAACTTACCCTTTTCCAGCTTTCGAGCTCCACACCCCCCTCACCGACGAAAGACGATGCGCCGAGCACTACGACCGCGACACAGGTCGCCAGCACGAGCAGCAGTCCGACGACCAAACCAACCAAGGGCGGCTTCGAGCTCCACCTCCACGATGCCTTTACTCCGGATCGCGGCACCGAGGACATGTACAATGTCAAGGATAACAAATTCGCATTCTCTCCTGGACACCTCTCCAAGCTGTTCAACCCCAAGAGCCTCGACGCCTTCTACGCCCTCGGTGGCCTGGCCGGTCTGCAGAAGGGTCTGCGCACCAACGTCGAGACCGGCCTCAGCGTCGACGAGACCGCGCTCGACGGCGCCGTGAGCTTTGAGGAGGTCGCGCCGAAGGGCACCCCCAAGTATGGCGAGGATGGCGATACTGTCCCTGTTGTCAAACCCGACGCCGACCACAAACCGTTTCCCGAGGTCCCGCTTCAGCCAGGCAACGCGTTCACCGACCGGAGGCGCGTCTTCAAGGAGAACCGACTGCCCGAAAAGAAGAGCAAGACCCTCCTCGAGCTCGCTTGGATAACATACAACGACAAGGTCCTGATTTTGTTGACCATCGCCGCCGTGGTGTCGCTTGCCCTTGGTCTGTACCAGACCTTCGGCGTGGTCCATGACCCGAAGGATGGTGGCGCAAAGGTAGAATGGGTCGAGGGCGTGGCTATTATGGCCGCTATCGTCATTGTCGTGGTAGTTGGCACCGTCAACGACTGGCAGATGGAGCGCCAGTTCAACAAACTCAACAAGCAACATAATGATCGCACTGTCAAGGTCATCCGCTCGGGCAAGTCGGTAGAAATCTCGGTCTTCGACATCATGGTAGGCGACGTTATGCATCTTTTCTCGGGAGATCTGGTCCCAGTCGACGGTATCTTCATCAACGGCCACGGAGTCAAGTGCGACGAGTCTTCGGCCACGGGTGAGTCGGACCTACTTAAAAAGGTTGCCGCCAGCGAGGTCTTTGCTGCTCTGGAGGAGGTGGCAAACGGAGGCACTCCCCGCTCCGACATCGCCAAGCTCGACCCCTTCATCATCTCGGGAAGCAAGGTCAATGAGGGAACCGGTACTTTCTTGGTCACCGCTGTTGGTGTAAACTCCAGTTATGGACGACTGGCCATGACGCTGCAAGATGATCAGGGCGACACACCGCTGCAGACGAAGTTGAACAAGCTGGCGGACATGATCGCCTGGGTTGGTGGAGGCGCCGCTCTTGTGCTCTTTGTGGTTCTGTTCATCAAGTTTCTCGCCGGCCTCCCAACAAACACCGCTACACCTGATGCTAAGGGTCAGCATTTCCTAAGGCTCTTCATTACTTCCGTCACGGTCGTTGTCGTCGCTGTCCCAGAGGGCCTGCCCCTTGCTGTCACCCTTGCTCTCGCCTTCGCTACCACCCGCATGATGAAGGACAACAATCTCGTCCGCGTCCTGAAGGCCTGTGAGACGATGGGCAACGCTACTACAATTTGCTCAGATAAGACAGGTACACTCACGCAGAACAAGATGACGGTTGTCGCAACGATGGTCGGAAAGAGCATTAGCTTCGGTGGCACTGACGCTCCGCTCGACGACGAGGCCGCCAAGGTCGCGAAGCCTGCCAGCAATGTACCAAATTTCCCCATTGCCGACTTTGTCAAAGGTTTAAGCACCTCCTTCAAGAAGCTTCTGGTTCAGGCCAATGCTGTCAACTCGACAGCGTTCGAGGGCGATGCCGACGGCGAGAAAACATTTATCGGATCAAAGACTGAGGTTGCCTTGCTCACCATGAGCCGTGACCACCTTGGCTCTGCCCCTGTCCAGGAGGAGCGAACCAACGCAAATGTCGTCCAGGTCGTTCCTTTTGATTCCGCCGTCAAGTACATGGCCACTGTCGTCAAACTACCCAATGGAACTTTCCGTGCCTACGTCAAAGGAGCATCTGAAATTCTCCTCGGCAAGTGCACTCAACTTGTTTCCGACCCCAGCAACGAGGAGTTGACAACAACCCCTCTGACGGACGAGGACCGAGAAATGCTCCTGGAGACGATCACCTCTTACGCCGGCCAGACCCTGCGTACCATTGGTTCATCGTACCGCGATTTCGAGTCGTGGCCGCCACCGGAGCTCGCTGGACTGGAAGAGCTGACTGCTGCTGAATTCAACAAGGTGCACGAGAATATGACTTTGGTCTGCATTTACGGCATCAAGGACCCTCTCAGGCCCCAAGTTCGGGGTGCCATCAAGGACTGCCAGCGCGCCGGTGTCTATGTGCGCATGGTGACTGGAGACAATCTTCTCACAGGCCGAGCCATTGCCAGGGAGTGTGGTATCTACACGCCCGAGACAGGCGGCATCGCAATGGAAGGCCCTGTTTTCCGCCGCAAGACTCCCGAAGAACTCAAGGAACTTGTCCCACATCTCCAGGTGTTGGCTCGCTCCAGCCCCGAAGACAAGCGAATCTTGGTTAAAACTCTGAAGGAGCTCGGCGAGACGGTCGCGGTTACTGGCGATGGAACAAACGATGCACCTGCGCTGAAAATGGCCGATATTGGCTTTGCCATGGGTATTGCTGGTACTGAGGTAGCCAAGGAAGCCGCTGCAATCATTCTAATGGATGATAATTTTGCTTCCATTGTCAAGGGTATCAGCTGGGGACGTGCTGTCAACGACGCCGTCAAGAAATTCTTGCAGGTATGTCAATATCCCATATTCCAAGGCGTAGTGGCGAGATCACTAATAAGTACAGTTCCAACTTACCGTCAACGTCACCGCCGTGGTTTTGACTTTTATCTCTGCCGTTGCAAGCAACGAGGGAGAGTCGGTTCTTAACGCCGTTCAGCTGCTCTGGGTCAACCTCATCATGGACACATTTGCTGCCCTCGCTCTGGCCACTGACCCACCGACTCCCTCTATCCTTGATCGCAAGCCCGACAGAAAATCCGCGCCGCTAATCACGGTTAGAATGTACAAGATGATCATCGGTCAGGCCATTTGCCAGCTTGCAATTACTCTGGTTCTGAATTTTGGCGGCCATCAGCTGCTTGGATACTCGCACGATGAGGAGGAGACGAAGCATCTTACAACGCTTGTCTTCAATACCTTTGTGTGGCTCCAAATCTTCAACGAACTGAAGTGAGTTGACACGCCCTTATGCTCTCATGTTACATAACTGACCATTTGTGTAGCAATCGTCGTCTTGACAACAAGCTCAACATTTTCGAGGGTATCACTAAAAATCCTCTGTTCATCATCATTAACTTGATCATGGTCGGCGGCCAAGTCCTCATCATCTTCGTTGGTGGACAGGCATTCAAGATTGTTCCTCTCAATGGCAAGGAATGGGGTCTGTCGATCGGTCTCGGTGCTATTTCGGTACCATTCGGTGCCCTGATCCGCTGTATACCTGACTCCTGGGCCGCCAAACTCGCTCCGAGCGTCTGGCTTCCCAAGGCGGTCACGGGGTGGTTTGCCCGGCGGAAACAGAAGCAACATGACAAGAAAGAGGCCAAGAAAGCCGAGAAGAAGAAGCAACGCGACATTGAGAGCGCAGAGGGCGCCAAGGCGCGGGATTCTTCCGATGACGAGTTTGTAGCGCCAACCCCGCTCCGTACCCTCACTTCAATTCGTGGAAAGCGTGCGGAATCCAACATCCGCCGCAGCTTCAAGCAGTACATGAAAGATCAGAAGAAGAAGGCCAGAGAAACAGCACATAAGGCGCATGGAGTTGTCTCGGGCTCCAAAACCGACGTCACCGCCAGTGGCAGCAGGCCAGCGACGAAGTCTGGGTGATTGCTTTTTCATTTGTTCGTTCCTCTCCTTCTATTTCAACTTTGGATCGGCTCTTTGAAGGTGCAGCACAATATATTTGATATACCCAGGGCGCAGAAAACGCTTGGTCCTTTTGGTTTGCAAAAACTATCACCCTCCCACCCACGACATGTATACATACATTAAAATCCTTTTCGTTCTCCTTTTCTTTTCTAATTAATATCACAAGAGGAGGGCTTGGTTTTGTAAATACTTCAACTAGGTAGTTATAAGGATAGATCAAATCGCATCACATAACTTTGATCATGGTCATTGGATTGTCGTGAAGTCTGTAAGTTGTTTCCGACTCGGGGCCTGCTTGAGAAAGCGCTTCGTTGAAGACAAGTACCACCTTACCTTGTGTTAGCTGCCATTTGGCGGCCATGTAAACTGTAATCCAACGCAATTTAGAATAGAACGGTTGGATGGTTTTCACTCGTACATTTACACTTTACTTATAACTATCCCGACAGTCTGTTATTGTCATTCAAAAGCATTGCATCGACGGAGAGAAGTCAAATGTGGATTGTAACTCGGACTTCCACTCAGGGCAAACCGAATCCCAGCAGAGCAACAAGTCCCTTTTCTATCTAGGTTAGGGGACAACTGATGCTTTGGTGACAGTTGTCGGACTTGGCAGTTTCAGCCTTAGCGGCGATGTTGTCGGGGGCCATGTCGTCAACTCCATTTCCACTAGAGAAAATAATGAAGCCCACCACACGTCGGTCACAATGCGGGGTAAGTGTGAAGAGCTTTTTGTAAATGTCGGCAAACACTGGAAATGGTTTAGTAGCATACGAGCCCTGAGGCACAGCAGCGTTTGGAAGTCGAGTGTAACACATAACGACTGGCACTGGACGCGCTTTGCTTATGTGACTGGGGTCTTTCTGACTACATGTACATGTAAGACACTTAAACCGAAGCACGGTTCGTTCGATACCAAAGCACAAACTTAAACGTGTTTTCATTTTCAAGGTGTTTTCTGTTGACCATGTCATGCCACTACGATTCGAGGAAACCACAAACGGTATGGCAGCCGCTCGAGCGTGGTCAGCACAAGGATTGCGATTATTGAGAACAGTTCAACCTTGGCCTACATCATGATGTACTGGTATCGTACCATCCCCATGAATTCCCGTGAAGTTATCGGGAGGCAGTCCTCACCCATCATCCTTGTTGTGAAACCGGAGAAGACAGACTTGATCAGAGAGGAGGGGTACTTGACTGAAAGTTGGGGAGGTTGTCACATGAAAAACCTATGAAGGCAAGTTTGATTGGCAGAGTAGGCAGCTTCGCGAATTTCTTATTCATAACCTGGCATTTCTTCGTAAGCAAGCCACATTCTTGTCAAGCAGGCCACATGCTTGTCTTGTGTTACAAATTTCGAGATGATTGGCATATAATTGGTCCTTGGCAATCGCGCAATGTCGAGGAAAACAGACTTATGTCATGATTATTTCCTTTCCGTATGACAGGAGATAAGATGTGCCAGTCAGAGGATCACACAGCTCGAGGAATTGTGAGCTTCACTCTGCATAACTGGTTGAGAGGCTGTCGGGAGAGTTAAACTAGGAGTCACAAACACCATCGACGCCCTTTTTAGGGAATCCGTCATGGGCATTACGAACAATATCATGTCATATTACTCACTCTCTGATAATAGCAACTAGTGTGTTCCAAATGCGGAGTATTGCAAGTTTGCTCGTGCTTGAATCACTGGTTGTCAGCATGTCAGAATGTCGCGAGCTGAGGATCCTTGGATAGTGATGTTGTGAGAGCTTTGGAGTTCGTAGTATGATGAGATAGATATAAAAGGAGCGCTCTCCCCCGTCAAGGAGCTCGAGAAGAAAAATTCATCGCCACCATTCCTCACATAAATCCTCGACAGGTTCAGCAACAAACCCCGAAACAGATTCTCCCCACTATTACTAAGCGTTGTTTTTTCTCCATCTTCCTTTTGCACACTTCGCATATAGCTACTTCAACTCAACCAGCTAGTCCTCTCGAAGCCAGAAATGAAGGTCACAAATCTCTTGATCATCGCCATTGCCACCTTGGGCATGGGAGCTCCTGCCCCGGTTCCTGAGGCTGAGCCGGGCATCCGTCCTCCTGACTGGAAACGCGAAGCCGAACCAGGCATCCGCCCTCCAGACTGGAAACGTGAAGCTGAGCCTGGCATCCGTCCCCCCGACTGGAAACGCGAGGCAGAGCCCGGCATCCGTCCTCCTGACTGGAAACGTGAAGCTGAGCCTGGCATCCGTCCCCCCGACTGGAAACGTGAAGCTGAGCCCGGCATCCGTCCTCCAGACTGGAAGCGCGAAGCCGAACCAGGCATCCGTCCCCCCGACTGGAAGCGCGAAGCCGAACCAGGCATCCGTCCCCCCGACTGGAAGCGTGAGCCCCAGCCCGCAATTGCAGGCCCGTTCCCTGGCCGTGAGGAGGAGAAGAAGAGTAAGTCACAAACAATTATGAGAGACGAGCAAAGGAAACAAAATGTTTGCAGAGCTTCAAGAGCCTTCGTTAAAGAATCTAACCTTGTTTTCAGGACTACGCACTAGAGTTCTTAGATATGTTCCCTTTCAGCATCTTGATGAGTGGTTAGTACCTCCCAATCCCAAGGTTTTGTTCGCCAGAAGGGTCTCTGCTAAACACCCGGCGCGATGATGTACAGAGCGCCAATGCGCAGGGCGCCGCCAATGGCGTGGTTAAGCACTGCTGGGGCTTGATCCGTCACCCTTCCACCAGCAGGAGTTAGTATTGGTGCTGAGGAGGTAGCCACTCAACAGTGCACGAAGGCGATGGTGGAGTTGGTCTCTTTCGATGTCAGGGATGGTTCAGTTTAACTTAACTTTGTATTAGGTAGAAAGGTGGAGGTTGTTTTCCCCCTTTCATTGTACGGCTGATGTGTACTCGGGTGTGAATGAATTTCTCCTGCTTCTATTGGATTTTCTTTTCATTGTATAATTGCAGATACTAAGTAGCTACCTAAATACCAAGTACCTGCTATTAAGTGGTTGCAGCCAACTTCTGTCCTATACACACCTGGGATATTTAATATTTGGGGCATCTCTCAAGCCCACCGACTTTCTGCTCACTTCGCACAGACCGGAAGATATCCTATTTTGCCAAACAAAGTTAGCAGCTCTCCTCAAGGTATTTCTATGCAAAACGATTCCACGGAAACCTATTTCACGATGCAACACACAGAAGGAAAGAAACCTGCTTACTCTTGCACCCGAGATCCGTCCAGCGGATTGCCAGCCAGCAGTCCCAGGTGGGGAGATATCCCCATGCCCTGATTTGTAAAAACACATTTGTTAGCTTCCTTTTTCTTTCTCTATCATGTTTGTTCAGTTTAAGAAGGAGAGAGAAATGCATACTTCTCGCCATCGATGGCCTCCCCATCGACGATGCAGCTCACGCCGAACGACTGGCTGGGCACCAGCTTATGGACGGCCGCAAAGTCCCTGCCTGGCCCGGAGCGGCAGTTGACCGTGGCGAATGTGCCGGCCACGCTGCACTGCTTGTCCTGGCGTCTTTCGACGGCAACAGCGCTTCCTCCCGATGCCGCGAGGAGGGCTGTAATGTAAACTGCGGACGGGAGTTTCATTGTGAATATGAGTGGGCGTTCTGTGGCCAGAAAAAAAAAAGGTGAATTAGACGGGGATGATTGGTGGGCCCCGTTGAAGCAATAGATATTTCAAGGTTTTCAAATGGAAACTTGACCTTCCACGACAAGGTGATATCTCACTACCTAAATACTGCTGCACCCAAGAGAGAAAATATGCTTCGTACATGGGGCTGAAAGTTGCAACCACCTGCTACTCTCAGAACTCTACTTTAACCGAGTCTTGGATCGTTCTCCCAAAACAATTGGACGGCAGCGTGGCGAACATCTTTTCGGTTATAAGGCTGGTGGGCAAATACCCGGCCAAACAAAGCGATGGGATGCGTCGGTATACGGCGTTGATATACGGGTAAATTCAAGTTGCACATTGGGCAGTTACTTAATTATTTACGTATTCAATTTCCGTTGCCCAGGATGTTTGGCCGGAATGGGTACCCCTTTTGTTTTGGATCATAAACTAAACTACCTAGACAGATATAGTGGCTCTGTTGCCACAATGTAGTATACCGCTCGGCCAGAAACTCGATATTACAACATCTGTGAGGTTCCACGCTCAGAGCCACGCGTTGAACTTGGCGGATACCACCCCTGACCAGAGATAGCTACCGGCGCGGGAGGGCTGGGGAGTGGTGGGAAGTGCTCATCAGCTGGTTGCGCATGGCTGTTATTGTTGTATAGCGATGCTGGCTGGCTATTATTACCCGCAGCCGACAAGCTTATGTCGTCGGATTTTTCCGCCTGGCTCACGACGCTGAAAAGCTCGTGGGTGCCGGTGAGGTCGTGCAAGTTGTTTCGTGAGTTTTTGGACGACTGTTTCGACCTGAATCGGTTGAGAAACGTGGCGGAGGGGGTGTAAGAAGCCGGTTTCTCTGCCGGAAGGAACAGCTGGGGAAAAGCGGATAGACAAGAGATCACGATGGCTGTGTATCGTATGATTGCGTTAGAGACAGCGCGGCTGGCATTTTGTGGGGGAAGTGGTACCTACCGATGCAGGCTTCAATAGCGGCAAATATCCAGATGAAGGTGGTCCATCGAGTGGCATGACCCAGTGCTTGCACAACAGCCATAGCCATGGTTATGAGGCTCAAAGAAAAGAGACCTGCCAAAGCCAGCTTCCTCGCCAGTCGCATGCGCAGCTTCCATATCAGTCCAATTGGGATGAGCATGACTGAGTGGGTGGTCAGCATAAACAGCCTGCCCGAAAACGATGGCCTGAGAGTAGCAGGTACTACTTACTGAAAAAGTCCGAGGACACATCCAAGGCGCAGTTGATCTGGATAGACAGCTCCAAGCGGCGCTGACCATCGACGTTGCTGCAATGATTGGAAATGTAGTCGAGCGGGCTGAGGAGGCATTTTACTTCGGCATTCACAATCAGAGCAACCCAGGCGGCCAGCGTGTACGCCAAGACGGGCCACCAGATGTATTTGAGCTTTTGCGTCTGGGAACCTAGACGGCGGAAGAACATGAGGAGGGACACCTTGACCGACGTCAGGCAAGTGTAAAGGAGCACATGGGCGATGTAGAGGGTGCGGAACCATCTCTCTATGCTGCCGTCTTCGTTGTGTGTTTCCGAGCTCATGTCGGGGAACATGTAATACACGGATTTTACCCTCACTTGCCAGAGGATGGCCCAGGCGAGAAACAGGAGATAGGCGAAAGCGATCAAGGCGTCATCCCAGTACAGGCCGCGACCCCGGCCCCATGGCGAGCGCGCGTACAAGCGCACGGCGACGAAGACGAAGGCTATCGCCGTTGTTGTCCATATTGTAGCCTAACCAAGAGTCAGCTGAGCACTTCTATCTGATAACTATGGATTACAAACCAAAAAGTTTTGGAGTGGAAAATTGGGGCGGTCCATTGCTCTCCTCCCTCAAAGTGGAAAGAGACGGCTTCGGGGAAGACAGTTCGCGGGGTGACAGGGAAGGGACACGGCGCGTTAATAAAAAGGTCGCGAGAGTTCCAGCTTCAGGAAAACATCGCCTCGAAGACGCATGTTGCCCAGGTTGGCCAAAATCCTTCGAGGAATATCCCGCTGAAAGCTCGGACTCATCGTGTTACACAAAGCCAAATCCAAGAACCAACAATGAAATTTAACGATCGCCAGTGGTCTGGGAGGTGATGGTGGCTGCTCCCGCTGTGCTGGGGCATGAATTGGGGGCTGCTGGGCCGCCCCTTGGCAGATGAACGCGCAATGCTAGGCGCAGCCCCGTCTTGTGGGGCCTAGATGTTCTGGGGATTTACGCCGTGGTTCAGGGATGTATGCAAGTAACCACTTGAAGTCAGGCAACTGCCGATGGGGCGATGCAGTTCTGTCGGGGCCAGCTGCTGCAAATATAAGGCGCACCCTCAAGCTTTCATCCCGACACCATCTGATCTTGCAGTGTGTAAGCTGTTATGTACACAACTTGAAACGCGCGTATAAAGCTATCACCAGAGGTCATGGCCAAGACATATCACGAATACCGGCAGTCGCCGTGCACGATCAAAACTTGAATTTCTGGCTGCTGACCACCCAAACTAGATGTGTATCTATCTGCACGTTGGCGATAGTGGACGAACACAAAGTAACTGCTCGGAAGCTCGAAAAGTTGAGTCCGAGGTCTATGCTGCTGTCCAGTGTCATGAACTGCAAGAGCGGGGCGGCCGCAGGTGAGTGATTTGGAGGTCCAAGACCAGATAACTCACCGGGCTGCGGGAATGGTTGGATGAGGTGGCAACGTTCTTGAATAAGTATTTGCATGCCTGCCACATCGAGGTGATGCACATGCAGGTCTTGCCGAAACAGCGGGCGACTGACAATACAGACGTTGCAGTGCTCCAGTTCACTTACGTACCAGATGGCACCGTCAACTGGGTACTCATTTATTTACCTGGCCTTCGCAATGCCTCTCCAATTCATGGAGCTGCAAATAGTCTCAGCGGAAACCACCATCACCAGCACCGAGAATCTTCACGATTCAAAGCCGCTCCGGCTGCGCATGTCATGTCACGAAACTCGACAACGCCGGTGCTCCATGCACAAACAACTGAACGTTTTGGGTATGCCTCCCGACAATGATAACTTGCTCGCACTACCATCTCATGGATTTCGTGTCTCCTCCCACGGCGGTTGTGAGAACATTCGGGTGCCGTATCTCTGGCCGCAATGAATACTAGTATTGAGAAAGGAGCTTTTCTTCCCTTCAAGACAATTGCGAGACCCGGAATGCGGATTATATTGAGATTTTCTAACATTATCAGCCCGCATGACGACTTTACATCCAGATTGAAAGTGGCAGCCTCAGCAAGGTCCAGCAGCCCTTTATTAGCGGCGAGGGATATGTCTTCGGCATCATTGCTCTCTTCGGCATGCTGCTCTAGGTGAAGTGAACAAACTCCACCCTGATGATCACGGCAGCAAAAGATATCATCCGGATCTCAGGATGCCGTGGTCTCGTTTTCCAGATTCCAACCACGTGACCTGCTAGCGGTGGCCCGATCGTGGTGGCTGTTCAGCTGTGTTTCAGAACCCCGCAATCGTCTGAGGGAGCCTCATCTCACCATCGCAACATTCCAACTCCAGTTCACCGCCTTCAACTACAACTATCCCTCAAACCTCCCATACTTCCTTGCAGTATATTCATAGCTCCGAGCAAACGAGCCATTTACCATCATGGCGTTGAAGCGTATCAACAAGGAAGTCGCCGAGATGGCGCGCGATCCGCCATCAGGCATTTCGGCTAGGCCCATTGGCGATGACTTTGTAAGCTCAGTTTCACCCCAAGCAGCTCGCCCATCAAATAGAGTGATTAGAACATGCAACAAAACAGCACACTAAACTGAACCCCTCTGTCACAGTTCCACTGGCAAGCGACTATCATGGGCCCTGTAAGTGAATTACCCTCATTACCCCCCTTATTTCCCTGCCCGGCGTAGTCAGTCTAAGTATCTCTCTCACTCACTGGAATCCAACCCGAGCCAGCCCGACTCCCCTTACGCAAGCGGCGTCTTCCTCCTCAACATCCAACTCCCGACCGATTACCCCTTCAACCCGCCGCGGGTCAACTTCATCACGCGCATCTACCACCCTAGCATCAACGCCAACGGGAGCATCTGCCCGAAGCACGTGGACCAGGATTGGTCGCCTGCTTTGACTGTCCACAAGGGTGAGTTTCAGTTCAGACTTCAAAAGCGTTGCGCATACTTATCCATAATATGTATCCCCACCATCTGGCTCTCGAAGAGGGGTGAGGAATACCCAGCTAATAAAACTTTCGCCCAAATTAAGTCTTGGCGCGGATCTACAACTGCCTCGAGGACCCGAGCACGGATTGTCCGCTCGTGCCCGAAGCAGCGGAGCTTCTCAAGACGAATCCGGAAAAGTTCAAGGCGACCGCCAGGGAGTGGATGAGCAAGTACGCTACTGGGAATTAAAAATACCTTCTTCGACGTCGACGCTGCAGCGAACTGGCATGACGGACAGAGCCTTGAGGCCGAGCGAACGGGCAAAAAGCCCTCCAAGACTGAGCGGAAGGGCTTCAAGGAGAAGCAAAGGCTACGATGGACGGGGAGAGACGCGTATGGCTGCGTAATGAAGGCGTATTTCATGCCATGCTATCCTTAATTCGACGATTGAGAGACTGACGATATATCAGTCTGGATCTAGCTCGGATATGATAAGTTTCTGAACAGAACGTAAATCAGTTGTATCTTCAAGCTGTTATATTGCGGCTGTAGATCTATCGCATCTAAATTGACATCCGCTATTAGAAAGGGGTACACATTAATCTATAAACACCAGCGTCCATATTCTATTTGACCTTCCCTTGTTCAAAAAGACAACATGGTTTATCCAAAAAGGTTTATACTCCCTTAAACAGTCTCAGTCGTCTTCTCGCCAGACGAGTCCGTCTCGGCCTGGTGCTCAGGCTTGGGCGTCGTCGTCGTCGTCGGCGTGGTGGCGGCGGTGTCATCAGCCGCATCGGCAGAGACCTGGCTGTGCTTGATGGCCAGCGAGTGGGACATGTGCGGGAAGAAAATTCCCGGGGGGAACGCGGCCAGCAGTCCAGACCCAATCAAGACCATGAACGACTCGAGCACAATAAACGACGGCTCATCCTGCATGATGTGATTGCCCCACCCGCCGGCCATCTCGGCAATACGGTAGATGCAACGGACTAGGAAGCAGGTGTAGGCGCCGATCATGGCGTAGAGAAAGATGCGGAATTTCTTGTTGGCCCAGAGCGCAGCACCCTGGCGGTTGGTAGTGCTGTTTCCTCCCTTGAATTCCTTGCTCGCGCGGAACAAGAAGTCGGCGCTGAGAAGACCAAACGCCATTAACACAACCACCTGCAGCACGATACCGGCTATGATGGTGCGGTTACCGTGCTGCAGGAGACTGAACTTGTCGCGGCCCGCAGCGGCGGCGATGCCTCCACCAATTGCTTGCACGATCAAGCACGACACGTCGGCGGGAACAAAGATGAGCGGGTAGGCACGCGGTGCGATGCGGCTGAGCTTGGGGTCGACGGCCAGCACAATGTGGCGCAGGGTCAGGTACAGACCGATACACACTAGAGTAGGCCCTAGCACGATAGCCACGATCTGGGTCTTGAAGGCATTGGCGTTCCACGGGTTAGAGCTCAGTTGAACGCGGCCGGCATAACCTAGAGGCAGTGTGTTAGTCCCGATCCTTCTCTGCTCTCTGTTTTCCTAGACAAGACCAGAATAGGGGGCTCGTACCGACACACTCGAGGATACAGCCGGCGGCAACGGCGATGGAATACCCCCATGTCTTCTTCCAGACGCCAAAGAAGATGGTTGACAGCGCTGCGACGCCAAAGCCGAGGGTCATGAAGATGTTGGCGCCTTGGTTGGGGTAGTAACCAAGCGTCGTGTACTTGACCGAGCAGAGCTGAGTGACCTCAAAGCATGTCTCGTAGCTTGGCCTGAACCCCGCTGGGGGCGTAGTTGTCGTCATGGTTGAGGCTGTGGATGGCGTCAGGCTTCGTCGGGGAGAGATGGGCCGAGAAATCAGCCTGCCGTCGACAGCGGGTTCGGAGTTTGCTCGGTGTCTGCTCGAAAGGGTGATGTCGACTCGTCGAGAGGTCAATTATACACGTCGAGCAGCACAATTCCCGATCACGGTCGATAAAAGAAGGACTGGAAAAGAATATTGAACGATGGGGAAGGAAGGACGAGCGCGTGGGGCGATGGGGGAGTGTATTTGGCTGCCGCTAGCGGTTGACAGCTCTCCGCGCTCCAGGCTGGTTGCTAAGCTGCCAATTTGTCGATGGACCCGAAACGGAGGTAACTGGACGCAAAGTTCCTTCCTTCTAGTGTCATTTTGGGTAAGACCAGGGTCGTATCAGGCTACCCTCCGCCAAGGGGTGGGGTTGTTCTGGAGTCTGGAACTGGATGATCCATCATCCTTTGCCCGGTTCGTGATTAATTGACATGGACCCGAATGCTTGGGAGACGGGCACTCGGGACCGTCTCTGTCAATTGAAGCGTGCAAAACAACGGTAGCTGCACACGAGGAGTGAACGTTGAACATGTAAAACACTCACACGTGCCTAGCAGGTGAAATGCACTTGGAGCTTTTCCCTAAGGAACGGTTCTTGGCTTGTGGGTTAGGCCCGATGTCGAATCGGATGCAATCTATCCGAGGGGAGAGTGGCTGTAGGCGGGTGGAGCAGCCGAATACGACTAGGCACACGCCAGGGCGTGCAGCTCTTCTAAGTAGGGCTGCCAAGAGGAGACCCAAGAGCCCCACCAATGAACATGTTTCTAGCCATCTTCCTCGCCGCGAGAGCATGCATGCTGCACCACTCGTCACCACGGATCTCAGGGTCCCGAGGGTTTCGCCGAAAGGAATCTCGTTGCTGTGGTTTGCTACAAAAGTCGAGGCAGCAGTGACGTGGGGAACCTGTGAACGTCGGATGAGGGGACCTTGAGGTGTCCAGGTCTGTCTCCCACAAAGGCGCTGCTAGAATCGGGGCTAGCGTATGGTCTTAACGACATCGCCCCTTCCCAGCCGCAATAAGCCCCTGGCAGTGTTATCGCACGGACCATGTCGTAAACAATTTCTGGAAAGAGACACCTTCTGCTCTCCCCTCACTTCGCTCCCTCAAACTGATCGGAGAACTCGAGAATTCCGAAGTTCTCTTCGACCAAAGCCATGACATCGGCCATTTTCTCGTTTTTTTCGTAATTGCACTTGTGCTTTCTCAATCTCATTTCACATCTTTGTCTCTCAACCGGCAACATCTCCTTTTTGGGCTCTTTCTGGAGAAAAGATGATTCACGGCCGATCCCGCTACGCTAGCCTCCGGTTTGTCCATGCACGCGCCCTGCCAAATCGAGCCGACTAATAATCCTCCCAGGGGTGTCTAGAGCCGCAGAGAAGCACGCACCACACCTCTCTTCATTGTTTTCACAGTCACCTCAAACGGGTGACAGAATTCCACACCAGCCAATCACTGAAGAGTCCGAGACAACTCAGGACGTTTCGCCATGTCAACCCCATCTTCATTCTCTCCTGGGGAGACAGTCAACAATACGGCTGCTCAGACGCCCCTTACCGTGGCAACACCCGAACCCACCTCCAGCTTGAAGTCGCCCGCTCCGACACCGACCCTACTGTTCCCGCATGGATATCCCCGACGGACACACAAGAAGAGCCGCACCGGGTGTATGACATGCAAGGCTCGGAAGATTAAGGTGAGCGAGCCATGACTCATGAAGCTCACTCATTCCCACTCTATCTTACTTGCATCTACCAAACTAAGCATCTCGTTTTTCTAGTGTGACGAACGGCATCCATCATGTCTTAACTGCATCGCCCACGGGGTCGAATGCCCCTTCCTCTCTATAAAACCAGGCGCCACTCCAATCTTGTCGTCGTCCTCCAAAAAATCAAGATCACCCAAACCCGTCGTCTCACCCTCCAGCACAGCGACCCTCCTCCCCTCTCCGCACCCGAGTGGCAGCCCAACAACCCCAGCACCGCTCGGTATAATCGAGCAGCCCAACGACGACCTCCCGCTCCTCGAGCTGGAACTGCTCCACAACTTCACCATCCTAACCTACTCCACCCTTGCCGCCGATGCCAGCGTTTGTGACTTCTGGCGGGTCACCGTTGTCCGCATCGGTCTCGGGTGCGACTACATCATGCGGTCTGTCCTCGCCGTCAGCGCGCTGCACCTGGCGTACCACCGGCCCGAGAAGCGCGACTTCTACACCGCGCAGGGCATCGTGCTGCACCAGCGCGCGAGCCGGTCCGCTATGCGGGCCATGGCGCCCGAGAGCGGCGGTGGGCTGACGGATAACCTCGATGACGCGGTGAACCTGTTTCTGTTCAGTATGCTGACTGTGTACTTTGCACTGGCGAGTCCGCGGCGGTCGTTGGCAGACGGGTCGTTTTTCATCGGAGAGTCGGAGTCGGAGGCGGGCGGCAAGGGGAGTGCCAGTGGCGGGAGCTTTCCCGACTGGACGTTTTTGCTAGCCGGGTCTAAGTCTCTGAGCAAGGCTGTCGGCGATAGGGGTCATGAGACGCCACTTGCGCCGTTCCTCGCGTATGGTCATGGCCGGTGGAGCGCGACGCGCGGGGAGGAAGATGACGGTGAGAAAAAGGTGCTGGGCGGGCTGCGGCAGCGCGTGGCGGGCGCCAATGCGGTTGTGGCCGATGCGGCGCTGGCGGAAACCTACACGCACGCGCTTGACGAGCTGGAGTTGTCACTCGTCGCGCGCCAGGACCCCTCAACCCCCCGCGATGTGCTCGATGCTATGCTCTGGCTGTGGGAGGTATCGGACTCGCTGGTCCTGCTGCTCAAGGGGCCTGAGCCTGCGCAGGAGGCGGTTGCGATTTTTGCCCACTTTTGTATCCTGTTGAGACATCACGAGAGCGTCTGGTGGCTTCAGGGCTGGGCAGATCACCTCATCTCGCAGGCATATGTCATACTGGACGAAGAGCACCGCCCGTGGATCGACTGGCCTATGAAGGAGATGGGGCGGTTGGGCGGCATGCAGGACACGGTAATGATGTAGGCGTTTGGGGGCAATATTACGGTATACTTTACGGACGATTTACGGGCTCAAGGGGGGCGTTGAGCTTTTCTCCCTGCTTACTATTTACTTCTAATTCAGGAATATAAAGGGGGTCGAGGATGGCAAGACGCAGATGGTAGATTCTCAAAATAATTGAGAAGGGTTTTGCTTCGCCGAGGTCCTCGTCGTGTCACAGCCAGCTCGCCGACAACTCCAAACCAACAACATCACAACGGCCCAGAACCCAGCGGCGTCAAATGGCCCCCTTTTCCCCCACCCGGTCGGATTCGGCGAGTTAGCAGGTAGGTGAGAAGCTGGGCGGAAAAACTCGGGGGTTATTCCGGCTAATATACGTCGCCGATACTAACTACATAAGCGATGGTGTGTGATATATGTGATGTGTTTCTGCTGCACCGCACACTTTGGGGCCAAAATTAGGTGCCTAGGTCGAGTTTATATGTGTCACAGCCTGTGACATGTGAGCACCTTGTCTTGTCTTGGCCCCTTTTTCCGCTTAAACTACTTGCATAGACAGGTATGCAAAGATAGAAACCTACTTGATAATGCGTACTGTTCGCTTTCGAATTCGGCCCGCTTGAATGGCTGCAGTTGTTCAGCTTAGCTATTCTAGGTGTCTGCATAGTTACCCGCTTATCTCTGTCAAAAGCCCACTGCGTACCTATTTGAATATCCGCTTTTTATATCGTTAGTCCGTCAACACTTCAGCGTTCAGGTGCTCTGAAACTCGAGTCATCAATCAGAAACTGTGTTTGTTCCTTTCCCAAGACAGCTGCCTAGCAAGCGACATGCCTGCGCCGCATTCCACTCAAATTATTTTGTTTGCAGTTCTCAGGAAGTGCCATGGCTGCACTTGAGCATCTTTTGCAGTGTTTGCTTCTCATAATGATTGGTCCAAGTCCAGGGGGCTAAAGCGATGTTTCCCTTGCCCGTTATAGACTCTCTTCCTTTGCCCCAATATTTTAACCAGTTTTTAGTCGTGTTTGAGAGCATCTACTCATAGTACTCCAAGACGGGTGTATACCATTTCTAATCGCTCAACTTTGTACCGCTTTCTGTTACTGAACATGGGCTCGCACGATGCGCCCAACCATGTATCACCCGGCGCTTTTCTTGCTGCGATTATCATCCCGATTGTTCTCCCGGCTTTTTTTGTCGCCATACGCATCATGAATACTTTGAGTATTCGCAAGGACCTTTATGTCGACGACTGTAAGCTCAGATCTCGTGCTGCCTCGTGACTCGAAACACTACTTACTTCGTTTTTGCTCCAGGGTTCTCTGTGCTTGGTCTCCTCTTTCTCGTTGTCATTGGTGCTTTATATTATGAAATGTCGAAAGGCAGAGCAAGAACCCGGATCCTGCAATGAGAGGAGACTGACAAATGGTAGCGTTTTCGGATCCGACAATGTCAGTGGAACTTATAGGACGAGTAAGATCCCCTATATTCCCCTCCCCCATCGTGATCTCCCGTTTACTTACAAGTAACCCATCAGTTTACGGTGGCAGTGGGCTTCATCGCTTCATTCGGCGCCTACTTCGCCAAAGTCCCCATCCTTGTCCTGTACCTCCGGATCTTTGGGGTGTACAGGTGGATGCGTCTAGCCTGCTACGGCCTCCTCACGGCGCCCTTTTTTGTGCTATCGGGCAGCGCTTCCTATAGCGCTGTCATGTGCGCCCCAGACCGCAGGGTCTTGGACTCGACGTTTAGCGTGGGCTGTATGAGGGCCGGACTGGGCACATGCGTGTGGAACGGGTCGATTGCGCTGGTGGCTGATGTTGTGATTTTTATTCTCCCGCTACCAGCTATTTCCATCTTGAGGCTTCCGACTCGGAAGAAAGTCGGCCTCTATCTTGTGTTCTTGAGTGGAATTCTGTGAGTTTTTCCATCACCTATTCATTCCCAGTCTGAGATACAGCGCTGATCCATGGGTGGTTCATAGGGGGATCGCTGCGAGTG
Organism: Podospora didyma; assembly: GCA_033439775.1. Classification (NCBI taxonomy): domain Eukaryota; kingdom Fungi; phylum Ascomycota; class Sordariomycetes; order Sordariales; family Podosporaceae; genus Podospora; species Podospora didyma. Next base: position 890,004 of record JAULSW010000011.1, read on the forward strand.
CCGTCGCCCTTTACTATCGATCAATATCTCTGGCGAGTTTCGGATCTGCTTCAACCATGGTTGGCGAAGTTCTTGGCCCGTGAGTGTCTTTCAATCATCTCATTCTGGCGTGTCTGTTGAGGTCTTTCTTAGCGTCATTGAGTGTTCCATCGCGATTATGGTGGGATGCGTTCCCGCCCTGTCTTGCTTTTGGCAGAAACGCATCGTCAATCTTGCTCTGTATTCCAAGATCCGGTCTGCGTTTTCCAGTACGGAGTCTAAAGAATCACAGACCACCACTCCAGATGCCAAGGTTGTCTCAAACGCAAGCACTGGCTACAGTTTCGATGCACGGGCACCACCGCCCATGTATCCTGACCTTGGCGACACAAAAGGACCAGATGCATATGTTGTCGCCCGACCAAAAGAGGTTCATTACTATCAAGGATCTCCTGCAACGTAAGAGGCTGGGCTGTTGTTTGCTAGACTGGATAAAATCACTTATGATTGTGGGCAGGTGGACAGGTGGATTCGTTGTCGTCATTGAGCATGTACAGTGACAAATAAGCCATCACTTCCCGCTTTTAGACTTTTAGAGAGGACGCCTGTTAGATTGGCGACGCCATATGCCATGTTCTTTCAAGTTGTTTCAAGTTGTTTCATAAATACATTTGTCCCATCATCAGTCTTTCGTCATGATCTAAAACCCCTGCTTCGCGACCTGGGCCTTGGCGGCTGCGATGGTGGCAGCAGCATTGGGGTCGACAAAGTTGCAGCCAGCCTTGCCAGCCTGGAAGGCAGCGGCCTCGGCCGAGCAGATGCCGACACCGCTCAGGTTGGCACAGCACGCGGATTGGCAGTCCGCATTGTTGACGCAGCCTCCGGTGATGAACTGTTGGGCATTTCCGCCACCAACGTTCTTTGCGCCAGCGTTGTTGGGAGAGAGGGCCAGGGTGGAGACGGCGACTGCAGATGAGGTCAGGATGCTGTGAAGCTTTTCGGGACAGCCCTTGGAGAAACTTACAAGCCAGCACAGCGGCGATGGAGATGCGAACCATTTTGACGGAGTTGTGTTGGTATTAGTTGAAAATAATAAGTTGATTAGAAATGAAAGGCTGACGACACCGGGTCGTATGAAGAAACGAATGAAGATGGTGAGAGAAGATGGGATGATAACGCCATTGCTCAAGACCTGGATCGGGCAGCACCTTTATATGTAGGTATTATGGCAATCCTGATTTCCGATCTGCCTTGACTTTGTCTCCCAAGGACGATCTTTACCTGACCAGAGGAAAGGAGAAACACCCGGGAAATTCTTCGTACGGTATCGCGCGACTGAACTCGTCGCAAATCACTCGCCGAAAGAATGCATCACGAGCCGCGCACTGGGGAGAAGGGGCGAGACGTGTTAGGTAATGGTGCAGTCGGAAACAGCAAAACCCACTGGCTGATCTGGTTGCAGGACAACGGGTCGTCAAAGCGAAACTAACCGAGAAAGAGCTTGGCGCAAGCAGTTTTGGGGCAGAAGCTGGCAAACGCCGGCAAAAAGGGGAAGAGCTGCTTTGACGGGTTCCAGGTTTGATCGTCTCTCCCTTGCCCGCCCCAAATTTTCATCCAAGTCGGGACGTGGCTTGGCGCGTCGATGCGACCCCGTTGTTGAGGCAGGCGCGCACGTTGCGCGGATCTGCGACGACGTGGAAAACCACCTGACCACCTGGCGCCTGCCATGTCCGCTCTCTCTTCATTTGGATGGCTTGGCTGGAAAGAGTTGCCGAGCCAAGGAGAAAAGGTTCAAAGATTGAGGGAAGTCGCGCTGGACTTCGTCATGTCTCCGATCCAGACGGGGCAAGGCGAGAGCCATCCAACTTGGATGCGGTGACTTCTTTCCTTTCTGCAAGCACCTACACCAATTTCCTTGGCACATATCTACCCATTTATGGTTCGACCGCAACGGAATCCATTTCATGGCTTTCACCCCACAGCAGTTGGTTTGGTGGCTGCCCGACAATCCAGATCGCAAACTTTCCGGTTTGGCTACTTCCCGTCTAGGCACCTTCAGCAATGCAGCCATGAAGCTTTTAAGTCCGCCATGAAAATCCGTGCATCATGAAGAAAATGGGCTCCGTTATTGAGTCTCAGCATGGCGAAATATCTAAATTTATAAACCGGCCTCTTGCTGTCACCTCTTTCCGTCGCTCGAGCACGGACCTATGCTCGCCCACAGGATGCTTTCCTCTTTCAACGATGCTTCTTTCCGCGCGAACGTTCCATTCGGAGGGGACCACCAAGTGTGCCAGTTGGGCCGTGATACGTGGCGATTATTGCAGACCAAGTAGCAACTGCATGCCCTTGCCTCGTTGGTGGCAAGACAGAAGCCATATCGGCTATCTAAATTGAAGAGGGTTTGGTAAATTCTTCCACCTCTGTTCCGCCCAGCAGATTTGGCAAAGGCCTCGATAGCTATTGGCCAACCCTCGTATCTCTAATCTGTAGCGATTCGCCATTGTCATTCAGCACAGGTACAAAAACACACTGATACGGTTACCGAGATGACAGCCATCACCGTCAATATCTGGGAAAAGCCATTCAAGTCAACAAAGATAATAAGACTCTCCTCCACGCTTACTGCCTTCTTCACGTTCCCTACGCTCAAGCTGCTATAGTGTCTGCGTAACCGATGGTCTTCGATACCGTGGCATGACGCTGAAATTTAAGTAGACCAAAGTACCCATGTGCCTCGGGGCTATGATGATATCTTCGTGTTTGCTGGCTGATCACCGAAAGAGGGCGACAAAGACATAGTCCTCCTGTTCAAGGGCGGCAGTAATCATTTGGTTTTCTATCCATTTGTTCTCATATTTGTTTTTCATCGTACACCTCATCGCCTTACCGGTACGTAGCCAAACAGTGACATTTCATCACACCAGATCACCCCCTCCCCCAAACAACTCCAAGTCTGGTCATCGCACCACCCTCACGGTACTCCCCATAGAACCCACGAATCGACCACCTCGCATTCCCGCCACCCAACTTTGGCGCACGCTCAATAACCTCACAAACATCCTTACTCACCCTCGTGCTCCCCGCTTCGCCCAGGTACCGCAGCGTCGACACATCCAGCGGCCACGCCGGCTGCCGCAATGTCTCCGCCTCGCCACGGATGAACTCCACCGTATTAACGAACCCTTCCCCTTTGTCATTCGTCTTCCCGGCAATCAGCTTCGCCACGATCAGCGGCATCTGCGGGCCAACTTCGCATTTCCAGGCCTCGTTCTCAAATGTGCCGTGCGTGCGAACCTGCCCATTCGCGTACGTCACCCGCAGACCCGCAAGTTTTCCGTTCTTGGACGCGAAGGCGATACTCCTAAGAGTCCAGTGGATGTCGATGTCGTCTAGCACGTTGAAGCACTTTATCTTCACATCGGGGACGTCGTCAGGATTGGCGGGAGAAGAAGAGGTGGCGGAAGTGGCGGAAACGGACTTGCCGAGCAAGAACTTGTCGGCGTAGCCCTTGTAGTTGTCTAGCGCTTTGAACTTGTGGATGCTGGACTGCAGGAGTGGGCTGAGGCCAAGGAACGATTTGCAGATTGGCGAAGATAGACTAGCCGACGGGAGAGGGGCGAAGGTGTCTTTGCCCCAGACTACGCCCAGGGTCGTGAGTACAGGGATGGGTTTCTCGTTGGTTGTTTGGGGCGTAGACCCGCTGGCGTGAGTGAAGGTGAAGAAGCCGCGGAGACTCCACTGGGCGTCGTCCTCGGGGCGCGTCCAGTTGTGGGTTTTGATGATGGTCGGCGGTGTGCCACTGGCCGTGGTGGTGGTTTCTTTCTCCTCCTCCTTCTCCTCCTCCGGTTCGTCCTTGTCAGCGGTTCTGGTTCTTTGGCCCGGGGTTTCTTTTGTTGCTTGACGGCCGAGTCGAACACGTTGGTCTTGGAGGTAGCTCGACGATGATCTCGGAGCCGTCTGGGCCAAGGGTCCAAGTGTGGCTTGCCGCACCGTCGCAGGTGCCGTGGGTCTTCTGCGAGCCCTTGGCGTAGGTTATCTTTAGGCCGTGTACGACGTGATCAACAGACCATACTGCGATCTGCGAGGGCCGGAACGTGCCGTCCAGGTCCTCAAGGTCGTTGATGAGCGTTGCCTGGGAGCGGACTTCCCGTTCGAGGCGTACGCCTGCGCAGCCTTGGAGAATATAGTCTGGTGCCTTCCAAGCGACCTTTTGGATTAATCGCTGGAGTTTGAGGTCGTGGTTTTCGATGGGACTCTCGAGCAGAAACACTGGGAGTAGCGCGTCGGGCTCCTCGACTGGGGCGACGTAGCCGAGTAGGAGGGCGGCGTTGGGGTCCTAGACGCCACGTCTGGCGTTGTCTAGGGACAGAGATCGCACGATCTAAGGGATGGAGAAATTAGCCATGGAACCGCATGTTGTCCAGAGAGAGGTTTACTTACAGGTAGCAGCTGCTCAAAGACCAGGGGGTGCAGAAAGTAGGCGTCCCGCCTCATGTCAGTTGATAACTTGGGGTCCTTGGCCACCAAATCGACTTCATTGACAATCTTAGCCATCTCGAACCGGCACACCTTGCGAGCTTGGATCAGGCCGGCAAAAGTAGGGCTGAAGATGGGGAATTGGGTGGGCTTGGGCGGCTGCTCGTCATTGTTGCCGCCAACGCTATTATTCCCTTCGTCTTGCACAGCCACGGCTTGCCTCTTGGTGCCATCCGAATCTGTAGTGGTGATGGCAGCTCGGGCAACTGGGTTGGGGTTGAACTTCTTGGCATCAGTCTGGTTTTTGGGCAGCGGCTGTACGCTGGCGAGGGAGTACATGCGCTGTGGCATCACGGCAACTCGCTCCGGGAACGCGGCCGCCGCTGCCTTGAGCGTGGTGATTGTCCAGTCCTTAGTGGGATCCTTGATGGATCCGCCTCCAGACCAGTATACATTGATGGCTAAAGAAGAGGGTTAGACGAGAAACACATGTTGGTTTCGTGGAAAAGACTGGGAGTGAATACGCACTGGTTTCAGTCTCTTTGGTGAGCTTGCTCGAGTTCAGACTGAATTCCGCCTCGACTTTGCCGCTCAAGGTCGGCGTTGATAGCTCGCCCTCGAGACCAGGCCTTGATGTCAAAGACCTTGGACTTTGTCATGCACCTTGATGGAGATCACAGCATTCAACTCGCCACCTTCATCTCACCCGGAGATGAAGCAGTCCTGTGGCAAGCACAGGGAATCAGCAACGGCAAACCAGGGCGTTTCCGGCAATTGCCAGGGGGACTACGCCGTAGACCTCTGGAAATTGATGCGCCTCAACACCGGCAATCTTGTTGAAGATGCAGTGCTCATCCGCCTCAAGCACTTGATTCGTGGCTTTGACTTGCAAATGAAGGTTGATATCGCTCGACTTGAACTCGTCGCTGTCGATGTAGGAGCCGTTGGCCTTGCCGCCGATAGTGGCAGTCTTGATGGACAGCGAGCCGGAAACATTCATCGAGTCTTTCATGTGAAAGTGTCAGCACAGTACGGTCTCTTAATGTGCTATAAGGTTAAACCCACCGGTGACATCGCTGAGTTTGTCAACAAAGCGAGACGAGTAAGTCACAATCTCAGGCTTGGCCTGCAAGTCGGATGGCTGTTAGCGAGCACAATTTGAGGTGAGATACCGGTAGTTACCCAAGACTTGACCACCACTGGGCCAAAAGAAAGTGGATCTCCATTTCCCTGTACGGCCACAGACAAAGCATCGCCATGTTTGGTGGAGGTGGATTTGTCGTCGTGGCTTCCATCATCCGAGGGGCTGTTGATGAGAGCAGCAGAGTCTCCGTCATTCCCTAAATTCTGGTTGAACTTAGGCTTAGGATGAAGATGTGCTTGCTTGGGGGGCTCGCACTCCAGCACAGCATGATCGAGGCAGATCTGTTGTGTGTAGCTGTTGAACCCTTGCCCCAGGCGCATGGCGTTGTTGTAGGGGACCAGCATCTGCGACATGATGGGTAACGTGGAATGGAACGGCCACCAAACAAACTAAAGTTGTGCAAGAAGAAAAGAAACAAGACTTCGTTGGATAATAACCGACTTGGAAGGATATTGAGGTGTTCAAATATACTTTTTATAAAGAGTGAAGTTGAAAAAATACGAGGACGGTGAAGTCGTGATCAAATTATTGCACTATCGAATTCCCCAGACGTAGCAGGGGACCCTGGTGCTCCGTGCCCCCGTGACTACGCTGGCTGAACCGAAATACCTGAACGCCACTACCCAAGTCTCACCCCATTAAGGATGTATCGTTTTGGCACAAAAATGGGTCAAGATCAATCATTATGTCCAGCGGCTTTTCAGTATCTCAGCTGAACTTGGAGACGGCGATCACAGCTATCAAGGATTCAAGATATTGCGAAGCGAATGATTCGGGGCAATCTTGGTTTTCTTCCACCAATTAGTCACGAAAAATACACGCAACCTTCACATCCAAGGATAATGGCAACCGAAGAGGACTTTGACATAAACTTTCAAGACTTTGACATTGACGATGGTCCCACCCGGCTATCACTCGCGGCCATAGTCAAGGCAGGCCATCCCTTTTCCCTCCCCTGGAGCCGGGAGGTACGGGCCCTTATGACCGGCCTCGACTCGGATGCTAAGCGCCTGAAGGCCCCGGAGGGCCCGTGGATGACACAAAGCCCCTTCGATCTCCGAAATGCACAACAGCTCATTGCCATAGTCCCAGACTCCACCGGCAGCGGAGGCATGGCGTCGGCCGGCCATTACCGCGACAGCCTGAGCACCTCGTCCGAGGTGACGTCTGACCATCTCAGTGCTTCTCTAGGCATTACCATTAGGTATCCGTTCCTCAATGCCAGCGTCTCGGCAAAGTACGACAAGAGTGTGCCTGAAGACAAAAAATGTGCGTTTCAACCGGATAATTATGACAAAAAGGAGAAAAAACCATGTTGCTAGTGCTGACGAACTCTTCATAAATACAGGGCATCAAAGCATCACGGAACTCGTCATGTCGGGTGGCCCGAGCCATCCTGGACGGAACTCCAGGGCTGTTCAAGTAGGCGAAGATGATTCTCCGGTCAGGCAAGGACGGCGAGGCGCGCTTCCGGGAGCGGTACGGCGACTTTTACGTGTGTGGATTCATGCTCGGCGCGGACACCGGAGCCTGAATGTTAGCGTCAAGTTCATCCAAGTCGACGAGCGAGATGCTGGAGATCACGGTAAAAAATTAAGGTGCTCTTCGTGTCGGCGAGCCTGACCATCCGCGAGGAATCGAGCTCACTGGCCGAGTCATCGACCATCTCGTTCAATGCTTATTCCACCCTCGATGCCCACGGTACGCCGTGCGAGATGACACTGTCTAGTGGCACGGCGGTTCCCAGTCATCAGCAGGAGGAGCTACGCAAAAAGGCGAGCAACTGCCTCGCCAAGGTAGCCTCCCTGCAGAAGGATGTCTCGGATCTGATGGCAAAAACTGGCATCGTGGACGGAGCCAGGCTCCCCTTTTCTAACTACTCTCGGTTGTGCAGGTCGGGGCTTGTTGTTGAGTTGCTTCTGGCTCCATTTGCTCGGCTTAATGAGTATGTCGAGTGTGCCGGCTTGCGGTATGCTGGGGATATTTAATCTGATAAGGCGAAGTGTTCCATGGTTCAAGTCTACATATGTTCACAGTCATTGTTTGAGAACCCTCCTTACCCAACGGTTGATAAGAGGACATTGGCCTGAAGCAATTGTAGGTTGACTAAGGGCAATTAATTCAATGAGAGACCAACGGCCTTGCCAAGAATATTTATCATTTTCAGCTCGCCACGCCACCATCCACGAGGCACCACAGCTGCCAATTTTCTCACCAACGAAAGCCATTGCCAGTTCAAGACAACTTGTGGCAGGCTGAAATAACGGAAGAGTCCGAGTCAGTCATTGGAATCCAAGCCATATCCCGCCCCTCGACCCCAATTGCGTTTGTTAACTTCAAACTCTTGCGGTTGCGAAAATCACTCTCAATTTCTTGATCCAGTGCAAGAATATTTGAAATCGTTCGGCCAATTTTTTCACTCGGTCACCTTTCATCTCGTTGTTTCCGAATCCCCGGCCTTGGCTCATCATGACTTCCCTCGCACAGCACGATGCCTTCAACTCGACCTCCTCCAGCATCTTCCCCCACGACTGGTCCAGCAAGAATGAGATCGACGCCCTTGCCCGCGAGGCCGCCAAGCGGGAGGCAGAGCGAAAGAAGGCCCTGCAAGAGGCGCAGGCCCTCCAGGACCAATGCGCCAAGGTGCCCATCCTCGAGGGCCAGAAAAAGACCCTCGAGGCACGGATCAGGGACCTCGAGGCGGAAGTTAAAGACGTCGAAATGCAGAAGAACAACCTCGAAGCTACCAGCAAGACAGCGCTGGAGGCCCAGGCACGCGAAAGCACAACAGCACTGTCGGCGCTGCAGACACAGATGTCTGCTCGAGTCATCCAAGAACGCATTGCTGGAAACCAACAGAAACTCCCATCAAAACACCATTGCCGAGTTAGAGAAATTAAGGCGCGATGAGTCCTACTAACTGAGTAGGGTCCTGGGCTACCTCGTAAACAGTCTTGATTATTGGCACCAGAACAGTTTCTGGAGCATCAGCCTTACCGCAGAACCTCACACTGCCATTGATGTAGCAGGCGGTATGTTTATTATCTCCATTCATTCCCCTCCATTTCCACCAATTACGTCCAAGACCCGCTCCCACCACCTTCTTTCCGTCAAAGACTATGAGGGCTAACGTGCACATCAAAATGGAACAAAAGGCAACTGGACCTACCCCCATAGTTGGGAACGCTACGGCAGGGGTGCCCAACAAGAACTCCTGCTGCAAAGAACCAATCCCGCCGACCCGGAATCCCCGTGGCGCATCGGACGCGATGGACTCTGGCTGGAGTTTATGAATGACACCGATCTGTCATTGAGCAGAGAGTACAGAACCGATACGGAGGGCAAGAAGGCGCAGGAGTGGTGGATCAGGCAGACCATGGGGATATCGGGTTACACGTGAGTGCAGCAGTCTTTTGTGGTTCCGTTGTTCTGTCTACCTAACCATCTGATGGTCTACCATGTCCGTCTGTGAGAGCACATAAGGCTGGACTCACCGACTGGTCGGTGTCTTCACAGGATCCAAAACACCCGCAACTCACTAGTCATCGAGATGGAAAGGCCGACTGAGAACGTGAACGGGTAGGTCCAAGTCACCTCTTACTATTTTTGGTCGCAAGGGATGTTTACGGGATATCTCGCTGATCACGTAACATCTATCCACTTACACAGGAAGCGACTGCGAGCGGCCGTAAAAAGCCCACACTCCGAGGGACAGCATTTTATGTTTCTTATACGATAAATATGTTGAAGTGAGCAAGCGGAGGGTGAACCCAACTGACGGGGAAAATTTTGGTCTGTGGCGGTCACGTCTCAACAGTCACATGTCAAATGCCAATTCAAGAAAGGGAAACCCCCATAACGCTCCCGCTTTGAGTAGTTGCGATATTGTAATTGTCAATGAGGGTTTTAGCTCATACTTAGGTATTCAACAGCCAAAACACCCCAGTGTATACTTCAAATTTACGTCCATTTTTAGTGTTTTGCACTGAACTCTTTCTTCTTGTTCCAACTATGCTCATGTGAAGAGTCTGAAGACCAACAGCAACCAAAAAAAAAAGATTCAAATGAATCAATATAAACCGTCCGATTCCATAAGCTCTGGAAACGAGACATACTTCAAGTGACATAAAAACACTGTAGAAGAAGTAAGCAAGACACAACCGAATCCCGAATATGCAAGTGATCAATCGAGAAAAGAGAGTATGGTGGTGGCGCACAAGAGGAAAAAAAGGGGCCAACTACTGAAGGAGTGTCGTTGGATGAATTATTTCTGGAACAAATGAAAAGCCGTGCATATTCTGTGGCTGCAGGGCGGCGTCTAAAAAGGCGGTGACCGCAATTCGTTATTGGCCCGAAGTGGCTGTCGGGAAGAAGGATCAACTGCACACACGCTACGAATACTGCAGGGGGCGCGTGTCTCAGAATTTTTGGTGTCTTGCATCTGCGGATGAGGTGCAGAGGCAGAGTCCTAGCCGCTGCTGTTCGGCGCTTACTGGCGCTTACCGTGGCTTTTTGGGCTCAACTTGTTGAAGGTTGCTGACACATTGACTTTTAGCTTGCGCGAATTCTTTTCAGAGAAGATGTGATGGGCAATATTAGCTGGTGATTCTAAAGATAGATAGCACTAAATGTTTTAATGCGGGTGAAGCTGGAAGTACTAGAATACCTGTTTTGCTGAGTCTAAGTTGTTGAAGTAGACAACGGAACAAGAGAAAAGAGGTACATGTACCGCACAAGCCACGTCCGATAACTGAGGTAGAACACAGCCACAGGTCAGAAACTATGATTGCGACAGGTCGTAAGTTTTTGTTAGAACCTGTGAGTTTGAAAGACATGACATGATTCTTGACTGTGCCCACGGACCCCTTCCTTTACGATTCGAATCGCGAAGATGCGTGCATGAGAAACGATAGTAAAACTAGCCTCCAACGAAAATGCCACCCAACTAGCGCAAATCAAAGAACATCACTTGTTACTGATGTACATCTAAAGGCTTCGAAGAGCTTACGCCTAATAGACACGTCAGATGTCCCTCTCTGTGGCTCAGATATGACAGGTCAGGTTGTACCTGCCCAGGCAACAAGGTCAAATATTGGAATGTGCTCACGTCAATGTTTTGGATAACCCGGTACTCTGAGCAAAGTTAGGTACTGATCTTTTTTTAAGGGAGACATAGGTAGATGTGGTAGGCGTAGCCTTTAATCGGGCTGCCTTTTTACCTTTCAAGTTTCCTACCTTTCTTTTCAGTTGCTTTTCCTGGAATCCGTGAAAGAGTAGCAGTAACAGAAAAAGACGGTTTATCGAATAAGTGTTCGGAATACCCAGTTCACGGCATACCCCAAGAACTTGATGATGAGGATTGATACTCACCAGGAACGATTTACAAGTGTGTGTGTGTGTGTGTGTGACGAAATGAGATACAGGTAAGTTGACGGAGACCAAAACAGTGCCAGAGCCCCCAGTTGCCACAGTGCTGTAATTCTGTGACAATGTGAGCCTCTTTAGACGGTTGGGATCTCACTGTTTCACGAGAGGTCTGGTGACGGATTCCGGAAGATAAGATACAAACAAGTGTTGAGCCGACTTAAAGAGTGTTGCCTAGAGGAAGGAGAAACCCACAAACCAGCAGGCAGATGCTTTGTCCCGGACAACGTAATAGCGATGTGCAGGCAGTACGTGTAGCTTTCACACAATCCATCCCATCATGCATTGAACTTGTCAATTCTGGTTTGCATGCTGGTTTTAACTCTCAGAATAGATTTTCAGCATGGCTCTTTTGAGAATTCCTTCTGACAATTTTATCAGGGCAAGAATGAGGAATGCGGCAGGAGCAAACAAACAAAGAAAATCGGCATAGTGGAGGCGGAGCATCAAGATCGTAATGCGTGGTTGTTGAGACACTGAGGAAGGACTAATACAATGCACTGGCAGCCCTCTTTGCGACAAGGGGCAAACCTGAAGATCCTCTTGGTTCATGGTTGCTCCTTCCATATGCGTCACTGGAGAAACAAAGAAACCTGGCGACACAGATGTCGGTGCAACTCGAGATGGGGGAGTCTGGAGGACATATATTTCAAGAAAAACAAATAGTCAGAGTGTCGTGACTCTCTTGCCCCCTTTCCATGTCAACAAAGGGAGTGATCCGCTCCGTCGCCGAAAAGGGGCCAGAATGGACGATCCCAGCTCTCTCAGTTTCGGCAACAAAAGAAGGGCCAAGACATTTTCCAGACGCTCGGACGCCGCTTATTAATAGCTCTCCAATCCTTGCACGTGAAACTCAGATGGGACCCCACATTGGACGCTTCGCTGGAACGCTGGAATGGGGGCTCGCCAGCCCCCCACAAACGATCAACCCCTCGTGGAGGATCAGCAGCATGATTATCAGCTCCACGGCAAGCAGCAGACGGGAAACGAGGGGCAAAGAAAGGACGAACAGGAACACAGGAAGACTTGCCTAATACAGTAAGACGGAGCCAGAGGTCAAGGCGGTCTGCAATATAACGGCCAAAGCACAGGAAGAGCTAATTAATATACGCCCACTATGACCCCCGATTTTTCATCAAGAGTGGTGGCTGTGAAGGAAGCATAGAAACTTCCAAGAGTTGTCAGGTGGGGGCGACCATGACCGGATGAGAGTGTTCGCCGTAAACGACTGTTGCGTCCCCCTCGTATTGGATGGGCGGCGAGATGCCTCAGCGAAGATTATCGGTCGTGTCTCACAGCCATCACGGCCGAAAACCGAACGAGACGCACCGACATAGAACTACGTAACGCTGCTGATGGAGGGGTGGACGAGGAGGGGTGGAGAAACTATCCCGAGACCAGCAGTTTCTGAGCTCAGGAACACAAGACGCACAACCACCTGCAGATGGCTGCAGTAGTTAACGCAGAGCCCGACACCTGTCTGGGACTTGGTCTGGCGAGCGTTGGCTTGGATTCTTGGTTGACAGTCATCAACTTGAAACCAGGGCACTGGGTTCGGATATCTGGTAAGATGCTGCGCGATAACCCATGGATGGCCATTTGGTTCGGGGAACACGCCCTGCCCTATAGTGAAGCCGGCAGTTTGGTGATCGCCGTACATGGGAGGTGACGCGGCTCGACTCGGAAGGGCAGGTCGCGAGAATCCTTAGTGGAAACGGGACAAGGTGGAAAGTTACCTTAAAGCCCACGAATTGGGATCCATCTTCTGAAACGGCATCGCCGGATGCTGACGGAAGAGCGGCTTGCCTCGATTTTTTTTGTTAACTTTTTTTTTTGCACGGCGCGGCGACTTGTCGTCGGTACGGACCGCGGCTCGAGTAAAGGGGACCGAGTACGTGTCACGGAAGCAAAAAGGCCTGACGACGGCCAAGGTGACCCGTGGCAAGCGCCAATTAGAAACGGCAGAAGGGGTGGGATGATAGCGATGGCAATAGCGACGCCGACTCTGGTGCCGTCTGAGCCTGACCGCCTCTCCGAGAGGGGCAAGAGAAAAGGCCCGGAACTGACAGACACGCGACTCGTATCCTTAAGTCCTGGAGTCGGGTCATACGTGAGCAATCAAGTCGAGAGAGCCGGTGGCCCAAAGGGTTGGCTCCGCTTATCTTGCCACGTCGTAAACTTATATTCGCTGTCCTACCTCCAGCGTGTCTCCCGACGCAAAAGTGCAGATGCAATCACAATTCCCAGACGGTAGAGGTGACAGTCTGGCTTTATTTGGAGCGAGCCAAGGCCTCATGACCTGGACACGGTGGTGCTTCGTTCATGCAGGTGTGTGGGCGATGGTGCGCAGTGGTCCTGGTGCGATGCGTTGTTGCAACCGTCTAGGCCCAGGCACCCTGCGCGCACATTGTGCAACCCTCAGTTCCTGTGTTTTTGTGCTGTGTCCCGTGGTACTGTCTGTGCCCTCTGTATCTCTGACTAAAGGATGCCAATTCTCCGGAGCGCAGCGCCGTGCCAGGTTCGAGTTGCTTGTGCGACAATTCGACAAAGTTTGGAGGTGCCGACCAGAACATCAAATGGTGGACTTCTCTTCGGCAGACTACATCATCTGAAATTTTACGGAATAGTTGAGAAGAAATGTTTTGTCCCTTTTGACACATTTCTCCCCCTGCAGCCCCACCGTTGCATTGGGTCTTAGAGCGCAATGACGCAATGTGCCGTCGATTTCCAGAGCCCCGCGATAAGGAATGGGTGAATCGCATCGGACAATATCGAGTCCAATCCATGGAAGTGCTGATAAGGTACTTAGGTAGGCTAAACCAAAACGGAAGAAGATACAGCGAAGGGAGATATCAATCGTCAAACCTCAAATTTGAACGTGAATCATGGGTGGTGTAACGGCGTCTTTCTTCCCGTCTTGTGGCTGGCGCGCCAAACTGCTTGCTCCTCGATGATGTGCAGTCACAGTGGACCTGCGGCGGCATGGATGGGTTCCAGCCCCCACATCTTCACCGAAAGTCAAGTGGATCGATCGCTGCCCATCGTCCCTTCCTTGCGGCGCCCCAATAAAAAGTGTGCTGAAGATAGGCAAGCAGGGGGTTTTGTGTGCGATTCTTTGGTTGGCGGAACTGACGGCTGTGTCTTGGTTTGAAGCAGCAGCACCACCGCGCCGTTGCGCAACATAATTGTTTTCCCTCTCCCTTCCACGGTTTCATGTCTCGCCGAAAGTTGAGGAGAGGCCAACAATGCACAGTGGAGCCCATGGCCCAGACAGCCAGTGATCGATGGAATTTTCCAAAAATGGCAGGTCTTGGATGGGCCGATTCTCACGCATGACCGGCGACTTCCAGGCACAAGACAGGTACCGCTTACTTGGCTGGGCAGGACCAGCAGCAACCTGAACCAGGTACCTGCAGCTGCGTGGAAATCGCACCCGACAACGCCGACCTCTGGACACAACGCAGAACAAAGGAAGCGGCACGGTGTCAGGCTCGACCTCCGAGTTCTTCTTCTTTTCTTCGCCGCCAAAGCCGCTTGCAGGCCCTCACACATATTGTCCTGCGTTGCAAAGTCTGGTGGCTCTGAGTCAGACGGGCGCCCGATTGCACAATGATTGCAGCACTTGCATGTCTCCTCCGCCCATGGACGTCCCTTCCACGTCCAGATGACCGCGGATTAGAGTTTACGGAGTTTCCATCTTCGACTCGAAAGCAGCTGCTCCTGCCCGCCTTCTCTAGCTAGTTGCTCCGGCAAAATTGACTACGACACCCAAAGATCATTCATATGGTCCGGAGTGTATTCATCTGGAAGGGGCAGCTGGGAGAGGGCTGGGCATTTGGTGGGCAGGCATGTCATGTCCGATAATGGCTGGGCTGGCTGAGCCATTGATGGAAATATAGGTTACTATAATAATAGAAGGTTAACAGCGGTAAAAGTGCCCGCTAACGACATTGATCGAACAGCGCCCAACCCCTCCCGTCCAAAACGGCAGGCCGTCGCTGCGTTGCTAACGTGGTACCGTAGCGTTGTGCTCGCGTTAGCTGGCACTTACCCTGATGCTAACCTATTCGGGGCCGTTTCGAAGAGGTCAGGCCCCCTCTAACAAGTCCCGCCGCGGAGTTTCTTTGTGTTGTTCCTTCCATTTTAACGTTGTTTCTTTGTGTGCCTGGAGAGACCCCGCCAACGAAGGGATGAGCACCCCTCCAAGCTGTTCCGTCCAGGCCAACCCCTGCTTCTGCTGCAACTGTGGACGTGCGCCTGTGGTTTCGATCGGTGCGCAACGGCAGCGTGCCTTGCTCTCTGCCCCATCCTGATTGACGATTTGGGCATGCTGCAGCGCAACCCACGGTCTATCTCCTGTCTCTGCCACAATCTGTGCCTCCGCCCCCCTCTTTTGCACACCTCGATATTTTCAAGCTTGACGCCACGGGTCGCATGTTCTGGTTGTTTGCGCCCGCCATCTTACAGGGCACCTCCTTGATAGAGTTTGGAGCCCTCGCCCAAGCTGCGGAAACTGGCTTCTTCCCAGCTTTCTCCCAGTTCCCTGCCCATGTCCATCCCATCCACAGGGAATTCCATGCTGCGCATTGCCTGTCTGTCCACTGATCGATCCGTCGCAACCAGGAGTAAAAGGCGAGAAAAACCAGTCCAAGCAGTGTGACAGGGCAGGGAAGGCGGCTTGCCAAGTCTCAGCCCGCGCAACTGTGCTGTAATCAGCGACCTCCACCACCATCATATCGATAGTCTGCAGGTGGTCTGGTGAACTCTCCGTCCGTCCTGTCTTCGGTCCATCCCTCTCGGTTCTCTCGGCTATCTCCCGATTCTGATTTTGATTGCCTGACGACGGATAGCGGATAGGGTGGCTCGCCATCGACATTACTTCGTCGTCGCCGTTTGCCGCTGTACGATTGTGCCCTGGCTGTGTCGCCACCACAGTGCCTCTTGTCCCGCCAGCCCAGGTCCCAGGCAGTGTGCTGACGCTGCTGACAGACAACTGTGCTGTGTCGTCCGTCACTGCATTTTGATACGTTCTTTGGCTGCATTATAGCCTGATTCACCGATTCCGAGATCCGCTTTGTTTTTGTCCGATAGGCAGGAACACCACTGCATTGGTGGCCACATTAAAGGCAGGCCACATCTTCATCAGGGCTTCTTGGACGGTGGTTGGTTCCTCCGACCCTGTTGGTCGCCAGCTAGGGATAGCAGAGAACGCCCAACGGACCAACAGGAGGGCTTCATACCGCCCCAGATCTAGAATCTTTGGACTAAGGCAAGACCAAAGTCTGTCCGTCTGCCTTGTTGTTAGCGAGCGACGGCGCCAACAGGACGGCATCAGACGCACTCAACGCACCTCCAGCTCGCCGTGCCCATCGCCAACCTCGAGCGTTGATCTGTCAGTCAGTCAGGCATCCCATTATCCCACCCGCAATCCACTTGGAGGGCCACTTGGACGACAGAACCTCGCCACTCCGCATCCCCTGCCTCCTGCAAAAAAACGCAGGCGGGCCCACCTCCTTACAGACCACTGGCTTCGAGCGCTCCTCTCTTGCCTGGGACCTGCTTTTTCTCTCCTTGGCGCATTTGAAAGCATAGCCGTCAGCAGCACCCAGCCCGCGGGAGTTGTGCTTTTGTTTGCTCTGATCGACTCGCTTCAGTTCAGCCTGTGTCTGTGCCGCCCTCAGATCCCCACCTGGGACCCGGAAGACAAGACCAGGGACCATTAACAAGCTTCCCATCCGCTGGACACCAGCCGAGCCAGCGGCCATCGACAGACGTCCCATGCCATCCCATTCCACGCTGCCACACGACCGCACATCCGCACAACCACCACGTTCGCTTTCTAGCCGTGCAACAAAGACACCCCTCCAGCGCCCCTTGGCCTTAATCGCCCAAACAAACCTCCACTAAAATCCTTTGGAACGAATGGTCGGCACCACGAGCCCCCATCCTCCCCTCCCGTTTCCGTTCCGACCTCTCCCTTTTTCCCCTAGTCCCAATCATTCCCAGACGCCTCCCATTCCGCCGCCCAGCCAGCTGCTCCCCGCACTTTTCCTACCCCTGCCGCGCGGACTTGGTCACCTCAGCCTCATCGGGCTGTCCACATATCTACCCTGGCCCCCCCTCGGCTGCGCTTCTCCCTCCGTTGCCTTTTGCATCGCATTTTCGATTATCACCAACGAACCCAACCATGGCTGCCGCATTTCGCCCAGTCAACCACCCGCTCATAGCGGCGGATCTGATGAAAGAGGACACACAAACGACACAGGCGACACAAGAAACACCAATAACAGCGTCACCGATGACGCCGCGGCCCAGCACGGCCTCGAGCCAAAGCCCCCAACCCCAACCACAATCGCAACAGGAGTCGCAACCAGAACCGCAGCAACTTCAACAACTTCAACCACGACCCCAACCCCAATCGCATGCTATGGACGAGGCTGCGACACCGACCCGCGCCAACTTTGGCACAAACGCATTGGCGTCGCAGAAGCCGTTGCCCACCTCGCCCTTTCCAGAGTCGGTGCACGTCCCCGAGCCCTCCGAGCAAAATAACCTAAAGCGGGGCAACTCCCTGCACTCGAGAAAATCTAAGGACTCAGATGACATGGACATGGACGACTCGGATGGCGAAGGGATTGAAGGGTCCGACGATGAGAGCGTCAATGCTGATGGCACCAAGTCCAAAAAGAAGAAGTCGCAAAGATTCTTCTGCACCGACTACCCGCCATGCCACTTGAGCTTCACTCGAAGTGAGCATCTGGCCCGCCATATCAGGTGAGTGCGGCCACGGATTTTCCGCTCCTGTGCCGACAAAATGTTCGTTGCTGACCACGTTGCCGTTTCAGAAAACACACTGGCGAGCGACCGTTCCAATGTCACTGCTCTCGTCGTTTCTCCCGCCTGGACAACCTGAGACAGCATGCGCAGACAGTCCACGTGAATGAAGACATCCCTATCGACTCACTCGCTGCAACTGGAACTAGGTTTCAGAGACAGATCCGGACCGACCGCGTGCGCCCGACCGGCGGGCGGGCAAGAGCGGCAACGGCGAGCAGCGTTGGTCCAACGGGCCGCGGCCACTCCAAGTCTCTCTCCACATCCAGCATTGCAAGCATTAGCTCGATAGGATCCACCTATAGTGCTAACGAGGCCCGTCGACGGCCACCTCCTCTTGTCATGGCCGACCCGCGATCTAGGCATTCGCTCGAGTCATATCGCAGCGCCGACGGTCAGTTCTACCGGCCGCCGTCGCCGAGCGACTTCAGCACGCCAACATCAGCCACCTTCTCGACTGGACAGAACAGCCCACGGTGGGGCTCGGGCGTTGCTTCGCCCAGCTCGTCCCACTCGCGATCTCACAGCATGTATGCTGGTTCGAGAACGCCAGGTCGCCGTCTAAGCGTTCCTTCTGGCGGAAACCCCTTCCAGTCACCGCACGGCAACAGTGTCAGGGGTCCCCTGTTCGGCCCCTTGGGCCTGAACACATCCAACAGTGGAGCCTTCTCTCCGGGCCAGAGCAGCCTCTTGTCATCGCCGACTGCTTCAGCTTCCGGGTGGTCAAGGCGGGACTCGATGTCGAGCGCAGCTGATGAGGCTTGGCGTCGACGCACCTGGCATCCGGACACCCGGGACTACAATAATGGGCTGAGCAGACTTAATCAAGTCATCTCATCTTCGCAGTTCCCTCCAGCTCCTGTCGCACTTCCTGTTGCGAATCCTGGGCAGCATCAGCAGCAAACATTGCGCCTCCCAGGTATCGAATCGTTTGACCCAATTCCGCATCGTCCAATGTCACCCCCCAGGCGCCATCCTTCACCAATGATGATCGACTCGGAGCCCCCTAACCCGGCAATTCTTCTCTCCGGTGGAGACGTGGGCTCTGAGGACCGACGTGGTGTTGCATCTCAGTGGGACATGGGCCTTCACCGAGGACTAACAAGACTTGATATTAACACTCCTCCGCGGGACAGCGCGGGAGCCTGGGCGAACGAGGTTAACCAGGCTGTTCTTGCCCAGGCAGAGCAGTCACGAGGGGCTCCGATCCAACAGACGGTTCGATTCGACTCAGAGGTTAAGACTTCGCACATTCCCACATCGATGCCTCCATCCAGCAACTCTATGCTTGGCAGCCGGCATCAACACACAATGTCGGCCCCGTCCATCGCCACTCCTCGCGAAGCTAAGCGTCGCGGCTGGTACCATGGACCAGCAGTAACCGTGCACCCAGCCGGAGAGACCATCCACGAAGGGCGTCCGCATGTCGACCGTATGGTCCACCCCAACGTCGGCGCCTTCCAGGGGTTCCCAGCTCGGGAGCAGCAACCGGGCATGCACCAGCAGAACGGCCCTGGCATGGAGCGGATGGAAAGAGCAGACAGAATGGAGCGTATGGAGCGAATCATGGAACGTCCTCATCCTGCCAGTAACTCTGACTCAATGAGGAGGCTGGAAGCGCTCGTGGCCGTCGCTACCAGCGAGGGATCCACTGCAACTGCCTACTAGCTACGACCTTCACATCAACATTTACGACTTATGACTGGGCGGCTCTGCAATGATTTAACGACCAACAGCTTTTTTATCGGTCCTGACTGGATTCCTATTTGTTTTGCAAGGCGTTGGGACAACTCGATACAGTGGGCATATTTTTTGGACGGTGGCATTGTTGGCATTCCCCACGAATGATACCAGTCATCCAGCCACCATTTACACTCGCTGCATCAGCGCAGTTTCAGGATATATACACTACGATCACTCGCTCGTCCGACATTTCTTTTTGGCATTTGATACCATCTCTCAGCTCTTACAACACTCGCTACATGCATACGCCATCCTCGGCTTTGGGTTTGGGTTTTAAGTTCGGGATGGAAGGGGGCACATTTTATAGGGTGGTTGAGCGATGACCTAGAGGCCCGATTCATTTCTTGCTTTGGCTCCGTTATGCCGTTATGACCTTTTCTTTTCTTTACGACGGGACAATGATGGAACCAGGCCAACGGGAGGAGGTGGGAGGTATCTACGAGCTCATGCTTGGGGCGAGTTGCACCTGTCGATTGGGGATTTAATGTTTCTTTCATTGGGTTCGAACAGGCATGGGCAGCAACTACGAATAACGATAATGATGCAACGAAAGTCGGGCACGGAATCCACACAATTATACTCCCATCTCTGCTGGACTCTTTTGTCTACTTTTTGTTTTATATCATTGTTGTTTTTCTTGCTTAGGTCTTGTCTACGACACACTCATGTCTGTGTCCAAAGAAGGGGAAGATTCCCAATGGTCGGATGCATGGAATGACGGGGCTGGGCTGGGCTGGGTGGGTTGACGAGTTCAATGGTTATGTGGGCTTGATACCCCGATGGGTTCGGATGTCTTCTTTTCTTGTCATCTCCTTAGGTACATTTGGGTAGTTGCTGCGCGCGCGCTGGCTTTTGTTTTTGGGGGCTGGTTGGATGGATGGACTTGGGTCGCATTGGGCACTGGACACTGAGCGGCAGGCGGCGATAGTAGTATAGTAGTAGATAGGTGGAGAGCAAGCAACCTGGCCGGTTTATTATTATGACACCACCCTCTCACCTACGCCCTTGTGTTTTTTCGCCATGAATGACTCTTATCTTTGTTTAACGGATACCCGCGTCTGCCGCACGCCCCAATGAGTACCTGGATTATACTCTGTTTCGGAAGATGGCAAGGGAGAAGGAGGGAGGATTCGGAGGCTTTGATCCTGCGCCGTCCTTCCCTTCGTTCCCTTCCCTTCCCTTCATATCTAGTCATGCCCTTCTGATGAGGATAGAGGGATGGTGGGTTGTTACGAAAAGGAGCGGGGATAGACCACCCAGGAGGGGTAAACCTTGTTTTAAACTTAATAGGAGCCTGAGGTGTGGGTGGGATGCCCGAGCCTGGCGGCAAGCAAAGAGAGAGTGTAAAAAGGAGGGGCGCTCCGAAGCTTCCGGCTCACTGGGACTTTTTCTCCATCCACTAGAACTACTACACTAATTCAGGGGTGTGTGACGAAACATGAACTGCCAGGAGGAGGACGAGGAGGATTCTTCTCGAATCGTTTTTTGTCATCTCGATCCGTTTGACTGACTGACTGTATATCTGAACGTGGTCTAGCAGTTCTGCGACGTGATTAAGACCTGGAACATATATACATGTGTCATTTTGTGTCGTCGTCGATGGTTATGGTGGCACCGGGCTTTCGAACATACACATTATTACCGGCTTGGAGGCTGACATTTGACTCGCCTACGAATAAAGAAAGTACTTTGCCAGTAGTTCCGGATCTTGAACCTCATTTTGATATTATGGGAGGCTCCTTGCCTGTCTACCTGCTGAAAGAGTCAGTCAAGTTAAACAGTTGAAGAGTCGCAAATAAACTAGGAACTTGTAACCCTTCAGATGTTGCGGTTCCCCTTCTGCAATGATAATACACTAGAAGGGTTGAGAGATCTTGGAGTCAGTCAAAGCACATGCAAGCAGCTCCATATACTAGCCTCCAGGATTTTGGGAAGTTCAAGTCACTCCTGGTCGTCAGAGTGTCTTCGGGAAGTCAGAACCAGGTCACATTGTTTAGTCCACTGACATGACAACAAGGAAATGGAGGCAGATACGCGATTCGAAGCAATGAGGGTCACAATAACGCGAGGTGGGGACATCTTAGAGGAAATATACTTCAATGTATTTACTTTCCACAGTACATTATTTAACTTAAAAAGACAAAAGACCAACTAAAAGCAAAAGGCCATCCGCCAACCAACCAACCCACAATAGGGATCTATCCAGAAACAATAACGCCAAAATATGCAATCCAAAAAGGAGTGGGATGTTCGAACTGTAAGTACTTGCCGTTGAGGCTATGCTTCGCCATACTTTTGCCATGCTTGATCATACTTGTTTACATAACCCCTGTTGTGGGAACAATGACTGTCTCGTGCGGGAGTCTGACATGAATTGAACGCCTTTAAATATCTAGCATGCTCTTAATCTGCTGAGGCGGGCCAGTGATGCTGTTTGTTGTTTCTGTGCTTCTGCTTCGCTCACCCGTTCTAGGTCTAGGTCTCATCGCGTCGTCTTTGTATGGCGGCGGTGGAGGCCCGTCCATCATCAGTTCGGCATGTCGGGCAGCGCGGGCGGCGGGATCTGCGTTGGCGCCCGGGAACAACAGCCCGGCCACAGCTTGTGTGGCATGCTCAGCTCGCCGCCTCTCTGACCTGCCCGCGTACTGGTTGGCGACGGTGCGGGCCTGTCCGAAATCGTTGATGGGGCCGAGGAGGTCGGTCGCTTGTTTTGACAGAGGAGTTGGCGACACGGGTCCCATCTCCACATCTTCGCCGGCCAGAGCACCGGCCGCGTTATTTTTTGCTGCGGCTTCGCTGCGGGCGTCGACAATGGTGTCGAGGTTGCGTGCAGTGGCTTTTCCACCACCGAGCTCGCGCACGTTCCGTGCTATGCGATCGCGCATGCGCTCGTGGGGAACATAGTCGGCCTGGGCGCGACGCCACCATGCAGGCTTCGCCGCAAGGCCAAGTTCGCGGTCGATTTGGGTTCCGCGTTCCCGGCGTTGGCGCAGCAGTTCCTTGTCCTCGTTCGGTCGCATGAAGCCGGAGATGGATTGGATGATCAAGATCAGCAACGCTGGCAAGTACCCACCAACATAGATGGCCACCCTGGATCCATAAACATTGAGCGGGCTGTAGTCAAACTTCCATGCGCAAAGGGCTTGGTAGGCACAGATGGCCAAGGCGATAGGCATGAGTAAAAGGAAACGGTAGGGCATGAAGCGGAATATGCCTATGGCGCGGTTGAAGATGCCCCGGTTGCGCTCGCAATAATGCTTGATCGAGTGCCATACGGAAAAGGCTATGGTGAGCCAGCAGGCAACCAAGACAAATGCAGCCGCCTTGAAACGCCCATCAGTCGCAGCCGGTTCGGCATCGAGGACAACCTGCATGGGGTATCGCTGATGTTCAATTATCCCCCAGTTGCGGGGAACGATGAGGAAGAAGTTCTGCACAAAGGGTAAGGTTAGTATAGACACAGCTCAAAGTCAAGCCAGGGGCTGGAAAAACTTACCAGCCATAGGCAAAGGTAAAAGAACAACGGCACCCAGAACTCTATGTTGGCCCGCCGGTCGTCCAGCTTCAGCACGAACGGGTTCGGATCCACAAACTGCCTCTCCATCCAACTGCCCCAGTGCCTCACGGCCTCCCAGACGGTAGCGATGGCGCACATCTGCATGATAAACCAGAAGAAGCACGTAAGGATCAGAGGCAGCTCGGGAAGAAAGTAGCGGTCGACGTCGATGTTGGTGAACAGGCTGATGAGTGCGGCGGTGATAGTCAATATGGCCCAGTACCACTGCCATCTTCTACCAATAGGCCTAAATCGACTTTCGGCGGGGAGGTGCAGTTTGCCGTGGTTTTGGAGGTTCATAAGGACGGGAATGAAGAGGAGGCCGAAGACGATGCCGAATCCCAGGCCCACACCGGCTCGCACGCCAATGGAATTGACGGGTTTGTAGCACCATGTCTCGTTGACCCAAGACCCGTTCGGAAAGATGTAGTCGGGATTCCATGGCTTGAAGGCCAAGACACAGAACGAGTTGTTGGAAAGGGTGTTGTTGGAGTAGAACGAGTAGTTCCAGTCCTGGAGTACCGTCTTGTTGAGATGAACACCGGCAATCACCGTGTCGCTGGAGTTAAACCCCTCAGGGAAGGGGAGGACCTTGCCATCCTGGAGAGACATGATTGTAGTGCGGTGCCGGATGCTGCGGGCGCGCAATCATGGGAAGAAGGGACTTCTTTGCTCGACTTGTCGTCAATGCGCGACAGGAATTGGGAGTGTCGCGAGAATGGGCGGGGGCCAAGGCGATTGACAGTTAGGACATTGCAGGCGGAGGGTGGCCGACGACGGGATCGAGGATTTCGGACAATCGACTCGTAGATCGGATAGTGTTGTTGTGTTTCCAAGTGGCTGTTGTCTGGCGCATTGAAAGTTGAGGATGCTGTGGAATGCTGACGGCCCACGCGGAAGCGACGGCAGGTCGCGCAGGGACTGATTGACTGCCCAGGCTTTAATCACTCAATGACAAGGCACCAAGTGGGGTTTAATGGGCTGAGTGGCTGGTGCTGGTGGTCGTTGCGGGGTTCCTTCAGCCAGCGACCGCTATTCCTGGCAGCTTTTTGGGACTTGGGACATCCCGTGGCAAAGGGCTGAATCGATTTGGACGGGTAGCACATAAGTCTTAAGCGCAAAAGCCTGGGAGTACTCGGCGTATTCTTTTTACTTTGATGTCTGTCGTTTCTAATTCCGATGCGGTTTTCGTCGGCCCTCGATACCTATGCAATTGGAACAAACACGCCACGCAAAATTTACGCACCTGTTGAACTTTGGTCGGCGAGTCCGCTCCTTCCAGGAAATGGAGACTTTGCGATGAGGTCACTGGCAGTCCGCCTACGAATGGCGGGGTATCCACTGTGGACCTAGTGCCAGGCTCCTAATTCAATTTTCAAGAAGGAGCCGTGGGCTGGCTGACAGGGACACCCCGCTGTATTTGGCTTGGCATCAATTTTGCTGCGAACATCCAGCCCAGCGACGCGGTGTCTGGCCGGACTTGACAACGGTCATTGACACCTCAGGTTGCGACGACACGACACGATGAGCGCCCGCAACGTCGACGACGACGACGAGCCCTCGTACATTGACTACGAGACCTTTCTAGACCCCAATTTTAGCCCGTCCTCGTTTGCCAACACGCTTGTGCTCGCGACAAACAACCCTAATGACGCGCCGCTCGACCTCTCGACCCCCCTGTCTCGTGTCCTCTTTGACATCCAGGAGATCGACTCCCACATCGACATCCTCACCACCCGCTCCGCCATCCCCCTGCTCACTCACACCAAGGAGCAGACCGACGCCAGCGCCCGCATCGTCGCCGACATCGACACCCAGATCCGCGCCCTCAACGACAGCTACAAGCAGCTCGAGAAGGAGGTCATCCAGAAGCATGCCGAGGCCGATGAGGTGCGCCATGTCGCTTCACGCCTGTGGGAGACCCTGAGACTCGGCCGTGCCGTTGGGCGATGTCTCCAGTTGGGAAGGCAGCTGGAAGTGCAGCACAGTGAGCTCGCGGGGCCGTCATCGTCCTCCACTGGCCCTGCTGCCGCTGCTGCCGCGTCTCGAAACAAGGAGGATCACCGGGCCTTGGTCCGATGTACACACACGTTGTTGTCGCTGCGCGAGATGTTCTCATCGGCCCTGACTCCGGGAGCCGAAGGATTTGGTATCGAGAAAGTGGTCGCCGTGCGATCCCTACGCGATACCATCGTCACCCCCACCGAACGGTCGGTCCGCGAAACCGCCGAGCGTATCATCCGGGAGTTCTCAGTGGGCACAGCCGCAGGGTCCGCCACGTTTGCGCAGTCGGAGGAGACCAAGGCTCGCACCATCTCGGCGCTGACCACGCTGTACCTGCTATCGCCAACTAATCTGGCCAAGGGGGAGAAGTGGGCGCCCACCCTCATGCTGCAGGCCCTTGAAGTCTACCTCCGTTCTGCCCTACAAAGCAGCATCGCCGGCCTGTCGCGTGCGCTGGCTACGCTCCCAAGTCTAGACCGAGCTCTCGCTGAAGTTAGTGCGCGATGCCAAAATGTGGTGGCCCTCGAAGCGGTCCTGGAGGCCACCAAAGCGCCCACTCACCCCCTCCTCCAGTCTTCGACTCCATTCCAGGCCGGCGTCAAGCCATCGGTGGTAGGGGCCGTTTCTGAAAAGGGCAACATGCTGCAGCCTCTTCTGGCCTACCTTGAGACAGGGTCTTTGGCGAGTTACTTCTGGCGCACCATGGCGAGCAGCATGGCTTCTCGCGTGCAAGAGATCGTCGCCAAGGGCGGTGTATCTGGGCGAACACTGAGGACGAACAGACAAGGTGTCGCCGACGCCATTAGGGATTGTGTCATCAAGGGCAGCCAACTGCCCAGTACGGTGGCTGCTGGGGCCAAGAGCAAGGGGAAAGGTGCGGCGGACGGGGAGTCTGCCGGAGGCTGGGAAAGAGAAGTCGCTGTCATGGTGGGCAGCGTCGTGAACAATATCGGGCGCTGACCTGGATGAAGGGACTCGCTCGGCATGCATCGGCCTTGGAGAAAGCTTTATTTTTTGGGTTAAAAAGCAATCCTGTATTTGCATTCTACGCGCAATATTTAGCGATCTTGCAACTAAGATACTCACTAAGTCAATATTTATTACCCCTGGCCACGATCACAACTAGTCTTCCCATGTCTGCTCAAGCTTTTTTCTCCTCTCGTCACACTGAGCCCATTTGGTACAGTGACAAGGAGCAGTATGCCCCCGTCTTGCGCCAGGTTTTGCTACAGAATGGTTGTCCTAGTTAAAGTTCTGTCTTTCTCCAGTCTTGGAGTTGCCGTCCAGGTTTTGTCATAAAATGGTTGTTCCAGGTTTTTTTTCTTCAGTCTTGGAGTACCGTTCGAGTGACTAAGTCACCCCCAATGGCTTAACGCAGCCCCATGGGCTATGACGGCCGCCAACAACAATAGTCTACGAACTGCTTATCTGCTTGGGCCGCTACCTAGGTAGCAATGGATGTAATTGTCGCATACCTGCTGAGTTGCTTGTGTGTTTTGAACTGGGTATGTTCAGTATGGTGAACCGATTGATTTGCGAGTAGCTTTCGGTTAAATGGCGGGCCGATGGACTCGGCAGGCAGTTATGGATGATGTATCGTTCCACCGCGGCGAGGTGAACGGAAACCAAGATGACAGTATCTTTCGAAAAGGCATTCGTCTTTTCCGAGGCATCATGGCAGAATGGGTAATTTGGTGGACTTGGATAAATCTCGACCCCTTCGTTCTTTTTTCCCAGTTCGCTGTTTTTCCTTGTTTCCTCTCTTGTTTCCGGTATTCCTCTTGTAGTGTTTGAACATCTACAAGGTATGTCAGGAGTTGTAATTAAGACATTGGAGCTAACTTATCTGATTCCAACACTGGATGAATCTGGTGTTTGAGGTGATTGTTGTCGTTGTAAGCACTGATACTTCGCAATCGCTGTGCGTGCTATTGGAGTCGATGGGTCTGTTTTTGTGTTTTGTTCTCTTTGCTGTACTTTCTGCTGTGAATTATTTCTCACACATTGAAGGATGTTTGCCCGGCTCGACCCTCTCTATGCCGTAACCGCCGATCCCCCTTCCCCATTCCTACCAGGGTGCTTTTATTTCCTGCTACTGCCATAGCCCTGCTAACATCGCCATCTGCCATGTCGCTCGCTTTCTGCATCCATTCCATTGTTATAGGGCTGTTTAGTTGCGCCACCGCTGCCCAGGTGCCCCCCACGATGGTGCTATTGCTGCAGACGAAGCAAAAGGCAACTGTGATCAGCGTCACAATAAATATGTGGAGGTTTACCAGCCCCATCACGACGAAGAAATAAGTCTTCCTGATGGGTTTGGTCACCGACACAAGGGTGGTGATATCAGCAACCCCGTATGCATCAAACTGAAACTGGTGATCTAGATATGACATGCCGTATATGATGGTCAGGAGCCCCTGCAAAGCCAGAGCAGGATTGTCCGTATTTTTCAGTATGCCGCTGAATATAGCCGAATGCAGCGACGATGCGCCCTGGCTCCGTTTGCACCAGTTGCAGAGAATGAGGCTTGAGTTATCCTCGGGGACGAAGCGTTGAAAGGCAGACCGAACCAAGCCGTCGGGGAACGTTCTAATAACGCTATTGTCCCAGAACTGACCCCATTCAAAGAGATCAGTGCCTAACGGAAAATCTGATGCTCCAAACAAGCTAAATATCCCCCGCTCGTCGAGGGTGCTCATGTTAGCTGTGCCGCCAAGCTGGGTCTGAATCTGCTTTGTCTCGTATGCTGACCGCTCCAGGGACCACCTCCAGCTGGGCTCCCGAGCAACGGGCAATGTGAGGTCTCCCACTCTCCGAATGCTCACATTTTTGAAATCCTCTGGATCTGGAGTGGTGAAGCACATGGTAAGCTTAAGCGACCACTCCGGGGACGTCCACCCCGTGCTACTCAGCGGGACCTCTAGCCATTCTCTTCGATTGGTGGTGGCGCCAATAGATACATAGCTCTCGCTTGTCACCCTTTCCGCATACAGTGTCCCGCCATCGCCCACCGTATGCCACGGCCCTGTCGTATTCAACAAGACAAACGCCACGCCGCTAAAGTCTTCTACGGGTAGTTTGCAGAGAGCAGCTGGCCAGTCTAACACATCAACAACGGTCCGATCGCCAACAAATGGTGGCGGGGACTCAAAGCGATAGGAGGACTCCGATTTGGAAACTTCAAAAGTGCAGTTGAAGGGCTGAGACGAGAGATAAAAGCTCGGGATCCGGGCTCCTGAGAAGGGTGTGGCATCGTTTGGAAGACTGTATGAGATCAGTCCCGAAATGCGCTGCGACGAGAGAGTTGCATTCTTGATCAAGGGTCTCGTGCATATGACCCTGCTTTTGAACAGTGTCGCGGGCCCGGTGTACTGGAGAATGGCACTGCGTTCCGCTTCTGTTTTAAACGGGATGAAAGCGCGGGTGACACGCCCGGTATCCCTGAACTCGGGGTGGTTTTGTGCAAACTCGGCAGCAGACGGATAAAGGGTCTCTTTAATTTCCGCAAAAGCTGGGAAAGTGGCTGGCCGCATCCGAAAATACTCGTTCGCCTCATCGCCCCAGGAGTTGCTCGTTATGCCGTAGCGCACTATTTGATTGAGTGATACTACGGGCAGATTGCCGGCACCAACATCGGATAGCAACGCGGTCGAAGTGAATTGCAAGCATAGGGTGTTTGTCGCCAAAATGAGCATCACGAGCAGGAGGATCGAGTTGTAGGGTCTCTTGCGTGAGATGGATATGTCCAAGTACATCAGCAGGGACGCCGGCCCATTGTTGGAGACTCGAATTAGCGACACTGCCGCTGCGTTTGGTAGGGACACCTCGAACGAGCTCAGCAGTATTGCTGCGACCATCGATGTGCATGTGGCAGCCTGGGTTGCGATGGCAAAGCGTAGGACCAAAGAGGCGATGGTAATAAACCGCGTAACCCAATCAGCCAGGACAATTCGCCGCCATGACGGGTTGTCGGTGTTGCTGAGCCAAAGAAAGGAGAAGAATCCCAAGGACGCGAAGATGAGAGCTGTTCCGAAGACAAGAGAGGCTGACGACCAGTATCCAAGCCGTCGATACATAGTCAACAGCGATTTCGAAAGCTTGCGACGACGTACAGCTTTAGTATGGAGGTTTGCCGCTGCTGGGCGGATACTTTGAACTTTCCCCGGCTCCCGAATCTCTGGTGGCTCAACTGTGGGTGTCGGCATTGCTGCTGCAATAGACTAACACACGTCTAGCTTAAATTTTTTAGAAAATCGTAGATAAGTCTGCAACAACATAACGGAGCATGTATTCTGGATGAGTAAAGTACCCGGAAGGAATGTAGAAACAAAATGAGGTTGAATGTTGTCTTGTTGGATGGGGTATGACAAGTTGGCGATGCTTTGACACAGTTCACACTTCGTCATTTATACACGAGGGGCTTCATCGCAACCATTTGAAAATAGATTAGCTGCAAAGACCTTGTTCTAGCTAAAGGCACCCTGGTTTGATTTATCCAAATTAGACCCTCGGCCACTAGATTTATTGGGCCGCGTTGCAATGTACACTACCAGTACCTGTACCTCGCCGCAGCAATCAATTATCTATCTGCCTTAGCTTCTCCATGCGAAATTCACCGTATCGCCCCCACACATATGTTCTTCGAGTGCGGGAGGACTCAGTCATATGTTCTTTATTACAGTTATCCGAAGTAAATTGCGGTGTTCGTTGACCAGGTCTGTAGGCTGCCGATGTTCGAATTTTGGCAACGCCTCAAGTTGAGTGGTGAACTGGAGACCGACGCCATGAAGATTCCGCCCATTCCCAACCGGATGATTGAGGAGTTCAGAGCACATATCTGATATTTTCTGTTGTTGTGACAGTTCCCTGCTATTCACCCCTTCACCGTCGCGGTCGAAGTCAGTGTGGCTGTGGCCAGGGGGCGGCTGTGGGGTCGGTTTCTATCAATCACTTCGTCCCAACGACATGCCATGAAGTGGAATGACAGTACCGCGGATCAGAGGACAGGCGGACCAAATAAGTTGCTGAGTGAATGCAAGGCTGATGAATCCCGCTTAACATCCGCCCAATTCGTGCATTTGATGTCCTTCTGTCATCTCCTAGTGATTTTCGGCCATTAGCGCGCAGGGAAATTCTGACCTCGACGGACATAATCGCAATACTCCTGGCAATATCAACTCTTCATAGGGCTTTCAAGTGCTAACTGAATGGACCAGAACTTTTGAATGTATATATCTTGAAATACGCCTCGTGTTCGGCAGATCAAATTTTAACGAAGCAGGACGAGTAGAGATCCAGAGGCAACTTTACTCAGAGCAGATATGCCCTTCTCAAAACGTGAATGCCACGACAAGACAGACAATACCTGTACCAGTAGATCAATTATTCCCTTTTAATTACCGCAGAACGGGTTGAATTCGCTTCTGGATCCGCCGAGCTGCGACATGAAGCGTCAAGGTTCCATCCTTTCAGCATTCACTTCGATCCTCGACCCATGTACGAACGGGGATGCCTCGTTGGACAGACTGCCTCACCATTCGCCATTAGAGGCCTGTTTGAACATAAAAGCAAGTGAATGAAGTCGTCACAGGGCCTGTCTCCTACCTGGCGCTGTCTCTACATTTTCATCTCTACCCGTCGGGCTGCGTAGGTTACCACGCGGAGGCAAGGTAAAGAGCAGTCAAGTGAAACGATGATGCCCTAGCCCTGGTGCCAAAGCTGTTTTCGCAATTTCTCCACACAAGGCCACCAATATTTGAGCTGCATCCAAAACCGAGTCTTCTCCTGAACTTGCACACCGACCCTGTCGTCGACCTGCTTGGACGCCTCTCTCCCTACCCAACCGCGCCCTTGACGGCATGCATCGCCGCTAGCTTGTTTGTACCCCTGGCAACCCACTTGCTCAGAGAACTGTTTTCCCACTGCTGGCACATCTCGTTGCCCCCTTGCTCGAGCAGCAGGTCGCCCATCGGCTCGCACAACTGTTGCTACACTTGTTGGCACGGCTGGCTGCCCACCTGGTTCCTTACGTTTACATTCACCTACTCGCTCACAATCCTCCCACGGCTGGCTGCTCGCTTGCTAGCGCCCTCGGTCGCCCATAAATATCCTTCCTCCCCAACTGTTTCCTCGCCCAACCTTCTGTACACTTGCCTGATTGTCGAGTTTACGTGCCCGACTGCCCTTTACGCGTACATATCAACATGGCGCCCACGCATCGCAAACCTTCTTCGTCGGGAAGCGAATATGAGCCCATGGACTCACCGGTAACAAATTTCCCCCGCAACCACTTTTTTACGCTCTTCCTTTCTAACCAACACCCTCAACAGTCACCCCAACCCCGACACCATACTGCACGCACCACACCACGACACAACAAACGCCAGCATAACGGCGGAGAAGCCGAGAAAATGGACCGCCGCTATACTGAGGACGACCTTCGGTAAGCCCCCGTTGTTTCCCCCCTCTGCGTTACCATTCCTTTTCGATCGAATCCGCAAACTAACCAATGCCACTCATGTCTCGCGCAAACAGGCTGCTCGACTCGGGCAATTTCTCTGACGCCCGCGTCATTTTCAAAGACCGGGTCTGGAATGTCCACAAGACGATCATGTGCCCACGCTCCAAGTGGTTTGCCGATGCCTACAAGGGCACGCCCGAGGCAAGTCGCGATCGCCCCAACGCGTGGCCCTCGGCCTCGCCACCCAATTGCGGAACCCGGAAACTGACTCCCTCACAGGACGGACAGACTAGCGTGGTCAACCTGACGCCTGACCCCGAGAACGCCTCTGACCGCACCGAGGATGAGATTAACACCCTCATCCGATTCATCTACTCAGGCGGTAGGTGCCTCGCAATTTAAACCCCATGCCTCCCACCTAACCCCTTACACCTCCACCTCCTCTCCAAATGCAAAATTCATTTGCGAATTACGCGTAATCAAACTAACAATCTTCTTCACAGCCCTTGACCCCAAAGTCTGGAGCACCCGCGTAAACCCATCGTTCAAACGGTTTGTCAGACTCTTCAACCTCGGCCACGAGTACAGCGTGACTGCCCTGTGCGACGACGCGCTCGCTCTCCTTCGGGATTTCTGCGACCTGAAACTCGCGGAGCTCTGCTCGTACGACACCGACAAGTCGGGCCGCCACGGTGTAGTTGACATCCACAAGCACGACCCGACCGACTACATCGAGAACCTGATCGACGCCATCTGGGCCTCGTACACCGTGCAGACCAACACGTGCGCCCAGGCCCTGCTGTGCGCCTTCGTCTGGGCCGGACGCGAGCGCCTCCTCAAGGAAGACCCGTACATCAACGACTACTTCCTGAAGGTATGCGAAGGATGCCCCATGTTCGGCAACCACATGTTCCAGATCTCCATGGGCGTCGACCCATCCAGGTGGCTCCCTATGAGCGGCGAGCAGGTCCGCGAGGTGACGATGGGGTTCGACCACACCCACAAGACGCAGCACCCGGACCGCTGCGCGTCCTGCAACGAGTGCTTCGACGACAAGAACATGAAGAAGGCCATGTACACGCCCTTCATGGTGGTCGCCCGCCCGGCCGCGTACTGTCTCCACTGCGTGAAGAAGCACGACCCCAACGATAAACCCTTCTGGCGCGAGAGGGATGATGAGTCGTCCAGTCTCGCCAGGGTCAAGAAGGATCTGTCCGCTGCTACTGAGGATGTCGCGAACAAGATCAAGCAGGAGGAGAACAGCTCCCCCTCGCCTGGTCGTTTGGCTGCGACACCGGTCAAGAGAGGCCAGAAACGCGCCAGGGAGCCAGTTGTCTCTTCGTCTCAGCCGTCCGCGAAGAAACAGGCTGGGTCTTCAGCCCGTGCTAATACTGGTATTGCGTCTAGTTCCCTGGGCGGTGCGTCTGCGTCCAGCAGCAACCAGGCCGCGGCGGTCCCCAAGAAGCGCGGCCGCCCTCCCCTCTCGTCCGACGCGTCGTCGCCCCCGTCGCCCGCGGCGCGCAAAACCCCGGCCGCGGCAAAGAAAGCTCCCGGCTCGTCGAAGAAGCCGGCCGCGCCCTCGGGCGACGACAAGTAACCGCGTCGCCCTCCCAATCTCAGCACAGGATCGGTGGGTTTCGATACCCGTCTGGTCTCGTTTCACCTGCGTTTAGCAGGTTCGGAAAGGCGTTCATAAGTGTTTGGGAGGCGTCTGGGACTGGAAATGGACGGGTATACTGCTTTTCTTTCTGCCTGGACTTTTCCTTGATTGCTTTCTCGAGGTAGGACTTTCATTCTTCATAGCAACAGCATGGTTCAGGGGCTCCCTTCTTTTATAGAAGCACAACTTGCACTTTGTAGATAGGGATGATTTTATGAGCAGGGATGAGATGGGATAGGAACTAGAATAGTCTAGTTGCGATGTTTTTTTTTCCCCTTCTAATTATTCTTTCAGCCCAAATAACTGCCTGGGATTGTGCGATGCTGTAACATGTGGTGATATTGGGTCAAGAATTTCAATACCGAACGGCCTGATCTTCGTAACGAAAGAATATATAACGGAACAAACGTTTAGGCAATCATTTACTGATCTAGGCTCTATCAGACAGAGCTGATATTTAACATAAAAAGGTAGGCATGGCACACTTTCGCAGCCTAGAACTAAGACGCACAATCCCGTTTCGTAACAGACTGAAAAAGCTTGCCCAACAACTCGGCTGAGACAAAAGTTTGAAATGTGACACATCCGCAGGTTCCGCTGCCTGGTACTATAAATCCCTTGTCATCTACTAGGCAACCAACATACAGTAACTAGTCGCATGACCCAACCTCACTTAGCTCAATGCCGGGCTTTACCGAAAGCTGAATAGGTCCCCTTTTTGAGTACAACCAAGAGTAAGTGCTGAGTGCTTACAAAAAGCTGTCTTGCGGCGCGGCATATACACGCGTATATACGAGTACCTACGCACTACCTTACACATCTCCGCCCCAAGACAAGGAGTGTAGGGTCAGCAAAAAGAACGCAGCCATGCCGTCATCTCAAGCCACACCCTTCTCTAAAAGCTTGTCTTCGTCTGACTTTGTTGGTGGGTGGGTCACACATAGTACGTAAGTGACACGGTGCGCGATGATGCCTAGATTAAGTTATCTTGCCGAGCACTGGTACGCTGAGTTGAAAGTAAGTAATTATTATGACCATCCAGCATTTCTCTGATACAGAATGGTCAAATATATGCGAGCTTTTGTTTGGTAGTACTCGGGAGTCTGCTGGAGCTGTATGTCCAAGTATGTTTGAACATCTCAGTAATTCATTGTAAGGGCGTCCGTCAATCAATGAAAAAAAAACACAAAAACATTTGAAGCAGAGGAATGGGAAGGCAGTTATTCTGTTTAACAGAACACCATATAGGGCTAGTGAGCGAGAAACAATCTATTCCAAGGAACTCCCAAGGACCCGGCCTGAGCGGTACGGTTCTAATGTATCCAGGAAAACAAACAAGAAAAAGAAGCGCACATAAACAATGAGAGAAATACTCAAAAACCCCGTTCACGAAAGATTCCACATACTTCCCACGCATCCCCTCCAGCCCAGACATCAAACCGTCTGCCCCAGCCGCAGAACCATGAACTCATCCAAGAACTCAATACTCTGCTCCATATCGGCCTTGAGCAGCGACTTGCCAGCCGTCATGGGCAATCTCTCGGGCGTAGGCTGGGCGAGGTACGTCTTGGCTCTCGTGCGGTGCGCCGTTCGGAACAACTGCCCGTCCACATTTATGTCAACATTTCAACTCCCTTTCCATTGAGGTTTCTCAGCAGGGGAATGGAGGAAAAACTTACCCTCAAACGCTTAACAATCTCTCTAAACTCCCTGGCAATCTTTACCTCTTCCTCCCCTTTGTCCCCTAACTTCCTACGAAAAGAATGCTTCCTTAGCGCCGCGCACAGCGCGCGCTGCCTTGCAGGCACATTCCTCCGCAGGTCCTCATCTGAAAGGTACGCATCGATTCCAAGAAATGCATCCAACGTTTGAAAGAGAAGGACTTGGTTCCCGCTTAGGCCGTCGTATTGGACCCATTTTCCGCCGCTGTTGTTGTTGTTGTTGTTGTTGTTGTTGTTGTTGTTGTTGTTGTTGTTGTTGTTGTTGTTGGGGTCGGCGTGGCCGGCGCCCCAGGCGAAAAACCCTTGCACGTGCGAGAGCCAGACCGCCTGGGCGATCTTGGAGTCGTGCAGACGGTCGTAGTAGCTGCTTAGCAGCGGCCGCAGATGGTGCGTGATGCGGGCCACGTGGGCGGCGCAGGTGAGCAGGTCGTTGCGCTCGAAGGCGAGGGTGGATTGAATTATTGCGTGG
Source organism: Podospora didyma (assembly GCA_033439775.1). Lineage (NCBI taxonomy): Eukaryota > Fungi > Ascomycota > Sordariomycetes > Sordariales > Podosporaceae > Podospora > Podospora didyma. The sequence continues at coordinate 925,477 of JAULSW010000011.1, forward strand.
TAGACGGGTACTGCCTATTTTTAGGGAACAGGGTTTTTTGTTAGAGAGCGGATAATTGCTATGGGATGATAGAGTAGTAGTAGAGGAGGGAAAGAACCTACCTGGGTCTCGATTTCATGCATGATGCGCGAAAAGTTCTCCTCAGACGAGAGTACCTGCTCGGGCATGCCGGTGTTGGCCTTGAAGACGTGACGTCCTTGGTCGTCAAAGTTGAGCACCATCATGGCGTGGAGGTTACCGGCCTGGGAGGTGCACCCGAAATGCCGTTGGAGATATGTCCATGGCTCGTCAAGTTCGGCGGGCAAGGCAACCTCCCGTTCTAGCTGGGCGACTCGTACCACGGGGATGGTGCCCCATCTGATAGACAGAGAAACGTGAGACGGTGTTTGTGTCGGGGTGGAAGAGCTCGCTCACCTGTATGCGTGTCGACACGAAGCGATGCAGCAGTAAAAGGCGTTGTATGTCTCCCTCGGGATGACGTCCCAGCGTCCGGCGTCGGCTGCCTCGAGGATGGTTCTGACTTGGACCAGGTCAACCCGTTCACGGAGGAGGGCTTCGAACTTGGAGCGGTAGTTGGTAATGCGGGCGTAGTTGACGTCATCTTCGAGGGATGGGTTGGCAGACGGCAGAAGTGGTGCCAGCTCTTCGTAGACCTTTCGATAAGTACAGAGTGCCGCGGGCCATGTCAAGATGGCATGGTTTGTGCGAGGCGGCCAGGCTCCGGCTCCGTCTTTCTGGATTAGGTCGGTAAGGACGGCAGCTGTTTCGTGAGAGTCGGCTAGCTGCTGGATGTGCTGTATCATATGTCTGTTTGTCGTCCCACTTTGTGCATTGTTTGATCTGTAGCGGTTCCAGAATGTAACCCGAGAGAGTTTGAGAAACCCTGTGGCTGGCGACACGGCCACGAAGGCTGCGAAGGCACTAAGGAGGATAGAGACAAGTAAAAGCCCAAAGTCGAACATTTTGGGGGTGTTGGAGTGTTTGCTAAGTTGCTGAGAGCTCGAGCAGACAATAGGTGGAAGGCACAGCCATCCTTATACTCCCGGCTGCTTGGTAGGAGTCGGGATACACGGAACACTTGTGGTGACTAAAGTAGTCTCTCCTCATGGCGTCCATGTTATGCCCGTTTCCGGGTACCCAACCGAATGACGCGGCTGTACCTGTACACATGCACTCGCCGCTGCGCATGTCGAGATACCGAGAATTTTTGGCCGCCCTGCTCGGCGACGGCGCAGTAAAAGGCGACTCGAAAAGACGTGCAAGATGGGGTGCCGCTGTTAGCGCTGCCACCATCATAAGCTGAACTTGCTGCGCCGGCGTGTCTCGGGACCGAGAAAAAATTTCCACCTCCATAAGTCACTATCACGACGTTGAGACAACGATTCTAGAAACTGGACAAAGAAAAGACCCGGACGACACCACTGTTGGTGAGATCGGCGGCATCAGAATGCTAGGATTGTCGGAATGAACTCGATTGGACTAGATCAAGTGACACCGCTCCTAGCGAGCGGTGAGAAATATTCTTGGTGGCTGACTCAACTTTGCTGACATGAAATATGTTTAGCAGGCAGCGAACAGAAGCGCATGCTAGCGCTGAAAGGGGAAAAGAGGTGTAAACATTTGAGGGTTAGGGTATGAGATGTGAGCGCCAGATCGACCAGCCCGCCCTCCGAAGTTGATCGGGGCTGCGCGCCACCACTAGATGAGCTGATCCTGCCGGAGTCGGAGTCTTCAAGTTGCGTCACGAAGTTGAGAAAAAACCGGAGGCAAATGGACCAAGACCAAAGGAACGGGCGTAGGCGTGGAAAACTAATTCCTCTGCCGCCATGGCGCTTGCCACGTCAGGGAGAAACGCGGGTTGTTCCGCCTCTGAGGCTTAAAGTTTCAGACGCGCCCGCCACCAGGACTCGCTGTTCTTGGCATCTGAAGATTTTAAGCCAAGGCTGAGGGCGCAATCCACGGTCGTTCAGTTGATGCTAACTGCTAGCAACTGGAGGCGTCGACTGGCTTGAGGGGACGTGCAGGGAGAACTGGACGTCGACTGCTGGTGATCATCCACCGATAAGAGGAGCCGGAGTTTACCGTGCTCAAGCAATCTAGCGCGCCCCCATAGACCGCCGACCTATTTCTGGTGGCGTTATTTTTGAGGTCGTCGAGATTGCCCATTTTGTCGCTCCGATCGGTTCTGTGCCTAGTTCGAGTTGACCACTTCACCGTAAGGCAGCCTCACCAGGTCATGTGCTTACTTGCGCCCTAGCGATAGTCAGTACTGAATCAAGAGCTTATATCGTCGCCAGCGAGAAGTGACGTGTCGCTGAGCGGCGACTTTTGTGTAGAATGATTGACATCCATCTGAAGTTCTCAAAGCCATTGGCGGCAAGACTGAGTAGTTCTAGAAGCGCTGCGTTCCAGTAGATACCGTTGCTAGCCTCCCCGAGAACCCACCTCGCCCATTTTCCAAAGGAAAGAAGGCGCGGCTTGCCCCCTGCCAAACATCGTCCGGCCCAGACGGAACATACAGTCTTCTTACGTCAACAATGGCCAGATGTGAGATTATACCGGTCAGAGCCCGGCCCAGTGCATGGCCATGCAGGTGCAGGATCTATCCGTGCTCCATCTATAGATCTGGGTTTCTTGGGAAGACGAAATGAGTCAGCTGAGCCTAGGCAAAACATGGGCGTGATGCCAATATCATCGGCAACGGACCGGTAGGGCTGAGATAAGGTGGTAGTGCAGAAGTGTCGGAAATAGGCACGGCACCCATGACGATGATCCTCCTACATGGACTGGTGGTGCATCGCTGAGCCAGGCCCACGCGCCGTTAGTTATGACATGTGACTATCGAGCGCAATCGGCCGTCTTTTACGTCGGGCTGGACTTGAGCGATGGTTGTCAACGACGAGAGCAGCGACAGATGGCCCGCAGGCTGGTTGTCACACACTTGAACTCATTTCGGAGGTGGGATCGGACTTTGTTAGTTCAGCTTGGAAAATACCATCCACGACTTGCTAAAGCCGCCTATATATGGAGCAGCCATACTGCGTCGGCCACGAACGCCAAATACCGACGGGGAAGGACCAGTAGGGGACAATTGCGACGACGCTGCGGGCGACAGCAAGCAAGACAGCCTCCAAAGCTGGTCAAGCATCGCTCATTGGTGAGTACGTTTCAATTGAGAAAGGCATTGCGAATGTGTAAAATGTCAAAACAGAGATCCGGCAATTGTCGGAGGATGGCATATGTCAGGGACAAGTTCGAAGAGAAACTGGGTTGGACCTCAGAGAGAGTTGAAACTGGAAGAAACGAGTCGTAGAGGTGGGGGGGAAGGGGGGTTATAGTATTTGGCTCCTTCCGTTTAAAAGGTTGACGGAACTCGATTCCTTCCCTCTGCGCGATGCCACCGATGAACTGCAAGGCAGAAACAAAGTACGGAACAGAAGGGACAACCAGGAATGAAATTAAAGTTTCCGCCATTGCCAAAAGTTCTGACTTTCAACATGGCGTCATGCTCCAATGGCTCACGCCTTCCTCTGCATCGGTTTCCGGCATCTCGCCAACAACAAATCGGACTCGTCCCCAGGTGGATCTTGATGCGCTGCCTATGTGCAAGGCACTCACTTCGGTTGTTGGATCGACTCTACTTCGCCTGATGTAACGCAGCGCTAAAAGCACTGGATTAGGACCTATGCGACGACGTGTACACTCCCAGCGCAACTGTCATTGGCCATTTCCCTTGTCAGCATAAACCGAATGTGTGTAACTCCGCGATCTCAACTTCTGGTTCTCGAATCATCAGTACGAAGGATTGCCAAGCACTCAATATCCCAACCGCGACGATTCCTACCCACAGATACGATGGGCTCTATCGAGAGAAGGATCACGGCTTGCTTGGCTTCGATAATTAGTGCTTACTTATACAGAATATGGCTTGCGGCTGCGGTCGCCCTTATTTTGGTGCGACGATAACAACGGTTTGGCCCACTTCCTCTCTTTTGACATCACGTTGATAAATTCCCAGACAACCCAGCCATCTCCGGTTTTAAACAGACAGACACCAATCAACCATTCAAATCCAGCAATTACAGCACCAATTACACCATGTCATCCAACAGAACCATCCTGGTAATCGGCTCTGGCCCAGGAATCGGCCGCTCCATATCGACTCTGTTCGCCTCCAAGCGGTACAACAACGTGGTCCTCATCGGGCGGCGCGCAGAGCAACTCAAACTCGAGCAAGCCGCCGTGGAAGCTGCAAGCCCCACTGTCAGTGTAAAGATATATGCGGTCGACGCGACCGACACCGCCGCACTGCTGGCGGCCCTCGACGATGCCGAGGCCGCCTTCGGAAAGCCCGAGGTCATCTTCTGCAACGCGGCGCGGGTGCTGCCCTCGGCGCTGCTGGAGCACGACGTCAAAGATATTGAGTATGATTTCAAAGTAAGCCCACAATTCCCATCATCGCCACGAAGGGACAAGGGGAGACAATGCTGAACCAGAAGGGGAAAAAAAGATCAACGTATCAGCGCTGTACGTCCTCGCCCAGCGGTACATCCCAGACCTGATCACCCTCGCGAAAACAGACCCATCCGCGCAGCCCGCCTTCATCGTGACGAGTTCGCTGTTGCCGCAGCACCCGTACCCGCCTTTCTTCGCGCTGTCGCTAGTGAAAGCCGCGCAGCGCAATCTCATGCAAAGCCTGGCGGAGACGTACGCGGGACAGGGCGTGCACATTGGCGTGATTGTTGTGGGCGGGCCGGTGTCGCCCGACCATGAGGCGTGGAACCCAGAGAATATTGCGGCCAAGACGTGGGAATGGTTCTTGCGCGCAAAGGAGGAGCCGTCGTTCGAGGTGCTGATTTAAAAATTGTGACAATGGCACGGATCTATGGCGAATACAGGGGCACCTTTGGTTGTGTTTCGGCTTGTTTTGGGGCTGTGAAATCTGGGTATCAATGATTGGACTGTGTATGGGGCATTGTGCACTTGTCTTCAAGCCCAGAAAAATACATTGCCCCTGAAAGCCAAGTTTGAACAAGGGGAGACACAACTGGTCTAAATCCAACATACATCAAGGCTACCTAATAACACTTCCTTAGGTAAAAAGCAACCCATTTAATCCCTCTTGATCTCCTTCTCAGCCCTCGCATCCGCACCGGCATAACCTCCCACATCCTTTTTTTCCCCGTTCGCATCATTATAATGCTGCGTGAAATCATACCTCACAGCATTCATCCCCAACAACAACTCCTTCCTAAACTCCTCATCCCCTTCCGCCTGCTTCAAAAGGTTCATCCACTCGTCCCTCGCGAACCTCGTCTCGGGGTTCTTATCCGACACCCTCCGGAAATTTTCTTGGGAAATCACATCAATCACCTCCTTCCACTTCTGGATCCTCTTCTCCGAGTACAAGTCCAGTAACGCGTCCGGATCGTCCACCCGCCCGTCCCAGATCCCGGAAAGCACGTCGTACAGCCCGCCCACGTCGACGAATCCGCCCGTAATGCCGAGTCCGCCCCAGGGGTTGCATAGGTGCGCTGCGTCTGCGACTAACAAAACCCGGCCGACGCGGAACTTGGGCGCGCACCGCTGGTGCATTTTGTACGGCGAGAAGTTGACGATTTTGTACTCGGACGGTTTGGGGTGGCCTGGCAGCATGCGTTCGAAGATTTCGGGCTGGCGGGCGATGTACTCTTCGCGTGTGAGGCCGGGCGTGTCGCCGTAGGTTACCCGGTAGAGGCCGTCTTGGGTGATTTTGGCGGCCATCTGGGTTATGGGATGGGAGGTTAGCTTGAGGATTTGGATAGGGGGAAGAGAGGGGGGAATAGGGAGACGTTACGTAAAAGTTCTCGGGGTGGATGGTAAAGTTGGCGTCGTCCCAGTTGAACCTGGAAAAGTCGTAGTATGTCTGCACGTCAAACATGTTAGGTATCTACGACTTTTTGATGGGAAGCTAGGGATATAGGAACACCCACGTTGGTCGCAATGATCTGCGCGTCCCACGTAAACCCAGGGAACTCGTCCCCAAACAAGCTCCGGCGGATCTGGCTGTTCGCGCCATCAGCGCCCACGATATAATCGCCTTCGATCCTCTTCCTGCCGGCCGGCGTCTCGACATCCACCCACGCGGTGCCGGCGTCCTGCCCGACATCGACCACCTTGTGCTCCCACTCGATCGTCGCGCCGTACTTGGTGGTGGCGACCTCGAGCATCAGGGTATCCAAGTCCTGCATGACGAAGCAGTGCGTGCGCATGTCCTGGCCGTCAATGTCGGACAGCACGTCGGCCTTGAAGCCCGCCATGTAGGTGTGGTTCTCGTCCGGGTACCGCCAGCACATGGTGTTGAGGATCATGCCCCGCGCGCGGATCTCGTCGATGATGCCTGCGCGGATGAACTCGGGGATCGCGGGCGTGCCGTAGTGTGCTGCGCGCGGCTGCTGGTCGAGGTGGTCGGACGCCTCAAGGATTTGGACGGGGATGCCATGTTTGCCGAGGAGGACGGCTAGCAGGAGACCTGAGGGGCCTGCGCCGACGATGATTACCTGCGAGAGGGGCAAGGGGAGTTAGCTTCTTCCTCGTTGGTGGTCGTCCACGTGTTGGAAATTGAGGAAATACCTTTTTGAAGGGTCGTTCGGCCATGTTTGCTGGTTCACGGAGCAGCTAGTACACTGTAGACAATGAATGGCTGGCGATCGTATGTTGGTAACTTGGGTTGAAGTTTGATTTGTAGATAAGTGGTGGATGAAGTCACCCGGTGGCGTTCTCGACGAAGCGGTTCGCTGGGTATAGGTATCCCCCTGCACCCGCAATTGTGTGGGTTGTGATGGGGTGTAGAAGCCAAGAGTGTCGGCGGTGAGGTTCATGGGATGACCCACGGGTGAGATGGTGTGGGTTGGATATTTTGCCGATGCGGTCATGCTGCAATACTTCTTCTCCCGGCGTGCTCTTTTATTGCCGTGAACCATGGTTGGATGTGATCCTCCACCATCCGTCTCGGGGTTCGTTGGCGGGGTCGCGATCGGAGACGTGCGGGGTGATTTGCTGGTGCTTGTCCACTTGGCCCGACACTTGCACCGCAAATGGCCACTGCGCCCGTTGGAGTGAGGGGACAGCCGGCAGATGGAGACGGGGGACCACTCAGGGGCTGAGGGAGACCTGCACATCGGCCCACCTTGGATCAGACGTCGGCCTAGGAAGGAGCAGTGTTGCAGAATTTTGACCATGGGTCGCTATTTCTGCACGAAGGCTGTCAATGGCGAACCCCGCTTCAGACTTGTGTCTTGACCAAGGGGTAACAGGAGCGCGCGGAGATAATGGCGTTACACGAGCATATCTGACATATATTATCAGGCATTTTTGAAGTTGGCCGAGGCTGAGAAAAATGGACACAACACGTGAGGGCAAGTCATAGGGAGTAATCACAAAGAATATATCGACATAGTTACACAGAGGCTCATGCAGACCACGTTCCACAGCAATAACGACAAGGATGTAACGCCCCAAAAAAAGACACTATTCATTCATTCATAGTCATTGAGAGACTACACGTTAATTGTATACTGCCATGCCCGGGGCATACCCCGTCAGCTTCTCCCCGTTTGACGGCAAGAACTTCTTCTCCTTGTTCCACAGCTCGGCGTTCTTGGCCAACTCCTTAACAACCTCCAGATCAAATTCCGGTTCAGACAGACAGACGGACAATGAAAACGTGGGCTTACAGTGAGCGCAGTCACATCTTTAGTGCATTCAAAATAGCCAAAAGCCCCTGATCCGCAAGGGTGAACCATTCCTTAACATACAGGTCAGCCATTGTCCTTGTCGCCGTTAATAACTATGCCGCAAAGAGAAGGGGAATAAAGCCAGGATGCAACTGGCTTACGCTCCAGGGGATTGGATCTATTAAAGTGCTGCTACTTCCTATACGAATTCAATGTGAAAACTTAGAGTCTCAAGAGGGATGTCATTGTTTCATCTTATAAGGACAGTATGTACTGGAAAAGAAACACATCTCTAGCAACGGGGATTCCGCCAACAGTCCTGCTATAGCATCTGTAGAATTCCCATCAGTATCGACGCTGTGAGCTTCGGGGCCATTAATGGGATATGTACGCGTCTGGGAAGGGATTCCCCTCGTTGTTAGTGAAGTAGAGGCCATTATCTTCTCGCTTTCCGCCGATTCTGCACCCCAAGACCTTGGCGATGATGCCGGCTGGTCGGCTGGGCCTTCTTTGGCGCTCTACATGTGGCAGGCACGAGGTTCGCGGTATTCACCTTGGACGCCAACTCTAATCGCTGCGACTACGGCCTACAGCGGATACTATCGCGGGTCCAGCTGGTTGGTGTTGATGCTCATGGTGGCGGCGCGGGAAATCCCTGTTTTTCAAGCTGATATTCGGACGTTAAGGGTCGATAAATTTGACTCCTCCACGTCGCGATGGCGGGTTATGCTTTATAATTGGATTTGGTGCTCACCTTTCTGTCCCAGACCATAGAACATCTCGCTGCTAAATATATTCCACGCCCAAACCCGAGAGATGCATTACTACCTTGTCTATAACGCCTATATAAACTCGTCAACGTCTATGTTGTTGACTATTGACCGCCGATCCGTCTACCAACGCAAATGTGCATATGCGAGCGCAGCTATAGGGTAATTGACGCGGAAGTGCTGAAAAGCTCATAAAACTCTTTATCACAATGGCTCTAAACGAGGCTAGCTGCGAGCGACAATGTTTGTTTGAACCAAATCGAGTACCTCGCCAAGCCCGGCCCCTCACGCCAGAAATTAGAGTCATGATGTCAGAATGTTGACGCTTTAAACGGAAGCTTCACAACCAAACAAACCGGAGCATTTGCTCCGGTTAATCCAGCGATAGCCAATGAGAAATACATGGCCATATATATAGTCCGCAGAGTTTTGATATTCTTGTTGACATACGTTGAAATCAGGGGGAAAGAGACTTCAGACTTTATACCAGTCAAGGTTAGGGTTTACTGCCACGGGAATGAAGACAACTGAGCTGACCACGCCTAAGAATGTTGATTTTGCTAGGCTGGAAACAACTGTCTTACAGGAAGAAATGTTACACAACTTGAGCACATCAAATTCACACAGTATGATCTTCGACGTTGTAAGCGGAAAGTCCTCACCACTATTTGGTGATAAATTCGCCTCGTTCTTCCCAATCTAAGTTCCCTCAAATCCCAACTCTGGAACGACCACCTCTTACGCAATCACCCCATGGGACCCAAGTCAGCACCGCTATAACGACGTTACAGGAGCATATCTGACAAAGATTAAAGTCAAATATCATACCCACGTTGTTGAGGCAGGAAAATGATGCGGGTAAACCTTTGCTATTCGACTTATAGACAATAACTACTGTCCGCCCCCAACCCGCAGTGGGGCAGTTGAGCGGTCTTGCATGGCAGAGCGTGACCTACAAACAAACGCGGACATGTGTCTGTCCACACTGACTGCCCGAATTTAAACAAAAACTTCTAGCTTCTCTCTGACGTAGTACTAATTAATGATATTTGCCTTGACTCAGAGTGAAGAGTGTAGTCCAAGCATCACCAGACTTTACCATTCGTTTCATTAGTCCTGTGAAGTACGAGAGACGGTGGGGGTATGCCGCCCAACCCAGGCGACCTTTCTCTAGTTTTGTACTACCTCATCATTGGGTTCTTTCTAAAATGGATGCTATATGAATGATCTTCACACACCTGGCATCATCTAGCAACCCGCACCGAACTATTGGCACACGTCTTTCTGGAAGGTGTTCAAATCCCCGGGTGCTCAAGACGACATACCCGTATCTGTGCCCATGCCTATGGGTTCGGTTCCCAGACTAAGCCCGATTTTTTTTCTTTGTTTTCACACGTGTGTCCCTACGCCTCCTCCAAAATAACATTCTTCTTGGTGGCTGCCAAAGCGCGTTCCGAAGACCAGCTGTCCGCATAATTCTCGGTGGGCTCATACAGCCAAGAGCAGAGCATATGGGACATGTCGACTATACGGCATTTGTCAAGATTTTGATTTCCCTCTCTGGCTCCTGGGGCATCAAGGAGAACGGAACTAAGCAGCCGGTACCTTTTTTACTCTCCATGCTCGGCGGCTCCGTGGTCACATCGTCCATGCTGTGCTTGTGCGTATAGGTGAAGAGCGTGGCGTTCGACTCGGTCATAGTGTTTATAGGACAGTGAAGGCTAAAAAAGACAAACAATGAATGTCAAGGACTTGAAGAATTCTCGTTAGGATGCGTCTGGAAGAGTCTCAGCGAGGGCTATGCAAGAGCACTGAACAGCCAAGGGATATTTTGCTTATGTCTCTGTCGCTGCAGTCTGCCAGCCTCAGTGGAAATCGAATTCCCTTTTATAGTTTTCGTTTATGGAAACATGACGAAGCGTCTCTCCTTCAGGAATAAGAAAGTCACATTAACTAACTAGAACTAGTGGGCGTGGCGATACGTGGAATCACCCTTCCATGTCGGCCCGGGACATTTTTCGAACGACTCTGACGGCGCTCGAACTAACGTGCGGGTCCCACGCGGCCACGGGACCCGTGATGCGAAGTGAGCGGCGCCTTCAATGGTACCATGATAAGTAACAGCCGACAGTTTTTAAAACGAATGATGTCGATCTTTTATGGTGATTGGTCCCCCTTTTTTCATGATCGAGGGACGGTGGAAAAAGTTCAACACCACTCCTCGGAGCTGCATGACTGTATGTTTTGAAGGCTGGTACATGGCATCTCGAAAGAGTGCGGTTCAGGGGTTAGGGTTTGTGGTGGTGTAATTGCAGAAGGAAGGGGGGTTGATAAGACGCCAAGATTGCAGTGCTCTCAGTTGGTCCACGAATGAATTTTTCTTATCTTTTTATGCAGGAAAAAGGTCAAAGCAATCTGATGTATCACATTGATCATCATGCGTATTTTGCTTGTGTCTCACTTTTCATTGGGAAAAGAAGGAGGTTGGGACTTCGAAGGACATGCGTGAGATCTGCGAAGGCTTATGATTGGGCAACACCCCTGGTAGGTTCCCGGCGGGACTTGGTAGGACCTGGTGGGACCAGATGGGACCGCAAAACGCTCGTCTTTGATTGGCTTATCATATTTGGCGGACCTTGGTGGGACCCAGCGGGACCTGACGCGACCTAACGCAACCTGGCGGGAACTGATGGGACTCGATGAGACCTGATAGGACTTCATGGGACTTGGTGAAAGGTCTTTCTTCATTATGCAAAGTACTCTCCCGGGACTTGACGGGACCTGGCGGGACCTAAATGACGTTGCGATGACCACTGATGGCACTGGAACTTCCCGAGCCGTGCCCACCCGCACCTGCATTACCAGGAGTACATCTCGACCCGGGAAACAAAGGTTAGTGGAATACCCCGAGTTGCGTGAACAGCGGCAGTTCAATCGTGTTCCATGATGTACTTCACATGAGTAAATAGCATATTGGTCCGTCTATTGGCCAAGGATGGACCATCACATCTTAATTGAAGCCCATCCTGTCTTTTAGATGCCATAACTTGCTGAAGGATAGCAGTACCCCAATTCACGCACTAACATACATTTGCCTGGGAAGGAGGTACTCGAGAGGTACTTCAATCTTATCACCTCATGATCCTGCACACCACTTTCCTTGTCCCAACCATCTTTCATCGTCCCTTAAGCGAGCCCTTGGATCTTCGGAGGCCGACCAGAGAGATCCGAGAGGAGTCAGCACAAATGCTTGTTGCGTGCGGACAATGTTCCGATGGATGTGCACTTTTAAACCTGAGGCTGTCCGTAGTTTTCCACCCGTGACGCCAACCACTGGCCGCACTCTCTTCAATCTCCGCTTTATGTCAAGTAACCACGCGCAACTGGCTGCCTTGTGACGGTAGGACAACTGACACTCACCGCTCCCTGAAACACGACTATTTCGCACCATGTCGTCCCCCGCCAAATCGAGACACTTCCTCCTCGACACTTACCGCTCCAAACACTCGTGGGCGGCTGGTGTTACTCGCGGCTCCCCGTCTGCTGTCGAGTGGCACAAGAAAGATTTGGAGAAAGCGTTTGCCGAGATTGACGGCCTGATGGCTGGCCTCCAGTACCAGGACAAGGCTGACAGCATTCGGGATGCCCAAAAGCAACAGCCCAGCTCGATGGGTGCCAGTGTCACTGAGAACGAACAACAGTACCCGACATACCCCCCAGATCTCGACTTCATCGACATCGTGGTGCAGGATGGACCCGTCACCGCACCCGTGCCGCCGCCGCCCAAGGAACATCAACCCATGGCATCTCAGTGGGATACCATTCGGACCTTACGAGACGAAACAGTCCATCACCATAGGAAGTTTCAGCAGTATGCGAAAAACAGCCAAGACCCTGTGATCACAGCACTTCTGAAAGTCTACCCAGAGGCCAGGAAGATCCGGAATGCAGGCGCCCAGGTGTTCAGAGACGTGCTGGACGGGTTCCGACCCCGTCAGCTGAAACATGTCTTTGCCTTTGCGAGCTTCGCCTATGCCATGTCACAGCTTCTCTACAGAAAGAATCGCATCGACAAAAGCGAGATTTTGGCAGACTTGAGACAATGGCGGGATCTGATCTCTGATCCAACAGAGCGAGAGGCCTTCAACAATCTTGCGCGGGAACTGTGGCCCGAGGCGAACGACCGCCTCCATTTCATCCACATCCCACCCAGCGTTCGAACCGCCCCCTTCCCCGATGTCTCTCATTGGCCACCGGCCACGAACCGGGATGGCATGATCAACGAAGACACAGATATTTCGGCTTTAGATCTTGCTTGTTACCTGGGTCCAGGCGGCAATGCGCATGCTGCTGAGGCCTCGGACGGACCCTTTGACGCCATCAACGACCACTTTGACCTCGGAAATGCCAATTGTTGTTCCAACATTGACGGCGTCCAACAATTCAACCTGATGTCGCACCCCATCCGACTGATGCACAATTCCAATGTTGCGTTCAACCTTTCCGACCTTGAATGGCCATCACAGCACAACCAAGACTTCTTCAGCAACCCTCCAGCCGTACTGAACACCACCAACCTCTTGCAACAACATGGGCTTGGGCCACCTGGAAACCAGCCACCTGCATCCAATGTCATTGTTCAGGAAGATGCCATCATTGACACCGCGCCTTCAAGGGACGAGCAAGAACCAGCTGGGTCAGTCCATGATGAACCGGACAAGGCGAGCCTTGAAAATACGGGCATGTTTACTGTCGTCTTCACCTTCCTTCGAGAGATTGGCGAGCTGCTGTACATCCTTTCCGGCACAAGCCTTGCATCCAGACGCTACAAGCTTTACAAGGCAGAAGAAGGTGATCGAGAGTCATTCTATGACTCAGCCCAAGAGAAGTTCTTCAATCCTCGGCGCCGGAGCTCGGAGCATGGCCATCCGGAATCTCGAGCCTTGTTGTCGGTGGCCGAGACTTTCACGAAACGGGGATACTTGCGGAGTATTTCCCAGATTGAGCACTATCTTGTCGGCGTGGCAGCTGTAAGTCCATCTCATTCTTCAATGCATCCACTACAAGCCCCCATCCCCTCCAACTTGCCAACCATACAGCATAGGCCTCCCTTGAATGTGTACTGCTAAAAACATCCACAGGCAGTTCTTCCACCCGGTGATCTCTTCCGACAGTTCATCACATGCATTATGCAAGACGGCTGCGTCATGTCCGCATCTGCAGGCCTCGACAGCAACAGCAAACTGCCACAACAAGCGGATGGTAATATTACCTCATCAGACGTGGCAACACCGCCAAGGCCAGTCAAGTAAGCAACTCACATTTCTTTCATGGATAGCCAAACACCAATAACCATTAGGCTAACGTGCAATGATAGACGCATGAGGACCTGTGAGTACCAAGGCTGCACAGCGGCATATGGGGACGCGAGCGCCTTGAGAAAGCATCAGCTTCAAACCCACCTCAACCTGCCCCCCATACAATGCACGCAGTGCGACTACAAAAATGCAAGGCGTGACAGGGTTCGTGGACACTTCATCAAACAGCACCCGGGTATTCCACTTCCCGACCAGCTGCAGGAGAGGGGCAGGTATATGCAGCCCTCCGCTTAGGGCAGGCGTCCGTAGTATTGGTACAGGGAGGCACAAGTCTAGGATACTTCTTTCGCTTCAAGTTTGAGGAATTAAAAATTCCACCTCATGTCTATCCATGGCTTGAATAAGGGCTGAAAAGGTCATCTTGTGTTGCTCCCTTCCTTCTAACCTCGGTTCACTGTGACTCGCACGTTCTCCTTCCTGTACCCCCAAGCCAGCCGCCAAGCAGGCACATCACCCACAAGCCTGGGGTCAAGCGCAAACTCCTGCATCGTCTCACGCCGCTTTACATCCTTGCGCATCTCCTCTGTGTAAACCGGCGGATCGCCCCTACGATCACCAACCTCCCTCGTCTTACTCTTTCTAAACCACGAAAATGGATTCATCCACTTACCGCCCTCTTCCTTCGCACGGCGGTCAACAACATACCCCACCCCCTGCCGTCCACTCGCCATCCTCAAATCATCCAACTCCTGCACCCCAGTCTGGCCCGGCAGTGCCTCCTTTCCCGCAACAATCCAAGCGATGCACCCCAAAACAGCAAGATGCACCGCCGCGCTGGTAGAAATAAACACCCAGCCCGTCCACCACTGAATTTTGAGCCTCGAACTCGCCGTCCCGCCCGTCGCGGTTGTCCTCAGCTCTTCGGGAAGCGGAAACTTAAGGACTGTGTCGAACCCGCGCTCCGCGGCCGTGTAATTCGCAAAGATGTTCGCGTTCACGGCGAATTGCACCGGCACGGCGAGAACGTTGTGCAGGTTCGTGACGGAGCTGTTCTTGTCGTCTGGGAATGACTTCAAGAAAGTGCGGTGCATCCATGTGACGGAATATATCAGCGCGTGGATGTTGTCTCTGTCCGACTGAGTGGCTGTGGAAGAGGGGATGAGGATGTGTGAGAGGATGCGGGTGTAGTCGGTTGCGTTTAGCGGGATTTGCAAGGGTGGGGAGCCGCCAAGGGGGGAGATGTTGAGGATGGATTGGGATTGCCGGTCGTAGGAGGTCGAGGTACGTTGGGTGTACAGGGACATGCGGGTCGCGGAGGTTAAAGGAGCGAGGCGCCAGGTGGAATTTGAGGTGCATTGTTTGGTGTCGAGAAGGGATTTGGGGCAGGCGGACCAGCCTTGTTGGTGGTTGTTAGTGATGTAAATTAGTGGTGGAAATGGTGGAAATGGGGTGTGGTTGGTCAAGGGGGGATAAATGGTTCGGAAAGGGGTAAAAATAATTCGAAGGGTGAAAATGTGTTGAAGAGGGGTAGGTGGATGATACTTGGGAAAGGGGGTAAATAGTTGGGGAAAAGGCGTAAATAATCACTAGGGAGGGGATTCAGACTACTTGGAAAGAGGGTAGATGGTTTCCAAAAAAAAAGTGTAAATAATTAGGAAAGAGGGTTGAGTAGCGGGGAAGGGGAGGTTAAATATTTTGGGAAATGAAGGGCGAACATACCGACGAGCATGGATGGACCATCTTGTTTAACGCATACTTGGAGGCCGTTGTTGACTTCTGCGCCGGCGTACACGCAGTCGGTAGTTATATTGAAATCAAGGAGGTCGAAATCCGGGACCTCGTACTTGACGATCATGCCTGGGGCGCTTTCGATCCTGATGGTGTCCACCTTGGCAAAGACGTCCCCGAAATACACGGACGTGTTGAGCAGCGGTTTGACCTGGCGCGCCAGACCCAGACTTCCTGGGAGCATGACAGATCGACAGGCTCCTGAGGCCGAGTCGCAGCCGTCCATTGGGAAGTCTATGGCGAACCGCGAGTTGGTCAGGAGGCTGGCGCTCCAGGTCAGGAAGAACATAGCGATATCCGCCGCAGGGATAATGGTCACGTCGAGAACGCGAAGATCCGGTGTGATGAGCCCTGAGTACACTAGCATCGAGATGTTGGACGGGATGAAATAGTACTCAAAGACGGCTTGAACTGTGGTGTCTGTTAGCATTTAATCATACAATGCGTCGAATAGGAGGGACTTACACTTGAGTATGGATCCAAACGCTAAGTTAACGAGAGGAAGTGAAAGCCTAACAAGGTAAGTGTCAGCATCATACTATTCTTCGATTGCATGTTCTCGAGCGGTACTCACCTCAATCCACACCAGACGTTGACGAAAAACCCCACGGCCGCTACCTGAAACACAGTCGTCCAAGCCGACGCGCCAAGCCCAACCCACGAAGCAAACGAGCTGCCATGAAGTCTGGATGCCAAGGCCGGCCGCAACGCGCCGAGTAGGGCAATAATGGTTGCATCGGTGAGCAACGCCGAGATCTGTGACAGGACACTGACGACGTAATTTGTCTTGACAGCGTCCCAGTAGACGCCTGGTGTCTGTACATCCCGGTTGATGAGGACGACGTAGATGAAGAAGTAATAGAGAAGATTGAAGACGAAACTGAACGAATACAGGACGATAAGGGGCTGGATGGCGCGGAGTTTGGCTGAAATGGGGGCGGGTCGGATGGGGAAGTGGATGGGAGGTGTTTCGATAGGCTGGGTGGGTGTCTCTGAGAGGATGGGAGCTAAACGGGGAGGAGGAGAGACGACTTCGTCTCCGGCAGGAGGCGTAGTATTCTCAGGAACAGTGTCGTTGGAATCAGATTCATGCCCATACGACAGATTGGTGTCCACCTTGTGGTCCTGGAATGCCTCAGAACAAACTTGGGCCCATGGTTCCACGTCTTGCTGTGAGGCATCGTAGTTTGGGGGACTTGTCTCCATAGGGATAGGGGTTGGCTGATGCTTCGGTTGGATATGTGTTTATAGAGGAGGGTGGGCGAGAGAAGAGCAATGTGGGCAAAGTGGGGATAAAGTCGGCCAAGTGCAACTCCATAAGGGTTTGTTTTCATGTCCACAAACATCCTCATAGCCCAGTAAACCGTCTGGCTAGCATCATGGCACGGGAGGAGCATGGTGATTAAATACGCCAGCGACAAGACATCCCCTTCGTATCCTCGTCCTCGCCATCAGCACTTTTCGGGTCTTCCCAGTCCGTTTGGGGGTGACTTATCGGCGATACTCGGCACAATATCTGCCTGCATGGTCGCTGGAAGGGCGTTAACCGTCGCCAACGTGTTGCCGAGAAATAGCCAAGGGATGGCAAATTCCGTACAAGTGATTGTCGTGTCGGGTGCTATGTAAAAAGGGCAAAACCCCCACTCCTAGACGTTACATTTTAGCCAGGGGGACCTAAAGGTCAATCAGTATGAATGCGGATATTTCCTTTTTCGGTAGTCTTTCCGCCAGACGGTGTGGTTTAAATCGGGATAATTGGCAAATAGCTCTTATACTAAGACAAGATATGTAGCATGCGGTGGTGAGAAGATGCTGGCTAGCGTGGAATGTTCGACACCGTTTGCCGACGGCATCCAAGACGCCTGTGGAACAGCAGAGTTTGGTACCGCAAGGTGGCTGTGCTCGTTAGGTACATGTGTAGCGATCAGGGGAGAATTAAGACACCGATATCATGTCCCTTGCTCCAGCAGAACGGTGACCACTTACGGGCTAGCCGGGCATGTGGTGTGACTCAAGGACGGAGATTGAACGTTGTAGGTGCGATTGAGTGCCGACAGCTGTCAGCCTAGAACCTCAACGGCTCCCAGGCCAGTAGACTTTGGCAGGGTCCACTGGCGAGTACTTAATAAGTAGGGCGCGTGTCTCACCGCGTTCTGGGGGGCCTTGCGGTGGTCCGGACAGTGACCTATCAGCCCGTTATGCGCTGCCCGAAATCCAAAACCGATGTCAGCCCCCGGAAGCTGGGCAATTGCGTCAGCCCCAGCCACATCTTGACATTATCAGATCCATCTAGTATGCCGTTTCGGACACGATGACTGCAATTTCCCCGGTTAGGCACATCGTAACCGATCACTTGCAAGGCACATTTACCTGAATACATGTGTGGAGGCCCGTTTTCACGGGCTCAAAGAATGAGGATAACTGACCCCCCACAGGTTGTTGGAAAAGTGAACCTGACTGCCTGTGGACAACACCCATTTCTTGCACAGCCTCATTCGTGTTTGGCGAAAGGACCGCGAATCTTTTCCAAAAGGACGACCGCTGCAACAAAAAAAGTCGGGCCATTTCGACCCGACCGTTTGTTTTCGCTCGCCCGATCTCGAGCGCATCAATTGTTTGGCTCTGTGTCGGTAAAAGAAAAGCTGTCGTAGGGATCGGAAAGTGGTTGGTTGTCCTATATGTGCAACGTGGAATGGTGGAACGTCAGGCCACCCAAGACCATGGTTGGCTGCCCATTTTCATACGTCATCGATACCACCCAAACTTCCACACTTTCCCCAGACGCATGTCCTCTCGCCGTTAGCAGTGCGCACCACTCGTCACAGCACAGTACAGCAAACTGTGTATAGGCCGCTGACACACACGCAAGCGGTGCGCACTGCTGCACGCGTTGTAATAGCACATTAGTAAGGAAGTGCTGAAATTCAGCTGAAACGGAAAGGGAAGGGTTAGGGTGGTCGCAGGACAGGAGCACATGGACGTCCTGAAATATCAGGTGGCCGCCGGGGGCCACATTCCTACACGGGCATCTCTCACACTGCTTGCGGATTCCGATTTGTCACTTCCCCGTAGTATCAGCGACTATAAGCAATCAATCAAATGGTGCTGGCCGAAGATTCGTGGGACTTCTTGCGGTGTACGAGCCTACGAGCTGCTGGACTTATGTTTAGGCGCAAGGTCGTGCGTGGCTCGCTGTTAAGTCATCGTTCACCTCTGGCAGGTTGCCGCGTGTGATGGTGCGGGATCATGTGGCTGTGCTGTTTAGTGGCTTGCTGCGGCTGTGTGGTGCGAGGTTAGCAGTTGCCTAAGCTGTTGGGAATGTTGCTCACGTTCTCCCACAACGCTAACCCCTATCAAACCGCCTTTTACTCCACCATCTCTCTCCCTTTGTACGCCTTGCAAAGTGACCCATCTCCCTTTCGCTGCACAACAACCACGAATGCCATGGACACCACCATAGGCAATGAACCCAGCGGCAACCAGACTTCCTGCCCCTCAGGTAGGACCAAGTCGGTTTTCGCTCCCGAAATGAGCAATCACCAACCCAGCAATGAGCAGCCTTCTTGTCCATTGGATAGAACAAAGCCAGTTCTTGCCCCCGTCGTGACCGAACAAGCGCAGCACACTCCGCTCAATGACCAAGCCAACGACGGCCAGGCTCCTCTCCTCCCCCGGAGAAAGTTCAAGACCATCGAATGGCCAGCCAGTATACCGGAAGAAGAGTGAAAGAGGGTTATGGATGAATATTTGAAGGACAAACAAATTGAATGGTGGACAGCCAAAAACACAATGCTGAACAAGGAGAACAAGCCGGCCAACGAGGAAATGACAGCATGCCCGCCGACTCTGCATTCCAAACTACAAAGTCCAGCAAGAGAATAAGATGTAAGCCTTCGACCCTTCCCCAGCTACCTATCTTTGGCATCCGTATACATCCATCCATTTACTCAATAGCACTGCTTTAAACAGGGTCGGACTTGCCCCCATCAACACAGCCGTGATGGCTCATGCCAAATGGAACTTTGAGAAACTTCAATTACCCTCCATTTTCCTGTTCCCCCATCTGCATCCTTCTGCCCCACCGTCCATCAATAACTCTCACCACCATCACTATCAAGAAAAAAAGAAATTGTCTTCAGCAGCACTCGTCTCTGTCGCATACATCATTGTCCGACATCATAAGGTTCGTGAGTCTGTTGCCTATTCTTGTGAAGTCGCAAAAAAGTTGCCCACCAAGTAGCATTTACGCCGTCTCCCATCTTTACCAGCAAGCCATGTCGTCCTACTATTACCCCGATGAGACCGGCTGGGCCTGCTTTCTGGACGAAAGGAACGAGCCCCAGTACCTCTATGGCGACAGTGGCAACCTAGTCCCGTCCGCCTCCTCGCCGCCCCAGAGATCGGACAGCGGCAAGCCGTCGACGACGAGCAGCAGCAGCTTCTAACGTTCCGCCGCCGCCTCCCCCAAGTCCTTCTCCTACTCGTCCTCCTCCTCCTCCTCTAAGCGCTCCAACAAATCCTCCTCCTCCAGGTGCTCCGAGTTCTCCAACAAGTCCGAGTCGGACAGCGGCGTGAGCAGCAACACCCCTGCGCATACCGGATGGCGGTGCTGGTGGTGCAGGGCCATCAACTACACGGACCATCAGAACATCCCCTTCCTCAATCCTCGGACCGATGTCCACGGCAACCTGATCCTGGACGCAAACGGGCAGGTCACGTGCGAAGACTATCCCGACATTCATTGCGTGGGCTGTAACGGGAAATGCAACCCGCTTGGCACCCCTCTCATCGATCCTCAGTGGGATAAAAATGTGATGGTAGCTATGGGATGGGTATTTGAGTCGAAAGTGATTATGACTCAGTGCCAGCGAACGAACCCCAACGCCACTAAACCAGAAAACATTACCTATGTGCTAAGGACTGCTCTGTGGTCGAGGGTTCGCAGGCTGGCGACGAACGGTGGCTTGGCAGCCTGGCTGCATATAGCCCTCGCAGGGATGTAACTTGCGTGTTGTACAGTATATTTCCGAATTCCTGCAGAGGGAGTGACGGACAAAAATGTGGGTGACTAAGGTACTTTTTGTACCCCCATAGGCTCTTCATGCACACTCCTACAGGTGCATGCCAGCCACCCAGGGCTTTGACCGCTTGTTGTTTGGTAATATCGTATATTCCATGGCGCCAGCCTACCGCACACCAAACCTTTGGTTACATAGGTGGGTCAATACCAGCAACACACTCACTACAGTTGAATGTATTTACATATCAAAGCCCAACACCGTGGTAAGAAGACCGTGCCAAGGACAGAATAAAGATATTCGCAACTATCAGCACCGGCTCTCAACTCCCATACTGGTCTCAACACCACACTGGGCTCAACACCACACGGGGCTCAACACCACACTGGGCTCAACACCACAACTTTAGTACAGGGCGGGCACTTCGTCATACCGAGTGAGAAAAGAACGCATCTCAAGCCTATGATCAAAAACACCAGAAAATCACATTCATGGTAGTTCAGTGGCTTCATATTACCCTAATTGGTTAAGCGTGTTGCCAACAATTCGCCTTTACTACAAAGGTGGTGGACCGGCGCCACGAAATACAGATTTTACCATACAAAAGTGGCTAGTGCCCTGCTGGATGCAAAGTGAATGAAAACGAATGTACGTTTAAATTAAAATCAATCGGGGTTACAAAAGTAATTACCAGAACATGATACATCTCCTTGCAGTCGAGCATGCCTGCTAGACTAGAACTAGAATCACTGCGACATGTACTGTATTCCGCACTTGCCGTGGGCGATCTGTCTGCCCATGGGCTGGACTGCTGTGCCATTTTTGTGGTGCGCGCCAGTGTGTGTGGGCTTTGTGCGACGTGAACCTTGTCGCCTCATTCGTTGCGTCGGCCTTTTATATGCAGATCGGCGCAACCAACGCCCTGGAGGCGCCCCGTGGCGGTAGAGAGAGGGGAAACGATCGGTGTTGGATTCCTCAAGGTCTAATTCAAAACCAGTGCCCGGTGCCATGTCGGCGCGAGATGCTGCATATGCACCGCAAAAAAACACACTAGGATGGTTTATTCACTCTGTTTTAAGCCGTTGGTGAAGTTGAAATTACCCTTTGGGATTGATGTAAGTTGTAAGCGCAGAACATGAAACGAGAAACGGACCGTTCTGGCGCGTGCATCAAAGACGAGGCCGCATTAAAAAAAGTGTAAATCGTAATTTTGCAAACTAAAAACGTTCGTGATACATTGTGTGATACATTCGTCGTGTATTTTCCCCCTCAGTCGTAGGTCCTGGAACGCCACATACTTCGGGAATATTTTCCCACTCTGTCGTAGGTCCATCCGTCGCTAACGCCCATGACGTCGTGTCGATTCCTGCTCCGACTCGACCAGCTCCGTGATGCTACCGCATAACCCGCTGTTTCGTGATCCCTCCTCGTGGTTTTCGTGGCGGAACTGTGTGCCCCCCACTGAAGCCTCAGTGATGTCGTGATAGCTCTTTTGTGTGACGCTCCTGCTGTGCATGTGCGCTGACAACGAGCCCCCTGAGCCCCCGCCAGACACGCGGTCCATCTCGTACTTGTCCTTTGTCATGGTGCCCATGACGCTCGGCAATAGCCGTCTGAGGAGGAGCCGGAAGCTGGGTAGACAGGGGCAGATGACGCCGACGTCAATCTCGATGCCCGACCAGATGCAGACCTGCACAATGTCCTTGGTTGGGTTTTGGGCGCGAGTGAACTCATTGATTGTCTTGAATCTAATCAGACTGATGATAATGACACTGTCATGCCCTGTTAGCATGATGACACGCGTTGAGGCATGGAGAGTTGCACGCACCAGGCTCCCACGCCAAACATGAAACTACCCATAATCTTCTTCTTCCTCTGCAAGTTCAAGGTCAGCAGCTGCGGGAAGGGTAGGGCGAGCAGCCACACGTCAAACGCGATCCCTGTTGCCGCCGCCGCCCAGGCCATAGCGTTGACGTTGACGCATTCGCTTTGGTCATGTCCCTCCCACTGCATCCAGAATCCGTGAATGGGCTTGCACTGGAAGATGACGACGAGGAAGAAGCTAAGGTTATAAAGAAAGTTGACGACCAGGGTAATGACGAGAATGCGCCCGAGCTTGTTGTCGGCACCAGGAGGGAAGACACGCAGGTAGAAGAGAATGATAGACGCTCGGATGAAAAATCGGGTGGCGGTGTAGAGAAGCATGTCGGCGAAGAACATCTGCATCACGCTCGTGATGTCGTCAAAGGGCACAAGCCAGATGTCGGTACCCAGTCCATGATAGTAAGCTGAGACCTGGTTAGGTCTTGACGCGCCGGTCGAGCATGAGTGTTGAACTCACATTTGATGTTCAGGGCAGTAAAGATGACACATCCAGCCATGCCGAAGAAATTGCACAGGTCGTCCCACCAGAAGTACGCCTTGGTCAAGATTCGTGCCAGGATGCGGAGGCCAACGGCAACCAAGGCCAGACTGAGAAAGACGGCGAAGATTGGCACAATGTCATCGTCTCTGTCGATGGGTACCTCGCACAGGGTGGATGTGATCTTCTTGTTGGCTGTTTGTCTCGCATTATTAGCACTATGTTGCACAACCACCTCATATTTTGGTCTCACAGTGCTCACTGAGAATATCCTTCACCGTGCAGGCGGATTTGACGCATGTTGACGCCACAGCATTTAAACTTGGATTCGAACAAATGCAATCGGGGGTAAGAGTCGTGGCGCAGGTGGAGTTTGCGATGGCAGTCTCGAAGCAGCCGACCTGGATGATGAGGCCTCAATTTAGCATTGCTCTCTTGGGATAATCTCCCAGATAGCTGTGGTTAGGTACGGTACTTACTGCACAGCTGGGCAGGCTGCTGACAGCATCCTGGAGGGAGCC
Organism: Podospora didyma; assembly: GCA_033439775.1. NCBI lineage: Eukaryota > Fungi > Ascomycota > Sordariomycetes > Sordariales > Podosporaceae > Podospora > Podospora didyma. The sequence continues at coordinate 948,969 of JAULSW010000011.1, forward strand.
CTGAGCCACGACGGCAGCAGCGGCGACGCTCAGGAACAGGAGAGCTCGCAGGCTAAAGGCTGACGATGCCTTCCTGAATACACCCATGATACGCAGCAGCGGCGGGCCGTTTCAAGGCCAGGAAAACAACTTGTCAACCCTCAGCCGGCGGAAATGAGATGGAGGAGGAAAGTCTGGAGGAAACAAGAGACTGGGTAGGACGGTGGGACCAAGTAACCCGAACAACGGGGTGGCGGGAGTGTCCCGTGTTTAAAATTTCGTCCAGGGAGTTTTTCAAGGCCATATCCAGGTTCCGGGTACCTGGGAGCGCATAGGGGGTGGAGATGTGGGAACTCGCATCGACAACGCGCATGCCTGACATCCTGGGTCACCATGCGAGCCGGGGACTGCAGGTACATGGAGTCCCCGAGTAGGGCGTTACATTGAGTCAGCGATCTCAATCTCGTTTGTCGTTGTAGTGGTAAAAGCACGCCAGGTACATTCTGTACGGCAGCAGGATTTCTGGGGAAGAGAACGGACACCGCTTCCCCTCACGCCAGTAAACCACCGCCTGACATGGCAGCGAGGGGTCGCTGAGGCGGCGTCAGGGCCATGTGAAATCCGAGGACAGTGATGCCAAGCCAGGCGTCTTGCATTGACAAGGTGGAGAGGCCTGCAGTTGGTCTCCACACCACCCGGAGAGATCGGTGTTTTCGGAATCCATGGCTTGGCTCCATTGTAGGATACTAATCTGGCGCCGTCCTGACCAGTCTTTGTCAGTGCTTCCATTGCATTCTCTGCTCGTCAAGGTCAGTTACGCCTGTAGCATTGAAAGATCAGCACCTAGACGCTTCCTACGAGGCTGTGCCTAGCGAAAACGCCTGTTGTGCGTTTGCAGCTTTCCCCAGCCTCCCGAGAGCCGGCAGTGGCCAGGAAGCCAAGGCGGCCGGGCCGGGGCAGCCATGAAGCAGATTGCCAAGCCGATGGGTCAGCCCTACACGTACCGATTTTACACAATGTTCGGATGTCTCGATGCTTGCTGCTGGTGGTCGTGATACGAGTGCGCGCGGCGAATTCGAGGCCTCGTTTTGTTCAAGTTGGTTTTGAGTTTTCTTCTGCATAGATTTCCCATGGCACCTGCCATCTCATGTTGGATGTGCACCTGTCAAAGACAGAGTTTCGGAACCGACGGAAAACTTGCAAAGTTGGGACGGTGCGCCCGACGTCGTGGGCTCGAGTCAGCCAACCAGCGTGTGCTTCTCCACAAAAAGGGGCGTCCCTGACAGAACGAGAGCTTGAACACTCTGCCGCCACGATAAAAGTGTCGCTCCTGCTCCCTCGCAGCACCTTTTCAAAATCCTCTCGAAGATTTCTCCAACTCTTGGTATCGACACTATCGATTGAGGGCATGATATTGCATTTCCAAAGTCGGAATGAAATCCGTCCTTGGGGGGTTACCCCTCCTCCTTTTCCCCGAGGTCATCATGCCCGCCAAGTTTCAGGTTTGTCATGTGAATTTCGTTCCTGGACTTTCAACCGCGATTTTCCTCTCTTTCGCTTCATCATGCATAACAACCATACAACATCCATAAGTGACCAACTTACCAGTTAAATTTGCCTCCGTCGTTTACCAGTCCATTCGTGACGAACATCTCTACCCCACCATCACTCATCCAAGCTAAAAGCTAAGAAAAGAGGCCACCAACTCCATCGCTTTACAATCGTTTGAATCCACTCACGTTTCAACAAACACAAAAAGACTCCATTGCTGCGTGCCAATGCCGAAGGACGCGAGCGAACCTTGATGAACTCAACAAAATCCCTTTTACGATACGGCGATGTTTTGTTCGCCTTCATCCCCACATAAACGGCCCAGACAAAAGAAAACCAACGTTTAGTGCCGCATGGACGGCTCCTTCCCTCAAATCACTGGACCACCTGCGCAATTCGGCGTAGTCCTATCAGATGTCAAATGTCAAATTTTGTCGACCGACGTCAATCCAGCAGGTGCAAGAGGGAAGGGGGGGACTCTCACGCGTCGATGTGGGGAACCCATGCAAGGTACAGACAGCCCAAGTAACGGCGGTGCATTTTTTGCGGGATGCTACCACGACCCTTACAAGTGCGCGAAGGGATTTGCAGACCACTGCACATCCTTCTGGTTGGAGTTAGTCTGTTTTGTGTCCAATAGTTCTGCCTTACATTGTGGTATTTCTCGCTGCGCGGTTTTTTGTTTCGCTTATTCGCGTGTTGATCGATTCTTTACAACGTGAAGCTCTCCAATCTGGCCAAATTGCGTCTTCTCGCGTTCTGCTTCCGAGGCCTCATTAATAAGCTCATTATTTATTTCCCACGTTCTTTGAATGATAGATGAGGCGCGGCGTAGGTAAGAAATGCAGTGCAGAGTTATTTAGAACATTCAAAAAGGATTAGAGTTACCACTGGTTTGTTGACTCCACTCCCTCAGGGGCTACCGCTCACCAAGGGTGCCACGCTGCGTGTTGCTCCATATTCCAGACAAAGTGGACTTCGATACCATTGAACTGCAGGGGCTTCGATGCATTTCGCATGGGAACGTTCTGTGCTCTGTATAGTGTCACCGAGACAAAGCACTTCTGCAACACATGCGAGGATCGATTACACTGGAAGTTTGACAGCTACGGATGATATAGAACAGACAACATCGTCCGTCACACACGTGACAAAAATACATACAACACCATGGATTCGCTGGTCGTCACCGACCCAACTACTAGTCTGGCGGTCATTGGGTTATCTAGGGGAGAGCGGACGGGATCCCGAGTTCTCCAATGCCTATGGTCGTATGTGAGAGGTGGGGGCAGAAACACACGTCGTCTGTCGTGAAACTGCACTAGGCACGAGACACTGCATCGCCAAGAACATCAAGTAGCCTTTGCGGGAACGACAGTATGATTTACAACTTCCGAGCTGGCACTAAAGAAACGAACTACATATCCGTAGAAAAGAAAGAGGGCTTAGATCGAACCTGGACAGACTGCTTTCCTGACAAAACAATGCCGAGGCTTCTCACGTTCCAAGCCCAGCCAACAACCGCCTGCCCGCTGCTATCCAGATTGGGAATTGCTTGCCATAACCCCTCCTCCTATCCTTCTACAACAACCAGAAGACATGTACAAAGAAATGGGCAACCGTCAACCCTTCGAAGGAACAGAAACTCCACTTCCGCTTGGGCATAGCTTCTGCTAGTTGAGTGGCAGCAGTCTCTACGGATAGAATACTGGTCTAGCAAATGCCGTACTTCTCGAGGAAGTCGCCCAGCTTGTTGTAGCAGCCGGCGCAGCCGCACAGCTAAGACAAAGCAGAAAAGGTCAGCATTGTTATTATTCAGTCCACGCCCAGCTGGAAAAGAGATCTGCGGTATGTGACGGGAATATGACGTACCTCCTTCTTCTTGGCGCAGGTGAGGATACCCTTCCAGTCCTCGTTGTCGATGGCCTTGACGATGCAGACGGCCTCGCTGATGACGTCAATGCAGCTCAGAATCTTGCACGATTGCGGAGCAGCGAAGGCGAAGACTAGGGTAGTGCTGTGAGCTTGGGCCTGATGGGGTAGATAGGGAGGGTGATGGTGGTATGGGTACCTTCAGCTTCGTTGATGGTGTACTCAGCGGCACGGGGAGTGACGTCCATGGAGGAGATCTCCGAGCTGGGAGCAGCCATGGCGGGGGCTAGGAGGGCTAGGACAGAGATGATAGCGGTGAACTTCATGTTGACGGCTGAAGAAGCTGGAAGCTGCTTTGTGTGTTTGGTTGCTGTCTGCTGTGAGAGGACTGTTTGCTGTGTGGATTTTGAGGATGAAAGACAGGAAAACATGTCTGTCTTTATACCTTTGAGTGGTGGTCAAAAAAATGTCCGTCTCCTCTGTCGTTGACTGAAATTCCCATCATTCTTGCTATCTTGCCTCCATCGCGATGATCCTCTCCATGCGTCGATGCAACATCAGTTCATTGAAGAATTGATAGCGCGGCCAACATTCTCGGTTGAAATGTTGCCACCGAGACAAAAGCCAATTGGTCAACCGCTGAGCTGAGAAGAATCGACAGCATCCAGACCAACTGAGATATTAGAATCACGAGATTTTCATATTGGGTTAGAGTGGCTTAACTTCTCAAGGTCACATCAACACTCTTTTCAGAGTTGCATCTAGTCAACGTTCGGTCAGCGCGGGACTATGGCTTAGACACTTGAGCGAGATAGCTGTTGTGTTTCACAGCGGGGAACCAACACTCCGCGGTCGGCAGACATCATCAAGGCCCCCTCGACTCTGCTGCGATATTGGGCTTCGGTGAGCTCAACTGGTGTAGACGCCTGGAATGCTGGCTGGCAGGCTTGGCGTGCAGCTGTACCGGAATTCGGGTATTCAGAGGATAAAACTCAGCTCGGCCTAGCTCTGACTTGAATGGCCGGCTCCATTGTATTCTGAGGCTAGCAAGGCGGCTAGCTAAAGTCCTGCAGCTAAGGACTTGAACTTGGTTGAACATGCGACATATACACTTGCGTGTCCTTCATGCCCAGCAACGTTGCCTGCAAATGAAGTAAGTGGCTTACGGGTCTGAAAAATACTACTGTTCCACAAAGTTCCTATCAGGACGGCTCAAATGGTTCGACTGACGAGACAATGGTTATATGATGTGTCGGAAAACTTCCGCTGTCTCGCTAATCCTCGCTCGAGCTGTGTCACCATCATACAAATAGCATCCAATGAGGGAATTCCCGAGCACAAGCGGGGGCGTTGCCTTCTGTTCCACTGCATCAGCGGCTGGATAACAAGTACTAGCCTTCATTTGACATCAGGACAGACCTGCATACCTGATTTCCATGTTAGGGAAACCAGTGCGAGGAGACTGGGCTTCAAATGCGGGTTCTTGGGAGTTCAGACGTTATTGCGGCTACATCAGCCGCTGAGCCCTGACGCGGTTTTTCGCTTGTGGAGGATGGTGGTTGGTTGAAATGAACACCGATTCAATCTATCCTTACATATGGTAGCAGTCGATCAATACGGGTTGACGGGTACTATAATAAAACCCGCATGCGCGTTCACGCAAGCTTTCTCTTCTCGAGTTTAGCCAAAACGGTATGATAAACATCCGTGCCCCCCTTTCTCGTCACTGGGGGCGGGAGACGGAGTTCTGTCGAGCCGATCTTACAAAAACATCAAATCGCTGTGCATCTTATGAGTTCAATGTTGCGATAGGTTTCACTGCGGCCGAACCTCTACATCTTGCCACCAAATTAACAACTTCTTCGTGACGGATTGCTGTCGGACGGCTCCCTCCAAGAATGCGTCGACAACTTTATAGAATTGCCGATTCACATGTCCGACATGACGCAAACGCAAACTTCAAGAAAGACAGGCATCTAATTACGTGTGCAATTTGTTCCTTTGCATCCGATTCCAATATTTGTTTGAAAAGGGGGCGTTCAGGTGTGCCGCCCTCTATGATTATGACGATCAGCTAACCTCTTCAACTTCAAGATTGGCTGCTTTCATTAGAGCCTGAATATACACCAACCACAAGTAGCAACGAGGCAAATGGCCGATAATTTGAATAGGTCTCGTTCCAAGGTAACGCCAGCTACGGTCCCTAAGGACGAGAGCGTGGTATTTGCTTCAACTTACACCACCCGAGAGTTTCAGGCATTCTGCTCAATTTGTTGAAGCGTAAACCATCATCGAAACTGAATTTTAGTCACAACACTTTGCCTTTCTTCTTCTTCCATGCCAAGCTCCACCATTATACCTTTGTGGTCTTTGTCCGCAAAGTTTTTGTCTCCAACAAGGCCATTCAGGATTACTGCAACGTCTCTGGCAAACCTCTTTGGCAGCTCTCGTTTCATTGGCTCAGCGGAAACACAATAGTTTTCTCTTATTCATTTTCCCTTTATCTGCAAGGAAGTTGAATGTCTCAACGATCCACATTTCCACCCCTGAGCGGTTTTCATCAAAGCACAATCCCTTTGTCAAGGGATTTGGATTTTGGGTTCACATCATGAATATAAACTTCTCAATATGCTCCGATATCTAAGTTCATCATCGCACAACAACAGTTCTCCGCACAGTCCTCTGATCGCAGTTCTCTGCACAGTTCTCTGATAAGATCGTCCGATTAACGAACCAGCAACCTGCCAGAATCTGTCTATTTGCAAAACCTCGAAAGGTCTCACAGCAGCTTGCAGTCAACAAACAACCCCACAACTTCAATCATGTCTGGATCATGGTCTGATGAAGTTGAGCAGAGGCAGGAGCAGGAGGGCTTGATCTGGACCACTGTTGGCCCCAGCGGCAAGCAGCTCCAGCAAAAGGCCAAGAAGGAATCCATAGGCCCCAGTAAGAAGCCAGTGCCTAAACCCGTGACAAAGCAGACATCTGAGCACCATGCCAAGATTGGATGCGCCGTTGTTTGGAACAAGCCCGGACCTGTCCAGGCGGGCGGCGGCGGCCCAGCGAGGCCTTCCGGTGAGTACTGGGGCGCCCGGCCCAAGGTACTGACAAAAGATTCTGAGCACGCTACGTGGAACGACCAGCTCGGCCAGTTTACTCTCGTGTCCGAGCTCCTGCTCAAGGCTGGCCTCTGCCGCCCCGATATCCTCGCATGCATGGGCCGCTACATCCGTGGCGTTACCGGCGCCCAGTTCAAGATGCTCCAGTTGCACTTGCCCGAAATCAAGACTCTCTTGAATGATTCGAGAACCACGTCCGTCTGGTCTGAGACCGAGCCCGTGACCGAGCTGATCTCCAAGATGGGCAATGGTCTCCCAGTGAAGTATATTGAGCGTGCTCTCGAGCGGACCAAGTCCCTCGTCTTGCGGAACCCTGGTAACTTCGTCGGAAAGGAGGGCTGGTTTTTATGGCTCTCGCACAACCTCTGCGCTCGTTCGTCCTCTACTGAGGTTCAGGGTGGCAAAGAGGACAGCAAGGACAACAAGGACAACAAGAACAGAAAGACAGTCAAGACTTTCCGCTTCTGGCTTGGCGACCTAGAAAATGCTCTGTACTTGGGCATGATAAGTACCCTGATCTTGGAAGACAAGTACGACTTCTCGTGGCATCTCATGAAGGCGTACAAGGAGGCATGGTACATGTTCTTTGGCCTCTTCTTCAACGAGAAGCACTTCAATGAGAAGTGCAGCTGTGCCGACAAGAATGAGCTCCTTTTTATAAGCTCTAAAAACTACCGCGGTGACGTCGGCATAAGCGACGAGAATGAGGTCGCTGAGATTGAGAAGATTTTGTTGGACACCATGCGGCTGGATTATGACCATGCCAAGATGGACGAGAAGAACAAGATCACGGATCTCAAGGCTCTCTACAGCCTTTCGGACGGCGTATTGCCGCGCAAGCTCTCCAGGGCGGTCTTCTGCCTCCACTGGGGCTGCAACGCTGAACTTGAGGAAATCCTCGACTCGCACTGGACTCTCCGCGAGGAGCATCACGAGAAGGAGATGGAGCGCAAGGCTGCGCGTATCGAGAAGCTGAAGGCAAAGAAAGCCGAGGGTAAAGCGGCGAAGAATGATACTACTCCTTCGCCCGAGGAGGCTGCCCCCCTGAAGGCTGCTCCTGCAAAGGATGCCACCCTGTGGATTACTCAAAAGGATTTCCGTGGATTGTCCAGCCGTTCTGCTAACCCCCAGCAGAAGCCCAGCACTAACGCCTTGTAATGCTCGGCAAACTCCAACGGCAGCCTGTGAGAGTAAACGACTCTTAATCACGCCGAATTGCACCAATAATAAAACGGGATCAGAATCTGAAAGGTAATATAAGAGCCTGCAGGAGAATGCCTGCTGAACCATGATCGACAGATCGAATAAACTATAGTAGAATTTGATAAAACCAAATTGTCACAACATCCAAGTGAAAATATGAATTAATTTAGGTAAATCTCCTACTACTTTTCAAATCAACTAAACTTCAGCTACTAATTAAACATATGCTTTCTGCTTCCAATTTTATTGAAATATATCTGAAATAAACATGAGTGCTATTATTTTGTTGCCGAACGTATTTGTACCACAGGATTAAAGGTCGTGCGGCCTGAATGCTGGCATTTGAGGCATCTGGCTACCTCTGGCGGTGAATTATGGATCAGGCTTTCAACTATGAGGATGGCTTTGGAGGGAAATTTGCATAAAATCCTAAGTATTACATGACAGCAGGATGGCCCTGAGATCAGGAGATGCATGATGTTACAGTGGCATTATTTTCTTCAGCTCAGCTTGTGGCCGCCACGACACAGCTCCAACAGCCCCGAGCTAAGTCCTGCAGCAGGATCGAATGATCACCCTGCTGTCAGGAGATATTGTGCTTCAGTTAACTGTGTTATTTAATGCAGCGAGCGAGATTACTACGACACTATTTCTAAGTCATGTTTTTATTATCACGTCAGTTTATTCATATTCTAACACACTGAAATATTTTCCACTGCGGTCATCTTGAGTGACCTATAACCACAACGATGCCTAACGTTAATCTAGCACCGTATCACTACAAAACACTGTGGCGCACAAACGAAATTCGTCTAGTCTATATGCAGCCCCCAGCACCTGAAACATGTGGAATAAACGACTCGGAATCCTACATTGCCATCCCGACCATCACAGTCGACTTAAAGGTAGCACCCCTAGGAGGATGTGACTACACGGCTCTCTCTTACACTTGGAGTGACCCAGAACTCGAAGGCGGCTACACATCTCTCCACGTGAGAGACGACTCAACTGGTACAAAGACGCTCCGGATCACGAAAAGTCTACACATCGCTCTCCGCCACCTACAGCAAGAGGACCAAGCCAGAGTCTTATGGATCGATCAGATTTGCATCAACCAGGAGGACGAGGACGAGAAAGGCAAGCAGGTGGCCAAGATGTCCCGCATCCACGCCAACGCACGCAATGTCATCGTCTGGCTTGGACCGGCCAGCTTGGAGAAACACAGCGACCTGGCGATGCGATTCATTCCACAGATGACGGTCGGAGGACTCGACCAGCTCGCACACGACGAGGCCAAGGCATCGTAGTCCGCGCTGGCGAGCCTCATGCGGCACCCGTGGTTCTCGCGACGGCGGATCATCCAGGAGGTGGCGTTCGCGCAAAAGGCCGAGCTGTGGTGTGGATCACAAGCCTGGCGCCAGTTCGGCGACGCCGTGACCCTCTTCGAGAGCAGGATCGCCGATATCAACCCCGTCTTCCGCGCCAGCCGCATAGAGGAAATTGGGCCACGCGAGAAGAAGTTACGGAAAGTGGAAAAGTATGCTGTGCCTATTGCGGCCACGGCTGGCAGCCTTGCCCTCGGTGTGCTGTCTGGCGGCCGCGTCAAGCCGCAGATGTTCGCTGCTCCCCTCAAGAGTTGGTCGGGTTCGTTCGGACGCGAAATGGACGAGACGAAGCACCATCTGAAGAGTGTAAGTTCCAAACTTAGTGACCACTGCGATATCATATATCTTTGTCTCTCTTTCTCGTTCAAGTTGCTAACATGCATCATTGATCACAGTACGAATACCCGATCGGCCAAGTCAGAGGTGTCGGGGCACACTTGCTCATCGTAGCCCTCGACCAGATCGTCCGCAAGCGCCCAGGATGGAAAGCCCCGGAACTGCTATGTTCTCTCGAAAGCCTTATGGCATATCTGCCAACCTTCGACTGCAAGAATCCTCGAGACGTCATCTTCGCCATTGCAGGCCTGGCTAAGGACCACGTAAAGATCATCCCGGACTACGAGAAGGACGCTCTTCTCGTCTTCAAGGACGTCTTCGAAGACATCATCTCCTCCACCAAATCCTTGAATGTGATCTGCCGCCCTTGCGCACCTCTTTTGTCCAATCACCATCCATCCTAGCTTCCGCGATTGTCTCAATTCCCTTTCACACGTGGAGACGATGGCATTTACAAACGAAGTGCGGCAGATCCCTTAGTTGGAAACCCAAGCCACTGCCCGTATCGGGCATCAGGGTCGCAGAACGCGGAAGGTGCTTCATTCGTTGTAGAGGACATTGGGCTACAGCTAGCTGTCAGGGGTTTCAAGCTCGGCGAGATTGGTGGCACGGGAACCTCGCATTACTAGTTGCTACCGCCAGCAGGTATGCGAGTCATTCCTGCCTCATGGGCTTCTTATAACGGCCAGTGCATCATGTCCCCGCAGCAGAATACAGTCAAAGACGACAGCGGAATCAACGACATGTACTGGCGAACTTTGTTGTGCGACCGGGACGTGAATGGCGGCCTGGCTCCTTCTTGGATGCGTCGGGCCTGCCAGGAGCTCTACGACGACAGCGCCGATGGCAGCATCGACACGGCCAAGCGCTTGGAGGTCTCCCCTGAATCTGCGGCTCCTGAACCTGTGATGAAGAGTTTTTCTGAGGAGACTGCAGGCGGCGACATGGAACCGGCGAATGATAAGGCACGGACGGGAGTCGTTTGGGATTGTGCCCGAGGATGCGTGGGATGGAGATGCGATTTGCATTTTGAACGGGTGCAATGTGCCTGTTGTGCTGCGGAGCTGTGGCCCATTAGAGCCCTGGAAATTCGTTGGAGAAGCTAACATTCATGGGATGATGGACGGTGAAGCGATGGACAGTTCTCACGAAGGAATGCAGACGTTTTAAGTTGAGATAGAACCGTGGATCGAACCAAGAATTTGGCCGTGATGGGTTCTACTAAAACCCATCACGAGGTTTGGTCTTACGATTCAGGCTTGATATATTCATCTAATTCAGCATAAAGAAACAACTGTACCGTACAGACATGTTACTACTGGTAGAAAGGGAGAACTCGAATATTTGTTGGAAGATGGACAATGAGGTGGACATTGGACCAAGGAGAATAAAAGAAAGAGAGGCCTGCAAGTTATTCCGTTCATTGTCTCAACCATATATCTACTCTAACAATGTTCGACCCCTCACATTACTCTTTGTTTTGGCTCGAACCACAACCAAAAGCTATTGTCCTTTTTCGCCTTCTTTATACCGTCAGCTCAAAGAAGACAATACCATTGTCAGCGCTCACAACAAGAGATACGATGGCCAGCTTTCTATAAAACAACAGCTGAGATCGCTGTTCGTCAAATCTCGGCCAGCGGCGCAAACAACGACAGCAGCCTTCACAACACACTACCCAGGTGGTAGTAGTTCTGAAGCTCGCTCAAGTTACAACTCACCCAAAACTTCACACACCATACTCCCCCCCGTTACGATTATGTACTCGTCCTCCAATGACAACGCCGCTTCGGGCCCAAAAAAACCGGTTGGCTTCAAGCGGAAGTACGTCAAAGCTCCCCGGTCTTTGTGGGAGTCCCAGCACGACGCCGAGGCCGATATCCGCTCCCAAATCGAGTTTGCCCAACCCGCCGCCGCCGAGGAGCCCGCCAACTGGGTCGAGGAGGTCGAGGAGGAACTACTAGCTACCCAACGCCAAGAAGAATCCGTCATCCCCGCGTCGTACTACCAGGGATGGGGCGCCGGCACCTGCTACTCCAATCCAGCACTCACCCGCAAGATCCTCAAGCTGCCCCCTCTCAAGCCCTGGCACTATGTTTCCCCTGAGCTCATCCCCGACCACACCTCGGCCGAGTATCACGAGATCATGAAGCGGCACGCCCGGTTCCAGCAGGCCTTTGCCCACATCCGCGCCATGGAGGCTAGCCCGGAGCTTAAGTCCCGCCTCAGCCAGGACGAGTTGAAGGACGTCTACCTTGTCAGAACAAACCAGCTCTTCAAAGATCTTCCCGTGGTCTGCAACTACAATATGGAGAAGGCCGTGTCCTATCACGTCAAGGACAGGCAGTTCCAGCCATGGGAGATGCACAATGGAAAGCACTACTAAGTACTACTAGTTGTGTGTTTAAAAATCTTCCTCTTTCCCTTTAGCAAGGGGTAGGTATACTAACTCCTCTACAGTGTGAATGGAACAAAAACAGGCAAGTAAGAGGGAGAGTACAAAGGAGTAAGATAGTAGGTAACTGGGTGAGAGTGTATGCGGTCGGCTCGGTAGAAGAAAATAGAAAACCCCAATAAGGGATTAAAACCCCGACTTAAAACTTTCTTTCGCAATTCCCAACGTGAAGTGCAATGATGATGCTTTTCCGAAACTTGGTTTTGACGGTGACGAATAATGTCCAAGCTGTCTTTCTGTTGCAACACCCCATGTCATATCTCAGCACGTGATCTCTAGCTGCTCTTGCCCAGCCCAGGTTAGCCACGGCGCAGCTTCGGCCTCCGTCGGCATTCTCAGAGGGGACAGAGTCGGGTGATGGTGATGGGAAAATGTGCCCCACAGGCACATTTCGAGCCAGTGATACGGCCCACGCACGTATCATTTTGTGATGAATTACTAAGATGGATGTGTCTAAACGAAGCCAATGTCAAAGGCCCTGTTCCCAAGCCGCTTATTCGTATTAGAAAGCCGGCCCAAGAAGGGGGTTGTATCCTTGCGACGCCGGCGTCGGGGGATCTGGCGGCGGTGTTCCACCAAGGCACCGCAGAGCTCATGAGCCCATTTACCTCTCCCTTGGTCTTTCCGCATTGTGAAGGAGTTGAGCGCATCTGCCCTCGTAGCCGGACCGATGGGTGCGCCGCGTCGAAGCGACAAGCGGACTACTTCGAGTTGGGCCGAGGCGCCCTCTTCGTCCTGGTTCCTATCGTAGGCGCTCGCTTTGCCAAGATCATCTTCAGCGGCTACGTCCATCCCGGCTTCCAAGAGAGGGGGGAGCAGCGTTAGTAGGACAGGAAAGTCGGAAGTGGATGAAGACACAAGCCGGTGGCCCACGTCGGGGTCGGCGCCCATGTCGAGCAGTCGGCGGATTACTAGGTTGGCGTCCTACGCTTTCTGCGTGTGGTATCGGAGGTGTAACAAGCGTCGTCCAGCCAGTCGGTGGCTGTGGTGCGATATCTGATTTCGGCGTTTCTTAGCTTAGAGTACTAATGCAGATTGCCATCTAGAGGCGCGCAGAAACTCGCCGCTCTGCGCATCCGGGACATTTGCGTTTCTGGCGAGTAGCTCGACGACGGCCGGGGGTCGTTTTTGACGTAGCCATGGGAGAGATGGGTGCTGTAGCATTGCAATACATCGGTAGGATCTGCTGGAACGCTCCCCATGCGAGGAGCTGCTCAGCCAGGTTGGCGTAACCCATTGTACAGGCAAGCTGGAGAACGGTGAGAGAGTCCTGGGAACCTGGCCGGCGCACAACCGGGCTGGCGTCATGGGAGAGAAGCAAGAGTGCCGAGGAGGCCTTGTCATTCAAAATAGCCAAGTAGAGCGGGTTGACGACGCTGGATTCGCAATTCACGTTGGCACCGCCCCGCAGCAACCACTCAGCGATGGCATCGAGCCCTTTCCATACGGCCAAGTGAAGAGCCGTCAGCGAATATCGGAAGCTGACGACTATGAATGGGTGCGGAGGTTGGATGTTGATGTTGATATAGGTCTGTCTCGGGCTGCAGGGAAGATCGAGGGCACCAAGAGCGAGTTGGCAGAACTGCTCCACCTTGTCGAGAATGGCGAGAGCCTTTGTGCATTTCTCTGGCATGTCCAAGTCGGCAGTCTTGATAGCCCATATGACGGCAGAAGCCAATTTGTGATGGCGTGTCGGCGGTAAAGAAATGGTTCCACGTTACAACGAAGCAGGCGGTTCGTACGGGCAAGGGCCACGAGATCGCGCGCGAAGAGCATCTCCCAGATAACACTGGACGGTATGTAGGAAAGATGATTCATGGCTGTTCTCGATTGGTCGTGATGGCGCCCCCGAAGTGGTGTTCCTGGACAACATCGCTTGGCGGGAAGGAGCGAAAGGGAAGCGCCAGTGGTTGGTTGTGAGTCAAGCGGGGCGGCCAAGTGACTCGCCAAGCGCTGCGGGGCGATCCACAATCCCCCACCAGAAAGAACCCCACCCTGCGAACGGCCATTTGTACGGGAGAGAGAGACATTTGTACGCAAGTTGGGAGCAACGGCAGGCAACAAGGCTTGAAATAACTCGCCAGGTTGCAAGATGGAGGTAGAGCACGGACCCAGAAGATCAAAACACCAGCTCGATGCGAGTCAAAAACTGCTTGGAAATTCCCCATGCCAAAATAATTTTATAACTACCCCGAAACAGACTTCTAGAGTTTAAACATCATCGGTGGCCCTCAGAGCAGCTTCATTACTCTCGGACGTCTGCTTCCGGTACAGCTCGGCGAGCTGCTCACAGACTGTCCAGATGCGCCTTCTGTTTGCGAGGGACATGAACGGCCCCGACATCCCAAGGCGCGGTTCCGATACCTTTCTAGCCCAGGAAAGTACTTTTGTTAAGTTCAGGTCCGAAACACGCTCCGGATCACTCATCAGTGGGATGAGCTCATAAAACCAAGGGAGCTCACGCGCGATGCGATGGCGCCAAAATCCCACGTTGCCCCTAAGCAAGGCATGCACCACCCTAGAGGCCTTGCAGAGTGCAAGCACCGCTGAGGTAGGCGTGAGTTCGGTAATCTGGTAGATAATATCGTAGGGTACCGCTCTGAACACGTCGCGTCCAGACCGAATAGACGTGAGTCGATCCTCCTCTGGGTGCCAGGCTGGAAGTCGGAACTCGTTGCTGGAAATTGCTGTCCGTACTAGTGCTTCGAATGTCCCGTCTCCTGTGGGCTGCTTGGCGAAGATCTCCTCTCCCGGAAATGAACCCCAGAACTGCTCGTCCTGAGGGCACGGGTTACCATAGTCGAGTGCGAGACGCTGGGAGCATTCCGAACTCAACCCTGTCATGATGTTGTAGAGGGCAGCTTTGTTAAGCTGATAAAAATCTGTTCCGCCTGTGATACGCCGCACAAGCAACTCCCAACAGCAGGGATGGAACGGAAACACAACGGTTGAACTGCCCGTATAATCGTAGTAGCATGCAAGATCAAGTGCTTCCACGTTGGAGTCTGGTTCTGTGTCTTGCGCCTCAACCCTTCCGTAATTGGTATAATGATAATCTCCCGTGATGAAGACCCTGGATACAGTAATTATTGTAAGCATGAAGCATGACTGAGAGTGCAGGAGGGCGGGTATCAAGGTAAGCAGCGTTTACTCACTTTTCTTCAGTTGGTTCCCCCGGACTACACCCTAGAACTTTGATGCTCCGAGTCCATGCAGCATCCTCCTCGCTCAAGATCTCCGGGTCATATGTGGAATCCTCCTCTTCACTGCACAATGACTCGCCTGAGTCGGAATCATCTTCGCTGGATAACGCCTCCCCAGCAGCCTTCCTGGTCTCCCGTTCCTCCATTGTCTCCGTATCGCTCGGGAAGTGGACTGGGTGATTATCGGGCATGTTTTCGGCCTTGCGCTTCGCTGCTTCGCGGGCCCGGCGACGCTTGAAGCGCTGCGTGCGTGGTTTCCGCGCGACCTCGACATCGATTGTGGGTCCGCCGCAGATGGCGCAATACACGTCCCAAGAGCCCATGGTGATGGGGGCAGGTGTTAAAGCTCGCCTCTGCTCAAGTTTTTATCGTGTTCAACCTAAGGAACGTGAGAGCCGTGGACGCGACTTTTGTTTTGGATCCCGGCGCTAAGGAGCCTGAAACACCGCCACGCTGACTGTGCTCAACAAATGGCGGATAACCAATGAGGCGTCCCGAATCTCAGACTTGGCAAAGAAATTAGTATCTTCCATATGACGGCGCAAGCGGCTTGCCCAACAAAGTATCCCTAGTCTTGCTGACGTACTCAAGTGGAGAGGTAGAATTGCGGTCCGTTCTCGCAGTTCATACCTAGCTTCAACTACCTATTACCCCGAGAAGCCAATTCGTGGCACATGTGTTCGGGCTTACTTCGACTCACCAGGGCCCACCATCAGGATGAGCCGGAGGTGAGCCAGGGTAAGCCCAGGGCGAGCTGAGAGTGAGGGGCTGGGGTGTCAACGGGCACGTAATCCTGGCGTATCGCGCGCAATAGGATTGATAGAATCGTAAAATCAATCGCCAGAATCGATCCAGATTCAACCTTGATTAAACACCTGGTTCTTTGGCCACTTTCGCCAAGAAACTCCTCATTCCGGCCTAACTTTCTACCGAGTGGCTTACAGGTACGGCTTATTCCGCTGCCTGCCGATATGGGGGTGAGCCAGAGGCGCTCAGCTATCATTCATGCTTATGGAACTTTTCATATCGTATTAGTGCTGTAGCGCAGCCTACCGAAAATGGTAATCAGGGTGAGCAGAGATGAGCAAGCCTGAGCAATCCTGAGCAGGGACTGAGCTGAGCCTGAGCTGAGTCTGAGCTGGGGTGAAGCAGCGTCACGTGGGCGAAGTACAAAAAAGGAAATTTCGTGAGCCCAGATTCATCTCACAAAACAGGAAGTCCAAGCAGAGATCAACAAAGAAGTCACAACTATGCTGGAGGGGACAGACTGCCCGCTTCCCGACACTCGACAACGACCGCCTTACAAAAAACACCGAGAAGGTTTGCGTGGGCTGCGTGGGCTGCGACCTCGACTGAATGCAACCCACGTCGTTGTTTCCAGTGAGGGAAAGGAGCTATCGCTCGAGGGTGTGCGCTTGGCCCACGTCGGACCCGTTGGCATGTGCCGCCTCTTTCATTTAGGGGGATTTAAAGCAAATGCTACGCTGGCCGACTGTCAACACAAAATAGGGGAACCTCTACGCTACCTCGAGGACGCACTGTTGGACGGAATGCAGTATTTCAAGGCAGACGTCAATCTAGAGCATATCATCTTCCAGTGGACAGGCTCGTGGCCGTTCGCTTGGCGCACGATGCACTACAGAGGATACCACCTACTGACCGGAAGAATCATAACATGTAACAAATCGCGGTGAGGAGATCTATACTAGTGCTGTCAAAGAGGTAGACAGCAGCGAAAACGTACAGAGTGGCGAATGGGTGGACACCGATCAAGAGGTGGAAAGCGGCGAGGAGATAGACAAAGAGGATGAGAAGATGGACAGCCGCAAGAAAGACGGGTCAAATAACGATCCGGAGGGGGAGGAGGCGCAGCCCGATAGTCTCGTGTTAGACATGAGCTGGCTGCTGGCGCTTGAGTCAGCCTTGCGGCTGCTCCCCAACGGCATCGGAATTCTCAACGACAGGACGTTTGTCCTATGTCATGACGAGAGAAGCAAGATCTGGCCGGGAGACGTGGTTTGCATCTTCAAAGGATCAAGAAAGCCCGTCTACTCCGACCGCGATGGATTTAAAGTATGTGCTCAAAGGGGCCTGCGATGTGTCCCACTTCTAGGCAGACCCAGATGAGGAATTCTTCGCCATCCGGGAGATGGAGTCTTTCACACTTATCTGATTAGCCAAGGAAGCAATCGTGCCTGTCTTTATGTCATGTTCAGTTGAAAGCCCATGAACAAATTAGTTCGTACTAATAGAGCTAGCTACCTACATAGTTTTTCAGCCTTTGAGACGCGGGCCATCGAAAACAACGCTGAAATCGCCCTCGTCCAAGTTTCTTGTTGAATAAAAATCTCATATTTAATAAAGGTCGGCAACCAGGCCTTATCACGGTGTCTTGGCGTTGGCAACCGGCAAAAACCAGTATCCAACAACCAATACCAACAGGCTTCAAACCGATTTACGCGCTGGCCCTATGGGACTCTGCACCCGACCATACACATTCATTCACTTGCGCACATATGCACCTTTGGACAAACTAAAACTTAGCATATACAGAGGCCTTAGTTTTGTTTCGCATGGACAGCCTTTCCTCGATCTGTTGGAGCTTTTGAGCCACTGGGTCTAGAACCATGAAATTGTCGAACCGCCCACAACATGCCACATCCAAATGGTAAGACATGGGGCGGCAAAGCAATTTATCTCCAGATGTTGCCAGAACAGCGGGTAATAGAAATGTTTCCATACAGACAAAGCCCGTTTTAGTATCCGCTAGAGTAGGCCTAGCATTTTCCCTTTGCGTTGAAGCTCGAGAAACGGATAAAAGAGACCGTCGCCCCTTCATTTTGAGAGCACATCCAACGTTCCCAACTCACTCGACTTCCCGTCTCGTCCCCTAGCACCACACCAAGACTGACATCATGAACGAAACACCACAACAAGTCAGAACATATTCTGTCATCACAATGGACACCCCACCCAACACCGAAGACAAACCTGGCCCCGAAGACAAACCTGGCCCCGAAGACAAACCTGGCCCCGAAGACAAACCTGGCCCCGAAGACAAACCTGGCCCCGAAGACAAACCCGACCTCGATGCCAACCATGACACTAAACCCAGCCATAACCCCGACGGCAATCCCAATTCCTTGACCATCAAAGAGCCCTATCAATGGCACATTCGCGTCCGCAAACAACACGGCCCACTGGTCGACGGCTTAGCCATCCACCCCATGTCAATCCAATTAGTCTAGCGCGCCGAAACAAAACCCAGGAGCCGGCGGGGGATGTCTCTTGAACGGGGGGGGAAGGTGCACTTCTGAGCATGGGATTTGTATCATCAAGAACCGTCAGTTGTATTCACAGAGGGGGAACACATCACCTTAGTATAAGTGGAATCCATTGCATACGCGTATTCCACGGAGAGGACTCGAGATAGAGTCTCGTAAATTATTGAAGGCGCAGAGCAGAACAGACCAGAATTGGCAGAAGCCCACACCCCTATACCAATGACATTGGGCGCTCACTGCTATGGTAGGACGGAAGCCACAAGCAGTTATAAGATATTAAAATACTTCATTGCAATACATCGTCAAGTCCCCGGTCCTTTCAAATTACCATAGTATCCGTACCTTCGTAGAAAAGAAATGTGAAATATTTAGATCGTCAGATTAACGTTAGCCCATTTTCCAAACTTCCCAATTCCCACCCAAAATCACCCTCGTACAAAACAGAATTGATATATCTAGACCGACGGAGAGCCTATCTCCAAGCTTCCCAAACCCTGCCCAAAGTCACCCCAACTCTTCACCCGCGGCATCGGTCCATCCTTGACCCGCAACGCCGACACATCCTTCCGAACCACCAGCGGCAAATGGAACGCTGCAGGAGGGACATCGCTCCTGTACAACGGCGGGCAAGTTGCGTTGAGGATCAACTTGGCCAGCTGCTCGCCCCCTTGCGCTTGCTGTTCTTCGCCAGCGGGAGCAGAATGGGGCGACAAAAATGGGAGGGATACTGTCGCGGAGGCGGCGTGGAGTGGGAGGAGTGGTGGGAAGCGGGCAACGGAGATGGTGCGGACTGGCTGTGTGATGTCGTTGGAGTTGGTGATGATAGCGATCTCCGCTTTATGGTTGCTGATATGAGAAAGCGCGAGGTTGTTTGTTGCCGATGTAGTGGAGATGATTCGCGGGAGATCCTGCAATTTGGACAGGGCCGAGTCAACTGCCGGGGAACTTCCCTTGCCAGTATCGATGACCAATTCCAGAGGGGACTGGTTGTCATCAGTGCCTATGATGTGCTTGGGTCTCTTATTAAACTCGTCCAAGTCCTCCCCGCCCTCATCGTACGCCCGAGACCGTTTTGTCTGGCCGCTGCTGACCATAGGAGCGTTGTTCGGCAACGGCATTCGTTCTGGCCAAATTCGGCCTGGATGGAAAAGCTCGACGAAGTTTCCACACGAAGAAAAGAGCGCGCGGCAGGCGGTAGACTCAACCCAATTCCACGGAAGGCTGTAAAAGAGCCGTGGACCTACATCCCCTATGCACGATCAGTAAAATTTAGCCATGCTAGTATTGATGAAGAGCAACTTGACGTACCTCTTTGGAAGTCCCACAGAAATATATCTCGATCAGCGCGGTACAAAAGAAGTGGATCTCGTGGGTGGAAGTGGCAATCGGACACCGCTGCCCCCCAGGAAAGATGTGGGAAGTGGGAATTCAGTTTGTTGGCAGCGACCCCGAAGATAACAATACATACCGCCGTGCGCTGGTCGGACGCCCTGTTCAAGTCGACCAAGGCCAAATACTTGGAGTTGGGACACCATAATGTACGGTAAGTGTACGCCGCCCCGAACTCCGTCTCCGCAGACCAGCTCGACTGGAGCCGTGGGTGAAATTGGAGCGGCATGGCGATTACGTTGTAGGTATGCCCACTCGATGTAACGTGAATAATCTTGCCCAGCACCGAGAACCATTCCAGCTGCGGGGAGATTGTGAGCGGAAAATTCAACTCCCAAACACCGTTGATGTGTGAGAACCGAAGGCTCTGGCGCAGACAGACTTCCACGTCCCGTGCTTCAAGGGCAATGGTAACTTCTGACACACTCTCGGATCTGTCCGGCCTCGCCTTTGGCACCTTGAAGACTTTGTACGTTGCGTGCCAACCCGCGCAGGCGTCCTGAATTTCTGGACCTGTGTTTGGGAGTGTCAGTTCCCGACGGGCGCGGATTGAGTTGCTGGGCCACTTGTAGGCGTGTTCGTGGTACGGCATGTCTGTTGTATTTTCCCAGGCTTTGCGGAAGGGGCTGAAAATACGTTAGCTCGGTTTTCTGGTCGTGAAAAGACACACTAACTCTGCAGGAAACACACTCAAGACGGCCAGTTGACGGGCGTCAGAAGAGCTTGATGAAATGGAGAACAATGGGACAACCCTCTTGGAAGACTTGTCGCGGCATTTCTCAAGCCTGGGCGCCAGGTACTCCACCGTGGCTGAGGATGTGGACGCCAAGAATTGGCTGTTGGTGAAAAGCGCCATATCGCCCCAGATCTCGGCCGGGTTGGATTCCATACTCTCGCCCCAGATATGGTGGAGATTTACCAAGTCACGGACGAGCTCGCCAAGATCAGCAAGAAAGTTGGCGACATCCTTCCTCCTGCTTCGTGATTGTGTTTTGGTAATCGTCTCTTGGAGGTTGTTGAGGAATTGCTGTGTGTCCTTGACAAGGTACGTGTACAACGCCTCTACCCAGACCGTGAGCTTCAACTTGTCGGCGAGAAACGTCCTCCCGAGTTTAACCATCTCGGTCACCTCATCGCCAATTTTGTCATTGGACTCTTTGTGCCCAAATCTCATAGCATCTAAGCAATGGGCCACCCAGTTCAGTGTTGCGAATCGTAGGAGTGGCCATCGGCGATCGATCGTTGCCAGGTTGGTACTTTGGCTCGCCTGGCCCCAGAGAGGTTGGGAAGGGACGCTGTGCGTCATGTAGCCGATGCATCGCGATGCAATCATCGCTTTTCCTTTATGCCACTCTGGGATTAGCGGGATGGTCTCCCTCGACTGGAGTCTGGCCGACCGAGCAAAGTCCATGGCAGTGTGGTTAGGGAATTTGAACTGCCCGGTGCTCAAATCCTTCTCCACCAGCCCGCAGCAGGCGTCGAGCACGACGCGGTCGAATTCCTCTGTGCTGCCATCGTCGTCGACATCCCAGCCGTCCGCGCAGACAGCCTCCCTCAGCTGTTCCGACGACAGCGACGTGTCGGCCACCCAGGTAAGAACCCGTCGAGCAAGGCCGACAGCGAGCGGGTCTTGAGAGTCGAGCCGGTTGCTGATTTGGCAGTACATGTCAAAACTTTCCGGCTTCTCGGCGCTCATATCCACGATCTTGTCACACGGCTGAGGGAGCGTCATTATTGGTGGGCGAAGTTAGGCGTCGACGTGGTGTCAGGAAACCTCGTAGTTTGTGCCGGTGTTTTGCGTCTTGTCCAGCACCTTCCCTAGCCAATCGATCGGACAGGGGCCGGTGGGCGTGCGGGAAGTCGCACGGACTGGGAACGGTGAAAAAAGGGATCCAGGGAGGTTCCCAGTGTGCGGAGTTCATGGATTCGGTTTGTCTGTATCGTGGGGGAGCGGCGCACCAATTCCAGAGAGCGGGTGCCCATGGGCATTGGGAGGACGGGACTCTGCGCACTTGGGTGCAGTGCTCTGCTGTGCGGTGCCTTGCTATCCGTCTCTTTTCTGTGCTGTGGCCACTGGCTCATGCACTGGTTTCGGTTGCTTGCATGACCACACTACTGCCAACTGACGACACACACCCCGCCGGGAGCAAAAATTCGGGGCAGCACGGCGGCTGGGCCGGCTTGGCATCTTGTTGTTATTGGTTCAGCCACGGTCTGTGCTGAGACCTTATCTCGACCAGTCGATCGCCTGTCGATCCAGAACAGCAATAAATTGGGGTGGTGGGCTCGGGAGCGGTTCCGTGGCATTTGTTACAGCGCAGTTCCAGTGTGGTGCGATGGAGACATGAAGTGGGTTGGTTTAGTACAGTTCATAGGGCTGGATGGCGCGAAAACAAGGGCAGCGATATCCTAGGCTAAGGTGATCTAAGGGATCTAAGGGAGAAGCTTGATGTCTCCCCAGGGCCAGCAAAGAGGGGAAGTAGGACTGTGCCAAGACCATTGCGTGATGGAGGTGCAGCAGAAAAGTGCTCAGCTGCAGGCTTTCGGGCTTGATTTGGCCACCAAAAATAAGGCTCGGGACAGAGATGGCCCGCCGCGACATCGGAAGCTCCTTCCGTGGCAACCTGTTGATTTGATGGGGCGGGAGGGCAGGTGGAGCAGGGCGACAGGCGGCAGCAGTCGCGCATACCGAAAATGGACTTGCACCACGTCAATGCCGTTTTATGGCTAAAAGGCCCGGGTGGTCGCTTTTGTGATTGTTTCAACAGGCCTCCCGGGGTTCCTTGGTGGTTAAACACGCAAAGCTCCTTTGCAACCAGGCTGGAATTTATCCCCGCAGACGAGGGACGGCCCGGCCCTTGCAAACCTGGTTCTCGGGCAGCTCAAGGAAAAGTAGTAGTACTAAGAAACAGTGAGGTTGATATTGAGTGGAAGATAGGTGTCCGCTCGTGGAAGTTTATTTGTAGAGCCATTGCCCTAGGATGCATGCCTTATTGCGCTCTTTCCTTATTAGACACAACGGTCAAAGCAGAAAATGTCTAAAATGTAAGAGATACGTTATTCTAATGCCAGACGCTAGTTACTTCAAAAAGGCAGTTTTCTCCAAAAGCCTTCAAAATTTCCTTACTGTTCCCCGCCATTTTTGTTCTTCCAGGTACCAGCGTAGTGATGCGTGACCAGCGGGGGCGGCAACACGACCCCCTCGTCATACGTGTTCGAACCTGCCGCGAACGAAAAGCCAGGGAGGACCAAGACGTCGCCGAGAAGTTTTGGCTCCATAAGCTCCATGACGTGCTCAATCGACGCACGCGCGCCATATATCTTCTCCATGCTTTTGAACAGACCGTTGGTAAACCTCCGCGGGCCCGTCGCGTCGACCACGTCCCCCGTCATGTCCAGCGTCAGCTTCCCCAGCGGCACATTATTCTCTTTCACTTTTTTCTCGAAAAACTCGACTGTGTCCTCGATGACCTGCCAAATGTGCGGCGACCCGGGCTTGGCCATGATGGTCCAGGTCGCAAACTCGCGGATGAAGTTATCGCCCCACCCCACGTCAAACTCCCACCCGACCACCACAGCCGTGCTGTCCTTATACTGGGCGGGGATCCAGTCGTCGATGGGCGCATCGCAGGTCACGTCGAGGTCGTTGTAGACGCCTCCTTCGGCGAACAGGAGGAGGTAGCGGAGGAGGTCGGCTTTGAGGATGGGGACTGGATCGCAAGCGCGCCCGTCAGCAAGAAGAACGCATACCAGCAATGGACGCTGACAAGCAAGCATAGCACGAACTGGAAAGCCCCAAATACACCTCAACAAGCTTAGGATGCCGCATCCCGAATGCGGCCTGCACGTAGACGTCGGCGGCCTCCTCAGTCATGAACTCGACGCGATAGTCGGTGTTGTTGCGAATGCATGTGTCGGTCCATGCTCGCGCCTCATCGCTCAAGCCTTTCGGCCCAAGCTTGTACCACAGCTTCTTCGGTATCGTCGTGGGCGGTTCCGGTTTCCCAAGACCCAAGCGGCCACCGAAGCTCGAGAGATTGCGACCAGCCCCCCAGCTACGGTACAGAACGACGAAGAAAAAGAGGATGGCCAGCAGCGCTGAAACGAATGCGATGGACCTCGACGCGTTGGACGCGACTAGCGGCCTGTGGGGGAAAAGCATGGCTGTTTGCTGTCAATGGCTGCCGTCACCATGGCGCGGGGCAGCATGGTGTGGAAGACGACACAGAGAGAATCCGAACTCCGGTGATGTTGGCTGCTGCAAGTGTGCCAGAAAAAAAGGGGGGCTTCGCCGCAGAATTGGGCGTCGCATCGGGGCTGAGGCGGGGGCGGCCAGTGACGGTCGCAGCAAACACCAGTCAACTGGCTAGAAACAGGACCCATGGACCAGGGTCCAGAGCCAGTTAAATTTTGCCAACCACAGAAAGTCCCCAGTCGTTTGGGGTCGAAGGATTCTGAGATGCCTTCGGGGTCTGGCTGACATACAGTGCGGCGAACGCTACCAAAATAGCAACATGCCAGCCCATATTCAGTGCGAACCTCATGCAATATGCACTGTGTATTCATCGCAAAACAATTCATTCCACAGTTTCAAATCGTCGCCAATCTCTGAGGAATGCCAATTTTATGCCAACGTCCGGATCCGACACTGTGCTCGATTTGTGAGCAATCTGATTCTCAGCCAGCCTTTTGGAACCGGAAAGAACCAACAGACACAGGCTTGTTGCAAGCTTGTTGGACTTTCGGAGTTGGGACGACTCAAGAGAGCCTTGCGTCCCGCATTCCAAACTCATCCCTCTCTCCCAATCTTTCATCCTGGCCATGTTTCTTTCCTTGTGCCCGCAATCGACAAGATGCGGCTCCCGTTCGCCGTGCTGGCGGGATTCCTCCCGCCACTGACCCTAGCCGCCATCCAGTTCATCAACCCTCCTCCTGCTGGAGTCACGGGCGACTTTACTGGAAATATGGTGTTTTCCGAAAAGACATGGCTCAAAGTGATGTGGACGGAACCAGGGTTCGGAGTTCCGACATCGGTGCTCTTGAACCAAGTCAATGCCACTACCGCCGCGGTCTTTGGCGAGGCCGAACGCATTACTCGTATGACTTCGCTCGACTTGCTGTCATGGGACAAGCAAGCTGACTGTATTCGTAGAAAGCCAAGTAAACATGGATAGCTTTACCTGGATTGTGACCACGACCAAGAACCTGGCCGTGTCAAACGTCTTCTTTTTTCACATCTACCAAGAAGGCCAGGGCTCCCCTGACGGCGCCAGTCACTACTTTAACATCCTACCAGCCCAAGTCCCGACATTGACCGCGTCGTCAGCCCCGAGCACATCAATAAGTTCATCGACGAGTGGGCTCGCTATATCCGAGTCCTCTACATCTAGTACTGTCGGCACGGTCACCACCACAAGTTCCAGCCCCAGCGGTAGCAGCACGTTTGCCAGCGGCAAAGAAACAAGCCAGTCAAACTCACCCTCCGATGTCCCGGTCTCCTCAGTGGGAATAAGCCAGGGAGCTCAGATCGGGTTGGGCGTCGCGATCCCCTCGGCCGTGATCATTGGCGTCCTCGCTGGATGGTTCTTCTTCGGCCGGAAGAAACAACAGCCCATTAGTGCAGCAAGGGTGGAATCGCCGTCTCACATGGGGCCGACCTATCCAAACCCATATTACGGCAGCAATTATAGCAACAACAATACTCCAAATGGAGATGTGGGAAGCTGGGCTGGATACGGCAGTCCTGGGTACGATGTCTCGCATTTCCAGCCCTTACCAGGGGGATACAAGTACCAGCTGCAAGCGATCCCAATCGAGTTGCACGCATCTTCCACTACGAGTGAGCTTCCAACAACTCCCACACGTCAATATTGAGACGGGGAATTGGATGAGGGGTGTGGGACAATAATACATAATATTCAGATAACCTCTTTGCATACTCAAATGGAAACGCTTGATGGGAAGTACATGAAGGAGATGCTTCTTACGACCGGACATGCAGACTCCTCACAATCAATAATGGACATAATGACACAATTTCAACCCACACACTTTCATGAGCATTCTCAAAACCCTCCCATCTTCCCATCGGCGCAGATAATTCGTGTGATTCGGCAATGTCATAAAGTCTAGACAAAACAGGGCATACCAGTTTGAGCCGCACTATGAACGGAACTTCTACACAAGCAATGACGTCTTTTTTCCCATCACTACAAAATCACGGCACACCAAGCGGCCAAAACGCAGGCCATATTTCAGCTTTGGTGCAACCGTCAGCAAAATCAGGACAGATAAGATAGAGGGCGACTGTGGGAGACGAAACTAAGCGTCAAGGATTCGGCCCCCAAGCACCGAGAAAATAGACTTGAACTCCCCCTGAGTTAAGGGCACACAGCTAGGGTATTGGTCGGGATTGTTTGCCCAAATAGGCTACATTCAGGGGGGCGGAAAGTCATCATAATGCTAGTGGTGGACCTCGGCTGTACTTTCCCGCCCCCACCATCTCTCTGGGGGACTTTGGACAAGACGAAGGGGCATGAAGTTCCTTGGGCATTAGGCCATGCGAATGTCGTGTCATAATTTGTTTTCCCCCAGGGAATCACATACATATAACTAAAATCTCTGTCGCTTTGTCTGTCTAAACACCGTCCAGCAACAGATCCTCTCACCGCATACAAACAACATCTGGGAGCTATTTCCCGTACATGTAGTCACTAATGCAAGCAGACACCAACTAACAGACACCTCTAGATGCAGAAACGGACGGGTGTAACCGCCGCAAGTCACAACCCGTGGGGGTTTAATTGATGTGCAGGGAGGCATCCATAGATGCCGAGACGTATGAAATGATGACAACTTGGCCCCCTACATGTGGTTTAGGTGCCTGCCTGCCTGGGCAAATATTGGTGGCGTTCGTTGCGTTTTTGCCTATGGAATCAAGGAAAGTGATTGGTGCGAATTGAATTGCTGTGTTCCGGGTAGGGTACCTGCGGGCTGGAGCACAATGAAAGGGGTTGGGTTGGGAAAACGTGTGTCGAGTTGCATGTGGTGCCTTTCACTTGCGAGGAGAAAGAGAACTTGACTTTGGCACTTCCATGACACAGGGTGGGCTCGTATCCTCTTACAGTTGACCTGCAGTGCTTCAACACGCCTTGATAGGAGACATTCTTATATGAAGACTGGATGCGCACAGCTTGTATTTTTAAACACACGCTAACTGAATGAGCCTCATCATGCCGTGATGATGTTGTTGGCTTTGATGCCTCCCGACAGGACCTCCTCCTCGAACTTCTGCGCAACCAGGGCCTTGCCCGAGCATGGAACTTTACACCACCCCTTCGTTGGTACAATCGTCGGCTTCTCTACGATGTTCTTCTCCGGGCACTGCTTGTGATTGTTCTTGGCATTCTTGTGCCATTGCAATTCCAGATCGTTTCGCTTCTTGATCTGCCTGTCCGTAGGCTCGATGTGCTCGCACTTCTTGTATTCGTATCTTTCGTAGCCGCATATCTTTTCTCACTCAGGTGGTCTTCGTTCTGCGTACAGAGTGGATGGAGGTATTGTTATTGTTGAAAAGCAAGAAGAGCTAATTCTAACTGGGGCTAGTTCGAGGTGGGGATAGTGCTAGCAGAGGACGGTTCGAACGGGGTGATGTTTTGAACTGGGAAGTCTCGCAACGGGGAATAAAAAGGAGCCCTCCTTCCGGGAATTGAACTGGGGCTGTTTCGATGCTTGACGTAAAAAGGAAGATGCTCGCTTCCTGAGTGGATTGACCTGTGCAGTTTGCTCGAGCTGGAAACAAGAACGAGGTGCTTGATCCACGAATCAAGATGGGGATATTTGGCAGCTGACAGTGGGAAAAGAATGCTCGCTCCGTGAGTCAAGCTGAGGATGCTGCGAACTGGGTAGGTCTTGCAGCTGAGATCGATGAATTGGGCCTTGTTATGTGGATTGAACTGGGAATGTTTCAACTGGCAGGCAACGAAAAACGACTTTGGAAGACCTGCTTCGTTGGCGTATAATGGCTTCAAGCGTGATTTGAAAAGACCGTGAGTATGATGGGTTGCAGGAGAAGGAGTTGCTGAATTCCAGTGGGTAAAGGTGCGATCTTTATGCTGGCATCAGGGCGGTGATGTCCATGGATGTTCATCTTATGGTGCAGTTTGGTACGGGCCCAGTGACGTGGGCAGATCTTGCAAGGTGGGATGTGACCGTTCGTCCTCTAATGTTTGCTATTACTCGAGAGTCCTATGATCTTGGATATCTTCGATGGTGAAGTGATGTTTGCTACCGTGAAGGTCCTGTGATCGAGATTTGTTTTTGGTCTGTGGAGCTAGACTGTTCATCTTATGATGTTTGTCAATTACCAGTGACGTAGACATGTCTTGGAAGGCGAAGTTTGCTCGTTCATCCAATAATGTTCGCTACCGCTTGGACCTTATCATCGTGAACCGATCTTTGACGGTGGGGTATGACTCCTCATCTTGTGATGTTTTGCCAACGGCGGGGCCTTATGGTCGTGGACTCGTCTTGGATGTCGGAAAATTGTTTGCTGCCACTTGGACCCTGTGATGGTGAACCGGTCTCTGCGAGTGGTGTTATTGTTCGTCTTATTATGTTTGCTGCCACGGAATTTGGGCGCTGTAATCCTTGATATTGGATTAGAGTGTTTGCCTTACCACCTTTGATATTGACCTCTTGAGCCCCGTGATGCTGGACTGATCTTTGATGGCGGAGATTAACCACTCCTTTTTATGTTTGCTAAATGCTGGGACCTATGATATCTGGCTTATCTCTAGCGGCAGACTGTTGTTTGCCATTACCTGGGCCAAATGATTTTGAACTGATGGATATGGGTGGAGTGCGGGGTGCGTTCGAGAAGCTGCTTGTCCCCTTACCCACGCTGGTGGGCTGGACCTTAGTGCTGGGCTTATCCCCGCTGCTGGATTTATGAAGGTGCCCAGAAAAACTCACAAATGGTTGCCGTTTATAGAACGGTGCCGGCCATTACTTCGCATATGACTGCTAAAAAATTTAAGGGGCCTCTTCCAAATGCGCAAATACATGCCGATGATACGAAAAGGCGTGTTAAAAATAAAAATACGCAGGGGCCTGTATGAATCCAAAATGCCTGTTGAAATAAGAAAGGGCTGTTGAAGTACGTAGCAGCCTATTGACATGTACGAAGGCGGCTGCTGGACAAACATTACCCCCCCAATCACTGCTCTCAACTTACAAACCCTCACAGCCGCGCCAATCGAGATCTCCGTCAAGTACGTACCCTTGTTTGATTAAATAACCGCACGCGGGGACCCGGTATCTGGTGTCAGGCTGGGTAAATCGATCAATCTCTCCCGGTAGTACAGATCCCGCCGCCATTCTAATTATCCGTTCAGTACACCACTGGCACTGCTACCCGAGACGGGGAAATCATATTGCGGGGGGAAGTGGATATAAAGAAGTACGCATTCGTCCCCAACTTCCAACTTCTTCAGATTGAGAGATCGTCGTCAACACGAGCCCTGCACATGTACACAGCATCATGGCGCGAGGGATACGAAACTTGCTAACGCTGGCCACGGTAGCGGTAGCAGCACTCCTTCTTCTCGCCCCATCCCCCACGACCGCATCACCGGCAGCTATAACATACACCAACCCGCTCGTCAACCAGCGCGCCGACCCACACATCACCAAGCACACCGACGGCTGGTACTACTTCACGGCCACCGTGCCCGAGTTCGACAAGATCATCCTCCGGCGCGCGCAGACCATCCAAGGCCTCTCCACCGCCGCCGAGACAACCATCTGGAAGCGCAAGTCCTCCGGCGTCGGCAGCGGACAAGTCTGGGCTCCCGAGCTGCACTTCATCGACGGGAAGTGGTACATCTACGTCGCGCTGGGCGTGTCCGGGCAATGGAAGATCCGCGCCTTCGTCCTCGAGGGCACCGGCGCGAATCCGCTCACCGCATCATGGACAGAAAAGAGCCTCATCAAAACCAACTGGGACACGTTCTCACTTGACGCTACTACATTTTTGGCAAACGGAACGCGGTACCTGGTCTGGGCACAACAGGAACCCTCGCGGACAGACGAAAACAGCAGCCTGATGCTCGCGGCTATGGTCAATCCGTGGACGATTAAAGGCACAGCGGTAGCCATCTCGCGACCGACCCTCGCGTGGGAGCGCATCGGGTACAAAGTCAACGAGGGGCCCGCGGTGATCCAGCGCAACGGCAGGATCTTTATCTCCTACTCGGCCAGCGCGACGGATTATAACTACTGCATGGGCCTTCTCACCGCTTCAGCGTCGTCTGACCTAACAAACCCGGCGTCGTGGAGTAAAGCCTCGAGTCCGGTGTTTGCAAGCAACGCGGACACGAAACAGTACGGCCCCGGACATAACTCGTTCACCATGTCTGAGGACGGACAGAGTGATGTGCTGGTTTATCACGATCGCGGGTATAGGGATATCAAGGGGGATCCGCTGAATGATCCGAACAGAAGGACGAGGGTGCAGAAGTTGAACTGGAAGGCGGATGGGACGCCGGATTTTGGGGTTCCGGTGGCTGATGGGGCCACGGTTGTGTAATGAGCTGGTTACCTACGCAAGCACCTATGGTATGACGATCTATTTCTGGGGCAGGTGGTGGTGCGAGGCGGTGATGCGTCCAGTCTGGTAGAGAGGCTGTTGCGGCTGGTGAGTCCAAGTCTGGAAAAGGGGCCAGTAACAGCAGGCAGGACAGTCAGTCAGCTTTGAATCCACCAAGAAGTCGGGGACCTTAGGTCTTGCGTCATCGGGCGGCGCGGGCACAGCAGCAGCAGCAGGTGCAGGTGTAGTTCGAGGGTGCAGGTACAGTTTGAGACCAAGACTGCGACGGGCGGTGGTGAGGGGGTTGTCGCTGATGACACATTTTTTCGGCATGTGGGTTTGGCCGACAGTTCGGCCGATGTGTCCTTCGAAGTTTGTGGTGGTGGTACGTCGGGGCAGTATCTCGTCTTGGGCGGCGATGTGAGAACTTGGGGGTGTCGGGCGTGGACGGGCTGACTCGAAGAGGTCTGGCTGCGTTTATTTAAAATGATGGTGGGGGAGACGGAGGTTTGACTATCTGACAAAGGAAGGGGGCTTTCAGACGCAAGGGAGGTTTGTCTGTCTGTCAGATTAGCTATGGTACATGAATGGATAAGCAGGAAACTGCAGGCACAGCTCTTGATGAAGGAGGGATGGCTGACACGTGTGGCGCTTATGAGAGGGATGTGCATATGTGGCTGCACTTGCGTGATGAGTAGGGGCCTTGTGATAAGGGGTCTTAGTGATAGGAGCTTCCTCCTGTAATAGTAAGGGTCCTGTGATAGGTCAGAGGATTGTCGGTGATAGGGGTCCACACGGATGTGTGGGGTGACAGATCCCGATGGGCACCATCTAACTCCCACTATCTGTATACGATCCGTGGGCGTTTGGTAACGGCGGGAAAGGAGAAGAATTAAGCGTTGATGATAGCTGTTTTGGGGCATTGTCGCGAAACATTTATTATGTCTAAAAAACTTAGCTAAATAATGTGAAAGTCAAGTTTGCGTCGAATCCCATCTCCTCTCTTTTTTTGAGGGGTATCATTTGGTTGTGTGCTTTTTGTCAGGATATTCGCGTCCTCTCTTGAGAATGCGAGATATACGAACTGGGGAGTGTATTATGAGACGGGCGTCCGAATGTCCGATAACAAAAGCCGCGGGCAGCGGGGCTCGCATTCTCCTCTACTATGTAACACGTTCACGCAGAGACTCCGCGGGACCCTGCTGCACCCGTGCTGCACCCACAATGGGAGTTCGGTGAAGACAAAGTCACCGAACAACCGAAGCCGAACATCAGAATCAATATTCTTGGCCATGCTGGCTGTCGATAAATCTTAGTATAAGACAATGACGAGAAGCAGCTGGGGCGACGCTCTGACCACCTCGATGCAGGAGGAGGTCGAAACAGGCAAAGATCTGCCGACGTGGGGACTGAATACGAACGGCACGATGGCAGCATAGGGCGCCAAATTCGGATGCCACGGCGATGGCGAGCTGCCAACGGCGGGCGAGGAGAGCGCGGTTGACGAGAGAGCCGGCGCAATGGAACCACCGCCCAGGGCACACCAAGGCACACACGGGATGGTCCAGGTGTCAACAGTGGGTGCCATGGGTGCGCCAGGGCGGGAGGATTATCAGGGCACGACCGCCCGTTGGGCCCAATACAGTTAGGATGAAACGCCACAATCGCCGCGGAAGGGACGGAACTGGGCCTGACTGGCTGGCGGAGAATTATTGGCATGTCCCACAGTCATGTCCAGCCTGTCAGACGATGGCACTCTCCGCTCGCAACTCGCTGACATCTGGTACTGCAACGCCAGCTCGGTCCACACGGCTGCATTACGACGCGAATTATTTCGAGAAGTGGTCGTCTGCAGGAACCAAAGAGGAGCGAATCCGAGTCCTTGTGACGACTTCATCATTCGACGACAGAAAGAGCTGCCAACAGAAACAAATAGGAACCCAAAAAAATAACAGCGTGAAAGCAAGACCTGCAGCATAACGCTTTTAGCAGCACGGCCCGTCCAATATTTGTCCCGCTCCCCTTTTTTTACCCCTCCATCTCAATCCAGATTCGAAAATACCGGCGATAAACGCCACGCCCAGGCTTACACCTCACCCGCACCAATGCTATCTCGCAGTCCGCAAAAGAGGCGTCTGCCGCATGCCGCACTCGCATACAAATCCTTTGCCGAACAAATCAAGCTCTGCAAGCACTTAACCGAGCGGGGGACTGGCCAATAGTTCATGTAGTTAGTCTGGGCTCAGGGGACACGGCATCGTGCCTGACCCAACTGCCTCGACGACTCATGTCGGCAGCTCGATATGCCCATTCCATCTGGCATTCGCCTCTGCGGCATATGGCCCTCGAGATAATGGTGGTGAGCCTGTACAGCACAGTGGTCGGGAGAAGAGAGACGCCGTCATTGCGCCGCACGTTGCGCGTATCAACGTCTAAGAACAAGGATCTCTCCAGTTGATCAACAACCAGCTCCCCGGTTTTTGTCCGACTTAATAACGAGGGCAATATAAAAATCATCTACATAGGGCTGCGCGAAGCTGCCAGAGGCCGGGTCTCTGGTGCTCGTGCGGGGAGTGGGAACCGCACAACGTGGAACTCCCGACGGCTGGTGTCATCCTCAGCCGCATTTGTATGACACTGACTGCCAGTGGGCTATCCCATAATAATTCCTCCGCAATGTGGGACGGGCACCCGAAAAAATGGGCTTGTGACGATCGGGTGGCCCAAAACGTGGTGGCACAGATCCCGTTCCTTTCCTCTTGGTCAGACTGTCTTATCCAAGTGCGCCATCATCCCCTTTCATTTCCAAAATCCTTCATGACACCCTCCCCACCACGTGCACATTCTCTCACGCTCGCCCCACAGCCTCCGAAAACCCCGTCGGCCGAGTTCACTAGCCCCTGAACAGCTGGGCTGGCTATCTCGCCAAGCCTTGAACTCTCATATTCAAGTAGCCAAACGCAACGCTAGCAACCTCAGGCCGCTTTGCAGGTAAATATAGAAAACCGTATGCATCTGGTGAGAAGGGCCCGTGCTGCCTCGTCGTCCATCTGTTCTTCTCTGACTTCTATTCTAACGACACAACACAGCAGCAAAAGAAAATCAATATTTCAGACTATTGAACGCCCGAGCCCCTCACCCAAACTCCTGATGGCTCGTCGGCCCTACATCTCCGTATTCCGAGGTGGACAGTCGAGACGCGCGCGCGCCGTTGTCTTACATGCAGAAGCGGCGCCATCACAAGGCGGAAGCCCTCTTGTGCGACTTGGCAAGCTGTAGTGGCCTGGGGTCGAGAGCATGGATCAGGCTCCATACAAACGAACACGCAAGCAGAAGCAAGCACAGCGTCTTCTCTGGCTCGCATGCACACCACCATCGGAATAGAACTCTTGATCGAGCCGTGAGGTGATAGTCACCGCGTACAGCTTGTTTGAAACTATCGAAAAGCCACAGCGGGAACGACATGTGCGCCCATAGCTCCAAAAAATGCGTGTTACACGAAACCACCGACGCCGGTCTAGAGCAATCTTTGGGAGTCAGAGATGCAAGAGAAGGCCACCATCACACGGCTTGGTGAAAGATGGCGTCAACTCAGGCCAATGAACTCGGCAGATGAACGGCCCAGGGGCATAGAGGCTCGGGCCTTGAGGCCACGTCCTCGGCTCCGAGAGAATGGGCTATCAAGGAGTTACGAGCTTCTTACTATCTGAAAGAATATAAATTCAGCTCTGTCCTGCTTTTTTGACATCAGTCTTTCTGAGGGACAAGGCAGTTGGGACAGCCTCCTGGACGGGTCCGGTCATCCATATCAGTTACCCTCTTCACGGTTTTGTCTTTTCCGAGACATTTCTTGGTTCCACCATTGAGTGTTTGAATTCTCTCACGATGAGAGCCACTCAGCTGTTCCAAGGCCTCGGCTGCCTCGCCCTTGCGAGAATTGTGGCAGCTCTTCCCCCTTCTCTTCTCCGTCACGAGACACTCTCTCGAGACCAGCTGCCCGATCTGATCAAGAAGAGTCCTATGGACGAGGTTGATCTGATCAAGCGCGGCCCAACTTGCAACACCCCAACCAACCGCGCCTGCTACAGACCGGGCTACACCATCAACACGGACTATGAGACGAGCTTCCCTCCCGGTGGAGTTACTCGCCAGGCATGTCATTTCGTTCCTCACCACTTTCTGAAACCAATGCAGCTGACAACTTGACTCAGTACAACTTTGTCATCACCGAGCATGACAACTGGCTCGGTCCTGATGGCGTTATCAAGAAGAAGGCTATGCTTATCAATGGTACGTTGCCAACTCGCCTCAACATGAAGTGATCAGCAGGCAACTAACCCAACGACAGGCGCATTCCCAGGTCCCACCATTGTCGCCGACTGGGGAGACACTGTCAGAGTTACAGTGACAAGCCTTCTCCGTGTCAACGGGTACGTCCCTCCTGCTTGCAACCTAGACACCTCGATTTTACTAACGCTTTGATCCAGAACTTCACTTCACTGGCACGGCGTCCGCATGTTGAACAACAGCGTGAACGACGGAGCCAACGGTGTTACTGAATGCCCACTCCCCCCTGGTGCCACCAAGACATACACGTTCCGCGTCGAGCAGTACGGCAGCAGCTGGTCAGTTGCCCCTGTCCTTTCCCCCCCAGCCTTATACTGACAGCCCCCAGGTACCACTCTCATTTCTCGTCCCAGTACGCCAACGGCATCGTGGGCACTCTGCTGTTCAACGGCCCCGCTTCGTTGCCGTACGAGGAAGACCTGGGCGTGTTCCCCATCACGGACTGGTACTACACCCCAGCCGACGTGATCCAACACTCTCTCATCCCCACCGGCGGGCCCCCGCCCGACTCGGACAACATCCTCTTTAACGGCAAGCACGTCAATGCCAACGGCGGCGGGTCGTACCAGCGCGTCAAGCTGAAGCCCGGCAAGCGCCACCGGCTGCGCATCATCAACACGTCGGTCGACAACACCTTCACCGTGTCGCTGGTCAACCACCAGTTCACCGTGATCCAGACCGACTTCGTGCCCGTCAACGCCTTCACCACTTCTTCCTTATTCTTAGGCATCGGCCAGCGGTACGACGTGACCATCGACGCCAGCCAGGCCGTCGGCAACTACTGGTTCAACGTGACCCTGTCGGCCACCGGTCTGTGCGGCACCACCAAGGCCAAGTTCCCCGCCGCCATCTTCCAGTACGAGGGCGCCAGTTCGACCGCCCTACCCACCATCAAGGGCACCCCGCCCCCTGACAGCCTCTGCGAGGATAACACCAACTTTGTGCCCATCGTTTCTCGCACCGCCCCTGCCGCCTCGTTCACTTTTGGCCCTGCGAATGACCTTGATCTGAACCTCGCCACCCAGACCTGGGAGGGCCAGCAGCGCGTCTACTGGAAGATCAAGGGCCAGGATATGAACATCACCTGGGACGAACCTACCCTCGAGTATGTGGCCAAGGGCAACTTGAATTTCCCGGCCAGGTATAACGTGTTCACCGTGCCGCCGACGAGTCCGGTAAGCTGTCACCCACATCATCATCATACCCATGCATGTTACTGACTCTGTGCTGAAGTGGTCCTTCTGGGTGGTGGAGAACCTTCTTGGTCTGCCCCATCCGCTGCATCTTCACGTAAGTTCCCACCCAGCCTTCTGTCAAGTAGCGAGCGTTCACTCACACACATCAACCAGGGCCATGACTTTCTCGTCCTAGGCCGCTCCCCCGCCCTCGCCAACCCGTTCGCCATCGCGCCCCGCCGATTCAACGCCGCCACCGATGGGCCAAGTCTGAAGTACAACAACCCCGTCCGCCGCGACGTGACCATGCTTCCTGGCAATGGCTGGCTTGTCGTCGCCTTCCGCAGCGTAAGTCTACCCTCCTCCTTCCCTCTTCCCACTGAAATGAATCTTGGATGGAATGCTGATGAAATAAAAAGGACAACCCCGGAGCATGGCTCTTCCACTGCCACATAGCCTGGCACGTGTCCCAGGGCCTGAGCATCCAATTCCTAGAGCGCGTGGCGGAGATCCCGTCGGCCGTGCCCCTGAGCGCCATCAAGCCGAACTGCGATGCGTGGACGGCGTACTATAACCTGTCGCCGTTCAAGCAGTTTGATTCCGGGCTGAAGATGGCCAAGGATCGTTAACCACCTCACTGACCTGATGAGAAGGGGTCAGGTGCGATTAGTACCTTAGGGTTGGCTGGTTGTTTTGTCTGGGAGGATAAGAGCACACATTAACAGCTATGCTATGGGCTTTTGTGGTATTTGTTGACTAGGCTGGATAACGGGTGGTCATATATGTTGCTCTCCTCGTTATATGTCGTGTATGGCTTAGTCTAAGTATACGATAGACTTCAAGCAGACTTCAGACTTTTTCCATGTTTCAAGTTTGAAACCAGTTTGAAAAAGGGGAACGAGACAGACTTCGTCATGATTTTGTGCCATTTGCTTGCTATTTTCCAAATGTTGACAATGAAAGCAAATGAAGTAAAAGTGTGTCGGTACATTCATTGTATTTCTTTTCGTTTGGCGGTCAATTTGATGCCAGTATACAACTTCATGTTAATGTTGCGTCTCACCGCATTTCATATATGTCGGGCTAATATTATTCCAGAAACCCACTTCCACACCGGAGGTCGCTTGCAATGATGCCTTTCCCAATTAGCCTCGCCGACCCCCGGAATGCCCACTGGCACACTTAATCTCGTCCATGGACAGCCTCGATGTTGTTCCCCGCCGGATCGAACACAAACGCGCCGTAGTTCGTCGGACCATACTGCGGCCGGGGTCCGGGGGCACCATTATCCTTGCCGCCTGCCGCAAGCGCAGCTTCATGAAAAGCTTTCACGGTTTCTTGGTCTGTTTTTATTATCATCCATTTCCATCAGTTACTACTTCCCAGTCCTCTGCTTGGGTGCGTGAGTTGGTTTTGGGAAGAAGAGAGAGAAGACGTACCCTTAGCCCGGAAGGCATGGTGCGTCGCGACAATGGTGCCGCCTGGCGTCGCGGCCGCCGTGCTGGAGAAGTCGCGCGAGACGACCCACCAGTCGGGGGCAACACCGTCGCAGCCAAAGCCTATGACGTTGCCGTCGGCAAAGGAGCGCGTCGGCGCGTACCCGAGGGGTGCTAGCGCGGCGGTGTACCACGCGATGACTTCCTTGAATTTGTCCGTGGAAACGGTAACTCCGGTGTGGCTGATCGGCATATTGAGCAGTTTTCGGGGTTGATTTCTTGGCGCGGAGTTGTGTTTGTACGAAGGAGTGTCGCGGGTTGAAGTCGTGATTGCAGTTGGTGATGTGGGAGGAAGAGACTGGCAAGCAGATGGGAAGGAGCGTCTTTTGTAGATGATTGGGTATGTTTGTACATCTACGACAAACGGCAACGTAAACCGGCGTGAGTCAATTCCCCCTCTCGTCGAAACGCGTATTCCGCGTCCGGGATGGTCTATGTGTGGCGCCGACAGCTAGGATTTTGTTTGTTGGGGATGAGGCGGGGTTGTCTCAAGGCAAGTCAGCCAACCACGTTATACCGTCTGCGCACTGTCACGAAGGTTCGGTGGCGTGCAGCTCGTGCTTCGGTGACTAAGCGACTCCGGTGGGAGCTGTTGGCCTGTTGGGACAGGGGACGTGCGGAGAAGAGCAATGTGCGAGGGCCGAACTGGCAACACGGGAGCCTAATTGAAACTGTCCAGCAAGATGTCGACCGCTAAAATCTGATAAGCAGGTACATCCGCATGTTGGAAGGAACTAGCCGAAAGCGGGTGATGCGGTCGCTTGTCTTTGATATTTTTGTTTGGATGTTAGTTCGCTGAAGATTACTTTGTTTCCTTGAAGGCTTCGATCCACTTGATCCTAATTTGTAAAGCGCTTTGTGTATTCACGTGATACTCACGTGATGCCAGAAGGCGTCTTACGAACACAATCTGAGCTAGGAGCAGTGGGGAGCAGCGGGGCCTGAGTATGAGGAGGCCGGTTAGGAGTGGGGAACACCGAGGTGTGGAAGAGGTGCCAACTTAGCTGCATGGCCACAAAAGCATTGGCATCAGGCACTAAGGCGAAGCGGCAGAAAGTACTACCACATCGTAGCACACTCCCATCCCCCATAAGTCATGTAGAAAGACGTTTTGCTTTGCCTTCTAGCATAGGCTGTGAAATTTATCTATCGCTTCTCCCATCAGATGTAGTCATCGTCCCTAGATGGACGCGCAACCCCCCATCCCCACTGCTGGGTCTTTATTTCCCCCCATTATAGGCATTATTTCTGCATTCTGGCAGTTAAGATTAAGTGGCATCCTGGCGGCTGTCGTGCTCGGTTTCAAGAGCCGCAAGCTCTGCTTTGCCGGGCCGTCTCATTCGCCACGACGTGGCGTCAATCCAGGCCGCGAACCCGCTTTGTGCTATGTCGATAGTGCGGGTCTGTCCCGTGCTGGCTCTTCTCAAACTTGTGACGAAGGCTTTTCAGCATTTCCAATCACTTGGTTTGTCTTCTCCATTTGAACGGCTTCGGTGGCCCTGACATCGGTGTTATCTGTTGCGAATAGGCGGACCTAGAATTGTGCGATGTGGCGCTCATGGCCATGTTGTCCTGACTGGGCCAGGTGGCTAGGGGCGCGGCTGTGTCCACTTTGGTTGCGAAGTTGGTCGTGGACAGGTGTGAGTGTGGTTCCCATGCGGGTAGATCGTACCATGTGGTGGTACACTGTCACACCGTGTCTGGGAGTAGGTACTACTACCTCCCTAGGTAACCTAGTAGTATCTTGGCTCATTAAAACCCCAATCCAGGTCCCGAAAGCAAGCCTTACAGCATTAAATTAAAACAAAGAAAAAGTGGCGTCAATTCACCACACTACCTGCGTCCTATGCCACCAAGTTCGAGAAACATAATCTTAAAACCTTCAAAGCCAAGCTGCAGGCAGACCAGAATCCCTGCATCGACACAAGGAGATGTTGGTGAGCATGTGAGATAGACGGGTCTTGCTATCCTGAAGTCGTGGACGTATAGTCCAAGTGGACAAGTATTATTCTGCTAAAGAATCGATCATTTCTTTTTGTGTTGCTTTCTCTCATTCTGACTGTATACGCGGCAATACGCATATGTACATGTACATGCATACACCCACCGGCCGGAACAAGCCCACTCAGGTTCGATAGCGACCATAGGCATAGGCGCCTAAAAAAGAACAACAATCATCCCCCGACCTAGCTCTACCCTGACGAGACAACACATTCACTCCGTCGCTGGGCCACCGCCTGTCAAGTCCTGCCTGGGTCGTCTTCCCCGTCCTGCGAACACAAGATGTCTTTGGCGAACACGCTGAACGGAAATGCGCCCGGTGTTAATTCTTGCTCCTGTTCTTCCCTTACTTGGTCAAGGCATATCTAGTAGTGCCACGGGATGGTGCTACATGGCGCTAATTTCTCGCATTATCAATACTAGTACTTTGAGAGGAGCGGGAATTTTCCGAAGTCCACTCAGTTCCACTTCATGGTTTATGGTCTCTTTCTTTGGAAGTTCTCCAGTTTATTTGCATTTTCCGAGATCGTTGCAACTAATACATCCGCAAACATTCTAGAGTCAAATTCCGCACGTACAGGTACAAGGCCATTGAGGATGTCAAAGCAGTCTAGTAGTCCGCTGAAGGTAGTACAATCCTTTGTTCCCTATTGTTCAAATGATGAAAATACCGAAGGCTAGCACTGTCAAATACTGGGGGTTTGGAGGCTGAGATAGATATGCTGGGCACTTTCCCTGCAGTGGATCGGGGCGAGGGAACTTCCTACTTGTACTAAAATGTAGTAAAATGCTTCATGCAATGTGTAGCGAGCTCTGCAGTACGAAGTCTTCACTGACGCTATGTTTTTGGAGCTTGACACTCAGAGAGGGACATTTTGCTTTATATTAAATCACTTGTAGCGATTTGTGAAGAGCAATTTTCGTGTCATGCAACACCTCATGTGCAATGGTTCTTGTGCTCTACCAAACTGTGACGTGAAGAGGAGGCATTGAACCGTTGCTGAGGAGTCGGGTTCGTACTGAACATGATGGCAAGAAGTTGACGTCTTATATTCCCGACAAGAGGTGAGGCGAAGGTTAGGAAATCATCAGCACAGCGTTAAAAGCAGAAGGAAGAAAAGAAGAAATAATTGAGGCAATGTTGCCCAGCTGGTAGAGATCTTAGAGACCCGCCTTGATTGTGTATTTCTTTAATTTAATAAAAAACCTTTTTTTCTAGAAGCAAGAACTGAGAGCTAAACAGCTCTTTCTTTGCATTGTTGAGAACGTTTCTTATATACACAATATAATCCTTCGCTCCAAACAATTATCATTTCAATCTGTGAACATGTACCTCCGGTATCCTTACAAAATGGCTTGGGCCTAAGCCCAGGCTCACAGACAAGGAGAGGCTATAGGGGCACTCGAGTTCCAGTCTTGCTCGGAGTGAGGCGCGACGGGACGAGCACAAAGGATGTTCCTGGCTTCTGGTCATCTGGTCGCGATCTGGTGACAGGCGGACGCCTACAAATGGCGACCACGCGTGACACTGTAGTATCTGGGCATCTTGATGCCCAAAGGGCTGACCGTGTTGAGAGCCCTGGGATCCTAAACCGAGGGCTTGGTCGACTTGCCGGACCAGTCTGTTGTCGGGGCGGAGAAATCGCGCTTCGTGGCGCAGCTAGAGCACGCGGCGACGAGACGGGGCTTCTCGGGCGCCAGGTGGGTGTAGTACCCCTTGTCGCTGCGCGTCGGCTTGTTCTTGTAGTACGAGCAGTGTGGTTCGGGGATGTAGGTAGCGAAGTCGCCGGTGGCGCGCATGGCGCGGAACATGTCGAGCGCGAAGACGGGGGCCTCGTCGTCCAGGAACCTGGTGAACTGGTCGTTCTGCATCAGGTAGAAGCGCGCCGCGTGGGCGAAGTTGACGAAGGCGGCGCGGATCGGCGTCATGGACTTGTCGGTGACGGGCGTGTCCTGGTAGACGAGGCGCATGGCGTCAAACAGCTCGTCCAGCCAGTCGACGGCGTCGTACTGCAGCTGGATGACGCCCAGCTTGGCGTCCAACTCGGCCGCCAGCGTCGACAGGGCGATCTCGACCAGCGGGTCCATGGTGAAGAAGTCGACCACCGTGTACACGTCGATGCAGGTGACGAAGTTGGTCTTGGTGCCCGTGCGCAGGGTCGCGATGTCGCACATGCCCGTGTAGATGTAGCGGATCACCCACTCGACCAGCTCGGGCTCGAAGTTCTCGATGCTGATGTGGCCCGTCTTGGCCTCGCTGAAGTGTCCGTTCAGCGCCTTATGGAACCAAACGCTGCGCGAGCAGATGATGTTCTTGTGCAGCTTCTAGGTCTTGTCGCCGCATTTCACCGACACGTCGGCGAAGAGGCCCGACTCGAGGAGCCTGGCGGTGATGTCAGCATTCAGTTCAGTCGAGAGAAAAGCGAAAATGACAGCTATGTGATGCTTACTGCTCGTCAGATGAGAGAAACCTATCCTTCATATTCGCTGTTGTGGTAATGACAGTGGGTGATGACTTGGTTCGGTTTATCGATGAGGGTGCGACGAATGAGGATGGTGGATGGGTGAATTTCACACGGCTTGAAAAGGTCAAAGATGGCGAGACTCAATGGAGAACGGGGTGCGGGGGTGGCTTTTTGGGGTCTTTGGAAAACAGAGTCAGGGTTAGGGTTGATAACCCAGTGCCAGGAACAATAGCATCATTGACATGAAATTGGTTGGAGCGTTTCATTGATTTAGAGTACTAAGTCTCTTTGAGCTCTTATCGCCGTCAGATGAGACGTGAATCCCATACTCCCGTCATTCCTGAAATCGTCGGAAGGGCGTTACCCAGTTTATAGAGAAGGCGTAAAAGCTAAGCTTCGTGACGGTGGAACTCAAGCGATACACAATGGTGGTGGAAACACTAACTGGTACTGGGTGGATGGATGTGATATGCGGCACTGAAGTGATGGTTTGTTCCGTTTCCCCTCCGTCAACGGCGGGGGGAACACCTATGTAGTTGACAGGTGGGTTATTAAAGATTGTTGTTCACCTCTTCGACTGGCCTGTCGAGTCATCCGGGACATCAGGGGCAAGCCACTCTGTGGGGTTGAAGGTTGATTCTGTATCGCTGTGAAACGTGCTTTCGGTTGTATTCCCATCGTGGCACTGGAACCAGATATTTCGAATAGCATCCTTTGCTGCTGGACGGTGACGAGCCGATGCCGCGAGACATTTTAGTATGAAGTCCTCGCACCTATTGCTGACAGCGTTGATGGGGAGAGGCAGCTTGAGTGGTGTACCCACGAAAAAATAAGCGGAAAGATCCATCGGAGACTTGAAGGGTGACTCGTTCGCAATCAGGTAGACTGCCAAGGTGCCAGCTGCCCAGATGTCGACAGCAAACGGGTAAGTGGGTGACTGGGTAGTTCCGAGTCGCATATCTTCGATTGTGTAGATGCCTCGAGTCTCGGGTGCCATGTATCCCTCGGTTCAGATCCCAGTGGTGAGACTCGTGCTTCATGGATCCTCTTGGTGATACCGAAAT
The DNA here is from genome assembly GCA_033439775.1 of Podospora didyma. Lineage (NCBI taxonomy): Eukaryota > Fungi > Ascomycota > Sordariomycetes > Sordariales > Podosporaceae > Podospora > Podospora didyma. The sequence goes on from JAULSW010000011.1 coordinate 991,881, forward strand.
TGACATTTTTGATCCGCCAATTAGGCCCGGGGGATTTGACCAAGATGTTCTGAACCAGTGTCAGTAAACGACGTTTCCGCTCAGTAAGGCAAAGATATATACCTTGGGCTTCAGATCGCGATGTGTGGACTGATTCTCGTGCATGAAAGTCAAACTTTCGATGACCTGCTTGGTTATCCTGATGGCCCCCGCCTCGGGAAGAGGGCGGCCCATGAAGGCTTGCAAATCTCCATGTTCCAGAAAAATCCATGGCGACAAAAACAGTATCAACTGTCTCATACCAGCCAAACGACTGGACAAAGTGATGGCGATACTGCTCAATAACTCGTCAGAAACTGTTCGTGCAGGCGACCATGATCTTGCTTCCTTGATAGGTATACTTACTCGTGGTTGCGAAAACTTGCCAATGGCCTCGAGCTCATGGGCACATGCATGATTCCCTTGACTGCCCGGGCCTGGCCCTTTTGGGAACCTAGGGTGCCTACTTCCAGCCAGACAGTGCCGTAGCCACCACTCCCCAGCTGCCGTCCACGCCAACATCGCTCCTTTATGTTGCGGGGCGTCGGGTCGTCGTTATTTGTATCAGAGCCAAAAATAAAATAATCCGTATAGTCCGGTTGTATGTCGCTGTCCAACTTCGTGTCCGGCACGATCTCGGGCACGGGACGACTCATGGTGGTGATGCCAGGTGGAGAAGCAAGTCGGAAACAACACTCTAGCTGCGACGTACGCAGTCAACTGAAACAAAGTGGTATATAAGTGGAACAGAGGATACGTGAATGAAGAAGGAAAAATTCAACAGTCGCCAACCGGAGCAGAAGACAGGGTTTCGATTGCAGCTCAATCCGCGCGGACTTCAAAGCTCGTTGACGGAGATGGTGCTAATAGTGAACGCGCGACAGACGGTCGGGCAGCCAGCAAGGAAAGCGGGGTCATCCGTCAGTCGGCCCAAGGCATTCTGATCCCAAAGTGTGCCTGGTTTCTTGTGGGCGGAACTGACCTACTAGGCGGGTCTGCGATCTTAGAGCTGTGGGACTTGTCCATGTCCAAGAAATCTTTACGGAAGAAGTGGAATGGTCACTATAGCCACACACTCGTTTGCGCCCAAAATGGGAGCAAGATATCGTGCCTAGTAAAAATGAGACGAGTGCATGACAGCCATTCTATTAGGTAACTGTGGTGTGGTTCTCTCGTCAATGACACAAGCCCTTGGACGAATGTGCTGTCAGAAAAGAACGAATATGTTGCGGCAATATCACCTGGAGGGGCTGGCATTGTACTTTCTTAAGTTAAATAAAGTGCTAATCAGACGCTCTGGGCAATTAGGCGTACCCTTGGGGAAAAAAATACATTTCCTTGTCCCTCGGAAGTCGAAGGGGATCAAGGTCGAGGGCCTAAATTTCTTCAACAAGTTCACTGGTCATTTCTCGCCGGATGGAAAAATGGCTATCGCCAGCCGCTCCTCATATCGAAGCAAAGATCCTGTTTTCTGGAACATGGAATATAAGCGACCTGAGAGACGGGTTGAAAGTCTAGACAATTGGGTGTCACCAGTGTGGGAGGTGGCATCAGGGGAACTGAAATATGTTTTGCTCGGGGCCGCGGACTTCTTTGGCTCTGCCTCAATTGCAATCTTACGTGTTAATACAAGGCTTGTGGCGTCTGGATCCCCGTCGGTGTTGTCAGAAATTCGAGTGTGGAATTTGGACGACGGGGACACAAACGGGAGCATGATGAAGTTCGTTCCACCGGCGAAAGAAGAACAGGCTGAGATCGTTGACTGTGCCGAGTTCTCAGCTGGGGGAACGAAATTAGTGTGTTGCTCGAGGATTATTTCTTCTCATACACCTGCAGAGTTGTTAGGGTGGATGGCGCCAACCAAAGCTATAGGAAGGGTCTGGGATGTACAGTCGGGTGTGATGTTGCAAACGCTGGATATACTGGTAATTGCGGGATTTTTTCGATCACTGTTTCTCCAAAGGACGGGAGGATTGCAATTGCCTTGGGGGGAGCCATGGAAAAACTTGGAAAGAGAAGGGAAAAATCGACCTGACTCTGAAGGTGCAGTGGTATGTTTGAAGGAACAGACATAAGCTAGGATAGCTTCTTTCAACCCTCGTGTCAGACCCATTTATTGGTAGCTCCCATATTCTCCTTGTTCATAGTGGTATGCAGCAGATCCATTGTTAACATACTAGTAGACAGCAAGTGTAGCTTTGTTCTCAATAATGAGTGACATCGCCAGGAACAACATCTTCGGTCCCCCGTTGATTCAAGCAACAATTTTATCAAAAGACAACATGCCATTCTTTGTCGTCAACTAGGTAATGCTCCTTTAATTTGACTTTAGATTTCCTCCAGAGCGCTGCGCATTGATGTCACGGACGACTGCTACCCGACAAGAATCATATTCACGAAACCACACAGAAATGATCTCCAACATCCAACGGGGGGTCATTATTCATTCAAAAAGAGACCCACCGTACATTTTGTTACCGCGCCCTCGGTTTCGTGTTTCTTTTCCCTACAAAGCTGGTACCCAGCTCAAGCCCATGTTAGCCGTGACTGCTTCGAGCCTCCTTTTGATTGCCACATGTTCTGTATGATGACACGGCCATGGTCGACCAAATTGCGGAGCAGATTTTTTGGGGCAATACATCCCGATGGCACGCTGTTTGGGGCATCTTGCTAGCAGATGCGATTCATAAAAGTTGGAGATATTTTGTTCCCAATCTTGGGTCGAATATTGCTGGTTGAGGTATAATCAAAAATATCTAGTCACTCGTTTCGCTGGGCCACAACCTATGCAGGCAGGCCCCCACCTACAGACGGCATTCTTACAAGTCGATGTCTTAAGTGTTCTTGGCTTCTCAAAGCATTACATACAGCGCTGTACGATGATATTAATTACCGCAGGTCTCCAGCACAGGCAGGTAACGAGGAGGCTGTCTCAATGGATCGCTAATTCCCATTCTGCCCGACTTATCTTGGCCGGGGGTGGTTGGTATCTCCAGCCAATTGTCTGGCGTTGGCCCTATTCTGTTGCAACGGATGGTGTGGTGTGCGAAAATGTGGCTGGGAAGAAGCTCCTGCCTGTTCAGCCCCAGAGCGACAAAATCAAAAAACCCCGCATGGCATGGTGCCTTTTCTGCCCATCGCAACCAACACCTCGGACACACCTCTGACCATCATCATCAGCTTGGAAGCTTTGACCAAATAGTAAGTTTTTTTTTTCAACAGAAACACACAAATCGGCCGCTATTCTCGGCGCTGACGAAGACTGCGACGTCCCTGTACAGGCAAGCCCTAAGACAATCTCTAGAGGGCGTGGAAGTCACACAAAGGGGCCAAACACAGTCTTACAAATGCCTGAACCTCCTCATTCCCAACCGATCAGCGCAATCCAAAGCCTCGGTCACGAAATTCCACCGCCCGACCACGAAATCGGAGATGGCGACACTCCAGTTCTCGAGCCTCGCCCAAACCAACGTCGGGAACCTCCCGTTGAGCCAGGTCCTTAGCCTTCTCTCCCTCGACAATCCGCTTCGCCACCCGCAGTGCAGACTTTCCAATACGAGAAACTCCCCGACCCCGAAAACTATATCCGCTTGGTCCGAATCGACATCGATACCGACATCGCGGCCGGCGCGCCCCTCCAGTGTCACATCAAAACCGTCCGCGCCGCCGACGACGACTTCCCCGCGTATGCTGCCCTGTCATATATGTGGGGAATGGCAACGACCGTTTACCCATCATACTGGGGGCCAAGACGAAGATGGTGACTCGGAACCTCGCTGGCGAATTAGTGGAGCTTCTAGCTTCGTATAAGCCGGAGGCGGACGTGATGCCCGAAACTGCGGAGTTCGCCAACAAGGTCAAGTTGATGATTGAGAGCGGCGAGCTGTCCCTCATCGACTTTTGCAAGCTCTTCCAACGGCCGTATTGGACCCGCATCTGGATCCTGCAGGAGGTGGTCCTTCGGCGGAAATTGTGCTTCCTCTGCGGACATAAACAGATGGACTACAAGTCGTTCGAGCACGCGTTCAGCATCGCCATGAATTTCATCACTTCGTCTGCGGAAGCCCGCAGGCCTCACTATGGCAACTTCTCAAAGTTTATGGGCCCGCCGATTTATATGCTTGGCTGCCGCTTGCCGCGGCTCGAACGGGATGCTCACGGCTTTTCGACCTCGGCGGAACACCTTGAGCATTCCCGGGGCCAGTGCCAGGCGTCGGACCCCCGGGACAATATTTATGCCCTCTTATGCATCTCGACCGATCGTCTCGGGCTGGGAATTAGCATCGACTATGGCGGAGTCGTCGAGGATTTTTATTTCAGAGTGGCTCAAGCTCTTGAAGCAATACGGTCTCAAGGTCCTCGCGCGGGCTGAGGAGACTGGCGGACGCGCGAGCAGCCTCCCCAGCTGGGTTCCTGATTGGTGTAGACGGCAGGCGAAGATAATATCGGCGAACTGGAAGCCGTTAACTTGTTCCCCCACCACCGATCTTCCTGGGTTTTGGACCAAAGCTACAACTCCTTCGAAAGCTTCTATCATTGTGGATGGCATGCTGTCTGCTCTGTCTCACAACTTGGGGATTGCTATCGGCGCACGCTTTGGGACAGCAGACTGATTGTCGTTGTTATTGTTGTCAGATGGCGTCCGGGGGAGGTGGCGTCAAGATGCAATCGACTAGTTGGGTGACCGGATGGCTTGAAAACGCTGGCAAACTCGTCCGTCGCGTTCACAGCGATGCGGGACCTGAACAATTTGCCGAGGCAGTTGCGAAGGTATCTTCTGGGACAGATGATTTCGACTTGGAGCTAAACTTCGTGACCTTTCGTAACCTGGTGTGCCACGGTTATCAAGACTCAATACGGGGAGACGAGGGAAACATCCCCGACCAACTGCGCAAGCACTTCATCTCTCGCATTAGCGGTGTTGCAGATGGACAGCGGCCTTCGTGTCTGACAATGGATATGTTGGTCTTGGCCCAGGAAAATTGGAAGAAGGGGACATCATCGTGGCGGTTCTGGGTTGGCATGTTCCATTCGCGCTGAGAAAACCCGATGACGGCATGTTTCAGCTTCTTGGGGAGGTTACATCTATAAGTTCAGTGAGCAAAGCTTGGACGGACTAGCTTTGGATTCGCTTGAGGCATGCTGATTAGGGGTCGAAGGTGATAATCATTCATGTACAGTGTACCTGGTACCAGGTCTATTGCAATTTGAAGTTCCCAAACTTGAAACACTTGGAAATTTCATTATAGCGGCGGCATCTGAACAAAGAGCCTCCAAGTCTCGGACGATGACTCTTACGCCCGCTAAATTGTCACAAATCGTTCTAAAACACTAACAGGACCCGCTTCTCGAATTCCAATGCCCAGCCTCCAGTGGCTCTCCCAAAGGAAATGACTGCGAGGGATCTTACTCAGCACCTCGGTGGCACAGCCATCGTCAGCAGCATTTTTCAAATATGTTCATCCATTCCGGCCCCCCCTCCTTCAACTTTCCTAGAACGTCTCAACTATTCAGACCCGCATTCCTTAAACTTCAATCCAGCGCTAGATCCATCAGCAGACGAAAAAAAATCCACGCCCTTTATCTCACCCAATACCCCCAATCCCAAAATGCCGTTCCCAGAAACCAAAACCCAACCTCCCGGCGCCACCCCCGCCCACCAACCCCGCAGACAAAGCCGCCTCCCGCTGTACCTGCTCCGCCACGGCAGCGGGTTGATCGGTTTCGGGCTCCTATTCGGCTTCGTCGTGCCCATGACACCCTACCCGCGCCTTGCATTAACAGCACATATTCAATTCGCCGTTGAGGGGACCATGGTTCTCGCTGCTGGACTACTTCTCAACTCGGACCCCTTCCCGTCTTTATCGTCATCAGCGAAGCTTGAGAGGAAAACAATGGCGGACAGACTCACACCCCTGCAGCGTCGCGTCGTTTACTGGGGCTGCGCGGGAATCTGGGTGACGTTGTTGTCTGAGGCGGCGAATGCATGGTGGGGCACACGCTGGGTGTTGCCCATTGCGCATGGTGCTGCGGGACTGTTGGTGAAATTTAGTGGTGATGATGGGCCTGCGGAGGTGTGGATGGAGAGGGTGGTCGCGGTTGCGCATTATCCTTTTTCGGTTGCTTTGGCGACTGTGGTGAGTTTGAACTCCCCCGACCTTCTTGCAGGGCTGAACAATCAGCTGACGATGTGTTTACAGTGGCCTGTTATTACGTATGCTTTGTTCACTTCTGAGTGAAGCTCTTCTGTTTGAGGAGAATTGTGGCATCAATGGGCTAACAAACGTGAAAGATTGCCGGCTCGGATCGGGTAGGGATGGAAACTTTGAAAGGCCTCGCTGGAAAGTTACATTAGTTTAATATCATCACTCCAGCTATATTATCAGCTGGAAAGCTGTAAAATGACCTAGATTCTGTGTGTGTACCTAACCATTGTTTAGCTCGTGGATCACAACCATCATCAGAAACTTGGGTCTCTTCGTTTCCTGGAAACAACCATCCCAGCTGTATCCAAATTGACTGTAAACCGACAACCGAATACTCCTTTATGACTCATAACTTCGTTTCAACAGCCTCAACACGCCCCTCAGCCACTTTCCGTCTGATATTCTAGTATAATTTCCTCCTCCCAAACTCCGCCAGTAGCTTTGCGTTATACCCCTCCATCCCACTAGTATTATCCCTCGATATCGTGGGATTAATAGCGCAGTGGGACAACCCCACAGTGCCACGTTTCCGCCCTAATGGAAATGCTGCCGCCGCTTTGACGGGGGGACGCGGTTCTTCTTCCGAGTTCTGTTTCGATGCCAGATGTTCCTTGCAGGCGGGGGACACTGCGGGTGCATCAGGTTGACTGCGTCCAGCAATTCCTTCATTCGTGTTTCTGTGATTTCATTTTCGTCCCGGTTGAGGGGCCGCTAGTTGTTGGGACAGTCGTCGTCAGCATCTTCGTCACTGTACTCCTCCTCAAAGGGCGTTATGTGCATTGTTGGAGTTTTTGCGAGTGGTGGAATTCCATGGGTTCTGCTGGGGGTGGCGTTGGGCTTGGGCAAGCTCTCGACGCCTGCTGCACTGGCACTTGAATCGACCTGTTTCACTGCTTTCCCGTTGTGTGGTGGTGGTAAACTGCCGAAGATAGCATTCGTTGTGCTGATACCGGACTGGCTAGATTCCACGGCAAGAGTGGTGTTGAACGAGGAAGACGACCACCCCCGTGGACCACTCGGAGGGCTAGGTGGAGCTGTCAACGCCCCAGATGCAGAGGTGGGGTGTTCTTGAACCCATAGCGAGAGTTTCGCCACCTGAAATCTGAGAATCTCGTTCTCAATCTTGAGCCTGGTGTGGTTTCGCGAAGCTGATGGATCTCTGTCTTGAAGTCGTCATAGTAACTAACAGGGGATTGCACATGCTCCATTATGGTTCAGAAATCATGAGCGTGTCGACATGAAGACATCCATGAATCGCAAAGAGGTCTCAAATTATGAGCCGCGAGTGAGAGAAGCAGTACCCAGGCCGATATGAAGAGTGCACATGAACAGATGGTGTGGCACTGCAATTTAGCCGTTGACCACCTGACCCATCACCCGCTTACCAAAGGCTTGGTATGTCTGCCGACTTATTAATAGGCGGCCGATGAGGGGCGGCATCTTAATCAATGATCGAAGTCTTGAAACCACATATTAGGACATATCCATGTGATTCGTCTTGAAAGAGAATTTAACAAGTTGTGTGAGCTACGTACTACGTTTTAGCCGGAAGTCCCGGGGCGTAAAAGAAATTAGACTGCAGTCCGAATTGAAAAAGAACGTGATTGTGGCACAAATATTGCAAAAGTCAAGCAAGGTTCAGCAAAAAGACCCAAGAGCAGATATCGTGTATCATTTCATGTCATAGACACATTTCATAGCTAGCTCGTTCATATTCGCACCATCTTACTCCATGACTCAAACACTCCAATCCCACCACGGCCTCCCGGTCCTCGTGTGTACATCAGTCCGCAAACTCACTGCCGTCTCCGAAATCATCTAGCTGCTGCAGCCACCGAGTCTGACGCTGCCGGCATAGATCTCATAGGTGTCAGCGTTGGCCGCAGCCTGGGTGGCAGAGAGCTGCTTGGCGGCGGTCTGGCCATAAGCATAATCGCCGGTGCCGTACAAGTGGGTGACCTCGTGGAGGATGCTGCCAGCGCGATCGTAGTCATCGTCAGCGCAGGTGGTGGCGTACTCAGGGAAGCCCCAGAAGCCGTTGTTGGGGCAGGGCACGATGTAGTTGGCGCTGGGGACGGTGTACAGAAGAGCGCTGCCGTCGGTGCAGTCGCTGTAGGTGTCGGTGCACGAGATGGTGGGCGAGGTGGTCTGCACGCCCGTGACCTTGTTGTAGATGGAGCGGACCTTGGTTTCGGTCGAGGTGGCCTTGAACCACGTGGTGTAGTAGTACAGGGCTGTGTTGGCGGCGGTGTAGGCGGCGCTGGCCATGGAGATGGTGTGCGATACCGAGGTCTGCAGGGACGAGGTCTGTGAAGTCGAGCACGAGTGGTACGTGATGGACCGCTTGGCAATGCGGCTACGGGGGACGACGGAGACGCCTGCACGCTTGGTGATGTGCTCCTCGGCGGCGATGGCCTGATCAGGAGTGATATCTACCGCGTCGGTGATGATGTCCGAGCAGGACAGGAGGTCCTTCAGCGAGTCGGGGGCAGTGGCTCCGAGCGCGTACCGGAAGCCCTGGATGGCCTGGACCTTGGCAGACTTGATCTTGGCGAGCTTGTGGCTTCTGGCCGCGTTGACAGACACGGTGATGGTCTCGCCGGCCTGGATGGTCTGGAAGTGGCTGGGAGCAAGGCCAGTCTTCTTGTAGTTGACGTAGACGCCCTCGAAGGGGATTTCCTTGCCGGCTGCGGGAGATGTTAGTTGGTTCAAGAGACAAGAATTTTCTAGGATGGTGAAGTTGGCATACAAGCATCAGAGACAATGAGGTCCTTGGTGGCGTGGTCACTGAAGACGGTGTTGCCCTTGAACACGGTGACCGCCTCGGCACCAGTGTTGGTGACGGAGACCTGAGCCACGTGACCGGCTACTCCGGCGAGCTTAACGGAAAGCGGGCAGCTGGCCATGGCCGTGCCGGCAATGGCAGCAACGGTGAGGATGGTAGAGACCATGGTGGCGACTTGGAGTGTTGAGTAGACTTGAAGCGGGGAACTGTGCTACGGATGCTCTCTTTCAAAAAGGAGCTGAAGGGAGAGAACACAAAGATTATTAATACTTGTCTCTTGAGGTTCTATTTTGTTAGTCTACACGCGTCGTCCATCCCCAGACATGATAGTAACGTCGTAGCAAAAGTCGTGCAAGCCTGCGTCTGAAGGGTGGTTCTGAGTGACAAAGGTCGGATTGGAACCTGCTATTGACTCGTTGCATGTTGATGCAATACGTGACCTTCCTATATGGCTATGGCCTGTGGTCCAGCTTCGAGGTGCGTCTCGATTGTCTGCCAAAGAGGGCCAGAATACGCTGATCCAGGAGGAGCAACGAACTGTCACCTACCATAAGGGGCGAAACACAACCCCAGATCTACAACGCTACCAATCGTTGCAGCCTGAGAATTATAGCTGGATTCAAAGGCAGCAAGTAGATGCATTTCCTGGGATGTGGTCAGCGTTAGCCACGGCTGTTGCTGCCAAGAAGAGCAAGTCGATCGATACAATGCCGGCAGTCCACTGCCGGCTCGCTTCTGCTCGCCCCCAGTGGGATTTGCCCCTGCGGGATCGAGCTACGAGAAGAGCAGGTGCCACTTAAAATGGGGTGTCCAAGTCACGTCACCCAGCTTGCAGCGTGGTTCTCGGTTTGCGCACCCACATTCCTATGGCACTTGAAGAAGGGTTCGGGGGTGAGGCGAGATAAGCATTGTACTATGCCGCTTTAGGCAGGCATAAAAGCTGTGGCCGCGGGGGAGAAAGCTTGGGGGGCCAAGCAAAGCTTAGGTGGCCAAGAAATGCTTGATTTCCCCTCCCGTCTTGGATTTCATCATTTCATGCGCCGGATTTATTGCCGCGGTAGATCCGAAACGTCGAAGGCGTTCTTGCTAAGCACTATGTGTGATGTGACAGATGAAACAAGTTGAAGACAGTCGCTGTATAGTAGGATGGGAAGCCTCAAAGAAGTTGACGCGATCCTAAGAACGTGACTGGCTCTTGTTTAGTCTAATAAAACGCGCAAAGATTCCTGGAGGGGACAAAAGAGGTAATAAAAAGCAGAATGGGAGAAGGGGGAAACATAACTTTGCCACTCATGTTCTTCCTCGTACTAGCGTCGATTTCTCAGGACAAGCAATCGTGGCTGAGATAATGATAACGATGAATATGGTAATGTGAAATTGATGCCGGCTGATTATGGTGATTGTGCATGTCCTACCATGCTTAGAACTGTTGATGATATCGGTGTGGGGGGACTTCAGAAGAGGAATGGCCGGCGCACTAAGCTCGCTTTTCTTCGTTTCTCATGTGCGCTTTGTGGTGCAACAGTTTTCATTCGTTTTGTATGCCTCCTGAGCAATAGTTTCATTCTTCGTGAGCTGGCGTTGAGATGTGGGCGTTCAGTCCTCCGTGAAGGAGCTCTTAGAGGCGCAGTCGACCTCTTGGACACACTCGGCAAGGCCGAAGTCCAGCGTGATTGTTTATTCTACAAGCTTGATCACAGGTGTAGTCCGTGGGTCGCCGTCTTTTGATTGTCGTGGCTAAATCATGAATTGCCTTGCTTCCATGACAGTCGCTGTTGCATCGCTTGGTCAGAACCTGTTCACTAAGTGTCACTACCATTGCACTTGATTCAAAGCTTGTTCGTTCGGTTCATCTGCCCATTGCGAGTCAATGATGCCATTCGAGACATGACCGTTCTAGCCGTTATCGCGGGCCTTGACGCAGAGAAAAGAGTCAGCTTTTTTATCATCTTGGTTTGGCGGGACACTCCGGCTGCTGCGTATCGCGCTCGACATGTCTGCCGTCTTTCGATGGATGTTGTGGCTCGATCGTGGTTTCAGGGCGATGGGATGTTCGTTAGGAATACGGCCAAGTCAGCGATGGCGGTAACAAGCTACACAAGGTGGGTACCTAGGTATGCAAGACGAAATTCGTGTATGAAGCTGGGTTCTTGCGACACTGGCTTTCATAATGGCGAAGTTTGGAAAACAACCTGATACTGGAGTTGCGTCGGAGATGGTCGTGACTTCCATATTGTTTAACCTCCCCAAGGTACTTAATTCGGCAGTAAGCGCTCTGTGTCAAACGCGCCGCCCTACCACGTCTGGATGTCGTTGGACCATGAGTAATTCGGGATTGGGGAGTGGATACCGGCAATTGCTTCGCGCGATGTCGGACTCGCTCCTGCCAATAATCGCGGGGCTTGCACATCCACAACTGGGAGGCGCGACTGTCGACAGCATTTCAGGCGCTTGTTAGGGCCGGGGCCTTCTCATTTTCCATTCAGCGATACACAACAGTCACCAGAGCATAGCCTCGCGTTGCCAACCACATCCACGCTCGTAAATCACCAATGCAGCAAGCTCGGTGTCTCATGGTGACGATGTACAAACTGCGTACACCTTCACGCGACGATCCTCAGCTCGGGACGCGCAGGCAATTGGAATCGCCAAAGACAATCCCAAGGTTTGAGAAAAGGGTTTTTTTCTTCCTTCACAAACCTTGCACTTGAGTTTCCCATCTCACTCAACATATCCTTGCTAACACCTCGACTGAGTCTGCTCCATTCAGCGCTGAGGTTTCCATCGGTATCCTCGGACTATCCAAGACAGTTGGACCTGTACGTTTGAGGCAACATGTTGTGTCAAGTCAAACGAACACGCTACGCCGGCCGCCAAGCTTTACAATTCGCTGAAGGCTGAACGCCTGAGAACTACGCTGCAGCCCAGGATGAAGCAGGGCGCCCTAGAGCTCTTAAAAATAGAGACAGGCATATATGCGCCAATCATCATTCGACAATGAACCGTGCTAACTGATTGTGAACGACTGCGCCACCGACCGTCAGTTGTAATGTATGTACATGTACATGTACCCTGGCACGACAGGTCTCGCACTCAGCATTTCACTGTCCCACAGCATTCCGAGGGCTCCAATGAAGGCAGTAGGACCCCTGAGCGTTGAACCTTCCCTGCTGCCTGCACCGCTGAAGCTGGCACAGGGGAAAATCAGACGATTCAAGTACCGGAGAAGTTCTCAACCCTCTTTAATTCTTGACAGTGGGAAGAAATAGTGTTCCCGACACCTACCTCCACGACGATAATGGACTTTGAGACTCGGAGGGCGCCGGACCCGAGGTACTCGTACTTGAGCAATCCCCATGATGAACATGTCCAAACATTTGAGCCTAGTCCAATATCGGCACATTCTGCGTCGTTCGAGAACCTTCAAGCAAACAGTGCAAAAACCCGACACCGCGGTTCTGACGAGACGCTTGTACATCAATCATCACAGCAAGGAGACTCTCAGCCGCAAAAGCAAGAGGGAATCCAAGACAAAAATTCTAGGACTCGCAAGCTTTGGACACCGCTGTTTCTTCGTCGACCTGTGCTCATAGCATTTGCTCTCGTATTTACATCACTAATTATCAGCATTGCTGTTCTCTTTCACTTTTTAACACAAGATGGGCACATTTTATCAGCCGATCCTAAGCTTCACTATCTTTGGGTTTATGGTCCAACAGCTGGTCCGTCCCCCACCCTTCGTGGAATTGTTGCGTCCGCTTACCATCGTAGTCTTTGTCGCTATATCTGCTGCGTGGGTGCAGGTTGACTATCGGGCAAAACAGATGCCCCCATGGGCCGCAATGGCTGAGGGGTTCCAACCGGCGCGGCACAGCTTGCTGCTCGATTACATCGACCCATTGAACATAGTTACTCTTTATAAATCCATTCAAAACCGGCATTGGACTGTTACATGTGCCGTCGCTGGCACGTTCTTGCTTCAAGCTGCAGTCGTCTTGTCGAGCGGCCTCTTTGTTTCAAAACAAACGACAATCTATAACACGGACGCCCAGGTCATCGTTCACGACACCTTCACTGGCCAATTTTCAGGTGTAATAGACCAAAAGCCCGCTGCAAATGCCTATGGCATTCTATCATCAAATCTCACATATCCTCAAGGCACATATGAGCGCTACGCATTCCAGGCCATGAGGCCGAGGGACTGTAAGTAAACAAAAACTCAAGACACCCCAATACTCTCCGTCATGGAGCCTGACGCATTTTACAGCATCTGCATCCAATGCCACAGCGCTTGTTGACGTTTTTGAGGCTAAGCTCATCTGTGAGCCGGCTGACTTCACCACTGTTGGAACAATCCCACGGACCGTCGTGGACGACAACTTTCTCTTTGACAAGTTCCAAGGCAGTCTCCGCCCGAAGACAGTGCTCTACAGCGTGGCTGTGAGAACCAAATCCTGCTCGGATTTGTATGTTACGGCTACTATGGGGTCTTCGTTCGTATTTAATGGAAGCTTCTGCAACGGAGCCAAAGAGCACGAAGAAGACGCTGGGCGAATTGTGTTACTTTGGGGGTCTTGGAGTGGCTGGCCAGGTTCAAGCCTGTCGGGACGTGACACAGCAGAACAAATGGTCGTCTCCTTGCCGACTGTCTCACCAAGACAAGGAGATATAACTGCGGACCCAGGCTCTGTTATTTCCAGCGGCGACGGCAATCCCCAACCAACTTCCACCGACAATCCAACAAATACTACTTCCACTACATCTGAGGCCACCAGCGGATCCGTTTCTAAGTTTCCGAAATTTACCCCAGGCTTTGCGGTCGCCTGTAAGCCGACATATTCCATCCGCAAAGGAAATGTCACGCTCGGGAAGTCCGAGAACGGAGCAAACACAACATCGATTACCTTCGTTGTTGAAGAGGCAGGCTTCACGTTTGGAAATATTTCGTCGTGGAATATGCTCAAACAGTTTGTGCTCTCCATAAGCACGGCTTCTGGGATTACTGGCGCAAACTTGGATAATATGATCGACCTGTCCATGTCAAACTCGCACGCCAACTCGGAAGTTGAGAAAAATGCCGGCACTGCCGGATTTGCGCTTTCCCGGCTCTTCGGTATCACAACGGCACAAATCGCGAACATCTACCTCAAGCAGCCTATCCAAACATCCGTCCTTGGAACTACGACGAACCAAGAAAAATGTCTTGTGATATCCATCGTGGCACTTTGCGCAATAGAAACTTTCCTGGGGATTCTCACGGCCTTGGCCTTGTTCTTATGCTGGCGTTCCCCACATATATGTGCGTCAAGCGATCCATCGAGCATTGCAGGACTTGCCGCTGTGCTCGCTCGCAGTGATCCCATTGCTTTGAAGCTGAGGAATACGGGGCATGAGCGGTTCAAGTTTCTTGAGCGGCTACTTCGAAATGCCAAGTTTAAAACTGAAATTGCTCCCGCGACCGGAAACGGCGATCCCGCTACCTTCCGCATTGCCACCATCAGCAGCTCAGAGAGCCAAAGCTCACCATTATCGAGCTCTTCCGTGTCAACTTTACACAGCCAGCAGAGCACGTCGTCAGCCCCAAAGGATAATAGTCAGCCGCCAACTGCCTACTACCAGCCCTTTGCCGTGACGGCTTGGGGACGCTTAGTGGTCACTGTGTTGTTGGTCGCCTTGATCCTGACACTGGAGCTGCTATACCAACGATCGGCGGGTAGCAATGGCCTCGTCGACATTGACGACAACAACACTTATGTGCAGTATGCATGGACGTATGTACCAACCGCCGTGATGGTTGCCGTGGGCCTTCTTCTAGCTGCATTGAACTACTCCATTAAACTCTTCAGCCCGTTCCAGGACTTGAGGAAGGGTAAGGCCCCGGCAGATACGAGCATCTCAGAAAACTATCTTCGTTCCGTGGCAGGAACAGTACTTTATCGAGCTACACGGAAACGGGAATGGAGCGTCGTGGCAGCCGGACTAGCGGCTGTGCTCACGCCGTTCCTCCCCATTGTGGCAAGCGGTCTACTCAAGACCGAGCCCGCACTCACTATCTCTGCAGGACGTTTCACCCGGCTCGACACGATCGATCTCGGGCTCCGGACGAAGGGATTGAATCCCAACAGCTTCACAAATCCAGGCGATGCCTATGCTAACATGGTCCTCGCCAACAACCTGTCCTATCCTCGCTGGACATACCAGGATCTGGTCTTCCCGCAACTGGCCTCTATCCCCTCTCTCTCAAACAACACCGCCAGCACGACCGATGCTACCTCCGTAACTGTCTCGCTGCCTGCCTTCAGGGCACGACTGAACTGCACCGCAGCCACAGAAGAGCAGATTCACTGCTGGAATTACAAACGAACCTCATTGACTGACTACGCGATTGACACCTACCACATTACCAACGACCAGCGTTTTCTTGGTACAGGCGTGTTTGGAATCGTCAACGGACCACGAGATTTGTATGACATGTACGGCACCCGGAACGCCAGCTGTCCCTCCGTCCTCATGGCCTTTGGACACGCGACTAACCACACCGTGGACGGGTTGTCGGCCTTTGTGTGCAAGCCGTACGTCGAGACTATCTCTGCGTCTGCAACGTTTCGACTGCCGAGCTGGGAACTCGATACGACGTCCTCGCCTCCACCAATGGCGGACGAGTCAACTGTCAAGGTGTATAACGCTAGCCACATCCCGTTTTTTCTGGCCGAGGTGCCGGGTCATAACTTCGCCAACCCACTTGTCGGAAATATCGCGGACCAGGACCTCGGTAGTTTCTTTCCGCTGGTGGTCCACGGTCAGGATGGGACACCGATCGACGAGCTGGCCGGGCCGGAGAATGCTGGGCGTCTTGAGAGGGCTGTGGAGGCTACGTATGGGATTATCATGGCGGAAGTGATGAATTTCCAGCGCCGGAGTCTCGACTTTACCACCGCTGATGCGGAACTCGTGGTGGTGGGAAATTTGACACTAAATACCCGCGACAAAGTATGGCTGATACAAAGCGCCGTGTCCACCCGGATCCTCGAGGGCCTGTTGGGTGTAATGACGGTTTGCGTGCTGGTTACGTATGCGCTGCTGCTTCGTGGGTCAAGACGGCTGTTGCCGATGAATCCGTGCAGTATTGCTGCGAGTGCGAGTCTACTTGCTGGGTCGGAGATGTTGAAGAGAATCCCTGAGGGGAGTGAGTGGCTATCTGACGAGGAGAGGAAGGAGAAGGGAGTGTTTGGTGGGATGGTGTTCACCTTGGGGTGGTGGGGCGTTCTGGATAATGAGACTGGGCAGTGGACTGGAGAGAGGAGGTTTGGTGCGGATTATGAGGTTGAGGGGCAATGAATGCTGTGCTGTAAATGTAGTATCAGATAGCATTGAATGTCATGTACCTAAGTTGCTGCCACCCGCCCAACTTTCATTATTCATCGGGTCAGGAAAACATTTACTGACTCAGGGCTGCGCTGAAGGGGCATAAGGCGTTTTTGTGGCTGCAAACTTCGGTCATCGTTGTCCCGCAATCTGGCACAAGTAATCCCCCAAGGATATGGGGAAAGAAGACACAGGCTGATCAATTTACTCGCAATTCTTACGGCTTAATTACCGTCTTCTACAATATGCACCACCAGTTAACTCATCACAACAATTGGATCAACAGGCTGTTGCACCCCCATTCCACATATCAACCGCAATCACCCACTTTCGATTCTTAATCAATAGCTCAACCCTCAAGTTCCTCAATTTGCAATGGATTGCTATTAGTAATATTAAGATGAAGCCCAGGTAATAGTTAGTACTGAAAAAACCCCAGCCTGTTTATACTCCCCTCCCACTTCCCCCTCGTATATCCGCCTTGAGAGGGAATCTTTGCAGGCAGCCGAACCGAGTCTTTCTCGGGGTCTACGAGGTGGCGATAAAGCACGCGGCTGCTCCCCGGGCTCGTCAGCAGCAGCTTGAAACAGCACCCGCCGTTCTCATGCTCTGCCGTCCAGCTCACGATCTCCATCAGTTCCCTGACGGCGAGCTCGCTCTCCTCGCGGAGGGCCTTGTTCTCCTCGAACCTGGTCACCCCGTCGAGGATGCAGAAGACGGTCTTGTGCCGCGGAAGCTGCCTCAACAACAAGTGGAAGAGCTTGCCAAGGTCGCCGACGCTATTGAGGTCAGCCTCTCGAATTCGTCGGACGATGTGGATGCTGAAATCTGGGTACGCGATGAGAAGTTGGCTGGTTAGGCTGCGCATCATGCTGGCCACGTCAAAGTCGGCATCCTCGCCGGGTACGACGGGTCTTGAATATGAGCCGCAGAAGAAACATAGCACGATTACATTTCCCGCGGATGAGGAGGAAGACCGAATCGAATCAGCCAGCTTGGCGGCGATAAAAGACGTGGATCTTTGGTTCCGAGGCGCGTTAAAGTGGAGGAACAGGGCTGAGGATACTGTCTGGGTGATCCAGCACTGAAGTTTCGGTGATTGCATGGCTGCGACAAGGCGGTCTTGGTCGGGCCGTGGGATCTGCCAGACACTGCGGAGGCTTGCTGCGATGTCGTCTTGGGCCAGCGAGGTGTTGTAGTCGAATGCGGAAAGGAGTTCGTCTTGTGCCCCGGGAATGTCTGAGATAGTAGCGTATAGAATTAGTCTCTCAAGTATGGCCCCAAGATGGCAGTATTTTCTAGGACACAGAGTGGGGCAAGTAAGTACCTCGTATGAGCTTGGATTCCGATTTTGCTCTGCGGATTGGAAGATTGGGGTCTTTGACTGGTGGCGTAACTGTTAGACAATGTTTCAGTAACGTAATTGTGAATCGGTAGAGACTTACGATCCTGTGTCCCCGGATCCATCCTCGAATCACTACTTAGGAATGCGGCAAGGATGTCGGTGAGCATCTCCGCAAACTGTGCTCTCATCTCCTTCATTTCACCTTGTAAATCTCCCGCCATTGCCTGAAAGTCACCTTTGAAACCTTGCAATTCTCTAATGGACTTGTCGAGATAGCCGACTACGACTTTGTGGTTCTCGGCCTGTTGTATGCCTTGAGTCTTCACCATGAGAGAGGTATCCATGATTCGCTCATAGGAACAGAGGCTGACGGCTTCCCGGAAGCGTTCGGATTGTTTGCGGATGTCTTGGAGGAGCTCGTCCAGGTGTTTAGCATACGATTCTTGTTTGAAGATGCTTTTAAACAGAGTTTCTGGGCTTCAGTTAGTGATTGTTGGTCCGGTTGCACAAAAGTTCGGAGGGAACGCAATCATACTAATTGCTTTCTCCTTATACCAGACAACAATGTGATGAAGCGCCGCTATAATAGCAGTATAGAGTGCTGCGCTTGTTTGATGGAGTTCTTTGGATCGCTTGAATATGCCCATGGCCAGGTGCGTGGTTCTAAGCTGCTCCGGAATCTCAGCCAGGGCATCACCAATATCTGATCTCAGATCATGCAAGCGTGCAGCAGCCTAAACAGGACATTAGAAACATTCGCAGCGGCAAATGTGATTGGAGAGGCGATATGTAGGAAACTGCCAGTGTACAAACCCCAAATATCAGCTTCAAACCTCCACACAAGACAGAGGTGTACTCGGACTCGGAGGGCAGCAGACTCGCCCAAGCTTCTAGCGCCTGCCCGTTCGACCCAAACCTTCGGAGGCCTTTCTGAATTCTGCCCCACATCCCAGAGGCGTCCGAGTACATGTCTTGAGCTCGCTGAACCTCGGTCAGAACGTCATCCCAGGTATGAATGGGATTTTCGGTCACATCCGTCTTAAACTTCGATCCAACAGTCGTGCTTTCGTATGCTTCCATGGCCAGTTGAAAGCCCTGTTTTTCGCATTTGGCGTCTCTGTATATTTCGTCACTGCTGCCATGTCAGTTACTAGAATGGGAAATGGATATGGAGGAGGCTTCCATACAGATCAATCTCGAACTTATCGTCGTCATCCTCTCCCTGTGGTCTGCCCACCAGAGCCTTGGATGATGTGGCTTGTGGGTTGTCGTCTGGGGGCAGAAGAAATGTGGATGTCGCCTCACCGCGGTCTCTCACCAGGGTAATGGCGGGATGAATATCTCGACTAAGTCTTTTCCGGAGATAGTTGTCCAGGAGCCTGCCCAGGCGTCGGGTCGAAGTAGACATTTTGCTTACTGGGTTCGGGCCGATTACCGTCAGGTAACTCAATTTTGAGAATCTAATGAGATGACAATGGCTGCATTAACCGACTTCATCCCTGGATATCGAGTCAAGGTGGCACAGCGGCTAACCCAAAGCCTTGCGATTGTCGAGCTGCTGTTTGCGTGTCTCTGGAAACTTAAAAGAGTGTGTGCTGGCTGCCACTTGGCCTGACTGAGTGTGAAGATAAGATTACGTAAGAGAGTGGGTACATTGTCTTACGGCAAGTCTACCTCATGCAGCCTACTCAAAGCAGCAAGAAATCCCGCGAGCGGCATAATTTCTATTGGACACGGAGCGGTAGTGCTGCATCTTTCGCGCCAAGCGTGGAACCTTCGTTACACGGTGCAATGGTATTTCGACAGTTTGGCAAGAGAAATCAGGATGAAATGGCCCGAGCTCCTGCCTAGAGTTTAGTCCTTTTAGTCACCTGCGGCAGTCACGATGGGAGGCAGGTCTATCGGTTTTGTAGATAAGCACTAGCACCGTCGGGTCCACGAGTTCCACAGTACCACGCGGGAGCCTGATATTATTTTCGGGGTGTCTTACAGGACCATCTTTCAATCCTTCAAGCACCAGTTTTTTCTTCCTTTTTTCCGCACGACCAACACTCAACCATTCATTCTGCTGCGCGGCCTAGACAGCACCAGAAGCCGATTACAGTTCATAAATCCCTATCCTCCTTCATTTTACGCCGTTCTTGCCTCGGGTTGCATCGTTCCTACATTCACATCGTCCCTAGGTACTTTATATGAAATGTCGCAACCAGATGTACCACCCCATCTCAGATCTCAAAACACCCTCACCAACAACTACCTTACAGAAAATGTCACTGTCGGTGTTGGCGAGGAATGTGATGGCAACCCCGCTCTTTCTTATC
Organism: Podospora didyma; assembly: GCA_033439775.1. Lineage (NCBI taxonomy): Eukaryota > Fungi > Ascomycota > Sordariomycetes > Sordariales > Podosporaceae > Podospora > Podospora didyma. Next base: position 1,011,921 of record JAULSW010000011.1, read on the forward strand.
CCCAAAATGGCAGCGACATAACTTTATTTGGGGCCCTTTCCCAGTCTGCGAAGGCAGTCGATGCACGGAAGCAATATTTAAATGACGCTCTTCTCCTAGTGTACGTCTTCATTTGAGCCCTGGAATTGAAGATGCTGACAATTTTGCCATAAAGAAACGCTCTGGTCGAGAATAAACTGGTAGTCGCCAACCCAGTTCCGGATGAAGAACCTTCCCCTGAGCCGGTCCAGGAAGCTAAGATCACGAGAATTCCACCTGAAGATTGGCGGAAGGTGAAGAAAGGACGCAATATCGATCCAGAACAGAGCGTTCTTCTTGTCTCATCAAAGGCAAACGTCAAGACGAACCTGCGCAAAGGAAGAAAGACCACCAAGCACCCAAAACCGTACACACCCGAGAAGAAGCCAGTTGGAATCAACGAAGCCGCGGACGGATCCGAACGGTTGGATGTGCCTTACCGCCTGGCTATCAACTCCAATTATCTATTGGAGGCTCTGGGGCAGTGGATCGGGCCTGAACTCTGCGTGAGAGAAAATGTCCTTGTCCGTCCTTTTAAGTATCTGGTTGTTCACGAACAAGAGATACGGCAGTCCTGCAACGACCTCGAATCACTCTATGAGCAGGCGGAGGCGGAGGCGGAGGCCCAAGCAGAGGCGGGGGCCAAACAGGAACATGAGACGACAAAGAAAGACTTGAAAAACGAAAAAGAGACTGCGAGGGAGGCAGCCGATCGCGCTAGACGGGAAAGGGACGAGTTCCGCTGCCTGATAGAGTTCATGGATCGAGATATGGCCGACATTTTCGATATCAAGCGCCAGATAATCGACAAGACGCTGACTGAAATTGCCTTTGAGCATCTGTGGCAGCTGTTCAGGCCTGGGCATCTCGCGTACAGGTTTAATGCCCCAGATGACGGCAGCCGATGCCAGGCATACCGAATCCTGCACGTCACTGGCGGCCGGGTGTGCTTCGACACAGGCAACAAATCCTCTTTCGATCCGGTCGGTGATCGAAAATGGGAGTTTGACTCCGAAACAGAGGAAGCATGTCGTGATACCGTATCATCTGACCATGACATCACCAGCTTCCTCATCGACTGCTTTTACATCGACTTCGATGGCCGTAGGGTGGGCCCGAGGCCGAAAAGACTTGCCATTGAGCGCTACAGTGGCACGCGCCCCATCAAGCTGCTTCCAATTTACCCTGCCTTCCTTCATCCAGACGACGAACAGATTCAAGCAAAGCTGATAACTCGGGGGAAACCGTTTCTTGAGCTGGCGTTGGGATCTCATAAGCGGTACGATGGAAATACTTTCCGGGAAACACACAAGACCTCGGGATACTACAATGGCAACAGTTTTGTGATTGAGCGAGCTGAGGTATGAATTCATCCCTTATGTAGAATCCCCCTCCCGCTACAATTCCTAGATCCACCCTAATTGCCTGACTAGGTGCACAACGAAGTTATAGTCGACCAAACAACCGGCGTCGAGCATCTCAACCGAATATATGGGGGTTTTCGAATCAAGCTTGGTGGTAGCATTCTTCTTAATCCAACAGAGTCCAACTCGCGAGAGACTTTCGATCCATTTCCCGAGCAGGAGGACAACGACTGGGTCGACGACGTCGTCGGCGATCCTAGGTTTGAACTGGGTTGCCGTGCCGAGTTTCTACAATCCACGGACCTGCTCAACTTCCGAGACCCTGAAATTCAAGAACTCTCAGACGATTGCCTTATGTTGCTCCCGCCGCGTCTGTACGGGTACTCCTTGCAGTACCGCAAGTGGTTCGCTCTCGACATAAACTGCATCACCGAGATACCGCCATGGTCGGACGCCACCAGGTTTGAGGACTTGGTATTGCCGGAGGGTCACAGGATGCTTCTTCAGGCCTTGGTCAAGAACCATGTCCGAGTACCGAAGCAGAGTTCAGTTGCCGGCGAGATGACAACAGAGCCAGTCTCTCTTGACGTTGTTGCTGGCAAGGGCAAAGGACTCATCATTCTTCTTCATGGCGTCCCAGGGGTCGGCAAAACGTCCACAGCTGAATGTGTAGCCGCCGAGCTGAAGAGGCCATTGCTGCCAATTACATGCGGAGATATCGGGATAACGGCACCAGATGCGGAATCAACGCTCGTGTCGTTCTGCTCTTTAGCACAGAAGTGGAAATGTGTCTTGCTGCTGGACGAGGCCGATGTTTTCCTGGCAAAACGGGAGAAGGGAGACTTAGTGAGGAACAGTTTGGTTTCTGGTACGTTTCTTTTCGTCAAGCGTGAAACATGAAACGGAAGAGCACTACTCTAAGCAGTGTCTTTAGTATTCTTGCGTGTCCTAGAATATTACTCTGGTGTCATCATCCTCACCACCAACAGGGTCGGCGAATTTGACGAAGCGTTCCGATCTCGAATTCACATCAGTCTCTACTTTCCGAAGCTCACCCAATCCTCCACCAAAGAGATCTGGGAGAAGAATATCGCGCGTCTCAAGACCGGCAGCATCAACATTGACGTCGAGGAGGACAAGATCCTGCGCTTCATCGACAAGGACTGGGAACTGAACAAGAGCAGGCCGTCGCGGCGGTGGAACGGCAGGCAGATCAAGAACGCGTTTCAAACTGCCGTCGCGCTAGCCAGATGGGACTTCTACGAGAACGAGCGCAGCAAGGATCTCAAGAGACCTCTCCTCAGGGCGGCGCACTTCAACCGCGTCGCTCAGACGTCGGCCCACTTTGACGATTACATCCGCGACGTACACGGCTTCCGGGAAGAGGATGACTCTTATGGCATTATTGCCGAAAGGGACGAGATCCGGCGAGACAGTAACATTGGAACTATTCCCGAGCAGCCGATACTGAAGCCGGTGAGACATCAGACGGGGTCGAGTCCAGGGGCAGGCGCATACGGGTCATCGACAACGCGCTGTCGAGGTCATGATCTGTTCGACGACATCCCCAGCGACAGTGATGAAGACGATGAGAACATCTTGCAGCTGAAACTGAAACTGGCAAGGGCGAAGAGGAAGAAGGGCCTAGCGGTAGAGGCGTTCAATGACGAGGATGAGGCCTGGTAAAGAGCACACTCTTTTTTTGCCATATATGTGTGGATTTGTAGTTCTGTTGGTTAGACCCGTGCCGCGATTGCATACTGCAGCGGAATCCTGACGGCTTATCACATGACTAGCACGCAAACTGAGAGTGCACAGATTAAGTGACCACAACCACAACCACAACCACAACTGGGCTGTTGTTGATAGAATGACATAACGACAGCCGAAATTGGGAACTTAAACACGGACGACACACAAAACGATTTTCTTTTCTTCTACTTGGTACTTGTACTAGTATTTTGAAGCCAGGATAGAATGCTTTGACAATAATGGATGGATTTGCGTCTTTCAGGTTATGAATCGTCTTGAAAAAAATCTCAACCACTAAAGTTGTTCACGCACTGCGTGGTTGGGTCATGCAGTAAATCCGTACGCAGAAAAATTTGTTACTGACATTCACTGGAGACGCCTGCGTGTTTATATGTACGTGTCTAAGGGCTACAAGACTGACCCAAACGCGCTGTGTGACAAACAAAAAAATAGATATGCAAAGTCGTCCGTCCCGCTGATATTTTTTTTGTACGATGATTCGGTGACTACTAGTACTTAATATTCGTTATTTATGCGTTGCGCCCAGTCCTATATGGTCTTGTCTCTCTCCATGACTGATCGTCCTCCCCGGCGACACCCATCTCTTAGCTCTTCTATATAGAATCCGTGTAGTTGTGCGTCGAAAGGTGCTCTTGTTTGTCGTCGCTGATGGACAAAAGGAAACGACTCGGCAGCAAATGGACTTCTTTACTTCCTGGCAAGGGGTCGGATATGGCGGCGGGGGAAAGGATAAACGGAGATTGGCGGGATCGAATTTAAGCATCGGCGCAGCAGTTGTGCGCCTGAAAGAACGATGGTTACAGGTCAGCTTATCATCCTTATATTTCAGGGAGTGCCATGCTGGGGGAAGAGGGGAAGAGGTCGGGGCAGGAAAAAGAAAACGCACAAAAAACGCATGGCTGCACTCGTTCACCGGATCGCACTTATAGAAGCTGCATACTAGGCAGGCGGCCGTGCAGCAATATCCGTAGGGCTCCTTGGTGGGGGCGAAGCTGGTCGGCGGCTCGAAGTGCGTCTCGTTCAGGTACTTGGCGCCGGCGGGGAGCGCAGCGGTGACATCGCGACGGCAGGGAGCGCTGGCCGCGCCGACCGGCGAGATTATGAAGGCCAAAATGGCGACTAGGAGGGTGCTGATGGTGAAATGCATGGTTGATGCTGTGCTGAAAAGAGCGTAAGAGCAAGGTGGGACGGGAGCAATGGTCGACTTGTCCGGCGCGGCGAGATCGACTGTGGGATGCTGGAGGGTGTATAAAGACTGTTTGAGTAGGGAAAACTGAAAAGGCGAAGCGTGATAGAGTATTTATGTTAATTCCTGTTTTGAGCGGTGAAAGGACGAACATTGCATCGCATCTTTGAAGTTCCCTGAGGCTCAGCTCTGTTTCTGGCCCACTCAACTTGGTATGTGCGAGATCCGCACGATCACGCATGACGTTGAGTTGCCAGATCAACGTGCCTGGCTGGTGAGGGAAGGGGTGTCTGTGGGACGAAGTTCGCGTACAGAGCCTACTGGTTGTGCGCGCCTTCCATCAATTCACCTTTCCTCAGTCGTTCTCATAGGCAACGACATCACGGCGGCGGTGCAGCTTGAGGCCCGCACCTACACCAACCATGATGGCGGGGCTGACGAGGAGGCCGACAAGGACGATGATAAGGATGGTTCTGGCACTGTTGCGTATGATGGCGGCGGATAAATACGTGGTCAGAATATTATGTGGAATACTCTGGTTCTCGGTCGCTGAATAAGGATCGCTGAGGATGGATGTAGGGCGGGGTGAAAGAAATTACGAATGCAGGAAATTTGGAGGAAAAGCAGAGAGCTGGATTGGTAACTAAGGGAGACATCTGGTACGGCTCCTAGCGGGGAAGGTGAAAACCGGATGAAGGCCACGGTGAATAGTAGAAGGCATCAGACATGGGTGTAGGTTGCAATTCGATGTTAAACCTCTTTGTACCTTTGTATATCTGCACCCTTATGGACTGAATCAAGGCTTGTCCCCATTTTCTACTTGCGCTGGCCTCCTTGAAAAAGTGAATGGTCTGCGCCTTCCTCCATTGAGCTGAACTCAAATGGTACGCACCCAGTCAGGATACAGTTTCTCCGGCCCTGGTGTGGAAGCAGCGTCCCGGCTAGGAATGTTCTCCTACCAAGACAGCTCCTTTTTTTTAAATTTTTTTTTTAAAGAAAAGCCATCGCATTTGCTGAAGTTGCTAAATCTATAATAGCTTGCAATCCACACTGAATACCCGCAAAACCCATCACATCTCTTGAGCCCACATCCCTAAGCGTCCTCGAAGCGAATAACCTCACCATTCTCCATACGATCAGGCCATCTACCCGCTTGCTTCACCCACATCCCATCGCATTGCATTACGGCCTGAAAGAAATCAATCTCGGGATGGCTCTCCTCGGGAGACCACTGCGGCAGTAGCTCCCTCATCCTAGCCTTGTAGACTTTCTGCAGCTGTGTTGCTTCCCACTCCATCCTGCGAATGAAATACAGCTCATTCTTGCCTTCGTTGTCAAGGTAATCAAGACCGTTGTGATGCTCTGCTGCAGCGGCGGCCTGCTCGGGCGTCTCGTCCATGTATTACCCCACTGCGGCTCCTCCTCGCGAACTGGCTTGTCAAGGAACTCGGGGACCTGGGTAAAAATCCAGAAAGGCATTGTTGAGACGCATTACCAATCCAGAACGGCTGTGATTCTTCCTTCGTCATCAATCAGGATTTTTTTCAGGTGTAGATCGTGGTGATAGAGTCGTGTTATCTCTGGCTAGTCTACGGTTGAGGGGAAGACCTTGGGAACAAGCGGGAGCAGCTTCCGCGCCACAGATAATACTTCCTCTGCGTCTTCGATGTCATCTTCATCCTCCAGAAGTTTCGACGGCTGCCGTCCGATGCAGAATGATTATGTTCAACACCGCACTCAGCCAATCATGACTGGATCGGAAGGGACCTCGCTCAATATCGTAGAGGAGGTGATCGCCCATGAAGAACTCGTGAGCTACCAATAGCCCGAGAGTGACATTTCCCAACTCTGCTTAAACGTTGCCGCCGTCACCGACGTCCCGCAAATCCAATGTCCCGATGGTCGTAAATTTGTGCTCTGGCTTCCCCGCCAACCCCAACAACTCGGCCTGGAATGCTGCGAGCTGCCTCGTGAGCGCGACCTTTTGCTCCATCGACATGGTCCGCCACCTTCTGTGTGCCGAAGTACCCTCCATGAACTCCATCAAGATCCACTCAAAGGCAATGTCATTGTTGTTGCTGTCGTCAAAGCTAACCACCTTAGGGACCGGGATCACGGTGTTCTGGCGCACCCACCGCAGGATAGCCACCTCGACTCGCATCTTGTGACGGGGATAGATGGGGAGTGAGACACGCATGATGAGAGGAGGTCCGCCAGCGTATGTGACAATGGTAGAGGTTGTTGAACAACCCGCATGCATGGAAGGCGATGCCGCAAGAATCCGAGGCCTTGATGTTCAGCTGTTGGAGGCAGACGACTTCAATCGAGGCTAGAGAGGGTTCTCGCGTCCACTGCGAGACGAGATCAAAGAGGGTATCTTCCCATCCCAGCCCATCCTAGGGTTGTCGTCGAGGCATGATTGATTTCTTGCGAGGCATCCTGTGAGGCTTTGTTGTTTGTCCGAGACGAGAACTTATGTGCCCGTGAAGGTGATGGTAGAAAACGGCCGCTGTAAAAAAAAGGGCGATGGTGTAAGTCATGAACGAGGGAGGCCCCGAGTCTGAAGATTCAAACACTACCACCTCACCAACACGATTCCCATTTGGGCCAATCATGAATGGGTGGGTCTGTAGAGATATGATTTTATTGGTCTAAACTTATTCAGGTGGGGTCCAATCCGCAAGTGTGGAGAGCTTGGTTGACGGGCAATGGAGTTGAACGACAATGCAGGACGTCGGGGGAGAGCGGATAGATAGTGTGACGCATTCAGCCCTCGAGATTGGCGGAACAGGTTTCGTTTGTGGCATTATATTGTGCATGATTGTATGAGATATATGTCTCTCTGGTCCCACGTCAACACCAAGAAGACGCCCCACGGCTACTACACTAACAACCACCCCTGACCACTCGTGACAAGAATCCTCCCATGTCCCTCTAACCCGATATCCGATATCACCATCAAATACCTCGTGCCTATGTATTGCAATCACAACAAGGGGCTTCCCGCCCCGCAATAGTCAATCACGCACTTGAACATGACCAACAGTGCTGGAGCTGCTCTCAAAGCCGCTGCCGCCAGACAAGTAATCCCCAAACACGCGCTCCTCGATATCCATGTCCTTCCACTGCCTTCCCGTTGTTGTCCTGGCCACGCGGCGGAAGTAAACGCGCTTGGCCCCCTTCCATGTCTCAATACCAACAAAAAAGAGGCCCGCGGCGATAAACACGATGCCCCACTCCCATGTGATGGCTGTGTGCTTGAAGACAGCACGGTTAATGACGGGGATGTAAATGGTGGGAAACAGGGTGACAAAACCGCCGACAATGGACCAGAACAAGAACTTGTTGCGGAAGACGTCGGCCATCCACTGCTTAAGGTAGTTGATGGCTGAGGAGCCGGCGGGCTGCTCCCGGACAGAGAAGAAGGACCGTCGCAGGTCGACCAGTTCCCATGCTAGAAAAAGAGCGAACCACGTGAGGCAGGCAAATGTTGTGGCGCGAGCACGAAAGACGGTGTCGCATTCCTTACTGTAGGCATCGTTGCAGTTTATGCCGAGCGAGCCATCGTCAAAGCCGTACACACGGAGCACAAAGCTGGCCAGGCACAACACTGCTATCCACACGCCGTAAACGACCATATCGATGAGGAATTCGGGCGTGAAGATGCCTGTTTTGAGCGACTGGGGCGGGCGGCGCATAATGTCGGGCACCGCGCGTTCGAACCCGAGGCCCATGTCAGGCAGACCCGAGGTGATCATAATAATCCAAATAATTTCGACTGGAGCGAGCGGGAAGACGGACAGCTTTTCATGGTCCTTGAATGCCAGACCGATGAGAAGCGTGCCGGCCTGGGCGATGTTCTCAGCCAGCACATGGAGAACAAACTTTTGGACGTTGTCAAAGATGCGGCGACCTTCTTCAATGGCGGCGACGATGGAGGCAAAGTTGTCGTCAGTCAGAACGATGTCGGATGCATCTTTCGCTACGTCGGAGCCAGACATGCCCATAGCGATGCCGACATCTGCGCGGCGAAGGGACGGGGAGTCATTCACGCCGTCGCCAGTCTGTTCATTGTTAGTGCTGTGGCATCCATCGCTATTGTGCGTTTGTGACACATACCATTGCGCAGAACCGGCCGCGTCTATGCAACGCCTCGATCATTCGAACCTTGGTGCTCGGGGCACACCGAGCAATGACAAGCGGCAACACAGGTAGCTGGTCGATCTCATCGTCACGGAGGGCGTCAAACTCGCCAGCAGTCATAACCATGGCGCGTGCCACATCGGCGCTAACCCTCTCCATTCGCTTAGGCAGGATGCCGACCTCGATGGCAATTGCTTTAGCGGTTTCGGGATGGTCGCCCGTGAGCATGTGCACCGAAATGCCAGCCTGATGGCACTCGCGCACGGCTGCAGCAGACTCGGGCCGCGGCGGATCGTACAAGCCGATGAGGCCGCGGAAGATCAGGCCGCGCTCGATCTCGTCACGGTTGGTGTCGTCGCTCGTTTTGGCGCCAGCGTCCAGTTTGCGACTTGCAAGTGCCAGCACGCGCAGGCCTAGCCCTGCAAAAACCTCCATATTCCGGAGAATCTGGTCACGGAACTCCTCCGTGATGTCGATCTCATCTCCAGGGGCGTCTCCCGTGCAATAGCGAGTGCACACGCCAATAACCCTTTCGACAGCACCCTTGGTAAACGTGAAGTGGTCTCCGATCTCGTTGTGTCTCATTATAACGCTCATCCGCTTCACGTCGCTGTCGAAGGGAAACTCGGCCACTTCGCTCCATTTTGGGCTCTCGCCGCCAATAAAGCTAAGTCGATTCCAGCCGAACCGGCTTGCAAAAACTTGAAGGGCAATCTCAGTCGGGTCTCCACGAGCATGCCAGGCGCTGTCCTTCTCGTAGACTGTGGCAAGATTCGCGAGTGATGCCACCGCCAGAAACTCTTGAAGGCGGGATTTGCTATCGACAAGCAGCTGTGCAGGTTGTACAATCGTCCCTGTATCGCTGTTCGTGTTTTCCGATTTTGATGCCAAGCTAATAGTGTTGGGCATCTGGGGGCTGAACCTGATATCTCCCACGGTTGGGTTGACAGGCTCACCGGCGTGCTCGACAATATATGTGCCGATGCCTGGGACCCATGCGCCACGTGCGACCATCTTTCCCTGAGTGAGGGTCCCCGTCTTGTCGCTGCAAATATCTGTGACGGCGCCAAGGGCCTCGAGACTCTTGAGATTACGGACAATGACGTTACGTTCCACCATACGCTTCGTGCCGGCTGCCATCGTTATGGTCAGCACCACGACCAGGGATGCAGGAATCATGGAAAGGCCGGTGGCAACAGCGTAAATAATAACCTCCTGAGAAGTATGGAAGCGGTTGGTACCCAGGACAACGAGGGCAAAAACCACAGCAATTCCAAACAATAGCATGGCAAGCTTGCTCAGCTTTCGCTGCAGAGGGGTGCCGACACTGACACCCAGAAAGCGGCCAGCAACGTCGCCAAGAGTCAGTGTGTAGGCTTCCAGATAACGGTGGGGGCCGGCGTGGCCATTTGGTCCCCGCTTTACGGGGCGCACACGGGAGTCCTTCTTGTTCAGTGCCGAGGCGATGGCTCCAATCTCGGTGAAGGCACCCGTGGCAAAGACGATTCCCTTGGCGCGGCCCTTAGTGACGTTGGAGCTACTGTAGACAACGTTGAGTCGGTCGCCGGGGCCGGTGGTATCGTCGAAAGTGCTGTTCTCCGACTTGCGTACAGGGAGAGACTCTCCCGTGAGAAGGGCTTCGTCGGTTTCGAAGTTCTTCGCCTCAATCAACCTAGGAGACTGGTCGGCGATGAAATTGTCTACTCAGGTAGACTGAGGAGGGGATAGTGGAGAGTCATACCTCAAATCGGCCGGGATTGTATCACCCATCTTGACCTCAACCAAGTCGCCAGGGACGATCTCGCCCGAGGGAACGACAATGGCCTCGCCGCCGCGGACGACGCTGGCCGTGGGTGAACTCAGGGACCGCAGAGAATCCATTGTCATTTCAGCCGAGTATTCTTGGAAGAAGCCGACGACGACATTGAGTAAGATGACGGCAGCGACAACTCCACCCTCAATCCAAGATCCTATTCCGAAACTAACGGCCATGGCGAGGATGAGAACCTGGTTGGTTGGGCTTTATTAGCATTCCATCTACGCAGCGGGTTCGTAGATGGTGTCTCTACTCACCATGGTCATTGCATTGGCAATCTGGGCAATGACGATCTTGAAGGGCTGGACGCCCTCAGCCTCACCCAGCTCATTCCTGCCATAATCGTCGAGACGACGCTTTGCTTCCTCCTTGTATAGGCCCGTGAGAGTGTCAGCGCCAATCTCTTCGGCGAGCTGCTGGTGAGTCAAGGCATGGGCGGGTCGGCTCAATGGTCTGTTGGACTGCCCCGAGATATGGGTAACCAAAGGGTCTCCACTCTTCGCCATTGCTGGCTGGAATTGCGGATGATGGCGTGTTGTGCGGACGGATGGCGATGCAGCGAGCAGGGGGCTGTCAACGGCGTAGCGTGGATGTCTCAAATATTTGACGTCTGGTGCCCGGGACCCTCGCAAGAAAGTTCAGACCAGAGAGCAGCTGCCCATGACGTTTTATAAAAAGGTATCTTTCCGCTGAGCCGCGATAACCGAGAAGGTTTTGCTGCCAATATTTCCAAGACTGTCATCGGCGCCAGACAGCCACTTAGATCAGAGCGTCGAGACATGCCAGGATGTCCTTGCTCCATCGGTCGTAGGCAAAGCCCGGAATGTTGCAACTTGGCAGCTGGGCGGCACCTTGGCGCTGTGGATTCTTGACTCGGCAGTCGCGGGGCAGTCTGACGGTCACCGCCGAGATGGCTCGCCTGGGATACCGGCTGTTCGGTGGTTATCTCGATCGTATCGAACGGGAACCAATTGAGTTTGCAATTGACGGGTTCGTTATCGCAGTGGGCGGGGGCAGGCCGAGTGATGGCCCAAGAGATCAATGTCGTCATTCGGACGCCGAGTTAGCCAGCGGCGTTTCTTTTACGGAAACCAAAGGTGAAAAGACATCAGTCGGCCAAGACACGCCAAGGTGTTGAAGGCGCGGCAAATGTCTTGGCGCCAGAAGATCAACCACGTGTGAGCGATAAGGACTTTTTGTTCTATGTTGAGATAGAACTTGGAAGAGTCTGGTGCAAGCTCCCTGCTGGGACATGTATGCACGTGGGCACCTTCTCTTTCCGGTCAGTGCAGTGCGAACGAGGCAGCTGCGACTGCCCACGAACGAACAAGCAGCTTTCGCCAAAACAACGACAGGGAAAGAGCAAGCAACTCCTTCCTTCATGAATGATCTCCACCACTGCCATCGAATGGAGAGTGTCCAATTAGCCATGCTCCCATGTTTGCGCATTCTGCTCTTTGAGCCAGCGTTTCCACCTGAAAGCGCGCTCGTACGCCCGATTTCTGCTCACCACCGACGCCCTATCGTTGTTATCACCCCTTTCAGCTCGTGGGCTTGACTGTCCAGCGACGACGATCGACTCCACCTTCTTGCGCTCCTTGACACGGACGTAGAATACCTCGGCCAGCCTTTCGGGGTCTGCACGCGTCGGTAGCAAATGGCCAGTCGTTAGGAATTCGTCCTCATCTTCGTCCTGTTCTCGCTCACGGTGGCTGGCGAGTGTGAATTCGAGAATCTTAGTTTCCTTCAAGTTGCCGACAGCAGCACCGTCAGCGGCCCACGATGGTACCGGGATCGTGATCTTGCGCTCCAACAGGGCGCGTGCTAGGCTGCGGGAAAGTCTCCCAGCAGTGTCGAAACGATCAGCCAATTGCTTGAAGATCATGCTCCGGACCCCATGCAGCAGGACAGCATCATCAACGCCGTGGTACTTATCGTACAATTGGAATACTGGCCGACTCTGGGGATGTCCCTCTACGAAAAGCGCTGCCCATCGGTCTTCTAGATCAATCCCTGTGTCTAAAGATACCGATTTGCCCATATCCGTTCGCCTGTGTCGGTCGTCCTCGGAGAAGATAGCGCTACCACAGACCAACAAACATCGTATTGCTTTCGTGTCGTCTTCGACGTTGGTCGAGGCGGATGGGCCGGCGCCGCCTTTTTTCCTGCGCGAAGAGCTCTTTCTGGCTGTCACCTTGTGTGTGAGCGAGAACTCGACAATGCCGGTAAAGCGGGTATCCTGTGCCGTCATGAACAGCTGCTGGAAGTCATCCCACAAGGCAGCGGGCCGAGCGATGGCATCGTCGCTTTGCCACGCCCACCGTCGGCTTCCCGTCTCAAACACGAAGGCGAACGACTGCTCCGTCCCAGGAAACACGGTGCAGGTGCTTTCGGCGCGGGTGAGATGCTTGTGAATGTAAACTGGCGTCGTTCGACCGACCCAGGCCGTTGGGTCAAGGGTGAGTAAGCGTGTATGAGGTCGGACGCGCACAAATCCCGATGGTGTCTTGGTGAGTGGGATCCCCAAGCTCGGTGTTGAAACTTGATCATCCTCTTTCGTCACTCTGTATAAGCAGTTGACGTTGAGGATGTACTCGCACAACTGACTCATTGCAAGGTGGGTGTTAAGTCGAAAGCCGCTGTTGGTGAGGACAAACTCGCCCTCTTGTGCAGACGAGTGTGCCCGACTTCGCTCAAGATGCCGGCAGCGAGCAAATTCTTTCGGCGATCGAGCGAGCAAGCCGCGGAATTTCTCAATGCTGCTATCAGTACCGCCATCGTCTCCGTTTTCTTCCTCCCTCTCAGAGCACCATGCAAATAGCGAGAGATCGTTGTTCTCCTTGACAATTTCCTCTTGGAGGCGCAAGAATGCCTTGGGACCCTCACCATAGATCATAGGCATATTGACATCGAAGATCCCGAGCAGGCAGTATGCCATATCCTCCTGCCGCGTTGTCTGCCTCCGCGCTGCCCATGACATACGACGAGCAATCGGCACTGTCGGGAGCGCTTCGACATCCTCAAGAACATTGATGTCGATCCAGGTAATCGCAGACAACTCCTCCATCAACGACTGCTTTGTTCCTATGAAACACCAGTTGCAATCATAGAACTCAACATCCGATGGCGCAATCAGCTCCTGCAAAGTCCATCCACGAGTAAACCAACGGCAATGGCCAAGGTTGTCCGGAACGGTAGGCGCAGGCGGAACGGGCATGTCATAGCTTGCCCCAAAGCTGTCTCTGACCTCCTTGAGTTGATCAGGCACTGTGGCAGCGGTGCCAGTGTCCAGGTCGGCGAGGAATGCGAAACAGACGGCAGCGTCCCTGTACCACTGAAACATGGAGTTGATGGCCTCGGATAGCTCGGCACTGCTTTCCTTGTTGATGCAGCATGTGTCGACCCAGGCGTATTGATACCCGCAGTCGAGAGCCAGCGCACATGTTGTCTTAATCTTGCCGAAACTAGGCTTGGACCGGGCAGCCGTCAGGTTCTCCATGTCATGGAACGTGACCTCGCCATCCCCCCATGTGTGCGAGAGAATGGCGTACTCTTGGTCCTTTGGATCAACAACCAGCTCAAGGGCCAAGGTTCGGGTGTTGATGAGCCACATTTCATTCGGAATTGATTTGATATGGCAATGGTGAAGTTGATGAGATGATGAAAAGTGAAAAAGACTGACGGGCTGCAGGTGAGTGAATTGATGCCCAAGGCTGCAACGCCAGCCAATCGTAAAGCATTGCACAGCCCCCGAATAAGGTGGGGTCGGTTTCGTTTCCAAGATTATCAGAACTGCAGTCAGCACAAATGACCGTGGCCTAAATCCTACTAATTGGGGTAGCATTATATGCATGAGGCAGGACCATGGAAAGGGCTCGACGATTTCGTAAATATCCTTGACGCATAGATTTCCTTTTTAGTACGTGTTTAAAAAAAACACGTCTAAACGGTATTTTAACGGCTTAATGCTTATACCTTTCTTCTAAACACGTAAGACCATTCTTCTAAACACGTAAATACAAACCTTTTACGCGTAAATAACTTCTCTCAATAATCTCGTAATAATCTCTCACGCATTTAATAATTCTTTCAGTCCCTAAATGTCATTTCGTACACTAATAGTTCTTATCTAAGACCTCAATGTAGAAGAAAAGAGTTATTCAACAAGTGAAATTCGTCTTCCACAATGCCGCAAAAACTAAGGGCATGCAACATAATTCAAGGCTAGAATGAGAGGCGAGAAGTAGCATACGAAATAATATCTGAGCAAAATCAATCCTGACCATCAAAACAAACACGCCCCCGTCCGGACCTCCAAGGGCCTACCGCTCTTGCGCAAGACCTTTTCTGCCAGCTCCATCAGGGCGCAATCGGATCCTGTGTCCAGTATCAATCAGTAAGACTTTAAGTTTGAATGATGACAACAGTTGGTTCCTTACCCTCTAGGCCTACAAGTGATACGGATATAGGCTCTTCCACCACGCCCTTGGTCATAGTAGAGAACCGGCTGAGGGACCCGACTTGTAGCTACAGTCAGTTAGCATGCTGAACGAAGCGTATACTTATCGCATCCTTGTTCGATTCACTTACTTGGTATAACGACCTGAGGGAGGCTACTAAGGAAGGAGTAGAAATTGCGGAGGAAACCGAACCCTTGGAAGGAGAAGCCGCTTTTATCGGGGGCTTAGTAGTAGAAAAGGTTTAGTTAAGTATTATCTACTAGAGTTGAGAGCCTGTCTACCGAGAGAACCAAGCAGACTTGAACTAATGCAATTTGTCTGCAAACACTGCTTACGGGTCACAGGCATCACGATACCGCACCTCTGGGCTGCCGGCCGGCAAAACAAGCACAGTGGATTGGTGGTGGTCACTGAAGATATGCTCGCGAGCGAAGCTGCGGTAGACTTCCAGCTGCTGTCGCGTCGTGTCGTATTCCTCGCTGGTGAGGCGAGATCCCAAGTCCCTGTTGTTCAGATGCCAAGGTTGGTGCACTGTTAGCATGGGATGCCCAGATGGCTGGGACGGATCATCTGATCAAGAGTAGGTAGGTACCATTCGAACCGAACCATGGGATTGGCGTATAGCTCCCGCCCATTGGCTGCGCGAAACGCCTCCCGGAAGGGCAAGTTATTGTGAAAGCTGTCGAAGAGCTGGATGTGAGTAAGAGTGGTGGCGAGGTACTCGGTGATTGGTGGTCTATTTTCTAGGGCATCCTTCATCTTTTTGTTCCAGAGGTCGCGGAAACCTAGATCGCGCTTCTTCGTCTAACCGAGACCATCCTCGAGGTCGTAGACAAATGCTGTCATAACATCCCGTGAATCTGGAGGGAACTTGTCAAACTCGTCGGTTGCGATGAATAATTGGATGGGCTATTCAAGTTGCTTCTGGCCTGTGTACCAAGTGCGGAATCCGGCGATGGAGCGAGCGAAGAAACCTGCTGTGTACAGATGACTTTGGACATATTAGTTTAACGTCAGTAGCGTTTCTCTTATTCGTTCTCGAATCTACATACGACGATACTGGTAATATTCCGCCAAGGTCGGGGATGCCATGAGTTAGGCGAATGCCAAAGATCCCTTGGCATGCCGCTAGCCAGAACATGCTGCCGAGAGCTAGAAATGTCATCAGTTATTGAGGTACGAAAAGATTAAAGGGAAAAGGAGCAACGATAAAAAGGAGGAGGGAAGAAAGGAGAGCGAGAAAGGAGAATGGATAAACAGAGAAGGGGTAAAAGAAAAAGAAAAGAGGTTTATAAACCCAGGTGCCTTACTATCGTTCCGATCCCATAGTCCAGCCAGTCAAACGCCGCAACAGAGACAGCACTACCAGTGCTGCTCCCGCCGGGCTCCACATAGCCATCTCCGCGTGGGTTGAAGGGGCATAGGCAGTCGACCCAGTCGCGCGCATGCTCCCCTGATGCAAACTGCGCGGTTTTCGTTTTGTCCACAATGACAGCGCCGGCCTCGATGAGCCCCAGGACCATGACGGATGTTTGCTTCGCCAACCCTGAGAAGGATTGATAGTCCCGAGATGAAGCGCTCGTTGCTGTCCCAGCCATGTGGTAGACATCCTTCACGGCGACACGCTTCCCTCTCTGAGGGAACTGCTCGTGAGGGTTGTCAGAGTATAGACTCGAGGGCACAGGAATAGGACAGCCGCCGCACTCGGAGAATCTACTAGGCGTTGCTCTGTCAGTATGACGCATATAATCAGGTTTCAAACGCGTGTAATCAGATTGCAAAACGCATGGATGAGGATTTCGAAAATGTGAAAGAGGCTTGTGAAACCCGTGAATCAAGTTTATGAAAGACGTGAAATGAATCTGTGCAGGCGTGATGAGATGAGACCTACACAGGTGGGCTGCCGCCATCATCGGTGACGCCGAACACGAAGGCAAGGATCCCTCCTTGCAGAGCCTGTACACCTTGTAGACAGCCAGACCATGGAGAAGATAAGGCCTGAACGAAGTGACTGGATGTATGTTGATTTGGCTCGGCACGCGTTCTCCGTCGCTGATGAGGCAGTCTCCGTCGTTGGCGAGGTATTTTCAGTCGTTGGCGAGACATTAACGATAATGGTGCGCGCAAAGAACTCATCACTGATGACGTCGTCGGCTCTCGACATTCGAGCCTTCTCCGTTACAACCCATTAATCCACACTCTGGTGGGGTTTGATGAGAATGGTAACAGGACAATAGTCGCCCCACGATGTAATTTTCGCGCCCGTTAATGCCAATGCCATCATGCGGGCCGCCGTGAGGTGAGCGACAGGCTCGGGAGAGGAGAGAAAGACATTGCCTGGGAATTTGATCCTCGGCATTGTGGCCTGTGGGTGACGATAAAGCCGGTGATGTGATCACAGCGAGGAGTCGGCAAAATTCAGCACCAGGACAAGTCGCAAATAAAGATGTCGGGGTGATCAAAAGGACAAGGAGTCATTCCGGCAATGATATGCGAAAGAAGAATCGCTCGGGCGCGCACGCGCATGCGCTGATCGGGACCCGGCGGCGGCGGTGCTGTGGAAAGGCAGGGGGGAGGAAGGACGAATTGAAGAAGAAAAAAAGGTGTGGGAGGTTGGAGCTCAAAGAAGAGGAGCTGGCACAACCGATCAAGGCGAGTTATTTAGAGTTAAATTGGGTTGCGTTTCATATCACGCATCTTCACGACTCTGGATGGCAGCTGAACAAGGTGGGCTTCCCGCTCGCGCAATCATCACCCACACCCAGGCACTCAAACATGGCCGAGCGTGCTGGAACGGGAAGAGTGCTAACAGAAGGAATGACTTCTTGCTCGAGCATATTCGACGCTCGACAGCTCATCCAAGGCAATGAATGATGTCGAGGCGTCTCATGGATAGCACAAGCAAAGGCTCGTGCTCTAGGGAAGGCTCGCCGCCATGAAGTGTAACTCCGCTGGTTGGAATGTCTTGCCGCTCGCGTACATCAATGTGGGATGAGCGTACCGGAAAAGCGGACAACTTGAAACCGGTTCAAAAGGGTGTCGACAGCGCTGAGCATAATTGAGGAGCTGGACAAAGCTCGTCACCTTTTGTGGACTAGGCAAGCTACATGCATGTTTCTAGTCATATCATGAACACAAGACAAGCGCTAACGAGATGCTCCAGAAGAAGATGGGCTTGAGATGCCTTGGTAATACACGGATTGCCCAAGGCAGCTGCCATGAGGCTTTGCCATGCACGAAGAGGTCTTCGAAATCCAAGTGGATCATTGGGGCTACGGACACCAAGAGAAAGGTGACTCGTGTTATAAGCTTGCTCTCCACTACGAGCGACTGCCGCAGACTGAGGCGGTTGTTGCAGTATATTGCGGAAAAAAACGCCCGGTAATCTGCGACGAATCTCGGCACAGAAAATTCCCCTTTTCGTCCATAGTCTTGACCTGAGGTGAGCTGGGGTGAGCTGTGGCTGATTTGCCCTGAGCTCAATCGCTGATTCAGCCACCAAAAGGCCGCCGTGGAGAAGTACCTCTCCCTCACTATTCCTCGTGGAACTAGCCGTGTGCCTAAACCCTTTTCGAGGGAGGCCTCCAGTCCGACATGCGGCTTTCCGATTCTGAAACCATAAATATGCTTTTACTTCTCCAACACCGCCTAAGCCGCTGATACGACCTGGACCGCCTACCGTTGGATGCGATCACTTGCTCATCTTCTCTGCGCAGAACACCTTCTCAACATCAATACTCTCTTCTAGAAACCGGATAACCCATGTCGGAACCCCAGGAGGTGTCGCCATTTTTGCACCCAATTCCGATGGGCGATGACGGGGTTGATTTATCATCATGTCGTTCCTGTTCTGACCGCTTTACCTACGCCGCCCCATGTGAAGCGGTCGTCGACATTATCTTGGGCGTCCCAGCCCTAGGACTGAAATACAAAGCCACCTCGCACGTGTGGGGCCCGCCGGACGAGATCAACATGGTCTGCCAAAGGTGTTCGACAGCCACAGAATCCGCAGTCGCAGCCGCTTGACCTTCCGCAACATTATTGCACTCGCAGGCCCGGGCAGTACAATCTGGATGGGCAATATGTCTATCAACCAGAATGACCAAGCCGATGTCGCTGCACAAGTTGCCGTCATAGGAGAGATCTATGGCAAAGCCGACTGCGTGTCAGTCCTTCTTCCAGAGTCTGACAAGGATGCCTATGAGACCATTGCGGAACTCTTGCACATGGCGGTGACGCTGCTGAGCAGGAAAAGGCTGTTTGACTACAAGCCATATGATAGTGACCCGGAAGATCCTCAGTTGCAGGAGAGGAGCACGATTGCTAGTCGCTTCTTCGATCTGGTCAAGAAATTTCAGTCAAATCTAGGCGAGTACACCTACTGGACGCGTGCCTGGACTTTCCAGGAATGGGCGCGAGCGTACGATGTCGAGGTAACGTTGGACACCGCCGCAAGTAACGATACGGGCGGTACCACGCCTTCCATACTACGGAAAGCCAAGTCAACCATTGTCTACGCTGCTAGCATGATCGCGGACTACAAGCTCCGCAAGGGCCAGTATGCCGAGATGGACCTCGGGTGGTCACGCGAGTTTGCCAAGCCGAATCTTGACCGTGTCAAGCGGCTGTTTCCTTTTGAGAATGTCTTCACTTCGCCGGACGAGATATCGGTCGATGAGTTTCGATTCCAGACTGTGCTGCCGAACGAGGGGACGGAGACAGTTCTCGGGCTTCGCGCCAGTCCTGAGCAGGTGCGCACAGACGAGGACCAGTTCAAGGCTCGCCTCAGCGGCTTGAATCGTCTGCTGGCATGAACAAGCGGCAGGTAACGTTTGAAGCTAATCTGGTTTGCTGCTGGGCGTCCATGTGCAACATCCCTTACGACTACTCGAAGATACCATATCAGTTGCAATAGCTAAGGTAGTGCGGGCCCTACGACAGCGGGGGATAAAGATATGCAACTTCACAGCGAGTAGCGACCAGCAATGTGACTTGCAGGATATCGACTTGGCCTTTTTCGAATACGCCGCCGCTCACACGCAGACGAACGCCACCAACCAAGCCTTGTTCCCAAGTGCCGCCATCTTCTCAGGCCAGGCAGATACTTGGAAGCATTTACGACGCTGCTTAGGTTCTGCCACGAAGTGAAGCCAGAAATGCTGCGGAGCGAGTCCGGAGGCGTGTTCGTTCAGGCGGTGCATGGAGCGGTAATTCCCCTCGCGGTTCCACGCGTCCTTGCCGCACTCTCAGCGGGCACCTCTGGGGGAGAGGGGGACGGCTTGGTTTTCAGGAACCCTCTGTCTCAAATTGCCGATATGCTCATGTCGTTCTCGGATGAAGCGATCGAGACACTCGAGGCATCTGTACTTCTTGCCGCAGTGCCTGTGAGCTCTGACGACCCCGAAGGCCGTTACATGCATCTTTGGACAATATGCTCGCTCTCAGCGCTTGCTCCTGGCAATAGGGGCTCTGAAACTCCGTTCATGGGACGAGAGAGCCTAGATAGAAGTTTTGTGATTGCAAGGAAGTCTACCCGCGGCCTAGCGATTATCGCCTACCTCGCCATCAATAACGTGAGGAGTGGGACATTCGTCGTCCCTGTCTCTAAAGACGGCCATGTGGATATACTACTTAGAACGCCAATGCGAAGCGACATTCTCAATAGCGAATTCTTGCCGGATCGGAAGCTCTCCGCCATTGTCCGACTCATTGACATTGAGGTTTTCGCCGCGGAGAGCGGTAACCAGGAGGGACTGCGGGCGGCTCTTGAAGCCTATCTTGCCTCAACGGCTGAGCCAGAAGTCGAAGCACTTGTCCAAATTATTGGTGACCACCGAACTATAATTGGTAGTATCCTGATAGAGTTTAACGACAGGGGGCTGTCAGCCGACAAAAGGAGTGGTACTATTGTGGGTGGCCAGGATTAGCCAGAGAAAAGTGAGGGACGCTATACTTAGAGGGAGACGGCTGAGTCTATCTGACTCGATGTGATTAGAAGCATGATAAGCTCATAAGGCGTTTATTTCTATACGTTTCAATAACGTTTATTTTTTCGTCTAAGAATAATAATACATGTTTTCAACTTATTTTCAACTTTCTCTTGGCAACCTCGTAACATTCTCTCACGCATTCAATATTTTTCCTAGTCCTAGGCTTCATCTCACGCAATAATGATTGTTATCTGAGGCAAAACGAAGGATTATACATAGTTTAGTTTCCGCACCCTATTCATTGCCCACTTGATCAATCCCCCCTTCAGCTCAACCTCCTGCTCACGGACTTCGGCAAGCATCCACAAAAGCTCCATACTGGGTCATCGGGACCACCCACCCCATAACGAGTCCCAGTTGTTGCGAACTTAAGCCCTATCGCAGCAGCACTTCTTGCTGAGCAAACCGCAGCCGGATCCGGTCCTTGAATTTTGTGCGTCAGTCAGCCCGCCATCCATCCAGAGCAAAGAAACGACGAGTGCACACGGCCAGAAAACATCTTACATGTGAGAGAATCCTCGTGAACCGCAGTAGTCCTCGCAGAGACCGCTCCAGTGGGTCGAGCAGGAGCTGGGGTGGTAGCAGGCGGCGGGGGCCCGCTCCTCGACTTGGTCGGCGGGCGCGGCAAGAACGCCGGCGATGAGGGCGGTGATGATGATGGCGAACTTCATTGCGAATGACGAACTTGAGAGTTTAGTTAGTCCTTGATGTCAGGGTGTTGGTGCCAGTTCGAAGGACGAGAACTGACTTTGAGTCTGGTTTCTTGGAGGGGTGTCAAGGTAAATATGTGCGGGGATGGGCTGTGGATGTCTGTGTGTGAAAGAATAAGTAGGTAACTGAAGGAGTAAAACGATGAAGCCTTTATACTTTTTCTTTGGTGTTTGAGAAGACTCGAAGATGAACTTCGAGAACTGCGTCATGGCAACAATATTCTCAGCCGGGGGAATATTCTCACCGACATCGAGATGAACTTTGCACTGCCTTCCTGGTTAGACGTAATGAAGAAGCGATCGTGGACGCAACAATCATGAAGCTACAAATTACAATATTGTCATTCTAGATTGCAACATCTGATCACCGTCCTGGGCTGACCATGCTCTGATCCATCATAGACAATGTCTTCATGTTGTCGGGGGTTTGTTGTCCCGCAAGTGAGAACCCAGGTTGTCTTGGCTGGCGATCTGGACTAGCTAGAGATCTAAGCGCAATGTCTAAACTAGTCTCATTGTTGACGTCGGTCCCCTGTTCGGATAGAGTGAAATCGGGTGATAATACCTGGTTTTGGTCTAGTGGGCGGGCAAGCGACGCCGGATGAATTGGCTACATATTGCTGACAACGTGCTCTCCGTAACATCGCCTCCTCATTTAGTGACAACGTGATGTTAGATTGCTTACATCCCCAAGCGGGGAAATGTTACAGTAGAGTGCCATGTAGAAGAATTGTGTTACCAAATTTGTGTTACGGTCAAGTAACTAGCAGGTCTCTTTAATTTCTGGAGAAAATGGCAGGAGTGAGGATAAAATGCACGTTTTATGAAGTGGTGTTTGTGGAGAAGTTGTGACATTGCTGAGTTCGTGTTATTTCGGAATTCGCGATGTCTTATAATTGAGCTAAAGGACAATACAAGTAAGTGAGTTTGAGCGGTGGCTACGTGATATCATCAAATGCTAGCGAACAACAAATATCTGGTCTACAGCAGCAGTTTAAGCTATGTTAGTGTTTCTCTCAATCCTCCCTCCACGACATGAACATAAACCTCGCCACTCGCCCACGACCAACCTCAACTGCAAGATCTATCGAGCGCACGAATAGCCGTCTCATCGGTGAGCCTTCGACAGTTAGTGAAGAATAAATCTCTTCGAGCCCACCAAAACGCCTGATATCTGTGGCGGGAATTTCGTAAAACTCCTTTCTACCTCGAAGAAACGTTGGGCTGCGAAATGCGCCCTCCTCGTAGTTGTGAAGGAGGGCGTTAAATTCCTGTTCATGCTCGGATTCGACGTATTCGTAGTCGTCAGTGTTACCAAGCATCACTGGTGACAGGCCTTCTTCATGCGTGACTTCGTTTTCTTGTACCACCAGATGCTTGTGGCCAGCTGCGTCAGGGTTGAAAACATTGGCAGCATTCTGCGGGACGTATCATCCTCGAGGCAGGTCCCACTCTCGCTCCCAACCGCGCAGCGTATCAGGGTCGATGACGAGGTTGAGTACTTGAACGGTCTGGTGGAAAACCTCCACAAGGTCCGTGATTCTGCCGCATAACAGCAGCGTGCCGTGATACCAGTTGTCGGGACAAGGAGGGGGAGGCCACGGCACTCCGATGAACTGCATTTTCGGGATTGGCCCCCATGCCATGCTGGCCGTATATTTCATTTTGCTCAGCTCGATCCCCCAACCTGGACAAAGGATGACCAGGTTTGCTGCTGCGTCGAGTGTGATTGCTCGAGCTGGAGGTTGCAGTGTCAGTGATGCGTAAAGCACAATCGGTACGGCTGGAGGCGGTTGTCGGCTGCGGAAGGATATAGCGGCAGCGCGTGAGCTGCGGTTTGTTTGGACGAGGGTTTCCAGTGCTGTACTTGTATTCTGGCTCGTGGTGATGTGTGTTTGGGCATCGTTGGCGAGCTCATGGCGCTGCAGCGGCGGTGGCGGGTATGGCTGCGATACAGCAGGACCTCGGTGGGAGCATCCAGGGGGGGGTGTTGCGTGTGTTGCGCCGGAAGGGACCTCTCTCAAGGGTGGCGAAGTGGGCATTTCGGGGCATGGCAAGCCTACATTGCTAGATTTCCTATTGGATCTCTTGGGCCAATGCGCCGAAACTTGGAAATGTTTGGGCTGGCATGGTGGACTTATTCATTTTGCGTAGAGAAGAAGATCTCACGATGGGAAGACTCTTACAATTGACGCGGTGGAAGTGTGCTTGCTTTCTGAGCGATGAATGGGATGGTGGGGAAAGTGTAAAAGGTGGTCTGTGCTCGCCTGCGCTCTCACAGCATTGGACTTGAAACTTGTGAAAGGGACTACTTGGATTCTTCAAGGCCGGATAACTCCCCTTTCCTGCTGCGATTTCAATTCAATTCTAACAGTCCTCGACATTCTGTTATCCTTGAAGGTGACCGAGGAGAGTTTGATGGCTAGCTGTCTCAGGCCTAGTCAAATTATGACGAAAGGAGATATGCATACAGCGTTCGTTGCCTTGAGCTGCTGGAAGCTCCCGTGATTTCAGAAGGCTGTGTGTGTTTCGGGAGTGGCACTACAGCAGAGAGCATTCCACTGTCACATCATCATGATCATCATGTGCCTCCAAATCAGCCTTAGCATAAAATACGACTTGCCAGATAAATCAATGCATTTCTTCTCTGGGTTCGAAGAGAAATCTTCTCCTTTTTTAAATTAATGTTTCATAGCTAAAATACGAACTGAGACCGCTTCCAGCAAATTACCAACCGAACATTCGCTAAACTGACACTGGAAACCTTCCCGACAAACCACCTCACTACAGTTATGGCTTACGGCATCTGGGCCGCTGCACCTCCGCCAAAACACACCACGGAAAAGTGGCTCACGCCAATCATGTTTCTCGCCCTCGCCATCCTGACCCCCTCGTCCTATGCGATCAACACCGCCACGCTCGGGCGCACCACGGCCGAGTGGAAAAACTTGAAGCGGCCCGTCAGCTCTAAGCTGGACAGTCTCCAGGGCGTATCCGAGACTTCGCCCGCTATTTTATGCTCTTTGACGTGAGCCCGCTCTCCCCTTTCCTATCCCACTATCTACCTGAAGGCTGAATGTGTAATTTTGACTTGTCGTGGAAGACCGTGCTTCTCATTATCCTCCACGGCGCTGCATGGATTTTTCAGTCGAAACGCAGCCAGTATTACTACCGAACGCTGTTCATCTTTGGGTATACGCTCGTTGCGGTGCTCATGTTTCCGGCGTCTTGTTATTGCGCGCATCAGTCCACTGTCCTGGGCGATGCAGCTGTGAGGGTTACGTTAGCTGTTGCGGCTGTCGGCGGCTTTTCTCACGTACTTATGGCTCGCGCGTTGTTTTCAGCTAGTGTTGATTTTATTGTTGAAGACGCTGTACTGATGATGCTGTGATGATTTTAGGGTTCTGCTAGTTATGTATGATGTTTTGCTTGTGAAATGGTGCAAGGAGGATCCGTTGACGATGCCCCCGCCGCCACAGCAGTGGGGTGCGTAGGTGTGGTCGGTACGGAAGTCGGGGCCAAAAGTGTTCATACAACCTCTAAGTACACCACAGTGCAGAGTAAATAGCTAGTTTTTTTGGGCACCGCTAAGTATCAGGCACTAGCCTACTAAGCTTTAGTGGTTAACTCCCTAAACATTAGCACTTTCTCAATATTTTAACGCGCTAAGAATATAGTACGCTGAGACCTTGTGTTTTTGAGGCATACTATACGCACTCTGTCCAAAAAAGATGTAAATACTTTTGGCCCCGACTTCCGTATTAGTTTGGGAATTGGTTCCCTGGATCTCGCGAGTGTTCTGGTTTCACAACGTGGAGGGGAGGGTTTAATAGGAACTACAAAGCTGTCATACTAAGTCGTAGTATATATATTCCAATCACCCAATGCAAGTGTACCAACGTCAGTGAAAAGACTCTCATTTAAACTTGCAAAACCTAGATAAATAGACTACCTATACTTTTAGGAGGAGGACCAAGTACGAAATGGTTTTCATAATCATCGCGTTGCGAAACCAGCGGAAGCCTGTCAGATACCCAAATGGCAAGGGAAAGAAAAGAAAAGAAAAGAAAAGAACAATCTAACAGAAACTAGCAATTCCCACCACGTCACTTCCTGCTACTGCCGCTGCTGTCACCGCATTCATCATTTCCACGCCGAAGCGGCTTCCAGGGAAGCTGGCTCAGCTGCTGGGCAATGAAGGCATTGTTTCGAACATCTGCCTCAGAGATGATAATTGTCGTCGGGGGCGAGGGGACGGCTTTTGTGTGGAGCGCGTTGTTAGTTTGGGGAACAGATGAAAGTGACATGGGGTTAAAGAACTCACGAATTTGAGGCTGAGATGGCCGAGCTGGGCTTGGTGTTACTGTTGGCTGCCTCTCGCTGGGTGCGCGGGAGGTAGATGTCGTAACGGCGGGGGTCTGCACTACCTTTGGGGTATATGGGATAGGGGTAGAACTCGTCTCGTTGAGGGGAGCGCGAGAGGTCGGAACTTGTTCATGAGTCGCAGGGGCGGATGGCTAATCCTGAGTCCCGGATGGCGGCGATGTAAGTAGCAGCATGTTTGAAGAGGATACGACCTGCTTCTGACGCTGCATGGTCTCTGGCCACAGAGGTACGGAGGGCAGGCACTGTTGCGACAGAGGAGGCAGCACCACGTCGTCGAAGGCGCTCTCAGAGCAGGTCAAGTGTGACAGTGTCTGGACCGTCTCTGACAGCCTTCTCCCACCTTGGACAACGTACGCAATTGGTAGCGAATCGGGGGTAAGGAGAGGGAGAGCTCTAGAGATGGGCTGCTGTTTCGAGCGCCAACAGAGGACGCTTCTTGATCACTTCCCCGCGGCGTCTTGGGTTTCTTGGCTGCCTGTTTGGTCTCGGCCGAATTGAGAGGGCGCTTGCCTGCTGCCTTGCCGACTCCTTCTTGGGGTAGCTGGAATTGCAGCAGCGCCTTTGCAACTTGGCTTGACTGGGATGAATTGCCCATTAGGTGTGACAGAGTCGACTGTGTGGGACCGCCTGTTTCATTTCTTCGTTAGTATGTCCGTCCTATATAGCTATGTGGTGTTATTGGCATTCTTACCAGGGACAGCTTTCAGTGCTGCTTCCAAAGTGACATGAGGAGGCCCAACATGTTCAGGACGCTCAGTAGCCAGAGTGGTGTTGAATGGGTCATTCATATGGACGCAAGTTGTCGGAGGACCAGCCGTGGGGCCTATCTGAAGCAGCGGGGGCAGTTCGCCAGGCCAAATGAACTTGAGGAGCTCTAATTAGAAGTATCAGCACCCTGAAAAGCGTAGATAGGATAGAAGAAAATGCAAATGCTTACCGAGAACAAAGTTCGGAGCAGCAAGGGCACTACTTAAAGTCTTCCCAGTCGTTCATCAGTTCTGCAGCGGTACCGAATACCAGGCGTTGGTAGACGTCCTTGGCCAAGCTGGGTATGATCCGTCGACAGTTTTCAGGAATGCCCAGCGAAACAGTTTGTCGATATGGACTCGATCAAGGCAACGCGTGAGCATAGCCAGCTGGGGGAGGTCGATGTGAGCCTGGCTGAAGTTGGATCCCGGCCTGTACCTCGCCGAGAGCCAGCAGTGAGCCCATAGATCGATCTCATCATGAGGCGCAGAGCCTTCCATGAGCCGATCGCGCCAATACTCTTCATCGGCGGTGGCCCCCCAGCTTCCGACATCAGATGGAAGGCTACCGTCGTGCGACAGAGTAGAACTTGCAGTGGATGGATGGGGTTTGGGTGGCGGGCTGCGCGTCAGAGCTGAGGAAGTACAGTTTCTGGCCGGCTTGCGAGAAAAGTTGAGAAAAGAGGGGGGGGGGGGGGGGGGGGATTCTGCGCCAACGAGTAAGACATGCAGTATTAGACCCGCGTTCAGTGTTGTTCCGCCCCGAACACTCGCAGACATAACTTTGCCGAGTCTGGGCATCTCCGTCGCCAATGAGTGACACGGAGAAGTAAGCTTTTCTATTAATATTCTCACAGCGGGATCGGCTGAAATCGGACAGTGCAATAACGCAGAGCACATGATGTTTTTCATCTCACGTAGAGGCTGCCCACCTTGTCACTGCCTTTTGTCAGGTATGAATCAGCCGTCTTACAATCCAACATCATTGGCAGTGGGTAGCTCAACGGGCATAGCCGTCTCTCACTTTAATTAAAAAGACTTTACGACATTTTCATTGTTGTATTTTCCTCTCCATTTAGCCAACAGATCACTGAGATTTAGGCTTCTCCTGTCTCTTTGAAACGTATAGTAGGTTCATGATATTTTTATCCGAATGCCCTTTCAAGTTTTAGCTTTCCTTGTCTTGAGCAGTAAATTCTACGCTGTAGTCATTTTTAACAACTCTAGTTCCAGTTTCGACTTGCTCCACGCATTATCCCTTCCAAAATTCGCCGCTAGCCCTGCTCTTGAGTCCAATAACCTAACGCCATCTTCATCAAATGTCTCCACTTAGTTCTCTGAATGGCAATCGGGTATGGTGTAGCGGTAACATCGCTGACTCTCACTCAGCAGCCCGGGGTTCGACTCCCCGTATCCGAAATGTTACACACGATCATTTCACGTCCGTAATTATCTTTTTTTATGTAAACATACCTCTCCTTTTTTTATCCAAAATGGATTCCTTCGATTAATGGATACTAACGACTGGACCAGCAACAGGTTCAATACAACGACCGGGCAAATACCCCGACTCGCTCATATAGCTGGTGTCCACGCCGATCCACCTCGCCGATCGGCTTGATGATGAGCAGATAATGCAGTTGATCTCTCCTGGTCGCCGCGCCCTGCTGCTTGCCCAAGATGACACATGTGCCCTTCGTCTCCTCTAGCTGCACCAAGCATCAAACACCAACATGGCATCACCAGGTCGCGCCTCCACCATGTTGTATCCGCGTGGGCTCGCAATCAGGGCGATGTCCCCCCCGTTATCTTGAAGTCGTGCACACTCAGGGGACCTGGATGACGACGACCATGGTGACCCAATCTCCTCCCAGTCCACACCTCCAAACTGGAGGCTGATGTATTCGATTCCGCCCGTGTACGCCATCCACGACCACGATGACACCACGGAAATCGCATGGTCGGCGGGGAACTTGATACGTGACAGTCGATGTGTCTCGGGGCCCCGGTACCATAGCAGACTGGTGTCTGATGAATTCCCACTTTCCGAAATAATGGCATGGCAGAGATGCTCTTAGTGGGCTGTTTTCCCATTGCAGAATTCCGCTTGACCCCTCAGCGTGACTTCCACCCTCGAACTCCAACTTGTAGCCCGACCAGTCCAGATTCATAGTCCTTGTAGCGAGATCAGCAAATTTTATACGGGCCCCTATCTTGATGCCACCTGTCCATGCCCATTCAACTGGAGCGAAAAAGTCTCATCCATGCTCTTGGAATAGTCGACATGGAATCCGGTCTCTAGGGCTACCTCCTTGGCGATGCCGAAGAGGGCAAACAATCGATCCCGATTATCGTGACATTTCGAGTCTTGATACTGATCATAAATGTCTGCGAACGACTCAATGAGTGCTGGATATTGCCTGTGAGACCGTATAAGACGGCACATGTGGCAATTGGTAAGAGTTGATTTCGTCTCCGTATCGAGGAATTCCCAGAGCTCTCGTACCCACCACGGCACCCGGCGATCTGATTCAATCTCGCATGCTGCTTCAAGGATTGACCAGGGCAAGATTTCGTCCCCGCAGAGAACTTCGAGATTTGATGCCACAGCGAATTCCTGTACAATCTACATTCTGGTCTAGTATGTTCTGTTCGACAGCTCAACGAGGCCTCTCCACACTGCTGCGGGGTTGGTGACCGTTTCATCACTGCGATCAGAAGCTCGCGCAAAGTCCGCATCGTCCCCTTACTGGTCTCATTGTGGTTTCCGAGCCAGACTATGACTTTATCGGCGCGGCCATAGATCTGACTCATCATTTGGACTTTGTGGTTGCGTTCGTCGTTGTTAGGCTAGTCGATGCAGATTGCGTCGCACAACAGGGAATTGGAATACCCGTGAGCGCGAAGTCTTATCAAAAGATTGAACAGGTTCACGCAGACGGGTACCAGTCGCCCGGCAATGCGAATTTACTTGTCACTGGAGGGTGACAGAGGCCCCCATTCGTATAACAGGGCTTTGTACGACGGGGCCTCTTTGAACTCAAAGGCTTTAAAATGCGCATTCAATGTGGGAAGTGAGCGGATCTGGGTTAATCCGAAAGAGGCGCAGGCGAGCAGGACGCCGTAACCCTATTAGCGGAGTGTCGGCGTAAATTGACATTGTGCCCTCTTCAAGGCATGTACTTGGAGTGTACGTGTTGGCTGGCCCGTTGCGGGTCGAGTCGACTGTGGGAGGGGCTGATGAGGCAAGGAAAAGCGAGTTGCGAGGAAAGCGAAAGAGTTCTAGTGGTCTTTCCCGCGTCTCTGGCCAAGTCTCAAGCTGAAGTGTGCCTCAGGCAGGTGGCGACGCAAACGTGATGGATCAATCAATTTGTCTCCGCATGTTCTGGCTAAAGTGAAGGGCCCTCAAGTTCTTCTGATGATTTCTTGGAGGAGTGTTCTTTCCATAAGGGACAGGATGCTCCTTCCAACAGTACATGTACCTGTCCTCGTTGGGTCAAGAGGTTGTTCATTGCCTCCTTTTACAGTGGTGGATAATTAGCGGAAGGCGGCTACACCGCCGCCGTCGTCGTGGGCCTCGGGCTGATTGTGGCCTTATCTATTGTTAAAACCGTGGTCCGAGCGCAGAAAAGTATGCCCCGCCAAGCGTTAGTGTGCAAGCCTGATTTACAAAGCGCGCTATCAAAACATTTGATAGACAAGAGTCAGTTGAAAGACCCCCAGCATTTACTCTCATGGGAATATGGGCAGCGTAAGGTACGACTTCGCCTTCGCTGGCCTAAGGTGCCCCTCCACCAGCCGTGCTAATTTCGCTGCAATGTTCGCGGGGCTTGACCGGCCGTCGACAACGAGCATCTCCTCCCATATGAGGATGAGCAATGATTCGAACTGAGCGCAAGATGGCTGGGACTCGAGCTCAACAATAAACTACGAAAGGGTGGTTAGTTAGCTATTAAAACCATGCGTTTGCTCCTCTTGGGAATATAAAACAGGTAAAAAAAGTATAAAAAATTTGGAGATGGGAGAAAATTTACGTACCTCGGTAACCGCCGTCTTGACAACGGCTCTGGGCTCGCCAGTGTCCTTGTTAAGCTCGACGGCAAAGAAGGTATCCGTCTTAAATCCAGCCACTGCACCATCCGGGGCCATCCTTCTATCCTGGAACTCCTCCACGCATTTCCACCCATCAATGAACCACGCCACAAACTCGAGGCATATACATCCCAACGCCCATATGTCGGATGACGGGCTAATGACTGCGCCGGGTATATCTGTTTCGGGGGGCCGGTAGGTGAGCGAGTTAGGGACCACGGGACCCAGCGGGTAAACGCCACCCTCCATGGTACTGAAGTCGGCAATGCCGAAGTCGGTGATCTTTAGGGTGCCGTTGCCATTCTGGCCACTGGTATCTGGGAACCACAAGATGTTCTGGGGTTTGATGTTGCAGTACCGGCCGAATAGAACCGGCTTATCATGTGCTGGTGTCCCTTCTCCGACCACTGGTGGTCGATGTATCCCTGCACTGCTACCGTGCTCTGGCAGTAGAGATGTTTGACGACCGAGAAGGGAAATTGAATCCTCCACTGGTTCGTAGTATCGGTTTACAGAAGCCAGTCCGTCTGCAAGACCTTGGCATTGCTCCAGCAGCCAATAGGCTGTTTCTTGGTCTTTGAAAGGCTCGGGGTTCTTCTCTTTCCAGTACCCTAGAAGGTTGAAATCGGCCCACAGACAGATAAGGAAGTACGTATTTTGCTGCTCATATGTAGCTAGCAGTGATATGAGGTGCATGTGCGTATTGCCACTGAATCTGTTGAGGACGTCAATCTTTCGCTTGAAATCAGCCCTGTCCTTGGTAAATAGCTCTTTGACGGTAAATAGTGGATTTGTGTTCTGAAACTTGTTAGTAAGAAATTTCACTCGCAAGTAGTATATAGGTAAACTTGCACTGGTCACGTGAAACGCGTGCTGGTCGGGGTGAATCTTTACTGCATAGACTTGACCAAAGCAACCGGGTTCTCCCATTTTATCCATCTCAGTAAAGGGTAGGATGACCTTCGGCGGCAAGATATAATGAAGGGCCATTCCCCCTTGACCTCGCCTAAAAAAAGGCGGAACCATGGTCCACTGACACTCTTCAAATTCTTTGAGGGCTGTGTTTCTCCAATCGTCAAAGCATGGCAGAGGTGTCGTCAAATCCCCTCTGCGGCGGAGGTCCCAGTTACGGCCTCGTCTCAGGATGAATTGTGTGCGTGAGCCTTTGATCAGCACTCTTATGAGTGGGAGATCAGCATCGCAGATTCCGTGTTCCACGAAAGACCTGATTCTCGATGGGCGCTCGATGAGAAGTAAGATGGCTAGTATCTTCTGAAAAGACATAATAGCTGGAGTTTCCGAAAAGTCTTTTGATAGATTTTTTGCTGTGGAAGATCCAGACAAATGTTGAACTGGCCATGTTTGCAGGCCGCTGCCGCGAATCCGTTCTGCGAATGCTGCAATGTCATCTGCACTGGTGAATTGCTTGAAAATCCGACCATCTCTCATACGGCTTCTGACTGACTCCTCACAGTCCCGGAGCTCTTGCTCAACTGCCTCTTTCGTCAGAAGTCGAGATAGCTGAGCCTTCGGCAGAAACCCTTTGTGGCCGGACTTGTCAGATGCCTTAACTATGGCTTTAAGGAGCCGTGTTCTGAGCTTCAAGTCCGAAAGCTTCTGTACCTCAAATGGCACCCGATATCGAGATCCAAAATCCTCAACCTCCGCCCTGGACTCAGGCAATTCCATCATAGCGGGCAGCTCCTCTTGGTCAAAGCTTGCGAGGGCGCCTCCAGAGGCCCGATGTGTGTGGCCGAAATCATAGCTCAAACCCGAAATCGACTTTGTGTCTTCTTCTGAGTCCTCATACAGCGTCAGCCGCGTGGCTATAGAAGTCCGACGGCTCTCCGAGTCATACGTGAAGTCTGAAATCGACATTGTTTCTGCTTCAGATTCCTCGTACAGCAGTGGAGAGTGCGTCGATCCAAGAGGAAGGAGCGTCGGGATTTCTCTACCACGTATTGTGTCCAAAGAGGCGAAAGAAGGCGTCCTTTTGACGACGGGAATTGATTTACCCTTAGGTATGTCAGCGAGAAGGCCACATACTCATTCATCCGTAGCTATTTGGGTGGCCGTCTTACCACGTCATGCAAGTCTTCGTCGCTCATCTCTCGGGTAAGAATATCTTTGGGGGTGGTCTCATTGTCACCATGCAAAACCAAACCAGAAGGTTCGTTTCTACCGGGAAGCGCATCCACCTGTTCGTATTGTTGAGTGTATGGCGGAGAGTTGTTAGGACCCGGCAAAAGACTAATGTCAAATATGGACGCGCTTGTCGCCTCCCGGATAGAGTGGAGGAGGCTGGTTGCAGAGACCATGTGGGCGATAGGCTCACTCTCATTTCCTGCTACAATCATCCCGCAGAGAGCTGGACCGCGAACAACCCAGGCACCAGATGATCCAGGGCCTTCAGTAAGTTAGCATCCTTTGAGTAGGGCTTGGGTTGCAGATGGGAAAGCAGACTAACCAAGAGGTTGGTCCAAGCATATGACCCTCGTCTCCATAACGTTTCCTAGAATGCTGAGAGAGCCACTCGCAACCAACAGTGTCCCTTTGGCTACACTACCCCGAGCGAGAATCAATGTGACTTCCCCTGGCTCAACCTCTACTCTTCTTTCAATGACGGTGAGTTCAACCCCATCGCCGTACATGTTGGTTTGGGTATCAAAGGCTCTGCCAAGCTCCACAAGAGCAAAATCCCACGGCAAAAGTCCACTGGCGTAGCTGATGGGACGTTCGTCGTGATGTCCGTAATGGACTTTTAGGCTGAGGCCAAGAAATTCTGAGACGACGGCCATGTCAGCTGGAAGCCAATCCGTTTTGTTGAGCGAAGTATCCAGAGGAGTCAATTGCTTGAGTCGGTATGCTTCATAGCAAGTATAGCTCTCAGATGAGGTGTCTGAAATTTCGTCATCACTGTCCCCGTTGTGATCGCTGCCGCCGCTAGTTGAAGATTCATTCTCGTAGCCCACCTCCCACTCGTCCTCAGAGTTCGCAACACCGCTTTGTAAAGAATTCCACAGGGCATCCAGCATACCGTGGGCCGTTGTGAGAGCGAAACGGCGACCACAAACATATATCACACCTCCTATGGTAGAATACTTCTGGGTCAAGACCATTCCATTCCGGTTAGTCACCGTGGCACGGCACATGAGGCCATTGACTGATGTGACGCTAGATGTGACGTGTTCGAGATGAACGAAGAGCACGAGGCTAGCTGAAAGCGGTATTCCATGCTCACTGAACTCCACTCGGCCATCCACAGCGTCGTCTTGTTGGGATGGATTCACAAGCAGTATCGCGGCATCGCCAACTTGGACTGCACCAAATGGAGTGGACTTCAGCCAGTTCAGGAATGGGTCTTTCAGCGCCTTCTTGACCTGCTTTTGGTTGTGTTTGGAGCAGCGGATCCATATTGTCGGGGATAGAGTCACCTGGCCGTTTTTCCCCCCGCTCGCCTCTCCCGACATGCGGATGAACGGATCGAACTCGAATATCCAGTGACTTGGCTGGCGGAACCCGTGGATGGCACGGCTCTCCACCATTCTCTGGATTTTTTTGAGATCATTTCTCAGCCGAACTTCGATGTCCCGCTTGAATATTTCGTTTGCTTCGGCAGGAACAGGTATTTGATCGTCTCTAGCGACAAAGAGTTTCCTTTCGACGTTATAAATTTTGTCAGGCGCCCATTCCTCGAGCCTAAGTGGCCCAACCTGAAATGTAAAAAGTGCTAGGACGGTGGGAGTTTGGCCCGCAGGGCTTTGAGCAGCTGGGGTTTGGACTGCAGGAGTTTGGACTTGGGGTGTTGGGATTGCGGGTGTTGGGGGGACGTCCTGTCCTGAAACTTGTTCCGCTAGTGCTGGAATGACGTCTTGTCTTGGTGATGGAAGTTGCTTCGCTGGTCGTAAGGCGTCATTTTCAGTCAGACCAGCACCGATAGCTTTTTTTTCGTCTGGTTTTGTGGACAACGCCCTGCGCAGTCTGTTGGCCAGCCAACCTCCGGGTTTCTCGACTGCGGTTAAAGTCATGAGGCAAGCGGGGTATGGGACTTTGAGCCCCGGCATAGGTAGAGATAATGTTTGATGCGATGGCTCACGCACCTGCATTTGATGCAAGAGAGGAAAGAACGACGTGGAAAGTTCAGAGACCTGATTGCAGATTTCGACAAATGAAAGCCGCCACCCAGCCTAAAATCCTTGGCGCTTGGGGCGGAGATAAATGCAGACAGGGGGCACGGATGCACCTTAAAGGGGGCTGGGCACAGGATGGTACTGGACTGCTGCGACGCTATTCCCAGTTTGTCCATGACGGCTGCCTTCCTGGTTGCCTTCGAGCCATTCCGAAAGCCCTGATTTTCATCTCCATTGGCCAACAAGCCGAGCCGTCGAAACTGAAAATTGGAAAACGGACTTTGTTGCTTTCTAGCGCAGCTTGGCTTGCCTGATGTGCGACAACACTGTATCTGTTTTGTCGTAGGTACCTTCCTAATCGGCTCATTCGAGCACGATTTCTCAATTTCCATCGTCACACTTATTTTTCCCTCTTTGAAATTGCAAAAGAAAAGAAGTCGCCACAAACTCATTGACGAGGCTAAAGGCAATGCCACCCACCTGGGCGACGCGGCATCGCCAACCGCTCAATTCCGACGATGACATCCAGCTTGGCCGGTGTCTCTGGCCGCAGCTGCCTGAAACGGATTTTGACCCCGCCCAATACCGTCCCCTCCTCGATTATCTCAGCAGCAGCATCCTGGATCTGGAGATGCGCTCTTCCCTTGAATCGACAGCCACTAAAAATGCCTTTGCCGCAGTGACGAAAACAAAGGGCCTGCCGAAGAACGAAGTTGAGGCGCTCGTCAAGACCCATTATCCAGTCAGCCCATCAGATGCCGCGACCACACAGGCTATGGAGACCATAATCCGGCTCTGGACCATGCTTCATGTCCAGCTCAATCGGCCAACTCATCATAGTCCCGCCAATGTCGTCTTCTGGGACGGCCCCCAATTCTTAACGGAGGTCATTGAGCAATACTTCGAACGGAAAATACAGCGAAAGACCCCCGAAGTTGGGGTCCCAACAGTCGACTCGACGCTGACAGCTGCACGCCTTGTCACCAGCCATCGGATAAATATCATATGGACCAGCAACCTCGCCGAGCACTTGACTCTCAACGGCCGCACCTTGAAAGTATTTGAGCACAAGATCTGGGCCTGGAATTGCTTGAGGTATCCTAAGACCTCCTCACTTCCGCCTTCAGTGATTGAAGAGCTCATCAACACGTGGAATCTGTTATTCCCAGCCCTCGAGGATGGGACGATGTCCCTTCTGACGCAGACGAAAATGGTCGACTCGTTTTACGGCCTGGGCTACTGCGGGTTTGACCATACGCTTGAGTGGGACAAGTACAAGTACTGGCGTGCCGAGATCCTGGAGCTTAGCAAGGTCCTCGACGAGCCCCAGAAGGGACTTCAGCAGTTCTTCCGTCCCGACAAAAAGAAGCGCAACGCGCTTGAACTCGCGTTGTTTTGGATGGCCGGTGTAGTGGTTCTATTCCTCACCATTGTCAGTTCTGTGTGTAGCGTGATGTCGCTCAAATACTCGGTTGAACAGACAAATCTGTCACGTGCTCAGCTGGATCTAGCGCTAGCTGCCACATGCGCTGATCCTGAGATGGCAACTCGGCTTCCAAATTACTGTTCGAAGTAGCAGCGCTCAAGGATTTACGCTGAAACAATCCTGAGTTACGGTGACAAGAGATCAATGTCAAATTGAAAGCTTTATTATCGTGCTTCAAAGGACAGCGCTTAGAGAATCTTTGCTGGAACAGTCTTTTTTGTTACACTCAAGTTCCGTCTTCCATACCTCTATTTCATTTTACCCCCACTGAACAGTTTCTACCCCTTTACTTCACTTGCCCCCTGGGCCATTTGACCACCAAATTTGACAGCATTTCCAAAGACAAGTATATCAAACAGCAAAAAGAAAAAAAAGCTTATTTCTGTGACGTGGCAATGAGTTCGAAGCTTTATTCTTTCCCGTCCCCAAGCCTTTGATATCCAGAAGAGGTACACATCCCCTTTTCTTATTCCTCGCTGCTCACGATCCTGACTTTGGGTTTCAAAACAGCACAGAGCCAAATTTTGGACCGCAAAATCTGTGCAGAGAAAGTTGAAAAGAACAGTGCTTGGTCCGTGAAAGGTACGTCACGCAGCAAGTCAACGTAACAAGATCTTCCGGCACAACCTGTTCATACTCTACGCTACATGTTTCCAGTATGTCTAATTAGTATCTCATATCTCTGTACTCCTCGTACCCATCTCGGTACTCAGCGGTATCCACTAGCATCCATTTAGTCCTCACTTCTTCATCCCCTCGAGACCCGGGATCTCAGTGAGCCCTGGATAAAAGTATGATTAGCATGGATAAAACACAGAATTCGAAGGCATCAAAGCTTACATCCATCAACATCCTCAGTGAGAGCTTTGCTCTTAACGCACTCAGCCGCCTTCATGGGGTCTTGCGTCTCAAGGCTCTTGCAGACGTCGCCGAGGCAGCGGTTGTCCATGGCGCGCTGGAGGGCGTCGCCCTTCCACCCGAAACTAAACATGTGTGAGTCACTTTCATCTCAGGAAAGGAGAATGATTAGAGGCTTACACGTAATCGCCATGTTGGGAGTATCCGTGGCTACATCTTCGTTAACATCACGAAGTATCAAGCGGCAGAACATGATAGAAAGCACTTACTCGTCGCCAGTGCTCCAAACAAACGGCTGCTCCGACTTGTCCTCCGGCCAGAGATCCGGATCGTTGAAAACAGTGGTCTGCGGTGATCTTGTCAGCAAAATTCCCAGTCTTCTCCAGGCACTGAACAAGTGTTGAACCTACATCCCAAACAACCTCATACATAACCTGCGGAATCCTAACCGGATGGCTCGCCGGACAACGCCCACCATCATAGTCGTAGATATCCTTGCTGACCTCCTCAGGATACGCAACATGGCTCTTATGGTCCGCGCTATCCAAGTTGACGCCATCCCAGCACGTGGGGAAGGTAATCACGCTCCTGATCCCGCCAGCACAGAACTTCTTGGGCAGCGTGACGCCATCCGGCGCCGCGCAGTTGAGGTTGTTATTGTCTCCCGTCTTGGGCATGCAGCGATGGCACACCTTGGGATCGACCTTATCCTTCTGAGCGGGGCCACGCAGGTGCGCATCGCCCACCAGCATGCGGAACCCGGGCCTAAAGGCAACCGTCTTGTTCTCGCCCAGCGGCGGAATGTAGTACACGGTGATCCCGCCAATCCCCTTGAGCCCTTCGCTGGGCTTTTGGGGCACGCGCTTGTACGTGCCGTTGCGGGCCCTGAAGTAAAGCACCGCGGTCCAGTAGTTGGAAAAGTCTTCGGAGAAGGTGCATGATGTGCACCCGGACTTGGCGACCAGGTCGTGCGTCGCGGGATCCATGGATGCGTTGAACGAGTCGCCGCCGACGATCTGGTGGACATGAGGGGAAGGGATCGATCCCGGGTTCACGAGCGGGTCGAGGCGCTCGATGACCAGCTGCGAGCATTGGAAGCGCAACATGGGCGGGATGTTGGCTGTGGATGGGTCGAACGGGCCCGGGTCCTGGCTGGACACAAGACCTGACAGGCTGGCGGCCAGCCCGAGGAGGAGAAGTTTCCACTGCGGCATCCTGAACAACGAACTGTCAGAAGCAAGGTGGTGATGGGGAGTTTTGTCGAGTTGGGGTTAGTGTGGTGAAGTTGCAATACCCCTGAGAAACGGGGTCTTGGCTCCTAATTAAATACTTCTCGCACTCACCATCTCCCCAACTTCAGATCAGATACCCCTCCCCTCCCCGTTTGTGCGACCTTCTAGCGGCCATTCTCGAATGTTGATAAAGTCCCAGGCCAATATGTAGGAATTACCTGGATATTAACTCGGGCGGTAGATTTAGGCGCGGACTATCAGTGGGAGATCTCGACGAATGGGATGCCGTCCTTTTCCCGCGCCCAGTATTATCTCCTGCATGTTGTTGGGGTATGGCTATATCCGCAGTGGCAAAATGGGAAGCTATCTGCGTTCGTTGGGGGCATGCATGTGTTGGTTCCAGTCCACGCTCAATTTATGTCTGCGGTCCTCGTAGGTGTTTATCAAATCCGTTTATTGGAACTTCTGGCAATGTAAAGGCCTTTTGTTTCATAGCGTACTTTACATACAGCTTCTTACCTAGCCTCTCGTACAGAAAATCGTCAGCCCCATATCATTTTTTGGCAGTAAGATCTCATTGTCTCTCCCAATTAAGGTCGATGGCCGAATGTTTCATCCGCACCGTGACCCTAAGCTTCAATCCCGCGATTTCTAAGCAACAAGAAAAATGCAAAGGTTGAATCCAGAATGTATGTGGATACAGTACACATGGATAAAAAAGATTCAGCATGATATGATGCTATGACAAAGCACTGTGAAAAAGGGGCAGTAAATCAGGCAGGACTTATACGCCTTAGCACAAACCACATGCTCGATTGATCGATATGCCTTTGCGCCCTCTGGTCGCTGGAAGTAATCTAGCAGGCGGCAGGCTCTTCGTTGTAGGCAGGTGATAATCTAGCTTCATGTCTCGACGCGCTTCATACTCTCCTCAAAATTTAGTGACATATAATCCCTAACAAATTTCAACTCGGCGGCCAAAAGACTGGCCTGATAGGACGTGCATGGAGCTGAGATAGGGTCTTTTTGGGTCAGACCGTCAAGAAGATGCATACCATGACAATGAAACCTTTGGCAGCCTACAAGAAGGGAAAAAAAACATCTCAGCTCACTTGTCTTTGCAATGTGAAGAGTCTACAAGATACAATAAACAGCCTCCACAGGGTGCTTATTCAGCGCGGCATCAAGAGGCAGCATCCAAACACAAACATAGGGACCGCATTCCAGGCGTATTACTGAGATCACTTATGCCGCTCACTACCTAACTCGCACAACTACTTCTACTTCTGACGTTCAGCTTGTCCGACCTCATGCCAGTTCGGGATAGGTGCTAAAACTTACTCCGAACGGCGCCTTCATGCAGAGAGAGTCAGAGTATCAGTAGAACTAGGTAGTGAAAGCTCCAAGCATTTGGTTACGGGATTTGAGACGCTTAAGAAGCAAGGGGCGTACTAGTCGGTACGGATGCATTATGGGTGAAGTTAAACTTGGCAAAGAGGTGTTTTTAAAAGTATAAGAAACAAAAGAGTTGCTCTTCCTTCTTTATCGTCAGGCTCATCAGCAACCTCGATCGCTCTACCGAACACTTTCTAAGACATCCTTAACGACCTTACCAAGTACACCAAGACACCTTATCCTTCGACAAGATCCAACCCTGCAGAGGTCACAGTACCAGCCCTCATTGTCACCATGTTCAACTTCAGAAAGCTATTCGCTTTGGCCTTGGGCATCGCGACTCTGTTCGCCTCAGCCGTCGCGGGCCCCAACCACGCCCAGCGGGATGTCAATGACGCCGGTGCCCTCACTGTCCCAGCCAATCCCGCCGACGACGCCTGGGCCCCCGTC
This sequence comes from Podospora didyma, assembly GCA_033439775.1. Taxonomy (NCBI): domain Eukaryota; kingdom Fungi; phylum Ascomycota; class Sordariomycetes; order Sordariales; family Podosporaceae; genus Podospora; species Podospora didyma. The sequence continues at coordinate 1,052,156 of JAULSW010000011.1, forward strand.
AAGTTTGGACAAAACTCCCTCAACCAGACCACGAGAGACGACGTCAGCCCGACGCCGTCCACACGGTTGGGGGCCCGATCCGTCGACTACTGCTACAGCGACTTCACCTTTGCCAACGGCGACATCTTGAGCTCGGCCGACTAGATGCAGTCCCAGAGTACTACCTTCAACCTGCCACCGCGAAACATGTGGTAGATCAGCTTCTTGGGCGGCCACAAGGCCTGCGTTTTCAATGCCTAGCTGCCCTCGGCCGCCACGTACACGACTATGACGTACTAAGAAGTCAGTTGGGCGATGAGGACCATTGTCCAAGGCTGCGGGACTGGAGCTGGTTCCTGCTTCAATAGGGGAGGTCGGATCACTGGTCAGGGCACTAACAGGTTGAGTGTGTACGTATTTCTAACCAGGGACTTTGGTGACTGCTCTACGTCCTGAGATTTCGTTTAGGCTGCGTGTGTGTGGTCAGTGAACTCGGTGGTGGGACGTTTGAGAGTGTGCAAGTCTCAGCTCTCAAGATTAGAAACCTCTGCAATTCAACATTCTGGGGTGTGGGTAGGGGGTCAAGTGCATTATTTTGGCTGGATTTCGTATTCAACATTTATTAGGGAAGTCCTTAATAGGATGGGCTATGGCGGCAGAATTGGTATGATGAAAAAGGCTTTGTCAGTTCTCGGGGTACCTAATTTTATGTTAAGCGAGGCCGTCCAAAGCAGTGGATATCAGTTATTTAACTTCTGGTAATAACATCCCTGGGTTGATAAACCGTATTACCGCCCACAAATAAGTACCAACCAAGCAGTCACCATTGTTGTGCTGATTCGTGACGTGCAGCTTTCCTCTCATCCTCACCCGATCTTGGCATGTTTTGTCCAGGTTTCCTCGGGATTCTCTCCCCGTGCGTCTACCTTGGTAGAAGGAATTCCAGTACATACATTTGATAACAACTTCAAAGGGCGTAGTTGATATAATTGGCAAGAAAAAAAGATTCAGAAAAATCCGTCATTCATATCCTGCTGTTTCTCACTGACAGTATTTTTTTTTTCAGATGAAAAATATGATGAAAACATGGCGTGCGTTACAGACATGGAGAGACACTGAAATTTCGTTAGCTTACAGGTTTGAATTTGAAAATGCCGTCAGACTTCTCACGTAAAATCTTTTTTAAACCAAAACTAGCACTCTATTTAAGAGTGTCGAGGTAGTTCCACAGTCGCTGCACCCACCCAAAATTCAAAGTGAAGTAGTCATCACGACCTACTGGGGATGGGACCAGCTCAGCTGCTCCCCCATGTGGGGACGTGAGAGCATAGGCCAACGCGCGAAACAATGAGTGCCCCTCATCTCTCTCTCCACGTCCATTGTTAGTTCTCCGCGATCTCTTTTGCAACCGCGCCGCGTCTGCCTATACTCTACCAGCAAACCAGAACCCTCGCGCTGTCGGACGTGCATCCACCATCTTGGCCATTGCTCCTTCAACCATACATCATATACGCTGCTGCTTTGCTTGCGAGAACTTTGTCGAAACCGCCCCCCACCCCCCGCTAGTTCCAATGTCCGAAGTAATGGATACCCCTATGGAAGACGGTCCTGAGGACGAGATGTTTGTCGGTATGTCCATTCCAAACAGCAGCTTATTTGCCAACCCAGAGGTAGCAGCCGCGATATTGATCTTGAGCGCAGGTCCTCGTATTATCGATAAGTCCTCATCACTGGTCGATAATGACCCTGGTGTCTGGGACAATCACAATGTCTCCGTAAGTTTCTGGTCACCTGACATCAGCTTTAAAATTCACCACTTTATCCCCCTCTCAATCAGGTCAGGCGGGAGGCAACGCCTCTCTCCGTTCACCATTACAGAATTCCATATCCATACATCTTGTCACTCGAGTATGCTAACCAATACCCTTCATTCTATACAGACACCTCGTGCGAGAGTGTCCGAGGCATTCAAGCTGAACCTCTCCGTTGACACAGACATCCAGCCCATCGGGCCCGTGATCAACGGCACAAAGAGGAAGAGGGAAACACAAGCGACTTTAGCTAGCTCGCAACGTCAGATGATTCAAGATGAAACCGTTAGCCTCAAGGAAGAAGTCACCAAAGCCATCGAGGCCCACGGAGCCGAGCTGAGGACTTTCTGGAACGAGTACATCGCCGCAGCGGGCGCCGATATTAACAAAAGGCTCAGCGAGGACTATGCGGCGATGATGAAGAATTGGAATGCTATTGTTAGCGATGGCAGCTCAGAGGGAGGCGCACAGTTCCGCCAGCTCATCGGAGCGATAGTCGATGCACAGATAAAGCAGCACCAACGCGCCGCCGCCCAGCATACTGGTCCTAGGCTGGAGGCGACCTCCTTGTGCGAGAAAACAGTAGTCCAGACCAGCCCACCCAGCGCTCAGGTATTTTGCCTGACGCCAAGAAGGGAAGTCCAAGCTGCAAGCCAGCCAACCGAGCTCGCCACTCCACAACAACCGTCACTCGATACCACACTCGCCGAGTCAATGCAAGCCGTGCTAGGGGATCCAGTCCGCGGCCGACACGTCCGCTCCGTGATCCACTCCGCCGCAGTTGACAAAGTCAACGCCTGGATCCAGGCTTTCGACATCGACACTGTAGTTCAATCTGCCGTCGACGAGAAAGTCAACGCCTGGATCGAGGCCTTCGGCATCAACAGTGTGGTCCATACCGCCGCTGCAGAGACTGTTGACGCTAAACTAAGCCCCGAAGTCCTGAAGGTCCTGGTCGAGGGTTGGATGCGCGAGGCGATGCAGTCTGTTAGCGCAGAAGCCGCGGAGGTCGTCACGGCTGCTGTTATGAAGGCTTTTCAAGCTGAAGAGCCTCGTCTACTGTTGAAGCAGGTGGTTTCAGACGAGGCGAAGGGACAGATGGTTGCACTGGATGAGCGGAATGATGCGGCGATTAAAACCGCCGTTACTGACGCAGTTGTTGCCAATAACTCCAAGCTTCGGGATGTCATGAACCAGATTGCGAATGACGTAACACAGGCAGAGATGAGCCAGTACAATGTCCGGCAGTTTGGGATGGACCATCGGCTACAGCAGCTTGAGGGGTTAGAGCCTCGTGTCAGGGGTCATCTGAATGCATGTCTGGTGAAAAGCGAGGCCAAAAACCAGGCTCTCGTGGAGGGGCTTAGGCAAGAATTGGCGCAGCGGCATGCTACCCAGGAAGAAGTCGAGAGGCTGAAGAAATGCACGCAGTCTCAGTTCGAGGGGATAAAGCAAGTAATTGCCGAATGTCTTGCCAGCCGCGAGGACGTGCAGAAGCTGGAGGCGGAAATGCAGTCTCGCTTCGAGGGACTTCTGCAAGAAACAGCCAAATGCCATGCTACCAGCGAGGATGTCAAGAAGCTTGAGGACGTAATACAGTCCCGCGTTGAGGAACTAAAGCACGACGTGATCAGACGCCATACAACCCACAAGGACGTCGATAAGCTGGAGAAAGGGATGCGGTCTGGCCTGGACAAACTCGAGCAGGAGATTTCAACTGGCTGGAGTGCCAACAAAGAAGACCTGGAAACTTTTCGCATCGAAGTCCTCGGCACACTAGACGAATTCAACACCCGTCAGCAAGAGATAGACGGCCGATATGCAACGAAAGAAGACGTTCAAACCCTGCGCCAAGAGCTCCTCGAGAAACTGGGCACCCTCGACGACCGTCTCGAACAAGAAAAGGCCAACCGTGAGGCAGTCGCCAAAGCCGATTTTGACACCCTGCGGATCGAAATGCTTAAGAAGCTCGAGGCCATCACCAGTGATCACCAGCAAGAAATGGCCAGCCGCCATGCCACAAAATCAGATTTCGAGTTGCTGCGTGATGAGATGCGCGCGATGAACAAAAAGATGCAGAGTATGAAAGACGAGATGCGGCGGAAGGATGAGGAACTCAGGACCCGGCCGTACGTCACCAGGGGCGATTTGGATACGCTGCGGCTTGATACCATCGACACGCTTGGTACCATGGACCAAAAGGTTGAGCAGTGTCTGCGTGTTATGCAGGGGTCCAGGTCGTATCCTGTTGAGCTATAAAGAAAAACAGTCCTCTGGCTGTTCATTGAGGGGTTTTGATGGACGAAAGAGCGTTTGGTATTTCTTTTGGGGTCTCCTGATGGGCGGTTGTCTCGGTCGCTTTTGTTTCTGGCGTTAATCAGGTTGTAATGGCCTTTTGCTAGGTTACTATTTTCATAATCATGCTGACATTGTTGAACGTATTAAGGGATGCTGGATACGGGGTATCTCTATGTTCATGAGCACTAATACTCTCTTTCGTGAGTTGTAAGGAGGAAAAGAAAGGGCCTGCCTAAACAGTTGTGCACGCACCGCACTGGTTTTAATTCTTTCTCGGGCTTTTACTTCCGTAGAGCACATCTAAAAAGAGAAAAAAAGAAATAATAAAGCTTATTAATCTTTGTAGATGAAGCGAGAAAATGAAAATACAGTGTCAGAGTTATTATCCTTCAGCCCTGAACGTTTGGTGTTGACATGTTTAGCACTATCTGCAAGCCTGTCAAGACAGCACCTCTGCCTGGAGAATTGTTGGTGTGTGAACTGGGGTTTGTACAGGTCAAATCCAATTTGGACAGTGCGCGTAAATAAAATAATAGGCCGTAATGAACCGCGACAGCTCCTCTCCCTCTTTACGAATTGAATAGCCTTAATTCTCACTAACGGGCGCTTGAACCATCACTTTTTATGCATCTTTCACTCTATTGCACAAAATTTTAGATCCCCGCGTCGGGGTTAGGGTAGCCCAAAGCCAAGTCTTCCCCACAACCCCACCCAACCCGACGTCATCAGCACACCGCTGTCACTTTCAGCTGTCCAGGGAACTCTGCTTTTCCCCACCATTCATCCGCTCGCCTTATTTCAACCTCAACCTCTTCAAACAAAACAAACTCTCACCCTCGAAACTCAAAACATCCATCCCATCATCTTCACGATACGTCTTCCACCCACAGCTAAAACTGAATGCCCATGCCCCGAACCCAGGACCCTTGGCCCTCAAACACACAAGCAACCGCGCCGCCGTCGCCCACCGCCGTGGACCAGACAACACCTCTCCTCCCCCGCCGCCGCCGCAACGGATCCCCCACCAATCCGCCACAGACGCAGACGCGAGCCGAAAAGATGAGCACCCTGTTCTGGAAAGTCGGCGCCATCTCAGGCGCCGTGGCCGTCGCGTTCGGCGCGTTCGGCGCCCACGGGCTAAAGAAGCGCATTGCCGACCCGGCAAAGATTGCCAATTGGGGCACCGCCGCGCATTATCAGGTAACTACATAACTTTACCACTTCCATACTTGCCCTCTTTCCCCCCTTCAACGTCACGTAACAGTATGACAGTGATTAAACGGCGAAAATGCTGATGAAATCACACCACGACAGCTAATCCACAGCGTCGCCATCCTAATCGCGCACAACAATCCCCTCGCCGCGGGTTTGTTCACTGCCGGCTCGGTCTTCTTCAGCGGGAGCATCTACGCGCTCACGCTGGACACGGAACGTTTCCGGTTCCTGGGGCCGGTTACGCCGCTGGGCGGGCTGCTGTTGATTGCCGGGTGGTTGGCGCTTGCGTTCTCCAAAGGCGGGCCGCCGCCTAGGTGGCCTAGGTTCTAACCAAACCTTATATCTTTCCGTCTCCTCTCTACGTAGATAGTGAGGATGTAACGGCTAGAAAGAAATGGAGGGGGTTGTATTTGTAAATGTCAACACTGCGAGATCGCATGTTCGACTGTAGGATGAGATGACGGTGTATTGCCATCACCAAGCCTGCATGGGAGCGTGGAGCAGGGATGAATGGTGGATCAAAAGTAAATATAAATTAATTAATTCCACCCCAGGGCATATGACGCCAACTTGGAATCAAGCTGTACCTTCTATCTCAAGTTGGCTGTGAGCAATTCATCTGGAGAGAAGACTCATGTTTCACCTCTATTCCATACCATCATACCAGAGCGCAACCTGGGCGAGGGGGTTGGGCAAGGGTTAATGGTGGATCGAAAACAAATAAATAAAATTAATTCCACTCCACGGTACGTGATGCAAACTAGGGATACGGTGCATTTTTCATCTGAAGTTGGTCGTGAACTTCCATGTCATCTAAGCATGGGAGAGAAGAGAAACTCACTTATTTACCACCTCCGTATTCAACACCACCATTCACACGAAATGGATACAAAAAAAGAAAAGCACATACAATACCAGGGATTCACTGGTGGTCACCCACCCAACTACTGGTCTGGCGGTCACTGGCTTGTCTATGGGAGAGCGGACGGGATCCCGAATTTTCCACTGCCTATGATCGTATGTGAAAGTTTGGGTGGGCAGTGGAGTTGACATGCTCGAGGGTTGTAACAAATTCACCTGTTGTGCCACTTGACTCACATCGCACTATATAGTTCGTGATGACAAATGACTGTTGAGATTCTATGTACCAAGGTGTCGAGTTAAGTAAAAACAACCTAAAAATGATCAAAGAAATGCAAGTTGTTGTGCCGAGTTGGCCCCCGGCCCTTTCAGAATTCCAATACCGCTATGTTCAGTTTCCCATTTGACCTGATGCAATGCAACTTTGATGTTATCATAATGCCCGCAGGACTCACTGACCTGCCAGATACAAACAAAACATGCTTTGGCAGAACGCCATCAACTCTTAGCGAATACTTCCTTGAACGTCTCCTCCGCCACAGCCGCAATGTCCAAGACCTTGGCATCATACCCGCTCCCGCCCAGCAGCGTAATCCCAAACGGCAGCGTCGTCCCGCTCCCATCCACATACATGCCAGCGGGAACGTTGACGCCACACATATCCACCACGTTGGCATAGTGTGTAAATGTTCCGAGCTTGGAGTTCAGCCGCAAAGGATCCGCAACCATTTGCTCGATGGTTGGATGCTGGGTCGTTGTTGGCACCACCAGTACATCAATACCTCCACGCAAGATATCAAATGTCTGTTGTGCCTTGCGGGTCAGTTGTATCTGGAGCGCCTGATCACGGAACACATCGTACGCAGACGGCGGGCTGGCGAGAGCGCCGCCGAACAGGGCTTTGATGACGGGGTGGAGCTCCTCCAGTTTGGTCTGAAGGAACTCGAGCCCGATACACGTCATGCGTTCGTGGAGGAGGGCGCCTTCGTAAAGCAAGTCACCAGCTACCTCGAAGACAGTGTAGTCAACTTCGACAAGACGGCCTCCACATGACCTCAGGATTTGGACTGCCTCGGCAAAGAGATCCTGGTAGGCATTGGTGCAGACTTCGAGTGACGATGCAGGAGGAACGGCAAAAGTAAAGCCCCCTAGGCGCGGCCCACGGAAGTCGACCTTCCATGTGGGTAAAGTATGTGGGAGCTTTGCAAAAGGGTCATCACGGTCGTGCTGAGCGATGATGCGCCACACCTTGCGGGCATCAGGGACTGATGGTGCGACCACGGTAATAGTATCAAGTGTCCGACAGGCGGGCACAAGCCCCTTAGCAGACACAGTTCCCTTGGTTGGCTTGAATCCGACAATTCCGTTGAACGCGGCGGGCACACGCCCACTTCCGGCCGTGTCTGTCGCGAGACCGAAGGACACGAGCCGCGCCCCGACTGAGACAGATGACCCTGACGACGAACCGCCAGAGATGTGTTTCTCGCTGAAGACGCTGTGCGTGATGCCGTATGGGGACCGGCAGCCTGACAACCCTGTGGCGAGCTGGTCCAGGTTGACTTTGCCGATGAAAATACCGCCAGCATCCAGGACATGCTGAACCGCTGGTGCACTGAATGTGGCGGTGTAAGCGTACTGTGGGCACGCTGCCGTCGTGGGGATGCCGTTGACATCGATGGTGTCCTTGACGGAGAAGGGCACGCCGAAGAGTGGAGGCAGCGGCTTGCCAGAGTACCGAGACGCCAGCTTCTCGGCGGCTTCTAGGACTTTCTCTCGCGGTTCGAGATGAATCCATACCGCTGGGTCGACGCTCTTGTACTTCTCGATGCGGTCGAAGACAAAGTTGACCACTTCGGCTGGGGAGATACTGCCTTTCTTGTATCGTGAAACGAGCTCGTCGATCGGCGGCAGTCCATCGTCATTGAGCAAGGGTGGTGTTGAAGGGGGCGTTAGGTGTGCTTCTGATTCATTGATGGCCGCAAAAAAGTCGGTGCTGTTCCCAACAAAACCAAACAGGCCGTCCTGGCCGCTGACAATATCCAGGGATGTTGTGACCTGTTGTACATCGAAACCCTGGGTGCAGTCATCAAGGACGCAGCACTGGTAACCGCGGTCATTGCATTCGCGTAACGTGGTGGTGACGCAACATCTGAACAGGTTCAAGTTAGCGGACCAAGAACAAACTGCGGGAGCCTAGGTAGGTGATACTCACTCAGTAGTGACCCCTGTAAACAGAAGATGAGTTATGCCCCGAGCAAGCAAGACACGGTGAATGTCAGTCCCCCAAAAGCTCCCCTTACCAGGCTTGTCAATGACACTCTCGCCCGGCCAAGGGGTCAACTCGGTAATAATGTCATGTCCATATTCGCCCCTGACCAACAGACGTCCCATAGGGCCCTGGTCACCGATCCCCATGGTGTGGTGGCCATGAGGAGACGAAATTTGGCGGAGTCGCTTCGCGGCCGGCAGATCAGCAAGGTCTGGTTGGTGTCCTTCACGGGTATGTATGACATGGCCCCCAACAGAGCGAAATAGGTCAAGGAGCTTCTTGACAGTGGGAACAATGGCTCGGGCCTTGGAAAAGATCTCGTCGTTGCCACATTGAACGGAACCAAAACCACCAGGATCAACAAAGTCTCTCTGGATGTCGATGATGATCAACGCCGTAGTGGCGAGCGGAAACTGGAAAGCATACGGCCGGGCATTGGGCAGAGAAAGCAGCTGAGCTGCGGGTGCCATGGCTCCACAGGGGCTGTCAAGGGGTGATTGGTGACACAAACTGCGATGCCTCTGTGCTTGTCGTCAACACTTCGGACAGCCCGAAAAATAACGACCAACGATAAAGAACACTGACAAGTCTTGGACTGCCCAGAAATTTTTCTTGAGCCCGAAAGGATGCTGATAATCGCGGAGAAAATTTCTGTCTCGTTTCGTAGTTGTGGTTGAAGCTACGTATCGAAGCGGGAAGCGAGGGGTGTCCGGATAAGGAGGCGTATCTGACAAGACCGCCGGCGACGAGGATGACGGTTGATAGCGGGCAGAGGTGGTTGGTGGCTGGCTTGGACCCCGACTGCCTCGCTGGGCATCCTTATCATTTAATCAAAGAATCCATGACAGTGACCACCGTGGGGTGCCAAGCATCGTCCCAGCACGGCACCAGCCGTTGTGTTTGGCCAATTGGGGTGGCGTCTGGCGTGAGATGCAGCTTTGCATGTGTGGGATAGAGGAGTGCGGGGTAGCTTGGCTCCCAAGCGATACTGACTGATACTGCTGGGAGAGCCCGGCGGGCCGTCGGCGGACACTTGAGATAAGGCCTTATCAATTGAAACCTGGAGATTGCAACTTTTAGTGATGTTCGATGTTTGATGTTTCTGGATTTTATTGACGGGCTGTATAGGACAGCTTCTTTAAAACTTCGTCAAGCAAAGAAAGACCGGGATGGGGAATTTGCCAGCGTCACATGGCAGTCGTGTTTCACAAGTACTTGCCTTAAAAAGTGCGTATTATTCCTCGCTCCTTCCAGCCTTTGCCGCAAGTGGCTTGTCTAACATCACCAAGCTGTTTTTCTCAGCTCCTCATAGACATTTAACAGGGCCTTTCATTTCAACGAAAGTGGCAAAATAACGATAAACATGGCTGTAGGCGACAAGAGCTTTTGCCAAACCGAATTAAGCTTAGAGGTCTTCAACCAAGAAATATGCATTTGGTTTAACGGAAGAGACAAATCCATCTTGCAAGAACGCCCCTTCCTTTTCCGATTGAGAGCTTTTTTGCGCTAAGAAAGGCCACATGGGATTCTCAACTGAGATGCTTTGCCAAGAACTCAGGTACTGCATTTCGGAACCGTCGGGAATTTTCCTGGTATCATGGTCACCATGAAACTCACACTCCCATCAGAGGATGGTGGCGACGGCGACGGCAAGAACAGCGGCAATCTCAACGCCGTCGACAAATCCAATCTTTCCTGGCCCGCCCAGCCCGCCGGCACTCCATCTAGTTTCCCCCACACCAAACCTGAGCCAAGACCCCTGCCCGCACCTGCCTCGTGCCATTGGCCGTTGAAGCAACGATATCAGCGTGGCGACTGGCTGCCAGCAAAGTCCAGACCCCCGTTCGACCAAGCCACAGCTGCGGTGACACCAACCACCATGCCCAATTTGGCCAGACTCGTGCAGAAGTTCGGATAAGGGCTTTATCTCTGGGCCCCGCCAGCTCCAGGCCGTCGGCAGACCTTGCCGCAGGGGCTATCTTATCAAACTGCAACCCAAACCCCAGCTTTGGTTGAGGCGCCCCTCGCAGCAGGCCATTCGCAGCTTCACCCGTGAGGCGTGTCAGCCTCTCGCTGTGATAGGCCGACACGCCGCCTTCGTGCAGGCAGCTGTTGCCCCAGTGCCACCCTCCCCGCGTCGAGCTCTGCATCTCGAGAGCAAGAACCATATATGACAGGCTTCACCTCTGCCTCGAGCTCCGAGACATTGTCACACAGCTTCAATCCCCATCCCGCGGGACTGAGAGATCAACAGCTTCGCCTTCCCCATCGTGCGCCGGCACTAGCATTGCCCCTGTCAGCATGTCATCCGTCGTCCGGCAGAGGGCCTCCGCCGTCAAGGCGAACGTCAAGTCCAAGACCTCCAAGGCTGGCTGGGTCCTGCCTCGCTCTGACTCCTCGTTCGCCGACCCAGGTGTCTGGTAAGTTGCACCCACTTGTTGCAGTGCATGGCACGCCATCCTTGGATATCTACTGACTCGAACACGTCCACAGGACCAACATTGACTGCGATGTCACGCCCGTCGAGCGCCGGACTTGGTCAGCATGGACCATGTTCGGTTATTGGTTCTCGGACGCCCTGAACGCCCAAAGCTGGATGGCACCAGCTTCCATCATCGCCCTTGGCCTGACTTGGTTAGCATCACCTCACCTTACCCATATGCACCCCAGGCTTGGAGTGGACGTTGGCTGACAGACAACCCAACAGGCGTGAGGCAGTGGTCTGCATCATCTTCGGCAGCTTGGTCTGCACCGTCCCCCTCGTCCTCAACGGTATGGTCGGCGCCAAGCTCCACATCCCCTTCCCCGTCGCCATGCGTGCTTCCTTCGGCTGGTACTTCTCGCGATTCGCCGTCGTTGTCCGTGCCATCACCGCTCTCTTTTGGCATGCCATCCAGACCTACACCGGCTCGACAGCCATGACGCAGATCATCCGCTCCATCTGGCCATCATACCTCGACATCCCCAACCACATCCCTGACAGTGTGGGCATCACCACCCAAGGCATGATCAGCCACTTGATCTTCTGGAGCGTGCAGTTTCCCATCCTGCTCATCCCGCCCCACAAGCTGAAGTGGTTCTTCGTGGCCAAGTGCGGTAGGCATTATCCCCTTATGACCGGTTGAGTGTATACATCTGGCTGACACACATGGCGCAGTTCTTGTCATGGTTGTCTCTATCGCTGTGGTGATTACGATGACATCCAAGGCCGGCGGCACAGGCGAAATCTGGAACCTTCCGTATGGCGTCGATGGCACCGATCGGTCTTGGCTTATCTTGTCGTCGCTATCTAGTATCACTGGTGGCTGGTAAGCTTGGATTGCTTGTTATAACACAGCACTACTACCGTAGCTGACACTTTCTTCCCAGGGCGACCATGGCGACCAACATCCCCGATTTCACCCGATACCTCAAGTCGGACAAGGGTGTTTACTGGCAGGTCTTGTTCCTGCCCGGCATTCAGCTGGTGCTCGGCCTCTTCGGCATCATCTGCTGCTCTGCCTCCAAGGTGGTATATGGCAAGTACATCTGGGATCCTCTTGAGATCGCCTCTCACTGGGACGGGCCGGCCGGCCGATGTGGCGCCTTCTTCGTCGGTCTCTGCTGGGTCGTCGCACAGATCGGTACGAATCTGTCGGCAAACGTCATCAGCTGCGCCAACGACATCTGCTGCTTGTTCCCCAAGTACATAAACATCAAGCGCGGTGTTATCCTCGCCACCATTACCGCCGCATGGATCATGCAGCCGTGGAAGATCATCCACTCGGCCCAGTCTCTGCTTGCTTTCATGGCTGGTCTCGGCATTTTCCTCGCCCCGATTGCCGCCATGCTTAGTGCCGATTTCTGGGTCGTGCACAAGCAGCATTATGATGTTCCTGGTCTGTATCGCGCCAACGGCCGTTACAGATACAACAAGTATGGTATCAATTGGCGTGCGGGCATTGCCTTCCTCGTTAGCGTTTGCCCGACCATCCCCGGCATGTGAGTTATCTCCTCCTCAGTCGTGGTTCTGACCATGTCCAGTTGACTGACAACATTGAAACCAGGGCTGCGAGCGTTCAGCCTAGCATCGGCCCCACGATCGGCGACGCCAACAAGTTGTACTTCATGTTCTACTTCTGGGGGTACACCAGCGCGTTCGTAGTCTACGTCGTACTGAGCCACTTCTTCCCGTGCCCCGAGACGCAGATTCCTACCACAATCTACGAGGACGCCGATGTCATCTCGGCGGCTGAGGACAAGGCCGATTCGGATGTGGCAGACGAGAAGAAAGCCGCCGAAGTGGAGACGTCTCCTGTCTAGGAGGGTTGGCACTTGTGTGCTTTGTGGGGATTATAACATGGAGTGCTAAACGACTGGGATGGTGTTTGCGTTGTTTGCTCAAGCTTGTTTTGTGCTGGAAGATACCCTCGTTATGATCACAGTTTGTAATGGTGTGTGTCAAAGTGGCATGCATACCTACTTAGGTACCTTAGTTAAGTCTTGAAACATATTCTTGACATGAAGCAACGCTTCTTTTAAATGAGTAATGGAGGTGTATGAGACTTGCATCATACGCCAACTACTAGTTTGTTTCAGCCTTGTGGTATCTGGGCCACGTGTATATCTTTGAAGATACCACTTATCGAGAGACTTGTCATGCCTAATTAAATCTACTTCAAACTCATGTGATGAGGCGAGAAGCGTACAAGGCATAATCATACGCCAGTTGCCCACATCGCAAGGCTGAAACTGATTATCAATTGATGTATAATCGAATCTTGCACGCATTTCGCTTGATCCTCTCGGCCTAACGTAGATGTAATCAAGGATCAAATGTTCATCAAACATGCGTACTATATTAGAAATATTCGATAAGTCAGACGTTATAAAAAGCAGTACGTAAAATAACTTAACACATCTAATTTTCATCCCAAGGAGTATTCAAAAAGATTTAATGCATTTGCATGGACTTCGGGCCTATACGATCAAGCGAAATACGTGTGAAATTTGATTACACGCTAATTATTACTTTATTTCAACACTTCGATGATAATTTGTTGGGCCTCTTGCAGGATGAGAGGGAGTCATAGGCATTGGGGATTCAGGTAGTCGTCAATTCAGGGGTGGTTTTATAGGAACTCAGTTCTTCAATATGAGCAGTTAAATGGGTAGAGATACTTGAATGTTGTTCCATTACATTTATCTATCGAGGCTACCAGCCACATTGTTGCATTATCGGACATGGGTTCGCGGGGTAACCCTAGCCGCGCTAAACCCCACCAAGCCTTTTCCACTGGCCGGCCAGCAACTTCCGCAATTTACATCAACCCACAAGCTAAAAAGTATGATACGCGCTTTCTCCAAATTGGCCATGTCGCGAGTTCCCACAATCCGAGAGGTGATCCCCGGCGCCGAGGTCAATATTGTCCTCAAAGCCGACCAGCGAACCGGTCGCACCGTGTCAGGCGCGGTCCAACAGGTGCTCACAAAGGGCAACCACCCGAGAGGCATCAAGGTGCGACTCGAAGACGGTAGAGTCGGCCGAGTCCAGACCATGGTCGGAGGGGCAGGCACGTCAGCGACGACCATAAGCCGTGCTGCAGCAGCCAGCGCGCCTCCAACCAGTGGCGGCGCCAACCTCCCTCGCGCTTTCCCTAGCCACTACGTTTCGCCACTTGTCCACAGCGTCACCCGACCAGGCCCAAGCCAAGCCCTGCAAAGGCCTGTTGATGGCCGCAGCGACGAGCCAGCCCCGCAATTCACCCTCGACGCCTTCATCAAGCCTGCGAGACAGCGTAATCGAGGAATGGTGGCCGCAAGGCGATCAGGTTCCACCGCCGAGGTAGAGGGGAAAAGCGCGGCAGCCACCAGCAGTTCTGCTCCTGAATCGCAAGATACCGAGCCCAGTTCCAGTGCCACCGGCCAAAGCCCACAGGACAACACGTCAGTCCGCTGTCCCGTCTGCCTAGAGTTTGAGGGCGATGCCATGGCTGTTTCCCACCACATCGGCACCCATTACGACAATTGATAGCATGAGTTCAGAGCCGTCGCCAGCCACATGTGACAGCACAATGAGTCCTGCTAAACGCTTCACGCGATTCGTTTCAGCCCTTAGGCTCGATCAGACAGCGTGTGGTATTTTCTTCCGGGGACTCAGCGGACAAAGTCGGCGGGGGTTTGCGGCCGGGCTTGTTGGTAGTTGATCATCTCGATGCTGTCCTCGTCGCTCGAATCCACATCTTGGCCATCTCCCATGGCCCCTTTCTTCGGTATTGGCTCAGGGCTGTCGCTGACGAGTGTCTGATCCAACATGTCAATGCTGGTTCGGCTGAGGCGCTGTTGGCTCATCGGCCGCCCGTGTCGCGGTGGAGGAGACCAAGGCCGAGACCATATCTGGGTGCGGCTATCGACGGTCCTGGCAGCCCCAGACTCGGCCATCGTGGCAGATCCCGTCTCGTATCCCATCGGAAAGTCGGCAACAAAGTGTCCTCGAATGAGAGCCCGCAGGATAGGAATTGAAGCAGCCATGATGCAAATGGCAGATTCCGCATTGCCCCAAGCAAGCAGTTGTACGCTCACCACTATCAACACTGTCAGCTTTCTCCACTTGCCGGACAAGTTATCTCATGGTGACATTGAAGACGCTTACGTGGATCGGGATCAGTTATGTGGAGCAAGGTGGTTGTTTTGACTGCAGCTGCTGCCCCGGCGCTGTTATTCTCTTTGGTTAGCAAACGGCTTGCGTTGAGATGGGGATGGCCGACTTGAAACCTACAAAATACCCATGCTCATCGCCACGACGACACCGACCCTCTCCTTTTTGCTCATCTGGAGGCTCCATATGAACTTCCACGGCAAAAACGCCAGCACAACGTCCATAGTCGCCGAGTACACTGCGAACGCAACACGACATCAGCGCCATCCAACCATCACAAGAAGAAGAGGAGCCGCAATCCTCACCACAAGAGAAAATGTTGTATTTGATTGATATCTCGAGGTCAATGCAATTGTTGTCCTCCTGCCCAAAATACAGACACTGAATCCACACGAGGATCGCACTGAGACCCAGCGTGGATGCCAGAGTGACGAGAATGAAACAGACAATGATCCGCATCCACATCGCGGGGATGCGCAGCAGCGTGAGGGCAAATGACGTCTTGCCCAGCAGATTTGATATGATTAGCAAGCTCGACAGCGTGTTCACGACAGGCCCAAACAGCGGTAGGTTCTCTTTCGGGATTGTCGCGACATCTTTGCCGTAACCGAGTCCGACGATGTAGGCGACGAGGCCGGCCTGGGCAGTCAGGGCAATCCACGACGCGAGCAAGGCGTAGTCATCCCACCAGAACCCCCGTTTCTGGCACCTCTTCAGGTAGAGTCGGGTGAAGAGAAAGACGGCCGACACCGAGACGAGCAGCCAGATGACTGTGTTGAGCCGGGGACCGTAGTCAATCTTGGAGTCGAAATCCATTGCTGTGTCTTAGCTCTCGTATCGCAAGTCGAAGCACTTGAAGGATGGCGAGGGAGAGATAGGATTGCTTCTTTCAACGAAGAAGCAAACTTCGGATGAAGAAAAGGGTGTGTGGAGAAACGAACGACACGGGTCGGAAAATGGGTAAAGAAAAGGCAGAGGGATAAAAAAAAAAGGGCGATCCATCCATCTTTTGACTAGCTGCCATGCTCAAGCAAGACAAAAGTGCCGAAGGCTGTCAGAGTAAGTGTCGACGAATCCAAAAACCAGGGACGCAGTTGTGTCAGGTGAGAGTGCGCATTACGTGCTACGGGTTTTGAGACGGTCGCTGCGCGTCGATCATATGAACCTATATTAGGATATTGGGGAAATAATAACAATACAGTTGACCAGTGCCTGCAAATACAGGCACTCTGTCACTAAGGCACGGCTCGGCCCAGCTGCCGAGGGCTGATGCCGGGCCCCTGTTCGACCCCAACATTTCCAAATCTGGGGGAAATAAGGGGCTCCCTCCGCTTGGCGATCGCGCAGCACGGTAGGACCCAAGGAGACTGAAGGAGACCCCACCCAAACACGACCAAAACAGGAGATCGTTTTTCCTCCTCCGCAGGCAGGCCACAGCAGACAATTCAGCGCTTGCCTGCCGGCACGCAGCACAGACGGCCGAAAGCAGCATATGATCTAACTGTCTTGAGCACCGGCCGCAGCTTTGCTTGTAGCGACCGGGGATCCAGGTTGCAAGGAGCTGCCAAGGAGTCCTCACCGGTCCGAGTCAGTGCAGATGCAAGCATGGGTTAGTAGAGTGAATTCTGCCGAGAAGGAGGCTCTGGCTGTCGGGTAGTGCACCGGTCTGTCCCCGTCGGCTTTCTCAGAAACCGAACGACATCCGGTATACACAAAAAGAACAAATGATTAAGGGGCGAAACAAAACAAAACAATCCGGCGAAAGGTCTAGGACCAAAGGAGCTCGTCTTTCTCTTTCTCTTTCTGAAGCCAAGCAAACATGGATGTTCAGCTCCCAGCCCCGACACAATGATGTACATCACAAGTAATGGCATTCTTGTCCAGAGCACTCGCAAAAGACACCGAAAAATAAGTATCATTTAGCAAGCATGCGTTCAACCATTCAGTCGGCCTCCGTCGACTATCTCCCGATCAGCCCTCGGACTGACTGGCACCTCCAGCAGGTACCTCAGCTTGCGCCTCAACATGGCCCTCAGCGGGACTCCCAGCCTTTGGCCTCAACCCCAGGTCCTCCTCCATCTTGATGCCCGCCACTTGAATGGCAGCCCAGTCATAATCATCAGCTCCATACACGCGCTGGTTCCTGAGCAGCACAACAGCTGGCTCACTATCGGTCTGTCTATCAGTCCCCCTAAGGATGCGGTCTAAACGCGACCTCCACTTCCCTCTCTTTGGTTTCCCGCTAACTTCCTTCTTGCTTGGCAGCTCCTCCTTTTCCTCGTCTTCTTCATCCTCGTCCTCGTCTTCAACCTCCTTCATCAAATCCTGGCACCCGTAAAAGGGATGCAGCTTCCGCAGTCTCCACGTCGCCCTCTCGTCGTCCCTCTTCTCCCGCCTGTCCTGCTCATCCGACCGCAAGATGGGATACACTTCGACTGCCAGCAACTCGGCCGGCTTCTTCCCGGACGCCGCCAGCTCCTCTTTGGTCGGGGCACAGGGCAGGTGCGACGCCGGATCCTCTGGCGGCGCAGTCGGGTCGAACGGCTCGATCACCCAGGCCCGGTTCTGCCAGTCGGGAAGGTGGGCCATGGCCACGGGCACGGCGACATACGAGTGGTCGCTGACGGTCGGGGTGATGGCGAAGTCCTCCTCCCCGTCGGCGGACAGGCCAACTGGGAGCCGGCGCGGGGCAGCATGCAGGAGGGGTAGGCGCGGGTCGACGACACAGTTCATGAATCGGATAACCTTGTGCAGCGCCATGCTGTCCAGGTTCTGCTTTCCTTCCAGCGTGTCAAAATGAGCCAGCAAGGAGCTGGCAGCATCTGCAAGCCGGCCGTCGGCGTTTTCGCCCATGATCCCGTCCTGCCAGGTGGCCGTTCCGGACATCATCACGTCGGGGAACCACAGGATCCACGACAGTCCGGCGTCGATGGCCATGCCGAGCCACACTTTCAGGAAAACGTTCAGTGGACCATCGGGCCGGTTGCCGCCGCGGCTGTTGATCACGCTTGTTGCGATGTTGACGTTGCGCTGGATGGATGCGTCGGCCGCGGCGGTGAAGTCGCGCGCCAGTTGCGCTAGGTCATGTTCCTCGATTATTCTTGCCGCAACGGCCAGCGACTCGGGTGATGCTGTACGGGGCTGGGACGTGAAGAGCAGCAGATCGAGCTCCACGTAGTCCTTAGTGACAGCACTAATAGAGTCGAGTCTTGGTGTCGACATCTTGTCGTCGATGGCCCCTTGCATCGGTCTAGTCATCCACGAGATGGTCTCGTTCCCGTGGCCGTCGGGGACTTTGAGCCTGGGCCCCATGGTGGCGAGGGGGACTATATCCCCCGCCGCAATGACCAGCAGAGAAAAGATCCAGATGACGTCCTCGACCTCCTTGACGGCATCGCCCATGAAGAACAGCGGGATCCCGGAGGTGTTGAGCGCGATGCTCATCAGGTCGCCCTTCATGAAGCAGCCAAACGACAGGATGCTGATGAGGTGCTGCATCGCCGAGATGTTGTCGCCGCCGTCGGGCATCAGCCGCTGGATGCGCCACCACCGCTGGCGCAATGTCTTGGGGTTCGGGTCGTTCAGGGCGTCCCGCAGCGCGTTCTCGCTGGTCAGATCGACCTGCGGCTCCTGCTCGCTGAGGTACATGGCCACGTAGTGGATCACCCGGAACTCGAACGTCAACACCCGGCCGTCGGCGCCGAAGCACAAGAACAGCGGGTTGTTGATCTTTTTGTGGGGGGTGATGCGTGCTTCGTGGGCACACCACGCCCGCGAGTACCACCGCGCGCCGAGCAACTTCATCGTAAACGCATGCCCTGCCTCCAAGACTTGCCCCTGACCCGCATCGCGAGCCGCCTTTTCTCGGGATGGGAAGTACTCGTTGAAGAACTTACTCCGCGCCGCACCCTCCAGGCCTGTGATCCCCTTGCCCATGTCCTCGTAGAACTTTGCGTATGCCAGCCCCGCCGCCTCTTCTGCGGGAGTCAGCTGCACATCCTCCAACAAGATCACCATCCGCCTCGCCGACCGATAGACTACATCCATGGCGCCGATATGCGACATCTTGTCCTGGTCTGACGACTGGTCGATGCACAGCTTGTCCAGCCACACGCCCTCTTTTTTGCTCTCACGGAGGGACATGACTGCGTCGACCATCGGCCGCGAGACTTCCCACCCCTCGGCAATTGGCGTGGCTGCTTCTGCGAGGGGCCAGCCGGGGTAGTGCCAGCAGTAGGATACTACCAGGAAGGAATCAACTTCCGGCGCAGTAGCAGGGGCTGGGGTCGTCTCTGATGATGCGTGAGACACATGGGAATGATAGTCATGATCGACTAGCATGCGCAAAGGTAAACCGGCGATAGCTTCCGCCTTGGCGTAGAATTGGGACGCGATGGTCGGGTTAAGCATTTGCAGGCGCTCGAGGATGGAAGCTGCGACGGCTTGGCTGGAGATGCTGCGCAGGACGTCGCTTGCTGACGAGAGGAGGGATTGCGTGTTGGTGTCGGAGAGGTTGATTAGGATCTGATTTAGGGGGGCGAGGTGGGGGGTGCGGGAGGAGGCGTAGTGGTTGCTGCTTTTCTCGGGTTTCTTTCGTGAGGGGAGGTTCATGGAGGGGGTGAGTTTCGTGAGGGCTTGTTCGAGGCCTGAGGGGGATGGGGTGGTGCCCGCGGTGGGATTGGTGTCAGTGGCCATGATGGGCTGTTGTCAAGAAAGGTGTCTGGGGAGTGAACTGATGAGAGGGATAAGTGAGTCAGTTTGTTCGTGATGCCCTAGGAGAGGTGTGAGTTGTGTGTGGATGGACTATATGAAAGCCTAGGAAAACGAGCGGGGTACGATTGCAGACAAGTTGAGCGAGAATCAAGAGGCTTCCTGCAACTGTCAGAAAGTGTAGGCAGGTATTCGGAGTTATGAGAAGATGCAGAAAGCGGCTGAACAATGTCAGGTCATATCATGATTTTGATGTTGCAGTGCCAGAGGCAATGAGGGAGGGAGGGGGAAGAGTGGAAAAGCCCGAAGCCAAGCCAGCTCAAAGTAGACCAGAGCTAGGCCCAATGTGGGCCCGCCCACTCACACACACACATGACATCCCAGCCAAGGCATCCCAGGCAGCCGAGTGGCCGAGCTGGCCGAGGGGCCGGTGGTGGGTTGACCCCATGGATTTACTGAAGTTGACTCAGAATTGAAAGGATATCCTGTCTGCAATATCCGGGCTTTATGTGCCGATTGGGTCCGTTGGATGACCGTTTGTTGAGTTGTGGACTGTGAGAACTGGGCGGTGTAATCGGCCGCTGGAGAGGTTGGTAAGCTTGGTGACCATATAGTTTTTGTCATAAGGCTTGGCCTCATTGTTAACTAGGTACATTGGTGTCTATCAAGTCCAGTCTCTGGGCTGCTGATGATTCAACTAATGGACTCTTTAGGCGTGTTAAAAAGGGCGTTGAAACTTAATTATGACACGTTTAGATTCCGTTCGATGTGTCATGATTTTATTTCGAACTCTCAAAAGTTCCATGACAAGGCCTTGAGATTTTATTCGCAACCACTAAAGTTTCGTTATAAGGCGTTGAGGAGCTACCACACACTTACCTGTGTTTTAGTCTGACGGCCCTTTATGTCTGAAGGTAAGGCTTTAATTTTCTAAAGACATGGCCCAGGTGTCTAAGCAAATGTGTTTGAGCTTCCATGATACGCTTTTGGACGAAAACTCACACGCTCATCGCTTTCTATTTCACGTCAAAATATTTTACCCGACACTTCTTACTGAAGCTTATACGTGCATGATATCAAAACACGTCCGCCTTTTCAGAACTCCCACTCTCAGAGACAAAGCTTGGAGGCTTCCAACTCTAAATTTCAGCCTCGCCGATTACACTTTTGCCCATTTCTTTCGATTAACGACCCCGTGTGTCATTTGAGCTACGAGCGCAGGACGTCTTGTTTATATCCTCCGCTACCTATGGAGATTATTAGCAACGTTGCCCTTCCACGAGGTCATCTAGGTCCACGTGAGGCGTCCTCTTGGCCGGCCGATTCTCTGGGTAGTTTAAAAAGATGAACAGGTCCTGAACCAAACGATATTTAAGCAGAAACGGGCCTACATAGTTTATTGGCCAGATCATGAATACTTCTCGCTGAACACTCTCGTAATCCACCCCATATGTCGATCATCCAGCAGGGAGGATAAGCAACGATTGATTACAGTGTTTCAGCTTGGTAGAAGGTTAGAGCTGTTTTGTACAGATACCCGTCACATTGGTGAATCTACGCTGGGTCGTGGCAGCGTAATCAACATGGAGGTTAGGTCCCGACACGATCACTCAGCCACCGATGTTGACCGTTTTGATTGGGATGATCGAGGCTCATATATATGTGGTTTCGCTCTTGTCGTCACTGTTCATACTTGATTTAAACCTAAGCCACCGGTTGAAACAAGGCGTTGCATGAGGTGCAGCGGCGGCGCAGCAGCGGTCGACTCGTGCCATGGAACGATGGGCGCTCAGGGCGCTTCGAGGAAAATGCGGGGCAAACACGGGGGAAAAGATGCGGCCCGTATCTTGGCGATCGAGCCTGACCGTTGCGTCCCACACCTTTACCCTGTCAGCCAATGGCATGGGGTTATAGGGCGCAACAATAACACGCCAAAAACGCCCACCAGGGGTGACTATGCGCTGGCAAGCCTCTACTTCAGGGACTGTTTTTGTTCTCCTTTCTTGCCTTTCTCAATGATCATCTCAAAACGTCCTGTCCCAAGATCGGTTGCGACAATATTAGGCGAATCTGAGGGTCTCTTCGGCTGATTTCCCGTAAACCTACCAATGACTTGGTTCGGCTGATAGAGTGAAATAATTCAATTCGCACATTGCGGGTGAAGAAAAATGCCAAACCTTTCGCCTAACCGGATCCAGCTTAGCACGAGTGACAGAGTGACATCAATGAGGCAGACAAGCCGATCGGAAGATGACACCCCCTTGTCCTTCATGTACTGACCCCAGCCATTTCTGGCCAGCCCTGGCCCTACAGCGGGAGGTACACTACAGTTACACTACTTGCAGTACACGTGTGGACCAGAAGATCAGCCGGAACTCGTCCACCTCTCCCATCTCACAACGCACGCCCGACAAGACATCGTTGTTGACAGTGGACCCTCGCATTGTCACCCGTTCACAGAGCCCGCTCTCGGTATCTTCCAGCGCGACACTCGACACAACGTTACCCGACCGACCAACCTCGCCCAGAGCTGATTGAGGCGACGTGAACTGCCGCCATGGACGAAGCGGGGGACTCCAGCGGCGGCGAAGGAATAGGGGGCACGGAAACCCCCAGGGCCCTCCACGATCTCACCGCCAGAAACCTCGTCGCACAAACCAACGCAACCTCCAGACCACCCGCTACCGCCGACGACGAGACAAGCAGGAGAGACCCATCTCTGAGCAGTGACCAAAGCCAATTTTCCACGGGATTGAGTGTACGTCCCCTCTCCTCACCACTGTCTCCTCCCAATCTCGGACCCGCTAATTCCCCCGCAGGTAGACGACGACGCCGACTCGGCAATTGGCGATGTTGAAGACCAGTCAGTTTGAGTTCGCCCCATCCGTCCCTTGCATCCAGACTCACACCCACCCATCAGACAATCCACACAATCAGTAAGAGCTAGCATATACGAGTATGTCGAGGAATACGGCAGGACGTTCCACCGCTACAAGCAGGGCAAATACTGGCTGCCCAACGACGAGCCGGAACAAGAACGCCTGGACCTCCAGCACGCCGTGTACACCCTGCGCCTCTCGGGAAACCTCGGCCTCGCGCCCGTCGACAACATCGACCCAGCCGGCCCGCAATCCATCCTGGACTTGGGGACCGGCACCGGCATCTGGGCCATCGACTGCGCCATCAAGTATCCCGCAGCGCAGGTCGTCGGCACCGACTTGAGTCCCATCCAGCCCGAGTACGTCCCTCCCAACTGCCGCTTCGAGATCGACGACGCCGAGGACGAGTGGATCTACGGCGAGACGTTTGATTACATCCACCTGCGGATGATGTTCCACTGTTTTCGCGACCACGCGCGCGTGATGCGGTCCGCGATTGGGCACATGCGCCCCGGCGGATACATGGAGTGGCAGGACTGGCTTCCCGTTCTTCAGAGCAGCGACCAGAGCATCCGGGGTACCGCCCTCGAGAAGTGGTCGAGGCTGTTTGTCGAGGCGGGCGGGCGGTTGGGGAGGGATATGCTGGCGCCGAAAAAGTACAAGCAGTGGATGATCGACGCGGGGTTTGCGGATGTGGTCGAGACGAGGCTTGCCGTGCCTGGGAATCCGTGGGCGAAGGGGAGGGATAATAAGAGGATGGGGTTTCTGCAGATGACGAATTTTCTGGATGGGCTGCACGCCTCGACGATGACGCTATTTACGAAGGGTCTGGGCTGGTCAGTTGAGGAGGTTGAGGTGTTTCTTGTTGATATGAGGAAGGCGATCAAGGACACGGGGATACATTTCTACTGGACAACGTAAGCGTCTCCTATCAATTCAATTCGAGTCGTGAGGGATTTACTAACAGTGGTGCAGGTATATCGTCTACGGCCGAAAACCATGACATCCCATTATCTCACGACTTTTTGATTCTTTTAGGGATAGGGCTTTAGCGATGACCTTGAACGGTTATGGATGCATGGCTTTGGTTGGGATACCGGCGTAGAATACTCCAGGCGCTGAAAAGGGGTTTGCCGACGGTTATTGGCTAAGAGGCATAGTTGGGAGAGGCGTGGCGGTAGTACATCATACGGTGGGACCACGACGCACGCTAAAGTAGATGTATATAGTAAGCACTAATGATACCCGCGATGCATTGAGATTAACCCGAAATATGGTGTAGAGTTGAGGCAATGAGAAAAAAAGGTACACACAAGATGCCAGTGTGCTGTTGTCTTCAAATCAATAAACTTTGAGATAATTTGTGATTTGAAGATAAGGCCGATGATAAAGCCGTCACTGCATTTTGATCGTGAACACAGACAAAAGAAAAGCAGCCAAGTTGGTGACAACCTGGACTTGGAGAAAATAAAAAGAAAAAAAGAAAAGAAATGAGCAAAGAAAAGAGCAAAGAAAAGAGCAAAGAAAAGAGCAACATGCCCCCAGTTCTGCAAACCAGCGTTGCCTTGTCCAGCCCTAATTACCTATGCGAGAGGCCGTGTGCGAGAGAGGCTAGGTTCATATGCCGAATTCCGAGATCTAGTTTTCGCCCTCGGGCAAAATGGAAAAAAGCTCAAAGACCATAGTGATCAAATGGCCCTTGCACTAGGATGACAAAACTTCTCGAAAGAGATACCCAATTTGTTGGGGCCATGCTGAGGGCACATGTTCGAACCATCGTTCGTCCACCCTCTTTCTTGTCTATTTGCCCGGACAAAATAGGAGAAAAAGAAAACTGGTCACTGGACAAAAGTAAGAGTTATTTTCTACTCAACCCATGTGGAAAGAATCAAAAGACCGTAGAGTGGACAGACGTCAATGAATCGCGTTGATCGGCGTCCAGTTCAGAGCACCCTCATTCCTGAGCTGACCTCTTCGTATTTGGATGCTTGCCCCGGCGCCCAATTTACCGATCGACTTTCGGTTACACCTTCTAAAAGGCGGAAGAGTTAAACACTATGCTTGTGCTATCCATGAGTAGGTGCACATGAGTGAATTGCAGGAACGACATAATCAAGACAGGTCACGTCGTTCCTTGAGCATGATCGCCGTGTGCTATCTACAAGTGGGGCGGGTCACGGTGCCCTGAATAGGGAGGCTTTTGCAAGATTGAATCTCGTACTGTTTTAAGGAGGGAATTCTTAGGCTCTCCTTGTTAAGTTGCATATTTTCTGCATGAAAGCGGCTGATTCACTGAGTAGGGACATAAAGGCCCTTAGTTCATCGTCGGTAAGATTGTGATAACGAGTGTTTGATGATGCAAATACTGTTTAGGCGGGTCAAGGGGAAATGGTAATACATATACAGACACAAAACCCCGATCTTGTAAACTCCACGCCAAAGACTGGATGTCATTTCACATTTCACACCCTTCACCCTGAACTGTTAACTCGGAACACAGGGAGGCACAAGCTAATGTCCCTAGGTACCAAGTAGTCTTCTTAGCTTTAGGCTGTCTTTATCGGTCTCTCTCTCTTTTTTTTGGGCATTTATTATTTCTCTCTCAAGGAGGAATGAGATCGGACGGTTACATCCTTCCTTTACCAGTGTTGGTACATCAGGGTTCCCTCGTGTCTGGGTAGCTCATCAGGTAATGTCCAAATTAACGAAGCACATCTTGAAGATTTGAACGGCATGCTAGCTAGGTTGGAAGTTTGGATGTATTGAGATAAATTTAGTTTCGGCTGGCGGTGAAATTGAGAGTTTTTCGTCAACCCGTTATGGTTATTGCTGGGATTAACATTTTGGGAGTGGGAAAATGGGAGTCTTCACGCACATGGTATACGAACTGGGAATTTCAATGGATTTCTGGCCTCCTTTCTCCGAGAGAAGGGGCGTTTTGAAAGGTTTGTTCAGATTTGTGCAATCGGTCACGGAGGTGTTGTTCGCAAAACGCTCGAGGTTGTTTGTTTCAGTCACTCGCACGTGGCTGTTGGATTTCGTTGCCCACAGGAGTAGGACCTCGCGACTTCCTTCCTTCTCATGTTTATCATATTTTAGCGCAATGCCCACTGTTGGTCGCGCTTATTTTATTGCTGTCGGTCATCCTCTCGACTCCACCCCTTAACAGGACTTTTCACCATCTCCATAACTTTCCCCAATCCCTGGGCATCTTGCAAATGCTGGGCCGGGTGCTGGCAGCTGCATAAGGACTAAGCTAACCCCAAGCAGCCAGATTCAGCGGCAGTCGCGGCCGTGCAACCCCTCCCCCAAGTCTGCACGGGCCTTTGATCGGAGCATGATGCCCCTGCCACCCCTTGAACGTTTAATCGCTTTTCGTTCCTGCTAGGATTGATCCATGGGATGATTAGGAACCCATCCCAAGTCTGCACGGGCCTTTGATCGGAGCATGATGCCCCTGCCACCCCTTGAACGTTTAATCGCTTTTCGTTCCTGCTAGGATTGATCCATGGGATGATTAGGAACCCATCCCAAGTCTTTCAGGATTTAAGATGACACCGCGATTTCCGAGTGAGTGCGATCAGCTGAGCTCTCCAGCTTGGCAGCGCGCGTTAACAGCGATGTGGCTGTTTGGCACCAAGCTGGGTGCGGCAAAAATAGAACAGTTTTGACCCAATGGTGCGGCCAAGCCCGCAAGCTGACGACTGGATTTGCCATGCAGTGCGCGCCAACGCCCAAAACCCCTCGATGCTCAAGCCACCCAATTTTGCAGACGACCAAAGCTTCGTCATGCGTCATCTAAAGGCAGCCAGATCAAACATTGAGATTTAAACCACCAGCCCTTACAAGCGACCGCACCGTCGTCTCGCAGTCGGTCTCGCAACTGCTTCTTCCTTCGATCGAGGCTCTCCAGGTGGTCAGCCTCCTTCGCCGGAGTCGCCCGCTAATCCGCAGCCCGGACTTGGCATTGCGACGGGGCCCAACGCGGAGGCTGGAGACTGCACAACCGGGGATGCGGCAATCGGGCTCCATTTAATATTTGGACAGGGCCCATCAGACAACCATTGCCAAACAACAACGTCATCCACGGTTTTACTTCACGTTCGAGATCATGGCGTCTGCCGGAAGACAGGTGGAAGCACGGTCACTGTCGGCCATCAACTCGCTGGCAGCAAATCCGCCCCAATATCCTCACCATCCCCAACCACGCGAGTCGCTGACGCTCTACATATCGCGCGTGCCCGGCACACGAGGTGTGTATCTGCATCCGACTACTCCTTCTTTGCATTGCTGACACGCTCTTAGACATTATCCTTTCGACCATCAAGCCGCACAAGAAGAATGTGACGGCCGCGGATGTCGCAAATTCGCTCTATTATCTCCACTATGACTCTGCCTTCCACGAGCAGTTGGCAGCCCCTCGTCGCCTGGATGATGTCAACCCGTCTCGATCTAGTGGAGAGAGCGGGCGCAGCCCCATCGCTAGGAAGCCACTGCCTGCTTCTGCGAAGGTGTCGAGTCGTCCGACCAGCACTTCTGATGGAGCTGCCCTTGCAGCAAGCTCACCTACCGCCGTCGATGGGCAAGGGGCTGGAAGATATGCCCCTGATAATGCGACCCGCGATATGCCTCCGGGACCACCGGCTGCAGCAGCTCCCGTGGGCGGATATCGTGCAAATCCCATGTTCCAGCCCAGGCAGGGCAGCAAATCGCCCGAGCCTCCAGTGCTTCCTCCCCGGCCTCAGAATAAGCCCCCGCCGTCACCATCGGCACGGAAACCGCTTGGCCCCAGGCCAACAAACGCTATGGAAACCCCTGACAGGACACTGCCAGCGCCTCCAGGGTATACGCTATATGATCGCCCTGCAAGTCCAACAACATATATTGGTGGTCGGCCCCCATCTTACGTCGCCGAACCGACGCGCATTGTGTCTCCATCCTACGGCATGCCGGAGCCTGACAGGTCACCGTTACCTGACAGGCGAGAGCGAAGTGCATCCGCATCAGCGTCCTTCGTACCTTTCGCCCTGACCATCATCCGCCGCGATCCGACATCGGGCAGCCAGTGGAACATCGGCAGAATCTCGTCCTTCCAAACGAACATTCCCACCCCCGACATGGCGGCCCCTGACCTGAATCCCGAGGATATGGGGTCTCTTCCACGCGCATACAAGATCGATATCCATCTCGAGACCTCAGGCTACGCCAAATACCGCGGCATGCCTACCTTGGCGAGCATCGAAGCTAACCATCTTACCGCTGGGCATTCGTTTACCCAGTCAGGGCGCACAAACAATGCTGCAGCTGCTCCCAGGTCGGCCGCTGCCAGCCCTGTGGTCATTGAGGAAGGATTCTCACGGCAGGTGATGATGGCTTACACAAAGAGCTGGACCTCGAACATCAAGAGTAAGTTCCGTCGACGGCCAGCAAGTTGGGGCGGCGGCCAGGGGGACGCGCCACCCGAGGATCTAGTACCACCGAAATCGTTCCACACCCGGCACGGCAGCTCTTCAACGACTGGATCCACCGACTCGGTGGCTTGGGCCGAAGGACGAGACATGCCCAATATTAAGGGAGGCGACACAGATTCCCGTGAAGGAGGAGGGGACCCATTGGCAGTAATCACACAGCCAGGACCAGGACTGAGACCAAAGGGATTCGTATTCATGAGTCCTTGGGACGGGAAATGCGAGTTCCGGACGAGCAACACCGGACGGAGTCTCAAGTGCCGGCACATCCTTGACAAGAACGCCAAGCTAGACCCGCGCGAAGTAGCCCAGAGCCTCCGCGATGCGCAGACGCTGGGACGATCGCGCGGAGACGAGCTCGCATCGGCCTTATTTGGCGCCAAGCCCGTTAGCGAGTTGAGGTTTAACTTGCCCGACGGCGACGCGCACAAGGCAGCCACTGCCGGTACAAAAGGGGGAAGTCGCTGGGATCCGCATCATCTGCATGGCCAGTTCAACAAGCTGCTGCACTTGGAGCCGCGCAGCAGCGACGAGGAAATGGACTATGATGCGCCCATGGACTTGAGTCTCGGGCAGGAGAATGCGGGCGGCGGAAATAGGGGCAGGAGGGCCAAGATGGGCAAGCTGATCATCCACGACGAGGGGCTTAATATGCTCGACTTGGTGGTTGCGGCTAATATGGGTGTTTGGTGGACGACCTGGGAGAAGATATTTTGATGAGAGCTGGGAATCAAGAAGTCAACACAGCGGGAACGTGACGGATCATAGGTGCATGGGATGCAGGGGAAGCATGGGATGGATGTTGAGTGCCATGCTTTTGATATGGCGGAAAATGCTAGCGTTTAGAAATACCCCTTAGATGAGTGAAGTACGCCATTTAATGTGCGCACGCATTTTACCCCTTTTTTGTTTTTTTAGATAACATCCCAGTCCCTGTTGTCCTTTTGAGCTTGAAGAGGGGTGTCATGTGACCCGAGACAAGGTGGACCCACATTTGTGGTCTTTCACCCAATGGCAGGCCCAGAATTGTAATCCCGCGAAATCGTCGCTTCAAAATCCCGAAGCTTGGTGTTCGGAAACACACCTCTAGGGATCACGTCAAGCATTCTGCCGGGGGGAGCTCTCAACGTCGCCTCCCACCACCCTCTCCACTCTATCTTGTGTGCCCCCAACCTCCAATCGGATTTCTTCTTGCCTGCCAATTGGCTTTCCAATTGAGACCTTTCCGATTGTCGACGACCGACGTCAATTGACTAGGCCACCCGACGACAAACTCCCTCGTCGAAGAGTCGTGCGACGACGACCGGTGTGCGAAAACCCCCTCAATCCGACACAGCCATACGACAGATTGCCCAAGATGCTTCTTTCTACGTCGACCGCCGCGGCTCGCCAGCTGCAGCTCGCCGCTGTTTCTGCCCGGACTACTTCCCCGTCTGCTACTGCTGCTGCCGCCGCTGCCATCCTCCTCCGCCGCAACACATCTCCCTCCGCCACCGCTGCCGCACAGCAATGGGCGATGACGATGATCACACGTCGAGGCTACGCGACGCCCTCGGGCCCGCCCCCAAAGGGCTTCCGCCTGCCGCCACCCAAGAACTGGGACGAGGAGGTCCAGAAGACCTCGGACAAGGTCGGCCGGTACTTTCTGCTGACCGAGATGGCCCGCGGCATGTACCTGCTGCTGGAGCAGTTCTTCCGCCCCCCGTGAGCAATTCTACAAAGTCTGGCTGAGGAGGAGACGATGATTGTTACTGACGTTTTTCGGGGGGGCGCTTTAGTTATACGATCTACTATCCATTTGAGAAGGTATGTTTTGTTGGGGAGTTATCCGGAGAGCTGCCTCCCTTGTTGCCCGCTTGAAGCTTGGATGCGGCTACACATGACATGGGGAGAGCTATGGACAGAACAACAAGGGCGACAGGCGCTGACAATTTCCACCGCAGGGCCCGATCTCCCCCCGTTTCCGCGGCGAACACGCCCTGCGCCGCTACCCGTCCGGCGAAGAGCGCTGCATCGCCTGCAAGCTCTGCGAGGCCATCTGCCCTGCGCAGGCCATCACGATCGAGGCCGAGGAGCGCGCCGACGGGTCCCGCCGGACAACGCGCTACGACATCGACATGACCAAGTGCATCTACTGCGGCTTCTGCCAAGAGTCCTGTCCGGTAGACGCCATCGTCGAGTCGCCCAACGCCGAGTATGCGACTGAGACCCGCGAGGAGCTGCTTTACAACAAGGGTATGTTGTGACCCTCCAAACAATGGGAGAGGGGCAATTGGATGATTGCTAATATGATATGTGACTTTGCACAGAGAAACTGCTGGCCAATGGAGACAAGTGGGAGCCGGAGCTGGCTGCCGTTATCCGTGCGGATGCTCCCTACAGATAGGGATGTTTTGGGGTGCGTGTGTGAAGTCTATGGTTCGGTTGGTCAAGTCTTTGGTTTGGTGGGAGCTGCGCAACCGGAAATCTGTAGATAGAGCTGCTGTAAATACCTTGCACCAAGACTGCCAAAAAAGTCACAATTTTTTCTCGATTTCTGGTGCCGCGCAAACTCGTGTTGGCAACGGGGGAAGTGTTCTATATGGGTCATTTGCAGAAAAGGAACGAAAAAGAAACGCAAAAACTCAAGCTCAAGCCCCGAGTGACTCGTCAACCACGCTGGATCGAACTCGGAACCTGGTGGGCAACTATAAACCCTCCATACCACGCATAGGAGAGACTACCATTGCGCCACCCGCAATGGACCACGCCCAGGTGTTGAGCTTAAGTTGATGTGGTGACCGAAAAAGTTGCATATACCTTCACCTGCCACAGTGCGCGGCGGCGATGGCGGTTGCACTACGCACTAACGTGATCACTCCAGAGATTGCGGGGTAGCTGTTAGCGACCTGTGCACTACCAGGCTCCCAGCTCCAAACTCTGGCAGCTGCAGCAACAGGCGAACTCGCGGCACGTGATGCAGCACGGGCCAAGCAGCCGAGCTTCCCCGAGCTTTCGATTAGCCATGGCTCGCTCCGACGTTTGGCGAGAAATTTATCATCACCATTTCGTGTCTTCCCTGCTGCTTGCCAAACCACGACCACACCCAACTTCACCACAAACGACCACCACCGCATCAATTCCTCTCCTCGCACATCCCATCCAGACGTCTAGACACCCACATACCCGAAAATGTTCCGCACCGTCATCCTCCGATCCACGGCCGCCGTCGCGCGGTCCGCCGTCCCTGCGACAAGATTAGCTGCCGCGCCCGCCCTCAGACTGCTGCCCACCAAGCAAAACACGCTCGCCTGGCAATTGATGCGGTGCTACTCGTCTGCCGGCGGCCTCGACCGGAAGGATGTGTACGAGCGCATCAAGACGCTGCTGTCCGGATTTGACAAGGTGCGTTTTTCTTCTTTCGGATGGCTTTCGATGATGGAAAGGCCTGGGAGGAAGAAGAGGAGGAGCAATTGATGCACGGGAAAGGACGAAAAGTTGAAGAAGATGAATGGTTATGCTAACTTTTTGTCCGTGTCGAACAGGTCAACGACCCTACCAACGTAAGCTTTCCCCTTCGATCGAAATCAAGAAAACATCGATTCTCGCGCGGCCCCTTCTGACATGACCGACGCAATATTATAGATCACAGAAAAGGCACACTTTGCGAACGACCTCGGGCTCGACAGTCTCGATACCGTGGAGGTTGTGATGGCCATTGAGGAGGTACGCTTTCTCCCACTCCCGTCACTACTACCACCGGACCGTGGTGGCACTCAGAGCAGAGCAGACTTTGCCCCAAGCTGGGATGAGACACATACTAACATCGACCGACAAACAGGAGTTCAGCATCGAGATCCCGGATAAGGATGCCGATACTATCCACAGCGGTACGTCTATTCCCCCCAACTCATCCTCTCACCGTTGTTAACCAAACGACGTACTAACATATTCTTCTCCGCGAAATAGTTGAGAAGGCCGTCGAGTACATCGTCAGCCAGCCCGACGCAAACTGAACTCACCGGTAATGGATGGTCTTGAGGATAAACTGTGGACCTGTGTGTGTCTGTGTGGCCCCCGGGTAGTTGTGGGGGGGCCTGTACTATATTTTCACGAAATAAGAGAAAGAAATGGACGCCTGCGCGCGCAGCAAGCATCAACATACCACACGCCACTCGATCCCTCTTCTCTCTGCGTTTGATCTAGACTGGCGGTGGGCGACAACGACAAGGACGAGGCCAAGGTTATATATATGGGGCATGGATGGGTGTAATTGGCCCTTCTAGGGAGGAGGGGCTCGCTGGCCTTCGTTTGGGGCGGAGGTCGTTGTATCCTGTGTCTTGTGTCTGTATGTGTGTTGAGAGTGCGTAGACGATATTTACTGCACAATGGAAAAAGGAAGAGATGACGTGGCTTCTGTCCGCTAAGATGTTGCTGGCCTTGGCTTAGCTGCTAGGTTCAGTGTGCCAGCTGACGAAGACAGTTAGATACCTGGGTGTACGAGAGAGTTCTCTCGGTGTCTATCTGTTATCTGCTGCCACTGTCGTCTCTCCCAACCCATCCTCTTCCCTATCTTTCCCAAGTCCAGGCCAAATTCTGTCAGATGTTAAGATAAGCCAAGTTGTTTTTTGTTCTCTTCGTCCTCTCGTTCTCGGCAGTTTGTGTCAGGCAAATGACGATATGGGAGTTGTGTCGTACGTCCAATATAGAGTAGGCAGATGCATACCAGTCACGTCAATATTCCATCCAGTAACAGTTAATCCAGCCCTTTCTAATCACAAGTAACAGTTCCTAATCAATTCCGTAGTGTGCTAGTAGTCACATGCCCAAAGTCTTGACCATCCGCACCATCTTTCCCTCTCTTAACCTTTCGATGTACCTTTTCTTGTTGGATTTGGCGTGATTTCCGAAGGGCTTTCTGATGGGATAAATACCGTCCACTGTTGGCTTTTGTTTACTTTTAAGGGTGGGTTCTAAAAATGTGAGTAGGACGTCATCTCCCAGTGTATTAATCTCATCTTTATGAGTAGTAGTGGACAAGTTTTAAACAGAACGACAGTTACTCCATAATGAACTATGTCTGTACAATTTCTCACGACTTTCCTTTTTCTTTTTTTCATGTTTCTACAGTGAGTTGATCAGTTAGTGTATTTTCTTTTTCAGAGGGGGTTGGAACCGAAACAGCAACGTTGAAGTGGCAACAAGTGTCCCTTCTTTCTTCGGCTTGAATTGGTTCAAGAGTTTGTTTCATGTAATTTTATGTGATAATGGTGCTGATATGAACTTCTGGTGATCGTAATCATTACTAGTGAAATTTCCTCCTACGAGAAAAGGGTAGAAAAGGGAGTAATACACTTAATCCTGTACAACACTGGCCAGAAAGGAGAATGCACTTCCATCGTCACCGCAATTTGTTGTCATGTAAATACATTGCACTCCGCTCCCTCAGAGTTGTCGGTCGACAATCAGAGATGCTCAGCCTCAGCTCCACGACTTTCTTCACAAATTTGACTTCATGAGATTTAAGACTGGCGCAAGTCAGGTGAAGGGCGAGGCGGAATTCCTTTCATTTTCTTCTTTTCCGAAGAGAAATCCAAGCTCGGGCAAGGGATATCTCGGCTATGACGATCTGAAGGGGTTGCATCAGAGTAGAATAGAAAGCATCAGTGGTGGACAGGTAGATGGATAAGCAGCCTTGCTCGATTTAGCTTCGAATCGTCCTTCCTATTTCCTGGTCCGAATTTCGATGGGCGATTGTTGAAAATTATAAGCAAGTCAACTTCTTGCAGTTCAAATTTCATGCTTAGCTCAAACTAATAATGTCTTTTTTGGCAAAATAATTGATTTACTTCATTTCGAAATAAAGAACTTGAACGCAGCTTTCAGCTACAGCGTGGCATTGCCTCCTTATTGGCTATTAACAGAAAGGAAAAAGGGGCATTTGTTTACTCTCCAACGTCGGGCGGCTTGCTTCGGAAGTGCGGTGAGTGAGTTTGGGTTCCTTCAGAATTCCAATTGGCCTCATCGTTTAAACTAGCGGAGTTAGGTCGGTGTTATATTGCCCTGCCTTGCGCCCCATTTTGGTGGCGGCCGGTATTTACTTTGTACCACCCAGGTACTCTTGGCCAAATCGACTTCATATCTACCTGATTTCTTCGTTTCAATGTTTCTCTTTAAATTCACATCGACAGTTACAACCGTTCACAATATTTTTCCTGCGAGTCAGGCGATTTGGCATGTGACCTAAACGAGATGTTGGGTTCATGCAGGGGTTAAGGAGGCTGTGGCTGTGGCCCAGCCGCACCGTCCTATTGACTCCCTCTTTGGCCTGGGCCAACGCATAGGTCCCCATGACAAGCGGCCGCCAGCCAGGCAAATCGCCCGGAAAGGTGCTAGCATGGCGACGCAAACGAGTTCATCCGGGCATGAAAAGCTCAGCTGAAAAGAAGAGGCGATGTCCTTACCAACCCCTTGTT
The DNA here is from genome assembly GCA_033439775.1 of Podospora didyma. Taxonomy (NCBI): domain Eukaryota; kingdom Fungi; phylum Ascomycota; class Sordariomycetes; order Sordariales; family Podosporaceae; genus Podospora; species Podospora didyma. The sequence goes on from JAULSW010000011.1 coordinate 1,086,738, forward strand.
CTTGGCCTTTCGCCTCATTTCCCCCTGCAGTCCTGCACTGCGTTCTCGCCTCTTGCATGGCATGGACTGACTGAGAACGTTGCCCGGATATTTGTTTATTCTGCCGCGGCAGTGTTCTGGTGTTGGCCGTTTTAACGGCCATGAATGTTTCCCGGCCGAAGATCAGTCCAGGGCCGTCTATCTGGTTTCTCGAGGCAGAACAGTCCTACCATATGGGGTCTGCTGCCTATAAAAATTTCAACAGCGGACCTCGGATCCCTTCCCGTGTTTCATTACCAGGCTTTCTTCCTAAATCATGCCTCCCACTGAAGGGCCAAAGACAAGACCACAACTTCCCTGATCTAGTAGCATGACCAGCGATGACCAGTGACAGTTTCATGCGCAAAGGGCTATCGGCCGGGCACTCTTGTCTGCGCCCCAAATTCCATTCAAGAAAATCACGGAAACACTTTCAAGGCAAACGTCCCGGGGAGGGGGGCAAGAAGTAACTGAACAGTACCAAACGAAACGAAACGAAACGAAACGAAACGATCAGGAACTTGTCAGTCACATACAACACGCCCACCCATTCATTCACTCTCACACTTGGGTTTTCTATCCGCCCCTACCGTAAGGTCCCATTTTGCCCAATGTCTTCCAACATCTACACTCGTCTCCCCATTATAAACATCTCACAACCCCGCAAGCGCCAAGGCATATAAGTACCAATGTGAACGGGCATGATGACCTCCCCTCCATTCGAGTTGACTCATACCTAACTCCCAAAAAAACCCCTGTACCCCTGACATTTCCCCCCTCAGCAACACAGACAGACACTACCTTCCCAAAACGCCACACAAGGCAGAAGCAGACCTTGCAAGCCTGTACGTTGTGTTTGCCCTCGTTGCCAAGGGCCGGGGTGGGCAGGCTCGAAATGATATTTGCCACCGGCTCTGAAGAATTCTATTCCCCGGCGGAACCTTTCGACTGCCACACTTGGTAGGTACTCACTGTCAACTCACCGAATAAACCCACACACAGAGACTTGCCAAGACAGGTAGATACCTATCCGAGCCAGTTTCAGTCAATCACTCAGTCAGTCACTCAGTCAGTCAGTCAGTCAGCCAGTCAGTTGGTCAGTCACGCATGCCCTCCAAGTTCAAGCTTCGGTGAATTATTTGCGCCACTTTGCTTTGGATAGCGAGGCTCGGTGCTAACTTACCCTTGGGACCATTTGCGCCGAGCTTGTCCTCGTATGTGGATTTACAACCACTGGCTACCTAGCAACAGGCCTCAGCTCACAGAACAACGGCTTCATTTCCATAGATAGTTCCTTCCCCGGTGATGACGATGCGTGGGGGTCAAGTCAGTTGCCAACTTCAAGTAACCTACCAACCTACCTAGTTCCTACTCAATCTGCCCTGTTCTGCCCTGTCCTGCTCTGCCATGTCCTGCTTTGAGCCATGCAGTTTTCTCCTCGCGGAGCTCGGTGTGTTAACACCCACTTAGTTTAGTTAAATGCCCAAATTGTTTTCCATTACTAATGAGTGTCATAGATGAGAGTATCTTGAAGTTTCGGCACTCATCACTAAGACTAACTAGCATGAATGCCACGGGGGAGACGTTGACTGCGCTTGACTGTAAAAAGATATAAAGACTGGCATTTTCTGAGGCGTTCTCTGAAGCGGTTGGCCAACCCACCCGGCCCGGCACAGCAGCCACGTCACAAGGAATAGTAGCACCAACAAAGCACGAGAAATGCCTCGGCAGCAGTGTCACATAGGAAAGAAAAAACAAGCAACATTTTTTGTGCCAAGCAAAGTTTCATGCGTGTGTCCTCATGTGGCACAACACCTCAAACATATCATTTGCTGGTCAAGTGTCAGACAAACAGCTCTCACAAGAAGACCCTCCCAAAACTTAAAGTGAAGATGTGTCTTTATTCCCACAACCCAATGATTAGTTCCCTATAGCTGCCTGAATATTTGGATGTGTTGCTCTCTCGTCCAATATACAAACACCAAAACGTGTATGAAGCAGATGGTTTTCAGGCGTCATCTTTTCTCCTCGAGTGAACCCCAAAGGTACAATAGAATCGCAACCATCCACAGAAGAAGATTGATTCAGAAAACACAATTAAAAAAAGAAGGCGCCGTTTGTATCAGATCCCAATCCAGAGCCAAAGCCCGCCATCCATTCCTCCGAGTCAACCAACAACAATAAAAGGATTTCTTTTCCCGTCCCCTGTAGTAATTGTAATGCCTTTTTTCCCTCCCCGTGCGTGATTTTTTGGGTCCCAGAGACTATGCGTAAGCGCGTTGCGTTTGTTTGTGGTCCTTGCATAAAGCGTGAAACGAAAATGCTGCAGCCAAGAAGCACCCATCGTCCCACATCCAAGAACAACAAACATCCTATCCCAAGCGGCCCACGAAAATGCCAAAATGAGGAGTGACGCGAAAGACTGGCGCCGAAAAGAGGAAAGAAGAGGTAGAAGAAACCCGCTCAATGCAAACGCTCTAACCCCAAGTCACTGCGGAGGAGAGATGCTCGCAAAATGGAGGGAGATCTGATCCTATATGCAACGTGTGATAAAAGCATATCAGCAATAAAAAATGGAACCGACGCCATGGCTCATGCAGTCATTCTAGCGTCTCCGATCGGTATGCGAGTCCTAAAGATTATGTCTCGATGGCACCGCCTCCGTTGCGAGTGCTGTTCACGTTAGTTCCAGTGCCGGCATTGCGGTTGTTGGCCGCTGCAGCAGCATAGCTCCACCCTGAACCGATGGGGCTCGTGACGCCAAGCTGGCTGCCAGTGGCAGAGCCCCGCTTCCTCAGCTTGTGAGGGTCGTCGTCGTCTTCCATGCTGAAGACAAACGAGGCGTCCTCCTCATCGATCGGAGTTGTCCAACGGCCCATCACACTCGAACCGATGGAGCCGCTGCTAACATGCCGCTCTAGGCCTCGCTCCTTGTCGCGCTCTTTGCCAATGATACCAACACCAACCGAGCCTAAGCCGTTCGAGCTAGGGTTTCGTGATGCTAGAGGGCGAAGGTGCGGGCTGGCGCTGGCGGACCCATCATCGCCAAGTCGTGTCCGCTGGATCTGCTGAGTCAAAAAGGAGACGGAGTCACTGCCCGTGTTTTGCCAGCTTCCAGAGACTGATCTGCCATTGGTGGAATCGCCGTTGAGCTCGGCGGCGATGCCACCCGCCAAACTCGAGTTTCGCAGCGGGCTGCCGACGTGACCAAAGGCCGAGGCATACTTGATAGGTCGGCCAGCTCCCGTGGTGTAGCTTCCGTAGCTTCCGTTGCTCGTCTCAAGCGCCTCTTCCTCTCTCTGCCGCTGGAAAAGCGAGCCCCACCGGCTGCTGGGGCTCGAAGAGGTCAAGGGGCTGCCAAATTTGGTCACCGAGGTTGGAGCGGACTCGGTGAGCGACTGGTCCATGTCGATGGCACGCAATGTGTTTGTGGTCGATCCCCGTCTAGCCTTCTCCGCAGGCGTAAGAACCTCGTTCGCAAGAGCTCCAGGAACGTATTCTTCCTCAAACAGAAACTCGGCCTCCCAATCCCGGTCGATCTTGGGGGCACTGCTGCTGATGAGACGCGGCTTAGAATACCGTAGGGAGCTGCTGTGCATGGCTCGCTTTCCGAAGTATTCGTCACTGGCGAGTGCTGCTCCGTGCAAGTTCGAGTTGGCCGGGGGACTGCTGCCAAACCCATTCAACTCGCCCGAAGACAAGTTGTCGTTGCTGCCAAAGGCAGATGTGTGCAGAAGCTTCAAGGCCTCCGAAGTGCGGCCGTCCTTGGCGGCGCCAAGCGACGTCGACGGGGACTCGAGGCCAAACTTGGAGGGCATGGACGAGGGCCAAGGGCCGTAGCGTGCTGCATGTGAGATTCCGTTGCTATCAAACGAGGCGGGGAGGGGCGCATCAAGAACTGACAGTCCCTTTCCGTTGACTGGCGGCGAGAGGCCAAAGCCGAAACGATTCGGTTCCTCGTGAGGCGAGCCGTAGGTAGATGCGGGATTCGACGTATAAGTGGTGTCGATGATTGGCAGGCCGGACTCCATGCTTGGTATGCTGGGCTGGCGGCCCAGTTGGTGGTTGAATCTATCATCCTGAGGCGGATAGGGCCCGGGGGTCGCATAGGGCGGGGCGGCATCGGCGCGAAGGAAGGAGTTCGTAAGGGCGCTGTTGGATGGGGCGTGGTAAGTGGTGGGAGTCAGGCGGGCGCCGAGCGCAACTTGTGGTGGTCCGCCGATGGTGACACCATTCTTGCCGTAGTTGATGCGGCGTCCGTCGGGTAGCACATGGATGTTTGCGCATTTCGGGCCAAACTTGCAGTTTCCCTATTACCGACGTAACACGACGAGTCAGCACATTCTCACCAGGAACATCCTTGCGATACGCCCTGAGCCCTTGGGCAACCAGGGTGATCTGGGGAGCGAGATCTACGAACCTTGGCGAAGTATTTGCAAACATTCTCAGCTGCCTGGCCGAGGTCGTGGCTGAAGGGGCAGGCCGTGCCCGCCTGGCAGGCGCCTTGTCGAAAGAACTTGCACGGAACGTGAGAGGTGTCTATCGTGAGGCGGACCATGGGTTAGCATCTGAATACAAGAGATTGAAGGGTTGAGCAGAGGAGTGGGTGCGGGCAAGGAAGTGCCGAGTGGTGCGGCGGTCGCATCGCATCGCACAGCATGGCTTCACATCACGTTGCGGGGCGCTGGCGTGACGAGCTAGAGAGCATCCGCCGCGCAGACAGGCAAGGAGAGGCAGGGTGATGCGACAACGACGACCACTTACTCGGAGGGCTTCGCGGCCCGTCAAATCGGTTCGTTCCCGCCATTGGGCTCAACAGGCCATCGGAATGGGCGGTCTGGGGAGGAATGTTGAGGCTGCCGCTGCGCATGTGGCGGAACTCGGGACCGGGCATCGTGATGTCGGAATGAAGTTCCAGTCCGCCTTTGTGAGGGTTGTGGTGGGCGAGCAGGAGCGAGCGCCAAATCGGAGGGGGAAATCTGGGCGCGGTCGAGTTGGGAGGTCGAGAAATGGTCGAGGGGGAGGGGCGGCCCGATTCTTCAGCAGTGGCCCGTTCGCTGTCCAGGGTTCACAGTGGAGAGCGAGCGCTGAGGCCAAAAATGGGAGTGGCAGTCGTCAATTGGACACCACAGAGGGCAAATCCGAGACTCGTTGCGGTGAAACCAGAAATCGTGTGAGCTGTTGCAATTTCGAGAGGGGGAAAGAGAAGCTATTCCAACCCATCAAACGTGGCGGTGATAGGGTACAGTCGGATAGCGACACCGATATCGTCGGGATGGGAAGGAGAGAGGGGAGATAGCGGGATGTATGAATGAGGCGAGCCGAGCACAGTCTGGTGTGCTGCTGCTGCTGCTGCAGATGGCTGAGAAGCTACGCAACCTGGTCAGGTATTTTAAGGTAGGGGGGTATGGTTGGGGTCGAGGGGTCGTGGTGGGTTATTATTGCCGGCAGACACCAGAGACACACACCCACCACGCACTTTAAAGCCAATCTGACCAACGTGAAAAGAGGAAGACCAACAATAAGACGATGCAACCCGGATCGACTTCCAGCGCCGGATTCTCCGCCAAACCTGGGATTTACGGCGATGCGAGTTTCCAGGGAAGACGTGGTGCAATCTAGGACTGATAGTCGAGCAGTCTCAGGATATTGCGGATGAAATGAGGGGTTGGGGACTTGGGGGTGGAAGGAACACCAGACAGGCAGGCGGGCAGGCGACAGGCAAGCGAATGATGGAAGGTGCGTGGGATGGGTGATTGCAGGAACGAGCGCAACGCAATGAGTTGACTGCAGCACGGGCGGATGGGCAGCACAGCAAAACACAGCGGGGTCGAGTGCGTTCTGAGCTGAGCCAGCATGGAGGTCTTTTTGGATGGCGTCTGCCTTTTAGTTCTGGAGGGCTTTTGGCGGCAGGCTGGCGGTGGGAGCTTGACTCAGATGAAGGCCTCTCTCAGTTGGTGATGGAAGTACCATTTTCTGGCTGCACCCAAGGGTTATTAATGCGGAGTGCGCTGCGATGCACCGTGGGACCCTGACAGCTCGAAACCCTGCCCTGCACCTGGATGGCGGGCAGAATCGCAGCCCCACCCCGCGGTCTGATAGGTTGAGCGACAAATGGACTTGGATGTGACCTCACCGACAAGAGAGTGGGGGTCTGGCTCTCGGAGACTCGGAGAGAAAGATCAGTCTGTCTCGTGAAGACCGTGTTCGAGGGTACCGGTGTTGTACCTGCGGAGTATTGTATCGTACAATACAAATCCAATACATGTCTAAAATGCAAGACACAGGTGCAGGGCGGCAAACACGATGGTGGGTGTCGGTGTGGGTGGGAAACACTAGCCACTCAGCGTTGCGCAAGCACGAGGACAAGCGTTCTGTCCAGGGCAACGACTCAAGGGGGCACAGCCAAGGCAGCGGGCGTCTTTGGGCGAACTTTTGGCCCTTGACACTTGTAGCCCCGCCTCCTATCCGATTCAAGCAGCATGGAAACGACAAGCCGAGAGACAAATGGAACATGGTGTCAATGGAGGCAATGCCGTCCGTTCGCCAATCGATCGCGGGGTAGGTTCAGGTTCATGGACAACCAAGGGGACTTCCACCCGAGTCCGTCGCCGACCTTGATCGCATCAAAGAAGCGGTCTGCGGTCGGCCGACCTCGTCCACCAGTCGTCCACCGTGGAACTTGATATGTGACAAAACAGTAGGCAAGACCGGAAGGGCCTTCAAATTCCTTGGACTTTCAAGACTAAGTGGCTTGTTCGGTGCACTTGTAATCCGGCCGGCAGTGGGATGACTGGCGTGATATGCCCAAGTCGAGGCCAACCAGGGTCATTGCGACTCTTGAGTTGGAAGGAGCGGTGCCCGTGATCAGGCAACTGACCTGACTGCGGGCTCGAACGTTGGTCCCTGTCGCGATTGCGGGAAGGAGCAAGGACAAAGCCAAGGCCTAGAAACACGCGCCTGCTGGAAATGGTTTTACCAAGGCGCCCGCGTCTCACCTCTTAGGTTCCTGCCCTCCAGAGCACGAAACCCCACCAAATCCATCCCAGCCGTGTCTCTCGATTTGTCTTTCCGCTCAGCTTTACTTGTCTTTCCCAGCTCGCCAAATCCTCACCTGAGGCCAGTTCTGGAAGTCTAGACGCCCGCGACACCGACAAACGACTATTTTCGCCAAAACCCATTCCATCAAACAGATGGGTGGTTGGCGAATCGACGCGATCTCGCTGCCCCGTTCCCCTCCTTTTTGATAGGCCCGGATGGCGCGATGCAGCTGGCCCCCCTGATCTCGTTCCGTGATTCTGGGGTAAGAGAGCTGCGATAAGGGGCGAGATAGGCAAGCGTCGGGATATCCGGCTCAAAAGATGACGTGGGTACCCGTCACAGCGGTCGACTTACGCTGCAGACTGCTCAGTTGAGTCGGCAGGCCACGGATCCGATCGCACTGCTGCACAACTAATGGCCACGCGCTTATACTTATTTCGAGCCTGGACGAGTTGGCTATGCACGCTGCCGTTTATTTAGTGCACGGTGCAATTCAGTATATCCGTAACGAAGAGCCATTTGACCTTGGCGCTGACTCCGCTATACCGATCGTGGGAGCACCTGCATCACACAGCAATCACCTTTCGTCTCTCAGAAGCCTGTTTGCTATCTGAAGTGTTGGAGCCAAGATGGGCTAGAATCCAAGGTGGTTGAAAGGGACAGCATGATACGCCAACAGCTTCTAGGCCATCATGTTTCACGATCCCCATGTCGCTCCCTTCAGCAGCTCTGTCCCTGAGACACGCGCTGATCTTGCCCGGATTAGCGAAGCAAGCTCAAAATCCCCCAACATCTGATCTGCCAACAGCGCTGTGGCCACAGCTGCATCTGCAGCCGTCTGAAAGAGGCTCGACGGGAGTCACGATGGTGGTGCTGCAAAGTAGCTTACCCATCGCCCTTGTTGGCCTAGGCCCTACTGCTCAAGCGACGGCGATGAGGGAAAGAAGGTGTGGCTGGTCGGACGGATATGCCCATGACAAGTCAGCGGCATTCCCAAAATGATGACTGTACAACGCGACAAGTGACAGGACAAAAGTAGCGCGACACAACAACTCGCCGATCGGCTTCTATAAGCCTGGTTTGTCGTCTTACTCTCGCGCGCAATCTACGTTTTCGGACGCGGTGCTTTTTGTTGGCTGTACTCCCAGATATGTCGCTCGATGGCGATGGCGATGGCAGACGCGGGGACGTTGGCCAGCCGCCCCAGGCCAACCAAACCAGCCGAGCCGCTAACGAAACCCTGGTCGATCAATGCTTGGTGGACTGGAGCGCCCAATGGATGGTCGCCTGGGTATGCTGGCAGCCGTGAAGATCGCTGGACCCCAGAGACACGATGCGCCGTGGCGCTTTTCGCGCGTCTGCACGAACGGGCATCCTTGCTGTCCCTTCCTCGATTTGACCGAAACTGCACCACCTCCGACTCTTTAACTTACGGTGACTATGAGCTTTGCTGTGCGAGTTTCTGGAACATATTCCGATATTCATGATGTTTCTGCTCTTGCCAAGCCAAGCGGAGCATTTTCCCCTCCCAACAGCGGCCAGCCGACGCTGAACCAAGATCTCACGTCGCTTTTGGGTAAGCCACGCGGCCTTCCTTGGACGCTGAATGGACCCGTCCGCAGACCTACCAAGTTACCATAAGTCGGGTCGCACACCCAGCGGATTTGCCATGTCGGTCCAGGCTCCGTTATTTGTGTGCCCCGAACCCCAACATGATGGCATTTTTCCATATCATTCATCATGTTCCATCACCCGCTCGCTCAACCTTCCGCGCCCCGCCGCGCCTTTCCCCACACCCCCTCCGCACCCGTCGGCCGTTGACCCCTCAGCCTGGCCCCCTTCGTCCACAGTGCTTATGTCTGGAAGGCTGTCTGACCATGGAAATGTCCCTTCTCTGCGTGTCCTTGGCTCATCATCGTCGTCATCCTTCGACGCCCAGTACCAAAGGCTCCACACTTCTCACCAATACTGCCTCCTTGGCCGCGTACGAAGAGCTTGACATGACATAAAGCAGACTTCCATTAAGGTTTCCTTGCTCGCTAAAGGGCGTTCGCAGATGCGCGAGCGGGAACTGCAAGGCAGTATCCGAATATCTGGCAGCAAGACGAGGCCGGTTTGACCAACGGATCCAGACTTGACATGGTGCGACCCCAGAGCTGGCCAATGAAAGACCTTATCTCGCATGGCGGGCCAAGGAATCTTGGTCTCCTTTTCACTGATTCACACACGGTGCCCGTGCTTTGACTTGGGCATGGCAGCGGGCTGTGGGTGTGATGGCTGCAGTCCCTCGTCCGCAAATCACGGAGTTAGTCGGGTCACCCTCGTGCTGACGGATGCAGCTTTACGACACCCTCCCGGCGGGACTTTCAATGAACAACATCAGTCGAGCTCATGCCACCTTTCTCCGAGACTAGTTTGCTCATCTTTCAGCCACAAGCCACAGTGACAGGTAATTTATTGCTCATATGTCTCGTATTAAGACCCAGTTATAATCACTTCCCCCTCCGCGTGACCACAAATGTCAACATCAAACGCGGGCAGGTGTAGCGACTCCCCCATTGTAGCCTGACACTTCTATTTCCCCCCTAACCCGGTCACAGGTTCCTTATTAGTCAGGGAGTCTGTTTACCTTGGCTGTTTCCTTCATGGAACCCTGTTTCGATCACTTTTTTTTGTTGCCCCTCGGGCCAACGTCTCAGCCACTTTCTCTGGAAGCACACCACACTGGCCCTTGGTGGCTTGCCTAGGCTGCAACTTCCCCAGACTCCACGCCATGTGTTGCCCGGCCGCAGTACTCAAGTCCTTTGTCCTAACGGTTCAGCTTCGTCGATGGCAGATGCTACCTCGTTCGCTTCCGTCTTCCCCGGATCAATAGTTCCTCAGCTCAGTCTAGAACAAGCGCCATGTCATTTTTCTTCTGCCCCCCCCCCCCCCCCCAGCACTGCCATCTCGCGCTGAATATGGGCCATTTCGTCCACCTCGGATTTTCACTTGAACCCATGATCGACGGCAAGCGGTAGTCATCCCGCTACTCACATAGATGACGTAGTGATCTTAGCACACAGGATTCCCGTCAACCACATGTCTGCTGTGCAACGAACGCCCGATTGTCCCGAGCACCCTCCATCATGGCAATATGGCTTTTCTAGCACCTCCTCGATGTGAAAACATCACCGTCCATGGCCAATAGGCTGCAATGGCTTCGTCCACCTGCACACCATCTTCCGGACTCCAAAGCCCCACTCACACTTAATAATGTCTATCTTGGCAGCCGGTTACAGCCTTTCAAGGATCCCGGGTCTCCCCTTTCTCCTTCTGACCTCCTCTACCGCTCGGGTCTGAGCACTGTGGATATGAAAGCCAGCCAAGTTGGTGGTCTCGGACGGCCATCTGCCGCTCTATTGCCTTGATAACAACTTGATCCCTCTTCTTACATTCACTGATAGGATGCCGTGTGACTTCTAGTGAGTATTTACAGTTTCTCGATCTCACTCCTATTCAGCGGTGGTCGCGTCTACCCAACATCCCCTTCTTTGTTATCTACAGTGCTAGCGCTGATGGGTTTGATTGAGCCCCTTGGGTGCATTTGGATGGCTGATATATTTCAAGCCCCACCGCTTTTTGCCGGTTGATCTGTGATTGCTATGGTCATGATACTTGCGCTCAATACTATCTTGGTGTGAGAGAACTGGCCTTACCGATACACATTTACACACCATGACGCTCGGTTGGCGTCTTCATGGCTTCCACCCTGAGCAACATGAAGGAGGTAGACTGAGACAAAGCAGGACCAGTGCCGGCCGAGACAAGAGAAAGGGTGCCGTCGTTTACGAGTACTGGTAAATACGGACGCTTGTAGACGTACCAGCAGGCTACCATCAGGAAGCTGAAAGAAGTGCACACAGCATGTGAGCCGATGCAGGCGGGTCAGGCGGAGTCTAAACATAGGTCTCACATTACGGAGTTTAGAACATCTTACGATTAGCTCATTGGCCACCCACCGTCTCAAGGTGAGAGAAATCGGAACCAACCACCCACTCGGAGGATCAAGGTCAAGTGGTACCTCAACGTGGGGGTCTATTTGTTTCTGACAAAAAAATAGGGGCACCAGCTAAGATGGAACTTGGCAGTTCTTGATTCCTGTTTCCGAAGCCCGCTCATACAGGAGTCGCGTCGTTTGCTGGCTTTCTTCGTGTACCCCAGTCGGCCACTGACACACGACGGAGGGTGCATCCAGTTCTTGTTTTTCTGCCCGGCTTTCCTGCCGCTTGCCGCAACTGCAACGCGATCGACTCGCGGAGCTCGCTCGCCGGAGCAAGAAATCGGCCCGTCGGCGACGACTTGGATGTATCTCGTTTGGCATCTTATGGCCCTTAGTGCGCGCCCGAAATGGAGGAGATGTATACTCACATCGCACTTGCATATCCGTACCACGACATATCGACCCCTCTCTAGTCTGTAATATTGAAGAATAGAGGGTCCTTTTTCGCCACTTGCCACAGCGTGGACGAGTACGCACGCCTGCATGTGTATTTCCTGTCAATTTCTCTCTTGTGGTCTTCAAGTTTGCCTGCTGGTGACAGGTTAGTCTCGTGGACTCCTTTTGTATCCTCCGCTAATCGTGCTTGCTTTCTCCGTCTCCCCGCACATTCCCCAAAGGTGTGTGTACATCGTTACTGGCCCTTCCTGCACTACGGGTTTTCGCTTACTACCTTACTTGGGTGCCTTCGTCGCCACGGGGTCCACTCTGCATGCAAACATACATACCGACATACATTCAGCTTACTTTGGCCCCAGAAAGTAAGTAGGTACCTTGAGCAAGATAGTATCCATGTACAATTTGCGTTCATGAAACTCACTCTCTTGTATCATTTACTTGACCCCTTTCTAGGTCTCACTACAGGTTTTCGCTAGTCTCATCGGCTTTTCGATTTCACGTCCTTGATTTATAAGCCCACGCATGTTATGCAAGATGCTCGTTCGCCTCCAAGTGGTTGCATTAGTGCACTGCGCGAGGAGCACTGATCCCATTCTGTCTACATACGTCTTTGCCAGCCTCGAGCCTAGTGGGAGGCCATCTCATGACTTCCACTCAACACCGGGCTCATGATACCCACCCGCACAAACGATTACATAAATTGAAGGGTCTTTGAAGACCAGAAGAGAATAACACTGCATTTACCCTTGGGTAGCTCCGCTATCCAAGCTTGCCAAGTGTTCATCTCGGATTAGCAAAAATCAACATACTAATATGTTAAGTGCATGTATACTCTGGCAAGCTTTCCCAGCGAAATTAGGCGTCCAGTTGGACAAAGGCTATGTCCCACTGCAAATCACAACCTGCCAGATCATGTGAAACTTCACCAGGAAAAGGCGACGATAGCCGTCGTGGATGATACCTACCACCACCTAAGGTGGCTATGCACTTCTCATGTTTCACGATGGGAAAAGTACAATACATTTGCATTTGCTGCCAGTAGTATTCTGGTCCCAGGGCCCGCCTTATCGCCCGCCAGGGGTCCGCCACGAAGTTGCATTTCACCAGATTCTGCGCTTGCCATGTCAATAACTTTCCAAGAATGGAGTTGGATACTACTAATAATTGTGGTCGTACCCCCCAACGCTGGGTAGGTAGACGAGCACCGCATAGTTTGGCCGTGTGCATGACCTGGCGACATGCTGTACGCCAAACTCACTGGCTAGAAATCCATGGATAAGGGAGGTGGATGGACATGGAAGGTCCAAGTTCAAGTTCAACGAATTACGACCATGGGTACGTAGGCACCGATCCCCCAACCGATCGATTGGACTCTAGCCAATCTTCGCGAAACATCCACCATGTACAAGGTCCTTAACCCCACTGACCAGAGGAAGGTTACTAGGTAGTATCGCCCACTCAGAGCTCTAGTCTTTTTCTTGAGTTGAAAGAAAATGTGACTTGTTAGCCTGCACGTCTTGACCGACGGGATAGTGCATGCAAACCAACTAACTCAGTCCGTGACGGCCCATTTTGTGTGGGAAATCTCGTATAGAAAATCTGGATCGTTACTTGCGCACCCCTCAGTCGTGGTGGCATATGTGCATTCATCATGTTGTGGAACGTTCCAACTCCTAAGCGCATGAGGCTTGTATTGCAGATTTCGGGCTCACCGCTGATGGGTTTTTTTTATATTGCGATTGTGGATATGCTTCAACCTCTGAAATATCTGGATGCTCGTGTCTGCTTCGTGTCTGCTTTTGGAGTGGCGGAACCGAGTTGTGACAACTCGGGTTAGGGACGGGTCAATGCCTTTAGGATTCAACATGGGTGATGAATTGTTGAGGCACGTGAGATTTGCTGTGGCTCAAGGTTTGCTGCTGTAAAGTTTGTTGAGAGATGTTACGAGAAAGGAACTAGGGAGAAGAGTAGCTAGCTCTGTTTTTTTGCAAACAAAAGCACTATGTATCTTGTATCATCTCGTAATAGAGATGGCATACCTTTAAGAGAAAGACGTCGGTGGTCGAGGTAGGTATTAATGCACCTCGGGGCCGCTGACTCGAGACCCCGTATCATCGACATTGGCAACAACAATGTGGCAACTCTTTTGACTTTCTTTTGACTTATGGGCTGAATGAGCACATCACCTTCCTGTTCAGATAGATACCTCAAATTTACTTTCTCTCCCCTGTCGGGCCGAAATGTTAAAAAAAAGCGACAGGTTGGTGAAGAGCAAAATGGCAAAAATTATGGACTAACCCGGGATTGAACCGGGGACCTTTCACAAAGGAAGCATTTTGACGATGCTAAGCGAAAATCATACCACTAGACCATTAGCCCTAGATGTGGAGTACTGACTCCTGATTGTTGAGAACTGAGGCCGCAGCGTTTGTTGAAGAAGTCGAGAGTGTCTGGGCAAATATCGCTGCTGGAAGGCGAAGGTTAAAGCGACAGCAAAGCAGTGGCGACTTGGTCGTCACTGCCACCGCCAGGTTAGTACTCCTGAAAGCCACAGACAGGCAGTTATCCGTCAAAAGCACATGCGTAAGATAAAACATAAGCAACTGGCGAGTCTCCATAATTGTGAGAGGAATGCTAACATAAACTGCAAAGAGCGAAAATCTCTTCGACTAGATTCTAGTACATTGTTGTTTCCCTCGAGATCAAACCCCTGCACACAAACTCATCATCCTGGAACCTGCGTCTGCAAACTCGCCTTAATGATCTCGGCCCCCCGTTCAGCAATCCCATACACCGTCGCCATCGGATTCCCTCTCGTCGTCAGTGGCATGATACTCGCATCACACACCCTCAGTCCCCTCTTGACACTATACACTTTCAGCTCCGGATCCACCACGCCGCCCATCCCGCGCGGCATCATGGAGCACGTTCCCGTGTAGTGCATCGCCCCCGTGGCTGTCTCCCTCAGAAACTTCTGCACCGTGTCCAAGTCTCCCTCGAAAGCCCATGGACCAGGCGGCGCCCCTGGACTGCGTTTTCCATCGAGTTTCAGTCGCTCACCCAGCAATCCTGATGTAGCGAGCGTGGATTCGAGGAATTGGGCGTGCCGTGCTAGGATCTCGATGTCTAGCGGGTGGGAGAGGTAATTGGGGTCGATGGCGAGGTGGGGGTCGGAGGGAGATGATGTGGTGATGTGCACTGATCCGCGTGATAGCGGGTGGGATAGGATCACGGCGATGGTGAAGTATCTTTCTGAGCCTCCGGCGGGGATGGGGCCCAAGTTGCCGTCGGGGGCGTAGTATGCCCATCCTGGGAGGGAGAGGTAGTATCCTGATGCTTCGGTGGCAGAGTTTAAGAGGGAGTGGACGAAGGATTCGTGGGCTTTGGCGAAGGCGGGGGCTGTTTTGTTTCCGATGTTGACCTGAGAGTGTTTGGTTGACTCCAGGAGCTGAGTAAGCTCGTGCCTGACTTGGGGCGTGGTGATGCCTGGCACCGGGATGTGCGCCATCTGGTTGCAGTTGGTTTTGGAGAACGGGCCTGTCTTCTTTGTGGTGTAAGCCTCCATGGCTGCGCCGAGAGCGGCTGTGTCACCGCGTGAGAGACTGTCGATGGTGTCGTATCCTTCTTCGGAGTCGTCCACCGTCTCGAAGCTAATGGCGCAGAAGGGATGGTTTTGGAGGTTCTCGCCTACGTGCGGGTTGTCGACGACCACGTCGATGCCGAGGGATCTGAGAAGCGCTGCGTCGCCGATTCCAGATAGTTCGAGGATCTTGGGCGAGTTGATGGTTCCGGCGGAGAGGATGACCTCCTTGCGTGCGCTGACGGTCTTGGTCGCGCCGTCTTTGGTGTATTGAACGCCTGTGGCTACGATGCCGTCAGATGTGTCGAAAACGATCTTGTTGACTAGGGTTGCGGTCCAAAGGGTGAAGTTGGGACGGGAACTCGCAGATGGAAGGTAAGCGTTTCCAGAAAAACTCCTGGTCTTGGTGGTGGGATCGATGGAGTCGGGGTAGGTTACAGCTCCGGTGATGTTGCCAGACATGGGATTATTGTCGACAGGGAATCCGAGGCCGGCCCATGTGTCCCTCCACGCCTCTGGCCACTTGCTGTCTTCGTCAGGAATGGTGACTTGAATTGGTCCGCCCTTCTCGCCGTGCTTGGAGGGTGTAGTCAAGCTGTATGTTTTGTTGAACGCCTTGGAGAAGCTCTCCCAGTCCCAGCCGGGGTTTCCCAGTTCTGACCAGGCGTCTAGGTTGGCTTTCGAGGTGACGACAAAGTTCATGCCATTGAGTGCACCAGAGCCACCGAGCAAGCGGCCTTGGGGAAGTGAAAGCTCTCTTCCTCCGAGCTCTTTCTGGGCAACTTGTTAGCACTTCACCTGATTCAGGGCTTGAAGTTGAGTAGGTACCTGCGGAACAGTCTTGAAGCTCCAGTCGGCAGAAGTGCCCTGCAGCTGTGTCCACATGGCTGGAACATTGACGCGAGGATCCGCTGTTAGATCCTCACCAGCTTCAATGACCAGGACAGACAAAGATGGGTCTTCAGTGAGACGGGTGGCCAGGACAAGCCCAGCGCAGCCGCCGCCAACAATGATGAAGTCAAATTCCGAAGCCATTGTAAAGCAGTAAGGAAGTCGAGGAAGCAGTTGAAGACGAGACACTCACAATGTCGAGTTTAAGTAAGCCTGCGGAGACCACCATTGCAAGACGAAAGTAGTAGTACAGGCATATATATGCGTCTCCCCGCGTCGAGAAATAGCACCTCATTCGGACAATGTGCTCGGATTTGAGCTGTTGTGGAACCTATCGCACAGGTTCCGCGCCTCATGGCTGCAGTTGTCAGTACGACCAGGTAATACTAACCACTCATCGTCTCAGTACCCTTCCGTAAACCGCCGCGTAGCTTTTTGCCCAGCCATAGCATGCATGAGACCCAACTCAGTGAGCTTTTTTAAGTCTTGGGTTAGTTGTCAGAGGCGGGGTAAAACCGCAAATAGATGGTGACTGATAACAGACGTGCTTGTGATGTCCAATTTCCTCTCTTTGTAAAGCTGTCGTCGTTGAAGAGCAGACAAGACCTAGCTGGACGCTCAGAAAGGCTGTCAGTGGGATTCTGCGGCCCGAAATAAGGCGTGTGATGAATAATGTTTCTTTTTTGCTGCATTCCATCTCGAGGCGTGCATTTTTATCGATCTGTTGCGGCAGACCTCTTCCAAGAATGGCCGTGTTGCCACAAGTACCTCCTTCAACCAGTCATTGGGGCTTCCCCACTCACTAACAGGATGAAACTGTAGTCGTGATTCGAACGTTGCAGAGTGAGGGACACAACCGCCGTTAGTATTATCGCCTGCCAAGCCTCTCAGTCACACAAAAACAGTATTGTCGGGAATAGCATGATATTTTCTCCGAGTCCGGTCTTGGTCTATTGGCAGCATCCTGAATCACATTCCTTCCCGTGTCCTATTGATGTGATAGTGAAGTATATGCAGCTGGGTGGCCGCCCGTCAACACATTGAGAGCATAATGAGGCGGGTGGGAAATGGGAGAACGGGGGGCTGTTGTAGTACATGTCCTGTTACGTCCTGCTCGATGCTGTCTACCAACAAATCTGTGGTGCGCAAGTACATGAAATCGACTGAAAGACCGGTTGTACATGAGAGGGTATTAAAAGAACTTTTCCACCCCAACTGGTGCATTATGGGTGTATATGTCCCCCATGTTCTGGCTCCGGCTCCGGTGTCGGCTCGGGCTGAGGTGTCGGGGCGCCGTATGGAGGGAGTTTTACTGGGGAGGGGACGACGATGCCTCTGCAATCAAGATATCAGTTGTCAAGCTCTGACCACTCTACAGAAAACGGTGCAGACTTACGCGCAGGCGCTCGAGTTTGCAATCAGAGTCGAGACAGGGGTGTATCCGAGACACCCGTAGCAAAGGCAGACCTGATACAATATCATTAGCGCTGCTGTACTTATTAAATGGATAGTATTCTCGCCACAGTCGATAAACATACGCCTTCTCGCCCCCCAGGAATGCATTCGAAAATCTTCTCTGCGCTGGTCGGATTAAGAAAGCAAGCCGTGTTGTCCATGATGTCCTTGCAGTTGTCGTTGCCATTGATGTCGCAGGGGCCAAAGTCGACCGTGGGGAGAGCCAGCGCCAGCGCGGCGAGGCACGGCAAGAGAGTGATTATAGCGTGCATCGGGATCAATTTTGCGTGACAAAAGCTCAGCAACCATCGAAGAAGTCATCGTAGGGGAGCACAGGGGGGGCACACATATATATACCGCCTTTTCGTTCCACTATAATTGACATTAAATCATCCGCACATTGGGGACTGGCATCCAAGACTCGTGTTTAGGCTAGGAATGTTGCTAGAAAAGAAAGATTAATTTTTATTTATTTCTTCTGGATTCACCCGACTGTTCAGATGCCTCGGCTCATCCCGGCCGCTTGTACAGCCCCATATAACACCTGCATGCAGCCGGGTATTCCAAGTGTTCTGGAACATTGCCAAATAAATCGCCACAAGCCAAGCCAGGAGCGATGGGTTCCATACGTCAGATGAAAAAGGGCAATAAACTTCAAGGGGATGAATGGGGGCACTAAGGTTAGTAAGGGTTAGGGTTATGCGCCAATCTCAATCGGGAATAGCCAGCTCGATGACCAGCTGAGACGCGTCTCAAGGAAATCGAGCAATCAAAAATCTTCACATCACTGGCACGGGGCAATGCGTTTCCAGCGCCCGCATCACAATCAAGCATAGAAAATCCAGTTCAATGGCGACGCGCCGTCAGAGCGCCCGCATTGCCTTGAGCCTGCCCACGCGAACCGCTGCCAAAAAGAGGTCGGCCTATTTCCGGCAGCAGCAAGAAGACGCGTCTGAGTTTGAAGATGACGGCAGCGAATCGGCACACACTGCAACAGACGAAGAAGCCCCATCCATACCCTCGGATTCGGAGCCAGAGTCTGCTCAACTAGCGAAGAGGCGCAAGACCGCTACTGCGAAGAAAAAATCAATAGCCGTAGAGGTAGTGACGTCGAAAAAGAACGCTGCGCCAAAGTACAACCGTGACGAGACGAAGAAGATCTGCGAGACGTTGTTCTCAACAACCAAAGAGAAGACAGATAGCAGCAGCAGCTGTTCTGCCACCCGGATCCACGCCATCACTTACCACCGCCCTCTTCTCCTCTCCAGCGCTGCTGCCCGCGAAGCACTGCTATCATGGTTCGACAGCGTGAGCACCACGCGCGCCATGCCGTGGCGCATGGCCTGGGTAGATCCCACCTCCTACCACCAAGACAAACCCTCCGACCTGCGCAAGGTTTTGGAGAGGCGCGCCTACGAGGTCTGGATCTCCGAGATCATGCTGCAGCAGACGCGCGTGGCCGTCGTGATCGGGTACTGGACGCGCTGGATGGCCAAGTGGCCGACGATCCACGACCTCGCGGCCGCGCCCGCCGACGACGTGCTAAGCGTGTGGCAGGGGCTGGGGTATTACAGCCGCGCGACGCGCATCCACCAGGGGGCCAAGCTGGTATGCGCTGACCCGGAGATGAAGGGTATGCTGCCGCAGGGTGTAGCCGAGCTGGAGGCGAAGGTCCCCGGCGTGGGGAGGTACACGGCGGGAGCTATCTCGGCGATCGTATACGGACATGCTGCGCCCATGGTGGATGGGAACGTGTTAAGGGTGCTGAGTCGGCAGCTGGGGATTCTCGGAGATGTGAAAACTGACAGACGAACGATCGATGTGCTCTGGGCGGCGGCAGATGCTCTCGTCAAGGCCGTGGCACAGGACGGTGATGGAGTGGCGCCAAGCGATCGGCCGGGCAGATGGGGCCAGGCGCTCATGGAGCTGGGGAGCACCGTCTGCGCGCCGAAACCCAACTGCTCGCAGTGTCCTATTACAGCGACATGTCGCGCCTATGCCGAGGGCGAAGCCTTAGCGCAAGGCGTGTCTGCCAAGGTGGAAGACATCGAGGATCTGTGCAGCATCTGCGCCCCGTTCGAAGAGGCTGAAGAAGACGACGATGCTGTGGCAGCAAAGAACCCTGTTAAAAGGGGGAGCAAGCAGCAGTCTCTTTCATCGTTCTTCTTTACCGGTGCTGCAACGACGAAACCCAGCAAAGCGCCCACCGCTGCCCAGACAATGGAAACCACCACTTCGCACGCGCGCAAGTTCCCGCTCCGAAAACCAAAGAAACAGATCCGGGCAGAGGAAATTCTCGTGTGCGCGATCCGCCGGACATCAGACTCGCGATACCTGATCCACCGCCGGCCGGAGAAGGGGCTTCTTGCCGGGCTGTGGGAGTTTCCAAGCCACATCCTCCCAGACTCCAATGACAGTACCGCCAAGGAGAGGAAGGCCAAAGCTCTTTCTCACGTTGAGGATTTGATAGCCGATGGTAAGAAGAGCAACGACAACAGGAAAGCGGCAAAGAAATCAGGAGGGTTGAAATACATGGGCGAGCTGGGGAGTGTGCCGTGGGTTTTCTCACATCTGAAGTTGACGATGCATGTGCATCTCTTTGAGCACGATGATTTGGATGCGGTACTACTGGATGAGAAGGACGACACCCGCAAGCGGTGGGCTTCGAGTGATGATCTCGAGGCTGAGTCGATGGGCACGGGGATGAGGAAATGTTGGACATTGGTCAAGGAGTCGGGGTAGACTTGTTGGCGCTTTCACTGTTGAATTTACGTGTTAGGATAATTGTTGCGATAAAGGAGACTGCTGGTTTGTTCTCTTCTAGTACAGTGGTGAGCGGGTTCCTTGCATAAAGGTTGAGCATCAAACTAAAAGGCGTGAGTAGCAATAGGGTGTACACTTTACTGCTGCCAGTACCATGGGACATCGGTTTGAGAGGGAATATGTCGGTTGCCTATATAGGTACTGTAGTTGATGTGACCCTAGTTCCGAGGGCGGTCAGTGGACATGCCTATAGGGGTATATCGTAAAAGGGGTAGTGTAACGTTAGCAGTGGTAAGCTTACATCAATGCAAACTGCGTATTTTAGCTTGTTTTTCGTATTTTTCTTCTTAAAATATGCAGCCGAATGATATGCACCACAGCTGAAAAGGTACTACTAATGCCTGCCATATTTTGCCATATCAACTGGTAGGATTTCACTGTGGCATCCAAATGTGCCGGGGGCCGGTTTCTCTCGCCAGTGGGTGGCATGGGCTGAATGGTCTCGTAAGTCTGACCATGTCTGTCAGACTGCATGGCGAGACGGGCTCGATGTTGCAGAAGTGTGATATCTTGGGTAGCTCGTAAGCAGTCCCACCAAACTGCACAATACCATCGGTGACGGAAAAGACTTCTTACCTAGCGTTTTTACAGGGAGTGATTGGATGAAAGCCGTGACAGAAATGATTTAAAATATCACATTTCCTCTTGGCTTCACTCTTCATTCCCAGCACTCTCATCCTCATCACTGATCTCACAAGAAGTCATTGGCACTCCAGCCACAAACACAACTTCAAAACACAAACGAAGTACATCCCACTCGCAAACAATGAAGCCCACCAGTGCCGCCACTGCCCTCCTCGCCGCTTCGGCGGCCAGCGTCGTCAACGCCTACCACGTTCGCATCGGCCACAAAGAGTACAGTATTAGTTTTGGGGTCAAGATCTGCCAACCATTCTTCAAGGTCTGGGAGGACGACTGGACCTACGCCGGTGAGAAGGAGTTCACCGACTGGCCCAACGCGTTCTGCCCCACAAAGAACGACAAGTGGTGCAGTTTTTGGACGTGCCCGTGGCAGGTCGACGGCATCACGATCGGCATCCGCGTGGTGGAGGACGGAGGGGGCGACGGTGCCATCAGAGTCGAGGCGTGGAAGGGCAGCAAGTCGACCTGGACATGGTGCCAGAAGGGTACTTGGACGGAGGGGGGCGGGCAGACTCAATTCAAGTGGCAGTGTGACTTTATTGGGCTGTAGAATACCTTACGAAATGTTATGCTATTGGTTTGAGAAAGGCGAGGTTTGAGGCTCACTGGTTCGGGGGTTGAGGAGTGGCTGACAGCTGGGAAAAAACAGAAGAGGAACTTTCAAAGAAGTCGAGTGAGCGAGACAAGGTTTTTTAAACGGCAACATGCACTACAAAAATAAAAAGAATATGTACCTGTCCCATTCTAAGTCATAGCAAAGAAGAATCACTTATGACTTCTGCAAATCATCAACACCGACGCCTTATTGTCCCTTAACAAGAGAATTTAACAACCAACCTTTTCCAAAACCTTTTATTTTCACAAGCAGCCGGCACCTTGGCAAGCCTTGACATCAGAACTCAGCAATACCGCACCATTGCACATATTCCACCACTTTATGACCACAACAATCTTTATGCCACCCCGTGATGTCTTCAATATTACACAGAGCGCATACCACATCAGGAATGCATGTGAGATCTGGCGCCAAGAAAACAATGGGGGACCCAAACCCCATGAGCTCCGATTCCAGGACAACTAGCCACATACGACCATAGGCACTGGAAAATTCGGGATCCCGTCCGCTCTCCCATAGACAAGCCAGTGACCGCCAGACTAGTAGTTGGGTGGGTGACCACCAGCGAATCCCTGGTGTTGTATGTTTTTGGCTTCTGTCATCTCCTTTTTGCTCCGCTCGTCGTGGATCCATCCGTTCAGGGCAACATTGGGCTACGGAGTCCTTGTTTCTCACACAACGTGAAGTTTTAAGGGACTCACAAACAATGAAGATGTAAATAGAAAGTTAGACTACTTTACAAGGAAAGAAAAAGTGAGACAAAGAAGGTAAGACGAAGCTCGTAAGTAAAGTCAAGAAACGAAGTAAAGCCGTCGAGAAATAAAAAGGGGTAAATCCACCATGTACTGCTCCTTGTTGCCTTGATAGCCATCTATCCATATATCTAACTCACGCTTCAAGCGTACCGAATAACATAAGGGCAAGGCTTATTCCTCCCGCTCCAGCCCGCAAAGTTATCCTCCCGCACATTCGTTCCCGTCTGGAGCGCATTCCACATCCGAGTTCCCGAGTCGAGCATCAGGCCGACATGGTGCACATCCTTCGGGTTCGCACAGTTGCAGTTGTTGCCGCCAAAGTAGACGGCGTCGCCTGCGCGGCGCTGAGCGTAGGGGATTTTCCTGTTTCAGTATCAGGGGGTCAGCCTCTATACCCTATAAACAAGATATGGGTACCAAGGCCGACAGTGGAAGAGAGAAGGAGATGAAGGAAGAGAGAAGGAGATGAAGGAAGAGGGAAAAGGGAAAGGAAAGGACGTACTTGTACTTGCGTCTCGCATCACTAGCACAGTACATCTCATACGTGACACGCAGGCCCTCGCTGAACAGGTTGCGTCCAGTGACCTGGCAGACCGCCCAGCTCACGAGACCGGAGCAGTCGAACCCCTTGCGCGGGCTGCCCGTAGCGCCGGAGCAAGACCCGCCGGCCCAGACGTCTTTCATCGAATATCAAGTCAGCATTTAGACTCCCTTGTAACATGAGAGAAAGGGGAAAACACACAAGGAATACCCTTCGCCTCCTTCGCTTTATTCAAAATCTTCAGCGCCGTCGTACTCGGCTGTCCACCACTTCCACCGCCGCCACCTCCGGAACCAGGCAAGCAGCACTTAAAGTTGGTCGGACCAGGACACAAGCCCGCCTGCGTCACGCCAGAGCCGCACTGCGACGTCCAGCGGCAGTTGCCTCCCGTGCCGCACTTTGGTTTGGTGCAGCACTTGACGTCGTCCGGGGTGCTAGGGCACGCGCCGGTGATGAAAGTGCCCCCCGAGTTAGTGCACGAGCCGGTGTGGATGCAGACGCCGGGGGCGCCGCCCGCGCCGGTGCAGCCGCCGTTGAGGACCGAGCGGGTTTCCAGATCGGCAGGTAGGTCGGTGTCGGTGATATTTTCACTCGCCGTCACCACGGTGGTGAGGCACGCGAACAGGAAGGGGACGAGGATGGAGAGTTTCATTGTGATCTTCAAGTGAGGGCGTTGGTAGTGGGTTCAGAAAGGGGGTAAAAGGCTGTGAGGAGATTGTGTTGAAGAGGGAGTGGGAGGTGTTGGTGATGTTGAAGATGATGCTGTTGGTGATGAATTCAACGGGGATGAAGGAGATTCCATCTCTCATTTATACCCATCCATGATGCTTCAAGAAGACCTCACCATCCTCCTTCTTCCCCTGGATATCATCTTCTGACCGACAACGAGATTGGCTCATCATGCCGAATATCGGTTTATTGTCGAGTCAAAACTCGGGATCGATGTTTTCTCAAGAGATGTTGTTCGGTGTGATATCATAGCTGAGCAACTCAGAGTCTGTACTTTTGCTGGGGTCGTGTTCCTAAATTTGGTCATCCTGATCGTGGTGGCTGCACGTCAGAATCAAAAGAACCATTGATATTTCAGAGCACCAGAATGCCTTGCAATTTTATCAAGTGCGTTGGTGCAATCCTGATCCCATACGGCCGAAATATCTCTCTGGGAGCGGCGGTGATGGCGGGCGATATGAGTGGTTGGCTTTGGCGCCACGTCCTTCTAAGCCCTGTTCGGTGACATTTTCAACATGCCGAGATTGCTTGTCTTCTGGTCTGACTTAAGCGCCCGTGCGACCAGTTGGCATTTTTACGCATCACCACCTAACGGCAAGGCCAACAAAACCAGCTGAGTCTCAGGCAACAACACCCGAACGCATGGTTGTCGTCCCAGTCTACTTTTCCTGACCGAGTCCCAACAAGACCATGTATTTCGGGATGCAGAAGGAAGTATAATTACCCAGGGACAGTTCCTTCGGTTCGGCTCACCAACTTAGTAATAAAATAGCCAATCGGAAACAATAGCACGGCAATCATGAAACTGAGGGCTTGGCTCAGCCGCAAGCCACGTGAGGTGAGGCAGCGCATGCCTGAGGGGCAACCCCCCCCGCAAATATGGATTACGACCTGCACTGCGCTGCCGGATTGTTGGGAGATGATGGGTGGTGTCAGATGGAGTAACAACTACCGGTCGGCGAGCCAATGATGCTGACAATTTGCGGGCGTTGTGGCGTTTTAAGCATTCGGCGGGCGGGTTCGGTGTTGAAGGCAGTTGACTGGCGAGCTCTTGTCCGCTGAAGCGCCACGCTGGCAGGATACTCCAGCTTAGGTGGCAGTGTTTAGAGCCTCTGTTCCAAAAGAAATCCGTCTCTGGTCTTTTAAATGTCTGGAGTTAGTCGTATGCGATGGATCGGATATGGTTGTTCAGCCGATGTCTGCTTATCATAATTTCTTGAATGAAAAAGACGAAGAACAAGAGAAATGTACGTTAGATATTTTGAAGAAAGCTTTTCCCTTTTTAGTAGTGCAAGTTAGGAGTCTTAAGATACCTAATGAAGCAAGCATATTGGGTTTGGCACATGTTATCTCCTGGCTGGGCGGTAGTTCTGATGAGCAGATATTGGAACCTGTAGACAGTAACATAGTTAGTAGTGGAATGGCTCAACGGCTCTTCAGTTCAGAGTTGACTCAAGCCACAAGTGAGACTGCAAAACTGATCCGCGTTTAGTGTGTCGCGACTGGGGAAGGGCTCAAAAAGGTTTGAACAGAATGTAACCAAAATCCCTTGCAGCTTCGATTGTTTATACCGAGATTTATCTACATCACACTGGAAGCTCAGCTCAGAGCTTCGTATCGCCGCTCTTGGGCTTAGCCTCAGTCACAATCTCACCATCCTCGTTCATCGACATCTCCTGCGCCGTCCACAGCTCAGCGTACAAGCCAGCGCGATCCATCAGCTCGCGGTGCGTGCCCGTCTCTACAACAGTCCCTTCGCGCAGCACGATGATCAAGTCGGCATCGTAAATCGTGCGCAGCCTGTGCGCCACAAACACACTTGTCCGCGCCTTGTCGCGTAGAATCTCGTTGATGTTGGCCATCAATGCCTGCTCTGTGTGTGTATCGAGAGCGCTGGTGGCCTCGTCGAAGAAGAGGAGGGGCGGGTCCTTGAGAATCAGACGCGAGACAGCCAGGCGCTGCTTCTCGCCACCCGAGATCATCAGGCCACGCTCGCCAACCTTGGTCTGGTACCCGTGGGGCCAGCTCACGATACCCTCGTGAATGTGCGCTCGCCGGGCAGCGGCGTGGACCTCCTCGATGGGTGCGTCCAGGTTGCCGTAGCGGATGTTGTGCTCAACAGTGTCGTTGAACAGGGGGGTGTCCTGTGGCACAACACCAATGGACTTGCGGAGCGACTGGAGCGTCACGTCGCGAAGGTCTTGGTCGTCAACAAAGATGCGGCCTTGCTGCACATCGTATGATCGGAACAGCAAGCGCAGAAGTGTCGATTTGCCGCAGCCGCTTGGGCCAACGACTGCCACCTTCTTGCCAGCGGGAATCGTCACCGTCAGGTTCCGCAGGATGGGACGGTTCTCGTAGTAGCCAAAGGTGACGTTCTCGAATCGGATCTCGCCGCCCTTGGTGAGCTGTAGAGGCTTGGCATCCTTCTTCTCCTTAATGGCTACATTGACCTTTTGCAGATTGAAGAGCGTCTCCATGTCCAAAAGCGACTGACGGAGTTCCCGGTAGACAGACCCTAGAAAGTTGAGGGGAACTGACAGCTGGAACACCAGCTGGTTGATAAGCACCAGATCGCCGACCGTCAGCGAGCCATTCACGATGCCCTTGGCGCCAAGCCACATCATGACGGTCAGCGCGGAGGAAAAGATGATATTCTGTCCGCTGTTGAGGAAAGCCAGCGACGTGGCAACCTTGATGGAGCTCTTTTCGTACTGCTGGAGCGCCTTGTCGTACCGGCCAATCTCGTAGTGTTCGTTGTTGAAGTACTTCACGGCCTCGTAGTTGATGAGCGAGTCAACAGCAACGGTGGACGCCTTGTTGTCGGCTGCGTTGGCCTGTCGGCGGAACTTTGTCCGCCAGGCCGTCGTCCAGATGGTGAAGGCAGTATACGCCGTCATGGTCAGGGCGGTGATGGCGGCAAACTCCCAGCCAAAGTTCCAGG
The DNA here is from genome assembly GCA_033439775.1 of Podospora didyma. Classification (NCBI taxonomy): domain Eukaryota; kingdom Fungi; phylum Ascomycota; class Sordariomycetes; order Sordariales; family Podosporaceae; genus Podospora; species Podospora didyma. Next base: position 1,113,211 of record JAULSW010000011.1, read on the forward strand.
TCAAAATGCCGCACACCAACGAGATTTCGAGGGCCGTGGGCACGATGTGGAATACCATGCTCGTCAGCAAGAAGCTGATGCCCTTAGTACCGCGGTCGATGGCGCGCGTCAGGCCACCCGTCTGCTTGGACAGGTGGAAGCTGAGGTCCAAATGCAGTAGGTGATCAAAGGTGCTCCTGGCGACACGGCGGATCGCCTTCTGGGCGACGGAGGAGAAGACGGCATTGCGCAGCTCTTGGAAGACGGTTGACCCTATCCTCGCGGCACCGTACGCTAGGATCATTGTCCCAGCGGTAGTGGCCACGCTACCCCCAGTTGTAGCGAAATCGATGTTGAGCGAGTCGATAATCTCGCGGAAGTAGAAAGGCACGTTGACGTTGAGCACTTTTGCGCCAACGAGCAGGCCGATAGACAGCAGAACGCGCATCTTGTCGCCCCAACTGTCCTTCGGCCACAGGTACCGCGACATTTCCTTCATGATGGCCCAGTCAGCTTTGCGCTGTTCCTGGGCGCTCTTGTCTATGGCGGCCAGGGGGTCGACGGGAGGAGGCTGGCCGCCCTTTTTCGGCGCAGCGGTCGCGGCGTGCACATCGTGGCTGGTGTTTGACGATGGACCATAGCGGCGGAGGGGAGTTGTCGAGAAGAGGACTCGTAGGGACGGAGAGGAGGAGAGTGTCGCGGACAGGGGGAAAAGTCTTGGGGGTCGAGAGGGTCGGTACTGGGCGCAGGTGGATCGTGAGGCGAAGAAGCAGGCTCTCTGAGCGCTCTGCAAGCTTGACGCCATCACGAGTCTTGGTAAAGGCGCCATGAAGACGGGGAGCACAGAGGCATCTTCAGGGGGTTAAATAACCCGCGTCGTTGGAGCAGGCACAATTCGCGCGCCAGAGGGTCCGGCTGTCGGAGAGCTCTCCGACGATCTCTGGCGGATGCGACAGGTCGAGATGTGGATGCGGGGCTCAATCGAGCAAGGATGGCGACTTCCCAGGGAATAATATCTCGTTGGGATAAGCCTCCAGGTGGCTCTACCACACTGCGATAGTAGTGAGAGGGTTTTCTTGTCGCCGTCGCGAAGTGGTCGACCGCTGGTCAGCAAAGAATCGAGAAATGGAAGCTGTGTCAGAGCTGTGGGAAGCCCGGCGTTACGGCGGGTGGACCCCCCAATGATGCAATGGGGAGCTGCACCAACGTAATGGACCCCTGCACGTCAGACCTGCATTTGGACAGACGGGAGGCTCATTTATGGTCGACGGGAGCTGACGGGCAGGACTCTGCGACCAAGACAAAATAGGTGTCAAGATTCAAGGGCAGGACCAACACAAAACAAAACAAACTCTATATCAACCAAAGCCTCGGAAATATACGCGGAATAGATAAAACCGCAGCTATATAACGCATAGTTTAAACTGACCGCAGTCTCAGAAATTACTACGGTCATTTTTATGACAGAACTTTTAGCCCCTTTCCGAGCCTCATTGTGCGGAAAGCTAACAAAGATCTCGCGACTAATTATGGTTCAACATGAAGAAAAGGAATCATATAACGCCGAAAAGGAGCATCTGGAATGTTTTGATTCATGTACAAAGTAGGTACACCTTTCTTGCAACCCACAGACGCCGTCCAGAACGCCCGCCTCGGCTAGCGCAATAAGCTGACATGTTCAACGCCATAAACTCCTTCCCCTATCCAGTCACAAGAAAAAACCCCTCGCAATACAGACGCAGAGCTAGGAAGACAAAAATACAGCAACCCCAGAGGGTATAGTCCCCAAAAAAAGCAGGACTATACTGCAACATCGACATCCATCAGCCCATCATACGCCCTCTCCACCGTCCTACTCCCCATTCCAGGCAGCAACCGTAGCTGCGCGAGCGAATCCACTCTCCCGTATCCCGTCTCTTCACCATCGTCCCCTCGCAAGAGGTTGAGATGGTCAACTAGGTCCTGTGCCTTCTTCGCACCGAAGCCGTGCAGGCCCCTGATCAAGGCCAAGTCCCGCGAATTGATGATACCGAGGAGCTGCTTGGTGCGAGGCGACGCGGGCTGGCCGTCATCAAATCCAAGCCTCGCCGCCTTTTTATGAGTATTCTGCGTCTTTGGCCTCCTCAAGTCGTTTGCCTTGGCACGGCTAGGTCCGACGAAGTCTTCATCATCGACATCGGCTTCAGTGCCGTCGTATTCGTTGTTGTCGGCGTCCTTGTAGTCGTCGTCATGTCTGAACCTGAGCCTCTTGCGGTCTGCTTTGCGTTCCCGCTCCGCAGGCCCACTGGCAACCTGAGAGATATCACCTCCCTTTCTGTTACCGCTCATCGCAACTCCAAGCTTGGCGCGCAGCCGGTCGATTTTGCCAAGCAGCTTCGCCTGGCCTGGGAAGAATGGCAGCGCCTGTTCATAAAAGCGCAGCGCCGCCTCGTCATCGCCCTTCTCCTTCGCTTGCCGCGCCTGCAGCAGGAACCGCAAGCCGTCAGACCGTGCGTCGTCTCGCTCGTCGTGATCGATGCGCCGCTCCAGCGCTTCCAGCCGCCGCCGCACCTCCTCACTAATCTTGTGACTTTGTAAAGGCGCACTGGGTGGTTCTTGCACTGGCGCAGGCTGCGGGGCTTCTGGTGCTGCTTCCGCAACAACGACGGCGGCGCGGGAGGCAAGAATCTCTGCCACCTTCTTCTCGACCATTGCCTCGATCTGCTCGGCCGAGATGGAGAGCTGTTGTGAAGCTGGCGCTGGCTGGTAGTTTGTTGGTCGAACAAGCGATTGCTGCGTCGGCCTGGCCAGTTTGGTGGGGCGCGCAGACAGCGCATCGGCCGATTCGGACGGTCTCTTATGCGAGTTCGATCGCCGAAGCTGCGCGGTATTGGCTGCCGGAGCCGGAGCAGCAATGGTACGCGACGGAATAGCGGACGACTTGGCCTTGTCAGTATAAACACTAAATAGCTTGACAGGCTTATCTGATGCCTTCTCTGACGCTTTGGCTGCTAAAACGGCACCAGTGGCCACGTTATGAGCGTTCGCTAGTGGTCGCAATGGCTGGCGCTGCATGTTATTTCCCCCGAGTCCCGAGTTGGTGCGTGGCTGCTGTTTGAAGACGACCTCGTTCTCGATCTCGCGCACTTCAATCCGCTTCGCCCGCGAGCTGACGTTGAGGCTGCTGAGAGTGTCGAGGTGGTAGCTGCGCATTGGTGCCAGGTTGAGGATCATGATGGTGATGCCGTTATTCTGCCCCAGTGACAGGATGCGCGTCATCTTGGACTCGCGGTACGGGATCCGCTTATCACCGCGCGAGATGGCGTCGACGCACTGGCTGAGCACGAACAAACTCTTGTTAATGGCGGCCGACTCCACCAGTCTCTCCTTCCCGTTGTCTGTTCTCCGGTTGTCTTCGGATCCGGCCAAGTCAATGGCGGATGCCGTGCTCTCCTGGACCATATCTCCCGTCGTCTGCGTGACTTTAACCCTCAGGATCGCGTGACTTCTGCTGCTGTGAGCATTCAGCTTGGTGGCAGCGGTGATGCGATTACTGTTTGACTCGATGTAGATGCGCTCAAAGTCGCGAAGGTCTTCGCACGAACGCTCCGAGAGGCCGACGACGATAGTTTTGCCGTCCTTCTCTCGAAGGGGCAAGCCCGATGGTGTCCGCTTCTCAGGCGGCTCGAGCAAATCAAACACCTTATCATTATAGATTTCGTAGTAGGACAGAGCGACATCGACCTGCGTCTCGCCGTTGGAGTCCTTCGCAATCTTCTTCCCCCTACGGAAGACGTTGCTGAGCAGTCTGGGGATCACCCCGCGCTCTGCTAGCTTCATGCCACCGCGCATCGTGTGTGTCTTGCCGGTGCCGGTCACGCCGTAGGCGAAGATGGTCAAGTCGAGGCCCTGGAAGAGCGCCTTGACGTGGGGGGCCACTGCGCGAGGGTCAGCAAAACAAGACTCGGATCTTTGTTTTGGACAAGAGGAGAGGTCTTGCCTTCAGCCGTGAACAGCTCCTCCTGCGTCGTGGCCTGATCGTAGACGCCATTGAAGGCAAACGAGAACTCTTCAGACCCGTTCTTGGGGCTGGGGATCTTGACCATCGTCAATGGCTTCCCTTCCTCGACAGCCTCAGCGCGGACGATTACATCCTTGTCCAGCTCTGTTTCAAGCAATGGACGGATTCGGGCGACGACACGGACCGACATGGTGGTCAATTGAACATTAACGAGGGGGATGGGGCAAAAAAGGAAAGAAAAGCACCGCGATTGAGGTTTGTCGTCGCGAACCGTCGTCGAACATGAGAAAGCAGAGGCCAGCACGGTCCCAAGTTTTGGCGCAGATTGTGTTTGGCTGGGATGTTCTCTGGTGCTCCAAATCACTGTAGCAACCACAAGCTTCCTGGTGGAGCTCGGTGGGGCTTGAAGCATTGGTTGAAAGATGGGCCCGTGCACAAACTTCAGCCCCAAGCTTCTAAGCTTGCTTCCGCTGGGTCCAATTGCATGACGACGGAATTTATCGGACTTTGTTGGCCTCGATTTTGCATCGCAAGTATAAGAGGTTTGGAGCTGGCCACTATCGACGACAAGGACGCCGACGACAGCTCGTCACCCACGCCACCATGCGGGGCCAATTACCGCAGGCCAGGACGGCGTGGACAGCGAGGCTAACGGCCATCCGACCAAATTTTGTCTGCTGGCAGTGCAGGGCCATTCGAATCAGCGCATCCCCCACCACGATCTCGCGCCCAGCAGCTACCGACGCCTTCGGCGTGTCTCCGGGGGCGTCCAGGGACTCTGCTGGTACGCATTGGCTTTGAGAGCACACACACCGACATGGAAGATGGGACGCTTGCTGATGTGTTCCTAGATGCTCGATTTGAGGTGCTCGGCGCCCCCTCCTCCCTTCTGTCGGTAACTCTTTCGGCCTCGCAGAGACTCTACACGAGGAGGGGCACCTTAGTGTCTGTCGCTGGGAAGGTGGAAAATGTGAGTTCTCCTATTAGCTTTTACCCCTGCGGATGCTTCCATCCCATCTCGCTGACAGCTGCTGAGCTTCGCAGGCGCAATCGACTCTCTCCATCCTCTCTCCTCTGCGCCGCGCATTCCTGGGCGTGCCATTCCTTTACCAGCGCATCTCGTCGACGACGCCCATAACCGCCCTCATCGGCACCAAGTCGCCCTCGACAACCTTCTCCGTCCTCCACCTCGACGGTACAACCGACTGGATGGTCGCACAGAGAAACGCCTTGCTCGCGTGGACAGGACATACGTTGGCCGTCTCACCCCGCATACAGCGTGTGCTCTCACTCGCCCATTGGGGTAGCACACATCTGACAGGGCGCGGACTGGCGGCTCTATCCGCGCCAGGTCAGATCTATGAACTGACTCTCGGAGAGGGCGAGAAGATTGTCATCCACCCCTCGCACGTGGTGGCCTACTCCATCACTAAGAACCCGCCTCTGCCGTTCCGGCTAAAGAGCACCAGACTCAGCCTGCAGCTCCCGTCCATCCCCAGCTCCGTCGGGTCGGCGGTAGGGCGACTCGTTCCCGAGCGGTTATCGAGGTTCTGGGGGGTCATGCGAGGCACCGACACATACAAGTTCATTGCGCGGATTCTCTTTGGGCTGAGGACTGCGATGAGGAGATCCATCTGGGGCGACAGGCTGTTCCTCCAGTTCCACGGGCCGAGCACTATCCTCATGTCAAGCCGTGGCGTCAGGGTCCGAGATGTTCTGACACGAGACGACATCAACGAGATCGCCGATACCGAGGCGGGAGTGGTGCCTGCCGCTGTGGAGTTGGCGACGAAGCCCAAGCCGCTGGAAGATGCCAAGAAGCCGGATGTTACACCCGTCGCAATCCACGTAGCCAGCGTTGGCAAGGACGGAAAGGTCACATTTGAGGACCCCAAAGACCTGAACGAGTTTGTCAGGTGACGTCTGTCAAAGTGGGCGAGAACTCAACGAACCGCGTTCCCCTGTATCGATACGATAGAGAAGTGTTTATATTGTTACACCACCCTTTTTATTCCGAGTCCGTGGGCCGGATGTCCGATTCAACGCACTCGGGCCAAGATTCCGAGCATACAGGTTACCCACACACTGACATGATACACATTTCACGTTTCCGAGAGCATCCCAAACAGTTTTCTTCAGACAAATGGTTAACAATGAATGTGGTATTAATAGCCCGATTTCGTAAAGTCATGATATATACCTAAGCGCCGACCGTTTCTCGTGCTCTTCCAGAGAGTGTGATGTCCTGTTGTTCCTGTTATGTTCACCCCCATTCCCCAGTCACATCGTCACGGTCTTCATCTGGAATTCCTCCCCAACCGCTTTCACGCATTGATCGTCGAACTTTCGCGCAATCCCATCAACCTTCTTGATCTCGTCGTATTCGATAAAGGTCCAGTACATCAACGCGGCGGGGCAAAGCACCTTCTCTAGCGGCCCAAGGGAGCCCGACAGCGCCCCAAACCTGCTCAGAACGAATGAGCTCGTGTGCATCCATTGCACCGACACGCTCGTCCACGCCAAGCTGTTGAGGGCCTTCATCAGCCAGCGTGTGCTGGTTGCCTTCTTGCTCCGCGGCGACCCGTAGTACACCAGGCGGACACCATCCATGGCGGCATCGAAGGCCCCAGTGCCGTAGGTAGCCATGAAGGCTGGCACCTGATACAAGTCGACGCGGGCCTGGTGGTTGCTGCCGTCGTCGGTGTGACGCCAGTATGAGTAGAGGTAGGTGGCACTGATGACGGCGAGGTGGTGCGCCACCATGCGGGGTGGCAGCGACAGGACGAGCAGCTCGAACACGTAGCCAAGAGTTAGGAAGCAGAAGGCGTGGAACTGGTAGTCGAGCTCCTCAACCGTCTTTTTGTTGCCTTTGTGGAAATTGCCCATGCCTCCGAACTCGCTCTCGGCGATTATGAAGGCAACTGTGAGGCGCATGATGTTGATGGGGACGGCCGCGTAGAGCTGCTGCTGGCGGTGCTCGGGGTGCTCGGCGAATCTTGGCCAAAACTTCGGAAGCACCAGCGCGGCGAGGTATTTCCCGCCGAGCATGAGCAGCATGAAGGCTATGGCCACGTCCCGGTCATTTTCCCGGTCTCCGAGGAGAGCAGCAACTGCTGGAATCATGATGGGTCCGCAGGCAATGTGAGAGTGCCTGTGAGCGAGAGGGGATGAAGAGAGGATGAGAGTGAGGCGGGGGCTGCACTGTGATATGGAGATCGCGATCTACACGAAGTTTGTTCTGTTGCACGAAAAAGACCCAGGTTAACGCCCACATATAGGCTCCATTGGGAGGGGCATGATGACTTTAAGGTCGATGGGACGGAAGAAGGACCATCAGCCATGGGACGGACAATGTTGGGAGAACTCCACTGCCACGCGCTGTTCAGCCTTAACCCACACCCCCTCCGTGTCCCCCTCGACCATCGCCCACCCTGCTTCAGCCAGCGCCGCTGATACGCAAAATGAAACGGCGACACGCTGTGTACACAGCGCTGTGGCCCTCGAGGAGCAGCAATTGGCCAGATGTGCATATTGCAAATCCACCGAAAAGGCAACCAACCTGGCCCCCACACACCCACATTAACCCGTCGGGTTGTCCCTAGAGTCGAGGCAAACAGCTAGGTGGTGCAGGTGGTGCAACGATGCTGGCTGCTGGGCCTCACACCACGACAACCTCCCCACCCCCGGGGCCGTAGACGAACGAGCGAACCAACGTCGTGGAGCCTTTTTATCCAAAAGGAAATGCAAGCAATCGGGTGTGCGGCCCAAATCGGGCGGCTGGTTGTCTGAGTCAACGTGGTAGTGCATGCGGCGAAGGAATATATCGACCCACTTGGTGTGGGTTGTTCTTAGCCTGCTCGTTGCATGTTGAACAGTTCGATGAAAGAATGAGGGTTGAACTTTCACCGCTTTATAATGCATTGCATGCTGCATACTCATACATATGTCATGTATGTATATATGCGGCCGCGCCTTTGAGCGTAAAACAAATACGCGCATTCGATGGTTGACGCACTCACACCACTTTTTCGTTTTATGATGGGGGAAGAGGGGGAAGATGATCAGACATGGTTCGAAAAAAACTTCAAACGCGCGCCTAAGGCACAGAGGAAATCGTGAAAAAAGTCTGGGGTTTCCACGTGACTGGGCCGCAGGCGTTCTCCGGAAGGAACGCATTCCCTACCCCCATTACGACACTCGCCCAGTTTCAAACGGTCGTGCCGGAGACCGAGGGATGGGCTGGTACAATGCGGCAGGCAGCCAGGAGCCATCCATGGATGTGGGAATTGGAATGTACGTGCGCAAAAAATACAAAAAGGGTGTGTAGGAATTCCAGATTTCAACATTTATCTTGTGTACGTGTATAGGGTATATCAAATGCATTTGAGCAGTTTGCATGAAAGTCCCTTAGCTATGAATACATCCGCGCGGATGCAAGCGTTCAGCTCGCCTGTGCTGGCAAAAAGCACAGCCAAACGGATCATCCGCTCGCCTGCCCGCCCTTTCCCTTTCGTTTCCCGCCCGTTCTTTCCATTTCCCCTCTTCTATCTCTCACATACGCAAGCGCAACCTGGAAGTTCCCCAACCCCTCCCGTCCCTCTTCCACACCCCCACGGTGTCCGAATCGAGATACCTACCTACCTTAGGTACCTACTGCATGCATTTTAGAAAAACACCACCAAGGGCGCTAAACGGAAGATGGCAAACTCCGAGGCATAAACAACCTAACATACCTGGGTACTCCATGTGCGCAGCGCAGCTCTTGCGTGCTTTGCTTGCTTTGCGCTTACTTGCTTGTCCCAATTGGCACGTGTATATACCCGAGCCGACCCCCCTCCCTCCTCGAGGGGGAAACAGGCTTATTCAGGGTTCGGATTATTTTACCGAGGCACACACACACACCACACACCCCGCGTCTATCTTATCTGTCACGGTGTGTACACCGACTTTATATCAATATTTTGCTGGTTATGGACTTAATAAGAAATGGGAATAAAACGGGGAATAGGTAAAAGAAGTCTCGCCCAACAGGTTGGTCACTAATCACCAACGCTCTCTCCAGGTCTCTCACGCGACAAGATCTTGTGCCCAAAGTACGCATATAACCCTCGGGCAGATTGAATGCTGCACAAAAGCCAGGCTGGGCATAAAAGTCGTAGGTCGTGGTGTCCACCAGTTGGTTTTTCTTTTTTTTTTTTTTGGTTCATTGCTTCCAGTTTGCGCGGCCGCCAGCACGGTGGCGAAACATCATTGGTGTCCAGTGTGCACTGGGCCAGAAGTGTGGTGGCCGTTCCTCTTGGCCTAGCCAGCCGTGCTGAGAACTTGAGACCAGCCAGCCACTTATTAGGGCCCAGCCGGCCTACAGATACTCTGTAATCATTTCACAACCATTCGTTTACGAGCGAGCGAGAGAGCGAGATTATCAGCTCTCCTCTATCGGCCAATCACTGCAGTGCAGTGCATCATGCAATCAATGCATATCCCCCTCCCTTTCTGTCCATCGATTGATTCCGTTGGTTGGGTCCGGCCGCTCTTGCCCTGCCCTAGGCTGCCTGCGCTGCGCTGCCCGCATCACCCCCTCTCCAATGTCCGTCCGGATCGAGCACCTGCACCTGCACTGCACTGCACTGCACTCAGCCATACACGCACACGCACACGCACAGAGACGCATCTAAGCGCCCTCCCTCCCCATCATTTTGGGACATATTGTCATCGGCCAAGATGGGACGCGATACGGTACAGCACAGGTGAGGTTGGTGCATCATGTCATCGCATCGTATCTTGTGCCACCCTCCCTGCCTCCCTCCCTTGCATTTCTTTTTCTTCCAGAAATTCTGTCCTAGGTAGACATGCTGTAATTCTGTTGGTTGTTGGTGGACAAGGCCAGTCCGTTCGTCCGCGGGGAAATTTTCCCAAATTCGGGCCGCCGGCCGGATACCTGACCCTCCCTGAGTATGCGATTCTTTTCTGCACAGTTCACACAGCGGGACTCGGCTTCCGGCAATGGGACATGTAAAATTGTGGCGCGGTCCTGAAATCTATTCTCCCTGCCCATCCACGGTGGGGAAAAATCAAATTCATGATCAAACCTTGGCCTCTTTCTTTGATCGGGACTGGAGTCCAGGTCATGGGATCATCGGTCAATCCTAAGTTGGTTTCAGTATTATTTAGCAAATTATGTCAAAGGTGAGTCAGTTTCGGGGTTGTGAATTCGAGCTCATCACCAGCATGGCCGAAAAAAAGAATCGTGGCACCTTTCGGCCGCTTTTTGAACTTATTCGGAGTCATCATTGTGGGCCTGGAGATGTCTCTCGTGATTTGTTGCCGAGGGATGTTGGGCCTGGGAGATATCACGACAGCCGGAGGAGGTTGTTGGTCTCTGCTAGCAATCCTGGCGCCTTGTTATCGCGCAGTTGCATGCACGCCTCGCCAGTGTCTCAGCTAGTCTTGATTTTTGGAATCCCTTGCGTGCTCCGTGGTTATGGACCGTGTGAGATTGCATTTTTTGTGTTCTTTGTCTCTTTCTTCAAGGGTTGACTGTAGTGTGTTTGCCACATGTTTCGAAGTCTCTTTCCAATGTTGAAAGTTCTATGTACTCTACTATATATTCCTTTGTTATGTTACCGGTTAGGTAATAAGTGAAACCTGAGATTTTGATATCTCTGAACTGTTTTCTCATCTACCGGACTTTGAAACCTGATTATCTACCATGCATCCAGTCGATCGCGTTATTCACACTTGGGCAAACAGTTCTTTGTGACATAAAGTCTGACTAAATGAAAGACTTTCGCAAAGATTCAGAAAAGGAATTTCGTTGGATATCTCGTATTTACTAATAAGAATCATTTCAAGATTATACGTTGCCTTGTCCAAGTTCCCAAGAGGCGACACATGCTTGTCCCATTCCATTAAGAGATCCTATTTTTCCTTGTGCAATGACATAATTATTGTTGACATCCTCTTTCTGATAGATCACTCACATCCGCTATTTCAGGACCACTTTCTCGATGTATCTATTTCCCCCCGAAGCCACCACACTGTCCTACGTACCGTAGTGACGCAGCTAAGGGTGCGCGGGATTTCCTTCGGAACACAGAATACTCCTATCACCAACATATGCTGACCAATGGAACCAAGTCTATGGTCACAGGGACAACCGTACTGTACATAATGTAGCCGAAATAAGGTGCGTACGCGAGCAAATGACTGCTTAAGCGCCGTGTTTATGATAAGGTTCGGGATAAGTGAGAAACTGTGGTCCGCGCAGGGTGACTGGTTTGCTAGAACCAGTTGATATTTGTTGGTTCAGTCGTCCCGAACCACCGGGGTCCTAGGTCAGCCCCCGGACCTCAGCCACTCCGTAAAAAGAATCAACTTCCCGCACCCGACGATCTAAACCAAAATCAGCGGTGAGCGGTTCGATATTTGGTAGAGGAGTTGCGGAGGTCGGACGAAGCATTGGGGAAATCGCCGGGGCTTTGACGTTGGCTGATCTGCTGACGTTGCTGCTCACCGGGTCGACTGTGCAAACGATAATTTCCCTCAAACGCTCCCCGACAAGACAACAAACCTCCACCCAGCTTCCGAGTCGCCAAAAGGTCTTGCATCAGGGCACGGTGACTTATTTTCCTGCGCCGATGAAATACAAACGTCCCATGAGCTGGGACGAGTTTTGTGTAGCCAGGGAGATCTGCTGCACTTCTGAACGTGCAGATCTTGGCCTGCAGATTGAACTTTTGCACAACCGTTTTTTTGTGACACCTCCCTTGCACAGACCGCCCCCACGTTGCGACGAAACGGCTTTGAGGCGCGGAGGCTGCAAGCGAGCATTTTCCTACAGATCTGTACCCCTCACTCTTTCGATCTTTGTTAGCACATGCAAATACTACAATTTTACTTCACAACCGGTCGACATTATCGTCTCATATCATGTGCTGAACGTCCGCTTCGGCCGTTCGGTTTTCTAGCCTCCAGGTGACTTTAAAAACTGGAACGCGACCAACAACAAATACCCCATGCGCGACCGCGGCCAATCTGACCCCGTGGTCTGACCCGCGATGACGTGCGTCGAAATGTCACCACTTTAAAACCACAACTTCAAATGGCCCGTAACCGATATTATTTGCCATAAAGGTTATGTTTGAGGGAAGAAGCGGGTGGTTGAGTTGAATCAGATAAATGCGTTGTATTTTTCATCAAATTGTTGAAGCGTGCGCGTGACAAGGTTGGCTGTAAGAAACTTGGACTTCGATCTATGATGCAACATGGGAGTCATAATATCGCGATACTACTACCACGAACTGTGCATATTGCGCCTTCTGTATTACTAAAACTGGTTTCCATCATGTCAATCAGGCAAGTGGTATATTCTCGTTTGCCAGTTTTGACATTATATTCTGCTGAACCCCCCTTCATCTGCTAATAACAAAGAAACCGGTTGTCGTCTATTTGGCAAGCCGCCTGAAAAACCTGGTAGCATCCATCGACGTTACGCTGCGGCGCGACTACAAAAGCCACTGCAAGAGATAAAAATACAGTGCGGCTGTGTTTTTTTTCGTGCCGCTTGTCTGCAACCCCTCAGTACCACCCCAATTTGGTTACAAATAACTGGTAACCAAGGGAATTGTGTGCTACATTACCCCGTCTCTTCAATTTGTTTCAAATCTTCCGCAGCCTCCACTTGCCTGCATTATCATCTACCCCGAACCTCGCCGTCATACCCTTTGCCACATCTTCGAGTTTCCCATTCGCCTGATTCCCCGTGATCGTCATCTCTTCATCAGACCACCCACTGATCGGGTACATCAAGTACGCCAGAACAGACGTCTTCAGCCGTGGTTGTTACTGTGGCTGCCCATTTACCGTTACCCTCGAGTCCGTGACGACACTTGTGATTATCAGCAACCCCGTCGCCAGAACTGTCCCCAGGACTGGTAAGATCAACCACTGCCAGCGCACGATAACGAACTGCTTGGTGACAAACGCGGAGCCCTTCACCGTCATTGCATTTGCATTGTCGCCTCTTCTGAGGCACTGTTCCGCATCACATTGGTGAGCGTCTCGGCGAGGTTATTTGCCACCGACTCAAGAATATCGGCATCCAGGATGAGTAAGTTTGCTTTCGTGATTGAGTCGATAATATCCTCGTACTCCTTCTGGGAAGAGTAGAGGGGTAAAAAGTTGTCGTATGCCTCCTGGCTAAGAAGCCCGTCAAGGATCTTGAATAGCTCGAGCGCGCTTGTACTGCTGATGGTGTAGTTGGCTGACTTATCCGCCGTGACAAGTCGGTTACCCATGAGGTGGTTAATGGTATTACCGTAGGGATCATCAAAAGCTAAGTAGGGGCTGCGAGGTTACCTAGCCGGAGGCAAGCGATCCAGCCAAGTTGTTCCCCCCTGTGGAGAAGCCGGTGTATGTCTTCTCGCAATAGTAGAAGGTAATGGCAAGGATTTCAGGCCATGGTGGTGTTTTGGTATTATTCGCCATCATCCCGAGGGGAGACTCCCATAAAATGGAGTTGTGTCGGATTACGAGCCACAAGCTCGGAGTTGCCCCGAGACGGACCCCCCGCTCACTTGCCGAAATAGAACCCAAAAATTTCGCCAGAACTTGAAAGTAGAGTCTGTGCCCGTCCAAACATGTAGCCACTGTCGGGAGGACGGGGCATGCCCGTACGTCCGCGCCGGAATTATTAGAGAGCGGGCCACTTTGGTATTGGAGAGTTGCGTCACGGCTGAAGTCGGTATGATAGTGGAATCCACTGTCGTCGAAAGCGTTAGGGATCCGAGCAGAAATATTGCTGTACGTGCAATTTTGCAACGAGACGTCAGATGCCGGCGGTCCGAGTTCAGTGCAGTCGCGTGTCGCCTCCTCTGTCGCATTGTGAAGGGCGGCGCAGACGCTAAGGGACCTGAAGGGTGGCTAGCTACAAGTTGCTGCTGGCGGTGGACATATATAATGAGGAGGAAGAACCTGGCCCGAGACTCCGTTTCGGATGGCAAGTCGAAGACGGTGTGAATTGCTGATCAGTACTAGTTCTGAAGCCACTAGTAGTACGTATTCGGATATCAGCTGACTTCTATTTGATCATGATGGGCGGAAAGTTGAAGTACCTCGGTAACCATACAACCATTGGTGTTCCTTGCGGATTTCTGCAAAAGCCTCACTGTCGTAATCTTCAGCAGCAACAGCCATCTCTGCCGTTGTATTGGTCAATACGACTGTCTGGAGTCGGAAGTCGAGGATGTTCTGGGCGCTGGGCTCAATTCCCAAACCAGCTACCATGACTAGAGCCAGAGTCGACCCTAGCACAGAGCCGGCAGAGACTCGAGATAGCATGAGGGCAGATCCCCAAGGTCCACGACTTGCATCGTCGAATATCTGGAGATGACACAGAGGCTGAGGTTGAAGCTGCATGTGCCTCCACTTCAGCTGGCTGATACAGAACGCCACGACTACCATGACTGCTGCTTTCCCCGTAGTCGTCAAGATTGCGATGGCAGAGTTGGGTTGAATGGATAAAGTCCAACCCGCGCGTGGCTTGTTCTGCCTTCATAACAGGATGGTGATGACAAGACACATGCTACCGATGCTGAGCAGAGCGCCTGCTGTTTTCAACCACCACCACCACTAGTCGAAAGCTTCTGCGGGCTTTCGAGCTTGCTCGTCTCTTTGAGGTGTCTCCCCGTTGATGGTGTTAGGCCTTGCCTCGTCAACATAACCGATAGAATAAAACGGCTGCTGGGAAGGCGTAGCAGGAATTTCTCCATGTACAGATGTCCGCTGCATGAACATATTCGACATCTCTTTGTCGATGACGCCTGGCGCTCTCTCAACAGCGCTCAGGGGAGAGACACGCTGAAGGTGTGTTGCTGTTTCCTCATGCACAGCTGTCTGTTGCGTGCTGGGCATGAAAGGCGTCGCAATAACGGATGAGTGTGAAGCTGATTGATACTGATTGGGCATAATATGAGAAATATACTGAGTGTCTCAACGATTGTTCGGAAAATCTTCTGAGGGAAGTGGGGCAACCTGGGTGGAGTTGATATCCAAAACCTCGACGATTGAGCGAATTGCGCCAGGTATCCTGGGCATAAATAAAATAGGGGGTTTCAAGATGTCCGCAGATTTTACTCGGATTACGGTGGCATTGCGGCACACAGTTAGTAATCGTTGCCCCTAAACCATACGGTGGCACTTTGTAGCTGGCAGCTGTAATGAGCCAATTAGATACATATACAGTTATCGTATATGCATTGTTCTTTTGTCTCTTCGCCAGTTAAACCTTTTTTTGGTGTGCATCAAACACTGGCACAATCCCCTACCTCGGGACTGTCAGGTCTCACAGGAGTATACGCAGGCAGTTCCGACTCCCGCCTTCCAACAAGCCTCTCTTCCTCCTCCCCAACATCAAGCTGCTCCGGCTCCGACCTCGCCACCCAAACCATGAGCCCAAACACAACCAAACTCACCGGCGTAAACACCCACCCCGACTCGAGGTTAGCCGGCCGGAATTGGTAGTCGACGAAGTACGAGACCACTCCAATCACATAAGCAGCATGTATGACCAGCATTGGGAAAACAAAGTACATCGCAAACTCATGCCCGCCCTGTCAGTGTCCGATCAAAACATGGTTAGCATGCAACCTCTCCTTAAATCATGGCATTGATTGAGGTCATAAACTCACAAACATCACCCCCAAAAACCTCCTCCTCCCCTTCGCCCTGACAATCAACCACAAGGCAGCAACCACAGCGGGTGTGTCAAAGACCAGGAAGAGGGTAGCAACGACCGTCGGGCCAGACAAATATGGACGGATTTGGCGCTGGACGTAGATGTAGAACACGTTGCTGAACAAACGTAGCGCGAAGATGATGATGCCCATGGCTTTCCCGCTGGTGGGGAAGGTGAGGGTCGGGCAGGTGCGCGCTTTGAACGCGGACCAGCGCTTGAGGGGAGGTTCAGCCGTTTTGTTCATATTTCCTGTCGCTACTGTGTTGCTGATTCAATGGGGTGATGGTCTGAATGGTATAGTCGCCTTCAAGTTGCCTGATCTTGATTTGCGTTGTTGGTGGTCGATCAGGATAATGGTAGAGTTGGTCGCCGAAAATCCAGAGAAGTGGGATGCCATGAATGATAAAGGAACGCAGGATTGGGTCAGAAGAGGCTCAGAGGCTCCGAGGTGTTGTCACCTGCCCCCGCACCTGTTTACCGATGGCGCAGCACTGGTTTGTCGGTCAACAGATGGAAACCAAGTTGGTGGATTGCGATCCGCCAAGGCCCAGCGTCACATGTCAGATCCCTAAACAAAACGGGGACCGAGATAACAAACCTAAGGAACCACAATTCAGCCTTGCCGTCTTGAGACTTAGGAAACTTGTCAAACAACTTTTCAAGGGCATTGAACAGGAGGAAAAACAATCTCATGAACCGTGGCCATTGGAATAATTAATAGACTTGAAGTTGCATGGGGAAGAATCCAAAATAGCTGCTAACAACTCAACCAAAGTGTGTGAGGTACCTAGGCCAATCCGCAGTTTCGAAGGCAGAGTCGGGTAGTCGTGGTATACTGGCGACGCTCTCAGCCATGAGATAAATTCTGGAGACAATATAGACAATGATCCCACACACAGAGGTAAACGATATAAACAGTCAAGAGACTATCCACAAATAAATAACAACGCCCTCAATGACGGAATAAACCCATCTTGGCTGTTTTTTGGGGGATTTCTTCGGAACAAGATGAAAGCAGATCATGACGACCATAAAGAAAATAAACTGACACAGTAGGAACGGAGTCCCTCCTGCGATAGTCAGTCCTGAAGCGCGCCAGAGTTTGATCTCAATGTCATTGGCAACGGGTGGGTTCCAGGCCAGCAAGTGAATGCCGCCATAGAGTGCTCCTACAATAAAAGCGTGCAAAACGCTGATATAAATTCTAGGACTTCCCTGCCCTGATTGCAGCTGCCGACGACGAGGGGAATTTTTGTATCCTGGGGGCGACGTATTCCGTGAGATATTGCTGATGAAGTTGATCTACAACGGGAAATGGCGGAAGAAACTCGAAGTACTCGTTGTTTTTGCGTTACTTGTTTGATAACTCAAGAATGGGCGGGTACCTAGTAATATTCCTGGGCCTGTTTCAACCTCAATATTTTAGATGATGAGAATTTAATAAAGGGGAGCTGCATTGCCTTAAAGCCGTAACTGACCAACTGGGTGTGGTGAAGCTTTTTGAGTGATTCAGCTTTGCAGAAGTCGTCGTATGACATCCACCCCATTCGGTCAATTGAACTTGAAGAGTTCGAACCATGCGTGCCCAG
Organism: Podospora didyma; assembly: GCA_033439775.1. NCBI lineage: Eukaryota > Fungi > Ascomycota > Sordariomycetes > Sordariales > Podosporaceae > Podospora > Podospora didyma. The sequence continues at coordinate 1,130,513 of JAULSW010000011.1, forward strand.
AGATAAAAGTCTTCGGCCAAGGGATAACGACGCGATAGGCCACTCCCTGAAAATATTGGATGACCGCGGCGAAACCCAAAACCGAACACGCTTTGCCCCATGTAAAGACGGCAAGCTGGCAGATTGTCGGCGAAAGAAGGTCTGACATCATTATCAGAGACTTGCGGACTGTTGAGGTGTTGACGCACTCCAATGCACACCATTGTCTTGTTTCGGGGTCAGCATCCAGCCCTTTGGCGAGCGACTCCATTAGGCCCATATCAAGGTTGCCACAAGCTCCGCGAGACTCCAGTGCGATGGTCCACTCATGTCGTGGTGAGATTGCTGGTGCGGAGACTCTAGGGAATTCCCCAGCCGCCGTTTCTTGGTCGACGTTAGGCCTGGACTTGAGTCAAGCGGTGCAGCTCGGGGAGCAGAGCAGGCGTTCTTTCCGTGGGTCTGACACTCAGCCCCACGGAAAGAACGCCGGAAAGAACGCCTTATTGAGAGTGGGGGTGTGGTTGCACAACTTGGAATTAGCGCGGGAAACACGGGAGCTACAATGTACCAAATGAGCTTGACAACCCCTCTCGAAGCCCGGACTTGGGCGTTTACCGATTTCACCTTCGCAAGTTCGCGTCCATGCGTGTGTAGATCCAGGACGCCTCCAATCTGGTCCGGACGGGAAGATGTGTATATTAACCCGTGGTTCCATCACTAGAATGAACACACGACACACGACGCCCTCTGCCCTGCCGAATTTTCACCACCTATGACTTCAGAGCCGAGGAAATGACCAAGAGTAGGATTAATCTCAGCGACCAGCCCTCCTCGTCTAGCTCCCTTCCTTTCAGCCAACAATAACTAGTAATAGTGATAATGCCATCGAGTCAGCGTAGAAGCTTCCAGATTGCTCAGACCAAAATTATAATGACAAAAAAAAAAAAAAAAGCGCAGCACCATACCTAGCTAAATATACGAACTGAACGTACAATTAAAAAAGTCGTAAATCAAATCTAATTAATAATAAGTAAAACACATTTATTAGACCGTTCTCCCCCTCAGCTGCATCCCAATGCCTCGCTTTCTAAACAATGACTGTGTAGCCCGATAGAGAGATAATGACTCACGTCAATGTGCTGTGCCCGCCAGGGCATACTCACATGGAAACTCAGGGAAATAATATCGGAAGAAATGTGCACCCATAGACCTGCCAAACTTGACGCACATAATAGATTTAAAAACTAAACTGGGTGCCTGCTTCACGAATACACCTTCTTATTGACAGCTAATGCCTCTATTCTCTTAATAATGCTAGAGGTATGTCAGTAATAGCAGACTAGAGATAAGTAGTACAATAGGACAACGACTCGAGTCGTTGTGCTGTTCAGGACAGGGCATATTGAAATAGAAACTCACGGAAATAATGCCGAAAGAAATGTTGCAATTGTCAATTTGACAGACCTGACGCAGACAATAGATTTAAAAAAAACCGAACGAGGTATTCTGCTAACACACCTTCTTAGCAAGAGCTAATGCCTCTATTCTCCTTTTAATGCGAGAAGTATGTCGGCAATAGCAGACCGTAGATAAGTGATCACAATAGAAAAAAAAAAAAAATAGAAGTTAAGCAAACTACACAGTCTACTATTGTCGTTCTTCCAGCACGAGTATAAATACTTGGTCTTTTTCTCGTAAAATTTGCTTTTCTCTTCTCCTCTTTAGGCATCGTATTAGTAAATCCATCACACCTCGACCCGGTACTAGCATCAGCATCGCCATCGGCGTAGACATCTCTGTGGTCCTGCCTCTCGACACCTCGGTGTGCCCTGCCCTTCTGCCTCCCTCTCTTCTGGCAGCTCTATGCCCCCCTGCTTTTACCTCTCCCCGGGCATCGTCCCGGTCCTCTCTCTCGACCTCTCCCCGGGCATCGCCCGGGCCCCCTCTGCCGACCTGTCTCTTGCCCCGTGCCTGCACGGCACCACCGCCGCCAGCACCACCATGTCCCCTCCCGCCCCCGAGACCACCACCGCTGACCGCTTCCTCCCCGTCTCCCCCGCCGGCGCCCGCAACCTCGAGCCGCCCGCGGGCTGCCAACCAGGCGGCTACCACCCGATCCACCTCGGCGATTTCCTCGGCCCCAATGGGCAGTACGAAATCCTGTGCAAGCCAGGCCACGGCAGCAACTGGACTGCCTGGCTGGCTCTCGACCGTTCCTCGGGCAGTATCGTGGTGATTAAGATATGCACGGCGGCGGCCGCCGCACCACCCAACAACAACACCACCAACAGCATCGGCATCAGCAGAGAAGGGCGCTGATCCGGGCGCTCCCTCCAAACGACAACCGGGTGGTCGGTCTGCGCTCCGTGTTCTCGCTGGACGGGCCCAACGGCTGGCATGTGGTCATGGTTCTCGAGGCGATGGGCCCTGATCTCGTCGACGTGCTGAACCGTCAGTTTCGGTTTGTCTCTCCCTCTCCTTCTTCGCCTAGGCCTCGTTTCCCCCTGCCGCTTATCAAACGCATCCTTCGGAATGTTCTTCGTGGGCTGGTATTCCTGCATGACCAAGACATCGTGCACAGCAATCTGCACGCTGGTAACGTCCTGGCGAATATCGGCCCGCTGGGGGGCGCACACATGGCGCAGCAGCTTCGACAGCAGGGAAGCGAGTGCCGAGTGCCGCGTGCCTCTTATTCGGAGAGATGGCCAGCCTGCTGATTACTGGGCGCCACGGTGTTTGGTCGAGCCTGCGCCGCTGGTTGAGTGGCTGGATTCGTTCGGGGCGCTTGATCCGATGGTCAAGCTGACTGATCTAGGTGGCAGGTTTTTTGTTCCACAGCAGGGTGGTGGTTATCGCGGACGGGTGGCCGTCAATGTTGCGCTGCGGGCGCCCGAGGTCATCCTGAACTCTCAACCTGGTCAGTATCATAGCAGTATTCCCCTCGGTAAGGAGATCGACATCTGGACGTTTGGGTGCTTGACGTTTGAGTTGCTGATGGGCGGTTTGCTCTTCAAGGAGTTGTCGGAACTTGCTCCAGACCCGGAGATGAACGAGGAAACCAACAACGAGCATCTCATCCAGCTGGTTGAGGTGCTGGAGAAACAGTTTCCCCCCCTGAATGGCTGCAGAGTGGCGCCGTGGAGACAGGTATTTCGACGAACAGGGACGGCGTCGGGATCTAGACGGTGACAGTGATGATAACAGTGATGATACATTAGGCTCCGGCTCGGACTCGGTTCTGGCTGAACCTGACCAGTTCAACATGCTGGAGAAGCAGCTGGATGATGGTAAGCCCGCGGATATGAACGAGGACGAGATGCAGCTGGTTCTGACGATGCTGCGCCGGGTTTTCAGGCTGGAGCCGTCGCGGCGCCCCTCGGCCCAGCATCTGCTAACCCATCCGTGGTTTGCTGGGGTTTGAGGAGATGAGAAGTTGTCGCGGGGTGGATTGGTTGCCAAGGTGGACATCGAGCTGATATACTACACAGATTGCTTGATTTGCAGATGATGGTTTTTTTGTGGGTGTGGTCGATCCTGACCAGGCTTGGAATTGAATTGCATTGAAGAACCTTGTCAGTTCCCGTGCTTCTGAAAACTGTGGAGCTTGTGGTAAAATGAAAGACGATCGACCATTGATAAAGAGGCCACTCATTGATAGACTTAAAGAAAATTAATGCGCTATCGTAATCAGTCTGTTCCAGTTCTGCTTTGGGGAGTGAAGGGGGAGACATTGACATTTACTGCAACTGTCTGGTGCACAGCCGTACGGGGGAGAGTTTTGTGTATTTTAATCTCGCGAGGCGTTTCTCAACGGGTTGCTATGAGACGATGATCCCTAGAACATGCGGCTTCGGTAATATTAAGCTTCGAGTCACGGTTTCAGAGGATGTATTTTCTATGAAGTTGGTGCCAGTGTGATACTTATCAGGTAATCCATCAGCGCCGCAGCGCTCCCGCCACCACCCTATCCAAGTTCTCATCCTCTTTCAAGCCCAGCAACTCCATCGCAAAGTCCTCTTCCTCTTCCCAGTTACCCTCAATTACACCCAGCGCAAACACCAGATCCTCAATGGCCTCCTTGTCCCCCGCATCGGCCAGCGTTTTCTTCTCTGCGATGAAAGCATCCGTATCCCGGAACTCAGCCTTCCACTGCGTGCCGGTTGCCCGTTCCAACGCGCTGAGGACATCCAACTGGGACACGCAGAAGCTTTGCACCATGAGCACGCGGTTCGCCGTCTCGTCAGGGCGCTGGAGCACACTTACCACGGCCTGCGCGACGCGATGCAGCGTGGACAGTGAGCTCTTCTGTGTGCCGTCGCCCAGGATCTCAGCCGTTTGGGTCTCCGGGTAGAAGTGCAGGAATCCGTTGGTCAGGCCCCAGTCAAAGAAGTGTCCGTTCACGAGGCTCGTCCAAGTAAACCCCGACGAAGAAGCGGCGGCAAGCTGTTCCAGATGCTCGCGCACGCGGACTTTGTTGTCGAACAGAGATACAAGAGCCCTGGCGCGAGGGCTGCGTGCGTCGACGCTGCCGTAGTCGGCTGGGATGAAGCGCTTCACCCCAGCGTCGGCGGCAGCGTCAGCGAGCGCGAAGTGCGCGTTCACGTCAGCCAGTGGGAAGCACGCGATGACGGCATCCTCGCCCGTCAGGGGCTCAGTGAGCGTGCTCGCGGTCCAGGTCAATACCTCGATGACGCGGATTGATGGATGTAGAGGTTCAGAGAGGCGGGAGGAGGCGCGTCGGAGGATGGTGACGCGCTGGAAGGGCGGATCGGCGGTGAGGAGGGCTTTAAGGACGATAGAACCGAGGTTGCCATTCGCGCCCACGATGGTGACGTTTTGAATCGTCATTGTAGAAATCAAAGGCTTGGTGAGAGAGTAGTGGCGGTCTGGATATTGGTGCTTCCTCCCTTTTAGGTATAGCAGTGGACGGACGAGGAGTTGTAGTAGCGATGGCGCGTGTCTCTAGCTTCAGTGGGTACATTACCGACATGTGGGGAAGCTGTCGACTGGGGTATGAGCAACGAATAATCCCCAAGGCGCGATAGGCCTCCACTATGAATTCCTCAGGCCCAATCGCCTTTCGGGTGACGGCGCTCCCGACTTGCACTCACTCTATCACTGCCCATCCCCCCCCTCTGCCATCTATCTTACGCTCTTTCCTGCCCTCTAAATTTTTAAAATTTTTTTTTTAAAAAAAAAAGAAAACTAAAGATTGCCAAGAGCGATGCTGCTACCTTCCAACCGCTGGACACGTTTGATGTGGGACGCCAGCAGCATTCCGAAGTTTAGTGCGAAAGACTGCCACTTCGCTTCTCAAAGACGGAAGCTGGCCGTTACCTTTTTCTTTGGAGGAAGCGCAGCTGAAATTGATGGATGTTTCGCTGGTCAACCTGGCAGACTGACAGCCGCATTCAGCAGGGACCTTCCTTCCGTGCCGCAATCCATCAAGCCTCTGTCAGAGAATCAGAGGGCCTGCTTGTGTCAAGTCCGCGGCGGCCGCCACCAAAGAGAAGGTTGCGAGTTACTCAAGTTGCAGTTGGAACATTCGGAACATCATCGAGAGGATAGATCGATGCCAGCTCTCACGTCGTCTCACCCGATTCTCCCCTTACCAGCAACCGTTCTCGCACCTCGTGCCAGCATCCATGAATCTAGGCACGAGACGTCTCCTCGACCCGCAAGAAGCGAAGAGCCTAACCGCTCCCAAGTCACACCAGAAGCGATGTCTCTTTCGGCGCTTTGCCTAGAGTAAATCTGGCAGGAAGGCCAGGCTCATGACAGAGCAGTCAGGAAATACATTGACCGCGAGGGCGACAATCGACCTCACAACAACTCAAACAATCACTCCGGCTCGTATAAGGGAAATAACAACAGCAGCCGTAACAACAGCCATCACTACGGCAGCAATAACGGGTGTGAGACGCCTGCTAGGTCCGTGGCTTAGCTTGCGTAGGATTTCGTACTGTCCCCAAGACCTCGCTTCCTGCCCGCTCCCAGCAGCAGCCAGCACCACGATTGCGGCCAATTCCTTGCCCGCAGCAATGACCATCACATGGGCGACAACAAGCGGAAGGCCGACGAAGACGACGACTCTGTTGCCGTCAGTCTGCTGGGAGTTGGAGGATTTGAGCTGTTTGGATCACCTATGTGCTCAACAAGTACCCAGAGGACCGCTGCAAGGTCCTATCCTGGAGGAGTTGCGTCCTGGAGAGGCAAAACGCATTGGATACAGCTCCAAGAGAAGAAGGCAAAGCGTTCAGACGACGATCGGCACTCTGAGCGGCATCAGCAGCTCTTGCAATCGGCATAGTTTATGGTTAAGACTACGACGGTCAAGACATGGGATATGGTTTTCTAAATGGCTCATGGGACATACCTAGATAGAGGCTAACGTGGCGTCCCAACGGGGAAAGCAAAAACGACGATGCCAAGTTGACCTTTCGGATGTCACGGCAACATAGAACGAGATGACCTTACGAGGACTCAGGTTTGTCATTGGAAGCAACGTGGTGAAGGGAGAAAGGAAGCAGATATCAACGTTCGCTCACAAAGTCACATTGAGGATGCCCAAAGCTAAGATCGTTGTGGGTTTCAAAATCAGTGCTATATCATTATCAATACACCAACGCACACAAGCGCCATGCCGTCATCATCCTATTAGGTCCTTTCCGGCGTCAGACCACCCTCGTCCCTCTCCGTTCTTCCCCCAGTATTTATCCCGGCAGACCGCGTTAAGCTGTGCTAAGAGAACTGGGGAGCATGAAGGCATCAGACTTACTCATCGTCCCCCGGACTGCTTCTCATCGCGAACCCTTCTCATGGTTAATGGCTGGTTTCTCCCAGTAGCGCCGACTTTCTCTCGCAGAATACCAGGGCTTCTCGGCTTCTTCCAGTTGCCAGGTCAGCTGGGAACATTCCTTCACCTCTACAACATCATTCAGGCCTCCTGGTTAGGGTCATTCTTTACCTTATCCCTCTTTGGCTGACCAGTCTGAGCAGGAACAGCCGCTTTCTCACTCTCCTCCCTCTTTGCCTCCGCCTCTCGTCTTCGTTTCTCCTCATCTTCCCTCTTCAACTTCCTCAAAATCTCCCGATTCTCCTCGCCACCCCAAACATCGTTCGCTGCATAGATGTCTTTATCTATGCACGCATCACAGACATTGCCCGTGCTTTTTCGGTACTTCTTGACGACGTGCTGCTCCATCGTCGACACGGCGGAACCCCACGCGGGGCGGTGGTTGCGTTGCGTGTGGGGCACGCAGGTGATTTGTTTGACTTCGGTGCGGACTTCCGCGCCGCAGAGCTGGCAGAGGATTCTGATTTCGGCGCAGCACATTTTTTCCGGGATGGTGAAAAAAGAGATGGTGATTGGGCGGTTGGGGGTGGTAATTACTACCTTAACTTTGTTGGAGATGATCAATGATCCTTTATTTAATTTGTGGACCAAAGTTGCGAAGTGGTGTATGGGTTTGAAGTATTTGGCGGTGTGTCTGCGGTGGGGGCATGGGAGTCTTTAAGATGTGCCATGGCCTATGACGGATAAACACGTTCTGAAACACGAAACACAATGTCTTTCTCTGTTTGTCTGAACGGGCCACAAAGGCAATGCAGATGACTAATATCCTGGAAAGCGGCTAAATCTGTCTTGAGAATGAAGATGCAGGTCAACGTGAGTACACAAACAAAGAGCTGGGAATTTTATGAAAACACAAAGAGTGGACTGGACGGTGAATCTGAATTCCAAGATACGGTTTTCCCGGCAATGAGGAACTTAGTTTACTGCAAATAGTATGCTAATATTCACGACGGAGCGATCGTAGAGGAATTCGCACAACGACAAGGGGCTGGGGTTACACTGTTCTTCCTGCTCGGCTTGATGTATAATCCCGGCCTAAATAATATTGGGGTTGGAAATATCTTTCAGACCTTGGTCCGAAAGAAATAGAAATAGGAACGTGATAGAATCTGAGACAGCCTCCCACCTTAACCACTGGTAATGGCTCAAACAGATAAATGCTGGGCCTGAACACAGCATTCCTGCCCAGCATCTATCTCCCCGCAGGCCTCCTCCCTGGCTCCGATCCTTGCTCATCGCCTCCCCAGAAGCTCGACTGAGAGTGCTCTGGACTGTGATCACCTCCGGGATTTTCTCTGCCCCGAAGCTCAAGGGGCCTAAGGGCAACGTCGTCAGGGGGTCGCTCAGCCGGGGGGTTATTTATACCTCCCTTCCTTTTCTTTACAGACCACGCCAGAAACGTCAGCACAGCTAGAAGTGCAACTCCACCAATCGAACCTCCGATTATGGGCCCGAGGGGAGTTGCGGTCGATGTGTTGCCCGGACTGCTGCTCGCTGTGCAACTCGGCGTAATCTTATCCGGAAGCGTGCCATTCCCGACCTGCGGGCTGAGCCAGAACGAGTTGCTCGCGTAGTCGACCCCCAGGTAATTCTGTGAAAGGAACACGCCGCCGAGAAGAGGAACATTGTTGCCGAGGTCTGTCTGGCCCGAGTTCACGGCGGCCATCACACGCGAGCTGTTCAAGACCGAGTACTTGCCAAAGGAGTCGTTGCCACGCTCGTGGGTGACAAACTCGTAGTGAGGAATGACAGTAGTGTACCCGTTTGCCAGCTTGATAGTCAGCGTGCCCATGAGGCGCTCGCGGTCGAGTGGGTAGGTCTGCTGATTGTAGTGAGACCCGTCGTCTTCGATCCACGGGACCAGACCGCGCCACTTGGCGAACATGGCGGGCGTAAAGGTGAAGGCATTTTGGATCGTGTCGATACAGGCGGGGACCCTGGAGTCCGGGTCCGAGAAGAGCGAGTGGTCGCCTGAGTCATTGGTGAGGATGACGTCGGCCAGCAGGACCTGCAGAGGGCAGTTGATAGGCGCGTTGAAGCCCCACATGGGAAACTGGGCTTTGTTCTTGCTGTCGTGGCGTGCCTCGTTGTGGCCACCAATGGTGAGCTGTCCGTCGCGTGGGTGTGCCTCGGATCGTGAGCCGTAGTCTATCCCATAGACGCGGCTCGGGGCGAGGCCGTTGTCAACAAAATGGCCGAGTACCGATGATTCAGGGCCTAGGGCGAGCGCGCTCTTGTTCAAGGCATCATGGTTCGCCCATACTTCAAATGGGAAGTTGGGGACTACTGCGGGCCCGTCTGTGAAGTTCGCAACGTCGTATCCTTGGAGAACTGTCGTGCCATCGGTGGGCCGGGGGTCAACGACACTATGCTTTGTGTTAGGGGTCGAGGTTTTGAGCCTAATGTGTATGAGTTGGTGCGACTAACGAAACAACCTGAAGCCAGTCCTTGAGGTTGTAAACCGCCTTGAATGTGCCAACTATCGTGTCATACACACTCCCAGAGGAACCCTCACAGGCAATCCGACCAAGAATATTGCCTATCGTGGGGCAGTCGAGAATGTTCCTCACACGAGTGTTGTTAAGAATCGTCGAAAGTCGAAGGCCTTGAGTCTGGCCTCCGAGAATAAGGCAGACGCCGCGATTCATTCCAGTTCCGTCGATAAAGGTGACATTCTGAGCGATACCAGGTCAGTAACACACCGGGTTGTTGCCAGGTCGAAGAACTTGCCCTGATTGGCAATACCAATGGGGGTGCGGAGCAGCTGTTTCCGTAGACGAACCCAACGAAGAGACCAGCCGCCCACAGTCCAGGGCTGCGAATGCTCGCGTGTCGATCCATAACCAAAACTGATGGTGGGCGCTGCGGGATCCGTCGAGGATGTGAGTACGATGATGGATGGTGCGGATTGAACTGGCGCCCTCTCTTAATATCCCGCATTTTTTACCCGCCACGCGCTATAACATGGCTAAGACGCGGGCGTTTGTCAAGCATTGTGGCGTCCAGTGAGGCCATCGCGTGAATTGGAGCTGAAAGACGATCGGGGACTACGGCGGGCGACGTGCAGAAGGAGAACGGTTATGATTGGCTTTATGGCCGCCCATAAGGCCATGGTGGGTGCAAGGCAGATTTTTGGTCTCACCGAGTGGCTTTTCCATTGTTATCGCACTATTCTTATCATTATCAAGAATATATCTGACCAACGGCGTCCCCTTCCTTGGGCGCCAAGATCTCGGGTCGCGCATGCCGTGGCCCCACCAGATATCGGGTTGCCTGATGTGAGCTCTGGCTGCCTGTTATTCTATCACCTTGCAGAATCTCACTACATAATAATCTGCTAGCCGGGCCGCCATTTTGGTTCTTGACCATACCTAATCAGCATGCACCGCGTGTCTCAGACCTGTATGAGATTTGACGGGTTTCAAGCACATGTAAAACCACCTCTCTGCTTACCTCCCAAAAGTCAATGAGCAGAACGGAGCCGCGAAAGAGACTGCAGTTGAATGAACCACGACGTCAAAGACTGCCTCGCAAGATGTTGCGACCCAGAAGCGCGTCGCGGAAAGACAAGTGGCGTTCAAGCCCCCCATTGCTCAACAGCCAGGCCCAAAGCGTTGCATCATAGTCTTTTCCAATCGTCCTTGTGGGACGACCTACGACTTTAAATTGATCGAGATCCAAATATCAACCAAGTGGACTAAGGAATACTGCGGAGGCGGCTTCACAGACCAACCCATCACGAAGAACTGGAACGAGCTGCTCTTGCAAACAGCCACATCAGGCTTCGTTTAGGTAGTGCATGAAACTCACAACGAGAGCCTCGGCACTGGCTGGGTTGTTATGTCTGTCTCAACGGCGAATTCATACGCATAGATCACGTCCAGACCAAGATCAGCGGCGATTAATATGACCAGAGTTCTTGGGGGGGGAAAGGGGGGGGGGGGGGGGTAGTAGCGGGGTCTGAGATGAGTGGGAACGGTCTGATGGGCATATTGGACTGGTTCGTTGCCTGACGGTTCATCGTAATATTCCCCCACTGTCGTTCTTTTTTATCTGTGCTGCTATTTCGTTTGGCACTTCATGACATGTTTTGACGATTGGGTATCCCTGTAGTAATCCTCCCGTCGTTTGTTTGTATTGCATCCGCTCACGACATGGACATGAGTGAGAATCTCGTAAGGTTCCAGAAACATCCCTGTGAGGTTGCGGAGGATCAAGCGCAGCGGTTTGCCACGGTTCGAGGTAACTTTTAAGATTCTCGACAATATCTAGGAACCGGCCGGTAGCCAAACACCCCAATTGAGACATAAAATAGACTCCTGGCTCCCTGTGATACCTACCTAGGTAGTGTTCAGCCAAGTGCCGCGGGGGCAAGCCGTAAATGCACCTTTCACCGATTCTCCGGGTCAGTGATGGTAATCGGTAATAACATCAGGAAGGGAGCGGGGGAGGGGGGAACCTTGCAATACCTACTCTGGGATACCCCGAAGCCCATAATGGAGCTGTTTCGCACTGGGGACAAAGAATGAGGTCGTCTCTCTGTCAAAGCGTTTTGACTCTGTCGATGTCCTAGGATATATCACGTCCAAGAAAAGCCGCGTTCGCGACGGTCTTGGCATTCTCGGCACACCCCGCGCCGGCAGGTCAAACCCTGCGCAATTGCCATCTGGCAATGTGGTAGTGTGCATTCGTGATGAATCATTGAATCTGTGTATTACGATGTTCTGGTCTAGGTTGAGCATGTGCTCGAGCTAGCTATTGATGGCCTTTATAAAGCGCGCCTTCCATAAAAAGGAGCTGGGTGCTCCTTCCAACAGGCAAGGTAAAGAAGGGACAGCCACCAACGGGGCGACATCTGTAGTTTCGGACTCTAACAACTCGCAAAGCTCTTCAACCGCTCCCAAAATAGACATAATGGAAGTCTCCCCGTATCAATAACGGCCGTTTCCCGCTGGACAGAGACTTGGCAGGTTTTCAAAATGACTCTAAACAGCGTCACCTTTGCCTTAACAAAATGTCGTCAATTACGAAGCTCAAGACACCAAATTAGCGGCTAGCCTTAATTTTATTTTTTTAAAAAAAGCCAAGCTGGTAGCGAAGCTCCATTACCGCATCACGCTTGTAACTTGAAGAAGATCGACCAGGGGCGATCGCTTCACTAGAAAAGAATCCCCGCCATGTGTGGAAGGGGGCTCGTGGGCTACCTGCTGGCACTCCTTTTCTTAATCCTATCCTCGCTGTCGCCGCTAGCGGGCACCGAAAAGACTTTCCCCTCAAATACGGGGAGAGATCGCGGGTTTGAACCGGCTGCTTCTGGGCCGCCTGCAAACGAACGCAGGAAGAAACAGCGACCAAGTAGCGGCGGTAGCGGGGCGCAACCGCAAGGGCTTACATAAGTCCGGTTTGAACTGCTCCTCCAGTTACTGGGTATTAGAAAGCATCTTGAGGTTTCGGGCGAGGAAAGGTGCCCAGATTTCCTCCTGTTGCTGGTATTTTGTTGGTACCACCGGCTCGTTGCTCTTCTGTGCTCGGCTGAAGGGAACGAGAAGGTTATACGGCATCAGTCGTAACATCAGCATCTTGAACGATACCAAGTCTTTCGAACACCATTTTGTGGATGTTTCGGAATCCCGTTCAATGTTCCTGTGTGGCGCGAGGGGCGAGCGCCAACCACAAGCCTGGTGCTACACTATACTGAGCCACTTGAGCTGGACGATGGGACATGAGGCTTACGCGTATGTTCATGAGTGAGTATCTTGGAATCTTAGATCAGAATTCAACATATAAAAACAAACGGGAGGGTGAAATTTCTAATTCCGGGCTTCTTCACATGATTTGCACCTTTTTCAGCTCCATCAGGTTGTCCGCATGGTATTATATGCATATTGATCTACGACTCGACGAGCTGTCAAATATTGAGTGAGACGTATGTTGGTTGTTGATTCAAGTTCTGAGTCCGTGGTTTGGGGAACCTCAAGATTCACAAAGAAGTGCAGGCTGCTTCTCACCTTACTACACTTTGAGAGATATCAGGTGCTGAAATATGAACGGATGGATGAGAACCAAGATAAGGTATCTGGTGTCCCACCGTTCTCTGGCTGCTGGATTCTCTGGTTTCCAGCTGAGCTGTGTTGGTTCAACTTTCATCCAATTAATTCTGATGCGGAGGCCCCGGAACTTTTAACGCTACACTGACCGAAGAAAGCATGGCGGCGAGCGGCGCGGCCAGTACTGCCAACACCCGCGCGGTTGAGCGATGCTCACACAGGACATAAAAGCGAAAACACATAATTCCGAGACTGCGATGGTGGATTGACGTCGTTGTTGGCCGACCCTTGCCGTCAGATATCGTCCTGATTGGCTGGTTCATGCCCTGCCTGCCGCAGTTGGCCAACCACGATGAGTGAGCTGACGCCCCCTGCTAAGACTCCGGTTTAAGTGGAGGCTCAAGGAGGCAACTTGCCCAAATAGGACTCATCTATTCCCCCTGCCGCCTCGTTGGCGGGCTCGGTCTGCCATCGCATCTTGCCACTAAATCCGGCCCTTGTCGGGCACTCTGTCGGTGGTACGGACCAATGGGTCTGCTGGCACCTGGCGCCAAACTTCAGCTAGGGTCGGTCTTAGGGCAGCTAGGGCTTACAACTTACCAGGTTCCAAGCGGCGCGATAAGGTGGAACGTTGAACACTGGTGGACCGTTGAGTCCCGCCTGTAAGGACACTTCGTCGTTGCCCCTGTAGCTCGCTTTGCTTGTCTCGGAAATATTTATACAACTCCAACGTGCCCCTCAGTCGTCCGCTACCGTGGCTCGTCAACTCCCCATCTCACTCGCAAAGATGCCCGGTGTCCTCGCCATTGCCTGCGGCGTGCTCGGCGTGCTCGGCCTCTGCGTCGTCTGGCTATACCACAAGCTCTACCCCACGCCCCTCCCGGGGATTCCGTACAATGCCGAGTCGGCCAGGCGCATCACTGGCGACATCCCCAACATGATCCCCCTCATTAAAGCGACGGGCGAGACCTCAGAAAGCATGTTCGCCATCACGACACGACGCCTTGGAACCCCCATCGCCCAGATTCTACTGCCTGGCCGCAACATTGTCATGCTCGAGGACCCGCGCGAGATCGAAGACATCCTGCTCCGGCGCAACAAGGAGTTCGACAAGGCCGCCCTCTCACTCGACCTCATGACGCCCCTCTTCCCGCACGCCACCGTAGGGCAGTACAACAGCCCAGCCCTAAAAGCCCAGAAGCGCCTCTGGGCGGACGTCATGGGCCAGTCCTTCCTGCGCAAGACCTCGGCGCCCAACATCTACCGCTCTACCCTCGAGCTGATCGACCTCTGGCGCCTCAAATCCTCCACCATCTACAAAAACCAGCCCTTTTCCGTGCACAAGGACTTCGAGAGCGCCGCCCTGGACGCCATCTGGGTCGCCATGGTCGGCGAAGACGCCGGCATCATGGCGTACGAGCTCCAGAAACTCGACAACCGCGTCGCCGGCAAGGGTCCCGAGTCCGACCCGCCTCCTCCCGCGGGCTTGTTCGTGAAAGAACAAGTCGACTACATCGGCCACACCATCGCCGTGAACGCGAACCACCCGTTCCCCAAACTCCGCCAGCAGTTCGAGACCTACCTCCCCCGCTACCGCGAATACCGCCGCGTGGTAACCACCGAGATCGGGCGCGTCATGCGCCAGGCCGTGAGCCGCTTCCAGCGCGCCGACGCGGACAAGCTAGCCGAGGAAGGAGGCGACTTGGATACCTGCGCGATGGATTTAGTCCTGCGGCGCCAAATTTTGGATGCTAAGAAAGCGGGCATCGCAAATCCCCCAGATCCGAGCAAAGACCCGAGAATCATCGACGAGATCTTCGCCATGTTGGTAGGAGGGTACGACTCGACGTCCACCGCGCTGGCCTGGTTCGTTAAGTTCATGGAGATGCACCCGTCCATCCAGACCGAACTCCGCTCTGCACTGCGCGCCGCGTTCCCCGACCGTACCCCCCAGAACCCGCCCACCGTGAACGAGATTATTGATACAGACATCCCGTTCCTAGACGCGGTCTGCGAGGAGACACTCAGGCTGGGCGGTCCATCCGCAGCGAATCTGCGCGCGCCCGTCGCGGATACCGAGATCTTGGGGTGCAAGATCCCCAAGGGCACGCCCGTGTACATGAGTTTCTTTGTGCACGGGCCGACCGCTCCCGTGGATGAAAACACGAGAAGCGCGACGTCGCGGGCCGCGGCCGAGAAGAAAGGAGATGGTCTGCTCGGTCCGGCGGGGCGGGATCTGGATGTGCTGAATCCGCGGCGCTGGCTGGTCAAGGACCCCGAGACGGGGAAGGAGACGTTCAATGCGTATGCGATTCCGTATCTGGTGTTTGGGGGCGGGTTTAGGGGCTGTTTCGGTAAGTTTCCATGTGTTTGATTTTCCTTGTCCCGGCACGGTGACTGCATCTTGTTCTTGTGGCTGCATTATGCTAGGGAAGGTGCTGACCGTGTGTTTGTTTTATTCTAGGACGTAAACTCGCCACGATGCAGTACCGGATCGATGTCATGCTCCTGATTTGGAGTTTCGAGTTCTTGCCCGTTCCGGAGGAGTACAGGGTCATGACCTGCTATGAGGGGTTGTTTCGGGTGCCAGATAAGGCGTATGTAAATATCAAGGCTTTGTAGATTAGTAGAGATGGGAAGAAAAAAGGCTTTTCTCTTGATTTGGCAGTTTCGAGTTCCTGCTTGTTCAAGAGATGTAGTACACTGTGGTCATGCCACGAGGAGGCATTTTCGAGTGCCGGATAGGGCGTATGTGAAAAGATCAGGGCATCGTATAGATGGAAAGAAGAGGGCTTCTGACAGCGCTGGGGCTCGTATGAGTTTTGGTTTCAGGCGTTCTGAGAGGTGGTGGGAAATATATACCAGAATGGCCCCACGTGGGATTAATTTCAAGTCATCTCTAAGAGATGGTGAATAAGGGATAATGACACAAGAGTATATCCTTTCGGAGTTAATGGCTACGAATGTTTCTGGACTGATAACCTCCGAGTCATTATTCCTCACATGTTGATTGTCATCACCTATAGGTACACATCGAAGATATTCTCCTAATATTTCACAACTTTGCCGTTATAATCAACGCAAAACGATTATTACTTGATCTTTGTGCTACTCGAATAGAAAATAAGGCTTTAATGTTTTCTCTTTATGCCTTTATTATTACATGAAATGCTTTAAGATGACCTCTCTGTGTCTTTCTATACGAATCAAGGGCTTTAATCCTTTCTCGCTTTGCTTTTATAAGTGAAAAAAAGACATTCATATTTTCACTTATTGCCCTTATAAGGACATAAAAAACCTTTATATAAAAAGAATAAGGCTATAGATAAACTTGGAACCCCGATAACTCAAGCTCTTAAGCATCAGAATCAGTCGTGTAATCGTACCCGTCAAAGGTTGCTAGTTTGTTTCAGCCGACTGAGTCATTCTCACGCGGTCACCTGCCCGCTGCATAGGTAGCTTTCAATCCTAAATAGTAAACTGCCTCCGAGGTACTTTATACAACATATTCTACAATGAAGTGCACCTAGTCTATTTGCATGAAAAAAATAGGTGATCGACCAAACCCCCAAACCCCCATTAAATGCCGCTGGCAGAGACGACAACAGTTGCATTTGGGTAATACCGTATTGACCAGTTCGCTCCAGCACAAACTTTGCGATCCAATCTTCATCATCTCTAACCACTTCCGACTATTGCAATCGATTTCTTGCGGGCGCTTGTTATGGGGACAAACTCTGTGTCTCAGCTTTTTAGGTGATCAAATATTTCGTCGTGGGAGGGGTGCGCCATCGAGGCTATGCTAATTAGCGTGGATCGAGCACAGCCGCAGTGCAGCCTTTTGTCGCTACCGCATTTGGGTTGAGATCCTGGTTTTCTGCCTCCAATCGTACGAGTCACCCCCATTCTTTCCCTCCCCATCGACAACCCAGCGAACCTGGCGCACAATCATTATTCATCACTGCCGCCATGGACCCGCTGTCAGTCGGCCTCGGCATCGCAGGCATTTTGCCCCTGATTGCCCAAGCGATTAAATGCGCAAAGGATTACAAGGACACTGTCGCATCTGCCAAAGCGTCAGTCGCCGCGCTCATCGGCGAGCTCGAGGCTCTTCAGTTCAACGTGACCAACCTGCACCACTTCCTCAAGGCCGATGCGTTCGGGAGCAACAATACGATGAGGTTTCAGCAGACCTCGGTGCTACTGGTCTGCTCAGCCAGCTGCGAGACGAAACTGAAAGCACTGTGCCGGAGTCTGAGCGAGGAGGAGAGTGGCAGGAGAAACCGATTCCTCTGGCCGTTCAGCGAGAAGGAGCACCAGAAGACACTTCAGGAACTCCGCAGCTTTACCACGTGGATGCATTTTGCTTTGTCCGTCGACGGGTGCAGATTGCTCTCGCAGACTTCGGATGACGTGCTCAAGATACTTGGGAGCCAGCTCGAGCAGTTCGCCGCCATCCAGTCGCTCCAACGGGCCACAGAGCAAGTCCACAACACCGTCCAAGCGCACAGCCACATGCTCGAGAGGTCACAGGCGCAGAAAGCTCGACGAGATATCTTGGATTGGATATCTACCGCGAATACTTATCATCAAAAGCACCAAGACCTGCAGTCGTCGAGGACCAGGGATACCGGGAAGTGGCTGCTGCGCAGTGAGGAGTATTCCAGATGGCGAAACGGCCCAGACCAGATGGGCGCGTTCTGGTGCCATGGCATCCAAGGATCTGGAAAGACAAATCTTGTGTAAGGCTCTGATGATGTGTTTCTCATCCCCAAAGCGTGACTAAGCGACTAACAAGAATACACGCCCAGCTCCATCATCGTCGATGACCTCCGGGGTTTGCAGCAACCAGGCGTCCCCCCCGCCACGGTAGCATTCTTCTACTTCAGCCACCTAGACAGGTTGGCACAGTCTCCGTACAAGGTTCTCTCGTGTGTGCTTCGGCAGTTCCTCGAGCAGCTTGACGAGATCCCGCGGGCCGTCCGCGCCGTCTACGAGACAGCACACACCAAAGGCGCGCTCCCCCATTTTCAATGCGAGAGCCTTCTTGTAGAGATCCTAAA
The DNA here is from genome assembly GCA_033439775.1 of Podospora didyma. Taxonomy (NCBI): domain Eukaryota; kingdom Fungi; phylum Ascomycota; class Sordariomycetes; order Sordariales; family Podosporaceae; genus Podospora; species Podospora didyma. Next base: position 1,148,458 of record JAULSW010000011.1, read on the forward strand.
GGACCCGAGGCGTTCCTACCTCGTCCTTGACGCCTTAGACGAGTGCTCCGAGGAGCATCGGAGCTCGATCCTGCGGACGCTTGCTCAAATTGATCAATCCCAAGGCGCTCGAATCCTCATCACGAGCCGCCCGCACATCAAGTAGGTCTTGCTGTTGATACTTGTGTACCAAAGCCAAATTACTTGCTGACAGCTCTGAATAGCGAAATCCCTGCCACACTAGCGAACCTCTCAACCATGAAAATCGTGGCTCATGACTCAGATATCGAACTCTACATCCGCAGAGAGCTTCTTCGAAAAGGGGGTTTCGGGCTCGCCGGCAACGAGTTCGTCGAAGAGGTAGTCCAGAGACTCTCGGCAGGAGCCGAAGGGATGTAAGTGCAACTGGAATCCTTGCACAGCGTAGTGCCTGGCGTTTTGATTTCTGACCGAGATGGCGAATTCAGGTTCTTGCTCCCAGTCCTCCAGCTACGGACGGTCCTCAAAGAGCCCAGCCTTGGCGACATGGAGGACAGTCTTGATAGGCTGTCGCACAACTTGTTCGAAGCGTTCGAGGAGACCATTGGCCGGATCCAGAGCCTGTCGGCCAACCAGCAGTATATCGGTATGGGCGTGCTCATGTACCTCGCCCACGCGGCGGGCCCAATTACCGTCGACGAGCTCAGCGACCTCCTAGCCATCCACCCGCTACGCACGCGCGTGGCGCCAAAGTATCGGCCCACAGCAAAAACACTACTCGAGTGCTGCCAGGGGCTGATCACTATCGACAGCCGGACTGGCGACGTCCGCATCTCCCACTACTCAATCCAAGAATATCTGGTTGAGAACGACGAGAGACTGTTCCCACAAGGAGCCGAGGCCATCCTGACAGTCAACTGCCTCCGCTACCTCCTCCTCGACGACTTCGCCGAAGGGCCGTGGGAGACAGAGGAACAGGTCGATTCCTATCTAGGCCGCTACCCTTTCCTCAAGTACGCCGCGCTCTTCTGGGGTCAGCACGCCAAGCCGTCCGAGGGAAACCCCGACGTCCAGGCCGAGCTGGCCCGCTTCTTTGCGTCCAAGTCCGCCATGGCCGTCGCCAACCAGGTCCGGCAGTACGCCCTAGGCCGCAGGTGGGAATACTGGGGCCCTAAGGAGGCTCTCAGCTTCACCGCTCTGCACCATGCTACGCGCCACGGTCTGACCCAAACAGTGAAGGGGCTCTTGGATCGGGCCATCTTTGACGTCAACATCACTACAATGCAAGGGGCTACCCCCATTATTCACGCGGCCTCAAATGGTCACGTCGATATTCTGAGAAGCCTCCTGCAGAAGGGGGCTGACCCTTACCTGCACAACTGGTATGGCGACGCACTCCACTGTGCTGTCGAGGGCAATCAGGCCGGCACGGTGAGGGAGCTGGTATGTTGGGGCATGAACCCAAGCGGCCTAGGGCCAGGGCCAGGGCCAGGTGGTCCCCCGACTTACATTCGCGGTTACATCGACTGCGCACTAGACTGCGACGCCGCTGCTTCATTCGAAGCGCTCGTCGAGCTCGGGGTGGACATCAACAACCCCAACAACAACAAGCTCTACATTGTTAGGAAGAGCGAGAATGCCAAAGTGGTGCCTGCGAGAGGCAACCTCGGCAGCGCCAAATCCCTCCCACTTTTCTTCCAGGCGTGTAGCCTGGGCTGCGAGAAGATTGTCGGAGTGATGGTCGACCGCGGCTGGGTCAATGTCAACATGAAATCGGAGGTTGGTGGCATGACAGCCCTGCACTACGCTGTCGAAGGACGCTCTCTAGCAGTCATCCAGAAACTCGTCGATGCGGGCGCCGATATACATGCAATGGATAAATATGGTATATCCGCCGTGGAGGACTGTTTGTTAGGGGATTTTAAGCGTGTGACCTGAGGGCCAGAGGCTCATTGTGGTCTCCAGCGGTCAGGGAACTGCAAAGGGGGCTCAAGGCAAGACTGGGTGCTTAGTGTAATGGATGAAAACCAGCATTTACCGTCTTTGTGCAGTTCTCTAGAACGAATTCTAGGCCGACTGGGCGAAAATATTAGGTGATTTAGGATGCTGTGACGCAGTTCAACTAAAATCTGAGCAAGCCCTAACTAAGCCTTCCTTGATCTACAAAGGATGAGCATTGTCACACTGGCATTGGGGTGTCACAAAATGGAAACTTCGTGTGCCCAGATATTCATCTTACAGAGCACATATAGAGGTAGGTACTGTGGAATAATTGATTATTTCTCATTACTTGAGCGAAGCGTACCAACTAGGTAACTTGGCTCTTGAACTTCCTGTGTAATCCTCAAGAGGAATTTGGAAATTCTTTTTGATATGGTTTTGCAATTGCGATTCGTGACAGAGCACAACTACGACTCGGTTTCATGACACCTGTGACGACCTGGTCGGGAACCAAGCAGAAACAAATCCCAAGTCTTGGTAAGTGGCTAGAATGTCGTTGTCGTCGTCGGTATCGCAGCCAGTACCTAGATACTACTTAGTAGTGTGCACTAGACCCTCCCCAGTTAATTATATCAGGGCCGTTCATTAGAGGGAGAAATGATGCTCGGCCAACTCCGATCCTGTGCCTCCGGTCACCGCCCAAGGCTCGAGAAGATGACTCGAGAAGATGGCTCGAAAAGATAGCTCGACTAAACGGAAATCTCGTCTCGCCAATGATCTACCATCTTCTCTGTGCTGCCAGGCCGTCGGGGACATTATTGTTGGCTGTTGTTTTGATGTCTGCTGCGACTTCGTCGTCGCTGAATGCGGGACACAGGTTTTCCTTTAGGGCACATTGTTGCCCAAGAAAAAGATTGTCGTTGTCTTGGAGGGAGACGAAGGCGGCTGGGAACGAACGAACATCACATCGGACAAGGGACAAGACGTAAAGAATTGGCCGGGAAGGCATTGGGTCCCGGTTTGAGGAGAGGAGAACGTGAAATTCGTGGAAGGGACGGGGGTGAGGTGGGGGGAGGATTGGTCGGCGGCTGCACGGTGGCGGATGGTGAGGTGTTTCCTTGGAAACTGGCAGTAAACCTGGGGACGTGCACAATCATGTTTACATCCCGGTGTTGGAGCGCCTGGCTGCCGGCGGCAGGGAGGTTCGCTGCCTCGGTCGCCGGGGGGTCAACTCGCGCACTGGACCAGAGGGAGGAGGGAAGAGGCCGTGTGTTCCTGAAAGTATCGGTGGGATGGATCGGTAATCTCCAGGCCGGACGGAGGAAGGGAACATCAATCCCAGAGCATAAACGCCGCAGCACAGACATAGATGCCGTGGAAGTATGCTTCCTGTGGCGCTTCCTTGACTGAGTACTGACTCTTTTGAGCCAGTAATGTTCCTGGGAGAGTGGACATGGCCCACAGTCAACGACCGGTGTCGCCCCCGGAGGAAGGTGTTGGAATCGAAATAGCCCAGGGTTGAGCTGGGAGTTGGGAGTTGGAATCTGTGGTTCTGTATCAGCGCCATCGTCGGGGCCCGTGCCAGAAAAGAACGGGCTGTGTGCCGGTCGGACAGATGTACGTAACTGAGTAGGAATGTTATCCAGAATGACGACACAAACTCTCTACATGAATACATCGAATCAAACAAAACATGAAACATGACTCCAATAAAGGCACCTACCATCGTCAAGACAAAGTGTTTTCAAGGCTTACACTCGCCCTGGACACTCCAATATATGGTAGGTACTTTTCGGCCAGTTAGTCTTGCAGAGCGAAAGGATAGGCTTTTAAGTGCTCGGGGCTAGGGATAGTAGCGTCGTTAGGAAGGAATGTTAGTACGGAAGGGAAAGAGACGGGCTCTAGTTCGACTTCAGCATCGAGCTGAAGGTGCACAGTCTTATCATTCAAGCAAGCTGGACGCTAGCTAGCATGTTATTGGCCCTTCCACCCGGATCCACTGGCTTTAGATCGCCCCGCAACGATACACGGATATTATTCACAGCACATTATTTTTTCAAGTTCCAGGTTGTCCTGCCGAAGTTAATAAATTGTACTCTTCTCCGTCTTGTTGCCCGGGCACTGATCGGCATTCAGCGGTTATTCTCTCCGCTACCAAGGCTTGCACAATTTGCGGTTGGCTTTGGTCAGAGCCTGAAGGTCTAGCTATCGAGGAAGCCGCATTGGATGTATCCAAACCTATCTAGCTAGATCGCTAGGAAGATGTCTATTCCAGCAAGCCCCCTGTCGGCTCTTATCACCGGTAAATTGCAAACTCCAGGAACCTTAACTTTGGGTGCACGCCGCGCAAGTTGACTGAAACGTCGCTGAAGAGGGAGAGGAGATGGGTCAGGCACTGACACACCGATACAAGCACCGCCTCACACATCATTTTACCGACCGTCTCTGGCTGGGGAAACGTCGATAAATCTCCACGATATTGTGTTATAGCAGGTTTCCAAAGTCTAGAAACGACTATGCTAGCCTGGAACCCGAGCGACAGGGCAACCAACCGGACGCCCAGCGCTTGCTTGCTCCCATTAACCTCTAGGAAAGTGCGGAAATAGGCGGCAAGTTGCTGAGCACGATCTCGTTCACCAGTTTCGTTGTCCCAGCACTAGGCGTCCCGGCAGCTCCTCGCATCTCAGCGGTCTGCTTGACTTCGATCAAAGGCACCGTGAACGCCCAGGAAGAGAGCAGGCAACGGACGATGATAGCGACATCGAATACTTCGAGGACGCCGCTCTCCCTGAACCTCGTTTTCACTTCTTGTATAGATTCAAGGTTCCTAGCAGCTGGTCCTGCCGGACCCGTAGCCACCGCTTCTCTAGTCATCCTGGCTACCGCTGCTCTGTACGACTTCTCCAACTCTCGCCCCGCAGCCTCGACAATATCACCCTCCCGAACAAGACGCCCGCAAGAAGCCGGCAATCCCTGTGTCTGAGGTCGCGCTTGCGATGTGCCCGTTTGCTCGCCGGGAATAGGCCGCCCGACAACCATAGCGATGGCCCTCTCCAAAAGATTCGAGTACCGCGCAAAGATGGCCACTGCATCCGGCGCGTTGCTGTGCTCCGAATGGAACGTGTAGTTGACCCAGGAATGTCCCTCAGCCGCGCACCGACCCGAGACGTTGTCGCCAAACAGGTGGTCGTCCTCTTGGCTGCCGTGCAGCATATCGACCAGGCTCTCTAATGCCACGACGCACTCGCCCATATCTTCCTCTAGGCCAGTGGACGTGAACCGCACGGCCTCGACGACGTTGGGATTCGCCTGTGGTACGAGACCGCCGAACGCGATCTGTGCGACGGCGTGAGGCCACGTACCGAGCTCGGTTTTGCGGTCGGCATGGAGGATTGCCCCGAAGCTCGGACCGGGAGACTTTTGCGCGTCTGCGTCTTTGTATTCTCCGTAGAAGGCATCGATGTGCTTATCGCCGGGGAGTCGGCAAAGGAACTCGAGAGAGTCGCCGCCGAATGCACGCTTGTCAACTATATTGCCTCCCTCCTTGATAGCCGCGAGGACCTCATCGTTGACGTATACAGAAACAACCCAGTCCCTGTTCTGCGCGAACGGGATGCTGCCGCACGCCAAATGCTTGGCCATCAGAGTTGTGTAGCCGGCACCCAGCGAAGGTGCGTGCCGCGGTGGCCGCGGCCCCTGAACCAGCGCCACCGACCACGACGCCTCGGCATGGCTAACGTCGAGCGAAAGACCAAAGCCGCCGAAGCCCGTCAGATAAAGAGATCGCCCTTGCCGCGTAAAGACCATGCCTGTAATTATGGCCAGCGCAGCGAGCTCTTCTCGTCTCACTCGTATGCACGCCCGGCCGCGGACGATCCAGGTCGATGTGAGTCGGCAGAGGCCCGTTTTCGTTTTTCTTTTTGTACTCCTGGCGACGGTGGCATTTGCTGACTGGTTTTGTTGCCGCGGGCGCGGCGGTTTTTGAAGTTGCCGACATGCAGATACCAACTTACTTCCTCGTCTCGTGCGCGTCTAGGTATCGAGCGAACGACTCCGGCTTCATGACATGGTTCTCGTGCTTAGTAGAGCTGGCTCGACGGAGAAAGCGGCAAACGTATTCGGTATTTGTCGGCTTTCCAGTCCTCTGGCCACTGGTCTGAAGGAGCGCGGGAGGTGATGGAGCTCAGGATAGATTCGTATAGGGTCACCCACGTATGGTCCGAATGGCTCTTAAAGGCGAGGTCGAGAGAGCTGCTCGTCCACCTGCCCCGATCGCCTTCCTCAATAAGGCCAGAGATGGTCGGCACTTTGAGCTCAGCTGTTTGGCGACCGAAAGGGCAGGGATCCAATGCACTTGTTTGGTGTGGAAGCAACCGACAGCTGCAGGGCTGGACGTAAAGCGCCGCTCGTCGTGTTCCCGAACGCGTCGCGCTCGCTCAATCAAAAGGGCGGCCACGGCAAGGCCAATTGCAAGCAGACCTAGGAAAGTCCCGATTGTTTGGGCCACTACCCAAGGATCCTCCTTGGGCGCAGCGGCCGCCTCGATAACCTGTCTTGGATACATGATGACATAGATGTTGGAAGATGGGTAATCAAGCGAGAGGGTTTGTGGTGTATTTTTCTTTGCTCGCGTCTCGAGAAGGCTCCTATATCGCCACGTAACCTCTTTCTTGTGGCTGAGGCTGAGCCGTACGAGTCAGCCAAATGAATCCAAAGCGGCTCTCTGGCGGCTGGAAGAACCATCAGCCAAAGGCGTGGTGTGCCTAGAGTGCCAAGATGCCAAGACAGACGACTTTCTCTGGTGATGCGGGTTTCTGGTCGTAATAATCTCTCCTACAACACACACTTCACCTGGCTCAGTCAGGCGAGTTGACGACCATCACGAGTACCGTGATCTGGCAAGTAAGAATCCCTGTTGCAGGTTTGCAGATTACTTAGAATCTCACAAAACACGCCGCAATAGAGATCGAATTATTCCGTACGACTCCCTAATGATTGCGCGCTCGCTAACCCGGACAGCCCCGTGCCCATGGTCCTCGGATCGGATTCGGGACAGCTAGAGTGGAGGCCTGTTGAGGCTAATGAAATGCTCATCGCTATTCTCAGACTTCGAGCTAATGATTACCAACTCCGCATAACCGCAATAGTATTCCAGTGTCAGATTCCCGGATTTCAAACTTATCCTCGGCTAAAGTGTTTCGGAAGGCGTGGACGGGAATGAGATTGGTGCGCTTCAGCTCAGCCGCCAAGCCAGCGGCATGTGCGTTCCGAATTAGTTCATCTACTACTGACATCCAAAGCTACGCCTACAATGCACACCCCGTAGACGCAAGCTGAAGATGACAACCGAGTCAAGATACCGAGTGCGGGATGGTAGCCGCGTCCTAGTACCGAGATGGCCAGTAATAGAGGGGTCACTCGGAGTTTACCATCAAGGACAAAACGCACAAGCAGGAATAAGTAGGGGAGGCAGGCTGCGGTGGTTTGGACGAACCCAACCTCGCTCACTCCCCACGAGATAGCGCCACTATCAACCAAGGCGGTCCCAGTCAGGTTCTCAACATGTTGTCCAAGGCCCTTAGCACAGTGCTCGTCCTCCTCGGAGCCGCGCAGCCCATCTTCGGCGCGAAACCATCCCCGGGCTGCGGTAAGGCTCCCAAGCTAGTAACCCCGGCCGCCGCCACGACACCCGGCTTGAGCATCACCTCGGGCGGCACAGCACGCCAGTACTTTGTCAAGCTTCCCTCCAACTATGACTGCAACCACCCATACCGCCTAATCTTTACAATGCACGCCGTGGGAGGCAGCGGCCAGCAGATCTCGAGCGGCGCCAACGCCTACTACGGCCTCCCGTCCCTGATCAACGACACCACTGGGGTCATCTACGTAGCACCCACAGGCACCAGTGGCGCTCTCGGCATCGGCTGGTGGAACAACGGCGGTTCCGACGTCACCCTCGTCAAGGATATCATCAAAGCCGTCGAAGACGACCTCTGCATTGACCAAAACCTCCGCTTCTCCACAGGCTTCAGCCACGGTGCCGCCATGTCCTTCATCCTCGCGTGCGCCCTCGGCAAGGACCTCCGCGCTGTTGCTGTGCTGTCGGGGAGTCCACAGATCAGCGGCACCTGTCCTGGCGGCACCGAGCCCGTGGCCTGGTACTCGCAGCACGGCACCCGCGACCAGGTGCTCCCCATTGCCGGTGGCCGCCAGATGCGCGACAGGTTCATCAAGAACAATGGCTGCACGCCAAAGGAGGCCAAGGAGCCCGCCCGCGGCGAGAAGCACATCAAGACCGTCTATGAAGGGTGCAAGCCCGAATATCCCACTACGTTTGTGGCTTTCGACGGGTACGCTGATCGCAGCTTTCTGTTATTCTCTTCTTCTTGTTCGTGCGTTTGGGTTGGCTGACGTGGATCTTACCCCTGACAGTGACCATACGCCCAGTCCAAAGGATCCCGGTGCGGCACGGACGTTCTCAGATGTCTATACTTGGGAATTCTTCTCACAGTTCAAGTAGGAAATGACAAGGAAATAGGGATGGGTGGGGCTGGCTTTTTATCTTGAGTTTTTAATGCGGCTCTTGAAAATGCCCCAATGGGCTTCAGGCCTCATGGTTGGCTTGTAAGAAGAGAAGACAAATAAGCATTCTCCTCGTCTCTATTTGAAATTGGCCGTACGTCTGTTCCGACTTTCCGAAATACCGAAATCCTTCCCCCTTCTCTGAGGGTGACACTTCCTCCCGTAGTAACCTCAAATTATTGATGGCCAAAACATTTTTCTTATTTGAATGGCGTCTAATAGACTCCCTCTAGCGACACTGCTAAATAAAATAGGGAAAGCCCCTAAGCCACAAAGTAGCGTTTATATTCAGAGTGTGTAACTTCAAGTCCGAGTGCATTTACGAGTCCTAAAAGTATTCTAACAAGGTATACTTCGAGAGATGAAGCCCTTCCCCTATTGCTAGTGAACTCTTCGGTCTGAGAAACAGCACCACCAAGATTAAGAGCTCGTGATAGCGTGGCTTAAAAGGCGCAGCTGTTAGAGGTGTCTGCTGCGGTGAGAAATTGGGGCACCTAGAAAGAGGTGTATACTATTGTCACCCAGCGCAACAATTAACCGGTTTTTTTTTTGGTTGCAATGGTTGTTACTGTGCGTCTTGACTGGGCTGGATAGCATTAAGAAAGAAGCCGTGAATCGGCAACGGTCGAGAATTATCCTCAGGCTGGTTTCATTAAGGTCAATAGGGCACGGTATTCTGGAACTGTCTGCTGCAGCTTGTTCTTGACTACAGGAAGGAAATGCCAAGAGATTGATATCAAGCCCGTGGGAATTTGCTAGTTCAAAAGCGGTCTAGAATCCTCATAGGGCTGCTTTTGTCAAGCTGGATACAAACCACCTATATCAAACCTATTTTAATCGACCGATGGCCTCACGACAGAGTCTCTATTCTTGACCCCGTGGACGAAAATAATTCAGGGTCCAGGCCTATTCGAAGGACGTTGGGCTTCAAGGCTATCAGGCTAGAGGATAGACAGAAAGTTAGCTCTTGGCTGGTCTCAACCAACTAGCTAGATGAAGAAAAACGCTGTGCTACATCTCCCAGTCCTTAATCAGAGTGATCTTCCTCTAGTGCCTCAATGTCTGAGACTGGTCTTCCGCCACCTTTACCACCAGTAGTAGCACGATAGGGATGGTAGTGATGCGACCCATGATACCCGCCCCTTCCGCTGCCGCCGCTGCCGCCGACGCCGCCGCTACTGCCAATCCACTCTCTCTCTTCGTAGTTTTCCCCCACGGGGAACCTGTCGGGACGCGGACTGTTGGAGAGCCGCCTTTGCCTTCCTCCGCCTAGATTGCCTGCTCTCACAGATCGGGGGACGTCTTCCGGGTCGAGGGGCGACACACTCCTCAGGGTGCGCGAGGCTCCTCCTCTGGTATCTGTGTTCTCGTCGTCTTGTTCATCGTAAGGTGAGTAGGACCGTGGTTCCCAGCTATTTCGTGACCTAGCTGCCCCAGCCCTGTGTGCCACGGGTAATTCGAGATTCCCGCTGCTGCGTGAAGCATGGGCCGGCCTTTGGGGCCGAGTGGTGTAATCGATTGGCGAGGGCGGTGAAGCGGCTATGCCCGTCGAGAGCTGGCTGCCACTACGGGGCCGAGACTTAAAAGAGCCCCGATGCTTCCGTTGTGGAGGACGGTTATTGTCGGAGGAGAATCCGGGGTCTACCTGTAGGCGCGGCCGCTTGCGCGGTGGATGAATTGGTCCAGCGTCATCGCTATTATCGTCACCAGTTCCGCCATCGTCTTGCTCATCAAACGGTTGAGCAGCAGCTGTAGCAGCTGCTGCGACGGCGGCGGGGGCTCCAGTCTTGTTCTTGTTGTGCTCCTTGATGTACTGCCTCCGCATGTAGCCGGTAAACCAGTCTTGGTAGTCATCGTAGCGCGTCTCACCCTCGAGCGCCAGCTGGGCGTCGTTCGTGCCCCCACGCATTGCCGTGCAGTAGTCGTCGAATGAGGCTGTGATTGTGTGCGTCGTCTTGAAAAAGCGTACGTCGAGCACGGGCGGGTTGAATTTGTAGGGGTCTTCCTCAGGACCGCTGCGCTTCCGGCTTTTTTGCTTGTTAGCTTGTGATTTTCTGGTCTCCGTGTCATCCTCTTGGTCACGGCCTTCTACTTGCCTCTGTTTCTCGGCTTGACGCTGTCTAATCTCTTCAGCTCGCAACTCGCGTTCGTAGTATGCGAGACTGCGCGCAACCTGGAAGGCGTTACGTATCTGGCGACCGTTCCAACGCCCTGGCCCAGTACCGGTCTCCTCCGCTCTCTGGAAGAGTTGCCTTGCAAATGCCAGCAGCTCCTTCTCGTCAATTTCCATGGTAGCTCGCTTCTCCGCACTGGCAAGCTCATCCTCAATCTTTCGTAAGCGCTTGATGTTGAGTTTCCAAATGTCTAGCGTTTGCTCCAAGATCAAGTCATTGTAAAGAATCTTGTAGTGTATACGGGACTTGAAAGCCTCGTCCAGAACGCCGGCTCTGTTGGTAGTAAGGAAGAGAATGCCGTCGTAATAGTCGAGAACTCGAAGGAAAACTAGTAGGCACGAGGTTAACGACCCACTATATAAATAGAAGATACTGCATTACATAGGACGGCTCACCTGATACCATGGCGTTCTTATCGGCTGCCTCACTCCGAGTCCGCTGCGAAAAGAAGGTATCCACCTCATCCAACAGTAGAATGCAGTCCCAGAGGCTAGCCAGTCGGAAAATATCACGCAGAGCAGACTCAAGCCTCTCAGGTGTAGTCCCCAGGTCGCCGACTGTGATCTTGAAGAGGGCTTTTCCGTTGGCCTGCGCGATGGCTTCTGCAGTGGCCGTTTTGCCGACTCCGGGAACGCCATGGAGTAAGATAAAAAGTCCCGTGCCCTTTCCCTGGAAGAGATCAAGTGATGTCACATCCATGCACAGCTCCTTTTCCATCTTGCGCTCAATATCCCGCTGAATGAAGTGGCCTTCAATAGCGCCTCGGATAGCCTTCTTCGCCACGGGTGAAATCTTGAGAGCATCAAGGGCGAGCCCCGTTTGTGACAATTTGCGGAGCTTGTTTACCGCTAATTGGGCAAACTTGCGCTCCTGGAAAACATAGCCAAAGACACGACCGGCCAACAAGATCTTCGCATCGTCCGTCAGGAATTCCTTAGTGGTTGGCCTGAGGCCCTTCGCGTTTTTGCGAATGGCTCTGACAAAGGGATCTTCGTTCAAATGCTGGTTGCGCTGCTTGAAATTCACACCACTCTTGACGGGGATGAGCTCGGTAGTCTCTCCAAAAAGATTGGTCCGTCCCGGGCCTGACCACCAGCAGATACGAAAATCCTCGAGGATAGTCAGGCCCTCGGTGGTCTTCTCTCTCATGATGCCCCGTTGCGGCCGCCAAGCTGGACAAGACTGGAACGCCTCGTTGAAATCTACCATGATTTCGCTGTTGACATGCTCTGATTGCGTCATCTTGTTTCCATTCTGGTCCACCGTTGGATTCCCGCTGGAATCCCGCATTAGAGTCCAGCCATTATATGAGCAATGCTTGGTTTCGATGAACTCGAGGAGCGACTCGCCAGTTTCCTTAGCAAACGCTAAGTGACTCTCCCAATCCGGGCAAAAGCGCATTGGATAAATGGGAAGAGCCGTGACGAGGACCTCGCCGAAGAATTGGTCAATCGTGATGCTATCCTTGACGACGCAGAATTCATCTCCGGTGTAGTCGACATAGTAGCATGCCAGGGTAAAAGCGGCCTCATCGTTCTTTATGGCCGCGTCCCTGATCTCAGCATCATCGGATGCGGTGGGAAGCAGGCGCTCCGGGACTGAATCGAGAAAGTAAGTTTTCCAGATGCGCTTTCCTGTCCGAAAATCGCGACGGTCCGGCCGCTCTCCGTTTACCTGGCGGTAGACGAACTCGCCTGTCCTGAACAGGTACCAGAGATCGGAAAAGCGGACCTTGGCGTTGGAGGTGTAGTCCATGGTTTCGAAGCGGTGATAGTCTGGCATGACACGTTTGTCAATGAATTCGACATATGCGCGGAGACATTCTAGCGCTAGAGGAGATTCCTCTATCGTGTCATCGTCCTCCCCGCCTGAGCTGCCCACGCTGCCGCTCTCGTGGTCACTCATATTGACCTCGTCTGCGTGTTGCGCCGATGCCAATTTCTTTTCAAGCTTCGCAAGCTCGGCCTTGACATTGGCGTGCTGATAGACGAGTGAGTTGAAGGGTCGGTAGTAGGTGCGTTGCCTGTCAGTCCACTTCTCCCCGTTGACCTTGGCCAGGATGCGGAGAAGTGCTGGGGACTGGATGCGGACGCGTCTTGGCCACTTGTCGTCGCCTTGTGATCGAGCAATAGCATCGGTTGCTTTCTTGGCCATTTTCACGGCTCTTGCAAGCGCCCTGTTTTGTTTGCCGATGATCTCCCGGGATGGCGTGAGGCCGCGATGTTCAAATAGCCTGTCGCGGAGGGTATGCTCCTCCTGGATTTCTTGGTGTAAATAGAGGCCAGAGACGAGCACATCAACAGCATAGCGCCCATCCTCGCCCGAAGGGTTGAACCGATTCTTGAACTCGGCGAATGCGCATTCACGAACCTCAGGAATCGTATTCTTGTGCTCAAGGAAGATGTACTCGTGGGCGTCGAGGCTCCCATCATCAGTCGGTTCAGTACGATTGTCCTGGTCTTGAGTTGACGAAAAGGCTCGTTGCATCCGCTGTCCAGCTGACTCGAAATTTGGCGAGAGCTTTTCTTCCAGAGCAGTGATGCGACGATGGTAGTCTTGGACCTGCTCTTGGAGAGAGGCGACGGAACTAGAAAGCGCTGTTTTTTTGCCGTCACTCGCGGCGCTGTTAGATTTGTTCTCACTCATTGTGAAGCTGTTGGACCTGAAAAGCAAGGAGTCAGTCAGATTGTGAGCTAGGATTACTCCAGCCCGATTGCATGCGAAGGTGAAAACTTTAGCCGGCCAGATATCGCAGCCCACCGCGTATCGGGACCGGATAGAGGACGTGTGTCCAAACAAGGTCTCGGACGAGACTCAAATAGTTGGGAGATGAGGCGAGAGATCACGGCCCGTCGGAGGTACCCGATTTTCCCGTTGCTGGCGTGCGAAGAGAAGGTCTGGCGCTGATAAGACTGTGCTGCTGTGGCATGCGGCGCAGCGAGAAAGGTGGGGGGAAGGCAAATCAGCCAAAATTCGATCGTGCTCTGCTTCATAGCTGGCTGGTGTTACCACGAGGCTCTGGACTCAGTGTATTCGAATGCCGTGGAGGGTGCGCCTCTTAGCAAACCGCTCACTGCCCCGCAGAAAGATGGAGGGCCGCGTTCGGGGAGCAAGAGGCCGCCGATTGGTCCCCAATGGAACCGTGCATCGACTGATGCCTGTTGGCAGTGATTATAGCCAATCATAGCAGCGTAAAAGAACGACGCTGTGAACGCCCGACGAAGAGCCTGACCGAGCACCACGTCTCACCGAACTGCCACCTCCACTTCCTTATCATCTTGGCGCATGTTTGTGACAAGTCGGCGTCCGTAATTGGCTTCCGCCGCAATCTGCTGTTGCGATTGATACAAGACTCAATGACTTGCATGAACGGTCCGATTGTGTTTCTCGAGGAAGAGGGGAGAAGAGGTGGGGCGATGGGCATAGCCACGTCCACATCCACACCCACGCACCTGCCGTCCACATCCTCACCTGTGGAATGGTCCTGCTTTCGCCCACCCGTCCCACTTCTTAAGCACGGTTGTGCCTTCTTTAAACGGAGGGAGGGAGTTATTATCGGTTGGACTTGGTTGGGGTCAACCCCACTTCGCTGAACCCAACCGACCACCGAAGGCAAGAGCTCCTGAGGCGGCGGTCGTTCTCAGTCTGCCTTTATTTCCGGGATGGATCCGAATCAAGGTCGCCAGAGGCCATTTGAGCCAACTCAGCCCAGTGGACCAAGCCTTGGCGGAGCCTGTGACTCTTGGGAGGAAGAAATGGAGAATCAAAGAGCAGCTGACAGTGAAAAGGGGAAGGGGGAGAGTCTCGGATTTGACGATGATGATGTCGACATGGCCGCCAACTTCATCGACTCCCAAGCTCCACGCTTTCATCCTGCTTTTCGAGAACCATCATCACTCAACCGCACGACCATGCGCTACGAACCCCAGGAAATCCAGGAGTGGAACGAGCGACTCAACGAGCTTAGGGAAACCATCCAAAATGTCGCCAGGCCCCTCAATCTATCTCCCAACGTGGACGACTATACATGGGAACATGTCCATATCGAACTAGTCAAGGCCAAGGAGGCAGCGACAGAAAGCGACAGGCGTGGGAAGAACCTGATCAGAAAGGCTTACCGCAAGCTAGCCTCCGTATCTAGCATTCTCGCGCCAGGCCTGTCGGCCTTTCCCGATGAATTGAGTGTGCTTCATGGGGGTCTCTCTATCATCTTTGCTGTTGGTCACTTCCTATTGTTCTCAGTTGCCTCTCATCATGTCTAACTGATTTGATGCATAGCTCGCACGTCAAGACGAAATGTACAGACTCAAGATTATGAACGCCTTCGAGAGAGTGCCAAATATCGTTGAGATGGCCCAGAACAAAGCTGCCATGGTGTCCCCGGAAACCGACCATCCGAAGACGATGCAGCTCCACCGTCATATCGACCAGCTTCGTAAGACACTCGTCACGACTCTCCCACTCCTGATCGATATATTGGTTCCCCGGACATTTGGTGAGTTTCCCAAAAAGCATTGCATTAACCTAGCTAATCGTGATCCTCACAGTGAACAAGTTCAAGAGCCCGTTCCGAGGTTGGAAAATCGATCGCCTGCTTGATGAGGTCTCTGCCAAGACTGAGGCGGTCCAAGTTTGCGCCGCGAGCATCGTGGACAACTGGATCGCCGATACCTACAACGCGGCCCTATCTATGCGTGCGCAGCTCGAGGACATTCACCGCGAGCAGAAGATGATGCGAATGTCCATCACGGCGGCCCAGGGCAAAACTGACCTCCTTAATCTGATCGTAGACCACCTTAGTATGCCTGTTCTTCCTGATTACTGTCTGTGAGGAAGGCTTGCTAACCTTGGAGTGCAGACATCAACAGAACACGCCTCCTCATGGGCGGCAGTGGCCTTGGCGTCGACATGTCCGACGCGGGCACTGCGCTCCTAGGATACACTGCTAAGGACCTCTTGGACATCCTTAACGTCAGCCACAGGCGAATCCTTCATGACGAAGACAAGGTGCTCCGGGGCGGCTCTTTGCTCGCCGAGACAGGAACGCACCACGCCATCACGGATGAACTCATGAAACGGCCTGCGATGCAAGAGTTCCAAAGCGAGGACGGCCCGAGCATTCTCGTTGTCGACGGCCACTTTGACTGTGCCAAACTAGGCAAGATCAATCTACTATCCCACTTCTGCGCCATGTTTTCCCAGGCATTGCGGCAGAAGGCATTCGAGGAATTCTACGATTCACCATTGGCGTCCCCAACCATCATATCACCCCGTCTTGGTTCCATTTCACTCGACACAAAGGCCCCCCCGGTGACCATGATCGTCATCGAGTACTTCTGCGCTTTGCACGTCACGCCAGATACTCATAGCAAGAGTGACGGTCTGTACGGTCCTCAGGGCCTCGTCCGCTCCCTAGCCGTCCAGCTTCTTCATGCAGCGGCTCTCAATGATTGGGTCGGCCGTGGTCCAGACGATGCTGTGCCTCTCCCTCACCTTCGCGACTGTGGTGACGACGAGGGTGACGCGCTGCGAGACCTTCGCATCGACGCTCTCTGCCGCTTGCTCGTGGCTCTCGTACGTCTGGTCCCCAGCGACGTCCGAGTCTTTTGCCTCGTGGACGGTTGGTCGGCATTCGAACGTGAGGTGTGGCGCGCCGACTATGAACTGGTGCTTGGTACATTTCGCGAGATAATTGCCGTTGGCCAGGGTGAAGGGCCCAGATTTAAGCTACTTCTCACTAGTCCGGCCTCGTGCCGCTGGTTAGGAAATTTTGCTCTTCAGAGACAGAAGGTCAGCCTTCGAAACATGGATACCAGGCGTGTAAAGAACGGACGCATTGGACCCCGAAACGCCCTGCGTCCTGGAACTGGTAGGGCTAAGACTATGGCCGCGACGAACACTGGTAGCGGGTTGGGCAGCGGGTTTGGCGAGGAGTCCGATATCGAGGAGGACGAAGGTTATCCGTGGGCAGGTGAGGGGTATGACCGGAGGTCTTCAGCTTGATGGTAGTCAAAATAGAGGCCTCCTGACTTCTTGAGCCGCCTTTGGTTCACTTATTTGGTTAGTTATGGAGGCCAAATTTATATGCCAAACGAAATGGGTCCAACGCATTTGGCGCCACGGTTCAGAAAACGGCCGTTTCGAGGCGTTAGTCCTACGCCGGTCTTCGTATAACGTAAAATCTATTTTCCCCGTATATAACTAGTTAAATACTCCAGTTGGACTGGCGCTTTCATGAAGGCGAAACGCCATAACGAGCACATTTCGCGTCTATTATAGACGGGACCTAGCACGCCCAGCCAGGTTCACCTACCAACCTTGAGAAAGTGAGGTTATTTACAGTCTCCGATGTACCTACCCTGCCTAACCTAACTATCAGGTGACGTGACTACGTTGACTTGACCTGACTGCCCTGGCCCGGCCTAAGTCCCTGCGTGCCCTGCGTGACGGCCTTGTGTGGCGGCTCTATGACTTTGAATAGCAGGAAGTCAGGACTAGAGGGAAAGGAATAGTGGAAGTTGAAGTGGAAGAAAGGATAGATACGGGCCACGTGGCCGTAACGTAGTCCGCATAGCTATTCTAAGACTTCGGATGACTTGACATACTACCCATAAATTTCACTGATAGTTTTTGCTATAGGTATATGTATTTACGAAGATAATAAATTTTCACGCTTTATACCGTTTATATGTGACGCATGTGATTGAACTAGGAAAAGACGTCCTACGTTACTTGAAACGTACAGTTAACTTTGATAATCGCGTCGAGTATGGCGTTCGAAAAAATTCACTGGCGCGCAGAGCCGCTCACACAAGACGGAAAATTTCGTATGCCAGATTCGTCTCATACAACCAGGCCGTAGCGTGATTAAGCTCCCCTACGTCTTGTAGAAGATATGGAAGGCGTTTTTCTCGGCCACTGACTGCCATGTGCCGTCTTAATATCTTTTAGGTATTGCTACAAGGCTAATTTTACATAAACTAATATCCTACTACTCTACAGCCTATAAACCCACCATGCGTAGTTATCGCCTCTTTTCTTGTCCATTATCACTTCTCGTATCCATACGACCCCGGCAACTCGGACTTATTATTATCCAACCCCAGCTCCGCCCGTAACGGCACAACCGGCATCTCCACAGCATACCCAGTCTTGGCCATCTCAGGCGAGGCCGAAGATAATTGCGACGGACTAGAGCTCGGGCTCCTCCACTGCCTTGCGGGAGATCCTGATGATGGGTGGTCCCCGGCGAGCTCGTACGACGGAAGCCCGCCTCCAGCGGTTGCTGCCGCCCTGACTCTGCGCACGCGTAGCCAGTAGAGAGCTACTACCACGAACCCTATCACTGCTAGGCCACCTACCACGCCGCCGGCTATTGCGCCGGCCGAGGCCGTGCTGCTGCTGCCGTTATTGCTGTTGTTAGGGGTGCTTTGGTTTTGGTCTGTAGCGGAGGATCTGTCGCTGTTGTTATTACTACCGCCGGCCGTGTTGTTGTTACTGACGTCGTTGCTTTCGCTGCTACTACCAGAGCTCTGTCTTGCGGGGACTATGGTGGAAGAAGAGGAAGAAGCTGAGTTAACTGGAAGAGTTTCAGACGATAAAGTCGGAGTACTAGACGTAGGAACTTGAGGAAGGTCAGAGGAGGTTGAACTCGCTTGACGAGATTCGGATGTGCTAGACAAGAGTAACACGAGAGATGGGGAGGACGCACTACTCGAGGAACTGGGCGTTGTAGGTTTGGACTCGTTCGGTTGGGTGTCAGTCTTTGGGTTAGTGGGCGAGTTAGGGGTGGTCGTATCGACGGGAGCAGCCTGGTTCTGGTTCGAAGGGCTTGGTGCCGCTGCCGCTTGAGGCTCGGTCTGCTGTTTGGGTGGATCTACCGCCTGAGGTGCTGTCGGACGGGTGGTGGGGGCCGCGAGGGCCGGAGCTGTGTTCGGAGCTGCAGGTAGCGGAGTCGTCGTGGCTGCGGCTGGTGGTGCGGCATTTCGGGGCTCGGCGAGGATAGAGATAGGTTCCGGGTAGTTGATCTGGTCACAGTCGAGGATGGTGAAGATCTTGTTTGGACTCGCGCTGGTCTGCCATAAGAAGGTGGCGCAATACAAGGGCGATTGGCTGTCGATTGGTTATCGGTTAGCTTCGACTAGGAGGCAAGAGCGGGTCATTGAAGCATCGTATCATACCAACATATCGTTCCGCCCTCGGGGCAGTCGCCGCCGCGTAATCCGATGCATGCCGTGGGGAGGGCTTGTGAGCATTCGCGGCCGGAACAGCACCGTCGATAATTGCCGCTGTTGGTGCATATACGCGAAGGACCGCAGTCATAGGGATCCCCTGGGCACGCACGGGTTGGCTTTCAACTCAAATGACTCCGAAGGACATGGACGTACCGAACTCCGGGAAGAAGCCGCACGTGGCGGCACCGACCTCACGGCGCAAGTCTTGCCATGCGCCCAGGTCTTGGTTTGGTGCGTCGGTGGGCCGATGCGAAGTCCAAAGGTTATGCCATTTGTCCGGGCTGGTGCCTGTGCCTGTGGGCGTGACGGCGTTGAGGTTTGAGTATCGGTCTATACTGCCTCGCGCGGCCAGAGCAGCGCTCAAGTCGGGGCAGGCGGATGTCGCCAGCAATATCAACATCCATCGGGAAACTCGCCCTGATGCCATCGAGGCAACCCGCTGCAGGATTCAAAGAAAAATAGATTAAGTAGCATTCCTCGGTTAACATAGTATAGGATGCATTAAGATCAAGAAATGCAAATGCAAGCTCCCGGGGAAAAGAAATGGGCGACCTAAGTCAATGTAAGGAGACATGGAATTTTAATGGTTGGGCTGGACAAGCGCGACTTAAGCGCGAGTGATGCGGTAGTAGGGCACATAACTGGGCAAGCAAATCAGAATGTCGAGAAGCGGTTGCCAAGACGAAAATTTGCGTTCCAGTTCGTGTAAGCCAAGGATTCCAACCAAAGCCTTGCCCGTTCAAGTTAAGGTAAACCGAGATCTCGGACTCTTGGGCTGTTAGTTGAATCCTTCAGTCTTTGGCATCCACCCACCCCCAAACGAGTAGGGACTAGCTTCGCGTTAGAGCAGCCAGGGCGAGCAGGGGAGTTCGAAGCAGATTTGAACACGGCGTGGAGACTCTCCCAAATTCAAGAACCGGATCGTTGGCGCTGATCTGGCGCGCCAATGCGGGAACTCCACGATACACTAGCCTAACTTTGTCGTTGATGTTATTAATAGTTTTGATTGGGGTCAGGTCGTCGACATTTATGAACCGGCGACCTCGGCAGCCGACGTCGCTGCCGTGGACGTGCAACATAATAACCTCTAGGAAAGAGGCGAGGAAGCAACGCTCTTCTCGACCTTTCTAGATATTAAGACTTCCATTAAGATAGTGTCATAAAGAGACAAGGACGCAAAGTGAATGGACTACGGCAAGACACGATGTACGGCACAATTGGTGCGGCAGAGGTACCTCGACCAGCACTCATAGGTTCGTCCAAAGAAACATTTGAGACTTTGTTCCATCGTTTCAGCGATGACCTATTACCGCCAGAGTTACGAGACAAGAGTCCACGCCATCATTCACCGCTAGATGTATTAAGACAGCAGCTTTCTTTGCCACTATGAGTAAAGTTCAGATTCGGTGCTTCTGGTGCTTGAAGCTCCCGCGACTATCCAGAGACATCGGCCAGCTTCAATACCGTTACCAGAGGGAGATTACAGGATCGAGGTCACCGATGATAAGAGTTTCCATCAATAAATGGCGTTTCTGCGAGCTGGTTGCAGCAGCTCTCAAGGTGCAAGGTACCGACGCTAATTCGCACTACCTAATTGCGTGCAGCTCCATACTTGTCACTCTCCCTCTCGGTTAATTGATTCTTTTGTCCCCTTAACTGCTTCCTTCTTGTTTGTCGGATCTCCTGTCCCAGACACCGGTGACCGATACTGGGCTCCAATAACCAGCATAACCTCTCTAATTTAGTGAGACTGCTGACAAGCTCTTGAAGAGACTGCGGCTTGGCGGCAATGTGTTCCGCAATCGCAAGCAGCGCGCTACAAAACATGAATCATTACAGCATAGATCATATCAACAACAAAGTTCGACGCGAATCGCTAGTTGTCTCGTGCAGCTAGGATTCATCAATAGAACTCGCGGGTATAAGAAACAGAGGTGGGAAGCATGCTCTGCAACTTATCTAGCGTCGACTTTCTCCTCAAGACCGGTGCTTAACTTATATGAACATGGTTTCTTCGCAATACCACAATATACTAAAGAGATCCTTCGTTATCTCCTGGCCGGTAAAGACATCAATTTCAATCTCTTCGTCTTGTCACTACCTACCTGGCGTACGCAGTAAAATTTGTCCATACGCACAGGAGGCAAACCGAGTCTGCAAGCAGAGTGAGATACACGTGAAACGAGTCATTAATTTTGTGTCGGCCTATTTGACCATGAATTTCAGAATGACAGACAGAGAATGCTTAGTATGGAACATAAACTATCAAGTCTAGACGGCGGTTTGCGGAGCGAGTAGCGGGACAGGTAATCCAAGCAATGATATATATATGTAGACTGATCAACTAACTCATTTCGTACAAGTCCCAGCAATCCTATTCGCGAGTAGTTACGTGACTACATGATGAAATCACGTCAAATGGCTCTGTCCTCCTCACCCATGGTAGAGCTCGCTGCCAGGAAAACAAAGAATAAGATAAATGCAAAAGTTTTGGCAAACACTCTTCACACCTTTAGTCTGCCTTAACAGGCTCAAGGGAAGGAAATCAGCTTAGCCGTCAACCCAGGGGTTGAAGTTTCCGACCTGGCCGCCGCCAGCCGAGTTCAGAGCTGAGCCGAAGCTGTCGTCGCGCAGCTTGCACGAGGCCTTGCCCCAGTTGTTGTTCATGACGCGGTCACGGAGCCAGGTGGCCGGCCAGTTGGTCCATCCGATGAGGCTGCCCAGGAACCACTGGCCCGTGTAGTTCTCGATGCTGTCATCGGCGGCGTTGGCCATGCGCAGGCAGTGCGTCCGGCCCCCGTCCTTGTGGTAGACGATCTTGGCGCGCTGGCCCTGCAGGCGCGGCGAGTTGGTGGCGCCGCCGTAGCCGCCGTGGCACGAGGGGGCCACGCGCCGCACCGCCTCGCCTTGCGTGAAGACGACCACGTTCTCCCAGTCGTGGCGGTGGCCATCCTGGTCCCAGCGCGCGGGCCCGCACACGATCTGGTCTTTCTCAAAGTAGTACTCGTACATGATGGCACACCAGCCGTTGTTGCACCGCGCCCGGCTGTAGACGTTGCTGTTCTGCAGCCGGTTGTTGTCGCGACACTGCGCCCGCAGGCAGTTGGGGGGCACACCGTTGGCATAGTTGAGCCCCGGGTTGAGGTTGCCGCTAGGATCGATGGCTGACGTGTAGTAGCAGCCGTCCTTGTCGAAGTCGAGCACGGGCTGGAACTTGTGCTCGATGGGCAGGGCGCGGTTGGGAATGGCGCCCCGGATGTCGCGTGAGGTGATGTTGGCGACGGCCTCTGGGTCCACGGCCTCGATGAAAGAAGGGGTCGAGACGGGGACGTCGCCCGTAGCGACTGGCGTGCCGCTGACGACTCCTGTCAGGACGCCGCCCAGAAGGAGGGTGGTGGCAGTGAAGGGGCGCATTCTGGAAAATAGGTGTATTGTCTCGGGCGAGGCTTCTGAAAAGGAGTTGAGGTGGGAAGGCTTGAGGATGCTGGTCTGCAACATGTCGGATGCAGACTGTTGGGCGGACACGAGCAGGTTTATATACTCACACAACTAAATCAAAGACCCCAACATATCTATCGATGTCTGCCTACATAGGCATCTACCCCTGAATCATTTCTCATTCTGCTTCACAGAGGTAACCCCCCAATAGCAACAGTAAATACACACTTCAAAGTCGATCGTGATGCTCAGTCCTTTCTCGGCGGAAGTCTGACTCAGCCTCCTTATCCACTGCCCGCCGATACAGGCCACCGCCTCCAAGGCCTCTACACAGTGATATCTGGTCTGCCTGCATTTTACGGCGCAGCGTCGGGGAGACAAGGGACGTGAAGGCCGATAGGCTTCAAATCTGTTGAGCGAGTCTTGTGGCTAAATTCTAGACTCTGACGGCCTGTAAATCCCGTGAGGCTTTGCTTTCTCACCTAACTAATTCAGTGAAGGAGTCAGCACTATTCATTCTTCCCTCCCCTTTAGGTATCTTACTCTCAGCTGAGCGGGGCGCTATGTCGAAGGCAGATGCCAAGCACTGGCCGCAGTCGTCATTAATTGTTCTGAGAGGCTGGAGTTCTCTGGGTGACCTGAAGCGAAATAGCATGCCAAGGTTGCCAAGGGAGGGCTTCGGCCGCGGCTGGGGCGGGAAGGCCCCGCTGATGGGCGCTTATCAGCCCAGACATAGCCAGACGGACCAATGCGAACTACCTATCTATACGAGGCGTGAGCTAATTGAATTCATGCATAAGGTGGCTGGAAATCATCGTGTTAGTCCTCTTCTCCCCGCTGACCGACATCTACGCGACACCTCTCAGGCCTCAGCGTGGTCTGACTGGAGCGAAACATCATAAACTACCTAGAATTGACAAAGCAGACTTCCATCCTCTCCTTTAGAGATGACCCGTTACCACCTTGAGTGACCCGCCGAGCCAGGCCGAGCGACAGGCAGTTTTTGACCACGACTGGCGGGGCTTCCTATGTTCTTCCAGTCTCAAATTATTTGCTTTTTCACCCCTGACAACGTTCAGCAGCGGCCATCCAGCGCCGGAATATCCGAAATCAGACGCCCCATCCTGAGCGTGTATATTGGCAATAGCAGGGCTTTTACTTCTCCTTGTCGTTTCCTTTTGCCTCCGGCGGCCCTCCGGGATCGTCTGCGGCGGGCTGTTTGCTTCGCTCGAGAGGCCCTGTAGAGACCCGGAGTCCCTTGCTTCCTGAAGGAGATTCTGCTCAATATTTCCAACGTTTACTCCTGCACACTCTCTAGGTTTGATGCTCACAACCCGGGGGATAGAGCGCATCCTCGGGTCCGGCTCCTCCAGGTCAGCCGGCCGTCGGCTCAAAGGCCCCCTTGTAGTCGTAGAACCGGGAGAGCTTGGTGATATCGGCGAAGTGGTCGGCCTTACCCACGGCCAGCGACACCTTGAGCGACGGGATTAGGGCAGGGTCGATCAGGGGCCCCGCTGACGTAACACGCCAGTGTAGGTTGCCCGTCAAGAACTTGGCCAGGTCAGCCGGCTCCATGCTGGCTAGGACACGGGGTGCTGATCTCTGAGCTGCTGCATTTTCCCGTCTTGGGGCTCGTGGTCGACCTGGTTCTTCCAGCGTGTGATCAGGGCATTGGTGAGACGGACGGTTCCCGTGGCCAGGGCGTGCTGTTGCTGCTGTTAGCGGCATCGACTACAGTTCTCCAGTTCAGCAGTGAAGTTGTAGACTTCGCCCACGATGGTCGCGCCATTCCGGTCAAATTAATAAGGAACCGCACTCGGAACCTTGCCGCTGAAGATATGGGCCGTGAACGGCTGTCCACCCTCCAAACCAAGTCTAGAGTCCAAAGCGGTCAGCGACTTTTGGGTGCAAGTTTCGAGGCGCTAAAAGCAAATGATGCCACTTGCTTCTCGTATACGACATTGGTAACATAGTCGTTAACGGTGAAGTTAACTAGGTCTTCCTGTGTCTCGGTCGTCAACTTCTAAAGCGACATCAACCCGACACCCTCAGTTTAACCTAAATTCTGGTTGAGCTCAGACTTCTTAGCAGCAGACCGGGGGATGTTATAAGCAATGTTCAACTTCGATTTAAGCTCTGTGATATGCCGCTCTTCGTCGTAGGTGCCATCAAATTGCTTTTACAGCCACTTCTCCATCATAGGTAAGTATAACCCAAGGGTGTCACGTGACGCACGAGGTTCGAGTTCTAGTAGGTTCCCTTATCGTCGAGGTGAAAGGGCCGAAGATCGTCTTCGGGGCTATCGTTGCTAGGTTTGCGCCTCGGATCAAACCAAGATTTAGGGTGGAGGACCTGCCATATGGCCCATAAGCGATCCATGTTGCTACCATCTCCGTCAGCGGCTAAGCCAGAAAGCTTGCAAATAATAAAAACGTACCAATGATAGAACCAGAAAATCGGATCGAAGGCGGCGACCTCGACGATAGACATGTGGCCGGCCACGCCTTTGCCTTGATCGCCCACCTTGGCGGCTGGACCGCCACACCAACGATGCAGGTTATTGTGGAGGCCCTCGAGGCTGCCGAACGGGCTAACTGTACCCTGATCAAACAGCTCGTAGTGGTCAGTGGTCAGTGGTCAGTGGTCCCAAAATCTTCAAAATCCCCGAGCGTGAACAACTAGTAGACTGCCTCACTCAGGCCCTCGGTCATATTTCCACCGCCACTTGGATCATTCTAATTCCACTTGTAATTGCGCAGAGTGGTGGCAACTCCGTCGTTGTTTTGCTCTCCTTTGGCCCACGTATCAAAAGCTCTTGTGGCAGGATGCCTGCTCGTGCTCCAGCAATCACCAAACTGTCTCACAGAATTAGCCGCGTGATTAGTCCCATCGAGATATAGCGGAGAAAATGTACCGGGATAACAACTTCCACTGCCTCGGGCGGTGGCGTCTTGGTTTTCACGTCAAGAATCTTTAACCCCCGAGCCTGTCGTCTCCCATGCGTATGTTTCCTGCCATCGTGAATTGGTAGAGTGGGTTTGGATAGCCGGGCTGAGGCGCACCGGGCGTGAGCATCACAGTTATTGGCCTTCTGATATCAACCTCGGCCAGTCTGAATACCAGAGGCACGTCATAGTTGCGTTCCCCATCTGGATTCTTCGGATCAACCGGCCGCTTCATAGCAGCATCCCAGTAGGGTAGACGCCAAGACTCAGCCGCTGCCAAAAGCTCTGGTCGCTCAGATTCTGGAAACTCAGCAACTCGCTCCCTCATAAGCGTATAGATCACTTGCTAGAAACCGAGTAGTCGTGTAAGAATGGCTACGCTCTCTTGTGAATCCACATTTAGGGTGTTGAAGTACGCACCTCAAACAGGAGCAAGTATACGCGGGTTGAATGAATTATTGACGCTTTTCTGTTGTGGTTTGATAGAGTTGGACAAGTCGTCGGCTTGTCCGGCATCCCGGGACTACTCTGTGCCTGCCGTAAACAGCAACAACCTTGCCGAGCTAAAGAATATTTCCCCGGAGAGATGTGAACCTGAGTATTTCAAATGGTGGCTGACAGTGCGGGTCTTGTGGTCCCCTACGGAACTCGGGGCCAAACGTTTTTACCCCATGTCAGGTCCCACCCAGGCCAAACACAAATCCATCGCAGTTACCTCAATTGTTAGACTACCCGCCCCGGCCGACTTCAAGCCTTAACACCACAATTTAAATCACCAACTTCACCCAACGTTAACACCGTAAATTAAGCTGAAACAGGAGGATTTTGACAGTATTGAAGTCGCCAGATTCCAGGCTCATGAATGCGCTTTTTGCAGCACTTTCACGTAGAAAATGACACCACCAGCAAGCCAACAAATCCACTACTTTTTTTATCCCCCGAATGGCTTCACGACCCGGTCAAGTCCTCATAAGAAAGCAAACAAAACTCTACAACTTGTTTAAACTTGAAGCTTCCAAAATTCTTGAACACACCTTGAACTCGTCTTCTCGTGAGCTTTCGCTTGGTGCCACTCACGATGCCTCAACAAGAGAAAAAGAGTGCACAGGTTGCCCAGTCAAAGGGTAACACCAAGTCTAAGTCGAAGCCCTTGAATTACCGTGCCACCCCTCAACATTGTGAGCCGCCCAGAGGCATTTTCGCATAACTGGCCACGCATGCACTTACACTGAATCAGACAAGACTTGCCAACGCCGATATCACTAGATTGAGCCAACAACACCATTTTGCTCGCTATATTACAGCAACAGCAACAACGGCAACACTGCGCGTGTATTATAGATTAATCCAGTGGCCAAACGGCCAGAGCCACGGCACCTTGGATTACACCTTGGCTGAATGTGATGGATTCAATTGATTGTATGTGAATTGAGTGGATTGCTTGTTGTAGTGCCCTTTGACTCTGTTGGAGAGACTTGTACCATGTTAAAAGCACGGGCACCTTGGATTGCTTGTATTGGGTTGAATGGTTTGAGTGTATTTTTCTTCTTTTTGCTGTTTGTCCTCGCTCTCTGGCGAAGCTAGAGAGCCAGGTCTTATAGTTCTAAAGAGTGGCGAGTCCCATGGCAATTACTGATTTGCAGTTGTGGCTACTTCTAGACCTTTTCTGACACCCAACATTGGGGGCGTGCTGGGTCTCCAGCCGGGAGACTACTTTTCTGAAACAGCTACCTGGGCCCACGCCAGCTAGGCTGACCATGCCACACTAGTTGAGCTGGCTCAGTCAGTTCAACTCCGATGGCCACACCTCTCTTTCCGATAGGGACGCGTCGCGTTCGTACAGCGATCGGTTAGCTATATCTTCTACAAAACAAATCCGACGGTGAAATATACGCGTAGATAACTTATTTATATATTAAATAATCGTACGCTCTTCTAAATCCGTAAGTCGTCGTGGAATGGCTAGAGTATCGCGTCGTGCAGGTACACCGTTGCATCAGCCTCAAAGAGTAGTTTTATTAATCTTGTAAGTCTTTGCTGCGGCTCGGACACTAAGTTTTAAATCATTTTAGAGCGTTTGATAACGGTGGCTGATTGTACTTGTAAGAAAAAAACGGAAGTTATGAGCTAGTGTCCTTAAACTGGGATTAGTGCATCGCTGAAGTGGTGCCATAGAGAAGAAAGCTTTGTGATTTGTTTGCCTGTGTAGTGTACTAGTGATTGTTGAGTGGTGATCTTGTTGTTGTTGTTGTTGTTGTTGTTGTTGTTGTTGTTGTTGTTGTTGTTGTTGTTGTTGTTGTTGTTGTTGTTGTTGTTGTTGTTTGTCTGTGCCATGCTCGTCGCAGTGTTGTGTTCGCGTGCCATTGTGTCAACTGTTGCCATGACATGCCGCAGAGTAACTGAGTGGCTACTTACTACTGGATGATCTATACGTAGATATCGCAGCGTAAACACTTGCTTGCTTGGTGAGCGGCGAGAATGAGGCTGTTTTGATTCAGCAGTCACAGTTGCTCTCGCTGCTGGCGACGACGGCAACGACGGCAACAACGAGGGCAGCCCGTCAGTGGCTGGAAAACGCGTTTTGCATCTTGCCTCTCACCGAGAAATGGCTAGATCGCCGGTTCCTCCTGAGGTTTCAGTAGATCTGGCGGCACGAATTTCCGCGAGACCTCAAAAGACGCGATGATTCGGAGGGAACTATGCCCCCCACGAACAGCAGCGCGTCAGTTCTTCAGATAACATGTTTCGCATCTTCTTCTTTGTGAGATATTGCTATATCTCCAATTTGCGTCAAGTTTCAGTAGATCTGCCGGCAACGGTCCGCAAGACCTCCAAAGATGCGACGACGAGACATTGATTGGGGGGTCCTATGCCCCCAGCAGCAATCACGATGTTCAGGACTGATGTCTCTTTTCACTATTTTACACGAGCACTTAATTATGAGGACCATCCTTCTTCGTTCCTTTTGTCTATCTAAGATCATGACACTTTAGTCAGCACTCGATGTCGCAGGTTTGGCGGGCTTGCTTCACGCATCCATTGTTCGCGTGGTGGCCCCAAAACACGCTGCCTAATTTCGAAAACAAGAATCACATTATGGGCGGTACGCCTTTGATTTTCTTACTACAGGACTGACGGGATCACTTCCCGGGACTTCTGGGCAGCCGAGGACTCGGAAACGCCCAGTTCGAAAACGCGGGCGTTGCAGAGCTATAAAGGTTTTGCCGTCTAGTGCATTTTAGCGGCAGAATCTCGACAGTTATCCACTAAAGGCTTTGATCGACGTAACCACACTTAGTAGTTTGCACTTTTCCTGACAGATTACACACTCTCCATATCTTGGTCGATCTGCTCTGGCATTCCTCCAAACCACGCAAGATGGACAACTCTACCAACACCGCGACCTCAAAAAATACAGTTGACCTCACGCCAGTGGAAAGTGTGTGTGCTGGTTTCCAGTTCGCCGACGCCAAGAACTGTGCTTCGGGTATTGTGGCAGTCGTCTTCGTTTCCATCGTCGGCGCCGTGATGGTGTGTATGCTGCTGCGTCGGGCCATCACGGGAGGCTGGTGTGGGTCTGAAACCAGCTCTCAGTCTGGAGATGAGGGGTGCTAGGGCTGCTAGCTACATATGCAGAGAGGCGACTTGTTATCTGCTGGAGAGGACTTGGGATATGTTCGGGCTTTGGGCCCTCCAAGGCGCTAAATGGAAGCTGTTCGCCACATAAGTTCAGGTTCCCGGCCTATGCATTCAGAGAGGCACGATAGCTTCAGGACTTTCTCGTCTAAGAAAAGTGGTGCTCTCAAAGCTGGCGATGACATTTCCTTCAAAACTGAGGTTTAAATGGATTTTTTTTCTCATTGCTTGCTTGCTTGTTACTTCTATGAAGGTACGCCCGTAAAGACTGTGATGCTGCCTCCTCCTCCTCCTTCCTTGTTCTCTTCTGCATCTTGGACGTTGCAGGTTTTACCAGGGGACGTATGAGTCTGCATCGCCCAGCCGACAGATTTGCACAGTCTGTCAACAATCCTGGCAACAATGTAGTTGCGCAGCTCCCTCTGCTCGCTGAGGTCTCGATAATCCAGTCGATACCGCTGGGCACTGTCAAAATCCCGCCGCCGTAAAGCCTTGATCTCGCGGAGAATGTAGAGCAACACGGACTCTGAGCACCTTGTTCGCTCTCGTGCGTGGCGCGGGTCTTGCACGTACCGCCCTGTCACGTCGGTGGCACCAATGGTAGAAAAAGCGATACAGTAACTCATCCGCTTTCCCCATTCTAGTTCGTTGTCACCGTTAGCTTTATCCCCGTCCTGGTAATTGCAGAGACCATGAGCTGGTGAGAACTCGCCTTCAGCATAAAGTCGGGGCTTATCCCACGCTTCCTCGCACACATCCACGTGCACCCATCTCCTCTGCTGCCGGGACCATACCCCCGTCCATACGTGGTCCTCGGCACACCATACCCATCTCGTCTTAGCCCCGACGGCGCGACACAGCATCCCAAAGCAGTTAGCCCACTCGCCGGCCCGGCCTCGTCTCGTCTCCATCAACTTCCATACATCTGTATACCGCGGGAACCGTTCGTATTTTCCGCAGCCCCCACTCTCCGAGCCTCGGTCTGAGGAAGGGGGGCACCAATAGAGCTCCACACGAAGAGCACCGCATGCCCTCTCCTCAGGTGATGGTTCGACAATGCCCGTGGAAATCGTGGACTGATTGAAGCATGTCGAACACCGGGGGTTGTTGACCCAGGTGAAGAAGCAGCGCTTGAACCAGCGAAGGAGCGCGCGGACTACGCAGTCTTCGTGGCCCCATTTCGCGCATCGGCCGTCACCCATTGATTCGGCTTCGGCTTGGAAGACTTGGTGTTCCTCCTCGGCTTCGCCGTATATTCTTTCCATTGGCACCGACCGTAGCGCTTCGTCGAGGAGGCCGGGGTTTTCCCATTTTAGTGGCGTGTTGCTGAGAGAGAAGAGAAGTTTGCGGAATTTGAGGGACGTTCGGTCGTTTCCCGCGGGCGGAGTAGGTGTGATGGCTTCAGTTGTTGTTGTCGGAGGACGAGAGCTATTGTTGTTGTTACCAGACGAGATGGCGGCAGCCGCTCGGCTCAAGCGGCAGTCCAGTGTCGCCGCTGGCGTAGTAACCTGAAACCGCCTTGCGCACAGCAAGCGCTCTTCTAACTGTCGCCGGAACTCTCTCGCCCAGTTGATGGACCCTGCTGGTGGGAAAGTGGTATCTTTTGTCCTGGAATGGTGAACGTCTGGCCTTTTCCCCGGGGATTGGGTTCCACACAGGGGAAGTGTCGGCCGAAATCCCAGTCGCCATTCTATCTCCGTGAATATGGCGCTGAAGGGCACTGCGAGAGCTCGTCCGGAAGTTGGAGACCCGGCAATAATGTGCCCGTATAACTCGCCCGTCTCGGCATCAACGACCCAGCACCCGCAATCGCCAACCTCAAGCGGCAAATCAAATTGCACGGCGAAGACCATCTGGGATTGGATACCGCCAGGGGCTCGGCTGTAGACAGGTGTCCCAGACATGTTCCCTGTCAAAATTCCTCTTGACGTGGCGCTGAGGACCTTGGCGTCCCTGATCTTGAGACTCGAGACACTTTGGACTGCGAGTTGCGTCTCTGAAGACAGGTTTGGGCTGTCGAATTGGTTCAGTCGCTGATGAGAGGGATCGGTAACCTCGATGAGGGCATAGTCTAGATCCGACCGCGGTTCATCCATCGACGACGCCACCACAGGCCCAAGGTCGTGAGCTGAATATGGGGGCGGAGCTGGGATGTCCTTGCTGGCAATGTCGGAAGTTGGCGTTAGATGTTGCTCGTATTCGTTCTCTTCGCTCTCCTGGTCCTCACTTGTATCGCTGCAGCCGTCAATGTCGATCTCGTCATCATCAAAGTGGCAGTCGTCGTCTCCATCATCATCCTTCAGGGGGGCTTCAAGAATTGCTTGTTGGTAAAAAGCGTGTGCCGCTGTCGTGTAGTAGAACTTGTCGCGGATTCGAATGACACCGCCGATCGTGGCTTTTGATTGCTTCCCGGTCACACTTGTAGTAAAGACACTCATCCCCTCTGGACTCGCAACCCATGGACATGTGATCCTCGCAGGTTCTGTGTCAGGCAAATTTGCGAGCCGCACAAGCTGCTCGTAATCGGGCGCCCGCGGCATGTGGCCTGTCTTAATGCCATGGTAGGCATCCAGAAGCCCACTCTCCTTGATGACTTTTCTCACTTGCTTGCGGTGGGCGACCACATCGCAACAGAAGACAATTGTCGGATTGGCGTTCTTGGGCGCTTTGCCAAACATGTACATGGACCAGGTCACCCAGCTGGAGATCGGCTCAACCGATCTGTCAAGGTATTTCTTGATCTCCGGCGCGACTTCGTTGAATGCAGTCCTGGCCGGGCCCTTGGCCTCCCAACACGACACCTTACCGACCTTGCCGATGTAGCGACCGACAGATAGCTCGGGGCTTGGCCATGTTTTGATTTTTCTGTCCTGCCAGCCCGAGAGGCTTGACAACGCTGTCGAGTGAGATAAAAATTCGGCGTTGAATGTGGTTGTTGCGCAAGTCAAGACGAAGACCTGAGTCACCAGCCGACAGAGTCCATGTTCTCAAGAACTGAATGACAAGGCGAGATAAGGGCAATTTGACCGCCGTGACGCAAATCGTTGGCGTGGCCCCCCAGAGGCTGTGCATACCAAGATGACAAGATGACGCGGCAGCTCGCCCAGGGTTGCCGCTGTCATCTTGGGTGGGTGTGGCTTTCTCCAAACTCCAATTGGACACTCCCATCTTGTTATGGCAGAGGACTTGTCTTACGCAGCCCTTCGCCACGCACGGGGAGGCGGTTTCATATGCAACGGCGCTGGGGGGGTCGAAAGGCCTCAACGCAGAGGAAAATGGAGTGTCGGATGAACAACTTTATCTTTTCAAATTCTATCTTTTGGTTAGGCATACGCTCCTTCCGCCATGGAAACATTTTGCGATCGCAATGGCGACCCGGCCCTCAAGTTAAGTGTCCTGGACCCACTCCCACCTTCCGCCAAGGACGCCCTCTGTAACCATCTCTGGGCCAATTTGCACCCCGCTACCAGTCAGCGCCTTCACAGCCCAAACATCAACCTCGACGCATACTGGACGTACTACCACAAGGAGTGCAGCAACGCGCTTCACGATGGCGGCCGACATGTCGCGACTCGAACACACAACGACATCATCGAGTGTGCACACCAGCTGCAGGCAGGCATGCTCAGGGACGACATCAAAACCCTGCTTAGCTCAAAGCTCAGCACCGAACACGCCAACAAGGACGAGATGCTTGACAACTCAGTCGATCTCGCTGCCAGTCTACTGCTGATGGCCAGCTTCGGGACCTTCTCTTACGGATTCTCCGGCAAGAGCCGCGTGTGCTGGAACACCCCAACTTCCCTCCGCGACTTCCTCGCCACTTATTTCGAGCCTGAGCCCAAATCTACCTTTGCCAACAACAGCAACGAAACTGTCAAACTCGAGAAGATTTTCAAAGCAAGCAACCTAGACCGCATCGCGGGTCTGGAGATCGTCTGGACTGACAACCTGGTCGACCACCTTCGCCTGACGGACGACGATACTCGAGTCCATATCTTCCATCACGTCTCGTTCCTCAACATTCAACGCCACAATAATACCGGTTTACTTCCAGGCGGCCTAGCAGAAGAGTCGCTGCAAACTTTGGCGCTGCTGTTTCCCTCGGCCGATAGAGAAACAAAGCGGTGGTTTGCCAAACTGCCCAAAAGCGACAACGTGCTTGACGCTCAGCTCCTGCATTGCGGGAGACTTAAGACGGATGACCGGCAGATCGACAGATTCAAGTTCTGGCGGGAGAGGCTGGTAATGCTGAAGCAGGTGTTTGACGAGGCGCAGCCTGGGACAATGGGGCAGTGGTGGTATGATCGGCGGAATGGGGTACAGTGGTACGTGCTAAAAGTCGACCCTTATATAGAAGCGATGAAAGAAACAATCACCTACTGACACTGAAATGGATGCAGGTACACATTCTGGGTTGCCGTACTCGTCCTCGTCCTGACAATAGTGTTTGGGCTGGTCCAGAGCATCGAAGGGGGTCTTCAAGTTTACTACTCCCACCAGGCATTGCACACGTCCGAGCTGGACAGGGGGTTACATGCGCGGCGCTGGGAGCGAATGCCAGGTTAGTTCTGACTATATCAAATAGAGGGGTTTTTCCGACTGGCGTTATGTTGTGGCTACCAGAAGAGGTTTAAGACAAAAACGATAACACCACAAGGAGCGGTGAAATGGCTGAAAGCAAAGCCAACACTCTAAGAGTAAAAAAAATCAAAAACAAAAATCGCTAGAAAAGACAACATTAGTCAATTAGTTTCTCCGCGAGGAAAAAGATTTCAAAGGTATCAAATCAAAATCGGCACAAGCAAGAGTCTATAAAACAACAAAGTTCATTCTCTCAAAAACAGGGATAACTCGCTGGCTTGAAGATACACACCACAACATAAGACTTCTAAAACTCTAACGCTAGGTAGGCAGGCACGGCATTAAACAGACAGTTTTAGCACAACAATCACCGTGTATCGACCGGCTTGTTAATAATCGCCGACCAATCCTGCGCGCGGAAGAACTCTTCCAAACTCGTCATAGGGCAATCGATGCCGTCCTAGTAACAGATGACATCTCGTCAGCTTTCAAAGTCTCACATGATAAGAGAAGGGGGAAGAGAAAAAGGAAGAAAGGGGAAAGAAAACAAAGAGGGTAAGTAGACGAGGAGGGAAGAGAACGGAAAGAGAGAAATAAAAGGGGGGGAGGAGGGAAAGAATGAGTTTCAAGGACTCGGAGAGCAAACTGACCTTTCTCAAATCCTCAAAAGTCAACAAGTCCACCCCGCCATCATACCCGGGATTGCCCGAATAATCAAACATCAGCGCGATCTCAACGCCCTTGTCGTAGTCGTCCTCGGCGGCGACCTGCTCATCATACGTCACTTCCTTGTAGACCGCTTTCACGCCGGTGACCTTGCTCCACAGCGCGATGTAGTCGCCCCACGAGATTTGCGAGCCCGCGGCCATGTACTCGCCTCCTGGCGGGCGCTGGTACACGGCGTACACAAAGTTGCCCGTGTCGCGGTTGACGTCGAGCTGCGGGGTGGTCTTGGTGGCGGGCATGCAGAAGCGCATTTCGAAGCTGCCGTCGGGTTGCTGGATTTTGAATAAAAAATCATAAGTCCATGTTTTTTTTTCCATATGATTTTAGGATAGAGGAAAAGAAGGGGGAAATATGACCTTGTTGAAGTACGAGTTGGGCAGGATCTGATGACTGGTCATGAAGAAGCCCGTCTGGATGTACGACGCCTTGGCGTGCAGAGCGGGCAGCGACTCGGCGACGTAGTAAGGAAAGATGTCGGCCTTGGCGTCGTAGTGATACAGGTCCTGGAACCGGCCGTTGCTGCATCGGCGGGCGCTGCTGGTGGTGGACGCGAGGAAGCCGTTGGGGTCGAGCGAGTCGACGGTGGTGGCGGCCGCGTCGGCGATGTTCTTGCCGTGGCGCAGCTCTGTGTCGTACGCAAACTTGCGGCAGGTGATGCCCTGCTCCTTGGCCAGGGCGCGGTGGTCGGGCCGGAAAAAGGGCTCCCAGTACTGGGTTACGCTGAAGATGACGTTGGCGCCCTTGAAGGCCGGCTTGAGCGTCTCGACGTCGTCGAGGTCGATGGCTACCATCTCGGCCCCCAGCGCAGCGAGTTCCTGGGCCGCTGGGGAGGACGTGTTGCGAGTCAGGCCGCGGACCGTGAAACGGGGATCCTTGAGGAACCGCCGAGCCACGGAGCCGCCTTGGTTGCCTGTGGCGCCGACCACGACGATCAGTCTCTTTTCTGTGGTCATTTTTGCTGGTTTTACCTGGTACCTGGAATATCAAGCCGGGGAGAGAAAGAGGAAGGAGAGTTGGCAAGGGAAAGTGCAGAAACCCCTCCTTTTCAACTGGGTATGTTGGGATGGATGTTGGACCCCTCTTTCTGCGGCCTGTGGAACTAGGTGCTTAGCTGCGTCAGGAGTGAGCCACGTACCTAGCAGGTGGGCTGACGTGGGGGGCAGGGTCCGGCAGTCAACGAGAGTGTTGTCTTCAGTACTCCGGCTACCCGTTTGACCGGCACGACCGACTTCAAGCCCGGTCTGGCACGTGTCTCCGTTTGGTGCCAAGCCGGCCTCTGGGTGGTAAAGGCAGATCGGATGTGGAAAAAATTGGCAACAGGGGACAAGAAAACCATGGCATTTTGGGGTCTTTATGATACAAGCCGACTCGACATATTTGTGCGACCTCAAGTTCCTGCGAACAAGCTCTAGTTCCAAGGCGTGTTGAGACGAGCATCAGCCATCAAGCAATCTGCCCCTTCTCTTCCCAGGCCGCAACGGCATCCTCCCACGGCACGATCCTTGCGCCGCTCTCCTGCAGGCGCCCCTCCACGGCCCGCTCAATCTCCACGGCAGAGGATCCATCAGCATCGTAGGTCGAGTGGGCGCCTGCAAGCAGCGTCACGCCAAATCCAGCCTCCAGTGCGCCCTTGCACGTGCTCTCGACGCAGCACTCGCTTTGGATGCCAAACGCAATGATTTCCTTGACGCCCGAGGCGGTGAGCATGGCGGCGAGGTCGGGGTTGGTTTCGAAGGTGTCGCCTACACATGGGCTTTTCAGCGCCAGCCAGCGATCTTGACTCAGGAGTTGAAGTAACTGTAACAAGAGAAGCACTCACGAGTGGTCTTGTGGATCAGAAGCTCCTCCTCAGCGTCGGTGCGCGGCTCAAAGACCAGCTTCCATGGTGCGGAGTCGCGCACCAGCGGGCCTTGTTCGGGCTGTTCCTCGTGCTGGACAAAAACGATGAATGCAGGAGGCGGGGACGAAGCGCCAGGACGGTGTGCATCGAGTATCGCGCGCGCCGTGGATAGGATCTTGGCGCCGGCAGCACGAATGCGGTCGGCGTGTGGGACTCGGATGTCAGGGTCGACCGCGAGGTCATGCTGGATATCGATCACGAAGAGAGCGGTTGTTGTTGCCATTTTCTCGCCTTTGGTGCTGATATTAGCGCCTGTCAACGAAAGGGGTACGAGATGGGGGAGTCAGAGTAACGGCTTTCTGTCGATTGATTTGACGCAGTTTGGGAAGACGCTGAGCTGCGGGGACCTCGACTGGAAAAGCGGGGTTGCTTCCACTCGCAACTCCAGGCAGAAATCGCAGCTGGAAGGTGCAACCTTGGCTCAACCATCGCTGTCGACAGCACCCAAACTGACGCACGAAGAGCGGTCGTTTTCATTGAGTGTGCTTTTCGCTCAAGTTCGGGGGTTTCCAACCCTTTTTCTTGACAATTAGACCACGTACCTCCTTAGATCAAATATGTTCTTTATTATATCAACAAATATGTCCGTTTATTTATTTTCGATTTCGGAACATAAGACTAGCGTTCTTTCCAAGGCGCCACCCGAAAAAGCCCATCGGTTTACCACCTTGTGTTTGGAATTGCGTCTTCATTTCCCCGCAGTCGTGACCAAAAGAAAATCTGGTACTTGCTCTTCAGACGGCCGAATTCCTAGTAATGTATGACTGAGATGTTTGTAGTACGTCCCCCTTTTTGTAGAACAGGATTCCGGCTTCACTTATTATAACTTATTAATAGGTAAATTGTCTCGGCGTATATGGCAATGTAGTGTTCAATCTTGAAACAAGACAAATTTTCGTGGCGAAGGACTAGCTCTCTTGAGTTTGTGGTACAGCAGCTTGTGTCCAGTTTCCCATTTTCACTTCCTACATGCACCGTAAACGAGGCCAGACTCCCCCGATTCCGGCAGTCGTGTAACTTCCAATGACGGGCATGCGTACAAGCAGGTGTACAAGACAGTGCGAGAGGGGTTTGACCTCGATCCCATCACTTCCCCGTTTGCAACCCAACACCCAAACAATCAAGAAACCCATTCGCTCGGCAGTTAGTAACCCATCATGCGACTCCTCAACGCCGAAACTCTGCAGCTGGAACTCTTCCTTGGAAGCGACGTCCCCGAGGACGCAATTCTCTCCCATACCGGGGAAAACCAAGAGACCCTGTTTGACGATATTCGGAACGGCAAAGATGTGCGCAGCAGCCCAAAGGAAGGCCTTGCCAAAGTTACAGGAAGCTGCGAGATGGCCCGCGATGACGGGTTTCTGTATATTTGGATCGACACATGTTGCATCGACAAATCCAGCTCGACTGAACTTTCCGAGGCCATCAACTCAATGTTTGCGTGGTATCAGCGTCTAGGAGGTGCTACGCCTACCTTGCCGATGTGGATAAGCTTGGAGCCGGTGGTTTAGTCGTGGCTGGACGTTGCAGGAACGGTTGGCGCCTTCAGACCTCGTCTTCTATAGTGCCAACTGGGAGGCAATTGGCAACCGGAAAGAGCTGGCTGAGCTTTATCGTCCATTACCGACATTGATCAGCGGGCTCTGAGGCGTCATACAGACCAAAGCTGCATCGTCAACGATCCCCGGCCGCTGAGCTCTCACATAGGTCCCATCTGTTCCTCTTGCACAGCCCCGATGGCCATCGCAGATATCTTTGCTTCGTATAGCGTCGCTACTCGCATGTCGTGGGCTGCAAAACGCCACACCACCCGCATCGAAGATATTGCCTACTGTCTCCTGGGCATGTTCGACGTCCATATGCCCCTTCTATACGGCGAGGGCAAGAAAGCCTTCCTGAGACTTCAAGAATAGATCATGAGGCAGACGGACGACCAGTCCATTCTAGCATGGGAGGGGACGGCCGAGAATCATTCAAGTCGAGGCGGCTATGGTGTCCTGGCCGACCATCCCTCTCAGTGTGATGGGATGGGTGCGGCTCGGATTCAACCCAAAATTCGCAAAAGGGGAGGTAACCAGCAACTTTCCGTGTCATTCACTGGAGTCGAAGTAAATCTTCGCCTCGTTCCCTCGGGGCTTTACCCCTCTGACATCTGGTTTGGAGTTTGGACTGTACTATTGGTGAAGAAGACCCCTTCTCCCGTCTTGCAATCCTCCTACGTCAAGATTCACCAGGAGTGTTCTCAAGATACCCGCGTTCGGAAGATAAGCACTTCTACCATATCTACATTGCGCCCTTGAGTTTTCACCCTTTCGAAGGCAGAAGTCGAGAGAATATATATATCGGCAGCTATCAAGAATCGCAAATTGAAAAGTAGTAAGTAAAGCTCTGCAAAAGCCACTCGGACGACCTTCTTACTAACTACTATATTTTGTGATTTGCTTTATAGTGGAGTATGACGCATCTTACTTGCCAGATGTTCAGAGAATTGTTCTGCAGCTAGGGGACGCTTCCTGGAGGGTTGGGCGACAACAGAAATTGGCGCCGTGGGCCAACATACCTGCTATAGCTGATTCTGATCAACGAAGACGGACCGAAGTTGAATACCGGATAGTCAGTTGTATTCCAAGTCCAAGGTTAGAGCGCTGTGCGGTATTGCCACTTCACGACATACTCTACTATGCGGCAAAACACCACCACTACCCCGCCACATCCAGCCTTCTATCGCGAGAACAAATTTGGGGTCGAGTACGTTCAGGGGGCTTACTGCCTCTTGATCCACAAATACGGCCCTTTATTTCTCTCTTGGGGGGTTTAGCATGTTTTTGACGGGCTCCACAATGACGACCACACCGAGCCTTACGTGCGTTTCCACTCGCTGTCGAGCCGTGAGGGTTTTGAAGGAGGCATGCTACAGGTGCCGCCGCTCACTAGCACCGAAGCCCTTCGTCGTTTTCTTATCAATGCACATCGGAGTGAAGAGTTTCCTCATACCAACGCCGGCTCGGACGACTCTAGCTCTAAATCTGCAATATTTATTCTCGACGATGGGACAATATCGCGGATACGAATTACAGCCGAGGCTAGTATCAGGCCTTATTACGCCTTGGGCGATAATAATAATTTTTCAATTTCACTAGGAGTTTGGAAAGAGACGCTGTGGGAGTAAACGGGCCCATAGAAGGAGGAATTTATCGAAGGGTGCGACCAGATGTAGATTCACTTTTTTCCTAGCCGAACATTTCATTTGCTAAAGCATAGGCATAATGTTTTTTGGTGAAACGTAATAACATGCAATTATGCCACTTCGAACGGGCCATGGGTGATGTTTGTCGGATGCATGTGATCGCACACGTGACAAGCCACTCATTTAGTTAGAAGTTGCTCTCTGAGAGTGTTTTCCCCACCAAGCTGAGCTCAGACGCCCCAAAACGCCCACGCAATCAAAGCCAGACAGACGGATAACAAAGTTCCAAGCTTCAAGCCCATCATGCCGCGATGCCTTATCATGGCGTCACATCGCACCTGACGCCCTTCCTCCCCTACATCGAGAAGGCCAATTCGTCTGGGATCCAGCCAGATTGGCGCATGCCCGACAGCTTGTCGCGCCCCATCAAAATCGAGACCCTGAAGACCTGGTTGGCGACATGCGACGCCCAGCATGCAGAGCATTGCCGAGCCGGGCAGATTACCGACGACAATCAATTGCCGACATGGCTGGTCGATGTCAGCCGTCAATGCATCGTGCACGCGCAAGCCGACCTGAAATACATCGCGCTCAGCTATGTTTGGGGGAGGGCCGCGTCGGTCTCTCTCACCAGATCCACGCTCGACAAACTGATGAATGAAGGATCGCTGGACGAGGAGGTGTTGCCCCGGACGATCCGCGACGCGATGAACCTCGCTACCGCTCTGGATATAGGTTACCTCTGGGTCGACAGGCTGTGCATTGTGCAGGACGATGACGCTGAGAAACACGCCCAGATCAAAGCAATGGGCTCCATCTACGCCCGATCCCACTTTACGCTCATCGCTGCCCAGAGCCACGATGCCTCTGGGCCACTAACTTCCAGGCCTCTCCGACTCTCGCCACCCCCAAGCTGGGCTAGCGGGCTGATTACACCTGTGGTGAGGACAATAGCAGGTTGGGCGAGAGGCATATCAAGACCGACCGCGGCAATGACGAGTCCATCGAGCCCCTGGCGCGGGCCCAAGACAGACCAAGAAGTCATGAACATCATGGCTGTGGACTTGCTGCGCACAGTATGGTTTTCGCGCGGCTGGACGTTTCAAGAGTTTCTCTTCTCACGGCGCAAAGTCGTATTCCACAACAACACGGTGAACTGGGAGTGCCACTGCTCTTCTGCCCACGAGAACCAGGAATTGCGCAGCCTTACACTGTCACCGTGTCTGCGCCAGACTACACAAACGTCCTCCCTCGGCGTTGATATTGACCCTTGGCCGAACTTCCACCGCTACGCACGCCTCGCCGCCCTCTTCACGCCCCGGTTTCTAACATACCCAGAAGACGTCCTCGACGCATTCGCTGGCGCGTCGGCAGCCTTTGCGCAGATATACCCCGGCGGGATGGTTACAGGCATGCCCGCCATGGTCTTCGACGCAGCCCTCATCTGGCAGCCATATCACCCCCTCGAGCGACGAAAACCGAATGTGTTACCAGACAGAGAGGCGATCCTGCCGAGCTGGTCATGGGTATCCTGGCGCGGCGAATTACACTCGGAGGCATGGCAGAGCGGGTACAACTACCTGAGACGGCAGCCGAACCACGATCCGGAGGGCTCGGGAGATGGCATCATCAAGCAGCACTGGACCACCATCTCGACTGTGAAGTGGTCCCATTCTTCCACCCTCACGAGCGAAAGGCATCCCATCCCCGTCCTCGCCGACGAATGGCGCAAAAAATACACTCACCCTTCGTCTCCTCCGCCACCAACTGACTGGCAGAGACATAACGGCCAGATAACCAAAGCCGCATCCTTCTTCACCCACCCCTCGGTCCCGGGCCACGAATTCTGGTACCCCATCCCAATCGGGGTCAATAACCACGGCCGCGCCTCCCGCTCCCGGTACCTACACACCACGACCCGTCACGCGCACGCAGAACCCTTCCCCAAGACATCCCGTTCCTTCGGCAGCGGTTGTGCTGTCCTGGCGCTGAAAGCCCCTGACGGGAGGCAGGCTGGTTGTCTTCGCTTAAATGACATGGAACAAAACACCCGCGGCAATACAGTGGCGGAGAAATGCCACCTCATTGAGTTATCAGCCGGAGAGGTAGCTCTGGATGAGTATGTCGAAGACTTGCGTGATCATCCGCTGGCAGATGTGTTTGACGAGTGGGCACTGCCACTGTGGGTTGCTAGGGACGACAAGAAGTATGAGTTTTATAACGTCATGTGGGTGGAGTGGAAGGGGGGTGTAGCGTATCGTCGTGCGGTGGGACGGGTTGAGAAGGCTTTTTGGGAGGCAGCGGCCGTCGAGATAAATCTGCTGCTTGGTTGACATGGTCGGAATCCCCCAACTCCAGCTGGCATTCAATCCTATAGCAAACCACCTCAAGCCTGAACCTCCAACGCAATTCGTTCCGAGGCACCCGCAGGGTCACCTGCCCACTGCGCAGCTTTCAATCCCTAATAGCAAACTGCCTCAAGCTTGAACCTCCAACGCAATTCGTTTCGAGCCCCGCCGCAAAGGGCTGGCTGGCGGGCGCTCGCTGGGAAACAAGTACAGAGCCCATGCCTACTTCTTTCGACCTTCCTCCATCAACTGTACACCACCGCACTGTCAATTCCACTTGCGCACTAGAGCATCTTGCGCACCAGAGCACCTTGCGCACTAGAGCACCTTGCGCACCAGCTTATGTTCTGCCTGACTTCCAATCCCCCTGCTCACGCACATTCTCATTTCGGTTTGCAACACATCGCCCGCTCCATTTCGGTTCGCGATGCCTCCCAGCGATCATCACCATGGCGGAAAGTCCCATACGCACCGCGGACCTGACAACAACGCCGCAGTGACCTACCTTCCGGCCTCTTTCAATGGTTTGAACCTCTCAGGTACATCGTCGAACCTCTCCGATACGTCGTTGAACGCCGTCCGGGCAGACAGTGGAGGCCTGAACGGTCCAGCCTCACGCGTTCCCGCCAACCCAAGGGCCCCGATCGTGGTCGGGGAGAGATCAGAGAAGACAGCGGAGGCCTGAGCGGTCAAGCCTCAGACCCTCGTGCCCAAGGCAAAAGCCGCCATCGTAGTCGGGGAGAGAGCAGAGACCGACAGGGAAACAGTTCGAAACATACATACTCTAATTCCAACCGCAGCCAGGCCTCAGCCGACTACCACTCGAGCGTGCGCAAAGTCGCCCCCCCCCGCCATGACGAGGCAGCTCGAGCCATATCCACGAGCTCGAAACACCTGCCTTCTTCCAGCACCGACCGAGGCTCCTCGCTCCCGCCGCCCACTGCCGGACAGTGGTCAGACAATTTCGCCTATCCCGGAACTTCATCACAGGCGATGCAGCCTCCTGGCTGGGCGCCGCTGGGAGCTGGGCGTGGCATGAGCGCGGAGGAGCAGGTTCGGGAAATAAAAGCCAACTTCAAGTGCTTATTGATGCGCGGAAACCCAAATATCCGGGACAACGTAAAGCTTGCTGAAGCTGAGCATATAATCAAGCTGTGCGTGGAGAAGCATGAACAGGACCTGGTTGATACCATGTTCGGCCACTGTTGCAAGCTGTTCGGTTGGACCGGCGCGACGTTCGAGCAGAGCGATGATGCGTGGAGCGAGATGGAGCGCAATCGTGATGACTTCAAGTTGGAGCAGCTCACGTCCAAGTTCAACGCCGGCGTCGGATGTTGGTTCTATGCCCAAATCGCAAACGGATACTACGATAAGTTCAAGGAGCACATGCAGCGGGTGCTGGTGAGACAGGCGGAGGAAGCCATGTACCAGGCTGGATTTAAGCATGCCCGATTTGTGGATGCGTTCATGTCGCAGTAGCAGCAGCCTCCCCCGTCTGTGCCAGCGCGTCAAGACTACTATCCCTCAATGCCGTGGGAACAGCTCAAAGAAGAAGACTTTTTGTGTGTTGGCCGCCGGAGGGGACAGAACTCGATCGACCACAGCAGGGCAATCGTGACTCACAACGCAAAGGTTTTTCGCATCTTTGTCGAGTTGTGCAATGTTCACCTCCACCTTGAGCACATGCGGGCCTTCTACGGCTCGGTGATTGCGGGATGGGGAAATATGGAGACGGTCAAGTACAACGCTGCGCCCCAGCATCCGGTAGGGGAGTTCACCGCCAAACGCCAGGTCTTGATGCTGAATTCTCGCAAGTTTCAGTTGTTGAAGGTGAAGTATGAGTTTTTCTGGTTCCCCCTGTTGCACGGCAAGCACAACTTTTGATTGGCCAAGGAGGGTGATGGGCGGCCGGTTGCTAGAGGAAGTCAAATCGAAGCTGAGAGAATTCTGGGAGTCAAGGACCTGGACTTTTAGGGAATTGACTACTGCTGCGGATAGGTTAGCCCTACTACCAAATGGCAGCCCGCAGTGTATGCGCCCCCGCCGCCCTAGCTCTTAGAACTAGT
Source organism: Podospora didyma (assembly GCA_033439775.1). Lineage (NCBI taxonomy): Eukaryota > Fungi > Ascomycota > Sordariomycetes > Sordariales > Podosporaceae > Podospora > Podospora didyma. The sequence goes on from JAULSW010000011.1 coordinate 1,192,177, forward strand.
TACACAATTTGATGGTGATTTTTTTGGGGTGACAACAAAGGAGAGGAAAATTATCGGATGCAAGTGGCAGGATGAGGGGGCCCGGAGTGGAGGTGCTGATCATACCGGCACAAAAAACCAGTACTAGTTCAATCCCTCAGGATTTAATAGCCCGGTTGAGGAATAGAAAACTAAAATAAAATCGGCTGCTTTGCAAAGTTACGTAGGTACACATTTTTTACAAAAGATTTGGTTTCTCGTTGTGAAAAGGGATTGGGAAAAGTTAATTACGGACGTGGAGAGAAGTGATGAAGGAGGCAAGGGCAGGAACACTACACTGCTTTCATTTTGTGCGTGCGTGTGTGGCCAGGCCTCTCTGTGTGTGCTCTCGGGCACCCCCCTCCCCCCACTACCACGGTCATAGATAGAGAAAAGAAGAGCAGCTGAGACGATATACATTCTATATGTAAGTAAGTTGTTTATAATGACTAAGGTATTTCATTTTAAAGTTAGGAACTTGAGAGATAACTACTGGTTTCTAGTTCGTTAGGTACCGCCGCCTCTCCGGACAGAATGTCATACTACTACCTAGCTGAAGGCCCCCCCCCCCCCCCACCCCTCCCGTGGGTAGTTTTATGTACCTAGGGACTTTGTTCCACTTGTCAGTTTTGATTAATTTTTACCTTGGGAGATCACCTCCTTGCTCTTCATTAGTCTTCGAGGGCCGGGCTAGTAACTTGGGCTAGTATTATAAAACAAAGCAATGAAAGAAGCATATTTTTCAGGGTGGTTCGTTCAACGGGTTTGTTTTTTTAATTTGACAAAGTTCACGGCGCTCAGTACCCGAGTTGAAAGTGCTCAAACCGAATGGAGGTTTGATTGTTGTGGACTGGCGCTTTAAAATGGATGATTTTGCCTTACATATATAACTCACCTAAGATTGATGGAAAATGCTACTTCAATACGCCCGACATCGGTAAGAAGGTAGCGGCCATCTGGCGAGAAGGCGACTGACTGAACCCAGCCGTTATGGCCTTCTAATGTTTGTAGGCATTGTCCTGACGTGGGATCCCAGATCTTGATGGTCTTATCTTTAGAACCCGACGCGAGTCGCTGGCCATCTGGCGAGAAGGCGACCGACTGGACCGAGTTGTCATGGCCTTCTAATGTTTGTAGGCATTGCCCTAACGTGGGATCCCAGATCTTGATGGTCTTATAAGAGCCCGATGCGAGTCGTTGGCCATCCGGCGAGAAGGGCAGGAGGTTTGACCGAATCAAGGCTATGTATTGTGTAGTTCTAAGCTGAGGAAACAAGTGGGCTTAGGGCCGGGCTTTAAGGTCTTTATATAGGCGACCTCAGCTAAGGCGAATGGATCGAGGTTTGGCACTAGTGCTTAGGGTTTTTACCATGATGTGTCTGCTGATTAGAGGTGGTGAAGAACGCGATGGAGGCTGATTAATGCGTTCAGTATTCAGTGAAGGCATTTAGGCCTTTGCTATGTATCAGTTGCGTACCAGGCGCCAGTGCCAGTGTGGGGTGCCAGGGCCGTAACACGATCGGTTGTCATCGTAGGAGAATTTGTAACTTTATACTTTATAATACGGACTCGGACGCCCTTAGCCGAAATGAGAGCTTGAGTCTTCGCTATTGTCTATTCCCCTACATTGCCCTTAGATATGATATCCGAGAAGCAAAAAACCTCAGTCTATTCTAGTCTACGTCGGCTATCTCTGCCCCCATTATGTCTCAACTAATTGAAGGCTATAGCCCTCCCCGTCACGATCCTTGATTGGAGACACCGCTGCCTCAAGCAGGCACGCGGGTGTCGAATTATGTCACATGCGATGGCTCCCCTAGCTCTGTAGGGTTTGGCATAAGAGCCCACGGAGCCACCAGCGGATCAATGAGGGTCACGCCCTATCTGCTCTGTAGCACTTGGCAACAGAGCACACAGAGCCATTACGGTTCTATAAAAAAACAGGCTGAAGGGTCCTTATGACACCCCAGCAGCTATCAACCAGAACAGATAGTTAGTCTTTACAATTGAACAGGGTTCAGCAAGCGACCTATTGATACTCTATCCACTACTTTGTTACTTTGTATAACTACTCAACCCCCTAAGCCACCCCCTTCAGAGACGGAGCATCCAGGTCGACACACTGGGCCTTCAGCAGATAAGCTCACTACACTAGGTGGTTCGTACACTTAAGCCAACATTTAAGCATCGAGCGCGGCACCCTTGCTTCCTTCTTTCGTCGTCAATCCACCTGCTTTTTCATACATAGCCATAGCTATATAGTGAATCCGGTAGCAAAACCCTTTCATAGGGCCTTAAGCCCGAGATTTTGCCCCCAGAAATTTTGCGGCTGCAAACTGACCTATTTTGGGCGCAATAGGCGGCAATTAAGGAGGCGGAGATTAATGCAAAGGGACGAATGACGAAAGGAAATAGAAATTTCATTTTCAGAAAATAAACCGCCGGCGCTACTATCGTGGGCTAGGGTGGGGGCGGGTTTAAGGTCATTTGATGGCACACCTCGGAGGCGGCTAAAACTGACAGACAATTTGCAAAGAAAGGATATTACAAAAGGAATGGCCGGTACGTTGCTAGCTGAAATTTTGGGAAGGAAACCTATTGTACGAACTGTCATCTTGATATCCTAGGTGTGGCTATAGCAGCCGATGTTAACTTCCTGCCAAAGCACTTCGGTCGAGCACAAAATGTTCGTAGCACTTGTCTCAAAAATACAAAGGCTCTCACCAGCACGCATTTGAAAGTCAAAAGATATGAAAATCATTGTTTACGAAGTTGAAACTTTTTTTCTTTTAATGTTCTTGTCTCATGGCACGCTCTATACAGCTAATATGTTAGCAAACAGCGTCATGCCTCCTTCATCCCTGTGCCCAGGCTGTTTTTGTGTCAAAAGATAGCCCGATCCCCCAGTTAATCGTATCCGCATGCGGGCGGCTCGATCCGCTGAAAAGGTTCCGTCTTCAAGAACATGATGCTGAAGAAACTCCGTCTCAAAGAAATGGGCCTTATGGTGAAGTTAAATTAGCCTCCCCCTTGCTATCGCAAGGGGAGACGAGAGGAAACGTTGGTATACTTACGTCCACGGCTAGCACCGCCACGGCCGTCAACATGCTGAGGAAGCTCCGTATAAAAGAAATGGGCCTTATGGTGAAGTTAAATTCATCTGCCCCTGGTGATGGACAGACTGGCGGCCACTGCTTTTGGGCAGTATGGTAAAATCTTGTATTTCGTGGCGCCGGCCCACCACCACAGGAATACCTTCGGCAGGTGCACGCTGACCACGTCGAACTCGAGCTTGATGGGGTTGACGGCGCCGTCGGTGGCAGGGAGCGGGCTGACCTTGAACTCCTTGGTATCGAGATCAGCTGCGGTTGTCTCTGGGTAAGCGCCGGAAACCGAGGGCTCTTCCAGCTACGGCTAGCAGGACGGCTCGCGCAAGTCAGTTGGGGTTGGGGTTGGGCTCTTGACACACCGGGATGGCGACGGCAGCCATGGCGGCAAGGCATCTTCGCGGGCGCTATAAAAAGGGGAACAGGTCTGACTCCTCTAGAGGAACAGCGCCGGCCAGTTGAGCAGTGTGGACTCGGGGGCGACAGAGTTGAGGATGGCGGCGGCTGACGGCCGGGTTCCTGTTCGGTAGCCATCTGTTCGGGTAGCAAGAAATTGTTGTTTGTTGCCTTGGGGGTCTTTTTCCTGGAGCACGGCGTGGTCGGTAATCCGGGCTCCGTCAACAACGTCACCCGTCGCGGCACTTCATCCAAGTCCGGGAAAGGGGGGAACTCCTCCTCGTGGCCCTCGGCAATGGCCTTGAGCAGATTCTTGGCGGTTTCATTCACGACGGGGAGTGTCAGCGTAGTGCTCCATGTTGGCTGTCCAGGACAATGACCTTGTCCAGGTTGTGAGCGGCGGGCTCGTACTGGAGGACAACTGCCATTGGTCGAGTGGCTGGCCGGGACTGGATCGTTCATGACGGGGAGGTTGTCAACGTAGCGCTCTGTGATGGCGGTCCGCTGGACAATGACCTTGTCGAGGTTTTGAGCGGCGTTTCTTTCTTGGAGTTGGCGGTTTCCCGTTCTGGGCGCTCCTTGTGGCAACGTTTGTTGCTATGGCTGTTGCTGTTCTCGTGGTGCGGGGTCACAGCCGCAGACCGCGCTCCGCAGCCGCCGGATAGAACACTGATCCCCATTATCGACACAAAGTTGTGACTTGACGAGCAGCCGGGCAGGGCTCTCCGTTTCACAGAGGGAAGGATGGATTAGGTCAGCCATCGGATGGAAGGACAATCTCGGGCAGGAGTGAGGGCCTGGCAGAATCGAGAAGCAGCGGGCCGGGCCATTGTCGTTCATTTGCTGTCGATCCGCTGTTGGCTTCAACCATGTCGAGACACTGTTGCTTCAGCCATGTCGTCGACAACGTTTGACTTTGAAAATCTCCTTGGCGCGGATATTATAGACGGTGCACCTATCAAGACGTATCCGACACGGTGGTGTCTAGAGAGGTGTCTAGCAAGTGATAAAAATTCCCACTCCTCAAACCCGAATGCAGCCGGAACGAGATCTTGTGGTCGGTTCTGCAGATTGTCTCGCTGGAAACATCATGAACGGAGACGGGTTGATCATTCGGAACAATGGCCGGCCGCCGTTACAGCGGCTTGAACCTGAACTCCTTGAACTCGGACGCTTGAGGCCCCGGTGTGTTGCACGGTACCAACCGACTTCTCTCCGTCGCCGCGTGGCTCGAGCAGGCGGACGATCACCGCACTGTCGTCGGTCTTCGACCACTCTCGCAGTCGAAGGCAACGGCGGCTGACTTCTTGGGGAAGAATCTGATTTGGTGCGGGCCCTCACGCCGCAAAACACCAACTAGGGTGTTGGTCTGCGCTATATATTCCAACTGATGGGCCCAACGGCCGGTGGTCAACGAGCTCATGGGGTCACCACCCTCGGGGTCTTCGGTGGAGACTACCTCGGTCGTCGTCACTAGGACGTCGACGTAATCGTGAGTTTGCTCGAGGAATGGCCAAGAGCAGCTTCATGGCGGTGAACTCAACCATGTATTTCGGCATCTCTCGTCCATACTCGCTAGGTGCCAGTCTCTGATCGTCTACAGCGGCCTCGGAGAGCTCGTCGGCCACACTAGTCCTACTAGCCCTACCTTCATGCGCAGCCAGTGCATCCTTGTTTGCGGAGGCACCCATATAGCTGAAGTGGCTGGTGCCAAAGGTCTCGCCGAAAAACTTGGCTCTTCAAGAAGCTCTCGCATCTTCTCCTGCGGCTCACGACCCCCGGTTCGCGGGTCTCTCAAGTGGAGGGACGTTGTCGATGGCTTCAAAAGCCATGCCTAGGCGCGAGCTGCCGGCGGGAAGGCGAGACGGATGGAGGTGCTGGTGGACTCGCGGGGTTCGGACGGTTCAGAAGCAAGCGGCAGGGACGGCAGCGGCAAATCAAGGGACAGAATCTTGGTGGGAAAGGGAGACATCCCAATGTTGCAAGGCGCTTTCGCTGTCTTGATCCTGGGCCCGGAACGCTAACCCAGCTTTCCGGGGCGGCCTCGTTGTCGCCAACGGCAGGGATGTGCACTCCCAAGCGAGGAAAGAGAGCAACGGAGGTGTCATTAGTGTCGGCTGGAAACCGACGCAGACATCTCTGAAGCCAGGGATCGCAGCAGAATCAGCAGTCAGTCTAGGCTGAATACTTTCAGTGGCCTGACAGGAATCGCTTCAAATTTGTAGGGCGTGCATTTTCTTCACGCAGTTCCAGTGGCAACCGGAGGGAGCGTCTCTGTCGTCAAACGAGCGACTACTTCCTTCACGGCTGCTGTTGTCTGGAAGTGCCCTCCCTAGATGAAGTCAGGGCGAAGTTGGTCGGCGGGGCAGCATCGCCCTAGTCCAGTTGTTTCTCGGGGGCGTCATCGTCCTGAGACAAGACCAAAACATGGTTATCCGAGTAGCCGCCATTTAGTCCTGTCGCCGACGTCTCCATGGCTTGAAGGATATGGCGAGTTTCGACAGGAATACTTGCGGCACTGGCTAACCTTTCTGCCGTCTGCAGGATATTGAACATCCGCGCCTCCCTTGACTCCAGCTTTTGTAGTGCGGAGCAAATCTTATCCAGCCGTTCGTCCGTGTTTGACTTAACAAGACTAGTAGCTCGTCCTCAGTGTATAGCCGCCACAATGCTCCTGGGATGTCGAGATCGATAACCCGCTCACAGCTGATGACGGCATCAATGGATTCGAGGTACACGTCGCTCGCGTCGGTCCCATTGGTCGTATTCGTTGAGATCAGCACAACTCCTGGAAAGAACGCAAGAAGATGGAGCAGCTCTAAAGAAGCGATCGGTTAGCAATCTGTCAAAATTCCTGCCACCATGTCGGATACCTTACTGGTGACGATGGCCGCGTCGCCCGGGTTCTGCGTGTTCGGCCGCACGTGGAATATCCCTCCCCAACGAGGTGCTGCGTTTGATTTCAACCGAAGTATGTCTCTCACTTCCACCCATCCAAAACGACTGTGGAGCAAATGTTAGCAGATGGATGTGACACAGTGCGGATATTGCTGTCAAGGGTGGCCTGCTGCTTGACAGGGACGGCCTGACGCGCTGACATCTCTGAGCGCGCCAGGCTCTTGCAGGGTCCTTGCAGAGTCGCAGATTGTCAGATCAGGTTTTCCGAGTTTGTGGGAAGCATCTTCAAAGAGGCTGTCGTCCCTTCTTTTGTTGTCAACGGAAGTATCCTCCCCAGCTCATCTACCTCGAAGCTGGCAGGCCAGCGTCCACGAACGCCTGGCACGCAAGACCTTGTCCACGATGCAGCTGTCCCTCTCCTCCACGTCCGCTCGAAGAAGCAGGATGCCGAGACCGACCAAGCCTTCCCGCCACCACCCATCTCGTTCCCAACCATGAAGCTCTTCCAGCAATTCAAACCCGCCAACGAGAGCGCCCAGAAGAAGCTACCCAGGTTCGGCGATCTATCAGCATACGGCGTCGAGGGTGTCGGCGAGTCGGAGCTTTGGGAGCTCGAAGCACTTTTTCTTTGCCGCAGCCTCGAGGAGACGCACACCGGCCCAACCTCAAGGACAGCCATCTTCCATTGACGATTGGCACATCCGAGCTCACGGAGCTGAGAAGGCTTTCCGAGCAGCTTTTCGCCCCCATGGCAGTCTGTGCGCTCGACGATCGGGCAGCAGCGTACTGATTCGACAAGTCGCTGCCGCTGGCCGAGAACAAGAGCACACTAAGGTCGAGCGAAAGCTGCAGAGATTGCTCTATGACACCAAAGAGCGGTCCATTATCGAAAATACGTCCCAGTACTGAACGCCATTCCTGTATCTTCCCAGTCTAGCGGCATTCGAGATCTACCCGAAGCCGAGGGTCCAGGATACTATCTCGTCATTGACTACATCACCGAGGAGATCGCTCGGTTCCTGGCGTTTGGCTTCAAGAATCCATCCACACATTTGCACGTTATCACGATTACAGCGCTCGCCAAAGTGTCCGCCAAAATGAAGGTGCTCTCGCATCGCATCGAGGCATTTGCGAAGCAGTCGTTCGACAGTTCCACAGACCTCGACTCCGAGTATCGAAGGCAGGAGCGTAGGAAGAGGACTCGGCTCGACGACAGCGGCCAACCTCTAGTCATAAACAACAAGCTATACGGATACGAAGAAGAAGAAAGCGTTGTCATAAAAAGCTACCGCCGCCACCATCACTGTCTCTCCTCCCACCCTGATGCCTCTGACCTTGAGCTCGAGTATGAAGACACGCAGCCAGACGAAGGGCCCATCCTGCGCGACTTCGAGCTCTTCGCCGAC